>CM077909.1:65765095-68165095 GCA_039720435.1 Amazona ochrocephala
TCGTTTTCTCAACAAAGGAAAGAGAGACAGGAAAGTGGACGGCTCTGTTGCATAGCTTGCTGTGCACTGAAGAGATCCAGCAGCATCTTTCAGTCCTACCTCTTTTGGTTTGGGAGCAGAGGCCAATTGTTTGTGCTGTGCAAAGTGGGCTGCAGGCGAATGGAGCACCTCAGAAGTGGCAATACAACGGACGTTTTCTCGACAAAGGAAAGAGAGACAGGAAAGTGGACGGCTCTGTTGCATAGCTTGCTGTGCACTGAAGAGATCCAGCAGCATCTTTCAGTCCTACCTCTTTTGGTTTGGGAGCAGAGGCCAATTGTTTGTGCTGTGCAAAGTGGGCTGCAGGCGAATGGGAGCACCTCAGAAGTGGCAATACAACGGACGTTTTCTCGACAAAGGAAAGAGAGACAGGAAAGTGGACGGCTCTGTTGCATAGCTTGCTGTGCACTGAAGAGATCCAGCAGCATCTTTCAGTCCTACCTCTTTTGGTTTGGGAGCAGAGGCCAATTGTTTGTGCTGTGCAAAGTGGGCTGCAGGCGAACGGGAGCACCTCAGAAGTGGCAATACAACGGACGTTTTCTCGACAAAGGAAAGAGAGACAGGAAAGTGGACGGCTCTGTTGCATAGCTTGCTGTGCACTGAAGAGATCCAGCAGCATCTTTCAGTCCTACCTCTTTTGGTTTGGGAGCAGAGGCCAATTGTTTGTGCTGTGCAAAGTGGGCTGCAGGCGAATGGGAGCACCTCAGAAGTGGCAATACAACGGACGTTTCTCGACAAAGGAAAGAGAGACAGGAAAGTGGACGGCTCTGTTGCATAGCTTGCTGTGCACTGAAGAGATCCAGCAGCATCTTTCAGTCCTACCTCTTTTGGTTTGGGAGCAGAGGCCAATTGTTTGTGCTGTGCAAAGTGGGCTGCAGGCGAATGGGAGCACCTCAGAAGTGGCAATACAACGGACGTTTTCTCGACAAAGGAAAGAGAGACAGGAAAGTGGACGGCTCTGTTGCATAGCTTGCTGTGCACTGAAGAGATCCAGCAGCATCTTTCAGTCCTACCTCTTTTGGTTTGGGAGCAGAGGCCAATTGTTTGTGCTGTGCAAAGTGGGCTGCAGGCGAATGGGAGCACCTCAGAAGTGGCAATACAACGGACGTTTTCTCGACAAAGGAAAGAGAGACAGGAAAGTGGACGGCTCTGTTGCATAGCTTGCTGTGCACTGAAGAGATCCAGCAGCATCTTTCAGTCCTACCTCTTTTGGTTTGGGAGCAGAGGCCAATTGTTTGTGCTGTGCAAACTGGGCTGCAGGCGAATGGGAGCACCTCAGAAGTGGCAATACAACGGACGTTTTCTCGACAAAGGAAAGAGAGACAGGAAAGTGGACGGCTCTGTTGCATAGCTTGCTGTGCACTGAAGAGATCCAGCAGCATCTTTCAGACCTACCTCTTTTGGTTTGGGAGCAGAGGCCAATTGTTTGTGCTGTGCAAAGTGGGCTGCAGGCGAATGGGAGCACCTCAGAAGTGGCAATACAACGGACGTTTTCTCGACAAAGGAAAGAGAGACAGGAAAGTGGACGGCTCTGTTGCATAGCTTGCTGTGCACTGAAGAGATCCAGCAGCATCTTTCAGTCCTACCTCTTTTGGTTTGGGAGCAGAGGCCAATTGTTTGTGCTGTGCAAAGTGGGCTGCAGGCGAATGGGAGCACCTCAGAAGTGGCAATACAACGGACGTTTTCTCGACAAAGGAAAGAGAGACAGGAAAGTGGACGGCTCTGTTGCATAGCTTGCTGTGCACTGAAGAGATCCAGCAGCATCTTTCAGTCCTACCTCTTTTGGTTTGGGAGCAGAGGCCAATTGTTTGTGCTGTGCAAAGTGGGCTGCAGGCGAATGGGAGCACCTCAGAAGTGGCAATACAACGGACGTTTTCTCGACAAAGGAAAGAGAGACAGGAAAGTGGACGGCTCTGTTGCATAGCTTGCTGTGCACTGAAGAGATCCAGCAGCATCTTTCAGTCCTACCTCTTTTGGTTTGGGAGCAGAGGCCAATTGTTTGTGCTGTGCAAACTGGGCTGCAGGCGAACGGGAGCACCTCAGAAGTGGCAATACAACGGACGTTTTCTCGACAAAGGAAAGAGAGACAGGAAAGTGGACAGCTCTGTTGCATAGCTTGCTGTGCACTGAAGAGATCCAGCAGCATCTTTCAGTCCTACCTCTTTTGGTTTGGGAGCAGAGGCCAATTGTTTGTGCTGTGCAAAGTGGGCTGCAGGCGAATGGGAGCACCTCAGAAGTGGCAATACAACGGACGTTTTCTCGACAAAGGAAAGAGAGACAGGAAAGTGGACGGCTCTGTTGCATAGCTTGCTGTGCACTGAAGAGATCCAGCAGCATCTTTCAGTCCTACCTCTTTTGGTTTGGGAGCAGAGGCCAATTGTTTGTGCTGTGCAAAGTGGCCTGCAGGCGAATGGGAGCACCTCAGAAGTGGCAATACAACGGACGTTTTCTCGACAAAGGAAAGAGAGACAGGAAAGTGGACGGCTCTGTTGCATAGCTTGCTGTGCACTGAAGAGATCCAGCAGCATCTTTCAGTCCTACCTCTTTTGGTTTGGGAGCAGAGGCCAATTGTTTGTGCTGTGCAAAGTGGGCTGCAGGCGAATGGGAGCACCTCAGAAGTGGCAATACAACGGACGTTTTCTCGACAAAGGAAAGAGAGACAGGAAAGTGGACGGCTCTGTTGCATAGCTTGCTGTGCACTGAAGAGATCCAGCAGCATCTTTCAGTCCTACCTCTTTTGGTTTGGGAGCAGAGGCCAATTGTTTGTGCTGTGCAAAGTGGGCTGCAGGCGAACGGGAGCACCTCAGAAGTGGCAATACAACGGACGTTTTCTCAACAAAGGAAAGAGAGACAGGAAAGTGGACGGCTCTGTTGCATAGCTTGCTGTGCACTGAAGAGATCCAGCAGCATCTTTCAGTCCTACCTCTTTTGGTTTGGGAGCAGAGGCCAATTGTTTGTGCTGTGCAAACTGGGCTGCAGGCGAATGGGAGCACCTCAGAAGTGGCAATACAACGGACGTTTTCTCGACAAAGGAAAGAGAGACAGGAAAGTGGACGGCTCTGTTGCATAGCTTGCTGTGCACTGAAGAGATCCAGCAGCATCTTTCAGTCCTACCTCTTTTGGTTTGGGAGCAGAGGCCAATTGTTTGTGCTGTGCAAAGTGGGCTGCAGGCGAATGGAAGCACCTCAGAAGTGGCAATACAACGGACGTTTTCTCGACAAAGGAAAGAGAGACAGGAAAGTGGACGGCTCTGTTGCATAGCTTGCTGTGCACTGAAGAGATCCAGCAGCATCTTTCAGTCCTACCTCTTTTGGTTTGGGAGCAGAGGCCAATTGTTTGTGCTGTGCAAACTGGGCTGCAGGCGAACGGGAGCACCTCAGAAGTGGCAATACAACGGACGTTTTCTCGACAAAGGAAAGAGAGACAGGAAAGTGGACGGCTCTGTTGCATAGCTTGCTGTGCACTGAAGAGATCCAGCAGCATCTTTCAGTCCTACCTCTTTTGGTTTGGGAGCAGAGGCCAATTGTTTGTGCTGTGCAAACTGGGCTGCAGGCGAATGGGAGCACCTCAGAAGTGGCAATACAACGGACGTTTTCTCGACAAAGGAAAGAGAGACAGGAAAGTGGACGGCTCTGTTGCATAGCTTGCTGTGCACTGAAGAGATCCAGCAGCATCTTTCAGTCCTACCTCTTTTGGTTTGGGAGCAGAGGCCAATTGTTTGTGCTGTGCAAACTGGGCTGCAGGCGAACGGGAGCACCTCAGAAGTGGCAATACAACGGACGTTTTCTCAACAAAGGAAAGAGAGACAGGAAAGTGGACGGCTCTGTTGCATAGCTTGCTGTGCACTGAAGAGATCCAGCAGCATCTTTCAGTCCTACCTCTTTTGGTTTGGGAACAGAGGCCAATTGTTTGTGCTGTGCAAACTGGGCTGCAGGCGAATGGGAGCACCTCAGAAGTGGCAATACAACGGATGTTTTCTTGACAAAGGAAAGAGAGACAGGAAAGTGGACGGCTCTGTTGCATAGCTTGCTGTGCACTGAAGAGATCCAGCAGCATCTTTCAGTCCTACCTCTTTTGGTTTGGGAGCAGAGGCCAATTGTTTGTGCTGTGCAAAGTGGGCTGCAGGCGAAAGGGTGCACCTCAGAAGTGGCAATACAACAGAGGTTTTGATGAGAAAGGAAAGAGAGACAGCAATGTGGATGGCTCTGTTGCATAGCTTGCTGTGCACTGAAGAGATCCAGCAGCATATCTCAGTCCTACCACTATTTGTTTGGGAATAGAGGCCAATTGTTTGTGCTGTGCAAACTGGGCTGCAGGCGAAAGGGTGCACCTCAGAAGTGGGAATACAATGGACATTATTATGACAAAGGAAAGAGAGACAGCAATGTGGATGGCTCTGTTACATAGCTTCCTATGCACTGAAGAGATCCAGCAGCATCTTTCAGTCCTACCTCTTTTGGTTTGGGAGCAGAGGCCAATTGTTTGTGCTGTGCAAAGTGGCCTGCAGGCGAATGGGAGCACCTCAGAAGTGGAAATACAACGGAGGTTTTCTTGACAAAGGAAAGAGAGACAGCAATGTGCATGGCTCTGTTACATATCTTGCTGTGCACTGAAGAGATCCAGCAGCATCTTTCAGTCCTACCTCTTTTTGTTTGGGAACAGAGGCCAAATGTTTGTGCTGTGCAAACTGGGCTGCAGGCGAATGGGAGCACCTCAGAAGCGGCAATACAACGGACGTTTTCTTGACAAAGGAAAGAGAGACAGCAATGTGGACGGCTCTGTTGCATAGCTTGCTGTGCACTCAAGAGATCCAGCAGCATCTTTCAGTCCTACCTCTTTTTGTTTGGGAGCAGAGGCCAATTGTTTGTGCTGTGCAAACTGGCCTGTAGGCGAATGGGAGCACCTCAGAAGTGGCAATACAACGGACGTTTTCTTGACAAAGGAAAGAGAGACAGCAATGTGGACGCCTCTGTTGCATAGCTTGCTGTGCACTGAAGAGATCCAGCAGCATCTTTCAGACCTACCTCTTTTGGTTTGGAAACAGAGGCCAATTGTTTGTGCTGTGCAAACTGGGCTGCCGGCGAAAGGGAGCACCTCAGAAGTGGCAATACAACGGACGTTTTCTTGACAAAGGAAAGAGAGACAGCAATGTGGACGGCTCTGTTGCATAGCTTGCTGTGCACTGAAGAGATCCAGCAGCATATTTCAGTCCTACCTCTTTTGGTTTGGGAGCAGAGGCCAATTGTTTGTGCTGTGCAAAGTGGGCTGCAGGCGAATGGGAGCACCTCAGAAGTGGCAATACAACGGACGTTTTCTCGACAAAGGAAAGAGAGACAGGAAAGTGGACGGCTCTGTTGCATAGCTTGCTGTGCACTGAAGAGATCCAGCAGCATCTTTCAGTCCTACCTCTTTTGGTTTGGGAGCAGAGGCCAATTGTTTGTGCTGTGCAAAGTGGGCTGCAGGCGAATGGGAGCACCTCAGAAGTGGCAATACGACGAACGTTTTCTTGACAAAGGAAAGAGAGACAGCAATGTGGACGGCTCTGTTGCATAGCTTGCTGTGCACTGAAGAGATCCAGCAGCATCTTTCAGTCCTACCTCTTTTGGTTTGGGAGCAGAGGCCAATTGTTTGTGCTGTGCAAAGTGGGCTGCAGGCGAATGGGAGCACCTCAGAAGTGGCAATACAACGGACGTTTTCTCGACAAAGGAAAGAGAGACAGGAAAGTGGACGGCTCTGTTGCATAGCTTGCTGTGCACTGAAGAGATCCAGCAGCATCTTTCAGTCCTACCTCTTTTGGTTTGGGAGCAGAGGCCAATTGTTTGTGCTGTGCAAAGTGGGCTGCAGGCGAATGGGAGCACCTCAGAAGTGGCAATACAACGGACGTTTTCTCGACAAAGGAAAGAGAGACAGGAAAGTGGACGGCTCTGTTGCATAGCTTGCTGTGCACTGAAGAGATCCAGCAGCACCTTTCAGTCCTACCTCTTTTGGTTTGGGAGCAGAGGCCAATTGTTTGTGCTGTGCAAACTGGGCTGCAGGCGAACGGGAGCACCTCAGAAGTGGCAATACAACGGACGTTTTCTCAACAAAGGAAAGAGAGACAGGAAAGTGGACGGCTCTGTTGCATAGCTTGCTGTGCACTGAAGAGATCCAGCAGCATCTTTCAGTCCTACCTCTTTTGGTTTGGGAACAGAGGCCAATTGTTTGTGCTGTGCAAACTGGGCTGCAGGCGAATGGGAGCACCTCAGAAGTGGAAATACAACGGATGTTTTCTTGACAAAGGAAAGAGAGACAGGAAAGTGGACGGCTCTGTTGCATAGCTTGCTGTGCACTGAAGAGATCCAGCAGCATCTTTCAGTCCTACCTCTTTTGGTTTGGGAGCAGAGGCCAATTGTTTGTGCTGTGCAAAGTGGGCTGCAGGCGAATGGAGCACCTCAGAAGTGGCAATACAACGGAGGTTTTGATGAGAAAGGAAAGAGAGACAGCAATGTGGATGGCTCTGTTGCATAGCTTGCTGTGCACTGAAGAGATCCAGCAGCATATCTCAGTCCTACCACTATTTGTTTGGGAATAGAGGCCAATTGTTTGTGCTGTGCAAAGTGGGCTGCAGGCAAAAGGGTGCACCTCAGAAGTGGGAATACAATGGACATTATTATGAGAAAGGAAAGAGAGACAGCAATGTGGATGGTTCTGTTACATAGCTTGCTATGCACTGAAGAGATCCAGCAGCATCTTTCAGTCCTACCTCTTTTTGTTTGGGAATAGAGGCCAATTGTTTGTGCTGTGCAAAGTGGCCTGCAGGCGAATGGGAGCACCTCAGAAGTGGAAATACGACGGACATTTTCTTGACAAAGGAAAGAGAGACAGCAATGTGGATGGCTCTGTTACATAGCTTGCTGTGCACTGAAGAGATCCAGCAGCATATCTCAGACCTACCTCTTTTGGTTTGGGAACAGAGGCCAAATGTTTGTGCTGTGCAAACTGGGCTGCAGGCGAATGGGAGCACCTCAGAAGCGGCAATACAACGGACGTTTTCTTGACAAAGGAAAGAGAGACAGCAATGTGGAGGGCTCTGTTGCATAGCTTGCTGTGCACTGAAGAGATCCAGCAGCATCTTTCAGTCCTACCTCTTTTTGTTTGGGAACAGAGGCCAATTGTTTGTGGTGTGCAAACTGGCCTGCAGGCGAATGGGAGCACCTCAGAAGTGGAAATACGACGGACATTTTCTTGACAAAGGAAAGAGAGACAGCAATGTGGACGGCTCTGTTACATAGCTTGCTGTGCACTCAAGAGATCCAGCAGCATCTTTCAGTCCTACCTCTTTTTGTTTGGGAACAGAGGCCAATTGTTTGTGCTGTGCAAAGTGGGCTGCAGGCGAATGGGAGCACCTCAGAAGCGGCAATACAACGGACGTTTTCTTGACAAAGGAAAGAGAGACAGCAATGTGGACGGCTCTGTTGCATAGCTTGCTGTGCACTGAAGAGATCCAGCAGCATCTTTCAGTCCTACCTCTTTTGGTTTGGGAACAGAGGCCAATTGTTTGTGCTGTGCAAACTGGGCTGCAGGCGAATGGGAGCACCTCAGAAGTGGCAATACAACGGACGTTTTCTTGACAAAGGAAAGAGAGACAGCAATGTGGACGGCTCTGTTACATAGCTTGCTGTGCACTGAAGAGATCCAGCAGCATCTTTCAGTCCTACCTCTTTTGGTTTGGGAACAGAGGCCAATTGTTTGTGCTGTGCAAACTGGCCTGCAGGCGAATGGGAGCACCTCAGAAGTGGCAATACAAGGGACGTTTTCTTGACAAAGGAAAGAGAGACAGCAATGTGGACGGCTCTGTTACATAGCTTGCTGTGCACTGAAGAGATCCAGCAGCATCTTTCAGTCCTAAATCTTTTTGTTTGGGAAGAGAGGCCAATTGTTTGTGCTGTGCAAACTGACCTGCAGGAGAGCGGGAGCCACTCAGAAGTGGGAATACAATGGACATTTTGTTTACAAAGGAAAGAGAGACAGCAATGTGGATTGCTCTGCTGCATAGCTTTCTGTGCACTGAAGAGATCCAGCAGCATCTTTCAGTCCTACCTCTTTTTGTTTGGGAACAGAGGCCAATTGTTTGTGCTGTGCAAACTGGGCTGCAGGCGAATGGGAGCACCTCAGAAGTGGCAATACAACGGACGTTTTCTTGACAAAGGAAAGAGAGACAGCAATGTGGACGGCTCTGTTGCATAGCTTGCTGTGCACTGAAGAGATCCAGCAGCATCTCTCAGTCCTACCTCTTTTGGTTTGGGAACAGAGGCCAATTGTTTGTGCTGTGCAAAGTGGCCTGCAGGCGAATGGGAGCACCTCAGAAGTGGCAATACAACGGACGTTTTCTCGACAAAGGAAAGAGAGACAGGAAAGTGGACGGCTCTGTTGCATAGCTTGCTGTGCACTGAAGAGATCCAGCAGCATCTTTCAGACCTACCTCTTTTTGTTTGGGAGCAGAGGCCAATTGTTTGTGCTGTGCAAAGTGGGCTGCAGGCGAATGGGAGCGCCTCAGAAGTGGCAATACAACGGACGTTTTCTTGACAAAGGAAAGAGAGACAGCAATGTGGAGGGCTCTGTTGCATAGCTTGCTGTGCACTGAAGAGATCCAGCAGCATCTTTCAGACCTACCTCTTTTTGTTTGGGAACAGAGGCCAATTGTTTGTGCTGTGCAAAGTGGGCTGCAGGCGAATGGGAGCACCTCAGAAGTGGCAATACGACGGACGTTTTCTTGACAAAGGAAAGAGAGACAGCAATGTGGACGGCTCTGTTGCATAGCTTGCTGTGCACTGAAGAGATCCAGCAGCATCTTTCAGTCCTACCTCTTTTTGTTTGGGAACAGAGGCCAATTGTTTGTGCTGTGCAAAGTGGGCTGTAGGCGAATGGGAGCACCTCAGAAGTGGCAATACAACGGACGTTTTCTCGACAAAGGAAAGAGACAGCAATGTGGACGGCTCTGTTGCATAGCTTGCTGTGCACTGAAGAGATCCAGCAGCATCTTTCAGTCCTACCTCTTTTGGTTTGGGAACAGAGGCCAATTGTTTGTGCTGTGCAAACTGGGCTGCAGGCGAATGGGAGCGCCTCAGAAGTGGCAATACAACGGACGTTTTCTTGACAAAGGAAAGAGAGACAGCAATGTGGACGGCTCTGTTGCATAGCTTGCTGTGCACTGAAGAGATCCAGCAGCATCTTCCAGACCTACCTCTTTTTGTTTGGGAACAGAGGCCAATTGTTTGTGCTGTGCAAAGTGGGCTGCAGGCGAATGGGAGCACCTCAGAAGTGGCAATACAACGGACGTTTTCTTGACAAATAAAAGAGAAACAGCAATGTGGACGGCTCTGTTGCATAGCTTGCTGTGCACTGAAGAGATCCAGCAGCATCTTTCAGACCTACCTCTTTTTGTTTGGAAACAGAGGCCAATTGTTTGTGCTGTGCACACTGGGCTGCAGGCGAAAGGGAGCACCTCAGAAGTGGCAATACGACGGACGTTTTCTTGACAAAGGAAAGAGAGACAGCAATGTGGACGGCTCTGTTGCATAGCTTGCTGTGCACTGAAGAGATCCAGCAGCATCTTTCAGTCCTACCTCTTTTTGTTTGGGAACAGAGGCCAATTGTTTGTGCTGTGCAAACTGGGCTGCAGGCGAATGGGAGCACCTCAGAAGTGGCAATACAACGGACGTTTTCTTGACAAAGGAAAGAGAGACAGCAATGTGGACGGCTCTGTTGCATAGCTTGCTGTGCACTGAAGAGATCCAGCAGCATCTTTCAGTCCTACCTCTTTTTGTATTGAGCAGAGGCCAATTGTTTGTGCTGTGCAAACTGGGCTGCAGGCGAATGGGAGCACCTCAGAAGTGGCAATACAACGGACGTTTTCTCGACAAAGGAAAGAGAGACAGGAAAGTGGACGGCTCTGTTGCATAGCTTGCTGTGCACTGAAGAGATCCAGCAGCATCTTTCAGTCCTACCTCTTTTGGTTTGGGAGCAGAGGCCAATTGTTTGTGCTGTGCAAACTGGCCTGCAGGCGAATGGAGCACCTCAGAAGTGGCAATACAACGGACGTTTTCTTGACAAAGGAAAGAGAGACAGCAATGTGGACGGCTCTGTTGCATAGCTTGCTGTGCACTGAAGAGATCCAGCAGCATCTTTCAGTCCTACCTCTTTTGGTTTGGGAGCAGAGGCCAATTGTTTGTGCTGTGCAAAGTGGGCTGCAGGCGAATGGGAGCACCTCAGAAGTGGCAATACAACGGACGTTTTCTTGACAAAGGAAAGAGAGACAGCAATGTGGACGGCTCTGTTGCATAGCTTGCTGTGCACTGAAGAGATCCAGCAGCATCTTTCAGTCCTACCTCTTTTTGTTTTGAGCAGAGGCCAATTGTTTGTGCTGTGCAAACTGGCCTGCAGGCGAATGGGAGCACCTCAGAAGTGGAAATACAACGGACGTTTTCTCGACAAAGGAAAGAGAGACAGGAAAGTGGACGGCTCTGTTGCATAGCTTGCTGTGCACTGAAGAGATCCAGCAGCATCTTTCAGTCCTACCTCTTTTGGTTTGGGAGCAGAGGCCAATTGTTTGTGCTGTGCAAAGTGGGCTGCAGGCGAATGGAGCACCTCAGAAGTGGCAATACAACGGACGTTTTCTTGACAAAGGAAAGAGAGACAGCAATGTGGACGGCTCTGTTGCATAGCTTGCTGTGCACTGAAGAGATCCAGCAGCATCTTTCAGTCCTACCTCTTTTGGTTTGGGAGCAGAGGCCAATTGTTTGTGCTGTGCAAACTGGGCTGCAGGCGAATGGGAGCACCTCAGAAGTGGAAATACAACGGATGTTTTCTTGACAAAGGAAAGAGAGACAGGAAAGTGGACGGCTCTGTTGCATAGCTTGCTGTGCACTGAAGAGATCCAGCAGCATCTTTCAGTCCTACCTCTTTTTGTTTGGGAACAGAGGCCAATTGTTTGTGCTGTGCAAACTGGGCTGCAGGCGAATGGGAGCACCTCAGAAGTGGCAATACAACGGACGTTTTCTTGACAAAGGAAAGAGAGACAGCAATGTGGACGGCTCTGTTGCATAGCTTGCTGTGCACTGAAGAGATCCAGCAGCATCTTTCAGTCCTACCTCTTTTTGTTTTGAGCAGAGGTCAATTGTTTGTGCTGTGCAAACTGGGCTGCAGGCGAATGGGAGCACCTCAGAAGTGGCAATACAACGGACGTTTTCTCGACAAAGGAAAGAGAGACAGGAAAGTGGACGGCTCTGTTGCATAGCTTGCTGTGCACTGAAGAGATCCAGCAGCATCTTTCAGTCCTACCTCTTTTGGTTTGGGAGCAGAGGCCAATTGTTTGTGCTGTGCAAAGTGGGCTGCAGGCGAATGGGAGCACCTCAGAAGTGGCAATACAACGGATGTTTTCTTGACAAAGGAAAGAGAGACAGCAATGTGGACGGCTCTGTTACATAGCTTGCTGTGCACTGAAGAGATCCAGCAGCATCTTTCAGTCCTAAATCTTTTTGTTTGGGAACAGAGGCCAATTGTTTGTGCTGTGCAAACTGACCTGCAGGAGAGCGGGAGCCCCTCAGAAGTGGGAGTACAATGGACATTTTGTTGAGAAAGGAAAGAGAGACAGCAATGTGGATTGCTCTGCTGCATAGCTTTCTGTGCACTGAAGAGATCCAGCAGCATCTTTCAGACCTGCCTCTTTTTGTTTGGGAGCAGAGGCCAATTGTTTGTGCTGTGCAAAGTGGGCTGCAGGCGAATGGGAGCGCCTCAGAAGTGGCAATACAACGGACGTTTTCTTGACAAAGGAAAGAGAGACAGCAATGTGGAGGGCTCTGTTGCATAGCTTGCTGTGCACTGAAGAGATCCAGCAGCATCTTTCAGACCTACCTCTTTTTGTTTGGGAACAGAGGCCAATTGTTTGTGCTGTGCAAAGTGGGCTGCAGGCGAATGGGAGCACCTCAGAAGTGGCAATACGACGGACGTTTTCTTGACAAAGGAAAGAGAGACAGCAATGTGGACGGCTCTGTTGCATAGCTTGCTGTGCACTGAAGAGATCCAGCAGCATCTTTCAGTCCTACCTCTTTTTGTTTGGGAACAGAGGCCAATTGTTTGTGCTGTGCAAAGTGGGCTGTAGGCGAATGGGAGCACCTCAGAAGTGGCAATACAACGGACGTTTTCTCGACAAAGGAAAGAGAGACAGCAATGTGGACGGCTCTGTTGCATAGCTTGCTGTGCACTGAAGAGATCCAGCAGCATCTTTCAGTCCTACCTCTTTTGGTTTGGGAACAGAGGCCAATTGTTTGTGCTGTGCAAACTGGGCTGCAGGCGAATGGGAGCGCCTCAGAAGTGGCAATACAACGGACGTTTTCTTGACAAAGGAAAGAGAGACAGCAATGTGGACGGCTCTGTTGCATAGCTTGCTGTGCACTGAAGAGATCCAGCAGCATCTTCCAGACCTACCATTTTTGTTTGGGAACAGAGGCCAATTGTTTGTGCTGTGCAAACTGGGCTGCAGGCGAATGGGAGCACCTCAGAAGTGGCAATACAACGGACGTTTTCTTGACAAATAAAAGAGAAACAGCAATGTGGACGGCTCTGTTGCATAGCTTGCTGTGCACTGAAGAGATCCAGCAGCATCTTTCAGACCTACCTCTTTTTGTTTGGAAACAGAGGCCAATTGTTTGTGCTGTGCACACTGGGCTGCAGGCGAAAGGGAGCACCTCAGAAGTGGCAATACGACGGACGTTTTCTTGACAAAGGAAAGAGAGACAGCAATGTGGACGGCTCTGTTGCATAGCTTGCTGTGCACTGAAGAGATCCAGCAGCATCTTTCAGTCCTACCTCTTTTTGTTTGGGAACAGAGGCCAATTGTTTGTGCTGTGCAAACTGGGCTGCAGGCGAATGGGAGCACCTCAGAAGTGGCAATACAACGGACGTTTTCTTGACAAAGGAAAGAGAGACAGCAATGTGGACGGCTCTGTTGCATAGCTTGCTGTGCACTGAAGAGATCCAGCAGCATCTTTCAGTCCTACCTCTTTTTGTATTGAGCAGAGGCCAATTGTTTGTGCTGTGCAAACTGGGCTGCAGGCGAATGGGAGCACCTCAGAAGTGGAAATACAACGGACGTTTTCTCGACAAAGGAAAGAGAGACAGGAAAGTGGACGGCTCTGTTGCATAGCTTGCTGTGCACTGAAGAGATCCAGCAGCATCTTTCAGTCCTACCTCTTTTGGTTTGGGAGCAGAGGCCAATTGTTTGTGCTGTGCAAACTGGCCTGCAGGCGAATGGGAGCACCTCAGAAGTGGAAATACAACGGATGTTTTCTTGACAAAGGAAAGAGAGACAGGAAAGTGGACGGCTCTGTTGCATAGCTTGCTGTGCACTGAAGAGATCCAGCAGCATCTTTCAGTCCTACCTCTTTTTGTTTGGGAACAGAGGCCAATTGTTTGTGCTGTGCAAACTGGGCTGCAGGCGAATGGGAGCACCTCAGAAGTGGCAATACAACGGACGTTTTCTTGACAAAGGAAAGAGAGACAGCAATGTGGACGGCTCTGTTGCATAGCTTGCTGTGCACTGAAGAGATCCAGCAGCATCTTTCAGTCCTACCTCTTTTTGTTTTGAGCAGAGGTCAATTGTTTGTGCTGTGCAAACTGGGCTGCAGGCGAATGGGAGCACCTCAGAAGTGGCAATACAACGGACGTTTTCTCGACAAAGGAAAGAGAGACAGGAAAGTGGACGGCTCTGTTGCATAGCTTGCTGTGCACTGAAGAGATCCAGCAGCATCTTTCAGTCCTACCTCTTTTGGTTTGGGAGCAGAGGCCAATTGTTTGTGCTGTGCAAAGTGGGCTGCAGGCGAATGGGAGCACCTCAGAAGTGGCAATACAACGGATGTTTTCTTGACAAAGGAAAGAGAGACAGCAATGTGGACGGCTCTGTTACATAGCTTGCTGTGCACTGAAGAGATCCAGCAGCATCTTTCAGTCCTAAATCTTTTTGTTTGGGAACAGAGGCCAATTGTTTGTGCTGTGCAAACTGACCTGCAGGAGAGCGGGAGCCCCTCAGAAGTGGGAGTACAATGGACATTTTGTTGAGAAAGGAAAGAGAGACAGCAATGTGGATTGCTCTGCTGCATAGCTTTCTGTGCACTGAAGAGATCCAGCAGCATCTTTCAGACCTGCCTCTTTTTGTTTGGGAGCAGAGGCCAATTGTTTGTGCTGTGCAAAGTGGGCTGCAGGCGAATGGGAGCGCCTCAGAAGTGGCAATACAACGGACGTTTTCTTGACAAAGGAAAGAGAGACAGCAATGTGGACGGCTCTGTTGCATAGCTTGCTGTGCACTGAAGAGATCCAGCAGCATCTTTCAGACCTACCTCTTTTTGTTTGGGAACAGAGGCCAATTGTTTGTGCTGTGCAAAGTGGGCTGCAGGCGAATGGGAGCACCTCAGAAGTGGCAATACAACGGACGTTTTCTTGACAAAGGAAAGAGAGACAGCAATGTGGACGGCTCTGTTGCATAGCTTGCTGTGCACTGAAGAGATCCAGCAGCATCTTTCAGTCCTACCTCTTTTTGTTTGGGAACAGAGGCCAATTGTTTGTGCTGTGCAAAGTGGGCTGTAGGCGAATGGGAGCACCTCAGAAGTGGCAATACAACGGACGTTTTCTCGACAAAGGAAAGAGAGACAGCAATGTGGACGGCTCTGTTGCATAGCTTGCTGTGCACTGAAGAGATCCAGCAGCATCTTTCAGTCCTACCTCTTTTGGTTTGGGAGCAGAGGCCAATTGTTTGTGCTGTGCAAACTGGCCTGCAGGCGAATGGAGCACCTCAGAAGTGGCAATACAACGGACGTTTTCTTGACAAAGGAAAGAGAGACAGGAAAGTGGACGGCTCTGTTGCATAGCTTGCTGTGCACTGAAGAGATCCAGCAGCATCTTTCAGTCCTACCTCTTTTGGTTTGGGAGCAGAGGCCAATTGTTTGTGCTGTGCAAAGTGGGCTGCAGGCGAATGGGAGCACCTCAGAAGTGGCAATACAACGGACGTTTTCTTGACAAAGGAAAGAGAGACAGCAATGTGGACGGCTCTGTTGCATAGCTTGCTGTGCACTGAAGAGATCCAGCAGCATCTTTCAGTCCTACCTCTTTTTGTTTTGAGCAGAGGCCAATTGTTTGTGCTGTGCAAACTGGGCTGCAGGCGAATGGGAGCACCTCAGAAGTGGCAATACAACGGACGTTTTCTCGACAAAGGAAAGAGAGACAGGAAAGTGGACGGCTCTGTTGCATAGCTTGCTGTGCACTGAAGAGATCCAGCAGCATCTTTCAGTCCTACCTCTTTTGGTTTGGGAGCAGAGGCCAATTGTTTGTGCTGTGCAAACTGGCCTGCAGGCGAATGGAGCACCTCAGAAGTGGCAATACAACGGACGTTTTCTTGACAAAGGAAAGAGAGACAGCAATGTGGACGGCTCTGTTGCATAGCTTGCTGTGCACTGAAGAGATCCAGCAGCATCTTTCAGTCCTACCTCTTTTTGTTTGGGAGCAGAGGCCAATTGTTTGTGCTGTGCAAACTGGCCTGCAGGCGAATGGGAGCACCTCAGAAGTGGCAATACAACGGACGTTTTGATGAGAAAGGAAAGAGAGACAGCAATGTGGACGGCTCTGTTGCATAGCTTGCTGTGCACTGAAGAGATCCAGCAGCATGTTTCAGTCCTACCTCTTTTTGTTTGGGAACAGAGGCCAATTGTTTGTGCTGTGCAAAGTGGCCTGCAGGCGAAAGGGTGCACCTCAGAAGTGGGAATACAATGGACATTATTATGAGAAAGGAAAGAGAGACAGCAATGTGGAGGTCTCTCTTACATAGCTTGCTGTGCACTGAAGAGATCCAGCAGCATATCTCAGTCCTACCTCTTTTTGTTTGGGAATAGAGGCCAATTGTTTGTGCTGTGCAAAGTGGCCTGCAGGCGAATGGAAGCACCTCAGAAGTGGCAATACAACGGACGTTTTCTCGACAAAGGAAAGAGAGACAGGAAAGTGGACGGCTCTGTTGCATAGCTTGCTGTGCACTGAAGAGATCCAGCAGCATCTTTCAGTCCTACCTCTTTTTGTTTGGGAATAGAGGCCAATTGTTTGTGCTGTGCAAAGTGGGCTGCAGGCGAATGGGAGCACCTCAGAAGCGGCAATACAACGGACGTTTTCTTGACAAAGGAAAGAGAGACAGCAATGTGGAGGGCTCTGTTGCATAGCTTGCTGTGCACTGAAGAGATCCAGCAGCATCTTTCAGTCCTACCTCTTTTTGTTTGGGAACAGAGGCCAATTGTTTGTGTTGTGCAAACTGGCCTGCAGGCGAATGGGAGCACCTCAGAAGTGGAAATACGACGGACATTTTCTTGACAAAGGAAAGAGAGACAGCAATGTGGACGGCTCTGTTACATAGCTTGCTGTGCACTCAAGAGATCCAGCAGCATGTTTCAGTCCTACCTCTTTTTGTTTTATGAACAGAGGCCAATTGTTTGTGCTGTGCAAACTGGGCTGCAGGCGAATGGGAGCACCTCAGAAGTGGCAATACAACGGACGTTTTCTTGACAAAGGAAAGAGAGACAGCAATGTGGACGGCTCTGTTGCATAGCTTGCTGTGCACTGAAGAGATCCAGCAGCATCTTTCAGTCCTACATCTTTTGGTTTGGGAACAGAGGCCAATTGTTTGTGCTGTGCAAACTGGCCTGCAGGAGAGCGGGAGCCCCTCAGAAGTGGGAATACAATGGACATTTTGTTGAGAAAGGAAAGAGAGACAGCAATGTGGATTGCTCTGCTGCATAGCTTTCTGTGCACTGAAGAGATCCAGCAGCATCTTTCAGTCCTACCTCTTTTGGTTTGGGAACAGAGGCCAATTGTTTGTGCTGTGCTAACTGGCCTGTAGGCTAATCAGAGCACATCAGAAGTGGGCATACAATGGACGTTTTGATGAGAAAGGAAAGAGATACAGCAATTTGGATGGCTCTGTTGCATAGCTTGCTGTGCACTGAAGAGATCCAGCAGCATCTTTCAGTCCTACCACTTTTTGTTTGGGAACAGAGGCCAAATATTTGTGCTGTGCAAACTGGCCTGCAGGAGAACGGGAGCGCCTCAGATGTGGAAATACAGCGGACATTTTGATGTGAAAGGAAAGAGAGATAGCAATGTGGATGGCTCTGTTACATAGCTTGCTGTGCACTGAAGAGATCCAGCAGCATCTTTCAGTCCTACCACTTTTGGCGTGGGAACAGAGGCCAATTGTTTGTGCTGTGCAAAGTGGGCTGCAGGCGAATGGGAGCACCTCAGAAGTGGGCATACAATGGACATTTTGATGAGAAAGGAAAGAAAGAGAGCAATGTGGATGTCTCCGTTACATAGCTTGCTGTGCACTGAAGAGATCCAGCAGCATATTTCAGTCCAACCTCTATTTGTGTTGGAACAGAGGCCAAATGTTTGTGCTGTGAAAACTGACCAGCAGGAGAACGGGTGCACCTCAGAAGTGGGAATACGATGGACGTATTGTTGAGAAAGGAAAGAGAGATAGCAATGTGGATGGCTCTGTTACATAGCTTGCTGTGCACTGAAGAGATCCAGCAGCATATTTCAGTCCTAACTCTTTCTGTGTGGGAACAGATGCCAATGGTTCGTACTCCACAAACTGGCCTGCAGACACATGGAAGCACTGTAGAAGTGGGAATTCAATGGACGTTTTGTTGACAAAGGAAAGAGAGACAGCAATGTGGATGGCTCTATTCCATAGCTTGCTGTGAACTGAAGAGATCCAGCAGCATCTTTCAGTCCTCCCACTTTTTGTGTGGGAACAGAGGCCAAATGTTTGTGCAGTGCAAACTTGCCTGCAGGAGAGCGGTAGCCCCTCCGAAGTGGAAATACAATGGACGTTTTGTTGAGAAAGGAAAGAGAGACAGCAATGTCGACAGCTCGGTTATATAGCTTGCTGTGCACTGAAGAGATCCAGCAGCATATATCAGTCCTACCACTTTTTGTTTGGGAACAGAGGCCAATTGTTTGTGCTGTGCAAAGTGGCCTGCAGGCGAATGGGAGCACCTCAGAAGTGGAAATACGACGGATGTTTTCTTGACAAGGAAAGAGAGACAGCAATGTGGACGGCTCTGTTACATAGCTTGCTGTGCACTGAAGAGATCCAGCAGCATCTTTCAGTCCTACCACTATTTGTTTGGGAATAGAGGCCAATTGTTTGTGCTGTGCAAACTGGGCTGTAGGTGAATGGGAGCACCTCAGAAGTGGGAATACAATGGACATTTTGATGAGAAAGGAAAGAGAGACAGCAATGTGGATGGATCTGTTACATAGCTTGCTATGCACTGGAGAGATCCAGCAGCATATCTCAGTCCTACCACTTTTTGTTTGGGAATAGAGGCCAATTGTTTGTGCTGTGCAAACTCCTCTGCGGGCGAATGGGAGCACCTCAGAAGTGGCAATACAACGGACGTTTTCTCGACAAAGGAAAGAGAGACAGGAAAGTGGACGGCTCTGTTGCATAACTTGCTGTGCACTGAAGAGATCCAGCAGCATCTTTCAGACCTACCTCTTTTGGTTTGGGAGCAGAGGCCAATTGTTTGTGCTGTGCAAAGTGGGCTGCAGGCGAATGGGAGCACCTCAGAAGTGGCAATACAACGGACGTTTTCTTGACAAAGGAAAGAGAGACAGCAATGTGGACGGCTCTGTTGCATAGCTTGCTGTGCACTGAAGAGATCCAGCAGCATCTTTCAGACCTACCTCTTTTTGTTTGGGAACAGAGGCCAATTGTTTGTGCTGTGCAAACTGGGCTGCAGGCGAATGGGAGCGCCTCAGAAGTGGCAATACAACGGACGTTTTCTTGACAAAGGAAAGAGAGACAGCAATGTGGACGGCTCTGTTGCATAGCTTGCTGTGCACTGAAGAGATCCAGCAGCATCTTTCAGACCTACCTCTTTTTGTTTGGGAACAGAGGCCAATTGTTTGTGCTGTGCAAACTGGGCTGCAGGCGAATGGGAGCACCTCAGAAGTGGCAATACGACGGACGTTTTCTTGACAAAGGAAAGAGAGACAGCAATGTGGACGGCTCTGTTGCATAGCTTGCTGTGCACTGAAGAGATCCAGCAGCATCTTTCAGTCCTACCTCTTTTTGTTTGGAAAGAGAGGCCAATTGTTTGTGCTGTGCAAACTGGGCTGCCGGCGAAAGGGAGCACCTCAGATGTGGCAATACAACGGACGTTTTCTTGACAAAGGAAAGAGAGACAGCAATGTGGACGGCTCTGTTGCATAGCTTGCTGTGCACTGAAGAGATCCAGCAGCATCTTTCAGTCCTACCTCTTTTTGTTTGGGAACAGAGGCCAATTGTTTGTGCTGTGCAAACTGGGTTGCAGGCGAATGGGAGCACCTCAGAAGTGGCAAAACAACGGAGGTTTTGATGAGAAAGGAAAGAGAGACAGCAATGTGGATGGCTCTGTTGCATAGCTTGCTGTGCACTGAAGAGATCCAGCAGCATATCTCAGTCCTACCACTATTTGTTTGGGAATAGAGGCCAATTGTTTGTGCTGTGCAAACTGGGCTGCAGGCGAAAGGGTGCACCTCAGAAGTGGGAATACAATGGACATTATTATGAGAAAGGAAAGAGAGACAGCAATGTGGACGGCTCTGTTGCATAGCTTGCTGTGCACTGAAGAGATCCAGCAGCATCTTTCAGTCCTACCTCTTTTGGTTTGGGAGCAGAGGCCAATTGTTTGTGCTGTGCAAACTGGCCTGCAGGCGAATGGAGCACCTCAGAAGTGGCAATACAACGGACGTTTTGATGAGAAAGGAAAGAGAGACAGCAATGTGGATGGCTCTGTTGCATAGCTTGCTGTGCACTGAAGAGATCTAGCAGCATATCTCAGTCCTACCACTGTTTCTTTGGGAATAGAGGCCAATTGTTTGTGCTGTGCAAAGTGGCCTGCAGGCGAATGGGAGCACCTCAGAAGTGGAAATACAAGGGACGTTTTCTTGACAAAGGAAAGAGAGACAGCAATGTGGATGGCTCTGTTACATAGCTTGCTGTGCACTGAAGAGATCCAGCAGCATCTTTCAGTCCTACCTCTTTTGGTTTGGGAACAGAGGCCAAATGTTTGTGCTGTGCAAACTGGGCTGCAGGCGAATGGGAGCACCTCAGAAGCGGCAATACAACGGACGTTTTCTTGACAAAGGAAAGAGAGACAGCAATGTGGACGGCTCTGTTGCATAGCTTGCTGTGCACTGAAGAGATCCAGCAGCATCTTTCAGACCTACCTCTTTTTGTTTGGAAACAGAGGCCAATTGTTTGTGCTGTGCAAACTGGGCTGCAGGCGAAAGGGAGCACCTCAGAAGTGGCAATACAACGGACGTTTTCTTGACAAAGGAAAGAGAGACAGCAATGTGGACGGCTCTGTTGCATAGCTTGCTGTGCACTGAAGAGATCCAGCAGCATCTTTCAGTCCTACCTCTTTTTGTTTGGGAGCAGAGGCCAATTGTTTGTGCTGTGCAAACTGGCCTGCAGGCGAATGGGAGCACCTCAGAAGTGGCAATACAACGGACGTTTTCTTGACAAAGAAAGAGAGACAGCAATGTGGACGGCTCTGTTGCATAGCTTGCTGTGCACTGAAGAGATCCAGCAGCATATCTCAGTCCTACCACTATTTGTTTGGGAATAGAGGCCAATTGTTTGTGCTGTGCAAAGTGGCCTGCAGGCGAAAGGGTGCACCTCAGAAGTGGGAATACAATGGACATTATTATGAGAAAGGAAAGAGAGACATCAATGTGGATGGCTCTGTTACATAGCTTGCTGTGCACTGAAGAGATCCAGCAACATATCTCAGTCCTACCACTTTTTGTTTGGGAATAGAGGCCAATTGTTTGTGCTGTGCAAACTGGCCTGCAGGAGAGCGGGAGCCCCTCAGAAGTGGAAATACAACGGACGTTTTCTTGACAAAGGAAAGAGAGACAGCAATGTGGATGGCTCTGTTACATAGCTTGCTGTGCACTGAAGAGATCCAGCAGCATCTTTCAGTCCTACCTCTTTTTGTTTGGGAACAGAGGCCAAATGTTTGTGCTGTGCAAACTGGGCTGCAGGCGAATGGGAGCACCTCAGAAGCGGCAATACAACGGACGTTTTCTTGACAAAGGAAAGAGAGACAGCAATGTGGACGCCTCTGTTGCATAGCTTGCTGTGCACTGAAGAGATCCAGCAGCATATCTCAGTCCTACCTCTTTTTGTTTGGGAACAGAGGCCAATTGTTTGTGCTGTGCAAAGTGGCCTGCAGGCGAATGGGAGCACCTCAGAAGTGGAAATACGACGGACATTTTCTTGACAAAGGAAAGAGAGACAGCAATGTTGACGGCTCTGTTACATAGCTTGCTGTGCACTGAAGAGATCCAGCAGCATCTTTCAGTCCTACCTCTTTTTGTTTGGGAACAGAGGCCAATTGTTTGTGCTGCGCAAACTGGCCTGCAGGCGAATGGGAGCACCTCAGAAGTGGCAATACAACCGACGTTTTCTTGACAAAGGAAAGAGAGACAGCAATGTGGACGGCTCTGTTGCATAGCTTGCTGTGCACTGGAGAGATCCAGCAGCATCTTTCAGTCCTACCTCTTTTGGTTTGGGAACAGAGGCCAATTGTTTGTGCTGTGCAAACTGGGCTGCAGGCGAATGGGAGCACCTCAGAAGTGGCAATACAACCGACGTTTTCTTGACAAAGGAAAGAGAGACAGCAATGTGGACGGCTCTGTTGCATAGCTTGCTGTGCACTGAAGAGATCCAGCAGCATCTTTCAGTCCTACCTCTTTTGGTTTGGGAACAGAGGCCAATTGTTTGTGCTGTGCAAACTGGCCTGCAGGCGAATGGGAGCACCTCAGAAGTGGCAATACAACGGACGTTTTCTTGACAAAGGAAAGAGAGACAGCAATGTGGACAGCTCTGTTACATAGCTTGCTGTGCACTGAAGAGATCCAGAAGCATCTTTCAGTCCTAAATCTTTTTGTTTGGGAACAGAGGCCAATTGTTTGTGCTGTGCAAACTGACCTGCAGGAGAGCGGGAGCCCCTCAGAAGTTGGAATACAATGGACATTTTGTTGAGAAAGGAAAGAGAGACAGCAATGTGGATTGCTCTGCTGCATAGCTTTCTGTGCACTGAAGAGATCCAGCAGCATCTTTCAGTCCTACCTCTTTTTGTTTGGGAACAGAGGCCAATTGTTTGTGCTGTGCTAACTGGCCTGTAGGCTAATGAGAGCACATCAGAAGTGGGCATACAATGGACGTTTTGATGAGAAAGGAAAGAGATACAGCAATTTGGATGGCTCTGTTACATAGCTTGCTGTGCACTGAAGAGATCCTGCAGCATATTTCAGTCCAACCTCTATTTGTGTTGGAACAGAGGCCAAATGTTTGTGCTGTGAAAACTGACCAGCAGGAGAACGGGTGCACCTCAGAAGTGGGAATACGATGGACGTATTGTTGAGAAAGGAAAGAGAGATAGCAATGTGGATGGCTCTGTTACATAGCTTGCTGTGCACTGAAGAGATCCAGCAGCATATTTCAGTCCTAACTCTTTCTGTGTGGGAACAGATGCCAATGGTTCGTACTCCACAAACTGGCCTGCAGACACATGGAAGCACTGTAGAAGTGGGAATTCAATGGACGTTTTGTTGACAAAGGAAAGAGAGACAGCAATGTGGATGGCTCTATTCCATAGCTTGCTGTGAACTGAAGAGATCCAGCAGCATCTTTCAGTCCTCCCACTTTTTGTGTGGGAACAGAGGCCAAATGTTTGTGCAGTGCAAACTTGCCTGCAGGAGAGCGGTAGCCCCTCCGAAGTGGAAATACAATGGACGTTTTGTTGAGAAAGGAAAGAGAGACAGCAATGTCGACAGCTCGGTTATATAGCTTGCTGTGCACTGAAGAGATCCAGCAGCATATATCAGTCCTACCACTTTTTGTTTGGGAACAGAGGCCAATTGTTTGTGCTGTGCAAAGTGGCCTGCAGGCGAATGGGAGCACCTCAGAAGTGGAAATACGACGGATGTTTTCTTGACAAGGAAAGAGAGACAGCAATGTGGACGGCTCTGTTACATAGCTTGCTGTGCACTGAAGAGATCCAGCAGCATCTTTCAGTCCTACCACTATTTGTTTGGGAATAGAGGCCAATTGTTTGTGCTGTGCAAACTGGGCTGCAGGCGAATGGGAGCACCTCAGAAGTGGGAATACAATGGACATTTTGATGAGAAAGGAAAGAGAGACAGCAATGTGGATGGATCTGTTACATAGCTTGCTATGCACTGGAGAGATCCAGCAGCATATCTCAGTCCTACCACTTTTTGTTTGGGAATAGAGGCCAATTGTTTGTGCTGTGCAAACTCCTCTGCGGGCGAATGGGAGCACCTCAGAAGTGGCAATACAACGGACGTTTTCTCGACAAAGGAAAGAGAGACAGGAAAGTGGACGGCTCTGTTGCATAACTTGCTGTGCACTGAAGAGATCCAGCAGCATCTTTCAGTCCTACCTCTTTTGGTTTGGGAGCAGAGGCCAATTGTTTGTGCTGTGCAAAGTGGGCTGCAGGCGAATGGGAGCACCTCAGAAGTGGCAATACAACGGACGTTTTCTTGACAAAGGAAAGAGAGACAGCAATGTGGACGGCTCTGTTGCATAGCTTGCTGTGCACTGAAGAGATCCAGCAGCATCTTTCAGACCTACCTCTTTTTGTTTGGGAACAGAGGCCAATTGTTTGTGCTGTGCAAACTGGGCTGCAGGCGAATGGGAGCGCCTCAGAAGTGGCAATACAACGGACGTTTTCTTGACAAAGGAAAGAGAGACAGCAATGTGGACGGCTCTGTTGCATAGCTTGCTGTGCACTGAAGAGATCCAGCAGCATCTTTCAGACCTACCTCTTTTTGTTTGGGAACAGAGGCCAATTGTTTGTGCTGTGCAAACTGGGCTGCAGGCGAATGGGAGCACCTCAGAAGTGGCAATACGACGGACGTTTTCTTGACAAAGGAAAGAGAGACAGCAATGTGGACGGCTCTGTTGCATAGCTTGCTGTGCACTGAAGAGATCCAGCAGCATCTTTCAGTCCTACCTCTTTTTGTTTGGAAAGAGAGGCCAATTGTTTGTGCTGTGCAAACTGGGCTGCCGGCGAAAGGGAGCACCTCAGATGTGGCAATACAACGGACGTTTTCTTGACAAAGGAAAGAGAGACAGCAATGTGGATGGCTCTGTTGCATAGCTTGCTGTGCACTGAAGAGATCCAGCAGCATATCTCAGTCCTACCACTATTTGTTTGGGAATAGAGGCCAATTGTTTGTGCTGTGCAAACTGGGCTGCAGGCGAAAGGGTGCACCTCAGAAGTGGGAATACAATGGACATTATTATGAGAAAGGAAAGAGAGACAGCAATGTGGACGGCTCTGTTGCATAGCTTGCTGTGCACTGAAGAGATCCAGCAGCATCTTTCAGTCCTACCTCTTTTGGTTTGGGAGCAGAGGCCAATTGTTTGTGCTGTGCAAACTGGCCTGCAGGCGAATGGAGCACCTCAGAAGTGGCAATACAACGGACGTTTTGATGAGAAAGGAAAGAGAGACAGCAATGTGGATGGCTCTGTTGCATAGCTTGCTGTGCACTGAAGAGATCTAGCAGCATATCTCAGTCCTACCACTGTTTCTTTGGGAATAGAGGCCAATTGTTTGTGCTGTGCAAAGTGGCCTGCAGGCTAATGGGAGCACCTCAGAAGTGGAAATACAAGGGACGTTTTCTTGACAAAGGAAAGAGAGACAGCAATGTGGATGGCTCTGTTACATAGCTTGCTGTGCACTGAAGAGATCCAGCAGCATCTTTCAGTCCTACCTCTTTTGGTTTGGGAACAGAGGCCAAATGTTTGTGCTGTGCAAACTGGGCTGCAGGCGAATGGGAGCACCTCAGAAGCGGCAATACAACGGACGTTTTCTTGACAAAGGAAAGAGAGACAGCAATGTGGACGGCTCTGTTGCATAGCTTGCTGTGCACTGAAGAGATCCAGCAGCATCTTTCAGACCTACCTCTTTTTGTTTGGAAACAGAGGCCAATTGTTTGTGCTGTGCAAACTGGGCTGCAGGCGAAAGGGAGCACCTCAGAAGTGGCAATACAACGGACGTTTTCTTGACAAAGGAAAGAGAGACAGCAATGTGGACGGCTCTGTTGCATAGCTTGCTGTGCACTGAAGAGATCCAGCAGCATCTTTCAGTCCTACCTCTTTTGGTTTGGGAGCAGAGGCCAATTGTTTGTGCTGTGCAAACTGGCCTGCAGGCGAATGGGAGCACCTCAGAAGTGGCAATACAACGGACGTTTTGATGAGAAAGGAAAGAGAGACAGCAATGTGGACGGCTCTGTTGCATAGCTTGCTGTGCACTGAAGAGATCCAGCAGCATATCTCAGTCCTACCACTATTTGTTTGGGAATAGAGGCCAATTGTTTGTGCTGTGCAAAGTGGCCTGCAGGCGAAAGGGTGCACCTCAGAAGTGGGAATACAATGGACATTATTATGAGAAAGGAAAGAGAGACATCAATGTGGATGGCTCTGTTACATAGCTTGCTGTGCACTGAAGAGATCCAGCAACATATCTCAGTCCTACCACTTTTTGTTTGGGAATAGAGGCCAATTGTTTGTGCTGTGCAAACTGGCCTGCAGGAGAGCGGGAGCCCCTCAGAAGTGGAAATACAACGGACGTTTTCTTGACAAAGGAAAGAGAGACAGCAATGTGGATGGCTCTGTTACATAGCTTGCTGTGCACTGAAGAGATCCAGCAGCATCTTTCAGTCCTACCTCTTTTTGTTTGGGAACAGAGGCCAAATGTTTGTGCTGTGCAAACTGGGCTGCAGGCGAATGGGAGCACCTCAGAAGCGGCAATACAACGGACGTTTTCTTGACAAAGGAAAGAGAGACAGCAATGTGGACGCCTCTGTTGCATAGCTTGCTGTGCACTGAAGAGATCCAGCAGCATATCTCAGTCCTACCTCTTTTTGTTTGGGAACAGAGGCCAATTGTTTGTGTTGTGCAAACTGGGCTGCAGGCGAATGGGAGCACCTCAGAAGTGGAAATACGACGGACATTTTCTTGACAAAGGAAAGAGAGACAGCAATGTTGACGGCTCTGTTACATAGCTTGCTGTGCACTGAAGAGATCCAGCAGCATCTTTCAGTCCTACCTCTTTTTGTTTGGGAACAGAGGCCAATTGTTTGTGCTGCGCAAACTGGCCTGCAGGCGAATGGGAGCACCTCAGAAGTGGCAATACAACCGACGTTTTCTTGACAAAGGAAAGAGAGACAGCAATGTGGACGGCTCTGTTGCATAGCTTGCTGTGCACTGGAGAGATCCAGCAGCATCTTTCAGTCCTACCTCTTTTGGTTTGGGAACAGAGGCCAATTGTTTGTGCTGTGCAAACTGGGCTGCAGGCGAATGGGAGCACCTCAGAAGTGGCAATACAACCGACGTTTTCTTGACAAAGGAAAGAGAGACAGCAATGTGGACGGCTCTGTTGCATAGCTTGCTGTGCACTGAAGAGATCCAGCAGCATCTTTCAGTCCTACCTCTTTTGGTTTGGGAACAGAGGCCAATTGTTTGTGCTGTGCAAACTGGCCTGCAGGCGAATGGGAGCACCTCAGAAGTGGCAATACAACAAACGTTTTCTTGACAAAGGAAAGAGAGACAGCAATGTGGACAGCTCTGTTACATAGCTTGCTGTGCACTGAAGAGATCCAGAAGCATCTTTCAGTCCTAAATCTTTTTGTTTGGGAACAGAGGCCAATTGTTTGTGCTGTGCAAACTGACCTGCAGGAGAGCGGGAGCCCCTCAGAAGTTGGAATACAATGGACATTTTGTTGAGAAAGGAAAGAGAGACAGCAATGTGGATTGCTCTGCTGCATAGCTTTCTGTGCACTGAAGAGATCCAGCAGCATATCTCAGTCCTACCTCTTTTTGTTTGGGAACAGAGGCCAATTGTTTGTGCTGTGCTAACTGGCCTGTAGGCTAATGAGAGCACATCAGAAGTGGGCATACAATGGACGTTTTGATGAGAAAGGAAAGAGATACAGCAATTTGGATGGCTCTGTTACATAGCTTGCTGTGCACTGAAGAGATCCTGCAGCATCTTTCAGTCCTACCACTTTTTGTTTGGGAACAGAGGCCAAATATTTGTGCTGTGCAAAGTGGCCTGCTGGAGAACGGGAGCGCCTCAGATGTGGAAATACAGCGGTCATTTTGATATGAAAGGAAAGAGAGATAGCAATGTGGATGGCTCTGTTACATAGCTTGCTGTGCGCAGAAGAGATCCAGCAGCATCTTTCAGTCCTACCTCTTTTGGCGTGGGAGCAGAGGCCAATTGTTTGTGCTGTGCAAACTGGGCTGCAGGCGAATGGGAGCACCTCAGAAGTGGGCATACAATGGACATTTTGATGAGAAAGGAAAGAAAGAGAGCAATGTGGATGTCTCCGTTACATAGCTTGCTGTGCACTGAAGAGATCCAGCAGCATATTTCAGTCCAACCTCTATTTGTGTGGGAACAGAGGCCAAATGTTTGTGCTGTGAAAACTGACCAGCAGGAGAACGGGTGCACCTCAGAAGTGGGAATACGATGGACGTATTGTTGAGAAAGGAAAGAGAGATAGCAATGTGGATGGCTCTGTTACATAGCTTGCTGTGCACTGAAGAGATCCAGCAGCATATTTCAGTCCTAACTCTTTCTGTGTGGGAACAGATGCCAATGGTTCGTGCTCCACAAACTGGCCTGCAGACACATGGAAGCACTGTAGAAGTGGGAATTCAATGGACGTTTTGTTGACAAAGGAAAGAGAGACAGCAATGTGGATGGCTCTATTCCATAGCTTGCTGTGAACTGAAGAGATCCAGCAGCATCTTTCAGTCCTCCCACTTTTTTTGTGGGAACAGAGGCCAAATGTTTGTGCTGTGCAAACTTACCTGCAGGAGAGCGGTAGCCCCTCCGAAGTGGAAATACAATGTACGTTTTGTTGAGAAAGGAAAGAGAGACAGCAATGTCGACAGCTCGGTTATATAGCTTGCTGGGCACTGAAGAGATCCAGCAGCATATATCAGTCCTACCACTTTTTGTTTGGGAACAGAGGCCAATTGTTTGTGCTGTGCAAACTGGCCTGCATGCGGATGAGAGCACCTCGGAAGTGGCAATACAATGGACGTTTTGATGGGAAAGGAAAGAGAGACAGCAATGTGGATGGCTCTGTTACATAGATTTCTGTGCGCAGAAGAGATCCAGCAGCATCTTTCAGTCCTGTCTCACTTTGTGTGGGAACAGAGGCCTATTGTTTGTGCTGTGCAAATTCAGCTGCAGGTGAATGGGAGCACCTCAGAAGTGGAAATGCAATGGATGTTTTGTTGAGAAAGGAAAGAGAGACAGCAATGTGGATGGCTCTGTTACATAGCTTGCTGTGCACTGAAGAGATCCAGCAGCATATTTCAGTCCTACCTCTTTTTGTTTGGGAATAGAGGCCAATTGTTTGTGCTGTGCTAACTGGCCTGTAGGCTAATGGGAGCACCTCAGAAGTGGACATACAATGGATGTTTTGATGAGAAAGGAAAGAGATACAGCAATTTGGAGGGCTCTGTTACATAGCTTGCTGTGCACTGAAGAGATCCTGCAGCATATTTCAGTCCTATATCTTTTTGTGTGGGAACAGAGGCCAAATGTTTGTGCTGTGCAAACTGGGCTGCAGGCGAAAGGGTGCACCTCAGAAGTGGGAATACAATGGACATTATTATGAGAAAGGAAAGAGAGACAGCAATGTGGACGGCTCTGTTGCATAGCTTGCTGTGCACTGAAGAGATCCAGCAGCATCTTTCAGTCCTACCTCTTTTGGTTTGGGAACAGAGGCCAATTGTTTGTGCTGTGCAAACTGCGCAGGTGAATGGGAGCTCCTCAGAAGTGGCAATACAACGGACGTTTTCTTGACAAAGGAAAGAGAGACAGCAATGTGGACGGCTCTGTTGCATAGCTTGCTGTGCACTGAAGAGATCCAGCAGCATCTTTCAGACCTACCTCTTTTTGTTTGGAAACAGAGGCCAATTGTTTGTGCTGTGCAAACTGGCCTGTACGCGAATGGGAGCACCTCAGAAGTGGCAATACCACGGACGTTTTCTTGACAAAGGAAAGAGAGACAGCAATGTGGACACCTCTGTTGCATAGCTTGCTGTGCACTGAAGAGATCCAGCAGCATCTTTCAGACCTACCTCTTTTTGTTTGGGAACAGAGGCCAATTGTTTGTGCTGTGCAAACTGGCCTGTAGGCGAATGGGAGCACCTCAGAAGTGGCAATACAACGGACGTTTTCTTGACAAAGGAAAGAGAGACAGCAATGTGGACGGCTCTGTTGCATAGCTTGCTGTGCACTGAAGAGATCCAGCAGCATCTTTCAGTCCTAAATCTTTTTGTTTGGGAACAGAGGCCAAATGTTTGTGCTGTGCAAACTGACCTGCAGGAGAGCGGGAGCCCCTCAGAAGTGGGAATACAATGGACATTTTGTTGAGAAAGGAAAGAGGGACAGCAATGTGGATTGCTCTGCTGCATAGCTTTCTGTGCACTGAAGAGATCCAGCAGCATCTTTCAGTCCTACCTCTTTTTGTTTGGGAACAGAGGCCAATTGTTTGTGCTGTGCTAACTGGCCGGTAGGCTAATGAGAGCACATCAGAAGTGGGCATACAATGGACGTTTTGATTAGAAAGGAAAGAGTTACAGCAGTTTGGATGGCTCTGTTACATAGCTTGCTGTGCACTGAAGAGATCCTGTAGCATCTTTCAGTCCTACCTCTTTTTGTTTGGGAACAGAGGCCAATTGTTTGTGCTGTGCTAACTGGCCTGTAGGCTAATGAGAGCACATCAGAAGTGGGCATACAATGGACGTTTTGATGAGAAAGGAAAGAGAGATAGCAATGTGGATGGCTCTGTTACATAGCTTGCTGTGCACTGAAGAGATCCAGCAGCATATTTCAGTCCTAACTCTTTCTGTGTGGGAACAGATGCCAATGGTTCGTGCTCCACAAACTGGCCTGCAGACACATGGAAGCACTGTAGAAGTGGGAATTCAATGGACGTTTTGTTGACAAAGGAAAGAGAGACAGCAATGTGGATGGCTCTATTCCATAGCTTGCTGTGCACTGAAGAGATCCAGCAGCATCTTTCAGTCCTCCCACTTTTTGTGTGGGAACAGAGGCCAAATGTTTGTGCTGTGCAAACTGGCCTGCAGGAGAGCGGGAGCCCCTCAGAAGTGGAAATACAATGGACGTTTTGTTGAGAAAGGAAAGAGAGACAGCAATGTCGACAGCTCGGTTATATAGCTTGCTGGGCACTGAAGAGATCCAGCAGCATATATCAGTCCTACCACTTTTTGTTTGGGAACAGAGGCCAATTGTTTGTGCTGTGCAAACTGGCCTGCATGCGGATGAGAGCACCTCGGAAGTGGGCATACAATGGACGTTTTGATGGGAAAGGAAAGAGAGACAGCAATTTGGATGGCTCTGTTATATAGATTTCTGTGCACAGAAGAGATCCAGCAGTATCTTTCAGTCCTGTCTCTCTTTGTTTGGGAACAGAGGCCTATTGTTTGTGCTGTGCAAACTCAGCTGCAGGCGAATGGAGCACCTCCGAAGTGGAAATGCAATGGATGTTTTGTTGAGAAAGGAAAGAGAGACAGTAATGTGGATGGCTCTGTTACATAGCTTGCTGTGCGCTGAAGAGATCCAGCAGCATATTTCAGTCCTATCTCTCTTTGTGTGGGAACAGAGGCCTGTCGTTCGTGCTGTGCAAACTGGGCTGCAGGCGAATGGGAGTACCTCAGATTTGGGAATACAATGGACGTATTGTTGAGAAAGGAAAGAGAGACAGCAATGTGGATGGCTCTGTTACATAGCTTGCTGTGAACTGAAGAGATCCTGCAGCATATTTCAGTCCTATATCTTTTTGTGTGGGAACAGAGGCCAAATGTTTGTGCTGTGCTAACTGACCTGCAGGAGAACGGGAGCACCTCAGAAGTGGAAATACAATGGACATTTTGATGTGAAAGGAAAGAGATCGAGCAATGTGGACGGCTCTGTTGCATAGCTTGCTGTGCACTGAAGAGATCCAGCAGCATCTTTCAGTCCTCCCACTTTTTGTTTGGGAACAGAGGCCAATGGTTCGTGCTCCACAACCTGGCCTGCAGGCACATGGAAGCACTTGAGAATTGGGAATACAAAGGATGTTTTGTTGACAAAGGAAAGAGAGACAGCAGTGTGGATGGCTCTGTTGCACAGCTTGCTGTGCGCTGAAGAGATCCAGCAGCATCTTTCAGTCTTACCTCTTTTTGTTAGGGAACAGAGGCCAATTGTTTGTGCTGTGCAAAGTGGCCTGCAGGCGAATGGAGCACCTCAGATGTGGCAATACAACGGACGTTTTCTTGACAAAGGAAAGAGAGACAGCAATGTGGAGGGCTCTGTTGCATAGCTTGCTGTGCACTGAAGAGATCCAGCAGCATCTTTCAGTCCTACCTCTTTTGGTTTGGGAGCAGAGGCCAATTGTTTGTGCTGTGCAAAGTGGGCTGCAGGCGAATGGGAGCACCTCAGAAGTGGCAATACAACAGACGTTTTCTCGACAAAGGAAAGAGAGACAGGAAAGTGGACGGCTCTGTTGCATAGCTTGCTGTGCACTGAAGAGATCCAGCAGCATCTTTCAGTCCTACCTCTTTTGGTTTGGGAGCAGAGGCCAATTGTTTGTGCTGTGCAAACTGGGCTGCAGGCGAATGGGAGCACCTCAGAAGTGGCAATACAACGGACGTTTTCTCGACAAAGGAAAGAGAGACAGGAAAGTGGACGGCTCTGTTGCATAGCTTGCTGTGCACTGAAGAGATCCAGCAGCATCTTTCAGTCCTACCTCTTTTGGTTTGGGAGCAGAGGCCAGTTGTTTGTGCTGTGCAAACTGGGTTGCAGGCGAATGGGAGCACCTCAGAAGTGGCAATACAACGGACGTTTTCTCGACAAAGGAAAGAGAGACAGGAAAGTGGACGGCTCTGTTGCATAGCTTGCTGTGCACTGAAGAGATCCAGCAGCATCTTTCAGTCCTACCTCTTTTTGTTTGGGAGCAGAGGCCAATTGTTTGTGCTGTGCAAACTGGGCTGCAGGCGAATGGGAGCACCTCAGAAGTGGAAATACGACGGACATTTTCTTGACAAAGGAAAGAGAGACAGCAATGTGGACGGCTCTGTTGCATAGCCTGCTGTGCACTGAAGAGATCCAGCAGCATCTTTCAGTCCTACCTCTTTTGGTTTGGGAGCAGAGGCCAATTGTTTGTGCTGTGCAAAGTGGGCTGCAGGCGAATGGGAGCACCTCAGAAGTGGCAATACAACGGAAGTTTTCTTGACAAAGGAAAGAGAGACAGCAATGTGGACAGCTCTGTTACACAGCTTGCTGTGCACTGAAGAGATCCAGCAGCATCTTTCAGTCCTACCTCTTTTTGTTTGGGAACAGAGGCCAATTGTTTGTGCTGTGCTAACTGGCCTGTAGGCTAATGAGAGCGCATCAGAAGTGGCAATACAATGGATGTTTTGATAAGAAAGGAAAGAGATACAGCAATTTGGATGGCTCTGTTACATAGCTTGCTGTGCACTGAAGAGATCCGGTAGCATCTTTCAGTCCTACCACTTTTTGTTTGGGAACAGAGGCCAAATATTTGTGCTGTGCAAACTGGCCTGCAGGAGAACGGGAGCGCCTCAGATGTGGAAATACAACGGACATTTTGATGTGAAAGGAAAGAGAGACAGCAATGTGGATGGCTCTGTTACATAGCTTGCTGTTCGCAGAAGAGATCCAGCAGCATCTTTCAGTCCCGCCACTTTTTGTGCGGACAGAGGCCAATTGTTTGTGCTGTGCAAACTGGCCTGCAGCGAACGGGAGCATCTCAGAAGTGGAAATGGAACGGACGTTTTGATGATAAAGGAAAGAGAGACAGCAATGTGGATGGCTCTGTTACATAGCTTGCTGTGCACTGAAGAGATTCAGCAGCATCTTTCAGTCCTACCACTTTTGGAGTGGGAATAGAGGCCAATGGTTCGTGCTGTGCAAACTGGCCTGCAGGCGAATGGGAGCACCTCAGAAGTGGGCATACAATGGACATTTTGATGAGAAAGGAAAGAAAGAGAGACAGCAATGTGGATGTCTCCGTTACATAGCTTGCTGTGCACTGAAGAGATCCAGCAGCATATTTCAGTCCAACCTCTATTTGTGTGGGAACAGAGGCCAAATGTTTGTGCTGTGCAAACTGGCCAGCAGGAGAATGGGAGCACCTCAGAATTGTTAATACGATGGACGTATTGTTGAGAAAGGAAAGAGAGATAGCAATGTGGATGGCTCTGTTACATAGCTTGCTGTGCACTGAAGAGATCCAGCAGCATATTTCAGTCCTAACTCTTTCTGTGTGGGAACAGATGCCAATGGTTCGTGCTCCACAAACTGGCCTGCAGACACATGGAAGCACTGTAGAAGTGGGAATTCAATGGACGTTTTGTTGACAAAGGAAAGAGAGACAGCAATGTGGATGCCTCTATTCCATAGCTTGCTGTGAACTGAAGAGATCCAGCAGCATCTTTCAGTCCTCCCACTTTTTGTGTGGGAACAGAGGCCAAATGTTTGTGCTGTGCAAACCTACCTGCAGGAGAGCGGTAGCCCCTCCGAAGTGGAAATACAATGTACGTTTTGTTGAGAAAGGAAAGAGAGACAGCAATGTCGACAGCTCGGTTATATAGCTTGCTGGGCACTGAAGAGATCCAGCAGCATATATCAGTCCTACCACTTTTTGTTTGGGAACAGAGGCCAATTGTTTGTGCTGTGCAAACTGGCCTGCATGCGGATGAGAGCACCTCGGAAGTGGGCATACAATGGACGTTTTGATGGGAAAGGAAAGAGAGACAGCAATGTGGATGGCTCTGTTACATAGATTTCTGTGCGCAGAAGAGATCCAGCAGCATCTTTCAGTCCTGTCTCACTTTGTGTGGGAACAGAGGCCTATTGTTTGTGCTGTGCAAATTCAGCTGCAGGTGAATGGGAGCACCTCAGAAGTGGAAATGCAATGGATGTTTTGTTGAGAAAGGAAAGAGAGACAGCAATGTGGATGGCTCTGTTACATAGCTTGCTGTGCACTCAAGAGATCCAGCAGCATCTTTCAGACCTACCTCTTTTGGTTTGGGAACAGAGGCCAATTGTTTGTGCTGTGCAAACTGGGCTGCAGGCGAATGGGAGCACCTCAGAAGTGGCAATACAACGGACGTTTTCTTGACAAAGGAAAGAGAGACAGCAATGTGGACGGCTCTGTTGCATAGCTTGCTGTGCACTGAAGAGATCCAGCAGCATCTTTCAGTCCTACCTCTTTTTGTTTGGGAACAGAGGCCAATTGTTTGTGCTGTGCAAACTGGCCTGCAGGCGAATGGGAGCACCTCAGAAGTGGCAATACAACGGACGTTTTCTTGACAAAGAAAGAGAGACAGCAATGTGGACGGCTCTGTTGCATAGCTTGCTGTGCACTGAAGAGATCCAGCAGCATCTTTCAGTCCTACATCTTTTGGTTTGGGAACAGAGGCCAATTGCTTGTGCTGTGCAAACTGGCCTGTAGGCGAATGGGAGCACCTCAGAAGTGGCAATACAACGGACGTTTTCTTGACAAAGGAAAGAGAGACAGCAATGTGGACGGCTCTGTTGCATAGCTTGCTGTGCACTGAAGAGATCCAGCAGCATCTTTCAGTCCTAAATCTTTTTGTTTGGGAACAGAGGCCAAATGTTTGTGCTGTGCAAACTGACCTGCAGGAGAGCGGGAGCCCCTCAGAAGTGGGAATACAATGGACATTTTGTTGAGAAAGGAAAGAGAGACAGCAATGTGGATTGCTCTGCTGCATAGCTTTCTGTGCACTGAAGAGATTCAGCAGCATCTTTCAGTCCTACCTCTTTTTGTTTGGGAACAGAGGCCAATTGTTTGTGCTGTGCTAACTGGCCGGTAGGCTAATGAGAGCACATCAGAAGTGGGCATACAATGGACGTTTTGATTAGAAAGGAAAGAGTTACAGCAGTTTGGATGGCTCTGTTACATAGCTTGCTGTGCACTGAAGAGATCCTGTAGCATCTTTCAGTCCTACCTCTTTTTGTTTGGGAACAGAGGCCAATTGTTTGTGCTGTGCTAACTGGCCTGTAGGCTAATGAGAGCACATCAGAAGTGGGCATACAATGGACGTTTTGATGAGAAAGGAAAGAGAGATAGCAATGTGGATGGCTCTGTTACATAGCTTGCTGTGCACTGAAGAGATCCAGCAGCATATTTCAGTCCTAACTCTTTCTGTGTGGGAACAGATGCCAATGGTTCGTGCTCCACAAACTGGCCTGCAGACACATGGAAGCACTGTAGAAGTGGGAATTCAATGGACGTTTTGTTGAGAAAGGAAAGAGACAGCAATGTGGATGGCTCTATTCCATAGCTTGCTGTGCACTGAAGAGATCCAGCAGCATCTTTCAGTCCTCCCACTTTTTGTGTGGGAACAGAGGCCAAATGTTTGTGCTGTGCAAACTGGCCTGCAGGAGAGCGGGAGCCCCTCAGAAGTGGAAATACAATGGACGTTTTGTTGAGAAAGGAAAGAGAGACAGCAATGTCGACAGCTCAGTTATATAGCTTGCTGGGCACTGAAGAGATCCAGCAGCATATATCAGTCCTACCACTTTTTGTTTGGGAACAGAGGCCAATTGTTTGTGCTGTGCAAACTGGCCTGCATGCGGATGAGAGCACCTCGGAAGTGGGCATACAATGGACGTTTTGATGAGAAAGGAAAGAGAGACAGCAATTTGGATGGCTCTGTTATATAGATTTCTGTGCACAGAAGAGATCCAGCAGTATCTTTCAGTCCTGTCTCTCTTTGTTTGGGAACAGAGGCCTATTGTTTGTGCTGTGCAAACTCAGCTGCAGGCGAATGGAGCACCTCCGAAGTGGAAATGCAATGGATGTTTTGTTGAGAAAGGAAAGAGAGACAGTAATGTGGATGGCTCTGTTACATAGCTTGCTGTGCGCTGAAGAGATCCAGCAGCATATTTCAGTCCTATCTCTCTTTGTGTGGGAACAGAGGCCTGTCGTTCGTGCTGTGCAAACTGGGCTGCAGGCGAATGGGAGTACCTCAGATTTGGGAATACAATGGACGTATTGTTGAGAAAGGAAAGAGAGACAGCAATGTGGATGGCTCTGTTACATAGCTTGCTGTGAACTGAAGAGATCCTGCAGCATATTTCAGTCCTATATCTTTTTGTGTGGGAACAGAGGCCAAATGTTTGTGCTGTGCTAACTGACCTGCAGGAGAACGGGAGCACCTCAGAAGTGGAAATACAATGGACATTTTGATGTGAAAGGAAAGAGATCGAGCAATGTGGACGGCTCTGTTGCATAGCTTGCTGTGCACTGAAGAGATCCAGCAGCATCTTTCAGTCCTCCCACTTTTTGTTTGGGAACAGAGGCCAATGGTTCGTGCTCCACAACCTGGCCTGCAGGCACATGGAAGCACTTGAGAATTGGGAATACAAAGGATGTTTTGTTGACAAAGGAAAGAGAGACAGCAGTGTGGATGGCTCTGTTGCACAGCTTGCTGTGCGCTGAAGAGATCCAGCAGCATCTTTCAGTCTTACCTCTTTTTGTTTGGGAACAGAGGCCAATTGTTTGTGCTGTGCAAAGTGGGCTGCAGGCGAATGGAGCACCTCAGAAGTGGCAATACAACGGACGTTTTCTTGACAAAGGAAAGAGAGACAGCAATGTGGAGGGCTCTGTTGCATAGCTTGCTGTGCACTGAAGAGATCCAGCAGCATCTTTCAGTCCTACCTCTTTTGGTTTGGGAGCAGAGGCCAATTGTTTGTGCTGTGCAAAGTGGGCTGCAGGCGAATGGGAGCACCTCAGAAGTGGCAATACAACGGACGTTTTCTCGACAAAGGAAAGAGAGACAGGAAAGTGGAGGGCTCTGTTGCATAGCTTGCTGTGCACTGAAGAGATCCAGCAGCATCTTTCAGTCCTACCTCTTTTGGTTTGGGAGCAGAGGCCAATTGTTTGTGCTGTGCAAACTGGGCTGCAGGCGAATGGGAGCACCTCAGAAGTGGCAATACAACGGACGTTTTCTCGACAAAGGAAAGAGAGACAGGAAAGTGGACGGCTCTGTTGCATAGCTTGCTGTGCACTGAAGAGATCCAGCAGCATCTTTCAGTCCTACCTCTTTTGGTTTGGGAGCAGAGGCCAATTGTTTGTGCTGTGCAAAGTGGGCTGCAGGCGAATGGGAGCACCTCAGAAGTGGCAATACAACGGACGTTTTCTCGACAAAGGAAAGAGAGACAGGAAAGTGGACGGCTCTGTTGCATAGCTTGCTGTGCACTGAAGAGATCCAGCAGCATCTTTCAGTCCTACCTCTTTTTGTTTGGGAGCAGAGGCCAATTGTTTGTGCTGTGCAAACTGGGCTGCAGGCGAATGGGAGCACCTCAGAAGTGGCAATACAACGGAAGTTTTCTTGACAAAGGAAAGAGAGACAGCAATGTGGACAGCTCTGTTACACAGCTTGCTGTGCACTGAAGAGATCCAGCAGCATCTTTCAGTCCTACCTCTTTTTGTTTGGGAACAGAGGCCAATTGTTTGTGCTGTGCTAACTGGCCTGTAGGCTAATGAGAGCACATCAGAAGTGGGCATACAATGGATGTTTTGATGAGAAAGGAAAGAGATACAGCAATTTGTATGGCTCTGTTACATAGCTTGCTGTGCACTGAAGAGATCCGGTAGCATCTTTCAGTCCTACCACTTTTTGTTTGGGAACAGAGGCCAAATATTTGTGCTGTGGAAACTGGCCTGCAGGAGAACGGGAGCGCCTCAGATGTGGAAATACAACGGACATTTTGATGTGAAAGGAAAGAGAGACAGCAATGTGGATGGCTCTGTTACATAGCTTGCTGTTCGCAGAAGAGATCCAGCAGCATCTTTCAGTCCCGCCACTTTTTGTGCGGACAGAGGCCAATTGTTTGTGCTGTGCAAACTGGCCTGCAGCGAACGGGAGCATCTCAGAAGTGGAAATGGAACGGACGTTTTGATGATAAAGGAAAGAGAGACAGCAATGTGGATGGCTCTGTTACATAGCTTGCGGTGCACTGAAGAGATTCAGCAGCATCTTTCAGTCCTACCACTTTTGGAGTGGGAATAGAAGCCAATGGTTCGTGCTGTGCAAACTGGGCTGCAGGCGAATGGGAGCACCTCAGAAGTGGGCATACAATGGACATTTTGATGAGAAAGGAAAGAAAGAGAGACAGCAATGTGGATGTCTCCGTTACATAGCTTGCTGTGCACTGAAGAGATCCAGCAGCATATTTCAGTCCAACCTCTATTTGTGTGGGAACAGAGGCCAAATGTTTGTGCTGTGCAAACTGGCCAGCAGGAGAATGGGAGCACCTCAGAATTGTTAATACGATGGACGTATTGTTGAGAAAGGAAAGAGAGATAGCAATGTGGATGGCTCTGTTACATAGCTTGCTGTGCACTGAAGAGATCCAGCAGCATATTTCAGTCCTAACTCTTTCTGTGTGGGAACAGATGCCAATGGTTCGTGCTCCACAAACTGGCCTGCAGACACATGGAAGCACTGTAGAAGTGGGAATTCAATGGACGTTTTGTTGACAAAGGAAAGAGAGACAGCATTGTGGATGGCTCTATTCCATAGCTTGCTGTGAACTGAAGAGATCCAGCAGCATATCTCAGTCCTACAATTTTTTGTTTGGGAATAGAGGCCAATTGTTTGTGCTGTGCAAACTGGGCTGCAGGCAAATAGGAGCACCTCAGAAGTGGAAATACAACGGATGTTTTCTTGACAAAGGAAAGAGAGACAGCAATGTGGATGTCTCTGCTACATAGCTTGCTGTGCACTGAAGAGATCCAGCAGCATATCTCAGTCCTACCACTTTTTGTTTGTGAACAGAGGCCAATTGTTTGTGCTCTACAAACTGGGCTGCAGGAGCATGGAAGCACTTTAGAAGTGGGAATAAAATGGTCGCTTTGATGAGAAAGGAAAGAGAGACAGCAATGTGAATGGCTCTTTTACATAGCTTGCTGTGCTCAGAAGAGATCCAGTAGCATCTTTCAGTCCTACCTCTTTTTGTGTGGGAACAGAGGCCAATAATTCGTGCTGTGCAAACTGACCAGCAGGCAAATGGCAGCACCTCAGCAGTTGGTATGCAATCGATGTTCAAATGTGAAAGCAAAGAGAGACAACAATGCAGATGGCACTGTTACATAGCTTGCTGTGCACTGAAGAGATCCAGTAGCATCTTTCAGTCCTACCTCTTTTTGTGTGTGAACAGAGGCCAATCGCTCGTTCTGTGCAAACTGACCTGCAGGCGAATGGGAGCACCTGAGAAGTGGGCATACAATGGACGTTTTGATGGGAAAGGAAAGAGAGACAGCAATGTGGATGGCTCTGTTACTTAGATTACTGCGCGCATAAGAGATCCAGCAGCATCTTTCAGTCCTACCACTTTTGGCGTGGGAACAGAGGCCAATTGTTTGTGCTGTGCAAACTGGGCTGCAGGCGAATGGGAGCACCTCAGAAGTGGGCATACAATGGACATTTTGATGAGAAAGGAAAGAAAGAGAGCAATGTGGATGTCTCCGTTACATAGCTTGCTGTGCACTGAAGAGATCCAGCAGCATATTTCAGTCCAACCTCTATTTGTGTTGGAACAGAGGCCAAATGTTTGTGCTGTGAAAACTGACCAGCAGGAGAACGGGTGCACCTCAGAAGTGGGAATACGATGGACGTATTGTTGAGAAAGGAAAGAGAGATAGCAATGTGGATGGCTCTGTTACATAGCTTGCTGTGCACTGAAGAGATCCAGCAGCATATTTCAGTCCTAACTCTTTCTGTGTGGGAACAGATGCCAATGGTTCGTGCTCCACAAACTGGCCTGCAGACACATGGAAGCACTGTAGAAGTGGGAATTCAATGGACGTTTTGTTGACAAAGGAAAGAGAGACAGCAATGTGGATGGCTCTATTCCATAGCTTGCTGTGAACTGAAGAGATCCAGCAGCATCTTTCAGTCCTCCCACTTTTTGTGTGGGAACAGAGGCCAAAAGTTTGTGCAGTGCAAACTTGCCTGCAGGAGAGCGGTAGCCCCTCCGAAGTGGAAATACAATGGACGTTTTGTTGAGAAAGGAAAGAGAGACAGCAATGTCGACAGCTCGGTTATATAGCTTGCTGTGCACTGAAGAGATCCAGCAGCATATATCAGTCCTACCACTTTTTGTTTGGGAACAGAGGCCAATTGTTTGTGCTGTGCAAACTAGGCTGTAGGCGAATGGGAGCACCTCAGAAGTGGCAATACAACGGACGTTTTCTTGACAAAGGAAAGAGAGACAGCAATGTGGACGGCTCTGTTGCATAGCTTGCTGTGCACTGAAGAGATCCAGCAGCATCTTTCAGTCCTACCACTATTTGTTTGGGAATAGAGGCCAATTGTTTGTGCTGTGCAAAGTGGGCTGCAGGCGAAACGGTGCACCTCAGAAGTGGGAATTCAATGGACATTTTGATGAGAAAGGAAAGAGAGACAGCAATGTGGATGGATCTGTTACATAGCTTGCTATGCACTGGAGAGATCCAGCAGCATATCTCAGTCCTACCACTTTTTGTTTGGGAATAGAGGCCAATTGTTTGTGCTGTGCAAAGTGGCCTGCAGGCGAATGGGAGCACCTCAGAAGTGGCAATACAACGGACGTTTTCTTGACAAAGGAAAGAGAGACAGCAATGTGGATGGCTCTGTTGCATAGCTTGCTGTGCACTGAAGAGATCCAGCAGCATCTTTCAGTCCTACCTCTTTTTGTTTGGGAACAGAGGCCAATTGTTTGTGCTGTGCAAACTGGGCTGCAGGCGAATGGGAGCACCTCAGAAGTGGCAATACAACGGACGTTTTCTTGACAAAGGAAAGAGAGACAGCAATGTGGACGGCTCTGTTGCATAGCTTGCTGTGCACTGAAGAGATCCAGCAGCATCTTTCAGACCTACCTCTTTTTGTTTGGGAACAGAAGCCAATTGTTTGTGCTGTGCAAACTGGGCTGCAGGCGAATGGGAGTGCCTCAGAAGTGGCAATACAACGGACGTTTTCTTGACAAAGGAAAGAGAGACAGCAATGTGGACGGCTCTGTTGCATAGCTTGCTGTGCACTGAAGAGATCCAGCAGCATCTTTCAGTCCTACCTCTTTTGGTTTGGGAACAGAGGCCAATTGTTTGTGCTGTGCAAACTGGCCTGTAGGCGAATGGGAGCACCTCAGAAGTGGCAATACAACGGACGTTTTCTTGACAAATAAAAGAGAAACAGCAATGTGGACGGCTCTGTTGCATAGCTTGCTGTGCACTGAAGAGATCCAGCAGCATCTTTCAGTCCTACCTCTTTTTGTTTGGAAACAGAGGCCAATTGTTTGTGCTGTGCAAACTGGGCTGCCGGCGAAAGGGAGCGCCTCAGAAGTGGCAATACGATGGACGTTTTCTTGACAAAGGAAAGAGAGACAGCAATGTGGACGGCTCTGTTGCATAGCTTGCTGTGCACTGAAGAGATCCAGCAGCATCTTTCAGTCCTACCTCTTTTTGTTTGGGAACAGAGGCCAATTGTTTGTGCTGTGCAAACTGGGCTGCAGGCGAATGGGAGCACCTCAGAAGTGGCAATACAACGGACGTTTTCTTGACAAAGGAAAGAGAGACAGCAATGTGGACGGCTCTGTTGCATAGCTTGCTGTGCACTGAAGAGATCCAGCAGCATCTTTCAGTCCTACCTCTTTTTGTTTGGGAACAGAGGCCAATTGTTTGTGCTGTGCAAAGTGGCCTGTAGGCGAATGGGAGCACCTCAGAAGTGGCAATACAACGGACGTTTTCTTGACAAAGGAAAGAGAGACAGCAATGTGGACGGCTCTGTTGCATAGCTTGCTGTGCACTGAAGAGATCCAGCAGCATCTTTCAGTCCTACCTCTTTTTGTTTTGAGCAGAGGCCAATTGTTTGTGCTGTGCAAACTGGGCTGCAGGCGAATGGGAGCACCTCAGAAGTGGCAATACAACGGAGGTTTTGATGAGAAAGGAAAGAGAGACAGCAATGTGGATGGCTCTGTTGCATAGCTTGCTGTGCACTGAAGAGATCCAGCAGCATATCTCAGTCCTACCACTATTTGTTTGGGAATAGAGGCCAATTGTTTGTGCTGTGCAAACTGGCTTGCAGGCGAAAGGGTACACCTCAGAAGTGGCAATACAACGGACGTTTTCTTGACAAAGGAAAGAGAGACAGCAATGTGGACGGCTCTGTTGCATAGCTTGCTGTGCACTGAAGAGATCCAGCAGCATCTTTCAGTCCTACCTCTTTTGGTTTGGGAGCAGAGGCCAATTGTTTGTGCTGTGCAAACTGGGCTGCAGGCGAATGGAGCACCTCAGAAGTGGCAATACAACGGAGGTTTTGATGAGAAAGGAAAGAGAGACAGCAATGTGGATGGCTCTGTTGCATAGCTTGCTGTGCACTGAAGAGATCCAGCAGCATCTTTCAGTCCTACCACTATTTGTTTGGGAATAGAGGCCAATTGTTTGTGCTGTGCAAACTGGCCTGCAGGCGAAAGGGTGCACCTCAGAAGTGGGAATACAATGGACATTATTATGAGAAAGTAAAGAGAGACAGCAATGTGGATGGCTCTGTTACATAGCTTGCTATGCACTGAAGAGATCCAGCAGCATCTTTCAGTCCTACCTCTTTTCGTTTGGGAATAGAGGCCAATTGTTTGTGCTGTGCAAAGTGGCCTGCAGGCGAATGGGAGCACCTCAGAAGTGGAAATACAACGGACGTTTTCTTGACAAAGTAAAGAGAGACAGCAATGTGGATGGCTCTGTTACATAGCTTGCTGTGCACTGAAGAGATCCAGCAGCATCTTTCAGTCCTACCACTTTTTGTTTGGGAACAGAGGCCAAATGTTTGTGCTGTGCAAACTGGGCTGCAGGCGAATGGGAGCACCTCAGAAGTGGCAATACAACGGACGTTTTCTCGACAAAGGAAAGAGAGACTGCAATGTGGAGGGCTCTGTTGCATAGCTTGCTGTGCACTGAAGAGATCCAGCAGCATCTTTCAGTCCTACCTCTTTTGGTTTGGGAACAGAGGCCAATTGTTTGTGCTGTGCAAACTGGGCTGCCGGCGAAAGGGAGCACCTCAGAAGTGGCAATACAAGGGACATTTTCTTGACAAAGGAAAGAGAGACAGCAATGTGGACGGCTCTGTTGCATAGCTTGCTGTGCACTGAAGAGATCCAGCAGCATCTTTCAGTCCTACCTCTTTTTGTTTGGGAACAGAGGCCAATTGTTTGTGCTGTGCAAACTGGCCTGCAGGCGAATGGGAGCACCTCAGAAGTGGCAATACAACGGACGTTTTGATGAGAAAGGAAAGAGAGACAGCAATGTGGACGGCTCTGTTGCATAGCTTGCTGTGCACTGAAGAGATTCAGCAGCATATCTCAGTCCTACCACTATTTGTTTGGGAATAGAGGCCAATTGTTTGTGCTGTGCAAAGTGGCCTGCAGGCGAAAGGGTGCACCTCAGAAGTGGGAATACAATGGACATTATTATGAGAAAGGAAAGAGAGACATCAATGTGGATGGCTCTGTTACATAGCTTGCCGTGCACTGAAGAGATCCAGCAGCATATCTCAGTCCTACCACTTTTTGTTTGGGAATAGAGGCCAATTGTTTGTGCTGTGCAAAGTGGCCTGCAGGCGAATGGGAGCACCTCAGAAGTGGAAATACAACGGACGTTTTCTTGACAAAGTAAAGAGAGACAGCAATGTGGATGGCTCTGTTACATAGCTTGCTGTGCACTGAAGAGATCCAGCAGCATCTTTCAGTCCTACCTCTTTTTGTTTGGGAACAGAGGCCAAATGTTTGTGCTGTGCAAACTGGGCTGCAGGCGAATGGGAGCACCTCAGAAGCGGCAATACAACGGACGTTTTCTTGACAAAGGAAAGAGAGACAGCAATGTGGAGGGCTCTGTTGCATAGCTTGCTGTGCACTGAAGAGATCCAGCAGCATATCTCAGTCCTACCTCTTTTTGTTTGGGAACAGAGGCCAATTGTTTGTGCTGTGCAAACTGGGCTGCAGGCGAATGGGAGCACCTCAGAAGTGGAAATACGACGGACATTTTCTTGAAAAAGGGAAGAGAGACAGCAATGTTGACGGCTCTGTTACATAGCTTGCTGTGCACTGAAGAGATCCAGCAGCATCTTTCAGTCCTACCTCTTTTTGTTTGGGAACAGAGGCCAATTGTTTGTGCTGTGCAAACTGGCCTGCAGGCGAAAGGGTGCACCTCAGAAGTGGGAATACAATGGACATTATTATGAGAAAGGAAAGAGAGACAGCAATGTGGATGGCTCTGTTACATAGCTTGCTATGCACTGAAGAGATCCAGCAGCATCTTTCAGTCCTACCTCTTTTCGTTTGGGAATAGAGGCCAATTGTTTGTGCTGTGCAAAGTGGCCTGCAGGCGAATGGGAGCACCTCAGAAGTGGAAATACAACGGACGTTTTCTTGACAAAGGAAAGAGAGACAGCAATGTGGATGGCTCTGTTACATAGCTTGCTGTGCACTGAAGAGATCCAGCAGCATCTTTCAGTCCTACCACTTTTTGTTTGGGAACAGAGGCCAAATGTTTGTGCTGTGCAAACTGGGCTGCAGGCGAATGGGAGCACCTCAGAAGTGGCAATACAACGGACGTTTTCTCGACAAAGGAAAGAGAGACTGCAATGTGGAGGGCTCTGTTGCATAGCTTGCTGTGCACTGAAGAGATCCAGCAGCATCTTTCAGTCCTACCTCTTTTGGTTTGGGAACAGAGGCCAATTGTTTGTGCTGTGCAAACTGGGCTGCCGGCGAAAGGGAGCACCTCAGAAGTGGCAATACAAGGGACATTTTCTTGACAAAGGAAAGAGAGACAGCAATGTGGACGGCTCTGTTGCATAGCTTGCTGTGCACTGAAGAGATCCAGCAGCATCTTTCAGTCCTACCTCTTTTTGTTTGGGAACAGAGGCCAATTGTTTGTGCTGTGCAAACTGGGCTGCAGGCGAATGGGAGCACCTCAGAAGTGGCAATACAACGGACGTTTTGATGAGAAAGGAAAGAGAGACAGCAATGTGGACGGCTCTGTTGCATAGCTTGCTGTGCACTGAAGAGATTCAGCAGCATATCTCAGTCCTACCACTATTTGTTTGGGAATAGAGGCCAATTGTTTGTGCTGTGCAAAGTGGCCTGCAGGCGAAAGGGTGCACCTCAGAAGTGGGAATACAATGGACATTATTATGAGAAAGGAAAGAGAGACATCAATGTGGATGGCTCTGTTACATAGCTTGCTGTGCACTGAAGAGATCCAGCAGCATATCTCAGTCCTACCACTTTTTGTTTGGGAATAGAGGCCAATTGTTTGTGCTGTGCAAAGTGGCCTGCAGGCGAATGGGAGCACCTCAGAAGTGGAAATACAACGGACGTTTTCTTGACAAAGTAAAGAGAGACAGCAATGTGGATGGCTCTGTTACATAGCTTGCTGTGCACTGAAGAGATCCAGCAGCATCTTTCAGTCCTACCTCTTTTTGTTTGGGAACAGAGGCCAAATGTTTGTGCTGTGCAAACTGGGCTGCAGGCGAATGGGAGCACCTCAGAAGCGGCAATACAACGGACGTTTTCTTGACAAAGGAAAGAGAGACAGCAATGTGGAGGGCTCTGTTGCATAGCTTGCTGTGCACTGAAGAGATCCAGCAGCATATCTCAGTCCTACCTCTTTTTGTTTGGGAACAGAGGCCAATTGTTTGTGCTGTGCAAACTGGGCTGCAGGCGAATGGGAGCACCTCAGAAGTGGAAATACGACGGACATTTTCTTGACAAAGGGAAGAGAGACAGCAATGTTGACGGCTCTGTTACATAGCTTGCTGTGCACTGAAGAGATCCAGCAGCATCTTTCAGTCCTACCTCTTTTTGTTTGGGAACAGAGGCCAATTGTTTGTGCTGTGCAAACTGGGCTGCAGGCGAATGGGAGCACCTCAGAAGTGGCAATACAACGGACGTTTTCTTGACAAAGGAAAGAGAGACAGCAATGTGGACGGCTCTGTTGCATAGCTTGCTGTGCACTGAAGAGATCCAGCGGCATCTTTCAGTCCTGCCTCTTTTGGTTTGGGAACAGAGGCCAATTGTTTGTGCTGTGCAAACTGGCCTGCAGGCGAATGGGAGCACCTCAGAAGTGGCAATACAACGGACGTTTTCTTGACAAAGGAAAGAGAGACAGGAAAGTGGACAGCTCTGTTACATAGCTTGCTGTGCACTGAAGAGATCCAGCAGCATCTTTCAGTCCTACCTCTTTTGGTTTGGGAACAGAGGCCAATTGTTTGTGCTGTGCAAACTGGGCTGCAGGCGAATGGGAGCACCTCAGAAGTGGCAATACAACGGACGTTTTCTTGACAAAGGAAAGAGAGACAGCAATGTGGACAGCTCTGTTACATAACTTGCTGTGCACTGAAGAGATCCAGAAGCATCTTTCAGTCCTAAATCTTTTTGTTTGGGAACAGAGGCCAATTGTTTGTGCTGTGCAAACTGACCTGCAGGAGAGCGGGAGCCCCTCAGAAGTTGGAATACAATGGACATTTTGTTGAGAAAGGAAAGAGAGACAGCAATGTGGACGGCTCTGTTGCATAGCTTTCTGTGCACTGAAGAGATCCAGCAGCATCTTTCAGTCCTACCTCTTTTTGTTTGGGAACAGAGGCCAATTGTTTGTGCTGTGCTAACTGGCCTGTAGGCTAATGAGAGCACATCAGAAGTGGGCATACAATGGACGTTTTGATGAGAAAGGAAAGAGATACAGCAATTTGGATGGCTCTGTTACATAGCTTGCTGTGCACTGAAGAGATCCTGCAGCATCTTTCAGTCCTACCACTTTTTGTTTGGGAACAGAGGCCAAATATTTGTGCTGTGCAAACTGGCCTGCAGGAGAACGGGAGCGCCTCAGATGTGGAAATACAGCGGACATTTTGATATGAAAGGAAAGAGAGATAGCAATGTGGATGGCTCTGTTACATAGCTTGCTGTGCGCAGAAGAGATCCAGCAGCATCTTTCAGTCCTACCCCTTTTGGCGTAGGAACAGAGGCCAAGGGTTCGTGCTGTGCAAACTGGGCTGCAGGCGAATGGGAGCACCTCAGAAGTGGGCATACAATGGACATTTTGATGAGAAAGGAAAGAAAGAGAGCAATGTGGATGTCTCCGTTACATAGCTTGCTGTGCACTGAAGAGATCCAGCAGCATATTTCAGTCCAACCTCTATTTGTGTGGGAACAGAGGCCAAATGTTTGTGCTGTGAAAACTGACCAGCAGGAGAACGGGTGCACCTCAGAAGTGGGAATACGATGGACGTATTGTTGAGAAAGGAAAGAGAGATAGCAATGTGGATGGCTCTGTTACATAGCTTGCTGTGCACTGAAGAGATCCAGCAGCATATTTCAGTCCTAACTCTTTCTGTGTGGGAACAGATGCCAATGGTTCGTGCTCCACAAACTGGCCTGCAGACACATGGAAGCACTGTAGAAGTGGGAATTCAATGGACGTTTTGTTGACAAAGGAAAGAGAGACAGCAATGTGGATGCCTCTATTCCATAGCTTGCTGTGAACTGAAGAGATCCAGCAGCATCTTTCAGTCCTCCCACTTTTTGTGTGGGAACAGAGGCCAAATGTTTGTGCTGTGCAAACTTGCCTGCAGGAGAGCGGTAGCCCCTCCGAAGTGGAAATACAATGGACGTTTTGTTGAGAAAGGAAAGAGAGACAGCAATGTCGACAGCTCGGTTATATAGCTTGCTGTGCACTGAAGAGATCCAGCAGCATATATCAGTCCTACCACTTTTTGTTTGGGAACAGAGGCCAATTGTTTGTGCTGTGCAAACTGGCCTGCATGCGGATGAGAGCACCTCGGAAGTGGGCATACAATGGACTTTTTGATGGGAAAGGAAAGAGAGACAGCAATGTGGATGGCTCTGTTACATAGATTTCTGTGCGCAGAAGAGATCCAGCAGCATCTTTCAGTCCTGTCTCACTTTGTGTGGGAACAGAGGCCTATTGTTTGTGCTGTGCAAATTCAGCTGCAGGTGAATTGAGCACCTCAGAAGTGGAAATGCAATGGATGTTTTGTTGAGAAAGGAAAGAGAGACAGCAATGTGGATGGCTCTGTTACATAGCTTGCTGTGCACTGAAGAGATCCAGCAGCATCTTTCAGTCCTACCTCTTTTTGTTTGGGAATAGAGGCCAATTGTTTGTGCTGTGCTAACTGGCCTGTAGGCTAATGGGAGCACCTCAGAAGTGGGCATACAATGGATGTTTTGATGAGAAAGGAAACAGATACAGCAATTTGGAGGGCTCTGTTACATAGCTTGCTGTGCACTGAAGAGATCCAGCAGCATCTTTCAGTCCTACCTCTTTTGGTTTGGGAGCAGAGGCCAATTGTTTGTGCTGTGCAAACTGGGCTGCAGGCGAATGGGAGCACCTCAGAAGTGGCAATACAACGGACGTTTTCTCGACAAAGGAAAGAGAGACAGTAATGTGCATGGCTCTGTTACATAGCTTGCTGTGCGCTGAAGAGATCCAGCAGCATATTTCAGTCCTATCTCTCTTTGTGTGGGAACAGAGGCCTGTCGTTCGTACTGTGCAAACTGGCCTGTAGGCTAATGGGAGTACCTCAGATTTGGGAATACAATGGACGTATTGTTGAGAAAGGAAAGAGAGACAGCAATGTGGATGGCTCTGTTACATAGCTTGCTGTGAACTGAAGAGATCCTGCCGCATATTTCAGTCCTATATCTTTTTGTGTGGGAACAGAGGCCAAATGTTTGTGCTGTGCTAACTGACCTGCAGGAGAACGGGAGCACCTCAGAAGTGGAAATACAATGGACATTTTGATGTGAAAGGAAAGAGATCCAGCAATGTGGATGGCTCTGTTACATAGCTGGCCGTGCTCAGAAGGGATCCAGCAGCATCTTTCAGTCTTCCCACTTTTTGTTTGGGAACAGAGGTCAATGGTTCGTGCTCCACAACCTGGCCTGCAGGCACATGGAAGCACTTGAGAATTGGGAATACAAAGGATGTTTTGTTGACAAAGGAAAGAGAGACAGCAGTGTGGATGGCTCTGTTGCACAGCTTGCTGTGCGCTGAAGAGATCCAGCACCATCTTTCAGTCCTACCTCTTTTTGTTTGGGAACAGAGGCCAATTGTTTGTGCTGTGCAAAGTGGCCTGCAGGCGAATGGAGCACCTCAGAAGTGGCAATACAACGGACGTTTTCTTGACAAAGGAAAGAGAGACAGCAATGTGGACGGCTCTGTTACATAGCTTGCTGTGCACTGAAGAGATCCAGCAGCATCTTTCAGTCCTACCTCTTTTTGTTTGGGAGCAGAGGCCAATTGTTTGTGCTGTGCAAACTGGGCTGCAGGCGAATGGGAGCACCTCAGAAGTGGCAATACAACGGACGTTTTCTCGACAAAGGAAAGAGAGACAGGAAAGTGGACGGCTCTGTTGCATAGCTTGCTGTGCACTGAAGAGATCCAGCAGCATCTTTCAGTCCTACCTCTTTTGGTTTGGGAGCAGAGGCCAATTGTTTGTGCTGTGCAAACTGGCCTGCAGGCGAATGGGAGCACCTCAGAAGTGGCAATACAACGGACGTTTTCTCGACAAAGGAAAGAGAGACAGGAAAGTGGACGGCTCTGTTGCATAGCTTGCTGTGCACTGAAGAGATCCAGCAGCATCTTTCAGTCCTACCTCTTTTGGTTTGGGAGCAGAGGCCAGTTGTTTGTGCTGTGCAAAGTGGGCTGCAGGCGAATGGGAGCACCTCAGAAGTGGCAATACAACGGACGTTTTCTCGACAAAGGAAAGAGAGACAGGAAAGTGGACGGCTCTGTTGCATAGCTTGCTGTGCACTGAAGAGATCCAGCAGCATCTTTCAGTCCTACTTCTTTTGGTTTGGGAGCAGAGGCCAATTGTTTGTGCTGTGCAAAGTGGGCTGCAGGCGAATGGGAGCACCTCAGAAGTGGCAATACAACGGACGTTTTCTCGACAAAGGAAAGAGAGACAGGAAAGTGGACGGCTCTGTTGCATAGCTTGCTGTGCACTGAAGAGATCCAGCAGCATCTTTCAGTCCTACCTCTTTTGGTTTGGGAGCAGAGGCCAATTGTTTGTGCTGTGCAAAGTGGGCTGCAGGCGAATGGGAGCACCTCAGAAGTGGAAATACGACGGACATTTTCTTGACAAAGGAAAGAGAGACAGCAATGTGGACGGCTCTGTTGCATAGCTTGCTGTGCACTGAAGAGATCCAGCAGCATCTTTCAGACCTACCTCTTTTTGTTTGGGAACAGAGGCCAATTGTTTGTGCTGTGCAAAGTGGCCTGCCGGCGAAAGGGAGCACCTCAGAAGTGGCAATACAACGGAAGTTTTCTTGACAAAGGAAAGAGAGACAGCAATGTGGATGGCTCTGTTACACAGCTTGCTGTGCACTGAAGAGATCCAGCAGCATCTTTCAGTCCTACCTCTTTTTGTTTGGGAACAGAGGCCAATTGTTTGTGCTGTGCTAACTGGCCTGTAGGCTAATGAGAGCACATCAGAAGTGGGCATACAATGGATGTTTTGATGAGAAAGGAAAGAGATACAGCAATTTGGATGGCTCTGTTACATAGCTTGCTGTGCACTGAAGAGATCCTGCAGCATCTTTCAGTCCTACCTCTTTTTGTTTGGGAACAGAGGCCAAATATTTGTGCTGTGGAAACTGGCCTGCAGGAGAATGGGAGCGCCTCAGATGTGGAAATACAGCGGACATTTTGATGTGAAAGGAAAGCGAGACAGCAATGTGGATGGCTCTGTTACATAGCTTGCTGTGCACTGAAGAGATTCAGCAGCATCTTTCAGTCCTACCACTTTTGGAGTGGGAATAGAGGCCAATGGTTCGTGCTGTGCAAACTGGGCTGCAGGCGAATGGGAGCACCTCAGAAGTGGGCATACAATGGACATTTTGATGAGAAAGGAAAGAAAGAGAGCAATGTGGATGTCTCCGTTACATAGCTTGCTGTGCACTGAAGAGATCCAGCAGCATATTTCAGTCCAACCTCTATTTGTGTGGGAACAGAGGCCAAATGTTTGTGCTGTGCAAACTGGCCAGCAGGAGAACGGGAGCACCTCAGAATTGTTAATACGATGGACGTATTGTTGAGAAAGGAAAGAGAGATAGCAATGTGGATGGCTCTGGTACATAGCTTGCTGTGCACTGAAGAGATCCAGCAGCATATTTCAGTCCTAACTCTTTCTGTGTGGGAACAGATGCCAATGGTTCGTGCTCCACAAACTGGCCTGCAGACACATGGAAGCACTGTAGAAGTGGGAATTCAATGGACGTTTTGTTGACAAAGGAAAGAGAGACAGCATTGTGGATGGCTCTATTCCATAGCTTGCTGTGAACTGAAGAGATCCAGCAGCATATCTCAGTCCTACAACTTTTTGTTTGGGAATAGAGGCCAATTGTTTGTGCTGTGCAAACTGGGCTGCAGGCGAATAGGAGCACCTCAGAAGTGGAAATACAACGGATGTTTTCTTGACAAAGGAAAGAGAGACAGCAATGTGGACAGCTCTGTTGCATAGCTTGCTGTGCACTGAAGAGATCCAGCAGCATCTTTCAGTCCTACCTCTTTTTCTTTGGGAACAGAAGCCAATTGTTTGTGCTGTGCAAACTCCTCTGCGGGCGAATGGGAGCACCTCAGATGTGGAAATACAACGGACGTTTTGATGAGAAAGGAAAGAGAGACAGCAATGTGGATGTCTCTGCTACATAGCTTGCTGTGCACTGAAGAGATCCAGCAGCATATCTCAGTCCTACCACTTTTTGTTTGTGAACAGAGGGCAATTGTTTGTGCTCTACAAACTGGGCTGCAGGAGCATGGAAGCACTTTAGAAGTGGGAATAAAATGGTCACTTTGATGAGAAAGGAAAGAGAGGCAGCAACGTGAATGGCTCTTTTACATAGCTTGCTGTGCACTGAAGAGATCCAGTAGCATCTTTCAGTCCTACCTCTTTTTGTGTGGGAACAGAGGCCAATAATTCGTGCTGTGCAAACTGACCAGCAGGCAAATGGTAGCACCTCAGCAGTTGGTATGCAATCGATGTTCAAATGTGAAAGCAAAGAGAGACAACAATGCAGATGGCACTGTTACATAGCTTGCTGTGCACTGAAGAGATCCAGTAGCATCTTTCAGTCCTACCTCTTTTTGTGTGTGAACAGAGGCCAATCGCTCGTTCTGTGCAAACTGACCTGCAGGCGAATGGGAGCACCTGAGAAGTGGGCATACAATGGACGTTTTGATGGGAAAGGAAAGAGAGACAGCAATGTGGATGGCTCTGTTACTTAGATTACTGCGCGCATAAGAGATCCAGCAGCATCTTTCAGTCCTACCTCTTTTTGTGTGGGGAAACAGAGGCCTGTCGTTCGAGCTGTTGAAATTCGGCTGCAGGCTAATGGGAGCACCTCCGCAGTTGGAATACAATCGATCCTCAGATGAGAAAGCTTAAGAGAGACAGCGATGCGGATGGCAGCGTTACATAGCTTGCTGTGCGCAGAAGAAATCCAGCAACATCTTTCAGTCCTGCCACTTTTTGTGTGGGAACAGACGCCTATCGTTTGTGCTTTGCGAACAGGCCTGCAGGCAAATGGAAGCACCTCAGAAGTGGGAATACAACGGACATTTTGATGAGAAAGGAAAGAGAGACAGCTATTTGGATGGCACCGTTACACAGCTTGCTGTGCGCAGAAGAGATCCGGCAGCATCTTTCAGTCCTACCTCTTTTTCTGTTGGAAAATAGGCCAATCGCTCGAGCTGTTCAATCAGGGCTGCAGGCGAATGGGAGCACTTTAGAAGTGGGAATACAATGGATGTTTTGATGAGAAAGGAAAGAGAGACAGCAATGTGGATGGCTCTGTTACATAGCTTCCTGTGCACGGAAGAGATCCACCGGCATCTTTCTGTCCTACCTCTTTTTGTGTGGGAACAGAGGCCAATCGTTCTTACTGTGCAAATGGCCTGCAGGCGAAAGGGAGCACCTTAGAAGTGGGAATACAATGGACGTGTTGATGAGAAAGGAAAGAGAGAGAGCAATGTGCATGGCGCCGTTACATGGCTTGCTGTGCACAGAAGAGATCCAGCAGCATCTTTCAGTCCTGTCTCTTTTTGTGTGGGAACAGAGGCCAATCGTTCGTGCTCCACAAACTGGGCTGCAGGTGAACGGGAGCAACACTGCAGTTGGATTACAATCGATGTTCAGATGAGAATGCAAAGGGAGACAGCAATGCGAATGGCACTCTTTCATAACTTGTAGTGCGCAGTTGAGATCCAGCAGCATCTTTCTGTCCTGCCGCTTTTTTTTTGGGAAGAGAGACCAATCGTTTTTGCTGTGTAAACTGGACGATAGGAAAATGGGAGCACTTTAGTAGTGGGAATACAATGGACGTTTGGATGAGAATGGAAAGAGAGACAGCAATGTGGATGGCTCTGTTACATAGCTTGCTGTGCGCAGAAGCGTTCCAGCAGCATCTTTCAGTCCTGCCGGTTTTTGTGTGGGATCAGAGGCCAATCGTTCGTGATCCACAAACTGGGCTGCAGGAGAATGGGAGCAACTCAGATGTAGGAATACAATCGATGCTCAGATGAGAAAGCAAAGTGAGACAGCAATGCGGATGGCACCGTTTCATAGCTTCCTGTGCACTGAAGAGATCCAGCAGCATATCTCAGTCCTGCCTCCTTTTGTGAGGGAGCAGAAGCCAATCGTTCTTGCACCTCAAACTGGGCTGCACGCAAATGGGAACACCTCAGCAGTTGGAATACAATCGATATTCAGATGGGAAAGCAAATAGAGACAGCAATGTGGATGGCACCGTTACATAGCTTGCTGTGCGTAGAAGAGATCCAGCAGCATCTTGCAGCTCTGCCGCTTTTTCTGTGGGAACAGAGGCCAATCGTTTGTGCTGGGCAAACTGGTCTGCAGGCAAATGGGAGCACTTCAGACGTGGGCATACAGTGGACGTTCTGATGAGAAAGTAAAGAGAGACAGCAATGTGGATGGCTCTGTTGCATAGCTTGCTATACGCTGAAGTAATCCAGCCGCATCTTTCAGTCCTGTCTCTCTTTGTGTGGGAACAGAGAAAAATCGTTTGTGCTGTGCAAACTGGCCTGCAGGCGAAGGGGAGCACCTCATCCCTGCGAATACAGCGAATGTTTTGATGTGAAAGGAAAGAGAGACAGCAACGTGGATGGCCGTTGCATAGCTTGCTCTGTGCAGAAGAGATCCAGCACCATCTTTCAGTCCTGTCTCTTTTTGTGTGCGAACAGAAGCCAATCGTTCGTTCTCCACAAATTGGGCTGCAGGTGAATGAGAGCACCTCAGCAGTTGGAACACAATCGATGCTCAAATGAGAAAGGAAAGAGAGACAGCAATGTGGATGGCTCTGTTACATAGCTTGCTCTGCGCTGAAGAGATCCAGCAGCATCTTTCAGTCCTGCCTCTTTTTGTGTGGGAACAGAAGCGAATCGCTCGTGCTCCACAAACTGTCCTGCAGGTGAATGGGAGCACCTCAGCAGTTGGAATACAATCGATGCTCAGATGAGAAAGCAAAGACAGACAGCAATGCGGATGGCAGCGTTTCATAGCTTGCTGTGCGCAGAAGAGATCCAGCAGCATCTTTCTATCCTACCTCTTTTTGTGTGGGAACAGAGGCCAATCATTCGTGCTGTGCAAGCTGGCCTGCAGGCGAATGGGAGCACTTTAGTAGTGGGAATACAATGGACGTTTTTATGAGAAAGGAAAGAGAGACAGCAATGCGGATGGCACCGTTTCATAGCTTCCTGTGCGCAGAAGCGATCCAGCAGCATCTTTCAATCCTGGATCTTTTTGTGTGGGAACAGAGACCAATCTTTTGTGCTGTGCAAAATGGCCAATAGGCGAAGGGGAGCACCTCAGACATGGGAATACAGCGAATGTTTTGAAGAGAAACGTAAGAGAGACAGCAATGTGGATGGCTCTGTTACATAGCTTGCTGTGCGCAGAAGAGATCCACCAGCATCTTTCAGTCCTGCGTCTTTTTGTGTGGGAACAGAGGCTAATCGTTCCTGCTCCACAAACTGGGCTGCAGGCGAATGGGAGCACCTCAGATGTGGGAATACAATGGATATTTTGATGAGAAAGGCAGGTGTGACAGCAATGTAGATGGCACTGTTACATAGCTTGTTTTGCGCAGAAAAGATCCAGAAGCGTCTTTCAGTCCTGCCTCTCTTTGTGTGGGAACAGAGGCCAATCGTTCGTGCTCCGCAAACGGCTGCAGGTGAATGGGAGCACCGCAGCAGTTGGAATACAATCGATGCTCAGATGAGAAAGCAAAGAGAGACAGCAATGTTGATGGCACCATTTCATAGCTTGCTGTGCGCAGAAGAGATCCAGCAACATCTTTCTGTCCTACCTCTTTTTGTGTGGGAACAGAGGCCAATCGTTTGTGCTGTGCAAGCTGGCCTGCAGGCGAATGGGAGCACTTTAGTAGTGGGAATACAACAGGCGTTTTGATGAGAAAGGAAAGAGAGAGAGCAATGTGGATGGCACTGTTACATAGCTTGCTTTGTGCAGTTGAGATCCAGCAGCATCTTCCAGTCCTCCCTCTCTTTGTGTGGGAACAGAGTCCAATAGTTTGTGCCGTGCAAACTGGCCTGCAGGCGAATGGGAGCACTTTAGAAGTGGGAATACAATGGATGTTTTGATGAGAAAAGAAAGAGAGACAGCAATGTGGATGGCTCTGTTACATAGCTTGCTGTGCGCAGAAGAGATCCAGCAGCATCTTTCTGTCCTACCTCCTTTTGTGTGGGAACAGAGGCCAATCGTTCGTGCTCCACAAACTGGGCTGCAAGCGAGCGGGAGCACCTCAGCAGTTGGAATGCAATTGATGCTCAGATGAGAAAGCAAAGAGAGACAGCAATGTGGATGGCACCGTTATATAGCCTGCTGTGCGCAGAAGAGATCCAGCACCATCTTTCAGTCCTACCTCCTTTTGTGTGGGAACAGAGGCCAATTGTTTGTGCTGTGCAAACTGGCCTGCAGGTGAATGAGAGCACCTCAGCAGTTGGAATACAATCGATGCTCAGATGAGAAGGCAAAGAGAGACAGCAATGCGGATGGCACCGTTTCATAGCTTGCTGTGCGCAGAAGAGATCCAGCAGCATCTTTCAGTCCTACCTCTTTTTGTGTGGGAACAGGCCGATCGTTCGTGCTGTGCAAACTGGGCTGCAGGTGAATGGGTGCACCTCAGCAGTTGGAATGCAATCGATGCTCAGATGAGAAAGCAAAGAGAGACAGCAATGTGGATGGCACCGTTACATAGCCTGCTGTGCTCAGAAGACATCCAGCAGCATCTTTCTGTCCTGCCTCTTTTTGTGTGGGAACAGAGGCCAATCATTCGTGCTGTGCAAACTGCCCTTCAGGAGAATGGGAGCACCTCAGATGTGGGAATACAACGAATGTTTTGACGAGAAAGGAAAGAGAGAGAGCAATGTGGATGGCTCTGTTACATAGCTTGCTGTGCGCAGAAGAGATCCAGCAGCATCTTTCAGTCCTGCCTCTCTTTGTGTGGGAACAGAGGCCAATCGTTCGTGCTCCACAAACTGGGTTGCAGGCGAGTGGGAGCACCTCAGCAGTTGGAATGCATTCGATGTTCAGATGAGAAAGCAAAGAGAGACAGCAATGCGGATGGTACCATTTCATAGCTTGCTCTGCGCAGAAGAGATGCAGCAGCATCTTTCTGTCCCACCTCTTTTTGCGTGGGAACAGAGGCCAATCGTTCGGGCTGTGCAAACTGGGCTGCAGGCGAATGGGAGCACTTTAGAAGTGTAAATACAATGGACGTTTTGGTGGAAGCATTTCTTTCAGTTAATGGGCATGTGAGCAATCCAGCCTTTGACTTAGCTTCACTCTAGCAGTGGGTAACAGGCTTTGTGAGGCGTTGCAGGTCGACGACAGGGTTAACAGAGGTACTGAGCCTTACGCCGCGGGGCCGAATCAGGTTACCACAGAGAGAACCCTGCTTGCAAGCCGGAGCCTGCTGCTGTGGACACTTTAAACCGCAACCAATCGTTAAACTGTTGCTAGCATTCGCCCGGGTGAAGTTAACCAATCAAGTGTTATTGAATGTTCTAGTGTTCTGAAACTTTTCTATATAAGACATGCTTGCGCACAATAAACTGTTCAGCGTGATCACATTGGTCAGTGGTGCGTTGTTTCTTATCCCCCGCGACAAGTGGCGCCCGAACAGGGACCCTCAGATCTGCCTCCTGAGAGCTGCTTCGGTGCTGAAGATCAGCGCAGACCTGACGGGTGGGAAGCCGACCGAAATGCAGCCGGCAGCAGCCCTGCTGATGTAGATGAAGCACGCGTGCCACAGAAGAAGAGAGTCTCTGCGAAAAAGGTCCACTTCAATAAGGCAAGTGGCGGTCGGGGAGGAATGGGGGCAGCTCAGACAAGGGAAGAGATAGCTGTCCTTCATCTCCTCCGATGCATCCTCTCAAGGAGAGGGATTAAATATGAAGAAGATATACTTAAAGGACTACTCCAATGGAGTAAGGAAAAGGGGCTATTTAGCGGGGTTGGAGCGGCGCTTGAAATATCCTCATGGGAGGCAATAGGCACCCGGCTCTGGGACACTATAACTGATGGGGGGAAGGCAGCGCGTGAGGCTCAAAAATACTGCATGCTGTGGAAGCTTATCCGAGGGACTTTGTGAGATATGAAATCAGAGAGAGCTGCAGCTGCTTCGGCGGCTGAAGCCTTGTCTCCGGTAGTGCCATCCGTGCCTCCGCCTGAGCCTCCAGCCCTCCCTGCCTCCCAACCACCCGCGGGGCCTCTGACTTTGGGTTCTAAGAACCCCACTCGGAATCCCTTCGATCATTATGCCGGGGGGAGGACTCACCCAAAAATTGCAAAGGCAGTCAAGAAGGGTTTTCAATTCCGGCCCAGTGAGGAGGGACCAAAACCCGATATTGTTACTGATCCTGACAATGCTGAGCCTCGCTGCGAGGTGAAGGCATCCACAGATTATAGGCCTGGCGCATCAGAGTATTCCCTTACCTCCACCCCAAACCGCTCCCCCATTGACCTTGATGTTCCTACCCCGGAAGAAACAGAGCAACCGAAAGAACTAAATGACTCAACGAAAGAATTATTGCAGGAGGTTATAGAGAAACTCATGGTAGTGACTCGAAAGGAAGAATTGGGATCGTTCGTGCACAAGGGAGCTGGTGCCTCTCCTGCTCCTGCGGCTTCGGTGCTAGCTCCCCAACCGCACTTGTTTAATTCCTCTGGTCAGCATTCTGGTGGAGTGTCAAAAAGGTGGAAGGGAGTTATTAGAGATGCTATCTTAGAAGGGAGTTTTGTTCTACAATCCTTTCCAGTGTCGGTTACACCACAGGGCACCAACCAGTAGGAAGCAATTGATTGGAAGCTATTAGAAAAAGCTCGGACAGCCGTGACTCAATATGGGCTGCACTCTCAAATGTCTCAGCAAATCGTAACATACATCTTACAATCAGACCTCCCGGTCCCCCATGATACTAACCAGGTAGCCAGTATTTTGCTGACGCCATCGCAGAAACTGATCTTTGACAATAATTGGCAGAGACTGTGTGATATTGAACAAGCAAAACCTAGACAACAAGGGGACCCCCTTGTTGGGGTCCGATCACAGGTGCTAACAGGATCAGGGCCCTGGGCACAAGCTGATCTCCAAGTGGACTTCTCCAATGAGGTCTTGCAATTATCCCGTGATCTAGCCTTGCAAGCCTTGTTTTCTGTGCCAGACGGCTCCACTCCATTTGGCTTTATATTCGGCAATTGAGAAACACCCTGATCTAGACATTCCTACAAAAGAAAGATTGTTTAAAATGCTAGCTTTTGAAAATGCCAATAGCAAAATAGAGCTTAGCTACCTTACCCTACGGGTCCGACGTAGCTGATATGATTGAGCTGGCTAACCGCGCAGCACAAAGAGAAACTCAAAAGGAGGGTGCGACCTTTGTAGCAGCGGCTGTAAGGGAAGCAGTTTCTCCTTTCCTTTCCAAAGCTAAAAAGAGATGTTATAACTGTGGTAAAGAAGGGCATTTTCAAACGCGATGCCGCTTTCCCAAGAAGAGTAATGTCAAATGGTGTCAAACGTGTAAGATGAACTCTCACCACCTCCAGGAATGTAGATGGGCGGGAAACCAGAAGTCGAGCGCGACTGCCCCGCGCGCTATGACAAAAGTAAAGGGGGCATGGGTGAACCAAATTCGGGGGGATGCCTCGATACCATCCACTCCTCCACTGCAGGGAGTGCTGGAGTGGACTTGGAAACAGCAGTAGAAACCACTTTGCAGGATTGTTCTGTCTATATTATAGACAGTAACTTGAAAGGCCCTCTGGGATATGGGCTTAGTGCCTTCTTATTTGGGAGATCTTCAACATCCCGACAAGGAATTTTTGTTTTACCAGGAGTCATAGACGCAGATTATTGTGGGATAATTAAGATCATGGTTTATACAATAACTCCACCTGTTCTTATTCCTCAAGGTAGTCGAATTGCTCAACTTATTCCATTTCAGTCCTGTGTTCCATAGAAGGGAAACTTGGATCGAGGTGAAGGTGGATTCGGCTCCACAGGAGTACCGCAACTATTCCTTTCACTCGATATTGCTAAGGCTAAACCCGAATGTACTGTTACCAAGAAAACCAAATTTGGAGGACAAAAATCCATAAAAATGTTGATTGATACTGGCGCTGACATTATGATTATTTCAAAAGAGCATTGGCCTTCACCATGGCATTGTGGGCAACTGCTCAAACCGGGGAAACAGCAAAGCATGTTCGACGTCATTTGTATATGTGCTTTGCCGTTTTAGGAGTTCCAAAATCGATCAAAACTGATAATGGTCCTGCTTATGTCTCTCGATCCATGGCTCATTTTTATGGTATTTGGGGAATTAAGCATATCACAGGTATTGCTCACTCCCCAACCGGCCAAGCTATTGTTGAACGTGCTCACCAAATCATTAAAAACCTCCTCTTAAAACAAAATGGGGGAGAAGCACTCCCTCCTGCAGAACGATTGGCAAAGGCAGTATATGTGGCTAATTACTTACGATTAACAGGAGACAGAACTGACCCACCTATGGTCATTCATAGCTTGGCAATGCAGTCAGGATTATCAGGAAAACCTAACCAAAAAATTTTGGTACAATATAAAGATTTGATCACGGGTCAATGGAAAGGACCTGCAGAAGTCAAGTTAACAGGAAGAGGTTATATATGTTTGCTTACAGATCAAGGCGTTCGGTGGATACCGGCTCGTTGGATACGGCCCTGGCGAGATTCAGCAGAAAATAACTCGTCTGCACCGGATGATGTCAGCGATGATCAAGAATCTGTTAGCGGTTAAGCTGCTAATTTTGCTGTTTGTATATAGTTCTGTATCTCTGTTACACGAAATCAATCCTAGAAAGAATTTGTGGGTAACATGGGCCAGTGAGAGTGGGGTGTCAGAGTTTTGTCTTGCTATGGCATCAGCCACAGATCCATTTCAAACATGTTTAATAGGAATACCTGGATATAATGAAAACAGCTTTAAGGCATTTTCGACCAATAACTGCAGTAAATCAACGAATGCTGCAGACTGCTCAGCAAAACTGATATCGGGACTGACTAGAACACTTCCTTGGGATCCACAAGAATTAAATTTAATGGCATCACAGGCAATTGGGAATAGCTCACAAAACTGGACACAGACCTGCATAATGTTCGGATCTAAATATGCAGGCTGGCCTTATCCGATAGACCGACCAGATGTTTCACCCAAACATTGCGCCTATTGGTATGCTGGTGAATATTGCGGGATGAACGATACGGGTGGAAAGGTAACAGCCCTTAAGGCTTATGGAGCTACTCACCAGCCGGGATCAGGGCCCCTCCTCTGGAATAACCAATCTGCCAAAGCCTTACCACCAGATGTCTTTTTAATCTGTGGGGATAGGGCATGGCAAGGAATACCAAAAGACATCATTGGAGGACCATGCTATTTGGGCTCACTGAGTATTTTTGCACCAAAGTTTACAGAATTGCGTAACCTCAGTCACATTCTTCACTCTAGGTCTAAGCGATCCATAGGGCTCACCCCTGACTGTAATGACAGTGTTCAACTGCGGAGCAGAGCTGCTCGAGTAACCTTATCACTGTTTGTCCCTGGAGCAGCTGCAGGAAATGCCTTACGAGCAGTAGCCCAGCTAGCTTGCTGGGCCGAAAAACAGGCTAACGTAACTACTGCCATTCTCGAGGAATTATTGATGAATCAGAATAGCTTGTGACACTCCCTGCTGCAAAATCGCACAGCCATCGACTTTCTGCTGTTGGCACAGGGTCATGGCTGTAAGGATTTTGAGGGTATGTGTTGTATGAATCTATCTGATCATAGCCAGAGCATTCACAAAGAGTTGACCTATCTAAAGGAACACTCTCAAAAAATCCAACAGGATGTGAATCCATTGGATGACTGGTTCCGTAACGTTTTCTCAGGATGGGGAATAGGGACTTGGATTCAAAATTGGATAATTACTGCTTTGAAGGTGTTAGGTATTGTATTATTAATTTTGCTTGCATGCACCATTGTATTTACGCTGTTGAAAAGGTTTGTAAACAGAATGCTAAGTCAAATCTGGATTGCTCAAAAACAAAAAGAGGGCATTGTGGAAGCATTTCTTTCAGCTAATGGACATGTGAGCAATTCAGCCTTTGACTTAGCTTCACTCTAGCAGTGGGTAACAGGCTTTGTGAGGCGTTGCAGGTCGACGAAAGGGTTAACAGAGGTACTGAGCCGGACGTCGCGGAGCCGGATCAGGTTACCACAGAGAGAACCCTGCTTGCAAGCCGGAGCCTGCTGCTGTGGACACTTTAAACCGCAACCAATCGTTAAACTGTTGCTAGCATTCGCCCGGGTGAAGTTAACCAATCAATTGTTATTGAATGTTCTAGTGTTCTGAAACTTTTCTAAATAAGACATGCTTGCGCACAATAAACTGTTCAGCGTGATCACATTGGTCAGTGGAGCGTTGTTCCTTATCCCCCTTGACACGTTTTGATGAGAAAGCAAAGAGAGACAGCAATGTGGATGGCTCTGTTAAGTAGCTTGCTGTGCGCTGAAGAGGTCCAGCAGCATCTTTCTGTCCCATCTCCTTTTGTGTGGGAACAGAGGCCAATCATTCGTGCTCCACAAACTGGGCTGCAGGTGAACGGGAGCATCTCAGCAGTTGAAATACAATCGATGCTCAGGTGAGAAAGAAAAGAGAGACAGCAATGTGGATGGCAGCGTTACATAGCTTGCTGTGCGCAGAAGAGATCCAGCAACATCTTTCTGTCCTACATCTTTTTGTGTGGGAACAGAGGCCAATCGTTCGTGCTGTGCAAGCTGACCTGCAGGCGAAAGGGAGCGCCTCAGACGTGGGCATACAATGGACGTTTTGATGAGAAAGGAAAGACAGAGAGCAATGTGGATGGCACAGTTACATAGCTTCCTGTGCGCAGAAGAGATCCAGCAGCATCTTTCAGTCCTCCCTCTCTTTGTGTGGGAACAGAGTCCAATAGTTTGTGCCGTGCAAACTGGCCTGCAGGCGAATGAGAGCACTTTAGAAGTGGGAATACAATGGATGTTTTGATGAGAAAGGAAAGAGAGACAGCAATGTGGATGGCTCTGTTACATAGCTTTCTGTGCGCAGGAGAGATCAAGCAGCATCTTTCTGTCCTACCTCCTTTTGAGTGGGAACAGAGGCCAATCGTTCGTGCTCCTCAAACGGGGCTACAGGCTAACGGGAGCACCTCAGCAGTTGGAATGCAATCGATGCTCAGATGAGAAAGCAAAGAGAGACAGCAATGTGGATGGCACCGTTACATAGCCTGCTGTGCACTGAAGAGATCCAGCAGCATCTTTCAGTCCTGCCTATTTTTGTGTGGGAACAGAGGCCAATCATTCATGCTCCAGTAAGTGGGCTGCAGGAGAACGGGAGCACCTCAGCAGTTGGAATACAATCGATGCTCAGATGAGAAAGCAAAGAGAGACAGCAATGCGGATGGCACTGTTTCATAGCTTGCTGTGCGCAGTTGAGATCCAGCAGCATCTTTCTGCCCTGACACTTTTTGTGTGGGAAGAGAGACCAAACGTTTGCGCTGTGCAAACTGGCCGATGGGCAAATGCGAGCACTTTAGAAGTGGGCATACAATGGACATACTGATAAGAAAGGAAAGAGAGAGAACAATGTGGATGGCTCTGTTACATAGCTTCCTGTGCGCTGAAGTAATCCAGCCGCATCTTTCAGTCCTGTCTCTCTTTGTGTGGGAACAGAGGCCAATAGTTTGTGCTGTGCAAACTGGCCTGCAGGCGAATGGGAGCACCTCAGCCATGGGAATACAGCGAATGTTTTGATGTGAAAGCAAAGAGAGACAGCAACGTGGATGGCTCTGTTACATAGCTTGCTCTGCACAGAAGAGATCCAGCAGCATCTTTCAGTCCTGCCACTTTTTCTTTGGCAACAGAAGCCAATCGTCCGTTCTCCACAAACTGGGCTGCAGGTGAATGGGAGCACCTCAGCAGTTGGAATACAATCGATGCTGAAATGAGAAAGGAAAGAGAGAGAGCAATGTGGATGGCACTGTTACATAGCTTGCTGTGCGCTGAAGAGATGCAGCAGCATCTTTCAGTCCTGTCTCTTTTTGTGTGGGAACAGAGGCCAATCGTTCGTGCTGTGCAAACTGGGCTGCAGGTGAATGAGAGCACCTCAGCAGTTGGAATACAATCGATGCTCAGGTGAGAAAGCAAGGAGAGACAGCAATGCGGATGGCTCTGTTACATAGCTTGCTGTGTGCTGAAGAGATCCAGCACCATCTTTCAGTCCTGCCTCTTTTTGTGTGGGAACAGAGGCCAATAGTTGGTGCTGTGCAAACTGGCCTGCAGGCGAATGGGAGCACTTTAGCAGTTGGAATACAATGGACGGTTTGATGAGAAAGGAAAGAGAGACAGCAATGTGGATGGCTCTGTTACGCAGCTTGCTGTGCGCAGAAGAGATCCAGCAGCATCTTTCAGTCCTGCCTCTTTTTGTGTGGGATCACAGGCCAGTCATTCGTACTGAGCAAACTGGGCTGCAGGTGAATGGGTACACCTCAGCAGTTGGAATACAATCGATGCTCAGATGAGAAAGCAAAGAGAGACAACGATGGGGATAGCACCATTTCATAGCTTGCTGTGCGCAGTTGAGATCCAGCAGCATCTTTAAAGCCTGTCTTTTTTGTTTGGGAACAGAGGCCAATCGTTCGTGCTGTGCAAGCTCGGCTGCAGGCGAATTGGAGCACCTGAGCAGTTGGAATACAATCGATGCTCAGATAAGAAAGGAAAGAGAGACAGCAATGCGGATGGCTCTGTTACATAGCTTGCTGAGCACGGAAGAGATCCAGCAACATCTTTCAGTCCTGTCTCTCTTTGTGTGGGAACAGAGGCCAGTAGATTGTGCTGTGCAAACTGGCCTGCAGGCGAAGGGGAGCACCTCAGACGTGGGAATACAATGAATGTTTTGATGAGAAAGGAAAGACAGACAGCAATATAGATGGCTCTGTTACATAGCTTGCTGTGCGCGGAAGAGATCCAGCAACATCTTTCTGTCCCAGCTCTTTTTGTGTGGGAAGAGAGGCCAATCGTTCGTGCTGTGCAAGCCGGGCTGCAGGCGAATGGGAGCACCTCAGATGTGGGAATACAATGGAAGTTTTGATGAGAAAGGAAAGAGAGAGCAATGTGGATGGCACTGTTACATAGCTTGCTGTGCGCTGAAGAGATCCAGCACAGTCTTTCAGTCCTGCCTCTTTTTGTGTGGGAACAGAGGCCAATAGTTTGTGCTTTGCAAACTGGCCAGCAGGAGAATGGGAGCACCTCAGCTGTTGAAAAACAATCGATGCTCAGGTGAGAAAGGAAAGAGATACAGCAATGCGGATGGCACCGTTTCATAGCTTGCAGTGCGCAGTTGAGATCTAGCAGCATCTTTCAGTCCTGCCACTTTTTCTGTGGGAACAGAGGCCAATAGTTCGTCTCCACAAACTGGGCTTCAGGTGAACGGGAGCACGTCAGACGTGGGAATACAATCGATGTTCACATGAGAAAATAAAGAGAGAGAGTAATACGGAAGGCACTGTTTCATAGCTTGCTGTGCACTGAAGAGATCCAGCAGCATCTTTCAGTCCTGCCCCTTTTTGTGTGGGAAAAGAGAGCAATCGTTTGTGCTGAGCAAACTGGGCTTCAGGCGAATGGAAGCACCACAGAAGTGGGAATACAATGGACATTTTGATGTGATAGGAAAGAGAGAGAGCAATGTGGATGGCTCTGTTACATAGTTTGCAGTGCGCAGAAGAGATCCAGTAGCATCTTTCAGTCCTGCCTCTTTTTGTGTCGGAACAGAGGCCAATCGCTCGTGCTCCACAAACTCTGCTGCAGGCGAATGGGAGCACCTCAGATGTGGGAATACAATCGATGTTCAGATGAGAAAGCAAATAGAGACAGCAATGCGGATGGCACCGTTTCATAGCTTGCTGTGCGCAGTTGAGATCCAGCAGCATCTTTCAGTCCTACCTCTTTATGTGTGGGAACAGAGGCCAATGCTTCGTGCTGTGCAAACTGGGCTGCAGGTGAATGGTGCACCTCAGAAGTTGGAATACAATCGATGCTCAGATGAGAAAGCAAAGAGAGACTTCAATGGGAATAGCACCGCGTCATAGCTTGCTCTGCGCAGTTGAGATCCCGCAGCATCTTTAAGTCCTGTCGTTTTTTGTTTGGGAACAGAGGCCAATCATTCGTGCTGTGCAAGCTCGCCTGCAAGCGAGTGGTAGCACCTCAGAAGTGGGCATACAAAGGATGTTTTGATGAGAAAGGAAAGAGAGACAGCAAAGTGAATGGCTCTGTTAAGTAGCTTGCTGTGAGCAGAAGAGATCCAGCAGCATCTTTCAGTCCTGCCTCTTTTTGTGTGGGAACAGAAGCCAATCGTTCCTTCTCCACAAACTGGCCTGCAGGTGAATGTGAGCACCTCAGCAGTTGGAACACAATCGATGCTGAAATGAGAAAGGAAAGAGAGAGAGCAATGTGGATGGCACTGTTACTTAGCTTGTTGTGCGCTGAAGAGATGCAGCAGCATCTTTCAGTCCTGCCTCTTTTTGTGTGGGAACAGAGGCCAATCGTTCGTGCTGTGCAAACTGGGCTACAGGCGAATGGGAGAACCGCAGCAGTTGGAATACAATCGATGCTCAGATGAGAAAGCTAAGAGAGACAGCAATGCGGATGGCACGGTTTCATAACTTGCTGTGCGCAGTTGTGATCCAGCAGCATCTTTCAGTCCTGCAGCTTTTTGTGTGGGAAGTGAGAGCAAACTTTTGTGCTGTGCATACTGGCCTGCAGGCGAATGGGAGCACGTCAGAAGTGGGCATACAATGGACGTTCGGATGAGAAAGGAAAGAGAGATAGCAATGTGGATGGCTCTGTTACATAGCTTGCTGCGCGCTGAAGAAATCCACCAGCAACTTTCAGTCCTGTCTCTCTTTGTGTGAAAACACAGGCCAATAGTTCGTGCTGTGCAAACTGGCCTGCAGGCGAAGGGGAGCACCTCAGACGTGGGAATACAACGAATGTTTTGATGAGAAATGAAAGAGAGACAGCAATGTGGATGGCTCTGTTACATAGCTTGCTGTGCGCTGAAGAAATCCACCAGCATCTTTCAATCCTAACTCTCTTTGTGTGGGAACAGAGGCCAATAGTTTGTGCTTTGCAAACTGGCCTGCAGGCGAAGGGGAGCACCTCAGACGCGGGAATACAACGAATGTTTTGATGAGAAAGGAAAGAGAGATAGCAAAGTGGATGGCTCTGTTACGTTGGTTGCTGTGCGCTGAAGAGATCCAGCAGCATCTTTAAGTCCTGCCTCATTTTGTGTGGGAACAAAGGCCAATTGTTTGTGCTGTGCAAACTGACCTGCAGGCGAATGATAGCACTTTAGAAGTGGGAATACAATGGACGTTTTGATGAGAAAGGAAAGAGAGACAGCAATGTGGATGGCACCGTTATATAGCTTGCTGTGTGCAGAAGACATCCAGCAGCATGTATCAGACCTGCCTATTTTTCTGCGGGAACAGAGGCCAATCGTTCGTGCTGTGCAAGTTGGCCTGCAGGCGAATGGGGGCACCTCCGAAGTGGGAATACAATGGACGTTTTGATGAGAAAGGAAAGAGAGAGAGCAATGTGGATGGCACTGTTACATAGCTTGCTGTACACAGAAGAGATCCAACAGCATCTTTCTGTCCTGCCTCGTTTTATGCGGGAACAGAGGCCAATTGTTTGTGCTGTGCAAACTGGCCTGCAGGCGAATGGGAGCACTTTAGAAGTGGGAATACAACGGATGTTTTGATGAGAAAGGAAGGAGAGACAGCAATGTGGATAGCTCTGTTACAAAGCTTTATGAGCGCTGAAGAGATCCAGCGCCATCTTTCAGTCCTGTCTCTTTTTGTGTGGGAACAGAGGCCAATCGTTTGTGCTCCACAAACTGGGCTTCAGGCGAATGGGAGCACCTCAGCAGTTGGAATGCAATCGATGCTCAGATGAAAAAGCAAAGAGGGACAGCAATGCGGATGGCACTGTTACATAGCTTGCTGTGCGCAGATGAAATCCAGCAGCATCTTTCTTTCCTTCCTCTTTATGTGTGGGAACAGAGGCCAATCGTTCGTGCTGTGCAAAATGGGCTGCAGGCGAATGGGAGCACTTTAGAAGTGGGAATACAATGGACATTTTTATGAGAAAGCAAAGAGAGACAGCAATGTGGATGGCACCGTTACATAGCTTGCAGTGCGCAGAAGGTATCCAGCAGCATCTTTCAGTTCTGCCTCTGTGTGGGGGAAGAGAGGCCAAACCCCACACTAACCATAACACCAGCACTGACGTTACCCTGATTATAAACCTAACACGAACCCTAAACCTTACCTTTAACCTAACCCTAAACCTAACCCTAACCATAAACCTAACCCTAACCTAAACGTAAACCTAACCCTAAACCTAAACATAACACAAACCCCAACCCTAACCCTTAACCTAACCGTTACCTAACCCTAAACAAAACCCTAAACCTTACCCTAAAACAAAACCTGACCCTAAAACTAAACCTAAACCTAACCCTAACCCTTACCGCAACCATAACCCTAACCCTAAATCTAACCCTTACCCCAACCATAACCCTAAACCTAACGCTAAAAAAAACCTTTAACCTTACCCTAACAATAGCCCGAAACCTAACCCTAACACTAACCCTAACCCTAAACCTAAACCTGACCGTAAACCTAACCATAACCCTAATCCCGAAGCTACATTGATTCTGACCCTAAACCTAGCCCTAACCCTAACCCTAAACCTAACCCTAAACCTAACTCTAATCCTAACCCTAACCCTACCCCAATCCTAACCCTAACCCTAACCATAAACCAAGCCCTAACTCTAACCATAACGCAAACCCTAACACTAACCCTAACCCAAACCCTAACCCTAGCACTGACATTAACCCAATCATAAACCTAACCCTAACCCTAACCATAAACCAAGCCCTAACTCTAACCATAACGCAAACCCTAACACTAACCCTAACCCAAACCCTAACCCTAGCACTGACATTAACCCAATCATAAACCTAACCCTAACCCTAACCCAACCGTACACCCTAAACCTAACCCTAATCCGAAACCTAACTCTAACCCTAACCCGAACCATAACGCTAACCCTAACCCTAACCCAAAACCTAACCCAAACCAAAACCCTTAATGCAACCTTAACCATAACTCTAACCCTAACGCAGAGCCAACCCTAATCCAAAATCTAACCCTAACCCTAATCCTAACCCAAACCTAAACCTAACCCTAACCGTAAACCTAACCCTAACCACAACACTAAGCCTAGCCCTAACCCTAAGCCTACCCCCACACTAACCCTAACCCAACCACTGACGTTACCCTGATCCTAACCCTAACACTAACCCTAACCCTAGCCCTAATCCTAACCCTAGCCTTAACCCTAACCCTAAACCTAACCCTAACCATAAACCTAACCCTAAAACTAACACTAAATCTAACCCTAACCCTAATCCTAATGCTAACCCTAACACTAACCCTAACCCTTACCCTAACCCTAACACAAAGCCTAACCCAAAAACTAACCCTAAACTTAACCCTAATCCAAAGACTGATGCCAACCTAATCCTGAACTAAAACCTAACCCTAAAGCTAACCCAAACCCTAAACCTAACCCTAACCCTGACACTAACCCTAACCCTAACCCAAGCCCTAACTATGACCCTAACCCTAACCCTGACTCTTACACAAACCCTAACCCTACCACCACCCAAACCCTCAACCTAACCCTAAACCTAACACTAACCCTAACACTAAACCTAACAGTTAACCTAACCCTACGGCTAACCCTAACCCTTAACCTAAATCTAACACTATCCATATCCCTAACCCTAACACAAATCCTGACCATAACCCTAAACCTAACCATAACACTAAAGCAAACCCTGACGCTGACATTACACCAATCCTAAACCGGACCCTAATCCTAACCCTAACCCTTACCCTAACCGTAACCCTAACCCTAATTCTAACCCTTACCCTAAACATAACCCTAAACCTAACGCTAAAAAAAACCCTTGACCTAACCCCAACAATAGCCTGAACCCTAACCCTAACCCTAAACGTAAACCTAACTGTAACCCTAACCCCGAAGCTACATTGATCCTGACCCTAACCCTAACCCTAACCCTAACCCTAAACCTAACCCTAACACTAACCCTAACTTTAATCCTAACCCTAACACCAATCCTAACCCTAACCCTAACCATAAACCAAGCCCTAACTATAACCATAACGCAAACCCTAACACTAACCCTAACCCTATCGCTAAACCTAACACTGACATTCCCCAAATCATAAACCTAACCCTAACCCTAACCCAACCGCACACGCTAAACCTAACCCTAATCCGAAACCTAACTCTAACCCAAAACCTAACCCTAACCATAATGCTAACCCTAACCCCAACCCTAAACCTAACCCAAACCCTAACCCTTAACATAACCCTAACCATAACTCTAACCCTAAGGCAGACCCAACCCTAATCCTAAATCTAACTCTAACCACAGTCCTCACCCTAACCCTGACCCAAACCTAAACCTAACCCTGACCATAAACCTAACTCTAACCCCAACACTAACCCTAGCCCTAACCCTAAACCTAAACCCACACTAACCCTAACCCCACCACTGACGCTACCCTGATCCTAACCCTAACACTAACCCTAACCCAACCCCTAACACTAACCCTAGCCCTAACTCTAACCCTAAACCTAACCCTAACCCTAAACCTAACCCAAAAACACTAAATCTAACCCTAACCCTAACCTTAACGCTAACCCTAACCCTAACCCTAACACACAGCCTAACCCAAAAACTAACCCTAAACCTAACCCTAATCCAAAGACTGATGCCAACCTAATCCTGAACTAAAACCTACCCTAAAGCTAACCCAAAACCTAAACCTAACCCTAAACTTGACACTAACCCTAACCCAAGCCCTAACTATGACCCTAACCCTAACCGTAACTCTTACACAAACCCTAAACCTACCACCACCCTAACAGTAACCCTAACCCTAACCTTAAACCGAACCCTAACCCTCACCCTAACCCTAACCTTAACACTAACCCTAACACTAAACCTAACAGTTAACCTAACCCTACGGCTAACCCTAACACTTAACCTAAACCTAACACTATCCATATCCCTAACCCTAACACTAACCCTGACCATAACCCTAAACCTAACCATAACACTAACCCTAACCCTGACACTAACATTAATCCAATCCTAAACCTGACCCTACTCCTAACCCTAACCCAAACCCGAAACCTAACCCTAATACTAAACCTAACCTTAACCCTAACTGTAACCCTAACCCTAACCCTAACCCTCAACCTAAACCTACACCCGCACAAATCCTAACCCTAACCCTAACCCTCACCCTCACCCTAAACCAAACCCTAACCCTAAACCTAACCCTAACCCTAATACTTAACCTAACCCTACCCCTTAACCTAACCCTAAACCTTAACCTAACCCTAACCCTAACCTAAACCTAAACCTAAACCTAAACCTAACCCTAATCCTAACCCTAATCTTAACATTGACTCTATCCTATTCCAAAACCAAACCCTAACCCAAACCCTAACCCAAACCCTAAATAAAACCCTGAACTTAACGCTAACTATAACCCTAGCCCCAACCCTAACCCTAACGCTAAACCTATCCCGAACTCTGCACTAACCCTCACCCTAATTCTGATGTGACCCTAATCCTACCCCAAACCCTAACCCTAACCCAAACCCTAACCCTAACACTTAAACTAACGGTAACCTAACCCTAACCACACACTAAACCTAAACCTAACCCTAACCCCAGCCTTTACACTAACCCTAACCCTAAACCTTACCCAAACCCTAACCCTAAACCAACCCAAACCGTAACCCTAACCCTAAACGTAACCCTAACCCTAACCCCAGCCTTTACACTAACCCTACCCTTACCCAAACCCTAACCCTAACACAACCCAAACCGTAACCCTAACCCTAAACCTAACCCTAACCCAAACCCTAACGCTAACCGTAACTCTAACACGAACCCTAACACTAACCCTTAACCTAACCCTAACCCTAACCCTAACCCTAACCCTAACCCTAACCCTAACCCTAAACCTTACCCTAACCCCAACTCTAACCCTGACCCTAACCCTAACCCTAAACCTAACCCTAACACTAACACTAAACCTAACCCTGTCCCTAAAGCTAGCACTAGCAATAACCCTAACCCTAACCGTAACCCTTACCCATACCTAACCCTAACACTACCCTAACCATAACCCCAACCCTTAACCTAATCCTATCTCTAACTCTAACTCAAAGCCTAAGAGTTACCCTAACCCTAACCCTAAACCCTGACCCTAACATTAAACCTTAATTTAAACCAAACTCTAAACCTAACCCTAACCCTAAACTTAACCAAAACACTGACCAACAACCTAACCATTACCTAAACCCAAATCAAATCCTAACCCTAATTCTAACCCTTAACCTAAAAAAAGCCCAAACACTTAAACTAAAACTAACCTTAAACCTAACCCTAAACCAAACCCTAAACCTAACCTTAACACTAAATCTAACCCTAACTCTATCCCTAACCCTCACCCTAACCCTAACACCACACTAACACTAAACCTGACCCAAACCCTTGATCTTAATCTAGCCCTAACCCTAACCCTAACCCTAACCCTAACCCTAACCCTAACCCAAAACCTAAACCTATACCTAAACCTAACCCTAGACCTAACCCTAGCCCCAACAATAACCTTAACCCTAAACGTAACAATGTCATAAACCCTAACTCTAACACTACCCTAACTGTAACACTAACCCTAACCCTAATCCTATCTCTAAAACTAATTCTAACTCTAACAGTTACCATAACCCTAACCCTAAACCGGGACCCTAACACTAAACCTAACTCAAACCCAAACCTACCCCTAACCCTAACGTTAACCCTAACCCTAACCCTAACCCTAAACCTAACCCTAACCCTAACAGTAACCCTAACCCTAACCCCAACCGTAACCCTAACCCTAACCCTATCCATAACCTTTAAACTAACCATTACCCTAACCCTAACCCAACAATAACTCTAACCCTAACTCTAAACCTAACCAGAACAATAACCCTAAACTTAACCCTAACCCTAAACCTAAACCTAACCCTAACCCTAACACTAACCCAAACCCTAACTCTAACCCTAACACAAATCCGACCACTTAAACTGACCCTAACCCTAACTCTAACCCCAAACCTAACCCTAACCCTAACCCTAACCCCAAATCTAACCCTAAACCTTACCAAACACCAACCCTCACGCTGACGCCACCAGAATGTGAAACCTAACTCGAATCCAAACCCTAACCCACACCCTAAACCTAACCCTAATGCTAACGCTAACACTAACCCCACACTAACTCTCACCTAACAATGACAATACCCTAATCCTAACCTTATCCCAAAAACTAACCCTAAACCCAAGCCTTAACAACAACCTAACCCTAACCCTACCTCTAAACTTAACCCTAACCCTAACCCTAACCCTAAACGCACCATTTCCCAAAACCTAACCCTAACACGCCCCTAACCGTAACCCTAACACTAACCCAAAACCTAAACCTAACCCTAGCCCTAACCCTCACCCTAACCCTAACCCTAACCCTAACCCTAACCCTAACCGTAAACCTAGACCTAACCCGAACCCAAAACCGAATCCTAACCCTAACCATAACCCCAAACATAAAACCAAACCCTAAGCCGGAACCAAACCCTAAAACTAACACTAAAACTGAATCTAACCCTAACTCTATCCCTAACGCTAACCCTAACCCTCACGCTAACCCTAAAACCACACTAATACTAAACCTGACCCTAAACCTAGCCCTAAATCTAGCCTTAAACCTAATCCTAATCCTAACTCTAAACCTAACTCTGAACGTACCCCTAACCCTAACCCTAAACCAAAACCTAAACCTAACCCTAACCCTAACACTTAAACTGACCCTAACCCTAACCCTAACCCTAACCCTAACCCTAACCCTATCCCCGAACCTAACCCTAACCCTAACCCTAACCCTAACCCTAACCCTAACCCTAACCCTAACCCTATCCCCGAACCTAACCCTAACCCTAACCCTAACCCTAACCCTAACCCTAACCCTAACCCTAACCCTAACCCTAACACTTAAACTGACCCTAACCCTAACCCTAACCCCAAACCTAACCATAACCCTAACCCTAACACCAAATCTAAACCTAAACCTAACAAAAACTCCAACCCTCACGCTGACGCCCCCCGAATGTGAAACCTAACCCTAATCCAAACCCTAACCCAGACCGTAAACCTAACCCTAACCCTAACGCTAACACTAAGACCGCACTAACCCTCAAACTAACACTGACGCTACCCTAATCCTAACCCTATCCCCATACCTAACCCTAAACCTAAGCCTTAACAAAAACCTAACCCTAACACTACCGCTAACCCTAACCCTAACCTTAACTCTAACTCTAGCCCCAACCCTAACCCTCCCTCTAACCCTAGCACCGCACTAACCCTAACCCAAACCCTAACCCTAACTCTAACCCTCATACTAACCCTAACCCTAACCCTCACACTAACCCTAACCCTAACCCTAACCCTAAACCTAACCCTAACACTAACCCTAACCATAACGCTAGCACTAACAATAACCCTAACCCTAACCGTAACCCTTACCCATACCTAACCCTAACACCAATCTAACCGTAACCCTAACTCTAAACATATCTCTAACTCTAACTCTAAGACTAACAGTTACACTAACCTAAACCCTAAACCCTGACCCTAATATTAAACCTTAATTTAACCCAAAACCCTAACCCTAAACCTAACCCTTAACCTAACACGAACCCTGACCCATACCCTAACCATTACCTAAACCCAAACCCACCCCTAACCCTAACCCTACCTCTAACCCTAAACATAACTCTAACCATAACCCTAAACCTAACCCTAACCCAAACCTAAACCTCACCCTAAGCCTTACCCTAAATCTAACCCCAACCCCAATACTAAACCTAACCATAAATCTAAACCAAATCTAACCCTTAACCTTACCCTAACCCTAACCCTAAACCTAAACCTAAACCAAGCCCTACCACTTAACCCAACCCTAACCCTAACTCTAACCCTAACCCTAAACCAAACCCTAAACCTAACCCTAAAACTAAATCTAACCCTAACTCAATCCCTAACCCTAACCCAAACCCCTCACTAACACTAAACCTGATCCAAACCCGAGCCCTAAAACTAACCCTAACACTAACACAAAACTGTACCCTAAACCTATTCCAAACCCTAAACCTAGACCTAAACCTAGCCCTAACAAAAACCGTAACCCTAACCGTAACCATTTCCCAAACCCTAAACCTAACATTACCCTAACCGTAACCCTAACCCTAGCCCTAATCCTATCTCCAAAACTAACCCTAACCCTAACAGTTACCATAACCCTAACACTAAACCCGGACCCTAACACTAAACCTAAATCAAACCAAAACCTAACCCTAACCCTAACCCTAACCCTAACCCTAACCCTAACCCTAACCCTAACCCTAACCCTAACCCTAACCCTAACCCTAACCCTAACCCTAACCCCAACCCCAACCCTAACCCTAACCCTAACCGTAACCGTAACCCTAACCTTAACCCTAACATTAAACCTAACCCTAACCCTAACCCTAACCCTAACCCTAACCTTAACCATAACCGTAACCCTAACCCTAACCCTAACCTTAACCATAACCGTAACCCTAACCCTAACCCTAACCTTAACCATAACCGTAACCCTAACCCTAACCCTAACCCTAAACCTAACCCTAACCCTAACCCTAACCCTAACCCTAACCCTAAACCTAACCCTAACCCTAACACTAACCCAAACCCTAACTCTAACCCTAACACAAATCCGACCACTTAAACTGACCCTAACCCTAACTCTAACCCCAAACCTAACCCTAACCCTAACCCTAACCCCAAATCTAACCCGAACCCTTACCAAACACCAACCCTCAAGCTGACGCCACCCGAATGAGAAACCTAACTCGAATCCAAACCCTAACCCACACCCTAAACCTAACCCTAACCCTAACGCTAACCCTAACCCCACACTAACCCTCACCGAACAATGACGATACTCCAATCCTAACCTTATCCCGAAAACTAACCCTAAACCCAAGCCTTAACAACAACCTAACCCTAACCCTACCTCTAAACTTAACCCTAACCCTAACCCTAACCCTAAACGCAACCATTTCCCAAAACCTAACCCTAACACTACCCTAACCATAACCCTAAACCAAAACCTAAACCTAACCCTAGCCCTAACCCTAACCCTAACCGTAAACCTAGACCTAACCCGAACCCAAACCCTAATCCTTACCCTAACCATAACCCCAAACATAAAACCTAACCCTAAGCCTGAACCAAACCCTAAAACTAACCCTAAAACTGAATCTAAACCTAACTCTATCCCTAACGCTAACCATAACCCTCACCCTAACCCTAACCCCGCACTAACACTAAACCTGACCCTAAACCAAGCCCCAAATCTAGCCCTAAACCTAATCCTAATCCTAACTCTAACCCTAAAGCTGAACGTAACCCTAACCCTAACCCTAAAACAAAACCTAACCCTAAACCTAACCCTCAACCCTAAACCTTACCCTAAACTTGATGCTAACTCTAACCCTAACACTAACGCTAACCCCAGCCCAAACCCTAAACGTAACCCTAACAATAACCATTACCCAAACCCCAAACCTAAACATAAACCGTACCCTAACCCTAACCTTAGCCCTAACCCTAACCATAACACTAACCCTGACCATATACTAACCCTAACCCAAACCCCAAACCAAACACTAAAAGTAACCGTAAGACTTAAACTAACATTAACCCTAACCCCAACACTAACCCTATCCCTAAACCTAACACTTAACCTAACCCTAAGCCTAACTCTAACCATAACCCTCAACATAACCCTAACCCTAAACTTATCCATAACCCTTAACCTAACCACTACCCTAACCCTAACTCAACCCTAACTCTAACCCTAACCCTAAAACATAACCATAACCCTAACACTAAACCTAACCCTAACCCTAACCTTACCCTAACCCTAACCCTAAACCTAAACCAAGCCCTAACACTTAACTCAACCCTAACCCTAACCCTAACCCTAAACCAAACCCTAAACCTAACCCTAACATTAAACTAACCCTAACTCTATCCCTAACCCTAACCCTAACCCCTCACTAACACTAAACCTGATCCAAACCCGAGCCCTAAAACTAACCCTAACCCTAACACGAACCCGTACCCTAAACCTATTCCTAACCCTAAACCTAGCCCTAACCCTAGGCCTAACAAAAACCCTAAACCTAACCGTAACCATTTCCCAAACACTAAACCTAACATTACCCTAACCGTAACCCTAAACCTAGCCCTAATCCTAACTCTAAAACTAACTCTAACCCTAACAGTTACCATAATCCTAACACTAAACCCGGACCCTAACACTAAACCTAACTCTAACCCAAACCTAACCCTAACCGTAACCCTAACACTAACCCTAGCCCTAACTCTAACACTACTCCTAACCCTAACCCTAGCCCTAACCCTAACCCTAACCCTAACCCTAACCCTAACCCTAACCCTAAACCTAACCCTAACCCTAAGCCTAACACTAACCCTAACCCAAACCTTAACCTAACCCTAACCCCAAACCAAACTGAAACCGTAACTGTAAGACTTAAACTAACATTAACCCTAACAAAAACCCCGACCCTAACCCTAACCCTAAACCTAACAGTTAACCTAACCTAAACCTAACTCCACCCCTAACAATAACCCAAACACTAACCCTAAGCCTAACACTAAACCTAACCCTAACCCTAACTCTAAACCTAGCCCTAACCCTAACCCTAACCCTAACCCCACAATAACCCTAAACCTAAACCAAAACCTAACCCAAACCCTAACCCCACAATAATCCTAAACCTAACCCAAAACCTAACCCAAACCCAAACCTTAAACCTAACCCTAAACCTTACCCTAAACCTAACCCTAACACTAACCCCAAACCTAACCATAGCCCTAACCCTAACCATAACACTAACCCTAACCCTAACCTAACCGTAACCCAAACCTCAAAATAAACCCAAACCGTAACCATAAGACTTAAACTAACATTAACCCTAACCCTAACCCTTACCATAACCATAACACTAACCCAAACCCTAACCTAACCCTAACCCACAGGCCAAACCAAACCCAAACCGAAATCATAAGACTTAAACTAACATTAACACTAACCCTAACTCCAACCCTAAACCTAACCCTAAACCTAACACTTAACCACACCCTAAACCTAACGCCACCCCTAACACTAACCCTAACACTAACCCTAGAACCTAACCCTAACCCTAACACTAAACCTAACACCAAACGTAACCCTAACCCGAACCCTATCCATAACCCTTAACCCAAAAATTACCCTAAACCAAACCCAACCCTAACTCTAACCCTAACTCTAAAGCTAACCATAGCCCTAACCCCAAACCTAAACCTAACCCTAACCCTATCCCTAACCCTAAACCTAACCCTTATACCTAAACTGACCCTAACCCTAACCCTAAACATAAACCTAACCCTAACCCTAACCCTAACCCCAAACCTAACCCTAAACCGAACCCAAACACAATCCCTCGTGCTGACGCCACTCAGATGTGAAACCTAACCCAAATCCAAACCCTAACCCAGACCCTAAACCGAACCCTAACCCTAATGCTAACCCTAACCGCACAAAAACCCTCACCTATCACTGACGATACCCTTATACAGACCTTATTTCGAAATCAAACCCGAAACCTAAACCTTAAGAGCAGCCTAACCGTAACCCTACCTCTAACCCTAACCCTAAACCTAACCCTAACTCTAACACTAACCCTAGCCCTAACCCTAACCCTATCAATAACCCTAACCCTAACCCTAAACTAAACCCTAACACTTAACCTAACTCTAACCATAACGCTAATCCTAACCCCACACTAACCCTCAAACTAACACTGACGCTACCCTAATCCTAACCCTATCCCGAAACCTAACCCTAAACCTAAGCCTTAACAAAAATCTAACCCTAACCCTACAACTAACCCTAACCCTAAACTTAAATCAAACTCTAGCCCTAACCCTAACCCTCACCGTAACCCTAACCCTGCACTAACCCAAACCCTAACCCAAACTCTAACCCTAACCCTAACCCTAACCCTACACCTAACACTAACCCTAAACCTAAACCTAACCCTAACCGTAAACCTACCCCTACCTCTAACCCTAAACCTAACCCTAACACTAACCATAACCCTAACCCTAAACCTAACCCGAACGCTAACCCTAACCCTATCGATAACCCCAACCCAAACCATAACCCTAAATCTAAACCTAAACCGAACCCAAACCCTAAACCTAACCCTAACACTAAACCTAACACAAATCCTATCTCTAACACTAACCCTAACCCTAACCCTAACCCTAACCCCGCATTAACCCTAACCCTAACCCTAACCCTAACTCTAACCCTAGCCCGAACCCTAAACCTAAACCAAATCCTAACCCTAAAAATAACCCTAAACATAACCCTAAACCTAACCCTAACCCTAAGCCTAAACCAAACCCTAAACCTAACCCTAACATTAAATCTAACCCTTGATCTCCCCCAAACGCTAACCCTAACCCTCACGCTAACCCTGACCCTGCACTAACACTAAACCTGAACCTAACCCTAAACCAAAAACTAACCGTAACCCTAACCCTAACCCTAACACTGAAACTGACCCTAACCCTAACCCTATCCCCGAACTTAACCCTAACCCTAACCCTAACCTGAACCATAACTCTAACCCTAAACCTAACTCTAACCCTAACCCTAACATTAACCCTAACACCAAACCTAACCCTAACACTAACCCTTACCCTAACCCTTAACTTAACCCTAACACTAGCCCTAAACCAAACACGAAACCTAAACCTAACCCTAAACCAAACCCTTACAGTAACCCTAACCATAAGCCTAATCCTACCTTAACCCTAACCCTAACCCATAACCTAACCCTAACCCTCAACTTAACACTTAACCTAACCCTAAACTTAACATTAACTCTAACCCTAACACTAAACCTAACCCCAACCCAAACCCTAAACATAACCCTAAACCTAACCATTACCCAAACCCCAAACCTAAACCTAAACCTTACCCTAAACCTAACCCAAACCCTAACCCTAACCCTAAACCTTAACATAACCCTAAACCATACCCTAACCCTAACAATAACCCTAACCATAACAACAACCCTAACCATATCCTAACCCTAAACCAAACCCCAAACCAAACACTAACCGTTACCGTAAGACTTAAACTAACATTAACCCTAACCCCAGCACTAAACCTAACCCTAAACCTAACACTTAACCTAACCATAAGCCTAACTCTAACCCTAACCCTAAACCTAACCCTATCCATAACCCTTAACCTAACCATTACCCTAACCCTAACCCAACCCCAACTCTAACCCTAACTCTAAAACATAACCATAACCCTAACACTAAACCTAACCCTAACCCTAACCCTAAACCTAACACTTAACCTAACCCTAAACCAAACCCTAACCCTAACCCTAGCCAAACCCTAACCATAACACTAAACCTAAACCTAACCTAACCCTAACCCAAAACCCAAACCAAACCCTGACCGCAACCGTAAGACTTAAACTAACATTAACACTAACAATACCCCCAAACCTAACCCTAACCCTAAACCTAACACTTAACCTCACCCTAAACCTAGCGCCACCCCTAACCCTAACCCTAACACTAACACTAGAACCTAACCCTAACCCTAAAACTAATCCTAACACTAAACAATAATCCTAACCCTAACCCTAAACCTAACCCTAACCCCAAACCAAACGCTAACCGTAACCGTAAAACTTAAACTAACATTAACCCTAACCCTAACCCCAACCCTAATCCTTACCCTAACAGTTAACCAAAACCTAAGCCTAACTCCACCCCTAACAATAACCCTAACACTAAAACTAACCCTAACCTTAAACCAAACCCTAAATCTAACCCTAAAAATTAAATCTAAACCTAACACTATCCCTAACGCTAACACTAACCCTAACCCTAATCCTAAAAGCAACCATTTCCCGAAACATAACCCTAATACTACCCTAACCGTAACCCTAACCCAAAACCTAAACCTAACCCTAGCCCTAACCCTAACCCCAACCCCAACCCTAACCCTAACCCTAACCCTAGCAATAAACCTAGCCCTAACCCTAAACCAAACACTAATCCTAACCCTAACCATAATCCCAAACATAAAACCTAACCCTAAGCCTGAACCAAACCCTAAAACGAACCCTAAAACTAAATCTAACCCTAACTCTATCCCTAACGCTAACCTTAACCCTCACCCTAACCCTAACCCCGCACTAACACTAAACCTGACCCTAATCCTAGCCCTAAATCTAGCCCTAAACCTAACCCTAATCCTAACTCTAACCCTAACTCTAAACCTAAACCTAACCCCAACCCTAAACCAAAACCAAATCCTAACCCTAACCCTAACCCTACCCTAACCCTTAAACTGACCCTAACACTAACCCTATCCCCGAACCTAACCCTAACCCTAACCCTAACCCTAACCCTAACACTTAAACTGACCCTAACCCTAACCCTAACCCCAAACCTAACCATAACCCTAACCCTAACACCAAATCTAAACCTAAACTTAACAAAAACACCAATCCTCATGCTGACGCCCCCCGAATGTGAAACCTAACCCTAATCCAAACCCTAACCCAGACCCTAAATCTAACCCTAACCCTAACGCTAACACTAACCCCGCACTAACCCTCAAACTAACACTGACGCTGCCCTAACCCTAACCCTATCCCGATACCTAACCCTAAACTTAAGCCTTAACAAAAATCTAACCCTAACCCTACCGCTAACCCTAAACCTAACCTTAAATCTAACTCTAGTCCCAACCCTTACCATCCCCCTAACCCTAGCCCCGCACTAACCCTAAACCTAACCCTCACCCTAACCCTAACACAAAACCTAACCCTCACACTAATCCTAACCCTAACCCTAACCCGAAACCTAACCCTAACACTAACCATAACCCTAACTCTAGCACTAACAATAACCCTAACCCAAATCATAACCCTTACCCATACCTAACCCTAACACCACCCTAACCGTAACCCTAACCTTAAACCTATCTCTAACTCTAACGCTAAGCCTAACAGTTACCATAACCTAAACTCTAACCCCTGACCCTAATATTAAAACTTAATTTAACCCAAAACCCAAAGCCTAACCAGAAACCTGACCCATAACCTAACCATTACCTAAATCCAAACCCAACCCTAACCCTAAATCTAACTCTAACATTAAACATAACCCTAAACAAAACCCTAAACCTAACCCTAACCCAAACCTAAACCTCACCCTAAACCTTACCCTAAACCTAACCCCAACCACAACACTAAACCTAACCATAAATCTAAACCAAATCTAACCCTTAACCTTACCCTATCCCTAACCCTAAACCTAAACCAAGCCCTACCACTTAACCCAACCCTAACCCTAACCCTAACCCTAAACCAAACCCTAAACTTAACACTAACACTAAATCTAACCCTAACTCTATCCCTAAACCTAACCCTAAACCCACACTAACACTAAACCAGATCCAAACCCTAGCCATAAACCTACCCCTAATCCTAACACTAACCCGTACCCGAAACCTATTCCTAACCCTAACCCTAGACCTAACCCTAGCTCTAACAATAACCCTAACCCTAACCGTAACCATTTCCCAAACCCTAAACCTACCATTACCCTAACCGTAACCCTGAATCTACCCCTAATCCAATCACTAAAACAAACTCTAACCCTAACAGTTACCATAACCATAAGCCTAAACCCGGAACCTAACCCTAAACCGAACTCTAATCCAAACCTAACCCTAACCGTAACCCTAACCCTAACCCTAACCCTAACCCTAACCCTAACCCTAACCCTAACCCTAACCCTAACCCTAACCCTAACCCTAACCCTAAACCTAACCCTAACCCTAACCCTAATCCTAACCCTAACCCTAACCCTAACCCTAACCCTAACCCTAACCCTAGCCCTAACCCTAACCCTAATCCTAACCCTAACCAGAGCCCTAAAGCTAAACCTAACCCTAACCCTAACCCTAACCCTAACCTTAAACTAACCCCAAAACCAAACCCAAACCAAACTGAAACCGTAACTGTAAGACTTAAACTAACATTAACCCTAAACCTAACTCCACCCCTAACAATAACTTTAACACCAACCCTAACACTAAGCCTAACACTAAACCTAACCCAAAACCTAACTCTAAACCTAGCCCGAACCCTAACCCTAACCCTAACCCTAACCCAAACCCTAACCCTAACCCTAACACAAAACCTAACCCAAAACCTAACTCTAAACCTAGCCCGAACCCTAACCCTAACCCTAACCCTAACCCTAACCCTAACCCTAACCCTAACCCTAACCCTAACCCTAACCCTAACCCTAACCCTAACCATAACCCTACCCTAACCTTAACCCTAACCCAAAACCTAAACCTAACCCTAACCCATACCCTACCCCGAAACCAAACCCTAACCTTAAACTTAACCCTAACCCTAACACTAACCCTAACCCTTACCCAAACCCTAAACCTAACCCTAAACCTTACCCTAAACCTAACCCTAACCCTAACACTAAACCTAACCCTTAACCGAACCCTAAACCAAACCCCAAACCTAAACATAGCCCTAACCCTAACCATAACACTAACCCTACCCCTAACCTAACCCTAACCCAAACCTCAAACCAAACCCAAACCTTAACTGTAAGACTTAAACTAACATTAACCCTAACCCTAAACCAACCCCTAAACCTAAACCTAGCCCTAACCCTAATCATAACACTAACCCTAACCCTAACCTAACCCTAACCCACACGCCAAACCAAACCCTAACCGTAATCATAAGACATAAACTAACATTAACACTAACCCTAACCACAACCCTAACCCTAACCCTAAACCTAACACTTAACCTCACCCTAAACCTAACGCCACCCCAAACAATAACCCTAACACTAACCCTAGAACCTAACCCAAACCCTAACCCAAAACCTAAGACTTAACAAAAACCTAACCCTTACCCTACCGCTAACCCTAACCCTAACCTTAAATCAAACACTAGCCCTAACCCTAACCCTCACCGTAACCCTAACCCCGCACTAACCCTAACTCAAACCCTAACCCTAACCCTAACCCTAACTCTAACCCTAACCCTAACCTCAACCCTGACCCTAACCCTAAACATAACCGTAAACCTACCCCTACCTCTAACACTAAACCTAACCCTAACCCTAACCATACCCCTAACCCTAACCCTAACCCTAACCCTAGCCCTAACCCTAACCCTAGCCCTAACCCTAACCCTAACCCTAACCCTAACCCTAACCCTAGCCCTAGCCCTAACCGTAACACTAACCCCAACCCTAACCGTAACACTAACCCCAACCCTAACCCTAACCCGAACCCTAACCCTAACCCTAACCCTAAACTTAACCCTAACCATAACCCTAAACCAAATCCTAGCACTAACCCTAACTCTAACCCTAACACTAACCCTAAACCTAACCCTAACACTAACCCTAACCCTATACCTAAACCTAACCCTAACACCAACCCTAGACCTTAAACTGACCCTAACTCTAATCCTAACACTAAACCTAAACCTAAACCTAACCCAAACACCAACCCTCACTCTGACGCTACCCTAATCCGATACCTAACCCTAACTCAAAACCTAACCCAGACCCTAATCCTAACCCTAACCATAAATCTTACCCTAAACCAAACGCAAACCCTAACCCTCGACCTAAACTTAACCCCACACTAACCCTCACCCTAACACTGACGCTACACTAATCCTAACCCAAACCGTAACCCAGACAATAAACCTAAGCCTTAACAAAAACCTAAACCTAGCATTACATCTAACCCTAACCCTAACCCTAACCCTAAACATAAACCTAACCATAACCAACCCTATACGTAACACTAACCCTAACCCTAGCCCTAACACTAACCCTAACCTTATCAATAACCCTAACCCTAACCCTAAACCAAACTCTAACCCTAACCCTAACCCTAACCCTAACCCTGACACTAAACCTAACCCTAACCCTATCCCTAACGCTAACCCTAACCCTCAACCTAATCCTAACGCTAACCCTATCCCTAACCCTAACCCCATCGACAATACTAACCCTAACCCAAACCAAAACCCTAACCCTAACCCCACACTAACCCTGACATTGACGCTACCCTAAACCTAAACCTAACCCTAAAACAAACCCTAAACCTAACCCTAACACAAAATCTAATCCTAACCCTCTCCCTAAAGCTAACCCTAACCCCCAACCTAAACCTATGCCCGCACTAACCGTAACCCTAATCCTAATCCTGTCTCTAACCCTAACCATAAACCTAACCCTAACCCTAAACCTAACCCTAACCCTAACCCCAACCCTAACCCCACACTAACCCTCACCCAAACACTGACGCTACAATAATCCTAGCCCTAACCCGAAACCTAACCCAAAACCTAAGCCTTAACAAAAACCTAACCCTAACCTTACCTCTAACCCTAAACCTAACCCTAACGCTAACTCTAACATTAGCCTTAACCCTAAGCCTAACCTTAACCCTAGCCCTAACCCTAATCCTAACCCTTAACCCAACCTTAACCCAAACCCTAACCCTAACAATCAAAAATAACCCAAACCCTAACCCTAACCTTAAGCCTTAACTTAACCCGAACACGAACCCTAACCCTAAAGCTAAACCTACCGCTAACCCTAACCCTAACCTTTACCCTAAATCTAACCCTAATCCTAGTCCTTAACGTAACCCTAAACCTAAAACAAACCCTAACACTAATCCTAAAACTAACCCTAAATCTAACCCAATCAGTAACCCTACACCTAACCCTAATCCAAACCCTAAACCTAATCCTAAACCTTACTCTAAACCTAACCCTAACCCTAACCCAAAACATAACCCTAAACCAAACCCAAAACCTATCCCTTAACATAACGCTTACCCTAACACTAACCCTAGAACTAACGCTTAACCTAACCCAAACCCCAATACCTAACCAAACCCAAACCCTAACCCTAAACCTAAATCTAAAACTAACCCTAACCATAAGCCCAACCCTAACTGTAACCCTAACCCTAACCTTAACCCTAAACCTATCCCTAACCCTTAACATAACCATTACTCTAAACCTAACCCAACCCTAACCCTAACCCTAACCCTAACCCTAAAACTAACCCTAAACCTAACCCAAACCCCAAACCCGAAACAAAACCCTAAACCTTTCCCTAAACCTAAAACTAACCCTAAACCTAAACCTAACCCTTATTCTAACCCAAATCCTAACCCTTAGGCTTACCCTAACCCTAACATTAACCTTAAACCTAACCCCACATTAACGCTCACCCTGACACTGACGCTACTCTAATCCTAACACTAACCCTAAACCAAACACTAAACCTAACCCTAAACAAAAACCTAACACTAACCCTAAACCTAAATGTAACACTAACACTAAACCGAACCCTAAGCCTAACCCTAACTCTAAACCGAACCCTAAACCTAAACCTAAACCTTACCCTGACACTAACCCTAACCCTAACCGTAAAAATAACCCTAACCCTAAAGCTAACCCTAACCCAAACCCTAAACCTAACCCTAACACTAAACTTAACTATAAGGCTAATCCCAACCCTTACCCTAAACTTAACCCCGCACTAACCCTAACCCTAAAACTAACCCTAACCCTAACCCTAACCCTAACCCTAACCCTAACCCTAACCCTAACCCTAACCCTAACCCTAACCCTAACCCTAACCCTAACCCTAACCCTAACCCTAACCCTAAACCTAACCCTAACCCTAACCCTAACCCTAACCCTAACCCAAACCCTAACCCTAACCCTAACCCTTACCCTGACACTAACCCTAACCCTAACCCAAACAATAACCCTAACAATAACCCTAACCCAAACCCTAAACCTAACCATAACACTAACCCTAACCCTAACACTAGCACTAACAATACCCTAACCCTAACCATAACCTTTACCCAAACCCTAACCCTAACACTACTGTAAACGTAAACCTAATCCTAAACCTAAACCTATCTCTAACCCTAACTCTAACCCTAACAGTTACAAATACCCAAACCCTAAAACCAGACCCTAACACTAAACCTAACTTTCACCCAAACCCTAACCCTAACCCAAACTATAACCCGTTCCCTAATCCTTAACCTAACCATTACCCTAACTCAAACCCAACCCTAACCCTAACCCAAATTCTAAACATAAACCTAAACCAAACTCTAAACTTTACCCTAACCCTAACCCTAACCCAAAACCTAACCCTAAACCTAACCCTTTACTTAACCCGAACACTAGTCCTAACCCTAACTCTAACCCTATCACTAACACTAACCCTAACCTTTACCCTAAACCTAACCCTAAACCTAACACAAACTCTAACCCAACACCTAACTCTAACAGTTACACCAAACCTAACCCTAAACCCTGACCCTAACCCTAACACTAACCCAAACCCTAAACATAACCCTAAACCTAACCCGAATCATAACCCTAATCCTAACCCCAATCCTTAAACTAACACTAACTTAAACCCAAAACCTAACCCTAAACCTAACCCGGACCCCAACCCTAACAATGATGCTGCCCTAATCCAAAACCTAACCCAAACCAAAACCCTAACCCAGACCCTAAACCTAACCCTAAACATAAACTTAACCCTAAATCTAACGCTAACCCTAACCCTAACCCTAACCCAAACCCCACACTAACGCTCACCCTGACACTGATGCTACCCTAATCCTAACCCAAACGCTAAACCAAACCCTAAACCTAACCCTTAACAAAAGCCTAACCCTAAACCTAACCCTATACCTAACCCTAACCCTAAGCTTCACGCTAACCCTAACCCCACACTAAACCTAAACCAAAAAATAAGCCTAAGCCTAAGCCTAAGCCTAAGCCTAAGCCTAAGCCTAAGCCTAAACCTAAACCTAAGCCTAACCCTAACCCTAACCATAACCCTAACCCAAACCCAAATCCTAACCCTAATCCTAATCCTAACCCTAACACTAAACCTAACCCTAACCCTAAAAATAACCCTAAACCTAAACCTAACCCTAAACACAACCCCAAACCTAACCGTAAACTTTACCCGAATCCTAAACCTGACACTACCCTAACCGTAACTCTAACCCTAACCCCAAACGTATTTCTAACCCTAACTCTAACCCTAACAGTTACCCTGACCCTAACACTAAACATTAACTTAATTTCTAACACTAACCCAAACATTAAACCTACCCCTAACCCTTAACCTAGCCATTACCCTTCCCCTAAACCAACCCTGCCTCTAACCCTAACTCTAACCCTAACCATAACCCAAAACCTAACCCTTAAACTGACATTCCCTCAAAAATAAAAATAATCCTAACTCTAACCCTTACCCTAACCATAGCCATAAACCTAAACCTAACACTGTCACTAACCCAATTCCTAACCCTTAACCTAACCATTACTCTAACCCTAACCAAACCCTAACCCTAACCGTAACTCTAACCCTAACCCTAACCCTAACCCTAGCCCTAACCCAAACCCTAAAAGTAACCGTAACCCTAACCGTAACCTTTACACAAACCCTAGACCTAACACTACCTTAACCGTAGCCCAAACCCTAACCTAAACCTATCTTTAACCATAACTCTAACCCTAAAAGTTACACTGCACATAAACCTAAACCCCGACCCTGACACTAAACCTAACTTAATCCAAACCCTAATCCTAACCCTAAACCTAACCATAACCCTGCCCCTAACCCTATCTCTAACCATTAACCTAACCATTACCCTTATCCTAACTCAACCCTACCTATAACCCTAATTCTAAACCTAACCCTAACCATAACCTTAAACCTAACCCTTACACTGACATTACCCCAATCCTAAACCTAATCCTAACTGTAAACCTTACCCTAACACTAACCCTTAACCTAAACCTAACCCTAACTCCAACCCTAATCATAACCCTAACCCTAACCCTAACCCTAACACTAAACCTAACCCTAACCCTAAACCTGACACTAAACCTAAACCTAGCCCCACCCTAACCATAAGCCTAACCCTAACACTGACATTAGCCCAACCCAAAACCTAACCCTACCCTAAATCTAACCCTAACCCTAACCCTAAACAAAACTGTAAACCTAACCCCAACACTTAATCTAAACCTAAACCTAAACCTAAAACTATCCCAAACGCTAACCCTAACCCTAATCCCGCAATAACCTGAAACCTATCCCTAACTCTAACCGTAACCCTAAACTAAACCTATTCCTAACCTTAACCCTAACCCTAACCCTGGCCCGAACAATAACCATAACCCTAACCGTAACCATTACATAAACCCTAATCCTAACACTACCCTAGACACAACCCTAACCCTAAGCCTAAACCTATCTCTAACCCTAACTCTAACCCTAAAAGTTAACTCAAACCTAACCTAAACCCTGAAACTAACACTAAACCTAACACCAACCTAAAACCTAAAGCTAACCCTAACCCTAACCCTAACCCAAACCCTAAACCTTACCCTAAACCTAAACCTAACCCTAACCCTGATTCTAACCCTTATTCTAACCCAAACCCTATCCCTTAAAATAGACCTAACATTAACCCTAAAACTAACAATATCCTTAATCTAAACCTAACCATAAACCTGAAACAAAACCAAAACCTAAGAATAAACTACCATTATCCCTAACCCTAACCCCAAACCTAACACTAACACTAACGCTACCCTGATCCTGACCCTAACCCTAACCCTAACCCTGACCCTAACCCTAACCCGATCCCTAACCCTAACCCTAAACCGAATCTTAACCCTAACCCTAACCCTAACCCTAAACCCAATCTTAACCCCAAACCTAATGCTAACCCTAATCCTAACCCTAACCCTAACCCTAACCTAACCCTAGCTCTAACTTTAACCCTATCGATAACCCTAACCCAAACCCTAACCCAAACCCTAACAATAACCCTAACCCAAACCCTAATCCTAACCCTTATGCTAAACCTAACCCTAACCGTATCCCTTACGCTAACCCAAGCCCTCACCCTAACCCTAACCGCGCACGAACATAACCCTAACCCTAACCCTAACCTTAAACCTGACACTAACCCTAACCCTAAACCTGACACTAACCCTAACCCTAACCCTAACCCCAAACCTAACTCTAAGCCTAAGCCTAAGCCTAACCCTAAACCTAACCGTAAACTTTACCCAAACCCTAAACCTGACACTACCCTAACCGTAAGCCTAGCCCTAACCCCAAACGTATCTCTAACCCTAACAGTTACCCTAACCCTAACACTAAACATTAACCTAAACTCTGACACTAACCCTAACACTAAACATATCCCTAACCCTTAACCTAACCATTACCCTTACCCTAACCCAACCCTAACTCTAACCCTAAATCTAAACCTAACCCTAACCATAACCCTAAACCTAACCCTTAAACGGACTTTCCCCCAATCCTAAAAATAATCCTGACTCTAACCCTTACCCTAACCCTAACCATAGAACTAATCCTAACACTATCGCTAACCCTAACCCTAACGCTATACCTAACCCTTAACCTAATCATTACCCTAACCCAACCCTAACTCTAACCCTAACTCTAAACCTAACCCTAACCATAACCCATAACCTAACCCTTAAACTGACATTCCCCAAATCCGAAAAATAACCCTAACTCTAACCCTTACCCTAACCCAAACCATAGACCTAATCCTAACACTATCGCTAACCCTAACCCTAACCCTATACCTAACCCTTAACCTAATCATTACCCTAACCCAACCCTAACCTTAACCCTAACCCTAACTCTAAACCTAACCCTAAGCCTAACCCTAACCCTAACCCTAACCCTAAACCTAAACCTAAACCTTACCCTAACCCCAACCCTAATCCCAAAACTAACCCTACCCCTAACCCGAACCCTTAACTTAACATTAACACTAGCCCTAAACCTGACACTAACCCTAAACCTAACCCTTACCCTAACCCTAACCCTAACCCATAACCTCACCCTAAACCTAACCTGAACCCAAACCTTAACCCTAACCCTGACACTAACACTAACCCTAACCCTAACCCTTGCCCCAAAACCTAAACTTAAACCTAACCCAAACCCCAAACCCGAAACATAACCCTAAGCCTTTCCCTAAACCTAACCCTAACCCTAAACCTAACCCTAAACCTTACCCTAAACCTTACCATTAACCTACCCCAACCATAAACCTCAACCCAACCCGAAATCTAACGCAAAATCTAATCCTTAACCTAACCGTATCCCTAACCTTAACCCAATCCCTAACCCTTAACCAAACCCAAACCCTAACCCTAACCATAACCCTAACCCTATCCCTAACACTTAACCTAAACATTACTCTAACCCTAACCCAACCCTAACCCTAACTTTAACTCTAAAACTAACCCTAAACCTAACCCTAACCCTAACCCTAACCCTAAAACTAAAACTGAAACTAACCCTAAAAATAACCCGAACCCCAACCCTCACACTAATGCTAACCTAATCGAAAACCTAACCCTAAACCAAACCCTAACCCAGACCCTAAACCTAACCACAACGCTAAACCTAACCCTTACACTGACATTACCCCAAAACTAAACCTAACCCTAACCCTAACTCTAACCCTAACTCTAAACCTAAACCTAACCCTAAACCTAACCCTAAACCAAACCCTATACCTAACACCAACACTAATCCTAAACGTAACCCTAATCCAAACCTAAACCTCACTCTAAGCATTACCGCAAACCTAACCCACACCCCAACCCTAAACCTAACCATAACTCTGAACCAAATCTAACCCTTAACCTAACCCTAACACTAACCCTTAACCTAAACCAAGCCCTAACACTTAACCTAACCCTAACCCTAAACCTAACCTTAACCCTAAACGAAACACTAAACCTAACCCTAACACTAAATCTAAACCTAACTCTATCCCTAACGCTAGCCCTAACCCTCACCCTAACCCTAACCCCGACTAACACTAAACCTGACCCTAAACCTAGCCCTAAATCTCGCCCTAAACCTAACCCTAACCCAAACACTAACCCTAACCCTAATACCATTCCTAAACATAACCCTAGCCCTAACAATAACCCTAACCCTAACCGTAACCATTGCCAAACCCTAACCCAATCGATAAACCTAACCCTAACTCTAGCCTAAAACCTAACACTTAACCTAACCCTAACCCTTGCGCTAACCCTAACCACGCACTAGCCCTCAAACTAACACTGACACTACCCTAATCCAAACCCTATCCCGAAACATAACCTTAACCTAAGCCTTAACAAAAACCTAAACCTAACCCAATGGCTAACCCGAACCGAAACCTTAAATCTAACTCTAGCCGTAACCCTAACCCTCACCCAAACCCTAAACTTAACCCTAACCCTACCCTAACCCTAACCCTAACCCTAAACCTAACCCTAACCCTTAACCTACCCCTAAACCTAACCTTAACCCTAAACATTACCCTAACCGTAACACTAACCCTAACCCTAACCCTAAACCAAACCCTAACCCTAAACCAAACCCTAACCCTAAACATAACCCTAAACCTAAACCTAACCCAAACAATAAACCTGACAGTAAACCTGACCCTAACCCTAACCCTTAACCTAACCCTAACCCTTAAGCTAACCCTAACCCTAACCCTAAACCTAACCCTTAACCTAACCCTAACCCTAATCCTAACACTAACCCTAACCTAACCCTAACCCTAACCGTAAAAAAAACCTAACCATAACCCGAAGACTTAAACTAACCTTAACCCTAACCCTAACCCCAACCCTAACCCTAAAATTAACCTAACCCTTAACCTAACCCTAACTCTAACCATTACCCAAATCCTAACCCTTAACCTTACCCAAAACCTAACTCTTAGCCTAACCCTAACCCTAACCCTAACCTTAACCCTAACCCTAACCCTAAAACTGACGTACCGTAATCCTAAAACTAACACTAACCCAAACCTAAATCTAACCAAACCATAACCCCAACCCTAACCCCAATGCTAACCCGACCCCTAACCGTAAACCTAAACCCACACTAACCCTAACCCTTACACTGACGCTACCCTGATCCTGACCCAAAACCTAACCCTAACCCTTAAATTTACCCTAACACTAGCCTGAAATCTGACATTATCCCTAACCCTAACCCTAAATCTAACACTAACCCAAACCCTAACCCTAACCCTAAACCTAACCCAAGCCCTAACCCTAACCCAAGCCCTAACCCTTAACCTAACCCTTCCCCTAACCCTAACCCTTAACCTAACCCAAACCCTAGCACTTGACCTAACCCTAACCCTGACCCTAAACCTAACCATAACCCTAAACCTGACCCTAACCCTTAACCTAACACTGACCTTAACCCTAACCCTAATACTAACCATAACCCTAAACCTAACCCTAACCCAAACCATAAACCTAATATTAAACATTACCCTTAACCTACCCCAACCATAAACCTAAACCCAACCCTAAATCTAACCCAAAATCTAATTCTTAACCTAACCGTATCCCTAACCTTGACCCAATCCCTAACCCTTAACCAAACCCAAACCCTAACCCTAACCCTAACCCTGTCCCTATCCCTAACCCTTAACGTAACCATTACTCTAACCCTAACCCAACCCTAACCCTAACCCTAACTCTAAAACTAACCCTAAACCTAACCCTAACCCTAACCCTAACCTAAAACTAACCCTAAAAATAACCCGAACCCCAACCCTCACACTAATGCTAACCTAATCGAAAACCTAACCCTAAACCAAACCCTAACCCAGACCCTAAACCTAACCCCAACACTAAAGCTAACCCTTACACTGACATTACCCCAATCCTAAAATTAACCCTAACCCTAACTCTAACCCTAACTCTAAACCTAAACCTAACCCTAACCCTAACCCTAACCCTAAACCTAATCCTAACCCAAACCTAAACCTCAACCTAAGCCTTACCGTAAACCTAACCCACACCCCAACCCTAAACCTAACCATAACTCTAAACCAAATCTAACCCTTAACCTAACCCTAACACTAACCCTTAACCTAAACCAAGCCCTAACACTTAACCTAACCCTAAACCTAACCCTAAACCAAACCCTATACTTAACCCCAACCATAACCCTAAACCTAACCCTAACCCAAACCTAAATCTCACCCTAAGCCTTACCGTAAACCTAACCCACACCCCAACCCTAAATCTAACCATAACTCTAAACCAAATCTAACCCTTAACCTAACCCTAACACTAACCCTTAACCTAAACCAAGCCCTAACACTTAACCTAACCCTAACCATAAACCAAACAATAAACCTAACCCTGACACTAAATCTAAACCTAACTCTATTCCTAACATTAGCCCTAACCCTCACTCTAACCCTAACCCCGCACTAACACTAAACATGACCCTAAACCAAGCCCTAAATCTCGCCCTAAACCTAACCCTAACCCTAACACTAACCCTAACCCTAAAACTATTCCTAACCCTAATTCCAGCCCTAACAATAACCCTGAACCTAACCGTAACCATTTCCAAACCCTAACCCTATCAATAACCCTAACCCTAACCCTAACCCAAACCCTAACATTTAACCAAACGCTAACCCTTACGCTAACACTAACCCCGCACTAGCCCCCAAACTAACACTGACGCTACCCTAATCCTAACCCTATCCCGAAACATAACCCTAAACCTAAGCCTTAACAAAAACCTAAACCTAACCCTACCGCCAACCCTAACCCTAAACTTAAATCTAACTCTAGCCGTAACCATAACTCTCACCCAAACCCTAAACCTAAACATAACCCTAAACCTAACCCTAACCATAACCGTAAACCTAACACCAACACTAACCCTACACCTAACAATAACCCTAACCCTAAACCTACCCCTAACCCTAACCCTATCCCTAACCCTAACAATAAACCTAACCCTAACCCTTAACCTAAGTCTAACCCTAACGTAAACCCTTACCCTAACCCCAAACCAAACCCTAACCCTAACCCTACCCTAACCCTAACCCTAACCGCAAACCTAAACCTTAACTTTACCCTAACACTAGACCAAAACCTAGCGCTAACCCTAACCATAAACCTAACCCTAACCCTTAACCTAAGTCTAACCCTAACGTAAACCCTTACCCTAACCCCAAACCAAACCCTAACCCTAACCCTACCCTAACCCTAACCCTAACCGCAAACCTAAACCTTAACTTTACCCTAACACTAGACCAAAACCTAGCGCTAACCCTAACCCTAAACCTAACCCTAACCCTACCCTAACCCTAAACCTAACCCTAAACCAAACCCAAAACCTTAAGCTAACCCTAAATCTAACCTTAACCCTAAAAATTACCCTAACTGTAACTCTAACCCTAACCCTAAACCTAACCCTAACCTTAACCCTAAACATAACCCTAAACCTAACCCTAACCCAAACAACAAACCTGACATTAAACCTGACCCTAAACCTATCCCTTAACCTAACCCTAAACATAGCCTTAACCCTAACCATAACCCTAACCGTAACACTAACCCTAACCCTAAACCTAAATCTAACCCAAACAATAAACCTCACCGTAACCCTAACCCTAAACCTAAACCTTAATCTAACCCAAACCATAACCCATAAATTAACCCTAACCCTAACCCTAAACCTAACCCTTAACCTAACCCTAACCCTAACCCTAACCCTAACCGTAACCTAACCCTAACCCTAACCGTAAAAAAACCCTAACCCTAACCCGAAGACTTAAACTAACATTAACCCTAAACCTAACCCCAACCCTAACCCTAAAACTGACCTAACACTTAACCTAATCCTAAAGCTAACCCAAACTCTAACCCTAACACTAACACTACCCAAACCTTATCCTATCGCTAACCCTAACCCTAATCTAACCCTGACCCTAACCCTAACACTAGCCCTAACAATAACTCTAACCCTAACCGTAACCTTTACCCAAACTTTACCCTAACACTACCATAACCGTAAACCTAAACTTACCCCTAAACCTACCTCTAACCCTAACTCTAACCCTAACAGTTACCCTAAAACTAAACCTAAAACCTAAACCTAACACTAAACCTAACTCTACCCCAAACCCTAACCCTAACCCTAACCCTAACCCTAACACTAACCCTAACCCTAAACCTACCCCAAACCATAACCCTTCACCTAACCATTACCCAAAACCTAACCCAACACTAACGTTAACCCTGACGCGAAACCTATCCTTAACCATAAAAAGAACCCTAAACCTAACCCTTACACTGGCAATACCCCAATCCCAAACCTAATCCTAACTCTAACCCTTACCCAAACCCTAACCCTAACCCAACCCTAACCAAAACCCTAACCGTAACACTAACCCTATCCCTAAACCTTAACGTAACCATTACCCTAACCCTAACCCAACCCTAACTCTAAACCTAACCCTAACCCGAACACTAACCCTAAACCTAAACCTAACCCTAACCCTAAACCTAACCCTTAAACAGATATTATCCCATCCTAAACCTAAACCTAACCCTAACCCTAACCCTAACCAAGCGCTAACCCTAACCCTAACCCTAACCCTAACACTAACCCTAACCCTAACCCTAACACTAACCCCAACCATAACCCTAACCCTAACACTAATCCTAAACCTAACCCTAACCCCAACCCTAAACCAAACCCTGACACTGACCCTAACCCTATACCTAAACCTAACCCTAACACCAACCCTAGACCTTAAACTGACCCTAACCCTAATCCTAACACTAAACTAACCCTAAATCTAACCCAAACACCAACCCTCACTCTGATGCTACCCTAATCCGATACCTAACCCTAACCCAAACCCTAACCCAGACCCTAAACCAAACGCAACCCCTAACCCTCGACCTAAACTTAACCCCACACTAACCCTCACCCTAACACTGACGCTACACTAATCCTAACACAAACCCTAACCCAGACCCTAAACCTAAGCCTTAACAAAAACCTAAACCTAACATTATATCTAACCCTAACCCTAACCCTAACCCTAAACATAAACCTAACCATAACCCAACCCTAGACGTAACCCTAACCCTAACCCTAGCCCTAACACTAACCCTAACCCTATCGATAACCCTAACCCTAACCCTAAACCAAAATCTATCCCTAACCCTAACCCAAACCCAAAATCTAACCCTAACCCTAACCCTAACCCAAATCCTGTCTCTAACCCTAACCCTAACCCTAAACCTAACCCTATCCCTAACGCTAGCCCTATCCCAAATCCTGTCTCTAACCCTAACCCTAACCCTAACCCTAAACCTAACCCTATCCCTAACGCTAACCCTATCCCTATCCCTAACCCTTAACCTAACCATTACCCTAACTCTAACCCAAAAATAACCCAAACCCTAACTTTAAACCTAACCCTGACCCTAACCCTAATCCTAACCCAAACCCCAAACCTAAACCTAACCCGAACCCTAAACCAGAACCTAAACCTCACCCTAAACTTAACCCTAACACTAACCCTAACGCGAAACCTAACCCTAACCCGAACCCTAACCCGAACCCTAACCCCACACTAACCCTCACACAAACACTGATGCTACAATAATCCCAGCCCTAACCCGAAACCTAACTCAAAACCTAAGCCTTAACAAAAACCTAACCCTAACCTTACCTCTAACCCTAAACCTAACCCTAACCCTAACCCTAATCCTAACCCTAACCCAAACCCTAACCCTAACCCAACACTAACCCTAACCATAACCCTAACCCTAACCCTAGACCTAGACCTAACCCTAACCCTATCGATAACCCTAAACCTAACCCTAAACCAAACTCTAACCCTAACCCTAAACCAAACACTAAATCTAACCCTGACACTAAACCTAATACTAACCCTATCCCTAACGCTAACCCTAACCTTCACACCAAACCTAAACCCACACTAACCCTAACCCTAACCCTAACCCTAACACTAACCCTAACACTAACCGTATCCCTAACCCTTAACCTTACATTACATTAACCCTAACCCAACCCTAACTCTAACCCTAACACTAAACCTAACCTTAACCCTAACCCTAACCCTAAATCTAACCTTTACACTGATATTACCCCAATTGTAAACCTAATAATAACTCTAACCCTTACCCTAAACCTAACTCTAACACTTACCCTTACCCTAAACCTCACCTAAACCCTAACCCTAGTCCTAACCTTATACCCCAACCCTAACCATAAACCTTAAACTGACCCTAACACTAACCCGAACCCCAAACCTAATCCTAAACCTAACCCAAACACCAACCCTCACACTGAAGTTACCCGAATCCGAAACATAACCCTCATCCAAATCTAACCCAGACCCTAAACCTACCCCTAACCATAAACCGAACCTTAACCCTAACCCCACACTAACCCTCACCCTAACACTGACGCTACCCAAATCATAACCCTATCCAGAAACCTAAACCTAAGCTTAAGCCTTAACAAAAACCTAACCCTAACCCTACCTCTAACCCTAACAATAACCCTAACCCAAACCCTAACCCAAACCATAACCCTAACCCTAACCCTACCCGTAACCCTAACCGTAACCCTAAACCTAACTCTTATCCTGACCCTAACCATAACCCTAACCATAACCCTAACCCTAATAATAACCCTAACCCTAACTCTAAACCTAACCATAACACTAACCCTAACCCTAACACTAGCACATACAATACCCTAACCCTAACAGTACCCTTTACCTAAGCCATAACCCTAACATTACCCTAAACGTAATCCTAATCCTAACCCTAATCCTATCTCTAACCCTAACTCTAACCCTAACAGTTACCCTTACCCTAACCCTAAACCCTGACCCTAACACTAAACCTAACTTTAACTCAAACCCTAACCCTAACCCTAACACCTACTATAACCCGTTCCCTAATCCTTAACCTAACCCTAACCCTAATGCAAACCCAACCCTAAACCTACCCCTAACTCTAAACCTAAACCTAAACCAAACTCTAACATTAGTCCTAACCCTAAACCTAACCTTAAACGTAACAATAAACCTAATCCTAACCCTTAACCCAACCTTAAACCTAACCATCAAAAATAACCCAAACCCTAACCCTAAACCTAACCTTAAACCCAACCCTAACAGTAACCCTAACCCTTAACCCTAACCCTAACACTAACCATCAAAAATAACCCAAACCGTAACCCTAAACTTAAGCCTTAACTTAACCCGAACACGATCCCTAACCCTAACCCTAACCCTATCGCTAACCATAACCCTAAACTTTACACTAAATCTAACCCAAATCCTAGCCCTTAATGTAACCCTAACCCTAACACAAACCCTAACACTAACCCTAATACTAATCCTAAAATTAACCCTAACCCTAACCCAATCCGTAACCATACACCTAAACCTAATCCAAACCCTGAACCTAACCCTAAAACTTACTCTAAACCTAACCCTAACCCTAACCCTAAATCTAATCCTAAACAAAACCCAAAACCTATCCCTTAACCTAACCATTACCCTAACCCTAAACTTAGCTCTAACGCTTAACCTAACCCAAACCCTAACACTTAACCTAACCCTAACTCTAACCCTAAACCTAAACCTAAACCTAACCCTAACCCTAAGCTCAACCCTAAACGTAACCCTAACCCGAACCCTAATCTTAAACCTATCCCTAACCCTTAACCTAACCATTACTCAAAACCGAACCCAACCCTAACCCTAACTCTAAAATTAACCCCAACCCTAAACCTAATCCTAACCTTAATCGCAACCCTAACCCTAAACCTAACCCTAACCCTAAACCTGACCCGAACCCCAAACCTCACACTAATGCTAACCTAATCCAAAACCTAACCCTAAACCAAACCCTAACCCAGAACCTAAACCTAAACCTAACCCTAAACCTAACCCGTACACTGACATTACTCCAATCTTAAACCTAATCCTATCTCTAACCTTTACGCTAAACCTAACCCTAAACCTAACCCGAACCGTAACCCTAACCCTAACCCTAGACCTAACCCTAACCCTCGACCTAACCCTAACCCTAACCCTCAAGCTGACCCTAACCCTAACCCTAACCCCAAACCTAACTATAAACCTCCCCAACCACCAACTCTCACACTGACGCTACCCAAAACCGAAACCTAACCCTAACCCAGACCCTCAACCTAACCTTAACCATAACCCTATCCTAACCCTAACGCTAACCCTATCCCTAACCCCACACTAACCCTCACCCTGACACTAACGCTACCTTAATCCCAACCCTAACCCGAACCCTAATCCTAAACCTAAGCCTTAACCAGAACCTAACCCTCAACCTAACTCGAACCCTAAAACTACACCTAACCCCAACCCTAAACCTAACCCTAACCCGAACCCGAACCCTAACCCTGACCCTAACCCTAACCCTAACCCTAACTCTATCAGCAATCCTAACCCTAACCCAAACCCTAAAACTAAACCTAACCCTAACCCAAACCCTAACACTAAACCTAACCCTAAACCCAAACCTAAACCTAACGCTAACATTAAACCTAACCATAACCCTATCCCTAACCCTAAACCTAACCCTCGCCCTAACCCTCACCCCACACAACCCGTAACCCTAACCCCAACCCTAACCGTAACACTAACCCCAACCCTAACCCTAACCCTAACCCCAACCCTAACCCTAACCCTAACCCTAAACGTAACCCTAACCCTAATCGTAACCTTTACACAAACCCTAAACCTAACACTACCCTAACCGTAACCCTAACTCTAAACCTAAGCCTATCTTTAACCGTAACTCTAACCCTAACAGTTACACTAAACTAACCCTAAACCCAAACTCTGATACTAAACCTAACTTAATCCAAACCCTAACCCTAACCCTAACCCTAACCCTAACCATAACCATAACCCTAACCCTATCTCTAACCATTAACCTAACCATTACCCTAACCCTACCTCAACCCTAATTCTAACCCTAATTCTAAACCTAACCCTAACCCTAACCATAACCTTAAACCTAAACCTTACACTGACATTACCCCAATCCTAAAACTAATCCTAACTCTAAACCACACCCTAACACTAACCCTTAACCTAAACCTAACCCTAACTCCAACCCTAATCCTAACCCTAACCCTACCCCTAACCCTAACCCTAACACTAAACCTAACCCTAACCCTAAAGCTAACACTAACACTAACCCTAACCCTAGCCCCACCCTAAACCTAACACTAAAACTAACACTGACATTAGCCCAATCCAAAACCTAACCCTACCCTAAACCTAAACCTAACCCTAACCCTAAACAAAACCATAAACCGAACCCCAACACTTAATCTAAATCTAAACCTAAATCTATCCTGAACACAAACCCTAACCCTCACCCTAACCCTGACCCTGCACTAACCCAAAACCTATCCCTAACTCTAACCGTAACCCTAACCCTAACCCTAAACCTATTCCTAACCCTAGCCCTAACCCTAACCCTGGCCCTAACAATAACCCTAACGCCAACCGTAACCATTACATAAACCCTAACCCTAACACTACCATAGACGCAACCCTAACCCTAAGCCTAAACCTATTTCTAACCCTAACTCTAACCATAAAAGTTACCCGAAACATAACCTAAACCCTGACCCTAACACAAAACCTAACTCTAACCTAAAACCTAACGCTAACCCTGACCCTAACCTTAACCCAAACCCTAAACCTAACCATAAACCGTACCCAAAACCTAAACCTAACCCTAACCCTGATCTTAACCCTTATTACAACAAAAAACCTATCCCTTAAAATAACCCTAACACTAACCCTAAAACTAACAATAAACCTTAACCTGACCCTAACCCTAACCCTATCCCTAACCTAACCCTAACCCTAACGCTGAACAAAAACCCAACCCTAAGAATAAACTACCATTATACCTAACCCTAACCCCAAACCTAACCCTAACACAGACGCTACCCTGATCCTAACCCTAACCCTAAACCCAACCCTAACCCGAACTCTAACCCTAACCTAACCCTATCAATAACCCTAACCCAAACCCTAACCAAACCTTAAACATAACCCTAACCCAAACCCTAACCCGAACCCTAACCCTAACCGAAACCTATCAATAAATCTAACCCAAACCCTAACCAAACCTTAACCATAAACCTAACCCAAACCCTAATACAAACCCTTACGCTAAACCTAACCCTAACTGTATTCCTTACGCTAACCCAAGCCCTCACCCTCACCCTAACCCCGCACTAACCGTAACCCTAACCCTAACCCTAAAACTGACACGAAAACTAACCCTAACCCTAACCCAAACCCCACACTAACGCTCACCCTGACACTGACGCTACCTTAATCCGAACCCTAACCCTAAACCAAACCCTAAACTTAACCCTTAACAAAAGCCTAACCCTAATGCTAACCGTATACCTAACCCTAACCCTAAGCCTCACGCTAACCCTAACCCAGCACTAAACCTAAACCTAAAAATAAAACTAACCCTAAGACTAAACCTAACCCTAAACCCTAACCCTAAACCCTAACCCGAAACCTAACCCTAACCCTAACCCTAACCCTAACCCTAACCCTAACCCTAACACTAACCCTAACCCTAACCCTAACCCTAACCCTAAACCTAACCCTAACTCTAACCCTAAGCCTAAGCCTAAGCTAACCCTAAACCTAAACCTAAACGCAACCCTAAACCTAACCGTAAACTTTACCCAAATCCTAAACCTGACACTACCCTAACCGTAACCCTAACCCTAACCCCAAACGTATCTCTAACCCTAACAGTTACCCTAATCCTAAAACTAAACATTAACCAAAACTCTCACACTAACACTAACGCTAAACATATCCCTAACCCTAAACCTAGCCATTACCCTTACCCTAACCCAACCCTAACTCTAACCCTAACTCTAAACCTAACCCTAACCATAACCCAAAACCAAACCCTTAAATTGACATTCCCCCAATCCTAAAAATAATCCTAAATCTAACCCTTACCCTAGCCCGAAACATAGACCTAATCCTAACACTATCGTTAAACCTAACCCTAACGCTATACCTAACCCTTAACATAACCATTACCCTAACCCAACCTTAACCCTAACCCTAACTCTAAAACAAAGCCTAACCCTAACCCTATCCCTATCCCTAACCCTACCCCTAACCCTAACCCTAACCCTAACCCTAACCCGAAACCTTACCCTAACCCCAACCATTATCCCAAAACTCACCCTAGCCCTAACCCTAACACTTAACTTAACACTAACACTAGCCCTAACCCTGACACTAACCCTAAACCTAACCCTTACCCTGACCCTAACCCTAACCCTTAACCTTACCCTAAACCTTAAATAAAACCTAACCTTAACCCTAACACTAACACTAACACTAACACTAACCCTAACCCTTGCCCTAAACCTAACCCTAAACCTAACCCAAACCCCAAACCCGAAACATAAACCCAAGTCTTTCCCTAAACCTAACCCTAACCCTAATCCTAGCCCTAAACCTAACCCTATCTATAATCCTAACCCGAAAACAAACCAAAACCCTAACCCTAAACTTAACCCTAACCCAAACCATAAACTTAACCCTTAACACTAAACCCAACCCTAACCCAAACCATAAACTTAACCCTTAACACTAAACCTAACCCTAACCCTACCCCAAACGCTAATCCTAACCCTCACCCTAAACCTAAGCCCGCACTAACCCTAACCCTAACACTAAAACTAAACGTAACCCTAACCCTAACCCTAACACTAAAACTAAACCTAACCTTAACCTAAACCTAACCCTTACCCTGACACTAACCCTAACCCTAACAATAACCCAAACCCTAACCCTAAACCTAACCATAACACTAACCCTAACCCTAACCATAAACTTTACCCAAACCCTAACCCTAACACTACCCTAAACGTAACCCTAATCCTAACCCTAAACCTATCTCTAACCCTAACTCTAACCCTAACAGTTACCCTAACCCTAAACCCTGACCCTAACACTAAAAATAACTTTAACCCAAGCCCTAACCCTAACCCTAAACCTAACTATAACCCGTTCCCTAATCCTTAACCTAACCATTACCCTAACCCAAACCCAACCCTAACTCTAACCCAAATTCTAAACCTAATCCTAAACCAAACTCTAAACTTAACCCTAACACTAAATCTATAACTAAACCTAACCCTAAACCTAACCTTAACCCTAACCCCAAAAATAACCCAAAACCTAACCCTAAACCTAACCCTTTACTTAACCCGAACACTAGTCCTAACCCTAACTCTAACCCTATCACTAACACTAACCCTAACCTTTACCCTAAACCTAACCCTAAACCTAACCCAAACTCTAACCCAACACCTAACTCTAACAGTTACCCTAAACCTAACCCTAAACAATGACCCTAACCCTAACACTAACCCTAACACTAAACATAACCCTAAACCTTACCCGAATCATAACCCTAATCCTAACCCCAATCCTTAAACTAACACTAATTTAAACCCAAAACCTAACCCTAAACCTAACCTGGACCCCAACCCTAACAATGATGCTGCCCTTATCCAAAATCTAACCCTAACCAAAACCCTAACCCAGACCCTAAACCTAACCCTAAACATAAACTTAACCCTAAATCTAACGCTAACCCTAACCCTAACCCTAACCCAAACTCCACACTAACGCTCACCCTGACACTGACGCTACCCTAATCCTAACCCTAACCCTAAACCAAACAGTAAACCTAACCCTTAAGAAAAGCCTAACCCTAACCCTAATCCTAAAGCTAACCCTAACCCTAACCTAACCCTAAGCCCAAAACGCAACCCTAAACCTAACCGTAAACTTTACCCAAACCCTAAACCTGACACTACCCTAACCGTAACCCTAACCCTAACCCCAAACGTATCTCTAACCCTAACTCTAATCCTAACAGTTACCCTAACCCTAACACTAAACATTAACCTAAACTCTAACACTAACCCTAACATTAAATCTATCCCAAAACCTGAACCATTACCCTTATCCTAACCCAACCCTACCTCTAACCCAAACTCTAAACCTAACCCTAACTATAACCCGAAAACTAACCCTTAAACTGACATTACCCCAATCCTAAAAATAATCCTAACTCTAACCCTTACCCTAACCCTAACCTTAGACCTAATCCTAACACTGTCACTAACCCTATCCCCAACACTTAACCTAACCATTACCCTAACCCTAACCCAACCCTAACCCTAACCGTAACTCTAAACCTAACCCAAACCTAACCCTAACCCTAACCCTAAACGTAACCCTAACCCTAACCGTAACCTTTACACAAACCCTAAACCTAACACTACCTTAACCGTAGCCCTAACCCTAAACCTAAACCTATCTTTAACCATAACTCTAACCCTAAAAGTTACACTAAATATAACCCTAAACCCAGACCCTGACACTAAACCTAACTTAATCCAATCCCTAATCCTAAACCTAACCCTAACCATAACCCTAAACTTAACCCTATCCCTAACCATTCACCTAACCATTAACATAACCCTAACTCAACCCTAACTCTATCGCTAAGTCTAAACCTAACCCTAACCCTAACAATAACCCTAAACCTAACCCTTACACTGACATTACCCCAATCCTAAACCTAATCCTAACTCGAAACCTTACCCTAACACTAACCCTAACCCTAAACCTAACCCTAACTCCAACCCTAATCCTAACCCTAACCCTAGCCCTAACCCTAACCCTAACACTAAACCTAACCCTAACCCTAAAGCTAACCCTAACACTAACCCTAACCCTAAACGTAACCCTAACCCTAACACTGACATTACCCCATTCCGAAACCTAACCCTACCCTAAACCTAATCCTAACCCTAACCCTAAACCAAGCCCTAAACTTACCCCCAACACTTAATCTAAACCTAAACCTAAACCTATCCCGAACACTAACCCTAAACCTCACCCTAACCCTAACCCCGCACTAACCCGAAACATATCCCTAACTCTAACCGTAACCCTAACATAAACCCTAAACCTATTCCTAACCCTAACCCTAACCCTGGCCCTAACAATAACCCTAACCCTAACCGTAACCATTCCATAAACCCTAACCCTAACTCTACCCTAGCCGCAACCCTAACCCTAAGCCCAAACCTATCTCTAACCCTAACTCTAACCCTAACAGTTACCCCAACCGTAACCTAAACCCTGACCCGAAAACTAAACCTAAATCTAACCTAAAACCTAACCCTAGCCTTAAACCTAACCTTAACTTAAACCCTCAGCCTAACCCTAAACTTTACCATAAACCTAACCCTAACCCCAACCCTGATCCTAACCCTTATTCTAACCCAAAACCTAACCCTTAACCTTACCCTAACACTAACCCTAACCCTAACAATAACCCTTAACCTAACCTTAACCCTAACCCTACCCCTAACCTAACCGTAACCCTAACCCTGGACCAAAACATAACCCTAAGACTTAAACTACCATTATCCCTAACCTTAACCCCAAACCTGACCCTAAGATTTAAACTACCATTATCCCTAACCCTAACCCCAAACCTAACCCTAAACCAAGACCTCCTACTTAACCTAACCGTAACCCTAACCCTACCCCTAACCCTAACCCTAACACTGATGCTACCCTGATCCTAAAACTAACCCTAACCATAACCCAAAACCTAAACCTCAGCCTAACCATAACCCTAACCCTAAACCCAACGTTAACCCTTCCCCTAACCCTAACCCTAACACTGACGCTACCCTGATCCTGACCCTAACCCTAACCTTAACCCTAATCCTAACACTAACCCTAACCCTAATCCTAACCCTAACCCTAAACCTAACCCTAAACCCAACCCTAACCCTAACCCTAACCCTAACCCTAACCTAACCCTAGCCCAAACCATAACCCTATCGATAACCCTAACCCAAAACCTAACCCAAACCCTAACCTTAACCCTATCGATAACCCAAACCCAAACCCTAAACATAATCCTAACCCAAACCCTAAACCTAACCCTTACGCTAAACCTAACCCTAACCGTATTCCTTACACTAACCCAAGCCCTCACCCTCACCCTAACCCCGCACTAACCGTAACCCTAACCCTAACCCTAAACCTGACACTAAACCTAACCCTAACCCTAACCCAAACCCCACACTAACGCTCACCCTGACACTGACGCTACCTTAATCCGAACCCTAACCCTAAACCAACCCCTAAACTTAAGCCTTAACAAAAGCATAACCCTAATGATAATCGTATACCTAACCCTAACCCTAAGCCTCACGCTAACACTAACCCAGCACTAAACCTAAACCTAAAAATAACCCTAACCCTCAGACTAATCCTAACCCTAACCCTAAGACTAACCCTAACCCTAACCCTAAACCTAACACAAACCCTAAACCTAAACGCAACCCTAAACCTAACCGTAAACTTTACCCAAATCCTAAACCTGACACTACCCTAACCGTGACTCTAACCCTAACCCCAAACATATCTCTAACCCTAACTCTAACCCTAACAGTTACCCTAACCCTAACACTAAACATTAACCTAAACTCTAACACTAACCCTAACTCTAAACCTATCCCTAACCCTTAACCTAGCCATTACCCTTGCCCTAACCCAACCCTAACTCTAACCCTAACACTAAACCTAACCCTAACCATAACCCTAAACCTAACCCTTAAACTGACATTCCCCCAATCCTAAAAAATATCCTAACTCTAACCCGAACCCTAAACCGAACCATAGACCTAATCCTAACACTATCGCTAACCCTAACCCTAACGCTTTACCTAACCCTTAACATAACCATTACCCTAACCCAACCTTAACCCAAACCCTAACTCTAAACCTAACCCTAACCCTAAGCCTAACCCTAACCCTAACCCTAACCCTAACCCGAAACCTTACCCTAACCCCAACCGTTATCCCAAAACTCACCCTAGCCCTAACCCTAACACTTAACACTAACACTAGTCCTAACCCTAACCCTAACCCTAACCCTAACCCGAAACCTTACCCTAACCCCAACTGTTATCCCAAAACTCACCCTAGCCCTAACCCTAACACTTAACACTAACACTAGTCCTAACCCTAAACCTAACCCTAACCCTAACCCGAAACCTTACCCTAACCCCAACCGTTATCCCAAAACTCACCCTAGCCCTAACCCTAACACTTAACTTAACACTAACACTAGTCCTAACCCTGACACTAACCCTAAACCTAACCCTTACCCTGACCCTAACCCTAACCCTTAACCTTACCCTAAACCTAAAATAAAACCTAACCTTAACCCTAACACTAACACTAACCCTAACCCTAAACCTTGCCCTAAACATAACCCAAACCCCAAACCCGAAACATAAACCTAAGCTTTTCCCTAAACCTAACCCTAACCCTAAACCTAAACCTAAACCTAATGCATATTCTAACCCAAACCCTAACCCTTAGGCTAAACCTAACCCTAACCTTAGCCCTAACCCCACACCAACGCTCACCCTAAGCCCAAAACGCAACCCTAAACCTAACCGTAAACTTTACCCAAACCCTAAACCTGACACTACCCTAACCGTAACCCTAACCCTAACCCCAAACGTATCTCTAACCCTAACTTTAATCCTAACAGTTACCCTAACCCTAACACTAAACATTAACCTAAACTCTAACACTAACCCTAACATTAAATCTATCCCAAAACCTTAACCATTACCCTTACCCTAACCCAACCCTACCTCTAACCCTAACTCTAAACCTAACCCTAACCATAACCCGAAACCTAACCCTTAAACTGACATTACCCCAATCCTAAAAATAATCCTAACTCTAACCCTTACCCTAACCCTAACCATGGACCTAATCCTAACACTGTCACTAACCCTATCCCCAACACTTAACCTAACCATTACCCTAACCCTAACCCTACCCTAACCCTAACCGTAACTCTAAACCTAACCCAAACCTAACCCTAACCCTAACCCTAAACGTAACCCTAACCCTAACCGTAACCTTTACACAAACCCTAAACCTAACACTACCTTAACCGTAGCCCTAACCCTAACCCTAAACCTATCTTTAACCATAACTCTAACCCTAAAAGTTACACTAAATATAACCCTAAACCCAGACCCTGACACTAAACCTAACTTAATCCAATCCCTAATCCTAAACCTAACCCTAACCATAACCCTAAACCAAGCCCTAAACTTACCCCCAACACTTAATCTAAACCTAAACCTAAACCTATCCCGAACGCTAACCCTAAACCTCACCCTAACCCTAACCCCGCACTAACCCGAAACATATCCCTAACTCTAACCGTAACCCTAACATAAACTCTAAACCTATTCCTAACCCTAACCCTAACCCTGGCCCTAACAATAACCCTAACCCTAACCGTAACCATTCCATAAACCCTAACCCTAACTCTACCCTAGCCGCAACCCTAACCCTAAGCCTAAACCTATCTCTAACCCTAACTCTAACCCTAACAGTTACCCCAACCGTAACCTAAACCCTGACCTGAAAACTAAACCTAAATCTAACCTAAAACCTAACCCTAACCTTAAACCTACACCTTAACCTAAACCCTAAACCTAACCCTAAACTTTACCATAAACCTAACCCTAACCCCAACCCTGATCCTAACCCTTATTCTAACCCAAAACCTAACCCTTAACCTTACCCTAACACTAACCCTAACCCTAACAATAACCCTTAACCTAACCCTAACCCTAACCCTACCCCTAACCTAACCGTAACCCTAACCCTGGACCAAAACATAACCCTAAGACTTAAACTACCATTATCCCTAACCTTAACCCCAAACCTGACCCTAAGACTTAAACTACCATTATCCCTAACCCTAACCCCAAACCTAACCCTAAACCAAGACCTCCTACTTAACCTAACCGTAACCCTAACCCTACCCCTAACCCTAACCCTAACACTGACGCTACCCTGATCCTAAAACTAACCCTAACCCAAAACCTAAACCTCAGCCTAACCATAACCCTAACCCTAAACCCAACGCTAACCCATCCCCTAACCCTAACCCTAACCCTAACACTGACGCTACCCTGATCCTGACCCTAACCCTAACCTTAACCCTAATCCTAACACTAACCCTAACCCTAACCCTAATCCTAACCCTAACCCTAAACCTAACCCTAAACCCAACCCTAACCCCAACCCTAACCCTAACCCTAACCTAACCCTAGCCCAAACCATAACCCTATCGATAACCCTAACCCAAAACCTAACCCAAACCCTAACCTTAACCCTATCGATAACCCAAACCCAAACCCTAAACATAACCCTAACCCAAACCCTAAACCTAACCCTTACGCTAAACCTAACCCTAACAGTAGCCCTTACGCTAAGCCAAGCCCTCACCCTAACACTAACCCCGCACTAACCCTAAACCCGACACTAAACCTAACCCTAACCCTAAACCTAACCCTAACCCTAACCCAAACCCTAATCCTAACCCTTACGCTAAACCTAACCCTAACCGTATTCCTTACGCTAACCCAAGCCCTCACCCTCACCCTAACCCCGCACTAACCGTAACCCTAACCCTAACCCTAAACCTTACACGAAACCTAACCCTAACCCTAACCCAAACCCCACACTAACGCTCACCCTGACACTGACGCTACCTTAATCCAAACCCTAACCCTAAACCAACCCCTAAACTTAAGCCTTAACAAAAGCATAACCCTAATGCTAACCGTATACCTAACACTAACCCTAAGCCTCACGCTAACCCTAACCCAGCACTAACCCTAAACCTAAAAATAACCATAACCCTAAGACTAACCCTAACCCTAACCCTAACCCTAAACCTAACCCTAACACTAACCCTAACCCTAAACGCAACCCTAAACCTAACCGTAAACTTTACCCAAATCCTAAACCTGACACTACCCTAACTGTAACTCTAACCCTAACCCCAAACGTATCTCTAACCCTAACTCTAACCCTAACAGTTACCCTAACCCTAACACTAAACATTAACCTAAACTCTAACACTAACCCTAACTCTAAACCTATCCCTAACCCTTAACCTAGCCATTACCCTTGCCCTAACCCAACCCTAACTCTAACCCTAACTCTAAACCTAACCCTAACCATAACCCTAAACCTAACCCTTAAACTGACATTCCCCCAATCCTAAAAAATATCCTAACTCTAACCCGAACCCTAAACCGAACCATAGACCTAATCCTAACACTATCGCTAACCCTAACCCAAACGCTATACCTAACCCTTAACATAACCATTACCCTAACCCAACCTTAACCCTAACCCTAACCCTAACTCTAACCCTAACCCTAACCCTAACCCTAATCCTAACCCTAACCCTAACCCTAACCCGAAACCTTACCCTAACCCCAACCGTTATCCCAAAACTCACCCTAGCCCTAACCCTAACACTTAACTTAACACTAACACTAGTCCTAACCCTGACACTAACCCTAAACCTAACCCTTACCCTAACCCTAACCCTAACCCTTAACCTTACCCTAAACCTAAAATAAAACCTAACCTTAACCCTAACACTAACACTAAAACTAACCCTAACCCTAAACCTTGCCCTAAACATAACCCAAACCCCAAACCCGAAACATAAACCTAAGCCTTTCCCTAAGCCTATCCCTAACCCTAAACCTAAACCTAACGCTTATTCTAACCCAAACCCTAACCCTTAAGCTAAACCTAACCCTAACCTTAACCCTAACCCCACACCAACGCTCACCCTGGCACTGACACAACTCTAATCCTAACACTAACCCTAAACCAAACCCTAAACCTAACCCTTAACAAAAACCTAACCCTAACCCTAACCCTAAACCTAACCCTAAGCCTAACAGTAACCCTAAACCTAACCCTAAACCTAACCCGAACCCTAACCCTAATACTAGCCCTAAACCTAACCCTATCTATAATCCTAACCCTAACCCAAACCAAAACCCTAACCCTAAACCTAACCATAACCCAAACTCTAAACCTAACCCTAACACTAAACCTAACCCTAACCCTATCCCTAACGCTAATCCTAACCCTCACCCTAAACCTAACCCCGCACTAACCCTAACCCTAACCCTAACAATAACCCTAACCCTAACCCTAACCCTAACCCTAACCCTAAACCTAACCATAACACTAACCCTAACCCTAACCATAAACTTTACCCAAACCCTAACCCTAACACTACCCTAAATGTAACCCTAATCCTAACCCTAAACCTATCTCTAACCCTAACTCTAACCCTAACAGTTACCCTAACCCTAAACCCTGACCCTAACACTAAAAATAACTTTAACCCAAGCCCTAACCCTAACCCTAAACCTAACTATAACCCGTTCCCTAATCCTTAATCTAACCATTACCCTAACCCAAACCCAACCCTAACTCTAACCCAAATTCTAAACCTAACCCTAAACCAAACTCTAAACTTAACCCTAACACTAAATCTATAACTAAACCTAACCCTAAATCTAACCTTAACCCTAACCCTAACCCCAAAAATAACCCAAAACCTAACCCTAAACCTAACCCTTTACTTAACCTGAACACTAGTCCTAACCCTAACTCTAACCCTATCACTAACACTAACCCTAACCTTTACCCTAAACCTAACCCTAACCCTAACCCAAACTCTAACTCAACACCTAACTCTAACAGTTACCCTAAACCTAACCCTAAACAATGACCCTAACCCTAACACTAACCCAAACAATAAACATAACCCTAAACCTAACCCGAATCATAACCCTAAACCTAACCCCAATCCTTAAACTAACACTAACTTAAACCCAAAACCTAACCCTAAACCTAACCCGGACCCCAACCCTAACAATGATACTGCCCTTATCCAAAACCTAACCCTAACACTAACCCTAACCCAGACCCTAAACCTAACCCTAAACATAAACTTAACCCTAAATCTAACGCTAACCCTAACCCTAACCCTAACCTAAACCCCACACTAACACTCAACCTGACACTGACACTACCCTAATCCTAACCCTAACCCGAAACCAAACCCTAAACCTAACCCTTCACAAAAGCCTAACCGTAACCCTAACCCTATACCTAACCCTAACCCTAACCCCACACTAAACCTAAACCTGACTTAAACTGACATTACCCCAATCCTAAAAATAATCCTAACTCTAACCCTTACCCTAACCCTAACCATGGACCTAATCCTAACACTATCACTAACCCTATCCCCAACACTTAACCTAACCATTACCCTAACCCTAACCCAACCCTAACCCTAACCGTACCTCTAAACCTAACCCAAACCCTAACCCTAACCCTAACCCTAACCCCAAACCTAACTCTAAACCAAGACCTCCTACTTAACCTAACCGTAACCCTAACCCTACCCCAACCCTAACCCTAACACTGACGCTACCCTGATCCTAAAACTAACCCTAACCCTAACCCAAAACCTAAACCTCAACCTAACCATAACCCTAACCCTAAACCCAACGTTAACCCTTCCCCTAACCCTAACCCTAACACTGACGCTACCCTGATCCTGACCCTAACCCCAACCCTAACCCTAATCCTAACACTAACCCTAACCCTAATCCTAATCCTAACACTAACCCTAACCCTAACCATAACCCCAATCCTAATCCTAACCCTAACCCTAACCCTAAACCCAACCCTAACCCCAACCCTAACCCTAACCCTAACCTAACCCTAGCCCAAACCATAACCCTATCGATAACCCTAACCCAAAACCTAACCCAAACCCTAACCTTAACCCTATCGATAACCCAAACCCAAACCCTAAACATAACCCTAACCCAAACCCTAATCCTAACCCTTACGCTAAACCTAACCCTAACAGTAGCCCTTACGCTAAGCCAAGCCCTCACCCTAACCCTAACCCCGCACTAACCCTAAACCCGACACTAAACCTAACCCTAACCCTAAACCTAACCCTAACCCTAACCCAAACCCTACTCCTAACCCTTACGCTAAACCTAACCCTAACCGTATTCCTTACGCTAACCCAAGCCCTCACCCTCACCCTAACCCCGCACTAACCGTTACCCTAACCCTAAACCTAAACCTGACACTAAACCTAACCCTAACCCTAACCCAAACCCTACACTAACGCTCACCCTGACACAGACGCTATCTTAATCCGAAACCTAACCCTAAACTTAAGCCTTAACAAAAGCCTAACCCTAATGCTAACCGTATACCTAACCCTAACCCTAAGCCCCACGCTAACTCTAACCCAGCACTAACCCTAAACCTAAAAATAACCCTAACCCTCAGACTAACCTTAACCCTAACCCTAACCCTAACCCTAACCCTAACCCTAACCCTAACCCTAAAACATACCCTAACCCCAACCCTAAACCCAAAACTAACCCTAGCCCTTACCCTAACCCTTAACTCGAACACTAGCACTAATCCTGACACTAACCCTAAACCTAACCCTAACCCTAAGCCTAACCCTAACCCTTAATCTTACCCTAAACCTAACCCTAACCCTAACCTTAAACCTAACCCTAACACAAACACTAACACTAACCCTAACACTTGCCCTAAACCTAACCCTAAACCTAACCATAAGCCCAAACCCGAAACATAACCCTAAGCCTTTCCCTAAACCTAACCCTAACCCTAAACGTAAACCTAACCCTTATTCCAACCCAAACCTTAACCCTTTAGCTAACCCTCATCCTAACCCTAACTTTAACCCTGACCCCACACTAACGCTCAATCTGACACTGACGCTACTCTAATATTAACGCTAAAACTAAACCAAACCCTAAACCTAACCCTTAACAGAAACATAACCCACCTAACCCCAACCCTAAACCTAAAGGTAACCCTAACCCTAAACCTAAACCTAACCCTAACCCTAACCCTAACCCTAATCCTTACCCTAACCCTGAACCTAACCCAAACCCTAACCCTTAACCTAACCCTTCCCCTAACCCTAACACTTAACCTAACCCAAACCCTAACCCTTAACCTAACTCTAAACCTAACCTTAAACCCAACCCTAACCCTAAACCTAACCCTAACCCCAACCCTGAACCTAACCCTTAACCTAACACTGACACAAACCCTAACCCTAACACTAAACCTAACCCCAAACCTAACCCTAACCCAAACCCTAAACCTAACCCTAAACCTTACCTTTAACCTACACCAACCCCAAACCTAAACCCAACCCTAAATATAACCCAAAATTTAATCCTTAACCTAACCGTAACCCTAACCTTGACCCAATACCAAACCCCTAACCAAACCCAAACCCAAACCCTAACACTAACCCTATCCCTAACCCTTAACCTAACCATTACGCTAACCCTAACCCAACCCTAACCCTAACCCTAACCCTAACTCTAAATCGAACCCTAAACCTAACCCTAACCCTAACCCTAACCCTAAACTTAAAACAAACCCTAAAAATAACCCGAAACCCAACCCTCACACTAATGCTAACCTAATCCAAAACCTAACCCTAAACCAAACCCTAACCCAGACCCTTAACCTAACCCTAACACTAAACCTAACCCTTACACTGACATTACCCCAATCCTAAACCTAATCCTAACTCTAACCCTTACCCTAAACCTAAACCTAAATCTAACCCTAACCGTAACCCTAACCCTAAGCCCACCCATAACCCTAACACTAACCGCAGCCCTAACCCCAACCCTAACCCTTAAACTGACCCTAACTCTAACCCTAACCCCAAACCTAACCCTAAACCTGCCCCAAACACCAACCCTCATACAGATGCTACCCAAATGCGAAACCTAACCCTAACCCTGACCCTCAACCTAACCCTAACCATAACCCTAACGCTAACCCTATCCACAACCCCACACTAACGCTCACACTAACACTGACGCTGCCCTAAACCTAACCCAAACCCGAACCCTAATCCTAAACCTAAGACTTAACAAGAACCTAATCCTAACCCTACCTCAAACCCCAAACCTAACCCTAACCCTAACCCTAAACCTAAACCCAAACCTAAACCTAACCCTAACAATAAACCTAAACATAAACATATCCCTAACCCTAATACTAAACCTAATCCTAACACTAACCCTAAACTAACATTAACACTAACCTTAACCCTAACGCTAAACCAACACTAACACTAACTCTAACCCTGCACCTAACCATAACTCTAACCCTGAAGCTACCCAAATCCTCATCCTAAAAATAAACGTAACCCTAAACATAACCCTAAACCTAAGCCTAACACTAACCCTAACCCTAAACCTGAAGCTACCCTACAACTAACCCTAACCCAAACCCTAAACCTGACCCTAACCCTAACCGTCAACCTAACCCTAACAGTAACCCAAAGCCTAAGCCTAAACCAAAGCCTAACCCTAAACCAAACCCTAACGCTAATCCTAAACCTAACCCTAAACCTGAAGCTACCCTAAACCTAAACCTAACACTACTCCAAACCCTAACCCATAACCAAAACCTAAGAGGAACCATAAAAATAACCCTAACTCTAAAGCTAACCGTAACCCTAACTCTAAGCCTAACCTCACCCTAACCCTAACACTAATCCTAGACCTAACCCTAACCCTGAAGCTAACCTGAACCCTAAACCTAACCCTAACCCTAACCCAAACCCTAACCCTAACACTAACCCTAACCCTAAACCTACACATGAAGCTACCCTAACCATAACCCTAACCCAAACCCAAACCCTAAACCTAACCCTAACCCTAAACCTAACCCTAATCCTAACCCTAAAGGTAACCCTAAAATTAACCCTAACAATAACCCCACCCGAAACCTAACCCTAACCCTAACCGTAACACTTACCCAAAACCTAACCCTAACACAACCCTAACCCTAAACCTATCCCTAACCCTAACACTAACTATAACTCGAAACCGAACCCTTAACCTAAGCCTAACAATAACCCAATGCCTAAGCCTCAGCTTAACCTTTACCCTAACCCTAAACCTAACATTAAACCTTACCCTAAACCTAAACCTGGCCCAAACCCTGACCCTAATCATAACCCTAACCCGGACCCAAACGCCAACGCTGAATCTAACTCTAACCCTAACCCTAAACCTAACCCTAACCCTAATGATAACCCTAACCCTAAGCCCTCCCTAAACCTAGCACTAACCCTAAACCTAACCCTAACACTAACCCTAACCCTAACCCTAACCCGGAAGCTACGCTAACCCTAACACTAACACTATCCCTAGCCCTCACCGTAGCTCTTAACCTAACCCTAACCCTAACCCAATCCCAAACCGTAACCATATCCCTAACCCTAACACTAACCCTAACACTTAACCTAAAACTTAAACTAACACCTTACCCTAACCCTAGCCCTAACCCTAACCGTAACCCTAACCCTAACTCTAACACTTAAACTAAGCCTAACCCTAAACCTAACCCTAACCCTAACCCCAACCAGACCCTAAACGTAACCCTAACCTTAACCCTAACCCTAAAAATAACCCTAACCCGAACTGTAACCCTTAACTAAACCCTAACCCTAACACTACCCTAACCGTAACGCCATTACTAACCCTAACTATAATCCAAACAGTAACCTGTACCCTAACCCTTAACCTAAGCCTAACACTAAACCTAACCCTAAGCCTAAGCCTAAGCCTAACCCTAACTCTAAACCTAAACCTAACCCTACACCTGACCGTAACTCTAACCCTAACGCTAACACTAACCCTAACCCTACCACCCCCCTAACCCTAACCCTAACCCTAACCATATCTCTAACCCTAACCCTAACCCTAACTCCAACCCTTAACCTAACCCTAACCCAAAACCTAACCCTAAATCTAACCCTAAACCTAACCCTAGCACTAACCCAAAACCTAACCCTAACCCTTAGCCTAACCTGAACACTAACCAGAAACCAAAACGTAACCCTAACCCTAACTCTAACAGTAACACTTAACCCTAACCCTAACACTAACCCTATCCCTAACCGTAACCGTATCACTTAACCTAACCCTAAACCTAACCATAACCCTGACCCTAACCCAAACACTAACCCTAACCCCAACCCTTAACCTAAAACTTACACTAACCCCTTACCCTAACCCCAACCCTTAACCTAAAACTTACACTAACCCCTTACCCTAACCCTAACCTTAACTATAACCCCAAACCTAACCCAAACCCTAACCCTAACTCTAACCATTAAACTAACCCTAACCCTAACCCTAACTTAACCCTAACCGAACCCTAAACCAGAAGCGACCCTAATCCTATACCTAACCCTAATCCCAACCCTAACCCTAACCCTAAACATGACACTAATCATAACCCTAACCTTAACCCTAACGCTAACGCTAACCCCAACCCCATCCGTAACCCTAAACCTAACCATAACCTACCCCAGACGTAACCCTAAACCTAACCGTAACCCTAACCCTAACAGTTACCGAAAACCTCACTCTAAACCCTAAAACTAACCCTAACCCTAACCCTAACAATAAACCTAACCATAACCCTAACCCTAACCCTAAAACTAACCTTAACCCTAACCCTGGCACTAACCCTAACTCTAGTGTGGGCGTAAATGTGAAAGATTTCTGAGTTGGACTAGCTCCTGGGAAAGCTTTGAGACAGCTGAGGAATGTGGATGGGGAAGTTTGGGGAGTACTGTGGGCAACATAAGAAGGAAGAGAGAGGCGAGAAGCAAGTAGCCAATCAAGGCAACCAGTGAGCAAGATATCCACCAATGAAGAAGTGAAGAGACCCACGTGGCGGGTGTTAGTGAACCAATTGTATTAGCCGCTTGTACACGCGGGTACTTCGGAAAGCCTATATCAACCCTGGACCATCAGATAATAAGTGATCTTGTTTCATGACCAGAAACGGGGTTCATGCTTTACGTCTCCGCACCGTAGCAATAACGCTAAGCCTTAAACTAAGCCTAACCCAAACCCTAAAATTAAACCTAACCTTAAACCTAACCCTAACCCTGAACCTAACCCTAATCCGGAACCTTAACCTAACCCCAACCCTCACCCTCACACTAACCCCAACCCTAACCCTAACTCTAACCCAGAACCTAACCCTAACCCTAAACCTAATCCTAACACTTAACCAAACCCTAAACCTAACCATGAACCTAAACATAACCTTAAACCTAACCCTAACCCTAAACCAAAACCTAACACAGAATCTTAACGTAACCCTAAACCTAACCCTAAACCTAAACCTAAACCTAAACCTAAACCTAACCCTAACCCTAACCCTAACCCTAACCCTAAACCAAAACCTTAACCTAACACTAACAGTAATTCTAACAATAACCCTAACCATAACCTTAAACCTAAACCTAACTCTAACCCAAATCCTAACACTAACCGTAACCCTAACTCTAACCCTGAAGCTAACATAATCCTAATCCTAACGGCAACCATAACCATAAACCAAACCCGGAACCTAAGCCTAGCACAAACCTAAACCTAACCCTAACCCTAACGTTAATGCTAAACCTAACCCAAACCCTACACCTAACCCTAACCCTAACCCTAACCCTAAACCTAAACCTAACTCCAACCCTAACCCTAAACTTGACCCTAAACCTAAACCTAACCCATTACCTAACCCATACCCCAACCGTAACTCTAACACTAACCCCAACCCAAACCCTAACCCTAAGCCTAAAACTTAACCTAACCCTTAGTCTAAACGCAACCTTAACCCTGACCCTAAACCTAACATTAACCCTAACCCTAACCCTAACCCTAACCTTAACCATAACCCAAAGCCTAAATCAAACCCTAACCCTAACCCTACCCCTAACCGTAGCCCTAACTCCATCCTTTAACCTGACCCTAACCCTAAAACTATCCCTAAGCTTAACCTTAAACCTAACCCTAACCCTAAACCTAAACCTAACCCTAACCCGGAACCGTAACCTAAACCTAACCCTAACCCTAACACAAACGCTAACCCTAACCCTATCCCTAACCCTAACCCTAACCCTAAACCTAACCCAAACCCTAACCCTAACCCTAAGAATAAGCCTAAACCTAAACCTACACCTAAGCCTAACACTAAACATAACCCTAAACCTAAACCAAACCCTAACCATAACCCTAACCCTAAACCTCAACCTGAAGCTACCCTAATCCTAAACCTAACACTAATCCTAAAACTAACCCATAACGTAAACCTAAGCCGAACCATAAGCCTAACCCTAACTCTAACGCTAATCGTAACCCTAACATTAACTCTAACCGTACCCTAAACCTAAAACTAATCCTAACCCTAACCCTAACCCTAACCCTAACCCTAACGCTACCCCTACCCTAACTGTAACTCCAAACCTGAACCTAACCCTAATCCTCACCCGAGCAATTACGCTAACAATAACACTAAACCCTAACACTTACATTAACCCTAAAATTAACACTAAGCCTAACCCTAACCCCAACCCTGAATCTAACACTAACCCTTAAACTAACCCTAACCCGAACCCCAACCCTAACCCTAACCCTTAACGTAACCCTAACCCTAACCCTAACCTTAGCCCTAAACCTAACCCTAACCCTGACCCTTAACCGAAACCTATCCCTAAACCTAACCCTAACACTTAACCCAGCCCTAACCCTAACCCTAACCCTAACACTTTACCTTACCCTAGCCCTAACCCTAAACCTAACCCTGACCCCAACCCTAAACCTTACCCTTAAAGTAACCCGAACCCTAACTCAAACCGTAACCATACCTGAACCCAAAGACTAACACTGATGCTACCCTAACCTACTCTAACCTACCCAAATGCCAACCTACCCAAAATCTAACCATAAACCTAACCCTAACCCTAACCCTAATCCTAACCCTCACCCTAACCCTAACACTTAATCTACCCATAAACCTAACCCTAAACCTAAACCTAACCGTAAACTTAACCCTAAACGTAAACCTAACCCTAACCCGGAACTTTAACCTAACCCTAACCTTAACCCAAATCCTAACCCTAACCCTAACCCTAACCCTAACCCTAACCGTAAACCTAAACCTAACTCTAACCCAAATCCTAACCCTAACCCTAACCCTAACCCTAACCCTAACCCTAACCCTAACCCTAACCCTAACCCTAACCCTAACCCTAACCCTAACCCTAACCCTGAAGCTACCCTAATACTAAACCTAACACTGACCCTAACCCTAAACCAAACCCTAAACCTAAGCCTAACATAACCTTATCCCTAACCATAATGGTAGCCCAAACCCTAACCCTAACCTTAACCCTAATCCCACCCTAACCCGAACCCAAACCCTAACCCTAACACTAACCTTAACCCTCGACCTGAAGCTACCCTAACCCTAACCCTAACCCTAACCCTAACCCTAAACCAAACCCTAAACCTAACCCTAACCCTAAACCTAACCCTAATCCTAACCCTAATGGTAATCCGAAACTTAACCCTAACCCTAATGCCGCCCTAACCCTAAGTACATTGGCATCTGCTGCCACAAAAAAAGAGCCAGGGCTGAAAGATGCTGCTGGACCTGTTCGGTGCACAGAAAGCTTTGCAATGGTGCCACCTGCATTACTGTCGCTCCTTGCTTCCCACCTCAGAGTCCATTTGAGTGCAACATCTACATGCCTTGACCTCGGCCAGACCGCATCTGAGTTGAGCAGGTATGATTTGCCTCTGCTCCAACAGAAAAAGAAGCAGGACTGTAAGATGCTGCTGGACCTCTCCTATGGAGTGCACACTTTCAATGGTGCCACCTGCATTGCTGTCGCTCCTTGCTTTCCCCCCTCAGAGTCCATTTGAATGCAGATGTTTGGGGACGGATCCCGGCCATTCTGCAGCACTGTACCTGAGAAGAGCATGAAAGTTTGGCCTCTCCCCCTCAAAAAATGAGCCAGGGCTGAAAGACTGCTGCTGGGACTGTTCAGCATGTAGTAAGATTCGCAACGGTGACACCTGCATTGCTGTAGCTCCTTGCTTCTCGCCTCTGAGTCCATTTGAGTGCAAAATCTCCATGGCTTGACCTTGGCCAGCCTGCAACTTAGTTGAGCAGGTATGACTGGCCTCTGCACCCACCGAAAAAGAAGCAGGACTGAAAGATGCTGCTGGACACCTTCTATGGAGTGCAAGCTTTGCAACGGTGCCGCACACATTGCTGTCGCTCCTTGCTTTCCCACCTCAGGGTCCATTTGAATGCATGTTTTTGGACGGGTCCCGGACATTCTGCAGGACTGTATCTGAGTAGAGCATTAACGTTTGGCCTCTGCTCGCACAAAAAAGGAGCCAGGGCTGAAAGATGCTGCTGGACCTGTTCGGCGCACAGAAAGCTTTGCAACGGTGCCACCTGCGTTGCTGTCGCTCCTTGCTTCCCACCTCAGAGTCCATTTGAGTGCAACATCTCCACGGCTTGACCTTGGCCAGCCTGCATCTGAGTCGAGCAGGAATGATTGGCCTCTGCTCCGACAGAAAAAGAAGCAGGACTGAAAGACGCTGCTGGACACCTTCTATGGAGTGCAAGCTTTGCAACGGTGCCGCCTGCATGGCTGTCGCTCCTTGCTTTCCCACCTCAGAGTCCATTAGCATGCAGCAGTTTGGGGATGGATCCCGGCCATTCTGCAAGACTGTATCTGAGTAGAGCACTAACATTTGGCCAATGCTCCCACAAAAAAAGAGTCAGGGCTGAAAGATGATGCTGGGCCTGTTCGGTGCACACTCAAGAACATAGCCAATGTACTTTACTTTTCCAGAGACCACATTCTCCAGTCGACAGAAGTTCTCCAAAGACCACATTCTCCAATCAACAGAAGTTCTCCGAAGACCACATTCTCCAAACAACGGAACTTCTCCAAGGACCACATTCCCCAAACAGAAGTTCTCCAATGATCACATTCTCCAATCGACAGAAGTTCTCCAAAGACCACATTTTCCAATCGACAGAAGTTCCTCAAAGACCACATTCTCCAATCGATAGAAGATCTTCTCCAAAGACCATATTCTCCAATTGACAAAAGTTCTCCAGAGACCACATTCTCCAATCGACAGAAGTTCTCCAAAGACCACATTCTCCATTCGACAGCAAAAGTTCTCCAAAAACCACATTCTCCAACCGACAGAAGAATTTCTCCACAGACAATATTAACCAATCGACCGATGTTCTCCTAGGACCACATGCTCCAATCGACAAAAGATCTCCAAAGACCACATTCTCCAATCGACAGAAGTTCTCCAAAGACCACAATCTCCAAAAGACAGAAGAAGCTCTCCAGAGACCACATTCTCCAAACAACAGAAGTTCACCAAAGACCACATTATCCAATCGACAGAAGTTCTTCAAAGACCACATTCTCCAATCGACCGAGGTTCTCCAAAGACCACATTCTCCACTTTACAGAAGTTCTTCTCCAAAGACCACTTTCTCCAATTGATGGAAGTTCGTTCTCCAATGACCACATTATCCAATCGACAGAAGTTCTCCTCCAAAGACCACATTGTCCAATCGACAGAAGTTCTTCTCCAAAAACCAAATTCTCCAATCGACAGAAGTTCTCCAAAGACCACATTCTCCAATCAACAGAAGTTCTCCGAAGACCACATTCTCCAACAGCCAGAAGTTCTCCAAGGACCACATTCTCCAATCGAAAGAAGTTCTTCAGAGACCACATTCTCCAATCGACCGAAGTTCCTCAGAGACTACATTCTCCAAACAACAGAAGTTCTCCAAGGACCACATTCTCCAAACAACAGAAGTTCTCCAAAGACCACATTCTCCAATCGAAAGAAGTTCTCCAAAGACCACATTCTCCAATCGGCAGAAGAAGTTCTACAAAGAAAACGTACTCGAATCCACAGAAGTTCTCCTTCTTAGACCACATTCTTCAATCGCCAGAGGTTCTTCTCCAAAGACCACATTCTTCAAACGAGAGAAGTTCTTCTCCAAAGACCAAATTCTCCAATCGACAGAAGTTCTCCTCCATAGAATACATTCTCCATTCGACAGCAGATATCCTCCAAAGACCACATTCTCCAACCGACAGAAGAAGTTCTCTAGAGACCACATTCTCCAATCGATTGAAGTTCACCAAAGACCGCATTCTCCAATCGGCAGAGGAATTTCTAGAACAGACAATATTCATCAGCCAACCGATGTTCTCCTAGGACCACATTCTCCAATCAACAGAAGATCTCCAAAGACCACATTCTCCAATTGACAGAAGTTCTCCAAAGACCATATTCTCTAAAAGACAGAAGAAGACCTCCAGGGACCAATTTCTCCTACCAATAGAAGTTCTCCAAAGACCACATTCTCCAATCAACAGAAGTTCTTCTCCAAAGACCACATTCTCCAATCGACAGAAGTTCGTACTCCAATGACCACATTATCCAATTGACAGAAGTTCTCCTTAAATGACGACATTCTCCAATCGACAGAAGTTCTCCTCCAAAGACCACATTCTCCAATCGACAGAAGTTGTCCAAAGACCACACACTCCAATAGACAGAAGAAGTTCTCCAAAGACCACATTAATCAATCGACAGTAGTTATTCTCCAAAGACCACATTCTCCAATCGACAGTTTTCCAGAGACCACATATTCCAATCGACTGAAATTCTCCAGAGACCACATTCTCCAACTGACAGAAGTTCTACTCCCATGACCACATTCTCCAATCAAGAGAAGGTCTCCAAAGTCCACATTCTCCATTCAACAGAACTTCTCCAGTGAGATATTCTCCAATCGACAGAATTTCTACAAAGTCCACATTCTCCAATCAACAGAAGTTCTCCAATTATCACATTCTCCAATCAACTGAAGTTCTCCAAAGACCACATTCTCCAATAGACAGAAGTTCTCCAAAAAGCACATTCTGCAATCGACAGAAGTTTTCCAGAGACCACATATTCCAATCTACAGAAATTCTCCAGAGACCACATTCTCCAATAGACAGAAGTTCTCCAAAGACCACAATCTCCAATCAATAGAAGTTCTCCAAAGACTACATTCTCCTATCGACAGAAGCACTCCAAAGACCACATTCTCCAACTGACAGAAGATCTCCAAAGACCACATTCTCCAATCGACAGAAGTTCTCCAAAGGCCACATTCTCCAGTCGACAGAAGTTCTTCTCCAAAGAACATGTTCTTCAATCGACAGAAGTTCTTCTTCATAGACCACATTCTCCAATCGACGGAAGTTCTCCGAAGACCACATTCTCCCATCAACAGAAGGTCTCCAAAGACCACATTCTCCAATCGATAGAAGTGCTCCAAACACCACATTCTCCAATCGATAGAAGTTCTCCAAAGACCACATTCTCCAATAGACAGAAGTTCTCCAAAGAGCACATTCTGCAATCGACAGAAGTTCTCCAAAGATCACATTCTCCAATCGACAGCAGAGGTTCTCCAGAGACCACATTCTCCAACCGACTGAAACTCTCCAGAGACAACATTCTATAATCGACAGAAGTTCTCCAAAGACCACATTCTCCAATCGACAGAAGTTCTCCAGAGACCATATTCCCCAATCGACAGAATTTCTTCAAAGACCACATTCTCAAATTGGCAGAAGTTCTCCAAAGAGCACATTCTCCAGTCGACAGAAGATCTCCAAAGACCTCATTCTCCAATCGACAGAAGTTCGCCAAAGAGCACATTATCCAATCGACAGAAGTTCTCCAAAAACCACATTCTCCAATCGACAGAAGTTCTCCAGAGACCCTATTCTCCAATCAACAGAAGTTCTCCAAAGACCACATTCTCCAATCAACAGAACTTCTCCAAAGACCACATTCTCCAATTGACTGAAGTTGTCCCAAGACCACATTCTCCAATAGACAGAAGTTCTTCTCCAAAAACCACATTCTCCAATCGACTGAAGTTCTCCAGAGACCACATTCTCCATTCAAAAAAATTTCTCCTCCAAAGACCACATTCTCCAATGGAAAAATGTTCTTCTCCAAAGACCAAATTCTCCAATCGACAGAAGTTCTGCAAAGACCACATTCTCAGATCGACAGAATTTCTCCACAGGCCACATTCCCCAATCGACAGAAGTTCTCCTCCAATGACCACATTCTCCAATCGACAGAAGTTCTCCAAAGACCACATTCTGCAATCGACACGCGAAGTTCTCCAAAGACCATATTCTCCAATCGACATATGTTCCCCAAAGACCCCATTCTCCAGTCGACTGAAGAATTTCTCCAGAGACCATATTCTCCATTCGACAGGAGTTCTCCGAGGACCACATTCTCCAATCGACAGAAATTCTCCAAAGACCACATTCTCCAATCGACAGAAGTACTCCAAAGACCACATTCTCCAATCGACAGCAGCAGCTCTCCATAGACCACATTCTCCAATCATAGAGTCATAGAATCATAGAATAGTTAGGGTTAGAAAGGACCTCAAGATCATCGAGTTCCAACCCCCCTGCCACAGGCAGGGACACCTCCCACTAAACCATGCCATCCAAGGCTATGTCCAACCCCACCTTGAATGCCGCCAGGGATGAAGTATTCACAACTTCCTTGGGCAACCCATTCCAGGGCCTCACCACCCTCACAGTAAAGAATTTCTTCCTCATATCCAATCTGAACTTCCCCTGTTTAAGTTTAAACCCATTACCCCTTGTCCTCTCACCACAGTCCCTAATGAAGAGTCCCTCCCCAGCATCCCTATAGGCCCCCTTCAGGTATTGGAAGGCTGCTATGAAGTCTCCACACAGCCTTCTCTTCTCCACGCTGAACAGCCCCAATTTTCTCAGCCTATCTTCATACGGGAGGTGCTCCAGCCCCTGATCATCCTCGTGGCCCTCCTCTGCACTTGTCCTAACAGTTCCATGTCCTTTTTATGGTAAGGACACCAGAACTGCACACAATACTCCAAGTGAGGTCTCATGAGAGCAGAGTAAAGCGGCAGGATCACCTCCCTCGACCTGCTGGTCACACTCCTTTTGATGCAGCCCAGGATACGGTTGGCTTTCTGGGCTGCAAGCGCACACTGCCGGCTCATGTTCATTTTTTCATCAACCCACACCCCCAAGTCCTTCTCCGCAGGGCTGCTCTCAATCTCTCCTCTGCCCAACCTGTAGCTGTGCCTGGGATTTCCCTGACCCAGGTGTAGGACCTTGCACTCAGCATGGTTAAACTTCATCAGGTTGGCATCAGCCCACCTCACAAGGGTGTCAAGGTCCCTCTGGATGGCATTCCTTCCCTCGAGCGTATCAACCGAACCACACAGCTTGGTGTCATCAGCAAATTTGCTGAGGGCGCGCTCAATCCCACTGTCCATATCACTCACAAAGATGTTGAACAAGACCGGCCCCAACACCGATCCCTGGGGGACACCACTCGTTACTGGTCTCCAGCTGGACATTTAGCCACTGAGCACTACTCTTTGCGTGCGGCCATCCAGCCAGTTCTTTATCCACCCAGTGGTCCACCTATCAAATTGATGTCTCTCCAATTTAGAGACAAGGATGTCATGTGAGACAGTGTCAAAGGCTTTACACAAGTCCAGGTAAATGACATCAACTGCTCTGCCCCTGTCCATCAGTTCCATAGCCCCATCATAGAAGGCCACCAGATTGGTCAGGCAGGATTTCCCCTTAGTGAAGCCATGCTGGCTGTCACCAAGCACCTTGTTGGTTTTCATGTACCTTAGCATGCCTTCCAGGAGAATCCGCTCCAAGATATTGCCAGGCACAGAGGTGAGACTGACTGGTCTGTAATTCCCTGGCTCATCCGTTTTCCCCTTCTTAAAAATGGGGGTTATATTTCCCTTTTTCCAGTCATCGGGAACTTCACCTGAGTGCCATGATTTTTCAAACATGATGGACAGTGGCTTAGCAACTTCATTTGCCAGCTCCTTCAGGACCCGCGGATGGATTTCATCCGGTCCCATGGACTTGAATACATTCAGATTCCTAAGGTGGTCCCGAACAAGATCCTCCTCCACAGTGGGCCCAGGGTCCCCACCCTCACCGTCTCTGCGTCTGCCTTCCAAGACTTGGGTGGTGTGGCCAGAGCATTTGCCAGTAAAGACTGAGGCAAAGAAGTCATTAAGAACCTCAGCCTTCTCCAAATCCAGGGTAGCCAGTTCTCCCGATAGCTTCTGGAGAGGGCCCACGGTGTCCCTAACCTGTCTTTTATTGGCAATGTACCTATAAAATCCCTTCCTGTTATCCTTGACATCCCTAGCCAAGTTTAATTCTAAGTGGGCCTTAGCTTTCCTAACCTGGTCCCTAGCTTCCCGGACAACATCCCTGTATTCTTCCCAGGCTGCCTGTCCTTGCTTCCACCTTTTATAAGACTCTTGTTTCCTTCGAATTTTTCCCAGCAGGTCCTTATCCATCCAAGGAGGTCTCCTGGCCCTCCTGCAGCACTTCCTTCCAGCACAGATGTATCGCTCCTGAGCTTGCAGCAGGTGAGCCTTGAATATCAACCAACAGTCTTGGGCCCCCCTGCCCTCTAGTGCTGTATCCCATGGAACCTTACTGAGCAGGTTCCTGAAGAGGCCAAAGCCTGCTCTCTTGAAGTCCAGGGCAGTGAACTTACTGCATGCTCTTCTCACTGTCCTGAGGATCTCAAACTCGACCATCTCATGATCGTTGCAATCAAGGCTGCCCTGGAGCATCACATTCCCAACCAGCCCTTCCCTGTTCGTGAGGACGAGGTCAAGCATGAGAAGTCTCCCATGAGAACAAGGGCCTGCAAGCGTGAGGCTGCTCCTATCTGCCTATGGAGTGCTTGGTCGAGCAAGTCCCCTTGGTCAGGCGGTCTGTAACAGATCCCCATAATAATGTCACCCATCGCTGTTCTCCCTTTAACCCTGACCCACAAACTCTGTGTCAACTGCTCACCTGTTCCCAGACTGAGTTCCATACTCTCTAGCCTATCCCTAACATAAATAGCAACTCCCCCTCCCCGTCTGCCGGACCTGTCTTTCCTAAAGAGCCGGTAACCTTCCATTCCAGCACACCAGTCATAGGTGCCATCCCACCATGTTTCTGTGATGCCTATGATATTATACCCCCGTAGACGTGCACACATCTCTAATTCCTCTTGTTTGTTCCCCATACTACGGGCATTTGTGTAGAGGCATTTGAGCCAAGATCCAATTGAAGCCGGCTCATTGGCTGGAGCAGTTGGAATATCTCTACATTGCTCTGAACGTTTACTGTAGGTGCTGCTAACCGACTGGGTGTGTTGGGATGGAATGATGTCCCCCTTCCCCAACACATCTAGTTTAAAGCATCCATGACCAGTCTGGTAAGCCTCCTACCAAATCCACTCTCCCCTTTCTTTGTCAGACCAGTTCCACCAGCCCCCAGTAGACCTGGCCTACTAAAATAAGTCCCATGTTCAAGGTACCCAAACCCCTGACTATAGCACCACCCTTCTAACCATTTATTAAGCTGGCCAGTCCTCCTAGCCTTTTCAAAGTCCTACCCTGTATCCTGGAGGATTGACGAAAAGACAATCTGAGCTCCAGAGCCCCTAACCACCTCTCCCAGAGCTCTGTAGTCCTTCTTTATGGTCTCCGGGCTACTGCTATCTATATCAGTAGCACCCACATGTATTACCAGGAGTGGGTAATAGTCAGTGGGACCAACTAGAGCAGGCAGCTTCTCGGCCACATCCGTGATCCGAGCCCCTGGTAGGCAACACACCTCCCTTGAGCCTGGGTCAGGCCGGCAAATGGGTGCCTCTGTGCCTTTCAGATTAGAGTCCCCTACTACTACAGCCCGCCGCTTTTTCCTGGCAGCACCAGTAGTGACCTTCTTTACCAGTGCACTAGCTGGTTGCGCCTGGTGGGAGCGCTGTTGCTCATCAGCCCCTGCAGGACAGCAAAGCAGTTCTGGGTGGGGACAACAGATGAAGGGGGAAGCCCCTTGCTTTTAATTGCCCTCTTCCTCCTTTTTTTGCTGTTTTTTTCTGTTACCTTTTGCCAGCTTTCTGGGTTAGCAGCCTCCTTTCCTGCACGGGCGACAGTAGACACTCGAGGCCCTGGAACAGTCTGGTCCCGGAGCAAGCAGTGCTGCTCCCCCTCAGCTTCCCTGACACCTTTCAGCCTGGTAACAGCTTCCTGCAGTTCAGCCACCTGCTGCAGGAGGACCTCCAAAAGGGGGCACAGAGTGCAGCCCTGCCCATTGCTCACCCTTCACTTAGGATAGCAATGCAGGCGCTGTCTACACCCTGAGCTCTGCACTACAGCCTCCCTTCCCATTGGCTCCGTTTGGGTGCCTACACTGGCCACCACCGGCGCAGCCAGAGCGGAGCTCCCAGACCGAGCCTTGCCCGTACAGCGAGTGCTCACCATCCCGCATACCTGCCCGTGCAAACTGCCTCGCGCACTCCCTGTTTGCCCGCCCTGTTCGCCGCGCTCTGGGTCGCTCGTGCTCCCTGGGGCAGGATTTTAACCAGTCAGGTCTGCCGCCGGTCCTCCTGCCGCCGCCTCCTCTGAGACAGCCGCTCTCCTCTGCTGAGCTGCAGGCTCCTGGGCAGGCCCTTTCAAGGACTTGAGGCTCCCTCGGTGCAACTTGCTGTTCCAAGGTGAAGCTCGTAGATGCCGAGCAACCCCTCCAATGAGAAGTTCTTCTCCAAAGACAACATTCTCCACTCCAATGAAGCTCATCAAAAACCACATTCTCAAATCGACAGAGGTTCTCCAAAGACCACATTCACAAATCAACAGAAGTTCTCAAAGACCACTTTTTCCAATCGAAAGAAGTTTGTTCTCCGAACACCACATTCTCCAATCGACAGAAGTTCTCCTCCCATGACCACATTCTCCAATCAAGAGAAGGTCTCCAAAGACCACATTCTCCAATCGTCAGAAGTTCTCCAGAGACCACATTCTCCTATCGACAGAAGCAATTCAAGGACCACATGCTCCAATCGACTGAAGTTCTCCAAAGACCATATTCTCCAATCGACAGAAGTTCTCCTCCCATGACCACATTCTCCAATCAAGAGAAGGTCTCCAAAGACCACATTCTCCAATCGACAGAAGTTCTCCAGAGACCACATTCTCCTATCGACAGTAGTTCATCTCCAAAGACAACATTCTCCAATCCACAGAAGTTCTTCTCCAAAGACCACATTCTCCAATCGACAGAAGTTTTCAAGAGACTACATTCTCCAGTCAACAGACATTCTCCAGGGAACCCATTCATCAATCCACAGAAGTTCACGAGTGACCACATTCTCCAATCGACAGAAGTTCTCCAAAGACCACATTCTCCAATCAACAGAAGTTCTCCAAACAACACATTCTTCAAACGACAGGAGATGTCCAAAGAGCACATTCTTCAATCAACAGCAGTTCTCCAAAGACCACATTCTCCAATATACAGAAGATCTTCTAAAAAGAACACATTCTCCAATCAACAAAAGTTCTTTTTCAAAGACCAAATTCTCCAATCGACAGAAGTTCTCCAAAGACCACATTGTCCAATCCACAGCACTTCTCCAAAGACCCCATTCTCCAATCGACAGAAGCTCTCCTCCAAAGACCACATTCTCCAATCGAAAGAAGCTATTCTCCAAAGACCACATTCTCCAATCGACAGACGTTCCACAGAGACCACATTCTCCAGTTGACAGAAGTTCTCCAGAGACCACATTCTCCAATCGACTGAAGTTCTCCTCCGAAGATCACATTCTCCAATCGAAAGAAGTTCTTCAGCAAAGACCACATTCTCCAATCGAGAGAAGTTGTTCTCCAAAGACCACATTCTCCAATCGACAGAAGTTCTCCAAAGACCACATTCTCCAATCGACGGAATTTCTTTTGCAAAGACTGCATTCTGCAATAGACAGAAGAAGTTCTTCAAAGACCACATTCTCCAATTGACAGAAGAACTCCAGAGTCCACATTCTCCAATCGACTGAAGTTCTCCACAGATCCCATTCTCCAATCGACAGAAGTTCTCCTCCAAAGACCACATTCTCCAGTCGAAAGAAGCTATTCTCCAAAGACCACATTCTGCAATCGACAGAAGTTCTTCTACAAAGACCAGATTCTCCAATCGACAGAAGAACTTCTCCAAATACCACATTCTCCAATCGACAGAAGTTCTGCAAAGATCACATTCTCCATTCGGCAGAAGTTCTCCAAAGACCACATTCCCCAATTGAAAGAAGTTCTCCTGCAAAGAACACATCATTCAATCGACAGAAGTTCTTCTTCAAAGACCACATTCTCCAATCGACAGAATTTCTCCAAAGACCACATTCTCCAATCGACAGAAATACTCCAGAGACCATATTTTGCAATCGAAGGATGTTCTCCAAAGACCGCATTCTCCAATCGACAGAAGATCTCCAAAGACCACATTTTCCAATCAAAAGCAGAGGTTCTCCAAAGACCACATTCTCCAATCGACTGAATTTCTTCTGCAAAGACCACATTCACCAATCAACAGAAGCTCTCCAGAGACCGCATTCTTCAATCGACAGAAGTTCTTTTATGAAGACCACATTCTCCAATTGACAGAAGTTCTCCACAGACCACACTGTCCAACTGACAGAAGTTCTACAGAGTCCACATTCTCCAATCGACAGAAGTTCTCCAGAGGCCGCATTCTCCAGCCAAGTGAAGTTCTCCAAAGACCTCATTCTCCAATCGACAGAAATTCTGCAAAGACCACATTCTACAGTCGACAGAAGTTTTTCTCCAATGACCGCATTCACCAATCGATAGCAGAGGTTCTCCAAAGACCACGTTCTCCAATCGACAGAAGATCTCCAGAGACCACATTCTCAAATCGACAAAAGGTCTTCTCCAAAGACCACATTCTCCAATCGACAAAAGGTCTTCTCCAAAGACCACATTCTCCAATCCACGGAAATTCTCCAAAGACCACATTCTCCAATAAACAAAAGTTCTCCAAAGACCACATTCTCCCATCGACAGAATTCTCCAAAGACCACATTCGCCAGTCGGCTGAAGTTCTTCTCCAAAGACCACATTCTCCAGTCGACAGAAGTTCTCCAGAGACCATATTCTCCAATCGACACAAGTTCTGCAAAGCTCACATTCTCCATTCGACAGAAGTCCTCCAAAGACAACATTCCGCAATTGAAAGAAGTTCTCCTGCAAAGAACACCTTCTTCAATTGACAGAAGTTCTCCTCCGAAGACCACATTCTCCAATCGACAGAAGTTCTTCTCCAAAGACCACATTCTCCAATCGACAGAAGAAGTTCTCCAAAGACCACATTCTCCAATCAACACAAGTTCAGCAAAGATTACATTCTCCATTCGACAGAAGTTTTCCAAAGACCACATTCTCCAATTGAAAGAAGTTCTCCTGCAAAGAACACATTCTTCAATCGACAGAAGTTATACTTCAAATAACACATTCTCCAATCGACAGAAGTTCTCCAACGACCACATTCTCCAGTCGACATAAGTTCTCCAAAGACCACATTCTCCTACCGACAGAAGTTCTCCAAACACCACATCCTGCAATCCACACAAGGTCTATAAAGTCCACATTCTCCAACCTGCAAAGGAGGTTCTCCAAAGACCACATTCCTAAATCGAGAGAAGTTCTTCTCGAAAGAACACATTCTTCAATCAAAGAAGTTCGTCTTCAAAGACCAAATTCTCCAATCGACAGTAGTTCACCAAAGACCACATTCTGCCATCGACAGAAGTTCTAAAAAGACCACATTCTCCAATAGAACACAGAGGTTCACCAAAGACCACATTCTCCAGTCGACAGAAGCTCTCCAGAGACCACATTCTCCTATTGGCAGAAGTTCTCCAAAGAACGAATTCTTCAATCAACAGAAGTTCTCCAGAGACCCCATTCTCCAATTGACAGAATTTCCCCAAAGACCACATTCTCCAATGAACAGAATTTCTCGAAAGGCTACATTCTCCAATCAACAGAAGTTCTCCAAAAACCACATTCACCAGTTGACAAAAGTTGTCCACCAAAGACCACATTCTCAAATCGACAGAAGATCTGCGGAGACCACATTCTCCAATCGACAGAAGAAGTTCACCACAGACAACATTCTCCAATCGACAGAAGTTCTCCAAAGACCCCATTCTCCAATCGACAGAAGTACATCACCAAAGAACACATTCTTCAATCGACAGAAGTTCTTCTTCAAAGACCACATTCTTCAATCGACAGAATTTCTCCATAGACCACACTCTGCAATCGACAGAAGTTCTCCAAAGACCACATTCTCCAATCGACAGAAGTACATCACCAAAGAACACATTCTTCAATCGACAGAAGTTCTTCTTCAAAGACCCCATTCTTCAATTGACAGAATTTCTCCATTGACCACACTCTGCAATCGACAGAAATTCTCCAAAGACCGCATTCTCCAATAGACAGAAGTTCTCCAAGAACCACATTCTGCAATAGACAGAAGTTCTCCAAAGACCACATTCTCCAATAGACAGCAGAAGCTCTCCAAAGACCATATACTCTAATCGACAGAAGCTCTCCAGAGACCACATTTTTCAATCGACAGAAGTACTCCAAAGACCACATTCTCCAATCGAGAGAATTTCTCCACAGACCATATTCTGCAATCGACAGAAGTTCTCCAAAGACAACATTCTGCAATCGACAGAAGTTCTCCAGAGACCACATTCTCCAATCGGCAGAAGTTCTCCAAAGACCATATTCTCAAAATTGACAGAAGCTCTCCAGAGAAAACATTCTGCATTCGACAGAAGTTCTCCTCCCATGACCACATTCTCCAATCAAGAGAAGGTCTCCAAAGACCACATTCTCCAATCGACAGAATTTCTTCTTGAAAGACCACATTCTCCAATCGAAAGAAGTTCTCCAGAGACCATATTCTCCAATGACAGAAGTTCTCCAGAGGCCACATTCTCCCATCGACAGAAGTACTCCAAAGGCCACATTCTCCAAACAACAGAAGTTCTCCAGTGACCACATTCTCCAATAGACAGCAGAAGTTCTCCAAGACCATATTCTCCAATCGACAGAAGCTCTCCAGAGACCACATTCTAGAAATCGACAGAAGTACTTTTCCAAAGAACATATTCTTCAATCGAAAGAAGTTCTTCTTAAAAGACTACATTCTCCAATCGACAGAAGTACTCCAAAGACCACATTTTCCAATCAAAAGCAGAGTTTCTCCAATGACCACATTCTCCAATCGACAGAATTTCTTCTTGAAAGACCACATTCTCCAATCGACAGAAGCTCTCCAGAGACCGCATTCTTCAATCGACAGAAGTTGTCCACAGACCACACTGTCCAATCGATAGAAGTTCTCCAGAGTCCACATTCTCCAATCGACAGAAGTTCTCCAGAGTCCACATTCGCCAACCGACAGAAGTTCTCCAAAGACTACATTCTCCAATCAACAGTAATTCTTCTCCACAGACCACATTCTGTAATCCACAGAAGTTCTTCTATGGAGACCACATTCTCCAATCAACGGAAGTTCTCCAGAGACCACAAGGTCCAATCGACAGAAGTTCCTCAAAGACCACATTCTACAGTCGACAGAAGTTTTTCTCCAATGACCACATTCTCCAATTGACAGAAGAACTCCAGAGACCACATTCTCCAGTCGACAGAAGTTTTTCTCCAATGACCACATTCACTAATCGACAGAAGCTCTACAGAGACCACATTCTCCAGTCGACAGAAGTTCTCCAGTGTCCATATTCTGTAACCAACAGAAGTTCTCCAGAGGCCACATTCTCCAATCGACAGAAGTTCTTCTCCAAAGAGGAAATTCTCCAATCGACACAAGTTCTCCAAAGACCACATACTCCAGTGGACACTTCTCCAAAGACCACATTCTCCAATTGACAGAAGTTCCCCTCCAAAGACCACATTCTCCAATCGACAGAAGTTCTTCTCCAAAGACGACAATTTCCAATCGACAGAAGTTCTTCTCCAAAGTCCAAATTCTCCAATCGACCGAAGTCCTCCAAAGACCACATTCTGCAATTGACAAAAGTTCTGCAAAGACCACATTCTCCAATCGACAGAAGTTCTCCTCCAAAGACTACTTTCTCTAATCGACAGAAGAAGTTCTATAGAGACCACATTCTCCAATCGACATATGTTCTCCAAAGATCACATTCTCCAATCGACAGAAGGTCACCAACGACCACATACTCCAATCGACAGAAGTTCTCCAAAGACCACATTCTCCATTTGGCAGAAGTTCTCCAAAGACCACATTCTCCATTCGACAGAAGCTCTCCAAAGGCCACATTCTCAAAACGACAGCAGTTCTCCAAATATCACATTCTCCAATCGACAGAAGTTCTCCAAAGACTACATTCTCCAGTCAACAGTAGTTCTTCTCCAAAGACCACATTCTCCAATCCACAGAACTTCTTCTATGGAGACCTGTCCTGGGTTCAGCAGTAGCAATCATTTTTTCTTTTTTCCCTTGTTGGTAGCTGCTGCAGTGCTGTGTTTTTGATTTTGACCCTGGGAACAGGGCTGATAACACCAGTGTTTTCAGTTACTGCTTGGTGATGTTTAGGCTGGCCAAGGACTTGCTGAGTCTCATGCTCTGCCAGGGAAGGGTGGAAGCCGGGGGGAAGCAGAAACAGGACACCTGATCCAAACTGACCGAAGAGGTTATTCCATACCACAGCACGTCATGTCCAGGAGGAAAAAGAACTGGGGGGCCGGAACCCGGAAGAGGGGTGGGTTTAGTTCACGCTCGGTCGTCGAGTGGTGAGCAGTTCTGTCCTCTTCCCTTGTATTTCTCTCGTTATTGCTATTATTGGTGGTGGTAGCGGTGGTTTGTGTTGTACCTTGATTGCTGGGCTGCTCTTGTCCGGACCCGTGGGAGTTGAGTTCTTTCGATTCCTCTTCCCCCCCCTCCCCTTTCCTCCCCCTTACGAAGTGGGGGGGAAGAAAAAACTCTTCCCTTGTGTTTTTCTCTTGTCATTATTATTACTGGTGGTAGCAGTGGTGGTTTGTGTTACACCTTAGTTGCTGGACTGTTCTTATCTCAACCTGTGGGAGTTGCATTCTTTCGATTCTCCTTCCCATCCCTCCAGGAGCGGAGGGAAGAAAGAGGGGGAAGTGAGTGAGTGAGCAAAACTGTTTGTGGCTGAGAAGCTTAAACCACGACAAGACCATATTCTCCACTCGACAGAAGTTCTCCAGAGACCACAATGTCCAATCGACAGATGATCTTCAAAGACCACATTCTCAAATCGACAGAAGATCTCCATAGACCGCGTTCCCCAATCGACAGAAGTTCTCCAGAGACCACATTCTCCAATCGACAGAAGAAGTTCCCCAAAGAGCACATTCTCCAATCGACAGAAGTTCTCCAGTGACCACATCCTAAAATCGACAGAAGTTCACCAGAGGCCGCATTCTCCAATCAAGAGAAGCTCTCCAAAGACCGCATTCTCCAATTGACAGAAGTTCTCCAAAGACCTCATTCTCCAATCGACAGAAGTTCTCCAGAGACCACATTCTCCAATCGACTGAAGAACTTCTCCAAACACCACATTCTCTAACCCATAGAATTTCTTCTGCAAAAACCACATTCTCCAATCAACAGAAATTATTCAAAGACCACATTCTCCAAACCGCAGAAATTCTCCAAAGACCACATTCTCCAATCCACAGAAGAAGATCTTTTCTGATGACCACATTCCCCAATCGACAGATGTTCCTCAGAGACCACATTCTCCAATCTACAGAAGTTCTCCAGAGACCACATTCTCCTATCAACAGAAGTTCTCCAAAGACCACATTCTCCAATCGACAGAAGCTCTCCAAATAACATTCTCCAATCGACAGAAGTTCTCCAAAGACCACATTCACCAACCGACAGAAGTTCTCCAAAGACTACATTCTCCAATCAACAGTAGTTCTTCTCCACAGAGCACATTCTGTAATCCACAGAAGTTCTTCTATGGAGACCACATTCTCCAATCGACGGAAGTTCTCCAGAGACCACAAGGTCCAATCGACAGAAGTTCTTCAAAGACCACATTCTCCAATAGACAGCAGAAGTTCTCCAGAGACCACATTCTAGAATTGACAGAAGTTCTCCAAAGACCACATTATCCAATTGGCAGGAGTTCTACAAAGACAACATTCTCCAATCAACAGAATTTCTTCTACAAAGAGCACATTCTCCAATTGACAGAATTTCTCCAGAGACCATGTTCTCCAATCGACACAAGTTCTCCAAAGACCACATTCTCCAATCGACAGATGTCCTTCAGAGACCACATTCTCCAATCGACAGATGTATTCCAGAGTTCATATTCTCCAATCGACAGATGTCCTCCAGAGACCACATTCTCCAATTGACAGATGTATTCCAGAGTCCACATTCTCCAATCGACAGAAGTTTTCCAGAGACCACATTCTCAAATCGACAGAAGTTCTCCTCCGAAGACCACATTCTACAACCGAAAGAAGTTCTTCTCCAGAGACCACATGCTCCTATGGACAGAAAAAGTTCTACAAAGACCACATTCTCCAATCGACAAAAGAATTTCTGCAAAGATCACGTTCTCCAATAGACAGAAGTTCACCAGACACAATATTCTCCAATCGAAAGAAGTTCTCCTGCAAAGAAACAATTCTTCAACAACAGAGGGTTCTTCTCCAGAGACCACGTTCCCCAATCGACATAAGTTCTCCAGAGACCACATTCTGCAATCGACAGAAGTTCTCCAAAGAGCACATTCTCCAATCGAAAAAATTTATCCAGAGAACACATTCTAAAATCGGCAGAAGTTCTTCTAAAAGGCCACATTCTCCAATTGACACAAGTTCTCCAAAGACCACATTCTCCAATCGACAGAAATTCTCCAAAGACCGCATTCTCCAATCGATAGAAGTTCTCCAAAGACCACATTCTCAAATCAACAGTACTTCTTCTCCAAAGACCACATTCTCCAATCCACAAAAGTTCTTCTACGAAGACCACATTCTCCAGTCGACAGCGGTTAGCCAGAGCCCACATCGTCCAATCGACAGAAGTTCTCCAGAGACTACATTCTCCAATCGACAGAAGTTCTCCAAAGACCACATTCTCCAATTGACATAAATTCTCCAATGACCAGATTCTCCAATCGACTGAAGAACTTCTCCAAACACCACATTATCCAATCGACAGCAGATGTTCTCCAAAGAGCACATTCTCCAATCGACAAAAGTTCTCCAAACACCACATTCTCCAATCCACAGAAGTTCTTCTCCGAAGACCACATTCTCCAATTGACAAAAGTTCCACAGAGACCACATTCTCCAATCGACAGAAGTTCTCCAGAGGCCACATTCTCCAATCGACAGAATTTCTGCTCCGAAGACCACATTCTCCAATCGAAAGAAGTTCTTCTCCAAAGACCACATTCTCCAATCGACAGAAATTCTTCCCCATAGACCACATTCTACAATCGACAGAAGGTCTTCTCCAAAGACCACATTCTCCAATCGACAGAAGTTCTGCAAAGACCACATTCTCCAATTGATAGAAGTTCTGCAAAGACCACTTTCTCCAATAGACAGAAGTTCTCCGAAGACCACATTCTGCAATCGACAGTTCTCCAAAGACCACATTCTCCAATCGAGAGGATTTCTTCTACAAAGACCACATTCTCCTATCGACAGAAGCTCTCCCGAGACCACATTCTATAATCAACAGAAGTACTCCAAAGACCAAATTCTCCAATCAACAGAAGTTCTCCAGACACCGCATTCTCCAATCAAGAGAAGTTCTCCAAAGACCTCATTCTCCAATCGACTGAAGTTCTCCTTCGAAGACCACATTCTCCAATCGACAGAAGTTCTTCTCCAAAGGCCACATCCTGTAATCGAAAGAAGTTCTTCTCCAAAGACCACAATCACCTCTCGACAGAATTTCTTCTGCAAAGACCACTATTTCCAATAGACAGAAGTTCTTCTCCATAGACCAAATTCTCCAATCGACAGAAGTTCTCCAAAGACCACATTCTCCAATCCACTCAAGTTCTGCTAAGACCACACTCTCTAATCGATAGAAGTTCTATAGAGACCATACACTCCAATCAACAGAAGTTCTCCAAAGACCACATTCTTCAATCGACAGAAGTTGTCCAAAGACCACACTCTCCAATAGACAGAAGAAGTTCTCCGAAGACCGCATTCTCCAATCCACAGAAGTCCATCTCCAAAGAGCGCATTCTTCAGTCGACAGAAATTCTTCTTCAAAGACCACATTCTCCAATCGACAGAAGCTCTCCAAAGACCACATTCTCGTCAAAAGAAGTTCTTCTCCAAAGACCCCATTCACCAATTGACAGAAGTTCTTCTCCAAAGACCACATTCTCCCATCGACGGAAGTTCTCCAAAGACCACATTCTCCAATCTGCCGAAGTTCTCCAAAGACCACAGTCTCCAACTGACAGAAGTCCTTCTCCGTGACCACATTCTCCAATCAACAGAAGTCCTTCTCCAAAGACAACATTCTCCAGTCGACAGAAGATCTCCAAAGACCATATTCTCCAATCGACAGAATTTCTCCAAAGATCACATTCTCCAATCGACAGATCTCCAAATACCACATTCTCCAATCAACAGAAGTCCTTCTCCAAAGACCACATTCTCCAGTCGACAGAAGAATTTCTCCAAAGACCACATTCTCCAATTCACAGAAGTTCTCCAAACACCAGATTCTCCAATCGACAGAAGTTCTGCAAGGATCACATTCTCCAATCGACAGAAGTCCTCCAGAGACCACATTCTCCAATCGACAGAAGTTCTGCAAGGATCACATTCTCCAATCGACAGAAGTTCTCCAGAGACCACATTCTCCAATAGAAAGAAGTTCTCCTCCAAAGAACACATTCCTCATTCGACAGAAGAAGTTCTCCAAAGACCACATTCTCCAATTGACAGCAGAAGTTCTCCAAAGACCACATTTTCCAATCGACAGAATTTCTCCAAAGATCACATTCTCCATTCGATAGAAGTTCTCCAAGGACAACAGTCTCCAATCAACAGAAGTTCTCCAAAGACGACATTCTCCAATTGACAGAACTTCTCCAAAGACCACACTCTCCAATCGACAGAAGAAGTTCTCCAAAGACCACATTCTCCATTCAACCGAAGTTCCTCCCCTAAGAACACATTCTTCAGTCAACATAAGTTCTCCAAAGACCACACTCTGCAATTGACAGAAGTTCTCCCAAGACCACATTCTCCAATAGACAGCAGAAGTTCTCCAAAGACCATATTCTCCAATCAACAGAAACTCTCCAGAGACCACATTCTCCAGTCGACAGAAGTTCTCCAGAGACCACATTCTCCAATCGACAGAAGATCTCCAAAGACCACATTCTCCAGTCAACAGAAGAAGTTCTCCAAAGACCACACTCTCCAATCGACAGAAGAAGTTCTCCAAAGACCACATTCTCCAATCGACATCAGTTCTGCAAAGATCACATTCTCCAATGTATTGCCTGGAGCTGCTGGCACAGCCAAGGCAGCACAGGATCGAGGAGATGTTCCTTTCTTTGGAATAGTTCTGCCCACACTGCAGGCAGGAGGCCACGCACAGCCTGTTGCCCTGCAGCCTCCTGCTCAGCTGGGGACAGTGTCCCTTGAAGAAAAGACAGCAGACATGCCAGAGGCTAATGAGGGCTGGTTTTGGCCTGGTGGCCAGGATCTCTTCCTCCTGGCTGCTGGCATGTGGCGGGTTTCTGGCAGATGCTGGCATGTACATCAGGGAGTCACCTTCTGGAGTCACCTTCTCCAGTCACAGAAAATGTTACGTTCTCTATAGGTTTCCTGCAGAGCGGGCACTCTGCTACCTGCTCTGCCAGCGGCATGATGCAGCCTAGGCAGAATTGGTGGCCACAGGGTATCACCTTAGTGACATCACCTAGAACATCATGGCAGATGGGACATCTCTACATTATCTCTGTATTATTGGCTGTGTCCCGTAGTGGGTCGCAGGGAGCTAAGCGTGAGAACAACTGGAGCCCCATGGCTCCGTGCACGGCCCCTGGGGAGATGCTGCCCCACACAGCTCACCTGCGCTGCTGCAAGCGCACCTCGCAGTGTCTGGCTACTGGAGCCAGGAAGGGCCGGGCAGACACTGGTGATGGCTCTGGGATGGGCACCAAGTGCTGCTGGCAGCAGCCCTAGAGCACCCAGAGCAACAGGAGAAGCCTTGCTGCACCCTCCAGAACTCGCAGTGTGCGCAGCAGGACTCAAGGCACGAGCCAGGCTGGGCCTTGCCACACGTGATGTCACAACGGGGTGTCAGTGCACCCAGTGCACTGGGACCAGCACATCCCGCTTCAGCCGCCCTCCGCAGGCTCCTGCTCACCCCAAAGAGAAGGCCCTGGCCCCCAGGACTCTCCCAGCCCTGCAAGAGGCCGCCCGCAGGCAGCACCGGCAGCACTCCATCGACTCTGGCTGGATGGCCGCACGCAAAGAGTAGTGCTCAATGGCTCAATGTCCAGCTGGAGACCAGTAACGAGTGGTGTCCCCCAGGGATCGGTGTTGGGGCCGGTCTTGTTCAACATCTTTGTGGGTGACATGGACAGTGGGATTGAGGGCACCCTCAGCAAGTTTGCCAATGACACCAAGCTGTGTGGTTTGGTTGATACATTGGAGGGAAGGAATGCCATCCAGAGGGACCTTGACACCCTTGTGAGGTGGGCTGATGCCAACCTCATGAAGTTTAACCATGCCAAGTGCAAGGTCCTACACCTGGGTCAGGGAAATCCCAGGCACAGCTACAGGCTGGGCAGAGGAGAGAGTCAGAGCAGCCCTGCGGAGAAGGACTTGGGGGCGTGGGTTGATGAGAAAATGAACATGAGCCGGCAGTGTGCGCTTGCAGCCCAGAAAGCCAACCGTATCCTGGGCTACACCAAAGGAGTGTGACCAGCAGGTTGAGGGAGGTGCTCCTGCCCCTCTACTCTGCTCTCGTGAGACCTCACTTGGAGTATTGTGTGCAGTTCTGGTGTCCTCACCATAAAAAGGACATGGAACTGTTAGAACAAGTGCAGAGGAGGGCCACGAGGATGATCAGGGGACTGGAGCACCTCCCGTATGAAGATAGGCTGAGAAAATTGGGGCTGTTCAGCGTGGAGAAGAGAAGACTGCGTGGAGACCTCATAGCAGCCTTCCAATACTATAGGGATGCTGGGGAGGGACTCTTCATTAGGGACTGTAGTGAGAGGACAAGGGGTAACAGGTTTAAACTTAAACAGGGGAAGTTTAGATTGGATATGAGGAAGAAATTCTTTACTGTAAGGGTGGTGAGGCACTGGAATGGGCTGCCCAGGGAAGTTGTGAATGCTTCATCCCTGGCGGCATTCAAGGTGGGGTTGGAAATAGCCTTGGATGGCATGGTTTAGTGGGAGGTGTCCCTGCCCATGGCAGGGGGGCTGGAACTAGATGATCTTGAGGTCCTTTCCAAACCTAACTATTCTATGATTCTATGACTCTGGAGTGAAGGAGATCAACAAATTCTTCTTTCACAGGCACAGAGTCTGTGGGTGCTGCTGGGGTAGAATCAGAGGAAACCAACAACCCAAAGAACAACTGGAGTTTGTTTCATCAGGGTAGGGGGGTAAAAAGACCTGCATTGTAATGTAAAATTGAGTATTCCTATGGGGGGCAGGAGGAAAGGCAAGGTACAGCACATCAGGGATAGGAAGAGGAGGTAATACCAGTAGAACTGATGATACGAACACTAATAATGGATCTTTCAAAATGAAGAAACAACAAACCAAACCAAAAGCAACCACCCGCCCCCAAATCCCAGACAAAAAACATGTACATGGTGTTCTTGTGGAAACTGTTTTCAGACACATCCAGTCTGTTTTGGAGATGATCCTTTTGTTGAAAAGCGGGAAGCGATTCCTAAAGGCAGTCCAAGAAGGAAAGAAAAAGCAAAACCTTTCAGACATCATCTTTTTGTTTCTAATCATTGTCTGAAGTCCCTAACACAGGATATTCCAAACACGGAGAAGGCTAGGGCATGCATACACTGGAAAAGCTGTAGTTTTGTGTGCTGTCTGTAGCAGGCAGCAAGCACAGGAACTGAACAGGTTGGTACTGTCCAGAATGTGCTCCTGGCACTTGGCCCTGTGTTGGCTTGTATCGTTCATAGGGGAGAACTGATGCTTCCACATGGCCTTGTGTTAGCTCTAGCAGATAAAGTTGCCCCCATCACCCCAAAGTTACTTATTTCAGTGCTTTTCAAAAATGTTGTTAGAAATTATTAATTTTGAGATGAACATGCAGTATTATTGGTAATCAGATGTTGAAACCTTACAGATATGCTGTATAAACCATTCCAAATTTCTTAGGCTTCTACTGCTTCTTGTGCTTCTATTTCTTCTGCTGCTTCTGTTTCTGATTCTGCTTCTACTGTGCTGCTTTTGCAGCTGCTTTTCCTGTCTTTCTCCCACTTCTGCTGCAACTTTTGCTTCTTTTACTTCTGCTCATTCTCTTTCTTCTCCTTCACCTCCTCCTTTTACTCCTCCTCCCACAACCACCCTACATCCTGGCAGGGAAAGGGCCGGGATGCAAGATAACCCGTGAGCAAAGAGCCATGCTGCCTTTCCCCTTACCCATTTCCTTTTCTCTTCCCTTTCCCGCTCCTCTCCCATTCTCTTCGGCAGCCCTACACAGGCGTTGGACCACTCCTTCGCCCAGGAGTGGCCCCAGACCCAGACCTGGACTGGCCTTCCCCTTCACCACATGCTCTCCTCATGACACCACAGCAGTGGCATCCACAGCCTCCTCCAGGGCCAGGAGTAGCGATTCCCTCAGGAAGCCCTCTCACCACCAGTCCCAGCACTGAGTGCTCCCACAGCCTCCTGGTAAGCTGGGAGGAGTGTTTCCCTCAGGAATGCACCTCACCCCAACCCCTCTCTCATCCTGAGGCAGCCTTTCCTTTCTTCCCACCTTCTTTCTGCACCTCAGCCCTGGGGCAGCCCCTCAGATCTTTCCAGGGGTCAGCAAAATCATCTTGGCTTCAACTCTTCATTTTTACATCTTGCTTAGGAGGCTCATTGCCTCCACATTCCCCTTGAGTTTTGCTCTGGCTGGAAACGAGACCACCCGCAAGTGGCCATAAAGGTGTCAGCGGGCTTGGACCAGCATCCCTCTGGCAACGAGACAGCACTTCCTTTGGAGAGGCATCGCCCTTGATATCCAGGAGCCAGGGACTGATGTGAGCACAGCTGGTGGCAAGACATCGCCTGCACTGAACACACCCCACATGACAATTACATGTAGAGACAGTGTGTTGGATGGGTTCAAATGTGAATCGTGGGTGTTTCTCAGAGGCCGCCACTTAAATTCTTTGACTATACTAAAAAAAGACCCCCACATTTCTTTCCTTCTTCAGCATCTCCTATATCACTGGTGTTTGAAGGGACATTTTTTCTCCCCACCTTGGAATTTTGTTAACATCGCTGAAGGAGCCAAAATGGACCCAGAAGGAGGCATAGTGCTGATATTCATTCTTGTGCCTGCCTGCAGCTACACAAGGTTAACAGCTGCTAGCACTTCCCTTTGGCTTATTATTAAATTAATTAACATTAATTTCATGTTAATTTGGCATTGGCTTTAATAGGTTACTCACCAGCCCTTCAACAATCTGGGACTTCCATTCTGTTCATATATTGCATGCCACTGCAATTCAGAGGCAAGAGCATATGCATTTAAACAGAAGAGATTATTAAAGAGAATGTTGTTTTCGTGTGAAAAGAGGCTTTACACAAATTACTCCGAACACGTAGTTTACAGTGATAAATCTCCACAACTACAATTTATAGCGAACTAAGTGAGTATTGAATATTGGCTTAGCAAAGCGAAGGCCAATAGCAGTGCAAAGTAATTGATGTGAAAGTAGGTCTAGTTACTACTATTGTTACCCATTCCTACTGTAAGAAAAACTGAACAGATATAAAGAACCTTAGAGTTTTGCTTGCAAATTAAAACCCAGTATTTAATACCTTATTGCCGTTTGCACTAGAGCCCTCCCTGCCCAGAGCATCCCATCTAAGGCACCCTGGAGAGGGCCAAAGGTGCTGAGAGGCACCAACAGCCAAAAAATTTACCTTCGCTTTAGTGAGAACAGCTGTAACAGAAGAATAAGGAGTAAATTCCCCTCCTCAAAATTAAATAGCTACAGATGGAAAGACTATAACTGTCCCTTGAGAGGGGACAAAGCCGGACTTTCTTAGCAGCATTAATTCAAACATCATGGTGGATAAGCACATACTTTTTTCTACTCAACTTTGGATGTAACCAGTACAGAAACTCAGATCTACACTACACATTCAGAGATAGCCGCTTTGATTATTTTTTTCTTGCTCCTGTGGTATCATTAACCACCACAACATATTAAGATTGTCCTCCATGGAGCAATCCCAGTTACAGAGAAATGTTGATATGTTGAACAGTCTACTACAACGGGATTATTCTTTCCTCTGGCACAATGGCAATTTCAGGACAAAAACTGCACACTGCGCCATTAACTTCCAACAGAATACAAAGGACGAGAAGGACTTACGCTTCACTTGTATTTTCCCCCTCCGTAAGTTATGAAAGTGTCTTTCAAAAAGGAATTAGAATAATCTGGTCACTGTACACTTCAGTCTCTTTTTCTGAAGGGCCGAACTTCCAAACCACAATTTTCTTTTTTTTTTTTTTTTTTTTTTTTTGAAGGTATGAATTTTAATAAAACCTTCAAATGCTGACAAATTTTCAAACACATACTCAGGAAACACGCTGTACAACTACAAAGCAAATTAAAACATGTAAAAAAAAAAGAAAAATTTCAGTGTGACACTGCTTATCTACAGTCTCAAACTAAGTTCAGTCATCATTCATTATTCTCTTCTTCAGTATAGGTTATTTCATGGCTCAGTAGAGGCCACGAATAGCTGTAATTTAGTATTCAGCTCAGGATTGACACTGCAAGGTTAAGAGGACACTGAAGAGAGCTTGTCTCGATGCCGACACAGCACATTTATGTGGGCTGGGAGGCCAAGTCTAGGTACCCAAAGCAGTAATGTGCAGATCATACTCTCTTTAGCAAAAGCCTCTCCAGCGTAAGAATTTGTTCAAGGAAGTATGGTGTTGTCCTCAGTCACTATCGTATTCCTCTATTTGTAATTCGTCTTCCTCCATGACTGCTTGAGCTGCAACAGGCTGGGGCTGACTGCAAGGTAGTTCACTTCCACTGCACTGGCTAGAAGAGAGAGGGAATCCACCAGATTCATTCTCATCTATTGTGGTTTTCTCCACCTCTGCAGCCGCCTCCACAGCATGAGCATCAGCACCGTCCCCCTCGGAGCTAACAAATAGGTCTGGTATCCCAGGATCTTTATCAGTAAGTGTTTCAAGCTTTAACCTGCAAAATTATCATTGCAACAGTCAGTTACCATGACAAAATGCATGCACCTTCACACAGAAACTGCAAGAGAAAAGAGTGTCTGTGTACCACATGGGCCACCCTTCTGCACTGGTGCTTAATAGCTTTCTCATTTTTCACCAGTGACACCCTCCATCAATAATGTTAATTCTGCCCTACGTAGCAACAGCAAAACACCAGATCCTGTTTGTGCTCCATGGCTTCCCTAGTATGCTTTGTTCCTTGAAATTGAACTTTTTGGTGACAGTAGTTTTCCTTCAGCTTTCCTCACACACATGAACCATGAACAACCAAGTTACTGACAACAGCCCATGGTGCATTAGACCCTTTCCAAGCAAAACTGAAATCCTTCAGGACAGGAAGCAACTTAACATAGAACAGGCAAATCAAAAATAAATTTTAAGAAAATGGAATAGAAAGGAAATCTCTTCAACTTCTCAATCTTTCTACCATCTCTGTATCAGCATGTTACCAATGTTCCTTTATTGTTTTTCCCACTTTACCCTGGAATAAGAAAAACTTACACAGTTACTAACAAAAACTCATCCTGACACCAGTCCCAGCTGATCAAACACTGTGCTCTCTCCTCAATGCCAGTTTTCTCATTACAGTACCATTCCCAATCCTACGAATGGGTATATAAATAATATTGCTAAATATGATAATATAGTAATATTATTACAATAGCATAACATGATTACAGTGATATAACTGTATTATAATATTAATAAAGATTCTTATTTCCATTAAGACAGCTGCACGCAAGTTATTTTAATGACTGCTTAATAACACAAAAGAAATATTTTCAATTGGGATTCCTGAAGGAAGCAAATGCTTACTAAAATACCTACATCTCTCTGTATTTCATTTCCAAAATAGTGAAGAGATGAAAAAGGATTACCATGTTTTCAGGAGAAAATTATCCATCAGATAAAACTTTAAGTGACACACACCCAACTTATTAACACAGATACAAAACATTGATCAATATTTAAAGGTGTGCTGCAGACAAAATGAATGGCAATTAATATAATTAATTTCTAAAGTTATAAACATTCTGGCTCAGACAAGGCTGACTGCAAATAGATACACCTGCTAGGGACACTGCTTTCTTCCCACCTAGCAACCAAAAGGCCTTCTAACACAACTGCTGGGGAACAGGGTGGTTCTTGGGTAATACAGCCCTCAGTTTACACACCAGTATTCCATAGCTAAACTCAGACAGCAATTCCACAGTGACCAATACAGGATGGTTTGTCAGATGTCTTAATAAATTGTCATGGTTCAGGGATGAAAGAGTTACTCTCATCCCAGCTAATTGTGATCTCGATCCTTTCTTCAAAACAGGCCAACACAATTAAAAATGTTGATGAAGTCCAGAGATATCAAAGTGATAGAAATGTAAAACTCAGTTATTTAACATCTACAACAGAGGAACTTCAGTGGCTAGTTTTATTTTAAAAATACATTCTAAATGAAGGTTTACTCTAAGTAGTCCAGTAGGCAAAAAATGCACAACATGAAAACTAGTGCTGCTATCTCAGAGGAAGCACTCATTAAAATATTTTGTAGTTCCATAGATACACAACAGTAAATATTTTCAAAGAAGTAAGAGTAATTCCCCATCATGCTTTTCTTCTCATACCCCTAATACATAGGGGTATGACGTGAAACATCCAGATTAATGACTTATGTCAGGATAAACAATAGGCAAAGCACCCTATAGTCTGCATCAATTCAGTTTTAATCTCATATGAATGTTTCTAATTATTAAAATATATTTATTCAGATCACGCACTAGATTTGTCCAGGACAGAGCTAATATCTCATGTAACAGGAAAGAAAGCTAATGAAGGATTACAAGCAAGACTATAGTGAAAATGTGGCTACCAACAGTGTAAGGATAAATAGATTTGAAGTGAAAAGGAGTTGTAACAAGCAAAACAAATTACCATCATGCCAGTGAGGGATAATATCACATCACAGATGTGCATGGAAGATGTTTCTCTATGAAAGGGTTCTTTTCCTCAATATGGAAGGAAGAAGAGGAGAAAGGAAAAGGAGGAGGAGACAGTCTTACTTTCTTTAAGACAAGACAGAACTTCAGTTTACCTCCCAAGATGTCTTTTCAGTGGTAGCCTCCCAACATCCTGGATAAAAGCAATCTGAGCTAAAAAATATAAAGAATCACCAGTATCATATTGGGTAGATCATAACACATATACAATCAGAACTACTTGAAAGTAAATAATTTGTAACTGTAGTCCAGTAGTCCTGTATACACTTGCATTATTTCGGATACCAAAACACTGCCCATGTGCATATTTTTTGTCTCCAAACTTCCTGCCACACTACAACAAAAACAAAACCTGTGACATTCATCAACTGTGTCTTTATGATGCAGTTATTGTACCATAGCCCACAAAATGAATTCATCTCAGTGTCAAGGCCTTAGCTAAGGTATGAAGCCTTTTAGTAGAAGTAATTAACATAGCATGAGCAACCCAGATGTCTAAACAGCAATTTTATGATTATGTACCACAGAAAGTACGTTTTTTCACATGAACTGTCTGCTATTGGATTACCTCAGGTTACACATTTTTTGAACGCACTGCAAACTTGGATTTTGTTCACTTTTTCTAGGAAAGCTTCTGAAAGCCTTTTAAGTCTGCTGATGATACAGGAAAAGGATCAGTAAGCAGTGCAGATCTAGTTAATGTTGCCTACTAGGTTTCCAAAAGTCTTCTCACCAAATCTTCTATTAGATTTAAAAGAAGCCCTAAGCCTAGGAAAACAGCTTCATTAATAAAGTTTGAGAAGCAATTAATTAGTACAAAGTGGGGAGAGGGGTATAAGGTTAACAGTTAATGCCTGCAACGGAAAAAAAGTGCCAACACAGTTCCACAGAGATCTGTACTAGGACCTTGGCTATCCAGTACATTCTTAAACATAACCCTGTGAAAAAAAAAGGATGAACAGCAAGATGAGCAGCTTGCTGATTCCACCCAAGTTAGACAAGCTAGTAAGCATGTGGGCAGACAGAAAAGCTGCACAAAGACCTTAAGAGACTGAGTGAGAAGGCAACAGGATGAAATTCAAAAGCACAGATAGCAGAAATCCACGCAGGCAAAGGGAAGAATTATTTCAAGTACTGCAACATGAGGACTTCTATCTTACACATTTAAAAAGCATCATACAGGTCTCACTTCTGCCAAGAGAGATACTTTTTTGAATTATTACAGTTATATTAAGTTTTTAAAATGCTCTTGATACTGTTTCAAACCCAGCAGGATAGCTTGAATTTTGGCTGTGCTACTGGAAGCATTTTGGGGTATCACTTATATGCATTTACCATAAGTATTTTCTTAACTGAGACAAAAGCACAGTCAATATTGACATTTGGGGTTACAAAATTGCACCGTATGCTTTAGCTACCAAAAAAAAAAAAAAAAAGAAGAGTCCAAGATTAAAAGTTACACTCAACTTACCTTGATTTCTCATTGGATTTGCTAACATAGCAAGATAAGGCAATAGCTCAGTCTGAAGACACTCGGGTGGTAAACAGAAGCTTGAAAAGAGAGATTTTGCAGCAAGGCAATTTTCTTGATACTGTAAGAATGAGGAGGAAAAGAAACAAGTGAAAAACTGGTACATCATCATTAATGCAGATATTCTCCACCGCAAAAGACAGACTTTCTCTTTGCCTGCTGGATGACTACACACAGGCTACTGAAAAATAAGATGAGAGAAAAAAGATAAGCCATTAAAGTTAACATATACAGACCATAAAAATGGTGAAATCCTTCACTGTTGCCTTTTAAAATTAAATTCTGGAAATTTCAATTTCCAGAAAATATTTATCCTTTGATTACAGAATCCTCCACCCAGCCCACTATTTCTTTCCAGATACAGCAACTGTTACTTCAAATGTAAAAAACTGTCAAGAGCTTTGGCACCTCATGAGAAGTCTATTTCTGATAAATACAAACCACAGCAGCAGTAATTTCTTGAACTTACACAATAGTTTCAGACAATTTAAACTGCACAAAACCTTAAACTGACATCTAGGAATACTTGTGTCTCCATTAACTTAAGATTAATATTCTCCCAGCAGTGAGTCAACCTGGACGCCTGAATCAGTTTGTTAGAGGCCTCCAATTGATTTTTCCATTAAACAATAACAAAAATGTTAAACTTCAACCAAGAGCTTTTTAGAAGAAGCTCATCTCAAAACAGGATTTTTGAGCAAATACCATCAACAGTACTCAACTGTCATCCCCTTCAAAATATAGGAGAAAATAATAATTAACAGAGAAAACAAAGCATTTACCTTTTTATTGATAAAGAACCACTGGGGTTTATGTAAAGGCCGGAAGCCCATCCCTCCTTGGTGATGGGCAAAGGCTCTGGACATATTTGAATGTATCACCCCTCGGGTGGCCACGGACGCACTGTATTTTTCCATCACAAGCTGTGCCTATGACAGAAATCAGGCATAATGTGAACAGTGTGTCTCATGTGAATCACAACACACTCTGTAATTGCAGGGACACAACAGGCACAGAATTTGTTGAGATTACTGTGAAATTTTACTCAAAGCAGCTGACCGAAAAAGCAGCTCAGTTACATCAGAAGAAAGACATATAGGCTGCAGAACATTTTTACGGTAAATATATTCTACCTAAAAATACTTTGTGGAGTATTTTACAAACACTGTATCTTGCCATAATAAAATACTGACAGATGCTGGACAAAAATTTGGACCTGCATCTCTTCTATAGTTGATGTACTTCAGCATTCATTAATAACTCACTGCCACCTATGCCGCAAGTATGAAGTAAACATTCATAAACACTCAGACTAAAGTCTAGGAAATCAATGTTAGAGTATTAAAAAAAGCATGTGTGTATAAAAAGGTGACACTTACACTCCAGTTACTACAAAGGACATCAGCGGTGCTCAAGTATTCACTGGCTCTCACTATATCATCTATATCAGAAAAAAAATCTACATAGTTCTGGTGAAGGTATAAATTAAATATGCTTCCTGACATACGTGATTTTTCCACAATATCCTATTAGGAAACAAAAAACAAAAGAAAAAGTTCCAAGTTTTATGAGTGCATCCAATGAAAGATACAACGTATTCGGATGGTTCGGGAGCTGGCATACATGGTCTGCAAAGTGATGCTTAAATACAAAAGGAAGGTTGGCTTGCTCCCAGAGAAAGCTAAAGGAGGGACACAAGGGCAGAAGCCACTGCCGTATTCAACTCTCTTAATGGGTGGTAACAGAAAGGTGAACTCCTATTGACAATGCACAGTGAAAAAATGAGAGCTAAATCACAGGCTGCAGCAAGTGCAAGTCCACTTTCCACCTCAAGTTCATCAGTGAAGTAAGAATTTCCATTCTTGGAGATACTCAAAATTCAACAGATCAAGCTCCTGGGAACATCCTCTTCATTTGAATTTAGCCTCCAGAGGTCTCTTCCACATTAATTATTCTGTAACTTGGACAGACTGAATACACTAAAATCAGTGACAAAACCCCTGTGCTTAAGAATTTGCATCAAACACTTAAGAGTTTGTTTTGTTTGGGGTTTTTTTCAAACCAAAGTGGAATCAAGTAGCTATTACAGACATACCTCAGGCTGAATAAGCAAGGTGTCCCGACGGTACTCTGATAAGTGAGCAGGCAGCTGAGGGAATTCCGATTCTGACACTGGCTCCCCTACAAAGGATTTTACAATCTTTTTAGTCTTTCAGTATCAGAAATGTTGCTAAATTTCTGCACATGATAAAAAAAGCCAGAAGACACACATTTCAGATTAAATATTCAAAATCAGAATAAAAATCAGATAGGAGCAGGAACAGACATGCGCAGCCACTGAATGGCAGTTTTCACATACACTAAGCATCACCTTCAGCTACTGTCAATTCTACCAGTTGATTTTAGAACTGATATGGCGAATCACCACTGAAATGTGGAGAACCAGTGGTTTAATGGATCCTGATTTAGCCAAGTGCAGACAGTACTAGTTTAATAAGTAGCAAATGCTTATGAATTATAGTTTTAATGTTAAAAAAACAGTACTGAACCACACAGAGGGTACAGGTTGTTTCTGTAAATTTACAAAATCTAGTGTAGAAAAAGTAGAACTTTCAGTAGTGGTAAGGTGGAAAGTATTTTTGAGAGGTGGAAAGGGAGATACAGTATGACAGGGCAGAAGAGGTTTTCATGTCAGAATGGACAGAGGACCAATGTCTGTTAATGGGAAATGAAGAGCAGAGATAAAAAGTAGGGAGGGACGAGAGAGCAGACGCACAAATAATGGAGACAGTAGCCATGAGGCTGCCTGGCTGTTCTGTGTTTAGGAATACAGACAAGTACAGAACGTAGCAGTACAAAAATGTCTACTTCTGCACAAAGGCAAAAACTGCCTTTGTACAAAGCAACGAACGTACTGGCTACGTATCTGGCTTTGCATGCATGACAGCATGTGGAACTAATGCAACAAGAGCTACACAATTTTATTACACACGTCATACAACTTAATGAAACATTAATTTACCTAATAAATACAGAGAGCTACAATCTCAGTGACAACAAACTGTTATTCCTGGTGGCATACTGTTATTAATGACCAAAGGCAGAAACTGGAGGTCACTGTAAGCCTTACTTTAGCAAAGGTAGCTCCTAGCAGATGACATGCTTTGCCCACAGAAAGGAAGAGCAAGTCAAAGTTTTCTTACTTTTGCAGTAAATTATCTTCCCCAGAGCATGGAAAAGAAAAATGGAAGCATCTTTGCCACCAACAGCTTGTATCTCCTGGTCTTCTGAAGTATCAGCTTTACTTTTCTTTCTTACTTTAGATACTGCTGGTGCTGCTTCACATTTTACTGTGGAGCTCCTTTCCTTCTTCAACCAAAACTCTTTCTCCAGTGAGTAGTCTACCAGCAAAAACAAAAATACAACTAGGATAAAGCATACAAATCCAAACATGTTCCCTATTCTTAAATTATATCAATACACACGTAGCTATTGTGGTTTAGCCCCAGATGGCAACTAAGCACCACACAGCACCTCACCCACTCCCCCACCAGTTTCATAATTGAAATAACATAGTAACAATACTATAAGAAATTGTAATGACAAAATAACAAAAGAGAGAGAAATAAAACCCAAGAAAAACAAGAGATGAAAATTAAAAGCAACTGCTCACCACCAACTCACTGATGCCCAGCCTGCTCCTGAGCAGCAGCCACCAGCCCACTTCCCTCCTGTTTTTTATGCTGAGCATGACATCCTATGGTCTGGAATACCCCCGGGCCACTTGGGATCAGCTGTGCTGACTGTGTCCAGCTTCTTGTGCCCTCACTGGCAGGGCAACACGAGAAGCTGAAAAGCCCTTGACTTAGTGTAAGCCCTGCTCAGCATCGGTGTGTTATCAGCACTGTTCTCAGACTAAAGCCAAAACACAGCACTGCACCAGCTACTAGGAAGATAACTATATCCCAGCCAAAATCAGGACAGCAGCAGATGGTACTCAGCTTTTAGACAACATGTAACAGTCATGACATGGAATGCTTTCAGCTTAACAAAATAAACAAATAACCCCCTCACACACACAAACACTAAATCTTTGTGTATTTTATTCCTGCTCCACAGCAGCATATAAAAAATATTTTACATAGCTCACCTAGCTGTGCTGCAACAGGAACAGAATACCTTTACAGCAGAAGTGGTCACAATGTCTTAACAAAATCACAGGTATTTACCTTTCATAGAAGAAAACTGAAGACTGTTTATTGCACTTCTTATATCACCTGAACAACCTCTGCAAAGCAACTCCAGAGAAGTTCTGTCAAGAGCAAAATTCTTTTCTCTCTTCTACAAATACAAAGCAATATTCAAAGTAGTAAGAAAAAATAGGAAAAGCAGCATTTGTATATTACCCTGGCTGTGGGGATCTAGTTCTGACAGACACCATAAAAAGACTACATGAGCATCCACCATGTGCTCAAACCATTTAATACTGCTAACTTCAAAACTTTCAATCCATTTAAGCACATTGTCACATTTTAAACAGCGTACTGCAGAGAAATAAAGCACGCAATTCTTTGCAAAGCGTCACTCAATATTAGACTTAATCGCAATGAAAACAGGTCGGGAATAATACAGGACTTGGGTGTTCATGACCTCTTCTTCCCTTGCTGGATACAATGAAAATTACTTCTGCTCCTATTATTTGATTTATGTATATACAGCTTCTGTAAAAGGCAGGAGAATCTTCAGCAGCAACTTTGAAGACTTAGACCACAGATCAAGTGAAACTGATCTTAAAAACAAGACATCTTTCAGTTTCTTCCTTATTTTCTGTTGGGGGGACTGGTGAGGGGTTTTGGGAAGTGTGGTGCTCTGCTATCAAAGATCAAACAAATATACCAACAATGATAAATAACATATTTCAGGTATAAAAGCCTGAAATCTTCTAGTGCAAGCACTGCACAAGTTATCAGTTTTAATGACTTACCAAACTAGCTTCTGTTGCAGCAATTCGACTAAGAACCTTCATCATATTTGTTGTTGCAACAGGCTTGAAACTGTTGGATTTCATAAAAAAAAAATAAATAGTTTTTGACTTTCATTAATTTTAATCGAGTTTTAATGAGATAAAAGATCTTACCTAATAGTGGATATACACAACTCCTCTAGAATGTCCACTGGGAATAGTAACCTCTGCTTGCTGTCTCCACTGAAGTTATCTGATATAATAAATATAAGGGGACATCTACTCATACGAACAAATCTCCTAAAATGAGACAAAAGCACGGTAAGAATCAAACTCCAGTTTACTGTGAGTGGGTGAAGCTAACCCTTAAAACCTTATTTGCAACTGACCTGAGAATTTCATGTAGGCTGCTAGGCTCTCGATAGAATTGGTTAGGTAGGTCCTATTCAAAACAAAATAACTGCTGTCATTACATTAGATGAAATATTCTCTCCCATAGACTGTTATGGCACATCACTTGCTATATGTGTTTTATTCCTAGTTAGCTAGTTCACAACTAAATTTGCATGTGACTAACACTGAAGATAACCAGGTAAAAAAATAAGGAAAAAAAGCATTTCCTTTTTTCATTATGGAAAACAATTATCTAAAGAATCATATCACAGACTGGTTTGGGCTGGAAGCTCATCCAGCTCCAACATCCTGCCACAGGCAGGGATATCTTCCACTAGACCAGGTTGCTCCAAGCCCCATCCAACCTGACCTTGAGCACTGCCAGTGATGAGGCAGCCACAGCTTCTCTGGGCAACCTGCACCTGGGCCTCACCACCCTAGCAGTTAAAAAAAAAAAAAAAAAAAAATGGTAAACATTTTCTTTCTGCCCTTGTTTCTTAAGAAACAGCCTTGGGTGTTTATGGTGCCTGCTAGACTGAGTTTTACACAGAAAATAAACAGGCAAGTTAGCAGCTCCACTAATGAGGAGAGCAGGATACAGTACTGATACACGAAAGGACCTACACAAGAAAGTGACTTTATGCAGTCACAGAAAACCATGCTTCCTAAATACAACAGCACATCACATCACTCAGCTAGAATTTCTGTCTCCTCTATTCTTTTTCTTGAAAGATGAAACTTCTTGAAATTTTACAGACAACTGGACTACCACAAAATTCCTAAGGAAAAAAAAAAAAAAAAAAAGAGAAATAGAAAAGCTCAAGAGGAAAACGCCATTGAAACACACTCCTGAATAAGTAAAAATCACATCTTCTCCTGTATCTCTCACTATGGCTTACAAACCCCTAGACTTCATATCTCTGCCCTAAATCATGTCTCCTATATATAAGCCCAGGAATGCTAAATTTCAAATGCTTTCTATTGTATTAATTCTTGCATATCTTCTGTACTCTCCTGGATCCTTAAATAACAGGAATAGCGAGAGGTTTTTTCCCCTTCTTCCTGTCTATACACATACATATTTCTAGAAAGCTAATCATACAGAACCATGGGTATGACTTCTGAAAATTGTTTTGGTCTATGTTTTGATATAATCTTATTTCTCTGTACAAACTAGTCTCCAGTTTCTGCCTGTTAGTTTATATTTAGGCTTGGTTCGAGACTGCTGTAGAAACTTAAGAAGTAATAAAGAACTTATCTGCAGTAAAAGCAGACTAACTTCTGACAACACCAATCCACCAACTGAAGCTAGTTAGCATGTCAATGTTAAATAAAATGTACTGGTTTCAAAATAAGATTTCACAAGTTTTTACTTACTTCAATAAGAATAAGCTTTTTATCATTTTCTGAGGACTCTCCAAGCATCTGAAGTTTGTTATACTTATTTGCTCTTAACAGAAAATCCTGAAAGACAGCTGCTTGGGACTGACTCGGAAATGCATGAAAATTTGAGTCTGAAAAAGAAAACTAATTAAAAATACGTATTCTATATTATACAAAGTAGACTATAAATACCCACAAGAACTGATACCACTCATGGTATTTTCTGACAGCAGCCACTGACCAAGCAGACAAGCCCTTTGGCCAACACACAGCAAAACCAGGAGAATTTTTACAGAGTAGAATTCAGTTGAGGGTACACATGAAGACAGACTTATCTATTTTTTTTAATTGTTCAAAATACAGGCTACTGCATAGCTCTCTATATTGATTTGAAATGCAAGCTGTTTTGTAGTAAACACTGTAAAAACAAAACCACCCCTAAATCGCTTTTCAGCTAAGAGCAAAAAAAAAGATTCTTATTTAACATTAAGGATATGGCTCACATGGCTGTGACCTTACAGGTGACAGAGAGCAAAGAATAAAAAATACACAAGACAAAAATAACTGGAAGGGAAAAGAAAAAAAAAAGGTCAAAAAGAAAAGCAAAATACTTACCATGGCCAAACATATTTCTTAAGTCTTCTTTTGTGAAGTCTAAAGATGTGGGATTGATCCATTCTTGCACCTGAACACCAAGATCTTTTGCTAATATTTGTATAGTTGCAGTTTTTCCACAACCAGGAGGACCAGACAGCAGTAAAACAGAGCCACCCTGTCATACGGAGGGGGAAGGAGTGGGGAAAAAAATCCAAAACATGATACATAAAGACTGAAAACTGGCTGAAGATAAATATTAGCTGAGTTTCTTCTTTATTTTCTGTGGCAACGATACTCTTTTCCCAATAAAAACAGAGCTAAATATTTTGTGTTATTAATTTACGTGTTGAGTTTTCAGATGGAAAGAGCTAGACTCAGACTCTGAAAGCCTTGTTTTTAGTTTTTAATGCATCTGGTTTAGTTAACTGCACACCATGTAGACCAGAAACATTAGATACCAAACTGCAGAATCAGGTCTGAAAAACACTAGGCAAGACTGGCAAATTATGCTTGTGTACAGGAATGCCTCTCATTAATCACAAGGTTAAAAACATCCTATTACATCAAGTCTGTGCAACTGGAAATCTCTCACAATACTCAAAATTAATCTGTGGAAGATAAAATGCAGTTACAACCACAAACTGCAAAGCTTTGAACTGACTTGATCCTAGAAAACAGTATTTCTGAGCAAAACCAGAATCCACATCTCGGCAGCATAAGCCCAAAACAAATCTACAAGCTCTAACCTATGTTCTTACCAGATTTCTTACAGGTAGTGATTATGTACCCATTGCATTGTAAGGTGAGTTTTTCTCTGAAATTAAAATAAAATTGAATCCAGTTTATTTGCATGGCTATATAACCCTAGCTGCTAGTTTTAGCAGTATTACCTGCTTTGGCTGCCTCTGCAATATGTGTATTTTTAACCAGGCTTCGACTTCTTCAATCTTCTTCTTTTGCACAGCAAGGTCATTCTAAAACAAGATTAAAATATACCGAGTGCACATACACACCTGCTGGTTTCGAAGACAGTAAAAATGAGGTTCAAGAACAGGATACATGCTGACTGGAATATTAACAGACATGTATAAGCGTAAACATATGAAACTAGAACATACTATGTAGAAAGAAGTGAAACAGTTAAGAACAATCATTTCAGCCTCTTTCCTCCAACAACCAATTTTCCATCACTATCAGTTGAGAAATAATTATTTATTTATTTTTCCTAAAGTAACATTACAATCTTGCCTGTTTGTGGCAGCATGCCTTCTACCTATTGCTGGAAGTGGTACTTTTTAGGCTCTACTGACTCTAATACTACATAGTTTTTCTGAACTTCTGCAAATCTCATGCAACTTATTCATCTTAGAATCACAGAATAGAATCATAGAATAGTTAGGGTTGGAAAGGACCTCAAGATCATCTAGTTCCAACCCCCCTGCCATGGGCAGGGACACCTCCCACTAAATCATGCCATCCAAGGCTATGTCCAACCCCACCTTGAACGCCGCCAGGGATGAAGCATTCACAACTTCCCTGGGCAACCCATTCCAGGGCCTCACCACCCTTACAGTAAAGAATTTCTTCCTCATATCCAATCTAAACTTCCCCTGTGTATGTTTGAACTCATTACCCCTTGTCCTCTCACTACAGTCCCTAATGAAGAGTCCCTCCCCAGCATCCCTATAGGCCCCCTTCAGATATTGGAAGGCTGCTATGAAGTCTCCACGCAGCCTTCTCTTCTGCAGGCTTCTAGCCTTGCAACTCAATTCCTCTCCAGAGATGAGATATTAAATATTTAAATATAAAATACAAGTACTACACTAACTTATTTACATCAACCAGCACTCAAAACTAAGACACATTTGTCTTACAAGTTGACATCTTTGAAATGCACTGTGAAAAAGCTGTTTCAAGAGCAGAACCAGTGAAGACAGGTTTACTACAGGTTTGAGTCCTTTGTCCTCAAAGTCCTAAGGTACCCACAGTCCCCCACACCCTCAAAGTCATGTACAAGATGCATCAAACAAACAGGAGACAGCAGAAACTGCAGTCGAGTACTCTGAACATATTAATGGACTGGCTAACTGCTGCCCAGTAACACTCCAGATGATTTCTGTTATCTCCCCCACAATGAGTGCACTGACTCAGTTCTCTCCTCTTTCTTTAGCTGCGGATTTTCCTAGTACTTGGAGCTGTGACATCTGGCTGAAATTCAGAAACAGGTTCAGAATTTCAAGAGTGGATTGACAGGACGCACCTCACCACTAGCTTTATATCCTCAGGAAGCCTGAGAAAAGTGCATTTCTTATAGATAAATACCTCACTAAAATCTTACCTACAGGCAGTAAATAAATCAAACTAGTACTTTGCTTCTCTAGCAAAACAGGATATATTTAGAACCTGACCAATACAGATGATGAACAGAAGCACAACAGGTCACACTGTAATATTACTACTACATCAGCATTTAGGATAATTCTCACACCTGAGTTTCAGGTTTGTATCTATCTACCCATGGTTCATCTTGAGAGTGGCTCCAGTTTTGTCTGGACTTGTTACGAGGTAGATCTACTGAAGAAGATTTTGCTCTTTTTCTGGGCAGAACTTTGATTCTTCTGCTTTCTGTCACGGAAGGCACGTCTTTCTGCTGCAGCTGCTGGTTTCTACCAGAGTTGTCTTCAAGCGGCTTCACAGGAACTGCACTGGGGGAAATACTTGTGTTTCCTAAGAAGTCATCAAATGAATGCGCCAACCAATCTGTCACCTGGTAAAATACAAATGTTTTGCTTCAATGTAGCACTCTCCTCCCCTTAATTGGGTACAGCTGTCTCTACAAAATTGGAGACTTTTATCAAGCATATGTAAGAATATGTCACACATGTAAAGAACTTCATTAGAATTGGAGGTTGGAACTGGATGATCTTTAAGGTCCCTTCCAACCCAAACCATTCTATGATTCTATGACTAACTCCTGGTTAGCCAGAAACCTGGGCAGTTAAGCTTTTTGAATGCATCGATTACATGCTTCTTTGGTATTAAAAACCTTACACACTATGATATTTTGCAGCAAATTGGCAAATCTGAACAGCTGCAAATTCTGAAAACACAGGTTCAAACTAAACAAGTAAAATTAAAACCCTCATAAGAATGAAAAAGGAGTATAGGCTTATTTACATCCTTTTTATATTAAGGTCATATTCATGCTGTATGTCCTCTGCCCCTCATGTTTTAGCAAGTGGCATTTATTTTTTTCTTTTTATAACATTGACAACGCAGACATCTGTGTTTAGAAGTCAGAAATAGATGTCAGAGAACCATGTTGGGCAGCGCAATAAAATCAAATGTTTCGTTTGCTTATGAGAAAGTGGTATGAGGAATCCAGAATCAGACTGCCACTCAGAAGTCTGTCTGACAGTGACAAGAAACAAAACTGCTAGCAGCACCAGTGTTTAATTTAAGATTTAGAAATACCCTGTTAGGACGGGTGTACAAACTTAGACCCAGAGCTATTCTTCAGCCTACCTATGGTCCCAAAAATATTATCACAATGATCACAGGCTCTCTGCTGCTAACAGCTGCACGATAATCTTTTAGCACAGGAGCTGTAAAAGATGACATGCCAAAACCGAGCTCTGTGAAAACAGGACCAAGAGAACAGACATGTAGTCTCCAAAAAGGTCTATGTTCTGCCATTTACATGTCATAATTAATCAAACAGACCATTACCAGACAATGGAGTATTTGAGGGCAAGAATCACAAAATCAGCTACCTTGGAAAAGACCTTTGAGATCACCAAGTCCAACTGTTGCCCCAGCACTACCAATGCCACCATTAAACCATGCGCTTAAGGGCCTCATCTACACAGTTTTCGAACACTTGACCACTGCCCTGGGCAGCCTGTTCCAATGCCTGACCCCTTTTGGGGAAGAAACTATTCCTAACATCCAGTCCCCCCCCCACAGGTTGAGGCGGTTTCCTCTTGTCTTATCCCTTGTTCCTTGAGAGAAGAGACCAGCCACCTCCTGGCTCCATCCCCATTTCAGGTAGTTGTAGAGAGCAATAACGTCCCCCCTGAGCCTTCTCTTCTCCAGACTAAACACCTCCAGGTCCATCAGCCATTCCTCTTCAGACTTGTGCTCCAGCCTCTGCACCAGCTCCATTGCCCTTCTTAGGACCCAGTCCAGCACCTGAATGTCTCTCTTGTAGTGAGGGGCTCAGAACTGAACATAGGATTTGAAGTGCGGCCTCACCAGTGTCCAGTACAGCAGGATGATCACTGCCCTGGGTCCTGCTGGACACACTACTGTTGATACAGATCAGGATGCTGTTGGCCTTCTTGGCTAGCCAGGCACAAGCTGGCTCATGTTCAGCTCCATCAGTCAGCACCCCCAGATCCTTTTCTACCTGGCAGGTTCTCAGCCACTCTTCCCAAAGCCTGGAGTATTCCATGGGTTTGTTGTGGCCAAGTGCAGGACCTGGCACTGAGCCTTGTTGAACTTCATAGCACTGGTCACAGCCCATCGATCCAGCCTGTCCACATTTCTTGCAGAGCCTTCCTACACTCCAGATTAACACTCCCTGCTCTATCCCCAGCAGTGTTAAAAGCCAGGTTGGATGGGGCTTGGAGCAACCTGGTCTAGTGCAAGGTGTCCCTGCCCATGGCAGGGGGTTGGAACTGGATGAGCTTTAAGGTCCCTTCCAACCCAAACCAGTTTGGGATTCAGTGATTCTACAAAGAGCACCAGCAACTGAGTCCACTTAACATTATTTAGACAAAACCTATTTTTAGTTGAATTGGCATATGTACCAGGAGGCCGGTAACATCCTGTGAGGAAGTCACCTTTTCATGCATTGCACTAATAAAAAGAAAAACATCTTACACATTAAAACAAACCAAAAAACCCAAGCAACTGAAGAACTGCCCAGAGACTAAGTGATAATTACCGGACCTAAAACCACCGCAAATCCCCATCCCCCGCCCCGAGGCCTACCTCAGCCGGCACCGTCTGCCTTCCCGAGAAGCTTCCTGACATCCTCCGCCCGGCCGGGGCCGATCAGCCGGTCGGACGCGCTGCGACCAAACAGGCTTGAGGGGACAACCCCGCCCCGGGGCGGCCTCAGAGGAGAACTCCGCTCCGGGGCAGCCTGAGAAGTAGGCGGGACACCGAAAACCGAGCTGAGCACATTACATCACCCGCCGGCCTCCCGGAGGTCCTTCCGCTCCGGCGGCCCTTAGCTGTTCTCGCCGCGCCTGCCTCCCTGGCCAACCCTCCCAACCCGTCGGGCAGAGCGGGTGACGCCATCAGCAGGAGGCAGCGCGGCGAAGGCTCCCTCTCACGTATCTCGTAGGCGACCAGTGCCCGCGGCCGGAATGGAACGGCAGCATGAGGAGGCCTAACGTGCTGCTGACGGGTGCGCGGCGGCACCGACTGTGGGGCTGGGGGCGGAGGGGGGCGGTGGAGGGCGGTGGAGGGGCTTGGGCTGGGCCTGGGCCTGGGCCTGGGCCTGGGCCTGGCGGAGGGACGTCCCATCCCTCTCTACCCGTGGTCTGCAGTAGGAGGTCCCTGCGGAGCAGCGGCCGAGCTGCGCTGAGGGGCAGCTTAGGGTTTCCCGTGTTGGGTCAGGCTTTAAATGAAGCAAGGTTTACTGACAGAGGGGAGAATGAGATGAGCTCTTAGGCAGAAGTTCTTCCTTGTGAGGGTGCTGAGGCGCTGGCACAGGTTGCCCAGAGAAGCTGTGGCTGCGCCATCCCTGGCAGTGTTCAAGGCCAGGCTGGACGGGGCTTGGAGCAACCTGGTCTAGTGGAAGGTGCCCCTGCCTGTGGCAGGGGATTGAAGCTGGAGGAACCTTAAAGTCCCTTCCAACCCAAACCAGTCTTTGCTTCTGTGATCACCCTGATTAGAATAAAACTTCTGCACAAAATGAAACTTTTCTTAATAGTTTTTTTTTTCATCTCCAGACATTGCTCTTATTTGCATTTCCTCGTCATGCAGGGGTTTGCTGCCTTTTTCTTATACAAACTTGTGAGCATTGACTGAAAAAGCTTCCTTTTTGATGCTTAGAAGGTTATTTGAAGAGGACTTGGATGCTGTTCTCCTACTGTTTTACACGGGGTTGTGTCTTTAGGTACTCCAGGCGTTGGGAAAACCACACTCGGAAAAGAGCTGGCGTCAAGAACGGGGATGACCTATGTTAATGTGGGTGACATGGCAAAAGATGGTAGGCCATATTAACAATATAATTCATCAAAGGACTTAAGATGTTTTTGCTTCGTACAATTTGCAGTGCATGCATTATATATTACGTGAAATGGCAGTGAATTTGCTTTAACGGAATTGCTTTTGGTGGCATAGGGTAAAAACGCATTTATGTGACTGTGGCACACTTTGTATTAAGTAATAACAAACTTATCCTTTTATGGATTTGCAACAAAGTATTCCTTGCTCTGAACACTGTCCTTTGTTTGCATCCTCCTGAAAGAAACATAACTACATAAATAATTTTAATAACTGCTGTTACTTCACAAACTTCCACAAATTCTTCTTGCTGCAGGAGAACTGTATGAAGGTTTTGATGAGGAGTTTGACTGTCCGATTTTGGATGAAGACAGGGTAAGCCCAACTTCTAAAACTATCATGCGTGTACTTTGACTTTCTTTAATTTCAGGTAAACTTGCCTGTCTTTGTGTCTTTTGTAGGTAGTAGATGAGCTAGAAGATAAAATGAGTGAGGGTGGAGTTATTGTTGATTATCATGGCTGTGATTTCTTCCCTGAACGTTGGTTTCATATCGTGTTTGTACTTCATACAGAAAATTCATTTCTCTATGACAGACTTGAAAGCAGGTACGTCAGTGGAGTAAATAAGGACAAAGAACTGTTGTGTGACCTCATAAAAGATTTTTTTTTGGGTATAAATTACTGATTCTCTATGGAATACTTTATAGTTCTCAACATGTCTAAGGCTGTCTCTTGGTGTTGTTCTTCTTTTAAGGGGTTACAAGGGGAAAAAGCTGCAAGACAACATTCAGTGTGAAATTTTTCAGACACTTTATGAGGAAGCTCTGTTGTCATATAAAAAGGAAATTGTACACCAGTTACACAGCAATACTCCCGAAGACCTGGAGAGAAATTTGGATCAGATTATGCAATGGATTGAGCAATGGATGAAAGACAACAATTGATATTTGGTGCAAAAGAACACTGCTGGATCTCTTCTGGGGGTGAGGGGTGTTAATATTTCACAATTGTAATTTGTGTATGATACATTAAAATTAATTTTATTGTAATTTTGTGTGGCTGGGGACTAGAGAAAAGGTTGGAAGGCTGAAGGCTTTGAACAGCCTCTGGGGGAAGCATACAGGAGAACTGACAAAGTGAAAATTCTGCAGTCAATGAAAGTCACAGTTGCCTTAGTAGCAGAAACTAGGTTCGATAATTAAGATTTTCTTTGAGCTTGCAAGTAAAACCAAGCCTCCTCCCCAGGATCCCCAAGAAAACGGTAAAGTCCTGATGGTAGTTGAGGAAATTTATACCAAATTTTGATTTCTGAAACAGTGTCCTGAAAAGGGGTTAGTCTGTTTCTGAACTGTTAGACTAAAACCTGCTGTACTCTACTGCATTCTTGAATATGTAGAGGCTAACATGGATTGAGGGGTGTATGATAAAGTTTAAGGAGAGTGCTTTGGAGGGAAGAGACATGACTTGGTAAGGGAGATATTTTAAAGTCATTACACAAAACTTTGGGAATTAGGCTGTAATGAATCATCAGCTATATCTGCACTGGAGTGGTGTATTAAACAATAAGTTTTATTTCTCTCTTTCCTCTCTGTATCACCCACCCATATCATATTTGTCATTGTAAGTTTATCACGGAAGTATTTGGTGGGAATAACAAACCTACTGCAATCCAAAACATGGTTACATTAAAATACTGGCAGCTATCTGTTCTCAGTGCTTGTAAAGCCTGGGTCCTGGAAGAGCATGAAATAACCTTTCTTACTGATAATGTGGATTGTAAAGCCTCATCAAAGATTCTGTAGAAAGTGCTTGCTATTAACTTTTTATATACATGAGTCTGGATAATAAAACTCTTATTGCCTTGAAAATTTCTATGGTAAAGAGTACTGTGGTTACGTATTCTATTTTGATTCCAAATTTGGTAGAGGGTTTTTGTGGGTTTGTTGTTTTTTTTTTTTTTGGGGGGGGGGGGTGGTTGGGTTTTTTTGTGAGACTTGCAGAGTAATACCACATCAGCAATTTGACACTCATGTAAACTGAAATGCTGAAATGGTGAAAAAAATGTGGATTTCCTTGCAGAATTGGGACCAAATGTTGTAGAGATGCAAACATAGCATGTGTTGCTTTCAGGGGTACTGTTGAAGCACCGAATCAGACTCTACAACTCAAGGAAAGTTATAAAGCAGGTATGTTTATTACGGTGCCAGGTGCAAGGGGGATCACTCCTCCTAACTTGCACACCAAGGGGTTAAGCAAGCAGATATTTATTACACACAAACATACATATTCATTAGGTTCCCGAGAGAGCCGGTGGGGATATTACAATTAGTTTAGGTACTCATTACCATAAGTCTCCTCCCTTTCGGCGCTTGCGCACTGCCCTCCAATGGTCGTGGGCAGGGGTCTTATTGCAAGCAGGACAGGATGGGCATAGCAGATGTTCAGGAGTCGCTGCCTCCAAACTAACTGATAAATTAGAAAGATGGTAAGAAAGAATTCACTCATTAGAAGGATGAAAAGAAATCATTCACTCTTGTTAGTAAGACTACGAAATTCTGTTGTCGCACCACAGACTTACAACACAAACCTTATTCTCTTAGACCTAAGTTAAATTAAAAGTGTTTTAACCCTATGTTTTCCAGGCACTTGCTTTCCTTGTATCACTGTGAGACCAGGTGAAGGGTGCTCTCTGGCGTGGAGGTGCACTGGACAACACTGCTTTCCAAGTATGCTTTGAATGGCCACATCCTGCGGAGTAAAGTCTTGTTTCTAAATGCTATTGGGTTGGAGGGGAAGCTGTAGGTGAAGTACAGAACTTCTGCACCATAACCACCACTCCCTCTGTTGTGAAAATGTGGGCTTGTTCACCTGGAGTGCAACAAGTTAATCTCAAACACAGAGTCAAAATACTGTTTAATTCATATTTGCACAAAGATGGGTGCTGGGGTCCACAAAGTCAGCACACCATCAGTCTGCCAGCTATCCCCTGTAAGACATTTCAAATGGTAATAATTGGTGTTTTCTATGTAGGTAACACCCTGCATCTCCAGCCATTTGCTCTTGCATTCTCTCCTTTCTGTTTAAAGACACAGCACATACATATTATTTGAGCGAGGGTCTCTGTGGGCAAGGGTGTCTTACCTTATGGGGTGTGATTTCTAGGATTATAATCATAGAATCCCAGGCTGGTTTGGAATGGAAGGGACCTTGAAGCTCATCCAGTTCCAACCCCCTGCCACGGGCAGGGACACCTTCCAGTAGACCAGGCTACTCCAAGCCCCGTCCAACCTGGCCTTGAGCACTGCCAGGGATGGGGCAGCCACAGCCTCTCTGGGCAACCTCCACCCTCACAGGGAAGAACTTCTTCCTAAGATCCCATCTCAATCTCCCCTCTGTCAGGTTAATGTCCTTCCCCCTTTTCCTGTCCCTACAGGCCCTTGTCAAAAGCCCCTCTCTAGCTTTCTTGTCAGCCCTTTAGGCACTGGAAGCTGCTCTAAGGTCTCCCTGCAGCCTTCTCCAAGCCAAACAAGTCCAGCTCTCTCAGCCTGTCTCCATGCTCCAGCCTTCCATAATGAACTACGTTCCTTTAGGGACACTGTTAACTTCTGTCTTGCTGCACTTTTCAAAACTGCTTCTCTGGTTTTGACCCTGGGTTTCTTCCTAATCTTTCTGAAGTTAGCTTTTCCTCTTCTTCTGATCCAGATGGTTCATGCATCAGGCTTCTTCTCAACGTCTTAGAGCTGGCAAGGGAACATCATCGTTCCAAACTCAAGATTTTCAAGCTTTCACACACACAATCTTTTACAACTGACTTACCCATTGATCGGTAACAGGTCCGCTCGCCTCCATGCAGCCCCCAAGCCCCACAGGGGCACCTCCCGAGGCTTCGGCCCGCCCCAGGGAGGTGCCGGCAGAGCCGGGGAGGGAGGGCCGGTCTGCGGCCGGCTTGGCAAGTGGGTCGGCAGCTCAGGGACCGGGAGGGAACGGAGTGGGGAACGCCCCGAAGGTGTTCCACCCCCACCCGGGCGATCCGACGGCTTTAAAGCTTCACCGCGCGGCAGTAGCCGTGTTTTCCGACTGCCGTAACCCGCTTCGGAAGCGGCTGCGCACCACCGCCTTCAGGCTTTTTCACTTTAGTGTTGTTCTGCTGGTGTCATTACGGAGTTTTCGTGTTTTTTCTAGATAGGATCTGTGTTTTGCAGGAGGTGCTGTTCACGTCTCTGGTAAGTGAAGTGCTCTACGTCAGAAAACAAGACGACCAACCAAGACTCAGGAGGAGAAGATGGAGGAAGCAGAAGAGGATGACATGGCATGCGGAGACTTGGGAAATGGCCTCGGGAGAAGACCCGGAGATGTTTATGTAGGGGAAGATTTACAGAGCTGCTATTCATTTAAATCTAGGAAGGAACCTGGAAAAGCTTGTCGTTCTCTCTTGTCAGCAAAGAGAGTGGAAGAAAGTGATGCTGCAACTCTTCCTGGCTCAAAACAAAACAGTTTTTACAATAGATCATCGAAAAAGCCTGTTTCTAGTTCCACACAACAGCGTAGCTGTGGTAAGAGTAATTTGGGTGTTTATTATTTACCGTAAGAAAAACCCCTGTTGGCAAAACCAAGCAGTTCATTTGCTCCACAAGGTGTCCACAAGTCGAAGTCAAAGCGTATGCTAAAACACTTGGAGATCTCTGGACGATTCCAAAGCACATGACTGCTGGGATCCAGCGCAGCCTCTAAGGCTGCTGTTAGTGTCACAATAGGGGAGGCAGAGTAGCCTCTGTGCCTAGACCTTCCAAAGCATTTGACAGCAAAATTGCTTTTCAGTGAGTGAGGCTGTGGCCTTTTTTGTGTAAACTGACCATTTTTAAAGTGTTTAGTTTTGCTTTTGAAAGTGCTGTTTAGAAAAGAGCATCCTGTGGTGGGGGACAGCATTGTTTTTCTCTAAATACAGGTGTTAAATTTAATGGACTTCCTTGGACTCATGGTTTAAGTGTGTTTTCCTAGACGTTCTATCATTGGAACAGGTTGTCCAGAGAAGCCATGTCCGTCCTCTCACTGGCAGTGCTCAAGGCTAGGTGGGACAGGGCTTGGAGCAACCTGTCCTAGTGTCCCTTACCATGGCAAGAGGTTGGAACTGAATGAGCTTTAAAGTCCCTTCCAGTCTAAACTGGTCTGTGATTCTATGATTCTGTGAAAGCTTATGGCTAAATATTCAAAATCCCATTTGCTGTTGGCATATTTTTGGGGTTAAGAAGTTGGTTTTGGAACCTGCACATCTCAGTTCTCTGGGTTGCTTTTTTTTTTTTTTTTTTTTTGGTGAAGATAACACTGCTGTAGATAAAATCAAATATAGGCAGTGCTGTTCATTACACATCACTTGCTTTCCCTTACATTTTTAGCCATTTTTAGTATGTTGACCAAAGTATTTCCGTGTAATTTGTTTATTTTTCTCCTTTAGAACAAGGCCCTGCTATCCTCTCCACACACCGCTGTAAGCCAAGACATGTAATTATTCTTCATTGGTTTCAGCATCTTCAGTGCAAAGATGTCAGGAAAACAGCATAATTCATGTTTGTTTCACTGCAATTATGCTGGTCTTTTGGGTGATCTTTGGTCATCTTTGTGTGATACTTGTCTTTGATCTAGGTCTGTCACACAGCAGCATCCATGAAAGCATGACTGAAGTCCACGTGCATCCTGGCTTGGATTTAGTAGGAGGCTACATCTTAACCTGCTTAGTTTAAGAGGAGTAGTAACTTCTTGTGTAGAGGAATACTGGATCTTGTGGGATACTCCACTAACATACTTCATCTTCCAATCTTGAAAATTGACATGAATTCTAAATAGTGCTAGATGCTGTTTTGTTGACTGTGGTTGTTTAAAGGTTGCAATCTGAAAAGAAGCTAAAAAAAAGTGTTGTTTTTGTTTTTTTTTTAATCAAGATGGCAGTTTTGTGGTTTTGTTTGGTGGTTTTTCTTTTGTGGGATTGTTTTTGGGTTTGTTTTTGGGGATTTTTTTTATGACATTCTAAAATAATTGTCCATATTTTAGGTCTCTTTATAACTGACCTTTTTTTTCCCATTTCAGTTCTTTAACTGTGAAACAATGTGTTTGATTTTAGTATTTATGTATTTCTTAAGTCTTTTAATTGGCTCCTGAAGAAAAAAATATACCTCTGAATGTTACCTATTTCCAGGGTAAAGCAAATTTTCATGTTTTCTTTTGTAAATATTATAGTATCTCAGCATTTAGTATCTGCTATCAATCTTACAGAATCTAATACTGATGTGCCAAATGAAGAACTAAAGCAACAACTTTGGGAAGCTCTAGAGGTAGGTAACTGTGCCAAGTGTGCTGTTGTTGAAATCTTCACTTCCTTTTAACATAGCAAAGTGTTAGTTTAGCTGAAGATCTTGGCATGTCCAGGATCAGGGACGGATTCAGGTTCTAGTAACCAGTGCAGTAGTTGGAAGCCTCATTCAGTTTTATGACAGGAATTTTATTTTATTATTATTTTTATTTTTTTGGGGGAGAATGGAGAGGAAGTATTTCGAAAGATGTAGAGATGTAGATGATATTGAAAGGATCGGACTACTTTTCTAGCAGGTTTTTTTATTTAAGCTTCAGGGCCTGAAAATCTTCAGTGTAAAAAGAATAGTCTTTGGGGGTTTAATCTGGATTTTTACTGAAAGGTGGTTAATTCCTACATTTTAATTTTACTGTGGTTAAATATGTTGATGTGTTGGGATCAGTCTGGGCAGAAAGAACATGGTGACCTCAGCTGTAAGGGTATCAACTTTCATCTGTACTGTGTTCTTTAGCCCCAGGATATCCTGTGGTAGGTCACTGTCAAGTTTTCTTAGCATGAAGAAGCTTCAATGCACAGCAAGTTAAAATGTCGAGGAACCTTACTCATTTTCAATGAGACAAAACTGAAAAAATGCCGCTGCTCCTAGGAACAATTTCAGTATCAATGCTGCATTAACAGGCCTCAAAGAGCTATAAAAAAAGGTTTTCTATGACAGCAAGTGAACAACTGAGTGGCCTACATAGGGGTTAAGGAAAGATAAGTATACAAAGCAGTAAATTTCATTTTAACTCTTGGAAACCAAAAAACCTGCTGTGTTCTAAAGGGGGGAATGTTGCATAAAGAAATGATTGGCAGGTACCTACAGCAGGGATCTGTGTGGGCAGTGGTTTTATTCTGGACAAGTAGTGGTTTTAATCTAACAGTTGTAACACGATAGTCACGCTATAGAGTATAGATGTTTTGTATGATATATTTAGGGTATGTCATATTAATGGAGCATTTATATTTTAGTATATATTTGTAGTATTTGATACTGCATGTATAAGAAAAGTGTACTCTGTTCTGTTTCCTTCTTTTAAAGCTCAGGACCTATGTTGGTACATACAGCTTCTTTAGCAAGGGAAAACTGCAGTGGTTTATTTTCCAAATACCCTGGAAGAGAACAGAAAGAATAATAATTACAAGTATTCTTCAAGGATTTGGTGCTAGCATGCACTGTTAATATTTCTTCATTGTAAGCAAGCTACTTGTCAGGAAAGAATCATATAGCGTAGAAGCAGAACACTGGTTTTTTGAAGGGGGCAAATTTACATTGCCCTCTGCGTTTATGAGTTTTAACAGGATTACCTTGGGTTTTACTCAGTGTACCTATTTTGTTTTGCTTCAGGAAGTTGACATTTTGAAAGTTGAGCTTGAAGCATCTCAGAGACAACTTGAAGGAAAAGATGAAGCCCTAAGAATTCTGCAGAGCATGGTAGGAGTTTTTCAGAAATCATTAATGGCAAAGGAAGGAAAACAAGAAATCTTCCTGCCGCTCCTCATTAAAACTCCCTGAACCTGTGTTTACCAGGACTTTAAAGCGCTGAGTCTGCAAGTGTATACATACTTGGCTTCTACAACTTTTACTTCATGGAACTATTGTGGTTATTGAATAAGATTTTGCTGTTGTAGCAATTCTCTGTTTTTATCTTTGAGGTTCTTTGAGGATTTAAGTTAAAAGAACAAGGCTTTCTCTCCAGCCCTTTAAATTATACGTTTTGCCAGTGCTTGAACTTCCGCTGCAAAGCACAGATATTATCAGTTGACTGCTCCATCCGTTGTCTTGGAGGACATTATATATTAAATGTTAGGTCAGTCTTTTGCCCACAGATTATAATACTTTTATTCGTTATCACTATAGATTATGTTGAAATCAGTTCCTGGTTTTTATCCTGCTGCCATAATCCGTTTATAGTCTGCAGTGTCTACCCTCAGACATTCATAGTAAGTTCCACCTGGCTCAAAGTCTAGGTATGTTGTAACCAAGTTTAAGAGCTGATTTTGTGGATGAGCCCTAAAGAAGACACAATGATGTCATCTTAAATGAATGCTGCATTTTCCAATAGAAATTATTAGGGGATGGAAACCCAAGTTTGTTAATGCAACGTAGCATTATGTGACTTGAAATTAGAACCCCCTGGGACTTACAAGTAAGTTGCTAGTGTTTGTAATTCTGCACACTTCTTTTTAGCTGCGAGTTTGAACTTCTCATGATGTAACACTAAAAATTTGTCTAAAGCCAAATTAATAAACTTAATTACAGTATTTTAAAGGCTTGTGCTTTTTTTGTTTGTTTAGTTGTTACTGGTTTTGGTTTTATTTTTGTTTTGCAGGCAGTATTTAATAAAGCCACTAGTCACACAAAAGAAATGCTTCAAAAGACTGAAGAAGAAAAGAGAACTTTAGAAAAGGTAAGGGTGCATTTTTCCTTCACACCTCTGCAAGAACACAGAGTTCATTGCTATTAATATCACGTTATCAGACTGTTTATTTAGATCAGAACAAATCTGCCATTAGTTCCAGGTTTTTTTGAAAGTATTATTATTCTCTTTTTAGTAGAAATGGAAAATGCTAATGTATCACCTTTTTGATTTAGGTGTCTTGATGCTGTATATAGTGTGTAGAAATAGTACCTGAAGGTTGCTAGAGCACTTTACTTTCTGTTGGTGTTTGTTGTGAGTTTCGCAGTCATTCATAGGGAGTTGCACTATTTCTTAGTTATGAAGCTGACACTTCCCAATAAGTCTAAGAAATGGGTGCCAAATTTTCATAGGGGTGATGGAGAGGAGGAGGAGAAAGGCGGCAGTGAGCTACCTTCTTAAACTGATTTCCGTGCTTTTTTTCTCTTCATGTGTGCCCTTGCCACAGAACAGTAAGTAGGCAGGGAAATGTGGCAGTGTGGGTTTGTTTTTCTCATAAGCCACTACAAGCATCAGTTCATGCAACACTGTCTGGAATCCACAGATCAGTGATGCAGAAATTTTCTGGTGTCTGGCACCAAGTGTATTTTTAGCAGTATCATAGATTGTCATTGTTATTGGTCACCTACATTTCTGCCAGTGCTAATCTCAGCATCAGCAGTTCCTCTTCTTCCTTTCAATAGGAGGCTTGTAATAGACTGCTGCAGATTTGTTTTGTTTCTACAGGAAATAAATATTTTGCAATGGGAAATTGAATTTGATCAGGATCGATTTAAAAATACAGAAGACATGTGGAGAGAAAAATATGACAGGTATTTGACTTACACTGTGTATTTTTGTGAGTTCTTTTAATTGCATTGAATGCTATGTGTCTTTCCTGTGTTCAAAGTTTACTTCATTGGATTTTCAGGGTTTTTCATATTTTCCCAATTTCCTTCCATATTTGGGAATATTTATCCAATTTTCATGCTCGTCACATTTGTATATTTCAGTTGAAATTTCTAGCTTTGCTAGTCTGAGTTTTCACTTCATCCTATTACACTATTATGCTAGCCAGCTGGAGCCAGACTGTTCTTTACTTTCAGTGTAAATGAGGTATGTGCATGCATGTGGAAATACCATTCGCTGGTTAATCACTGCTTTATTTTCTTGCACTGAAAGTGTGAGTGCACATACAGGTAAAATGAAATGCTTTTGAGGGAAGATAATCAACTGGTTCTTTCTTTAAATCAGATTTGCTCTGGATAGACAGCAGGTGTGGTTACGGCAAGCAGAAGATGCCGGAAGCACTAAACTAACAATGCAGCAAAAAGGCCTTGAAAAAAGTGACCAGCAGGCTCCCTTATTTAAATGTAGGAACAATATCTCTGAAGTCTACCCATCAGAATTATTTTTTTTTTCTTCAAACTCTGAATGGGTCAATAAGCCAAAAGTTTACAAACTATTTGTTTGAAAGAGGAGTTTTGTGAAGAGGTTTGATCTTGTTCATTTGTTAACTTAATTACCTTCAGGGATACTTTGTGAAAAAAAGTTGGCTTTCCTGACTTATGAGATTGGAAGTGTATCCAGGTAGTTTGGAGCAACAAAAACTAGCATTAACTGTTGAAAACTACAGCTGTGGCTTCAGCAAACTGCAAGCCAAAAGTTCAGTCTGCTTTGCAAAAAGGTTTTCTGATACAGGTGTCAGAAAACAGGGCAGCAAGATGAGAAGAATGTGTACTCCCTTTTTTTTATCCAAGTGAAATAATTCAAGCTACTATTTAAAAAAAGAAAAAACAAAACAAAACAAAAAAAAACCACATGAATTTGCAGCATTCTGCATTACTGACATCTGAAGAGATGCACCAAATAAATCACCGAATTGTAGAATGGTTTGGGTTGGAAAGGGTCTTAAGATCATCTAGATCCAAGCCCCTGCCATGGGCTGGGATGCCTCGCACTAGACCATGTCACCCAAGACTCTGTACAACTTGGCCTTGAACACTGCCAGCGATGGAGCATTCACTACTTCTGTTCCAGTGCCCCACCACGCTCACAACAAAGAACTTCTTTCTTACATCTAACCTGAACTTTCCCTGTTTCAACCATCACCCCTTGTCCTGTCACTGAAGTCCCTGATGAAGAGTCCCTCCCCAGCATTCTTGTAGCCCCTCTTCAGATACTGGAAGGCTGCTATGAGGTCTCCACGCAGCCTTCTCTTCTCCAGGCTGAACAGCCCCAACTTTCTCAGCCTATCTTCATACGGGAGGTGCTTCAGCCCCTGATCATCCTCGTGGCCTCCTCTGGACCTTCTCCAACAGCTCCATGTCCTTCTTATGTTGAGGACGCCAGAACTACGCACAGTAATGCAAGTGGGGTCTCACAAGAACAGAGTAGACTGCCACTTCCCTATTCAAGAAGGAAATACTTCGATACCTCAAGGAAAAACATGGTATAAATGCATATTGTATTTTCTAAGATTGCAACACTTGGCAAAGCAGCTGTTCCTAAGAACAGTGTTCAGCCTACAGGAAGTTTATTTTATAAAGTTCAGACCAAAGACCTGTTGTCACATGGCCAATAACAATTCTGTACTTTCAAGAAAGAGATTTCTCTCAAATGTTTCAGATCTTCATGATTACAAATTTCTTTGAGATTCTAATGGTACTGGTACTTAAACTCGCCTCCTGTTAAAATCTGAAGTTGCTGAATGATCTTTGTTTTTTAATTTTCTTTTTCAAACATTCGCTCAAACATACTTGGACACATTAAATTGCTCATGTAAGGGTGTGGTTTCATGAACAAGGCAAGCCTGTTTGAACAGCCCATGCTATCTGGGTTGCAAGAGAAACCTCTGTAAGCGCACAGATTCCTGGTTTTGCTCTCTGCAGAGCCACATGCAGCCCTGGAAAAAAGAAGCTAGACTGCAAAGCATGCTTCCTTAGCCTTGCGTCAGTGCCACTCAGACCAAGCCTACACAGAGCCTACGCAAGTTGGTTAGGAGTAGTGTTAGGTTGGATACTGGCCTCTGACTAGCAGATCTGGATCTAGCAACATACTACTTATTATTGGTAGTTATTGTTAAGGGAAAATTTTACCATTTTTCTCAATAAAAATATTAAAAGTGAGAAAACAACTTGTATAATGCAGCATGGATAATATCTTGTCAAACTGGCCACTCAGCTCTTTCCAGTTTTGACTTTTTTCTTCAGTCTTCCCAATAATCCTAATCTAAAATATTTTAAAAGGTAATACATCCTTTTTCTAACTTCTGCAGGATATATTGTGAAAATGCAGCTCTTAAGGAAGCATTGAAAATGAGAACAGAAGAAGTTAAAACTTGTAAAGCTGAAAATGCAAGTAAGCCACCAACAGCTATTCCTCTTAATACAGTTTCTCAGGAATAATGCAGTATTTAGCTATGAAGGAAGCTTTCTGTTGGTATAAGTCTCTTTGTTGCTGGCAGATGATCGTAGTGGGTATGCAGAAGCCCTCTTTCAATGGAAAAGTTGTGTTTTGTTTAGTTTTTTTCTTCTTTTAAAAAGCAAAAGTAAATGACAGGAGAAGTTTGGTATGCATAGCTTAAAAAGTAGATCAAGTATGACAAAAGTATATCTGTCTTATTTCACTGGCCTGGAAAACACAACTGTTCCTGCATCTGCATAGTCTTATCGTATTCCCAAACTGATGCTTTATAGAACTTTTAATTTCTGTGTAGTCAAAGTCAGAAGCTAAGAAATCAGAGCAGCAGACTTTGAAATCACTTTCCTTGTTTTATTTCATAGTGCTGAATCAGCAGTGCTTGGAATTTCTTGCCATGCTAGATGTGAAACAACAGAAGGTTGTTCAGGAAAACATGTCCTTGAATAAAAGCTACATTACAGATTTTACAGGTCTTGAAGTAAGTAACTTAGACAGTTTTCAAAATGGCTGGTTCAAAAATATGTATATATTCAAAATACATAGATAATTTTTGCCTACTGATTATTTAACTGTTTCTTTGGACCAGTTTTTAGCTAATAAGAGTGTACCCTTGCCTGTTAATCAACATTCTAATTTGTGGATTATCTTGCAAAGAAAGAGTAGACAGAAGAAGCATCAGGCTATTTTTCACAAGCTAGCGTGCTTATATTTTATTTCCTAACTCCTTAAATCTTAATCTCTTTGCTTAGAGATTTACTTTATTGGAAAAAAAAAATCTTATTAAGTCTTCAGGGAGTAACATACAGAGGCTGATAGGCTTTGCCTTTAGTTTATCTTGCTGAAAAAGCACAGTTCACGTGTATCATTATGAGTCAAAAGCAATCACACATAAATCGCTTGCAGCTTGCTTCCCCTGACTCTTATACTCCCTTTGTAGTTTCAGGATGTGTTTTTGCTAGCCTTCTGGAATCTCTTGGATTGTGTTGTGTGTGCAGTTAAATATTTAACTGGTGGTTTGGTTTGGATTTTCAGCTGGCAGTTCTAGGAGCCTGCACATGCAATGCTTCTGGGGGACAGCCTTGTCCCTGTGCTAAAATGGCAGCTGTAACACGAAAGCAACTTCTTCATCTCAAGCAAGAGGTAACACTGCTTGGCTTAAATGTGAACATGCAGAGGCATGCTTGTGCTTGAAACTAAGTAAAGCAGAAACACTCTGTTACAGCTTACACAAACTAATGTGTTTTAAACCAAGAATGCATCTCAGAATTTATCTAGAGTTTGTTTGTAATGCTGTGACTTTTGCTGATATGAGGTTGTAATTGCGGTATCAATCAGCTTTACTAGAAACAAACAAAAAAATCTGTTTCTCGTTCTTTTTCCTTCCACCTGTATTTTTTTAATCTTAAAAAAAAAATAAAGAACACTCTAAATGTATGCACTCCATAAGCATATGCCCAGCGTGATTGTGGGCTACAGCTGACCCTTTCCCTTCCTTCCTGGCAGTATATTCTACCCCTCCCCTGCACTGACATCAGCACTCCCCAGCCTGCTCACTCAGTTAGGTCAGGGAGCTGATCTGGCTGAAAGCTGTATACTTGCATCACTCTTCAATCAGTAATGTGATTTTCAAGGTCTTAAGGCTTTTAATTCAGTGGAATTCTATAGCTTTAGAATTTTTCTTCTAGTTCAAATTTGACTCTACAGATGTGGAAACCATCCTAGTGGTCCCACTGCAGAAGTTCCAGTGATTGACTTGTTTTGAAAATAGGTACTGTCGTGTCTCTTTTGTCAGATTAGTAACCCTGACATAGAATTTGCAATTGGCATGGGACATTTGTACCCTCCTCAAGGTCTTCTGCATATCCAGAGATAAATAGTCATTGCTGGCAGCTTGTCTGTGTAGGTGGGTGGTGATGTATGCGTGCATAGAAAAGGAAAAGTAAGGACTTCAATACACATTTCAAAATCTATTTCTTAACATGATGAGGAAGCACTTTGGTTTCTACTACTTCTTTGATTATACTTATTTAAAAGTTGTCTGTGTTGATGGTTTCAGTCTGTCTCTTCATATAAAATTTAGATCTGCTCTTGCTTCCAAATTGCTCAATACACCTTAAATTTTCACTGAATTAAAAACAGGGTGAAAATCTGAAGAAGAGTAAAGATGAAGCTTATGTAATGGCAGATGCTTTCAGAATTGCATTTGAGCAGCAGCTAATGCAGAGGAAGGACCAAGCCCTGAGGCTTGCAGAAGTGATAAAGATTAAGAAGGAAACAAGATTTATAAACTGGAGACGTCTGAAAGATGATGGTAACTGGACATGCTATGTATCTGTAATGGTTGGCTGCAGAAGAAGTAAGGTGACAAGTGGCACAAGCAGACTTTCTTACTATACTAGATGTATGTCTGTGGTTTAATTGCTGACTGAGGTTTTTGAAGTTGAGCAAAAAAAGGAACAAAGTTATGTCAAAACTATAAATACGTTAAATAGTTTGTCATGTCATTGAGGAATTTCTACCAGAAGTTTTGCGTGTGTAATGTAGAGTATCTGTATGTAAGTGGAATGTATGAATACTACACTGGAGCTACTAGTCTAGGCTTTTGATGTAACTTTTTTTTATTACACTTTCATGAACAGTACTACCTGATTAAAACCATGCTGGAATAAATAAACTATAGTCTAGGTTGACAATAACATTCTGGATATTAGATGTTTATTATGAGAACAACACAAAAAAGATAACATCTGGGAAGTTTAGCCTGACCATTTTAGATGCTGTCAACAACTCAGTAGTTGGCTGTGTTGATGATCTTAAAGGCCTTTTCCAAATCAGTTGATTCTGTGATTCTATGATTTACCTTGATAGGTTGTTGTTTTGTTTTTTTTTTTCAAGTGAGCTCTATGTAGGAGTTAGGGAAGGAAGAGAAATTATATATATACATATATATATGCACACTGAGCTTTCACTGACATACTAAATAGTTGTGGTTGGGTTTTTTTTTTCTGTTTTTTGAGAAATTTCTAGGTTTTTATTATGCGTGTACTTGACGTACAGTTCTGTTGTCCCCAACATAAAAAGGGCATGGAGCTGTTGGAGAAAGTCCAGAGGAGGCCACGAGGATGATCAGGGGCTGAAGCAGCTCCCGTATGAAGACAGGCTGAGAAAGTTGGGGCTGTTCAGCCTGGAGAAGAGAAGGCTGCGTGAAGACCTCATAGCAGCCTTCCAGTATCTGAAGAGGGGCTACAAGAATGCTGGGGAGGGACTCTTCATCAGGGACTGTAGTGATAGGAAAAGGGGTGGTGGTTTAAAGTTGAACAGGGAAAGTTCAGGTTAGATATAAGAAAGAAGTTCTTTGTTGTGAGGGTGGTGAAGCCCTGGAACAGGTTGCCCACAGAAGTGGTGAATGCTCCATCACCGGCAGTGTTCAAGGTCAGGCTGGACAGAGTCTTGGGTGACATGGTCTAGTGTGAGGCATCCTTACCCGTGGCAGGAGGGGTGGAAGTAGATAATCTTAAGGTCCTATCCAACCCTGGCTATTCTGTGATTCTACATGTATCTACGTTAGTATTTATTGTTATTCTTACACTTCATGTGTTACGAAGTGAGTTACAAAGCCCTTTTTAAAAGAGGAAGAATTCCAAAGATCCTTTCCTTCTTTAAGGTAAAGGGTAAAGATAAGTACTTAAGTGCTTCTGTCATGGTGAAAACCATAGCAGAATTTAGGAATGGCACTTGAAGATACATTTGTGTTAGCCATTGACCTGGACATGCCTTGTTTTGAGGTGAGTCTTAGAATCAATCACAAAATCAGCCAGGTTTGGAAAAGACCTTCAAGATCATCAAGTCCAACCAAAGGGAGGGTTCATCCTCCTTTCAGGTAGTTGTATAGAACAGTAATGTCTTCCCCCTGAACCTTCTCTTCTTCAGACTAAACACCCCACTTCCCCTAGCCTAGATTCCTTGAGCACCCTTGGGATGTAATACTAAAACATCACACATCTTAAGTACTGACATCATTGTTTCCAAGCTCTATATACCAATACATACATTTCACAAATTTAATGTATTTTAACCTTTTTAGAAATCTTAGAATCTCTTGAGCAGCTTATGTCAAAGAATATATATATATATATATTAGACTGAGAGAAGCTGTAGACTGCATTGCCCTTTAAGAGGAAATTAGTCAGGGTCCAGTTTTACACAGTTCTTTAGGAAATGTGTCTCTTTGTCTCAACTCCACAGTTCATGTACTTCTGTTTTCCTTAGGGCATGTCAAGTTACAAGAAAACAAGAGCAGTCTGGGACAGAAACTATCGAGCCTGCTCTCATCAGAGGCGGATGGCAAGAAAGTTAAAGAGCTGGACAATCCTAATGAAATCCTGAAGATGTTAATAGATCTGGTTAGTGTCTGTTAAACTATTCATCATGAGTCCAAATATGTTATTTTGCACAAAATGCTTTTTTCTTAACTTATAAAATGCTTTCCTTTCTTCCTCTTTTAAATAAATACTCAGGTAAATGACAAAGAGGAGGCTCTGGCTCATCAAAGAAAGGTTAACTACATGCTAGCTCGAGCAATTGAGGCAAGCGAAGATGATTCGGAACAGGATACCAGAAATGGGATGCTACGTAATCGTCAATACAAAGTACAGGAGCCATTGGACCCCAGATGTGCCTGCTGCCAAAACCTTTGTTCTCAAAGCAGTGTTTCCCCAGTTTCCAGTGCAAAAGCATGTGAAAATCCAGTAAAAATGCTTCAAAAATCACACTCCTGGCCCTCTGAGGCTACGCACTGTAAAGAAAATGATTCACGTGGAAGAGCAGATGAAACCGTAGTGATCTCTATGTAGTCATCATTGGCAATAAATTTATTTGTTTTTAAAAAAAAGGATGTTGTGGAAGGCTATTGTTCAGCCTGGAGAAGAGAAGGCTCTGGGGAGACCTTAAAGCAGCTGCCAGGGCCTAAAGGGGTGACAAGAAACTTGAAGAGGGGCTTCTGACAAGGGTGTGTAGGGACAGGACAAGGTGAATGGCTTTAACCTGACAGAGGGAAGATTGAGATGAGCTCTTAGGCAGAAGTTCTTCCCTGTGAGGGTGGTGAGGCCCTGGCACAGGTTGCCCAGAGAAGCTGTGGCTGCCCCATCCCTGGCAGTGCTCAAAGACAGGTTGGATGGGGCTTGGAGCAACCTGATCTAGTGGAAGGTGTCCCTGCCCATGGCAGGGGGTTGGAACTGTATGGACTTTCAGGTCCCACACAAACCAGTCTGGGATTCTGTGAAATATTTAAAAATGCCCAGTCATGGAATCACTGAGTACTGGCCCAGGCCAGAGCGTTTGCTGCTGCCATCTCCAGTGTTTCAGAAGCAGCAAGGTGCCTATTGCTTTGGTGAAACAACCGGACATACTGAACGTCATACTAATGCCCAGACGAGGTGGAGCTGCCGTGACGTCACGTGGGTGACGTCAAGGAAACTGTCCTAGCGTGGTTATCGCTCTCTGCCGGCTGGTTGCGGTATCGCGCGTGTCGGGGCTGCGTCAATCACAGGCTGGCTCCGCCCCTTTCCTGCCTCACCTGCTCGCTCTGCCCGCACCGCGACTGCGCAGGCGCGGGGGACGTGGTCGTTCGAGCCTCGGCTGGGCGCGCAGAGGAGGGGCTGCTCCTGTGGTAAGCGGGGCGGTGGGGGAGGTGCTTAGGTTCAGCACCGGCCTGCCCCCCACCCCGGGGTGAGGATGTGGGTGGCGGGCTGGTGCAGCAGCGGTGGGGCAGAGTGTGGGGCGTGCGAGGCGCGGTGCAATCGTCGGTATCGTGCCGCCGGGTGGCCTTCCCGCCCCCCAGCCTGCTCCAGCCGCGGCCTTCCCGGTCCACTTTCCCTGGCGGCGGGCCTGGTGCACGGGTCCGGCCGCCGCCCGAAGCTCCCGAGCGGGTCGGGGAAAACGGGAGCTGGGCCTAGTCTTGATGCGTCCGGGTGTCGCGGTTGCCGCGCGGGTTATGGCTTGTTAGTGCTCCTTTTGCCGCGGTCGGCTCCCTCTTCTAGGTGTCAGGGACCTTTGTCTTGCCTGATGTGGTATAGATGTGTATCTCAGTTGAGGAAAACGTATTAAGTATTCAGCGCTGAATTTTATTCCGGGCGTGAAGAGGGGCTTGTTTACTTCAGAGCTGGTAAGCTGTCATGAGTGAGAGAAACTTTGTGCAGGGAAGATTATACAGCCTCAGCGGCATGAGCGAATACACTCTCTGGAAATGGAAGATAGTAATGAAAGAAAATAATCCCCTTGTACTGGGCACTGGTGAGGCCGCACCTCAGATCCTGTGTTCAGTTCTGGGCTCCTAACTACAAGAGAGACATTGAGGTGCTGGAGCACCTCAGAGGGTCCAAAGAAGAGCAACGAAGTGGTGAAGGGCCTGGAGCACAAGTCGGATGAGGAACGGCTGAGGGACCTGAGGGGGTTTAATCTCAAGAAGAGAAGGCTTAGGGGGGACCTTATTGCTCTCTACAACTACCTGGAAGGCGGATGGAGCCAAGCGGTGACTAGTCTCCAAGGAACAAGGGATAGGACAAGAGGAAAGAACCTCAAGCTGCACCAGCAGATAGGTTTAGGCTGAATATTAGGGACAGTTTCTTCCCCAAAAGAGTAAACAGGCATTGGAACAGGCTGCCCAGGGCAGTAGTGGAATCGCCATCCCGGGAAGTGTTTACAAACTGCGTAGACAAGGCCCTCAGTGACGTGGTTTAGCGATAGCCTTGGCAGTACTGAGGAGCAGTTGGACTTTTGATGATCTTGAAGGTCTTTTCCAAATCTGTTTGATTCTGTGGTTCCGTGAAAAACAAATCCTTGTGGTGTTTTAGGATAGAGTCTGCCACTGGCTGTTCTTGCAGCAGTTCTTGTTGTGTATTGCATGTCAGGTTGCTTAGATGATTTGGTTGCTCCTAGAGGGTTACTTACTGGTTTTGCTTTGTTGTTCCATTGATTTTGGTAGGGGATACAAAGTATAATGTACACGCACCATACACTTACAGGCGTTAAATATTTTAAGATGTGTTTCTGGATAAACTATGAAACATTCTCAGTCTGTATTTAAATATAAGCTGTAATGGCAGAGAACTGGTTTATTGGTGCATCCTGAAGAAAGAAACAGGGCTCAGAGAAGTTTCCTGCCAGTACTGTAGGCTGTTAGTATCTGTTGCTGAGGTTGCCTAATACAAGTATATGGTAATTAGTAATGCATATCAGAGAAGATGAGAATATTAAGGGAACATTGGTTTCCATTGGGTAGTGATCTTTCAGACCTGGTACAATAATTGTACTATCATTACTCATTTTCTAATGCTGAGTAATAACTGCTGATACAACTGATGATGATGTCACTGTGGGCAGTCTGAGATGCATTTGTTTGGTTGAGCAAGTGGATTCTTCAGCTGTGGACCTGGCTGCTCGTGGCACTGCTTATGTGTCAAAGCACTGCTGAACATGTGTAGTTGTTGGTGGAGTTTTGGAGAAATTGTGTTGAATAAACAGAATTTTGCTCTTTTTAAGCAAGGAAATTTAGTTTTTTGCAGTGTGGCATGTAAGCTTTTCCTTGTGTGTCTGAAAACTTTCATCTTCAACCCCTGATTCAGCTGGTAAATTTGCAGTGGCAGCAGCTGGTGCAGTTTTGGGGTTAGATAATCTGTTGTCTTGCTTAGCAGGAATTCGTTAGTTTTTATTTGACAACATTCAAGTTTTAACAAAGCATTTGCTGAGTTGTAATGAAGTTCCCTGGTAAGTGTATTGCTGATGAACATCAAGGGCAGTAATTTGTGCCCGTGTTTTGTTCAGTTGTGTTTTTTTTTTTTGTCTGTGGGGCCCTGAATTGGTGGGTAGGTGTATGGTATAGTGGTATGGGGGGGGGGGAGGAGAGGTAGAGAAAGCTGGTACCTAAGTAATTAAGTACCCTTAAGGTGGGAGAAGCAGCATGCTGGGTTTGATGCAGTTCACTTCTACAGCACTGTGAGTTTACTTCTTAATGGTTGTGTTTCTGTCAGAGGCTTTGTTCTAACTATGGTAGCTGATGGGTGTATGCTAGAAAAAAACTGCTTAAATCCTGTTGCAAGAATAAAAGCTTCAGTATAGGTTTCCGCACAGGCTAAGTATGATTAAACACAATCATGGAGCTAAAATGATGTGCCTTTGCAGTGAACAAAAAGACTTTCCTGATAATATAAAATTAAGATGGGCTGGAGACCTGTGTGCATATGTGGTTTTCTTTATCTCTAAACCTGATCGTTTCTTGTTTTAGCATGCTAAAAATAAAAATAGGGCTGATTCTGCAGTGAGAATTAGCTGTGACTAGCTGGAGACCTGGTAATGCCTATACTTATTAACCCTGTGGAGAGTGTTCTTCAAGGATTCTTAAACATCAAAATGCAGCTTGTCATCAGACATTAAACTGATTAGCTGGTAATAATTAACTTACAATTTTATTTTACAAATTGTCACCACTGAAAACTACTGCCTACCTCCATATAGAGAGACTGTATTTGAAAATAAGTTGTCAGTCCATCCAGTGATTTGGCCATTCTCTACCCTGGCAAATATGTTATCTCGTTCTTTAAGTGTTGAGGAGTCCCTTGTAGAATGTTGGGTTTGAGCTCTGGAAAATGTGCCTGTTATGTTAAAGTGATTCATAAAGGTTATAAAGCAGTGGCCTGTGAAGTGCAGTGAGGCACTTGCACTCATTGCAGTTTGTCCAGATCACAGTATTTGCTTTCTTTAGGTAACAGGTAGGTAGTAGAATTTTTGCCTCTTTTCTGAAGATGCTGTCTTTGTGATATTTAAAGTGCAGTTCTAGGAGTTTACCAGAGACCAAGCCTAGTCTGACTGAGAAAATAACATAAGCAAACCTTTGTTATTCTCTTTTCTTCAGTTTAAGCTTGTCTTTTGGAGGCCTTAGAAGGTAGGGGAGGCTGTTTGATCAGTTGTTGATGTGGCCTAAATACTAACTGTTCAAAATTCTTTGTGGGATTGGCACAGAATAGCTCCCTTCAGTGCAGTTCACATTTTCTGTTGGAAGTAATAGCTTCCTGGATTCTCCTTGGTGTCTGCTGCCTGGCAGAGCAATGAAGTGTTGTTAGTTTTCCAATTAAACGCTTGAGTAAGGTAATGACGAATGCTGGTCAGGACACAAGTAAAAGCTTTGAAAGATAAGAACTTAAGGTGAGCTTGCTAAGAAACACACCAAATGCTTACCTAGAGTACTCTTAGTGTGCTTTTGGTAATACATCAATAGAAAGTACTACTCTGTCCTCAAGCAGAAGTTAACAGAGCAGAGTTGACTGTTGATTGGAAAAAGAAAAAAGGTGGATCTTTGTTAACCTGTGTACTTGGAAGCCCTTGTGATCAGTGTGTTCTGTGTTTCAAGTGAGATAAACTGCTGCTTAAGGGAGCAAGATGCACATAAGGACAGATTGTGTGATCAGAAATGATGACCTGTAATGGTATAAAATGTTCAGAACATGACCTGTTTCTATTCCTTAATGTTTTGTTTTCAGTCTCTTTCTGGCGGAAGAAGTAGTAAGTGAGAACTCCAGCACTTCTTTTGACATCAGGCTGCATAGTTTACTCATACAGTGGGCAGTCATCTGGTCATAAGGAAATAACAGACCTAATTAGTTCAGTTTGGTGCAGTAATCCATGAAATTGAATCTCTAAAACTTAACTACCTTACCTAATTTAACCATAACTGCAGCCTCGTATCTAAACTTGACTTTCTGAAGTAAATCTATCTTGGATCTTGCTCTTTAAACTGAGTTTTACAATATCGGATAGTAGCTGTAGTAGCTGTTATTGCTGTCCTATGGTAATTTTGAGCTTTGATTATATTTCCCCTTTTTGAGAATGATTTGTTTTTTATTTTCAAGTCTCCTCACACATAAATATTTAACTTAACCTGAAAGCATATCACAGACAGTTACTTAAACATTGTTTAAAACTTAAACCTTTCTACTTGGAAAAAAATTTATAAAATGGAGCTGTTAAGAGCCTCAGGTTATATGTCTCAGATACAGTTATGAACATTGTGTTTTAATAGTTTATTTAAGAAAAAATAAATCCGTGAACGAATTTTGAGAGAGTCCAGTGTATTCAGAACTCAAAAAAACATGTTCAAAAGACAAGACATAATGCTGTTTAGTCAACAAAAGGTCCATGCTTTTAAATGCATAGGAGGTGATGGCAGCAAGGAGGAGATTGGCTTAAGTCCTGCAGGTAGCTGCTGGACATGCAGGTTAAGCTTCCCTGTGCTTTTCAGTATTGATTTCCTCCTGCTCCTGCATTGCCCCTTCCAGTGTGCTGGCATGCTTTTTTGTATATCCACGTGAGGAACTTGTCTGGATGAAAAATAACTCAGGAAAAGCTCTATTAAACCCAGGTCAGTTCTTGCTCTGTGCCAGTCGCTGAGGAGATGTTAACTTCTGTGATGTAAGGAACAGTAGAGGGGCAAGCTGTTTACAAAACAGTTACTCTAAAACCTTCAGTGGAGACATCTGCAGCGTTAGTCTCCTGTTCCACCCAGCATTGTTCCTTTTTCCCATACAGAACAATAATTTCCCTCTCCCATCTCAGTCCTTTGCTTTTTTTTTTTATGATTTTGTAAAATTGAGGGTGGAGGGAATGGTGAGTTTCTTCTACTGAAATTTCTACCTACTTAAAAAAACCACAGTGATGGTGCTGCTGGTTTCAGATTGTTAGAAGTATAATTTGTAATATATTCAGAACAAATTCAGTTTGCTAAAACAAATGGTTTCTACAGACTTCTTTTGGCCAGGGAAACAAGCAGCCATTTAATAAAAACATATCACTAGGGCTTTTTCATAGCTTCTAACTCACTCCTTGTTTAATGTAAATATCTGGGTTGGCTGTAGGCAAATCTAGGGAGCAAAAAATAAAACTTGGTCTTGCTGCTGAAAGAGGATTTGAAACCGCGTAAGAAACCAGGAAGCTTTTACAGTTCTTTGGTGATACAGATACATGGATTCTGGACAGAGAGGTTCAAGAGAGGTAAGGAGCTTCTGCCTATCCCTCGTTGGGTATGAGGGCGATTTTGTTGTGTTTTGGGGTGTTTGTTGGGTTTGTTTCGCTTTGTTTTTCTTGAAAAAGCTGAGAACCTGTAAAACACTTCATGAAGAGAGTAGTGAAATTATAGGAATAACATCATAGTTGTTCAAAGTGATGTTGTTCAGGATGCTTTACTAATTCAAATGGAACTATTTTAGTTCAAAACTGTGGATTGTCACAACATTATTGGATCAGTAGACTGAGGTATTGCAATAATTTTCTGAGCTCTCTGTAGAAATGATTGAATCTGTCTTAAATAGATGTAAATATTTGCATCTATTCTTTGCATTGAGTTCTTTCATTTTCAGGGAAGGCAGTGAGCTAGCAGTGTACAGTGGGGATATTCATCCTTCTAACCTATCTGTTCAGTATTGCAATCTAATAATGCATATATATTTAATTCAAAATTTGTCTTGTGCCACTTAAGTGTGCAAAATAATGGATAATCTGTAGGTTTTCTTAAGTGCAAGATAAAAGTTACTTTCTTCAGTATATTTTCTAAAATATGATTTTTTTTTTTTTAATTAAAGCATCTGGTGTCATTGATAAACGTGAATGAAAGTTGTTTCAATTAGTTTCTTAGTGATATGTTTGATTCCTTCATTAACAATTAGGGGTTTCCTTTTTAAAAAAAAATAAAAATTGCTGATCTTAAAGGTACTCAGAAGTCTGATTGCAGTAAATTGGGAGCTTAACTCGCAGATCTGTAACTCTTCAGTGTTTTGTGTAGGTAATTAGGAGTGCAGCAGATGGAGTCACAGATCTTTGCCAGGACCTTGTTGTAGGTTAATGCTTATTTTGCCTTGGAGACCTGTTCTGGTGAAGAAACAAGCAAAAACCTAACTTTGTTCTCTCTCTGAAGTACGTGACTTTGTCATTCTAGCTCTTGGCTTCCTGTAAGATGAGAATGTGTGCCAGTACAAACGCCTGGCGAATGTGTGGCTGGAAAGTCGTGAGGGGCATGTGATGACCACCCCTTTTGGTCTACCCATTAGTTGTAGCTTAGGTTGTACCTGGGTGGTACAACCTGTGTAATAAATCATAGAATTACAGACTTGTTTTGGGCTGGAAAGGACCTTAAAGCTCATCCAATTCCAACCCCCTTCCACAGGGACAGACGCCTTCCACTAGACCAGGTTGCTCCAAGTCCTGTCTAACCTGGCCTTGAACGCTGCCATGGATGGGGCAGCCACAGCTTCTCTGAGCAGCCTGTGCCAGGGCCTCACCACCCTCACAAGGAAGAAGTTCTTCCTGAGATCTCAGTCTCCCCTCTGTCAGGTTAAAGCCATTCCCCCTTGTCCTGTCCCTACAGGCCCTTGTCCGAAGCCCCTCTGAAGCTTTATTGTAGTTCCTTCAGGCCCTGGAAGCTACTGGAAGGTCTCCCTAGAGCCTTCTTTTCTCCAGGCTGAACAAGCCCAGCTCTCTCAGCCTGTCTCCTTAGGAGGATACCTACAAAGAATAAAAATCAGCATTATGTATTTCTTGATATCTAGGTTTCTCGTAATCCTTCAGTATTTCAAGTTTTTTGTGGTCTGTTTGACTTTTTACGGTCAGTTTTGTTGCTCTCCATAAATAAATGCATAAGGATGGGCTCTGTTCTGTAATGTCTCTTCACCAGAAGCTGTTAACCTTGTAGGCTTTTAATTGAAATAACTTCTGTTTCAAATGATAATCTCTCACTTGCAGGAGGTCATGAAATGAGATTATTTTACGAGCAATTGAGTGTAAGAGAAATGGCATTATGTGCATACTTGTTGCTGTTTGCTCATTAGGTAGTTGTGTAAAATGATTTAGGTGGAGCATGCTGAAGACCTTTGGAGTGACTAATTCATGGCCATGGAGATAATACAATAGTATATTCAGATTGTTTATTTTTTGCTTATATAAGGTCACATAGTGTACTGCATCATTTGGTGATGCATGCGAGTTGTTTCATCTTTCTTACCCCTTGAAATTCTCTATTTGAACTATGATTCTGTGTTAGCTTAAGTACTCTTATTATATGCATATTCATAGGGTAGTAAGTGAATATACCTGATCTGAACCATTCAGTGAGAGGAGACCTTACATCTCAGTGGAAGAAGTAAGGCATAGAATCTGGATGTGTAGCTACAGGGTGGCATAAGAGGTATGAGTATTTGGTACGTTTATACCTTATAAGAGGTATAAGTATTTGGGCCCTAAGCTTTGGGAGGAAACAGTACTAGGTGGTCAGAGTACATTGAATGGGGTGGAGTATGAAGTCAGCCAATGCAGAGACTAAGTGCACTGATTAGAAGGAAAACTAGACAGACCTTTGGAGAAGAGATTGAAGGAATCCAAGTCCCTTCAGTTTACTTTAAGGGAGTAAATGACATCTTGATTATGTGTTACAGGTAATTGCACATTGGCGCAATATGGGTGTTAAGGTGTGAAAAAGAGGGGGAATTAGAAAAACAATTCAGAGTGACCAAAAAGGCATACTCTTAGGTGACTGGAAATCTTCATTAAACAAATGAAATGGTATGTTTTGCAGTAGCGAATGTGATAAATAAATAGCTTTTTGATGAGTTGGTATGTCTTTAAAAAGAGGGCTTTTGTTATTTTGTGACTCAGAAGTGTAATGTTTTTTGTGTAGAATAGAGATGATGATTATCATGCTGGATATCTTTTTCTTCCCCTGGCCTTGGAGTAAGGTATAAGAAGATTTAAAGGCAGCTCACTGATCGTTGTGGGAGAGGAGTACTGACCTCAACCCACTTAAACACCCTGCAGCTCTGTGTATGACAACTGCCTCACATTTTAGCTGGTTTTCTGCTTTATAGTTGTTGATGTGTTTTAGATTTTAGCCTGCATTTCATCTTATCTGAAACATTTGGTTATAGCTGAGAGTAAATTGAGGTTGTTTGGATAGCCTTTGAACTAAGAGAACTTACTTCTTTAAGTGTCACGTTCATATGCTCAATGTTGAACTGGTTGTCAGAAAAATATGTTTTGTGCTTCCTATTGCAGTTTTAAAGCATGAAGTCGTAGAATCATAGAATAGTTAAGGTTGGAGAGGACCTTAAGATCATCTAGTTCCAACACCCCTGCCATGGGCAGGGACACCTTCCACTAAACCATGTCACCCAAGGCTCTGTCCAACCTGGCCTTGAACACTGCCAGGGATGGAGCATTCACAACTTCCTTGGGCAGCCCATTCCAGTGCCTCACCACCCTCACAGTAAAGAACTTTTTCCTTATATCTAACCTAAACTTACCCTGTTTAACTTTAAACCCATTACCTGTTGTCCTGTCACTACAGTCCCTAATGAAGAGTCCCTCCCCAGCATCCTTATACACCCCCTTCAGATACTAGAAGGCTGCTATGAGGTCTCCACGCAGCCTTCTCTTCTCCAGGCTGAACAGCCCCAACTTTCTCAGCCTATCTTCATATGGAGGTGCTCCAGTCCCCTGATCATCCTCATGGCCCTCCTCTGGACTTGTTCCGACAGTTCCATGTCCTTTTTATGTTGAGGACACTAGAACTGCCCATAGTACTCCAAGTGAGGTCTCACAAGAGCAGAGTAGAGGGACAGGATCACCTCCTTCGACCTGCTGTTCAAACTTTTTTTGGTGCAGGTCAGGATACGGTTAGCTCTCTGGGCTGAGAGTGCACACTGAAGCCAGCTCATGTTCAGTTTCTCGTCTATGACCACCCGTAAGTCCTTCTCCGCCGGACTGCTGTGAATCTCTTCTCTACCCGACCTGTAGCTGTGCCTGAGATTGCCCCCACCCAGGTGTAGGACCTTGCACTTGGCCTTGTAGAACTTGTAAGGTTTTTTTCAGAGAAAACTCCAGGAGCAAACCCGCCAACAAAGTTTTAAGTTGACAAGCAGGTATTCTTTATTGCGGCGCCGGGAGACACAGGGGGATAGCTCCTCCTAACCTGCGTCTGGTATTGCCACACAGGCCATCCCTATATAGTCACTTGGGCATACATATATATTCATGAGGCTGTACATGAATTGCATCATTTTCCAGAAAGTTTCCCCCATACATACAAAAATGTGGTGGTGGTCTTTGAGAGTCGTTTACTTCTTCCAACAATCTTCATCACCACTGGCAGTCTTTGAAGCACCAGCGTAATTAACATAACAAACATAGCAATCATCCTGTCCCTCTACTTACCAGGTAGCTTAACTGCTCCCATTCTGGACATTCACTGTTATGGATACTACCCAGTAGATGGTTACACAAACTTAATGGGTTCATTAACATAGCAATCATCCTGTCCCTCCACCCATCAGCCAGTTCAACTGTGCCCATCCCCAGGTCTTGTTTTTCTATTTTATTTTTAGTACACTTATTGTACTAAGGTCCTAAGCACCTAAAACTACCTTCAAGCACCTCCATTACAAAGCCATCAGACTTAACCTTACTTTGAACTGATTACATTTTGTGCTTTTGTGCCTCCTCCTTTCAGGTTGGCATTGGCCCCCCTCACAAGCCTGTCAGGGTCCCTCTAGATGGCATTGTTTCCCTCCAGATCCCATCATCTGAACCACACAGCTTGGTGTCCTCGGCAAACTTGCTGAGGGCGCACTCAATCCCGCTGATCATATCACAAACAAAAGATGTTGAACAAGATTGGTCACAACACTGATCCCTGAGGGACACCACTCATTACCTGGTCTCCAACTGGACATTGAGCCATTGACCACAACTCTGTGGGCAGCTGTGGAGGTGTAAGGAGCAGACCCCATTTCTGGTTGCAAACAAAATCCTTTATTTCAACGTCTGGCATCTTTTTTATAGTCTACTAAGTGCAAAGCAGTAACTTTCCACTCTCTCACTCCATTATCATCCCGATTTAGCAAAACTACTAGGGGTTGCAAATATTCACATTGTTTGGTCTGTCTTTGAGGTGCACATCCTGCTTTATCTTGCAAATTGTTGCTTTGTTTTGCTAATCGATCTTTACCCTTCATTGTTGTCTTTACAGTTCCCAAGGCTTAGGCTGGACCAGGACAATAGCACCTGTGTTTTCTTCACTATTCCCAGGGCTTAAGCCGGACCATGGTGATAACGCCTGAATCCATTTCCTTAACTATTTCTATCCCTTCACCCACATGCAGACATCTGCCCAGTTCTTTATCCACAGAGTCGTCCATCCATCAAATTGATGTCTTTCCAATTTAGAGACAAGGATGTCATGCTGAACAGTGTCGATCGCTTTGCACAAGCCCAGGTAGATGACAGCAACTGCTCTGCCCCTGTCCATCAGTTCTGTAGCCCCATCATAGAAGGCCACCAAATTGGTCAGGCAAGATTTCCCCTTAGTGAAGCCATGCTGGCTGTCACCAAGCACCTTGTTGTTCTTCGTGTGCCTTAGCATGCCTTCCAGGAGAATCTGCTCCAAGATTTTGCCAGGCATAGCAGTGGGGCTGACTGGTCTGTAGTTCCCTGGGTCATCCATTTTCCCCTTCTGAAAATGGGAGTTATATTACCCTTTTTTCCAGTCATTGGGAATTTCACCTGACTGCCATGATTTTTCAAATATGATGGGCAGTGGCTTAGCAACTTTATTCACCAGCTTAATTAAGACACGTCTGAGATTATGTAGGCATCGTTTATTTAAACAGTTCGCTTGTGCTTCAAGGGTGCTAATGGCCTTTTTTTTCGGTTTTGCGTGTGAACTGTATGGCATAAAACATGGGGAGTCAAACTAGAAAATCCTAGTATCCCTTCTAGTGTTGAACTTTCTGACATTGAAATGCCGTAGTATGTGCATTTGGCTGCATTTTGCTTAATAAAACAGCCTTGATTTCCTAATTCAGGGTGAATTTTTGAGTGTATTGTGCATCAGTGTAGTGTAGAATGTATTCAGAGTACACAGAGGCTGACAGCCTGTAGCCCTGTTTGTACTTGCATTTTATTCACATGGAGCGAGGTGAAAGTGTTATTAGAAACATTATATATTAAAAAGGGAAAAGAATACTTCATAGAAGTTGTCTTCTAATAATAATACTTTGTGGACCACAACAGTCTCTCTGTTTCTCTTTTTAGGTTTAAGAAGGCTGAAGCTTCACTAGAACTGTGTCTAGAATGGACAGTTACTTTAAAGCTGCAGTTTGTGACTTGGACAAACTACTCGATGAATTTGAACAGAATACAGGTTAGTTCCTGCAGTGCCATGTTCTCCAGTAGAATGATTTGGGTCAGATGACTTTTACCGTGAAATCTGAAAGTAGCCTATGCCAAGTAAAAAGTTGTATTCATCAAAAGACGGGATTTAGAGAGAGTACACTTTGAGAGAGAGGAGATTTACAAGCTTTGTTTTTTTATTTCTTTTTGCTTGAAGCAGATGAATATGGCTGCTACAGAACACCCCAAAATCCATATGACTCAAAACACCATTTGCTGTCTTCAGTTCTGGATTGCTTACAGCATGTGTACCCAACACCAAAACTGCAAGAGAATGCTAACAGTTGTACTTCTTCAGAAGAGGTCTCTCTAGCTAGCCACGTTGGAGCGTGTGAGGTGCTTCCAAGTTACTCACCACAAAATGAGCAACAGAATGTTTCTGGACCTGATCTTTTGTCCACTGTGGACAGCAGTTCGTTAAATGAAATTCAGGCTTCGAACCTGGGAAGTTGCAGCGTACCTGTGTGTGATCTCGTTAATGACACAGGTAGCTTCATCCACTCAGTGGCTGCTCAGGAAGATACTCAGAAGTTGCAGCCAGATGACTTCCAGTACAGTGAAAGCTTGATTGGCTTTGGTGTATCATGCATACCTGTTCCTACGTGTGTGTCATCAACTGGTGACAGCAGTGTTTCAGGTACAGAGGAGAGTGATGGGAGCTCAACACTGCAAGATCTGGGACATCTTAAAACAGAGGAGATTAATCATTTGGCTTTAAAATCAGACAGCTGTGCTACAGCAAAAATAGCGATTCCATGTGATGAGCAACACAGGACAGAATCTGTAAAGTGCAGTGAAGTATTTGAGCAGCTTGAACAAACTGCTTGCCTTGATACAGCATGTGTAACATTACAGGGTTCAAATGTGTACAGTCCTGAAGATGAGAAAGCATATGAAAAATTGATTTGTGAGCCACAAGGTGAAAGCGCAGGTTCTGCATCAAGCAAAGAGATGTATGGAAGAGATGCTACAGAAAAGGTAGACTCAAAGGGTGAGACCAGTGTTGAATCCATGCCTTCAGATTTGCCAGGGGGGCCTCAGTGGCACAAAAGCCATGCAGCATTACCTGTAAATGGTGTTTTACTAGGCTCCTCATTTGAAACAGGAGCTAAAGTAGAACTGGAAAAGAAAATCATAGAAGAGAATGTAGGTACTAAAGAACTTAATAGCAATGAAATACTAAACAGTGTTTCAACTCCATGTATTTCAGTTGAGGACATCCAGACCCCCCTGTTGTGTTTTCCACTTCCTGTATCTATATGTGGTTCTTTACTTGTAACAGATGAAAAGGTTACTCCCTTAGCTCAAAATGTGGCTGAGGTTATTAGTGATACTTTAGCTGTTCATGCTGGAATGTCTAAAACTGATCTCTGTGGTAGGGAATCCTGTGAAAACACTGACTTGAGTGAACCAGAAGTATATGTAGATAAAATCCATGAAAGTATTGTGGAAAAAAGTACAGATGAAGAGAGGTGTAATAACGAAAATGTAATTGATGGCAGTGATTCTCAGCAAATTGAAGCTTTTCCTTCTGCCTTCCTAGAGTATGAAGCTGAGCTATATGATGTTGGTATACACTCTTATTACAGTGAAAGTCTGAGCCCAGTTATGTCTAACTTTACTGTGGAGCAGAAAGTTATTAAAAGTGATGCTTTAATAAGCAATGCTGAGCTTGATGATTTCTTGTATGGACAAAGTCTTCAATCGAGTGTTTTGAAGTCTTCAGATGATGATAGTAACTTAATGGAAGCTGATGCAGATGGAGGGAATTTAATAGATGTGAACAACCTGGATTTCACAGAGCTTACTGAAGAACACACACAAGCAAAACTGGAAGAGATAACAAGTGTTAGTGGTAATCATGAAGTATCTCTTACTGCCAGTGAATCAGAATCTGCAGCAGAAGAAAGTATGTCTGATAGTCGGGACATGATTGAAAGCAGTAGTGAAGCGCTAGTTCCTAGTGTTCATGCTGAAGGGGCAAGACCAAAGCAGTTACTTGGCCTTTCCCACAGAGCTGTTGGTCAAAGACAACAGAAAAGAACAGATGTACTTGAGAGGGAGAATCAGGAAGCCAGTTCTGTTATCACAGAAGCTCCCCTCTCAGGCACCAGCCTACAGGTTGGTAAAAATCCTCACCCTGAGCACTCTGAGAAAAGCTGCTCTGAAGCTGAAGGAAATCAAACATCTGAAAATGTGAAATCACTTAAAATATCTGCAGTTCTGTCCTGGAAACAGCCATTGTGGGTTCCTGATTCAGAGGCACCCAACTGCATGAACTGCCAAGTCAAGTTCACCTTTACAAAAAGACGGCACCACTGTCGTGCATGTGGAAAGGTGAGTTACTGGAGAGGGGCCCTGTAATAGCAAATTAATTCTGATTTAGGAACAACCAAAGTACAGAAGGGGAAGAATATTGACAGATCTTTTTCTAGGCTTAAAGTATTTAAAAATAATGTATATGTATGTATGTATCTGTATATATCTTCACACAAACTTAAAGACTGTTGGAAAAGACTGATAATAAATAAATGCATGACTTTACATAAAAAGTCATTAAAGGGAAGTCCAGATAGTGTTCTCATTGTATCTGCCATTCCTGACTGGACTGATATCTTTTGTATAGAATAAGGAAGGTGAGACAGTAAACTGCTTCTTAGTAGTCATTGTGAATTGGCTTTTTACCCAGCTTTTAAGTTGAGCTTAAGTATTTTAGCTTAAAAAAAATGAGGTGGTGATGATGACGATTTCAGTTTGGGTAAGTGGTTGTACCAGCTGTAAAACATTCTCCATGAATCTGGAAAGATTGCATTTTTCAGGAGCTGTAACAGCAGTACCAAGGCAAGGGGTTTATAGCCTAAGTCTGTCCTCCCATGTGTTTAGAAGTGTAATTTTTTAGGGGAGTCATCTCAGGGGAAAAGTGTGTTGCTTTGATGGCATGGATGGTACTCACCAGCTCAGCAAGTAACCTATAGAACATTTTTCAGCCTGTGGTCTTCTGCAGTGGGTGGATTACACCAAAGCTTATTCTTAATCCAGAATCCTGTTGTGAGCTGCTGTGGTTTATGTTTGTGCTTGTGCATAAATGTAAATACTAAAAATGTAAATACTAAAAATACTAGTGAACTTACTTTTCAGTCGTCCTCTATCCATAAAGTAAGCTTTATGGATAAGGATAAAAATAGAGACTAGTAGCAGTACTTACTAGCTTTTTGCATCCCCAGTGTTGAGAGGGTTGGCTGTTTTTTCCCAGAATGCCTCTTCTAGCAGTGTGTATTGAAAGCATAGTGAACTAAAATGTAGGTCTGAGTTTGGGCACTAAGAAAATGAAGAACTTGTCATTGTGACAGCCTTACAGTCATTGAACTTAATCATTTGGCAGAATATCCTGTTGAACCTTTGTGACAGTTTAAAGCACAGTTCTTCAGTGGGTTTCCTTTTAGTCATAAGAGTGTCTTGAAGTTCCTTTTTGCATTTGCTGTGAAATTCTTGCACCTTGTCTAGAGTAAGGGATAAAAGCACCCCATTGCACAGTCGTGTTTACAGCCATCAGCTAGCTGTTGGTGGTGTTGATCTTGTGTGTTAACAGAGGGGGTTTTGGCAGAAGAATAGTTTAATTATGGGGAGCATCACCATGCGTGTTCATTGGAAGAATGAGTAAAGGCAATATGGGTTACCTGAACTTTACAGATACTGGAGTGCTATGCAGTTGTAATTGCCATAGCTTTTCTGAATGTGCAGTAGCTTCACTTTCTGTCTTGTAAGACTGTGTCCCTTTAATGGTAGCTTTTTGTCTTAAAAACAAAACAAACAAAAACCTGAAACCTAAAACATTTCCTTGTGGACCTGTTGTGGGTTGTGGTGTTTTCAGTCACTTGGACATAAGGAGAAACAGGTAAGAATTCACTGTCATCCTTTGTGGACTGTTCTGGAAGACAGCTCTGTAGTTTTCACATGATCCTGCAGCTTTTTCTATCAATGAAAATGGCAACACTTGTGAATTCTGGCTTCTGTGCTGGAGGGGGGTGTCAGGTTATTGGTCTCTGCTTTCTCTCCCATCTGCAGCACTTGTGAGGTGAGACAACTTTACAGTTTCTTTGTTGAGGTGTTTATATCTTGTTGTGGTACCCTTCCTCTTTCTAGCTCAACCAGAATCTCTTTCTTTGCTCAGCAGCCTCAACTTCATCTTATTTTCCCCTGTTGCATCACCTGTCCATTTAGTTTGTCTTCACTTCTTGTTTCCTCTGCATTAGGATTAAGCAGTGGGCTCCTAGTGGCACAAAATTTAAAGGATACCTATTTTGAAGGATTGTACAGCTTGGCATTTGAAGCCCTAAAGTGGATTACAGCTCCTATGCAATTAATCTTTGCAAGTTACATTCTTGAGATTTTTACTGAGCATATGCATTTTCAGTTGGGTAACACTGTAACACTAACGCAGAAGCAATTGGCGTAGTTTCTTTCTCATACTACACTGACCATGTATTACTGTTCTTACAGTGACTTTCCTTACTTGAAGTTCACTTGTAATAATTTTATTTCAACCTCACTACTGTTTGGTTGGTTTTGATTTTGGGTTTTGGGTTTGGTTGTGGTTTTTTGTTGTTTTTTTTTTTTTTTTTTTTGCTTGCCTTAATCCACTTCATTCTCCTGAAGATAATTTGGAGTAGCATGAGTCTTGTAAGCATTCTTTCCACCTGCTTAACTCTGTCAGTGGTAGAAGGCTTCTGTCAGAACAGGGTTTCAAAAGATTCCTTTTGTAAAGGCTAAATCTGACTCTGGAGTTTGCATATAGCCAAAAATGGCAGGAATCTTTAAAAACCCGCAAATTACCCTGAAAGGACATAAAGGAAAAGTGAGAAAAGCATCAGATATTTATGGGAACTCTTGCAGGAATTAGTTTTACTAAATTGTTTGAACAGGATTGTGCAGGTGTAGTCCAGGCTAAAGAGATGCATTTTTTTTTTCCCCATTTCTACTTAAAATCAGGATATATATATCCTGTTGGTGTAGAAGAACACACTGTTCTTTCAAATCAGTCTTCAACAAGCTTTTAAAATACTTTGGAGGGAATGACTAACATGAAGGCAACTATGCTTGTTCTTTCTGACAAAACTGGGGAGCCTACTTAGCCAACATAGTTCCTGACCAGGGTTAGTAAATAGATTGGGATGCAGTGAGCTCTGGATTAGACAGTTGTCTGTGACGTAGAAGAATTTCATGGCAAACTGGTAATGCTTGTTATGGAGAGACTGCAAGATCAATGGATAAAGAATGGATCTTTGCTGGTATGAGACTGGATTGTTTTAACCATTATCTGAACACTGATGAGAGATTTCAACAGCTGTCTTCAGAGATAATACTAAAGCAGTAAAACAAATCTGACCCAATTCTGGGGTTCAGTCCCTCTTCCTGTCCTTTGTTTCATGTAAAATAGTTGCAGGATTAACAGAAGTATGAGTGAATTTCAGAATAGGTGGTGCACCCTTGAATCCTTTTCATCATTCTAGGTAAGAGTATGGATTCAATATCACTTATGTCATCCTTGTTGCTGTTCTTTGTTGTGTACATACTGCAGGGTTTAGTTTAGATTTTTTTTTTTTAAGTTTCTGCATGAGAAATTAAGATAGAAGCTGCAATGTTAGGCTGCAGAGGGTTTAGAATCAAACAGGCGTATTCCTTGGAAGTATTCTAATTGCTGTGCAACTGTATACCAGCTGCTTCCAGCTATGATCTTAAAAAAAAATAAAAATACACAGTTTTAGCTATTTTGTGGCCACATGGCCTTATGTATTTAGATCCACTCACACCAAGAAACTTTAGATTCTGCTCCTTTTCACATCTGGGTGTTCCCAAGAGCTGGGTGCTTGGCTGTATAATGTGGGTGTGCTTGGTTTGAAGGCAGGTTGGTTTGTAGGCATCTTAGGATTGCTTTGGTCCAAAAGAATTAACTGGCAAATTTCAGCAGTGGTGATATGGATAGCTTGTGGTGCAGTTCAGGGAAATGGGACAGGAAGAACCCTTGACAAAAAAAAGAGTTAGCAGACTTCGTAGTTTGGCCCAAATTGTGGAGCTTTTGAGATTCTTAATCAGAGAATCACAGACTGGTTTGAGCTGGAAAGGACCTTAAAGCTCATCCAGTTCCAGCCCCCTGCCATGGGTGGGGACACCTTTCACTTGACCTGTCCAACCTGGCCTTGAGCAGTGCCAGGGTTGGGGAAGCCACAGCTTCTGTGGGAAACCTGTGCCAGCGCCTCACCGTTCTCTGAGAATGGGAGGAACTTTTTCCTAAGATCTCATCTCAATCTCCCGTCTGTCAGTTTAAAACCATTCCCCTTGTCCTGTTCCTACAGGCACTTGTCCAAAGCCCCTCGCCAGCTTTCTTGTAGCCCCTTTAGGCACTGGGAGCTCTAAGGTCTCCTTGGAGTCTTCTCTTCTCCAGGCTGGACAAGCCCAGCTCTCAGTCTGTCTCCAGAGCAGAGCTGCTCTAGCTCTCAGAGTGCCTCTGTGGCCTCCTGGACACGCTTCAACAGCTCCATGTGCCTTGTGTTGGGGGCCCCAGAGCTGAATAATGTGCTGAAAGACTTTTTAGGCTAGTACTTTCCCTTATCCCCAAACAGAAATGTATTGTAAGATACACATGATAAAGCTGTTTTTATGCTGCCATACTTCAAAAAATATGTGTGCATAATAATAATGCAGTCCTTTTTAGTAAAAGGAGTAAATAACAACAAGAACTTGATTTAGGAGATGCTGTGATTTTTGTCTGTAATATTCAGTCTTTTTCTGGTTTAGGTTTTTTGTGGTGCCTGTTGCAAACGAAAATGCAAATTACAGTACATGGAGAAGGAAGCAAGAGTGTGTACTGGCTGCTATAATGACATTAATAAAGGTAAAAGGTTTTCTGAGTAATTGTAGTAATCATTAAAGAAAAATAGGTACAGCTAGCATCACTTTAACCTTTGTTCTTTTTTAAGAGCTTCTATTACTTGATGCATGTTTTCCTCTTTCTGAGGTGGAGGGAGGAAGAGCATAGTTGTATATCATAATTGGATTTCAGTTCTTATATTAAACTTTGAGTAGCAATCTGGTCAATTTTTATTAAAAAAAAAAAAAAGAAAAAACCAGGTTTGAACTCCAGAAGCCTAAACATATTCTGTTGAGTCATCTGTGGAAGGAGTCTAGCAAAAAGTGATCCTTCCACCATACTAGGCTTCTGTGTGTTTAAAGACCATACCCATGCTTGTTCTCACGTGTCATTTGCCCATTTAGGTAGCTTTCTGTCCTTATATTTTCACAAGTCTTAACAGTATTACAGGAATTGAATTGTAAGATAAGCTTTTCTTAACTGAAAGCTAAGCGTGGATGCTTGTAGAAACATGAGGAAAAATTGAGGTCTGGATCATTAATACTTAAATAACAAGTTGAAAGCATACCAGATTTTTAATACGCCGCGTGAATAGTTTGACTTGATAAATGTGATATATGTATTTGCACCAAGGTACAGGGATTGTATGGTTCAATGTGGCCGCTGCACCAGCGGCAGCATGTACAAGGAAGTCTGTTTGTGTGTTAGAAATGAATTAGGCAAATGTGCAGGTAGAAAATCAAGAATTTCCTTCTGTACAATAGCTTGAGTGTTCATTTTCTGTAACTAGCTCTCAAATTGTGCACTGCTTTTGCAAAAAAAAAAAACAAAACCAAAACAAACAAAACCCCAAAACACCCATAATACTGCATTGCATACAAAAATGAATTGACTGTGAGATCTTAAAAACTAACCACATTCTTTTAGCACAGGCATTTGAAAGGATGATGAGTCCAACTGGTCCTGGCCCAAATTCTGGTGTTTCTGTTTTGTGTTCTACTGTTCCACCTTTGGAGGAAGCTCAGATACCGGGTAGTGCAATCTCTCCTTCACCTTCTGCATCATTACCTACACCAGTACTTAAACAGCCTGGTACTGAAGGTATGCTAAATATAGTGTAATAGATCTAACACTTTCAGGATCGCTTTGGAAAGAGTTGTTTATCACATCATGGATTCATACTTGATATTGTGCTTTTCTGTGGAGGTTGGGGAGTGGGTGAAGGAACTCAGCTGGAACACTGGGAAGTTACTTATATTTCCCAGTTTTGACGCTATGTATGAGTTTAATCAAGCCTGGTTTAAGTCTCCATTCATCTAACATGGATATTTCTTTTTTACTCATTCTCTGTTTATGCTGTAATATTTTTGTGTGTGTTGATACTACTTTCGTGACTTCTATATAGCTTAAAAGATCTCTGACTTGCATTGTCTTTCAGTAAAAGTGAAAAGTAGCTGCTAACGGAAAACTTGCTAGGGAGCAGTAGGGATTCTTTTTCTGTGTAAATATGTATGATTAATGACCAGGTAGTGTTTTTGTTCCACTTTTATTAAGCATCTGACCTTCAATAAAAATAAATATTTTAAACACAGCAATAAAGTAATTTTTAGAGAGTATTTAATCTCTTAGTTGTGATATGCACTTCATTGTCATCTTATTACAGAAGGGTGATTGAGGAAGTTGAATTCCTTATATAGGAATTGGTAGATTTAACTGTAGCATGGCAGCTTCCTCTACAAGTATGACGGTTTTTTGCATGAGTTTTTTTTTTTTGCGTGACTGAAGCCTGGCTGATGTCAAACTGTCTACCTGTACTGGTGCCAGTAAACTGATTCTCTGTATATTTGGGTGGAAAAGGGGCTTAATTTTTATCCTTTCAGCTTTCAGAACAGTGTTGTTTTCTCAACCTGTCCTAGGGCTGTGCCCCAAAGAACAGAGGAGAGTTTGGTTTGCAGATGGGATTTTACCAAATGGTGAAGTGGCAGATACAACAAAACTTTCGTCTGGAGCAAGAAGGTCATCGGAGGACTTAAGTCCAGTGAACCCTGAGTTGCCAGAGGTGCATATGGTATGAATTGAGAAGCATGTGTAGGTGCATGAATTGCCTCTTGAAATGGCTTTGCTTGCTATTGATGGGGTCCCTTATGTACCATAATATGACTTTTATTTTACAGCTTTTGGAATCTGAACTAATATTTGATTATTTTTTGGGGGGTGGCTATGAAGTCCTTGGGCTGAAATCATCTGTAGACCATACTTAAAGGAGACCATGTTTGGTTTGGAATATATGTGAGCTTTAAAAATGGTATGGCAGACAATTTTCAAAAAAAAGTTCGGGTTTTTTTCGTACGCACCCTTGATTAACTACCTCTGTGAGGGTAACCTCATCCATAGTTCTTAAACCTGCCATTAACAAAATTATTATAGTAGAAATTTGTGTGTTGTTTTTTGTTTTTTTTTCAGTGGCTTGCTATAGTTTGCTTGTTGGGTTAGATTAACCAGACGTTGCTTAATGCCCTGGAGCACTACGCTATAGGGTGCAGCAAGATCTGTGTATTGCTTCTAATGTTAACCAATACTGAACTGACAGGGAGATTGACTTTTTTTATAGTAGATCATATTCATGGTGTTGAACTAGTTGCACTTGACAAGAAAAGTCCAAAGAAGTACAAGTTTGTTCTGGAAAGATTTGGAGGGATTCCTCAGCTGGAGCCTCTTTAAAATAAAACAACTCTGAAACACTGTCTCAAGCAGTAACATAGCTTCTGTGATTCTGACAGCATTGAATAGTTTTAAAAACAAATTAGTAAGGCTGTCAACGAGACCAGATCATTACTATTTGAGGATCTGAGCAGTTTCCACATGTATAGCATGTAAATCAGCCTGAAGTCATGAAGAATAGTAAATGTGACTTCATTTGAACAAGGAAGGTCTGCAGTAAGTTGCAGTAATCAAAAGGTAAAGCCTGACTTCCATTTTGGGGAAAGAGTAAGACATTTTCTCTTGCAAAAGATGAGCAGTGTCTAAAATTAAAAGCAGCCTGGACAAAGTGAGTGGGAAACAATTTGTTGATGGTTCTTGTATGCAGCCTCAGAAGTTCAAACAAAACCACCTTACTGCAGCTCTAAAACAAGGGATGTACTTCACTAGGTAACACATTATCCTGAACATGCTGGCAGAGGGTGCTATGAGGGTCAAAAGTATAAAGTGATACGAAACACCAGCAAGCAGATTCATGGGGAAGAAGTCTATTAGAGGCCAAGTTACTCATGGTTTTGTGTGTGGGGTGTTGCTTTTGGAGTTGGTGTATTTTTACCTTTTTTTTTTTTTAATGGACTTATTTTATTTTTCTGGCACGTGTATCATCTAAACAGAGGATCTGCTGGAAGCTGACGGGATATCAGGAGAGCTATTACAGGGCAAGCGTAGGGTTGTTAGTTTTTTTTCCTTGTTGCAACGCAAAGTCTTCCCTATTGAGATAGGATGCAGGTCTAACATATATGAAAGTTGATAGTGCACTTCTTGATTTTTTTTGTTTGATATCCTAATGTGCCTATGCTCGTAGCTTGTTCACTTTCTCACTTTCTTGAGGGAGCATGGTAGTTTAGACTCCAAACTACAAATTAATCAGACTGTAAAATCCTAGACTCATCTATTAGCACATGGTATAGAAGTAGAAATACATTTGCAGTACTGAAATGCTGATCCAAATGCTGACACATTAGTGATGACAGTGTTCAGTAGCTCAGTGGAGAAACAGTAATACTAAACAGATTCCTGGAGGGGTACTTGGTTTGCTGTTGTTTGTCTTGCATTTGACTGTTGTATGCAAAAATGACCGGTCTGCAGCATTCTGATAGGAATTTTGTGTTACCGAGCAAATACATTAATGATGCATCTTCACCTTAGGTATCTCCTAAAGATGGGGAAAAAAGAAAAAGGAAGATCCAGGAGAGATTTGGTGGGTTGTTTATTGTTTAGAGGCAATGCATTCTCAGAATTTGTGATAAATTTAACTCTGTTTTTCCTTCTTAGAATGCTAGTAATGAAAGTTTAGCTTGTTCTGAGACATGAGTCCATATATTTTTATTTACCGATTTATTCTTCATAGGCTGCAAACCCAGAGGAAGATGACATATTACCTGATATATATCCAAAACAGAAGGAAGAAAGCGAAGATATTGCAAAAATGGAGAAATTACGTCCTTCTGTTTCTTCAGATGATGCACAGCAGGCTGTTCCAGGCCAGAGTGAGATGGTACATAGTTATGCATCTGTAATTCTAGAAACTGAACAGTGTTCTCCTGCTGCAGAAGCTGAGAAGACTAGTTCCAGTTCAGTTGATCAGACTACTAGTGATGTGCCTGTTAGTCCTTCAAGTTACAGGGCACTGTGTGGTGTTGAGAACTGTGTTCGCAAAGAGATCAGCCTTGTTCCTGATGGTGATAAACTGCCACCGCTTCTGCTTGCAGTGGGTGAAAAAGGAAAAGGTAAACTTTGAGAAAATTTAGCAGACGTCTAAATACAAATTTGTGTGTGTATCATTTATATTTTAATACAATTCTAGTAATTCATTTATTTGCTGCGCATTGGATTGTTGGATAATTGAACATGCATTATTAACAAGAGAAATCCTGCCTGACCAATCTGGTGGCCTTCTATGATGGGGCTACGGAACTGATGGACAGGGGCAGAGCAGTTGATGTCATCTACCTGGACTTGTGTAAAGCCTTTGACACTGTCTCACATGACATCCTTCTCTCTTAAGTTAGAGAGACATCAATTTGATAGGTGGACCCCTCGGTGGATAAAGAACTGGCTGGATGGCCGCACACAAAGAGTAGTGCTCAGTGGCTCAATGTCCAGCTGGAGACCAGTAACAAGTGGTGTCCCTTAGGGATCAGTGTTGGGACCGGTCTTGTTCAACATCTTTGTGGGTGACATGGACAGTGGGATTGAGTGCGCCCTCAGCAAGTTTGCCAGTGACACCAAGCTGTGTGGTTCGGTTGATACGCTCGAGGGAAGGAATGCCATCCAGAGGGACCTTGCTTGTGAGGTGGGCTGATGCCAACCTAATGAAGTTTAACCATGCCAAGTGCAAGGTCCTCCACCTGTGTCGGAGCAATGCCAGGCACAGCTACAGGTTGGGCGGGGAGGAGATTCAGAGCAGCCCTGCGGAGAAGGACTTGGGAGTGTGGGTTGATGAAAAAATGAACATGAGCCGGCAGTGTGCGCTTGCAGCGCAGAAGGCCAACTGTATCCTGGGCTGCATCAAGAGGAGTGTGACCAGGAGGTTGAGGGAGGTGCTCCTGCCCCTTCACTCTGCTCTCATGAGACCTCACTTGGAGTATTGTGTGCAGTTCTGGTGTCCTCAACACAAAAAGGACATGGAACTGTTGGAACAAGTCCAAAGGAGGGCCAGAAGGATGATCAGGGGACTGGAGCACCTCCCGTATGAAGATAGGCTGAGAAAATTGGGGCTGTTCAGCCTGGAGAAGAGAAGGTTGCGTGGAGACCTCATAGCAGCCTTCCAATACCTGAAGGGGGCCTATAGAGATGCTGGGGAGGGACTCTTCATTAGGGACTGTGGTGAGAGGACAAGGAGTAATGGGTTTAAACTTAAACAGGGGAAGTTTAGATTGGATCTGAGGAAGAAATTCTTTACTGTGAGGGTGGTGAGGCCCTGGAATGGGTTGCCCAGGGAAGTTGTGAATGCTTCATCCCTGGCGGCGTTCAAGGTGGGGTTGGACATAGCCTTGGATGGCATGGTTTAGTGGGAGGTGTCCCAGCCCATGGCAGGGGGGTTGGAACTAGATGATCTTGAGGTCCTTTCCAACCCTAACTATTCTATGATTCTATGATCAGTGTATTATCAAAAGAATGCTTGATCACTTAAATGCATTATAGAGTGACTGCTCATTGATGGTAACTAACAGTACTGAAGTGTGGGTAAGGAGGCTGCATGCACAATTAGTAATTGTCAAATGAATGATAGCCCTAGTTTCTACCTCTATTACAAATTACGAGTTTATACGTTGCTGGAATCTCAGGCTAAGATGTTCATGGGTTAATCTGTAGCTATTATAAGTTTGAGAATAATTACCACCCTCTTAAGACAGGAGGATGAGACAGTCTTTTTCATATGCTGTATTCTGCAGTTCTTTTTTGGGGTGGTTGGTTGACATTTTGAACTAAATAGGGTGTTAACTCATTTAGATCCTCTAGTGGAAGAACATCCATCTCGCCAAAAGATCGCCTTGCTTCTTGTGGAAGGAGGTCCTAATCTGTTAACTTTCATCCTAAATGCAAACTTGCTTGTGAATGTCAAACTAATAACTTGTAAGTAGTGCCCATTTTCTATTCCATTGAATCCAGATTTCTTTTTCTGACTATGCGGTAGCTTTACTGTGGTACCTATCTTTTTAATTGAAGATTCTTCACAAAAGTGCTGGTACTTCTCAACAAATGGACTGCATGGTTTGGGTCAGGCAGAAATTGTCATTCTGTTGCAGTGTTTGCCAGATGAAGAGATTTTTCCCTGTGAAATACTCAAATTCTTTATTGACGTCTACAAGGATGCAATGAAAGGTATGTAATTTTAATGCCTGTTTTGTGGTATCTTGCTGATCTCTAAAGCAGAATAGTATCTTTTTCTTAGAGAATTTTAATTATCTAGTGATTCTGAAAAAAATAGTGTTAGCCTTGGGTTCCAAATCAGCAACAGGAAGAAAAGAATTTTAAGTTGCTCTGTTTCATATATTTCTGTAAATAACCTGCTTGTAGAAGGGTTTTTTTTGTTATTACGTAGTTATACTGTGTTGGAGATTCTGGGTGAAAGTCCTCAAGTCTATGATTTAGGGCATCTGTCACTTAATTTGTAGAAGTCCCAAACTCTTACGTATGTAAATATTTGAGGTCTGTTAATCAAATTCACACTGGTGTGTGCCAGAACATTGTACACTTTAGGATTTTTGGTATTTGTCTGGAGAAGCCTAGTTTGATATTCAAGTTAATTTAGTTAGTAAACACAGAGTACTCAGTCTGTGGGTTTAGATGTCTGTCAGACTTTCAGGAAGATGGGAGATACACCCTATACCTTGCAAGTCTGTGGGAGACCATTGGATGTCAGAATAGTTTTCTTGACACTAGTGTGTTACTTCATATGTGCATAGACTCTGTCCCTCTTTCTACAGGAAAGTTAATAAGAAACATGGAAAACTTTATTTTTACTGAAAACCTTTTCAGTAACAAAGACCATGGAGGATTCCTGTTTTTTTCACCAACTTTTCAGAAACTTAATAATCAGATCCTACCAGATCACCCATTTCTTTTTGGTGTTCTCATCCATAAGCTGGAAATACCCTGGGCAAAAGTTTTTCCTATCCGTTTAATGTTGAGACTGGGAGCAGAATACGGGGGTAAGTTTCTTAACACTTTAAAATACCTGTATAAATACAGAATTCCCTTTGGAAAATACATGGTTTTTAGACAAGTGAAATATTTAAAATCCTCTTTGCAGTATTTTATATTACAAATGTGTAAGACTTATATTTCATACATGGGAGCCACCTGCTGAGACACTTGAGAATTTACATTGTCCTGCTAGACTTGATGTAATCTTTTTTCTTCAGCCGATAAGAAAGCTAAAAAACCAAAACTGACATTAGTAAAGTACCAAAATCTGACTTTTGTTGTCAAAGGAGGAAGGTTTGAAGGAAAGTTCACAGGCCCAGTGTATGATTCTGGCAAATTGGTTTCTTTGAATTAAATTACTGAAATTGACCATGTTGGCAAAACACTACTGCTTCATGCAATGAATGCAGGTGTTCATTACTTAAAAGCTAGCTTACTAATTAATACATTTAAAATCTCTAGGCCTGTGAAAATGCAGGAGGCATTCTTTCCAAGTGAGGTGGATGGAGAGTGTGTAAATGTGCACCACCAGATGTTGTGCACTGACACAGCCTCCACATGGGGATTACTTTCCACACTGTTGCAGGCTGATGTGTGCGCTTTCTGCTTTTTTGTGAATCAGCAAGGTTCACACTGACTCTGCTCCAGGCTCACCAAAGGAAAGTGTTTACGTAGTTTCCCATGGCCTTGAAGAACTTATAAAGCTAGCTTGAGCAAGACCTGAAAGGAGATACCGTCTTAAATGCCTTCTAAAGTAGCTTGTGTACCTGCTTGAATAACACAGGCAGATAATTTAGCAATGTAAGTGCTGTTTCGTTTCCTGTGGCACTTGTGGTGCTTATGATTTAGAGAGCAGAAGTTCAGAAAAGGTGCAGTCAGCAGCAGTTGCTTAAGTGCAGTGAATGTCAAAAATGTATCCTCTACAACCTTCCTGACCTGAATGCATTTTTGATAAATAAGCTGCCATTCCAGAAGCTGAGTCCATGAATATGTATCACTTGCTTATTTATAGATTTATTGAGTCAATAGTACGTTTCTGCTGGGCTGGTTTCTGTCTCCACATTGGCAAGGGTGGCAGCTTCTCTGTTATTCTTTCTCTTAACAAACTGCTTGTCCTTTTTTTTTTTTTTCCTTCTTTTTTTACTAATTTTGCGTTCTGATCTCACATGTTTGACTTTGCTATGCTACTTGGTTTGGTTTCATGCTATGGTCTGTGATTTTTTCCATTTCGTTGCCTTCCCTAGGTTCCCTCTCCATGTGTTTCACATTGCAGCCATGGGGACATCAAAGCATCTTACTTTGTATGAACATCCTCACTCAACTCTATTCTTGATTATTGGTACTAAGTGGTACCTCACTTCGTATTATGACATTAACACAAAAGCAGATGTTAACCTGTATGGTATTCTTATTCAAGCAACTACAGACCCTTTGCAATCTCTCCAAAAGCTGGTGACCCAAAGACTGAACCTGGGATGTTTCCACCCTGATCACCAATTGCAAGAAACATAGCTGATAAAACATATGAAAGCAGCAACAAGTCTCTGCCACAAAATTACTGCCACTAGGAGAGTGATTCCATGCAGTGACACTGCAGCAGGATTGAACCTTGGGTGGGGAACAGTCTGCGACAGGGAAGCAGGGGCTCTGGGTCCTTTGGCTGATCGGGTACTGAGATTAAGAAACATGGGCTACAGCTGAAAATAAATAACTTGGATTAGCAAGTTTTACAGTTGTTGATGAGTAAACATGATCTCTTCTTTTTTTCTGCCCTAACTGTAGCATATCCTACTCCGGTAGTAAGTTTCAGGCACCGGAAGCCACTCTTTGGTGAGATTGGACACACAATTGTGAATCTGCTTGTTGTGAGTAAATGTTTTATTCTCTTCCATTTCTGTTGTAATTTAGATTATGTAAGTTATTGTCAAAACTCTGTTCTTGAAAGCAGAATTATTTTTGCCAAAGTAAAGGGCTGGTATTTTTCTTCTCCATACCTGGCTTGAAATTTACCAGGTTAGGTAAGAAGTGAGTTAGAAAAGCTGCATCTCTCATGTTCTATTGCCTTGTATTAGTTCTGGTAGTAAAAATGGTTTTAAATTAATTAGAAAAATGTTGACATTGACACTGAAGTGTAGTGATTATTGTTCATTAGCATTTTTGTCTTACAAATGTTGGCTTGGTGCAGGAAGTGTAGTCTTTAATTCTGACATCTTTCTTTACTTTTTAAAAACATTTGAGAGGTACATGCTGTGGTCTAACTGTAATAGTAATTACTTTGTCACACAAGCTTAATCTTACCACATTAACCAGTCTGACGGTCTTACGCAAAGAAGATTTTGGCAAAATCGTCAGACTAAGCCAAGTCTGGAATTTGTGCCATTCCCTGAGGAGGCTTTTCTTCTGCTACTCAAATAATTTGATTTAAACTTTCAGTAAGCCTGTACTCCTGAACAGAGACCCTCCTCTTCTGATACTTACATGAAACTTGTCTTCAACGCTATGATGAAAAATCCTGTAAGGCTATGGGACGAACTGCATGTATTATTTAGGTGATTACTAAATCCTCTTTTAAGAGCCTGGAGACCATTAGAGCAGAGTCTTCGGTCCCTCTTTCGCATTTGCCACTGTTGTTATGTCATTCCATAAGGTACCAGAGGAGCTGCACCATCTGAAAAAGTGTGTTTCAGTGGAGGAATCTTACACTTTCATTCGATGAGCCAGCTCCCTGCCTGATTGGTGAAGTGCCGGTACCAGTGTGGCGTCTTCAGACTTCAAAGAATCTTAGAATTGTGGAACGGTTTGGGTTGAAGGGACCTCTGAGATCACCTAGTTGCAGTTCCCCTGGCATGGGCAGGGACACCTTCCACTAGACCAGGTTGCTTCTGGCAGAGGAAGGAATAAAAATCAGCGCATATTCAACATGTAAATCAATGAATTAGAGTTGTAGAGAACAGGGTGTGGAAACTAATCTAGATGGTGGCTTCCATGCTTTGATTTTCTGTCAGAGAAGGAGGGTGTTGAGGGTGTTTTCTTATCTAAAACACTGTGAAATCCTAATGTGTATGAAGTAGCTATAGTCTAAATCATAGTATCATAGAATAGTTAGGGTTGGAAAGGACCTCAAGATCATCTAGTTCCAACCCCCCTGCCACAGGCAGGGACACCTCCCACTAAACCATGCCACTCAAGGCTCTGTCCAATCCAGCCTTGAACACCGCCAGCGATGGAGCATTCACAGCTTCCCTGGCCAACCCATTCCAGTGCCTCACCACCCTTACGGTAAAGAATTTCTTCCTCATATCCAATCTAAACTTCCTCTATTTAAGTTTGAACCCATTACCCCATGTCCTATCACTACAGTCCCTAATAAAGAGTCACTCCCCAGCATCCGTGTAGGCCCCCTTCAGGTATTGGAAGGCTGCTATGAGGTCTCCACGCAGCCTTCTTTTCTCCAGGCTGAACAGCCCCAACTTTCTCAGCCTGTCTTCATATGGGAGGTGCTCCAGTCCCCTGATCACCCTCGTGGCCCTCCTTTGGACTTGTTCCAACAGTTCCATGTCGTTTTTGTGTTGAGGACACCAGAACTGCACACAATACTCCAAGTGAGGTCTCATGAGAGCAGAGTAGAGTGGCAGGATCACCTCCCTCGACCTCCTGGTCACACTCCTCTTGATGCAGCCCAGGATACGGTTGGCTTTCTGGGCTGCAAGTGCACACTGCCGGCTCATGTTCATTTTTTCATTGACCAGCACCCTCAAGCCCTTCTCCACAGGGCTGCTCTGAATCTCTCCTCTGCCCAGCCTGTAGCTGTGCCTGGGATTGCTCCGACCCAGGTGTGGGACCTTGCACTTGGCATGGTTAAACTTCATCAGGTTGGCATCAGCCCACCTCACAAGCGTGTCAAGGTCCCTCTGGGTGGCATTCCTTCCCTCCGAGTCAACCAGACCACACAGCTTGGCGTCATCGGCAAACTTGCTGAGGGTGCACTCAATCCCACTGTCCATGTCCACAAAGATGTTGAACAAGACCGGTCCCAACACTGATCCCTAAGGGACACCACTTGTTACTGGTCTCCAGCTGGACATTGAGCACTACTCTTTGTGTGTGGCCATCCAGCCAGTTCATTATCCACTGAGTGGTCCACCTATCCAATTGATGTCTCTCTAAACTGGAGACAAGGATGTCATGTGAGACAGTGTCAAATGCTTTGCACAAGTCCAGGTAGATGACTTCAACTCCTCTACCACTGTCTATCAGTTCCGTAGCCCCATTATAGAAGGCCACCAAATTGATCTGGCAGGATTTCCCCTTAGTGAAGCCATGCTGGCTATCACCGAGCGCCTTGTTGATTTTCGTGTGCTTCAGCATGCCTTCCAGGAGAATCCGCTCCAAGATTTTGCGAGGCACAAAGGTGAGACTGACTGGTCTGTAGTTCCCCGGCTCATCCATTTTCCCCTTCTTGAAAATGGGGGTTATATTTCCCTTTTTCCAGTCATCGGGAACTTCACCTGACTGCCATGATTTTTCAGATGTGTTGGACAGTGGCTTAGCAACTTCATTTGCCAGCTCCTTCAGGACCCACGGATGGATTTCATCAGGTCCCATGGACTTGAATACGTTCAGGTTCCTAAGATGATCTCGAACCAGATCCTTTCCTACAGTGGGCCCTGGGTCTTCATTCTCACAGTCCCTGTGTCTGCCTTCCAAGACTTGGGTGGTGTGGCCAGAGCATTTGCCGGTGAAGACTGAGGCAAAGAAGTCGATGAGAACCTCAGCCTTCTCCAAAGCCAGGGTAGCCAGTTTTCCCGATAGCTTCTGGAGAGTGTCCACATTGTCCCTAGCCTGTCTTTTATTTGCAGTGTACCTGTAGAATCCCTTCCTGTTATCCTTGACATCCCTAGCCAAGTCTAATTCTAAGTGGGCCTTAGCTTTTCTAACCTGGTCCCTAGCTTCCCGGACAACATCCCTGTATTCTTCCCAGGCTGCCTGTCCTTGCTTCCACCTTTTATAAGCCTCTTTTTTCCTTCGAAGTTTCCTCAGCAGGTCCTTATCCATCCAAGGAGGTCTCCTGGCCCTCCTGCAGCACATCCTTCTAGTAGAGATGTATCGCTCCTGAGCTTGCAAGTAGGTGATCCTTGAATATCAACCAACAGTCTTGGGCCCCCCTACCCTCTAGGGCTATATCCCATGGAACCTTACTGAGCAGGTTCCTGAAGAGGCCAAAGCCTGCTCTCTTGAAGTCCAGGGCAGTGAGCTTGCTGCACGCTCTTCTCACTGTCCTGAGGATCTCAAACTCGACCATCTCATGATCGCTGCAATCAGGGCTGCCCTGGAGCGTCACATTGCCAACCAGCCGTTCCCTATTGGTGAGGACGAGGTCAAGCATGGCACCTCTCCTTGTCGGCTCCTCTACTACTTGCAGAAGGAAGTTGTCTTCCACACAATCGAGGAACTTCCTGGATTGCTTGTGCCGGGCCGTACCATCTCTCCAACAGATATCAGGGTGGTTGAAGTCCCCCATGGGAACAATGGCCTGCAAGCATGAGGCTGTTCCTATCTGTCTATAGAGCGCTTCATCCACTGAGTCCTCTTGGTCAGGCGGTCTGTAACAGATCCCCACAATAATGTCACCCATCGCTGTTTTCCCTTTAACCCTGACCCACAAACTCTCTGTTGACTGCTCGCCTGTCCCCAGACAGAGTTCCATACTCTCCAGCCTATCCCTAACATAAATAGCAACTCCCCCTCCCCGCCTACCGGGCCTGTCTTTCCTAAAGAGCCTGTAACCTTCCATTCCAACACTCCAGTCATAGGAGCCATCCCACCATGTTTCTGTGATGCCTATGATATCATACCCCCGTAGACGTGCACACATCTCTAATTCCTCTTGTTTGTTCCCCATGCTACAGGCATTTGTACAGGCATCTGAGCCGAGCACCAATTGAAGCCGGTTCATTAGCTGGAGCAGCTGGAATATCTCCACACTGCTCTGAATGTTTACTAGAGGCACTGGCCAGTGATTGGGTGTGTTGGGATGGAATGATGCCCCCCTTCCCCAACACATCTAGTTCAAAGCATCCATGACCAGTCTGGCAAGCCTCCTACCAAATCCACTCTCCCCTTTCTTTGTCAGACTAGCTCCACCAGCCCCCAGTAGACCTGGCCTACTAAAATAAGTCCCATGTTCAAGGTACCCAAACCCCTGACTATAGCACCACCCTTCTAACCATTTATTAAGCTGGCCAGTCCTCCTAGCCTTTTCCAAGGTCCTGCCCTGTATCCTGGAGAATTGACGAAAAGACAATCTGAGCTCCAGAGCCCCTAACCACCTCTCCCAGAGCTCTGTAGTCCTTCTTTATGCTCTCCAGGCTGCTGCTATCTATATCAGTAGCACCTACATGGATCACTAGAAGTGGGTAATAGTCAGTGGGACCAACTAGAGCAGGCAGCTTCTCTGCAACATCCTTGATCCAAGCCCCTGGTAGGCAACACATCTCCCTTGAGCCTGGGTCAGGCCGACAGGTGGGTGCCTCTGTTCCTCTCAAAGTAGAGTCCCCTACTATTATGACCCTCTGCTTTTTCCTGGCAGCACCAGTCATGATCTTCTTTACCAGTGCATCAGCCAGTTGTTCCTGGTGGGAGTGTGGTTTCTCATCAGCCTGCTGCAGAACAGCAAAGCAGTTCTGGGTGGGACAACGGATGTAGGAGGAAGCCCCTTGCTTTTAATTGTCCTCTTCCTCCTTTTTTTGTTGTTTTTTTTTTTCTGTTACTGTTTCCCAGCTTCCTGGGTTAGCGGCCTCCTTTACTGCATGAGTGACAGTAGATGCTTGAGGCCCCTGCACAGTCTGGTCCTGGAGCAAGCTGTGCAGCTTCCTCTCAGCTACCCTGACACCTTTCAGTCTAATAAGAACTTCCCGCAGCTCGGCCACCTGCTGCAGGAGGACCTCCACCAGGGAGCACAGAGTGCAGCCCTGCCCATTGTGCACCCTCCCCTCAGGAGACCAGTGCAGGTGCTCTCAACACCCCGAGCTCTGCACTGCAGCCTCCCTTCTCATTGGCTTTGTCTGGGTGCCTACACTGGCCACTGCTGGGGCAGCCAGAGCAGTGTTCCCAGACCGGGCCCTTCTCATACGGCGAGTGCTCACCATCCCGCTTGCCTGCCTGCACAAACTGCCTCGAACCCGCCCTGGTCGTTCGCGCTCCATGGGCAGGTTTTTAACCAGTCAGGGTTGTTATAAATTGAGACCACAACGGATTAGAATCCAATTAGAATTTATTAATTATAGCAAGTAGAATATGAGCAAAAGCAGCGCTGGACGGCAGGGGAGTCTACGTTCCACCAACTGCCGTGCTAAGCAGTTCAAACAGTCTCCTTTTATACATCTTTTCTTCCGTGTTCTTGAAGTAGTGGAGGTACTCTGCGCATGCTTCGGTTGTTGCTAGGGGGTCGTTTGTCATGTTTCTGTCGGTTCCTGGAACATCTGGCGGTTATCTTATCTTGCACAAACGGTGTTTGATGGCTGTTTTAGTTTGCGTAAGGCGATTTCATTATCTTATCTTGCACAAGTGGTCTGACCTTTACATTGGGCTTAACATAAATATTAGCCATGCCTGCAAGCTTCCGACAATTGGCTAAAGTTTAGAACAGTGTGGTTGTCAAACAATTGATAAGCAAACCAGATGTGCGGATGAAGAGTACACAGAGTTATCAGATTTATAGAAGACACTTTTTAGGGGAACTACTAAATCTCATTAGCACGTCAAGAAAGCGATTAACAAACCAGACTCGGGATGAGGAGTACACAAAGTTTGTAAAGAGGGCCATTATCACTTCACAGACTTGTAACATTGTAAAAGAGCTATTTCTACTTCAAAGACTTACTTTGTTCTCTAAGTTAAACTAGAAATATTTTGATCTCATGTTTTAAATACTTGCTTATACTCAAGGGAGTTACAAATAGTTATTTTTATTAACGTTGCCTTAACAATGTGAACATAGTAACTCAGAGTTTTGTATAGTTAATTATTAATGGTTTCTCACTTCATAATTTTCCTCACCATGTTTTATAACGAACTATTACTCTTAACACGAATCATAGTCTTGTTATAGCATAATGCTAATCAAGCTTAACTTACACGCCTTGCTTAACTGGCAAATTAATAATTCAAGTTTATTACAATTTATCATTATTACAATTTATCAGCAAATTAACTGTTTACATTTATCACAGGGTTGGTGCTGGTCCTCCTGGCACCGCCCCCTGTGTGTCAGCTGCTCACGTCCACTGAGCTGCTGGCTCCTAGGCAGGCCCTGTCGAGGACTTGAGGCTCCCTCGGTGCCTGTTGCCGCTCTGAGTTGAAGCTGCTGGATGCCAAGCCTCCCCCCTGATCAGGCGCTGCAGGCATCCCCTCTCGAGAGTTAATTTGTCAGTGCTATTAATTTGTTAATATATTCACAAAGAAACCCTTCTTACACATTACAGTAGGAAAAAAATGATCATTAAGTCTTCAGTCACCCTTAACATCATTATTCTGAAGAGTCTTAGAGATGTATGAAAAGTACTTTTATCAAGGTGGTATTTGTTATAAAAGGTAAAGAAATGATAACTTATTGTCAGCTAACATAAAAACTTTGTCTGTTACAGGACCTTAGAAATTACCGGTATACTTTGCATACCATAGACGACCTGTTTGTTCATGTGGAAATGGGTAGAAGCTGTGTTAAAATACCACTAAGGAAGTACAATGAGGTGAGTAAAACCATCCTGATTAGCTGTCTAATCCGAACTGCTTTAGTCATTATTTTTTGTGTAAAATCATTCAGATCTTTAACATGAGCTTTCTTTTCTTTTAAAAGGGGGGCTGTTCTTAGAGGCCGTAATGTTGGTTTTATTCTGTAATCAGTTTCTAGGCAGTTCTGCAGGTGAATTCTCCATTTGATAGCTGCTCTCTAGATTACTTTGCTATTTTCTGTGCAGTAAACTCTTTGAACTTTAACCTGGTGTAAGCATGTGATGGGGGAGAGAGAGAGAGCATGAAATGATCTGAGCACACATTTCCTTCTTCCTGGATATGTTAAGAAGTGGATGGTGATGAGTGAAAAGTTGACCTTTAGGATAACTCTTAAATGTTGAAAACTCAACAGTACAAAATCTTTTAGTATATATTTTCAAGCATTCTTTCTTACACATTTCCTGATGATGGTGTTTTGCTTAAAACTTAAATAAAATAAAAAAAATAAAAAAAAAAATTTTCTTGCCACTCTCCTTTTTTTCAATTAGTTTACTTTTGCTTTAACAAAAAAGCAAACCCTTAACAGTAGACTGCATGAGGCTTAATGCATATTTTAGCCTTAAGACCAACAAAATCCCTACAGCTGATACTCTGCCCAGCAGTACTCAAGACTTACTCATCTTTCTCAACTTTTCCAGTTAGTCATAGCAAACTGTGTTGTTCAAATGCTCTGGAATTAACTACGTGAATAGTTCTTTTGATTTGTTTTGGGAGCTGGGGTTTTCTTATGTCTTGTATTGAGATTTGTCTCAAAGTGAGATTTGTCAGTTTAATGACAGATTTTGTATCAACAGGTAATGAAGGTGATACATTCTTCTAATGAACATGTAATTAGTATTGGAGCAAGTTTTAATACTGAAGCAGATTCTCACTTGGTGTGTGTGCAGAATAAGCATGGCCTCTATCACACACAAGCAATCAGTGCTACTGGACATCCCAGGAAAGGTAAGCTCTCTGGTTTGGCTTCTGAAGAAAAATCACATTCCTAAAGCAGGAGTTGACCAGTAGGGCTATACTCTTACATCTCCAGTGCCAACTTCTGTGCTTCCTTGTAAGCATAGTTACTTAGAGTGTTCTTGTTTAAAACATGCTGTGTAACTAACAAATTTATGCAAAGGTTTGTAGCATGGAAATACACTTATATCATTTTTTCTTTCAGTTGCTTTTAGTACTAGTGAAATGATATAAACTTTTGGAATACCTTCTGTAAATAAATCTTAAAGTTGAATGGCACATCCTTTTTAGAGGACAAAACCCCCTACCATCCCATTTAAAAAAAAAAAAAAAAAAAAAGATAAAAACGTCCTACCACTTTCTTCAGCCATATATACAGAACTTTTAAATATACAGAACTTTTTTTGGCTTTCCTGTGTTGACTGTGTGCACTCACAAAATAAGTTAAGAAAGCTGGTCTTTGTTGCTAAGATCTGATTGGAGAAAATTCTTCTCTCCTTCGAGAGTTATATTTCATATCATTCTGTCAGTAAGGGATTTCTGTTAACACTGTCAGTATAGTATTACCTTTTTTTCCCCACCTTTTTTAAAAAGGAATACAAGTTAAATGTTAGTGATGACAAACTTCAGTGATACAAAATGGTGCTCGCTGTGTTCCTACTTTTTCTAGTTACAGGTGCAAGTTTTGTGGTGTTTAATGGAGCCCTAAAAACTTCTTCAGGATTTTTAGCTAAATCCAGTATAGTTGAAGGTAATAATTTTGTTCTGTGTGGTTTCTTCTTAAGAGAACTTGAAAATAAATAAATGCATAAATAAAAAAGAGGCAGCAGTTCTGTGCAAGATCTTAAGATCTTTGTTCCTCCATAAGATAAGCTTTTTATTTTCAGGATTTTTGGCTTTGTAGAAAACCTACTGCAAACAAATGCTGTATAAAAAAAAATACATGGTAGTTCACTTCTAAAAACATAGAATCACAGACTGGTTTTGGTTGGAAGGAACCTTAAAGCTCACGCAGTTCCAACCCCCTGCCACAAGCAGGGACACCTTCCACTAGACAGGTTGCTCCAAGCCCTGTCCAACCTGGCACTGAGCGCTGCCAGGGATGAGTCAGCCACAGCTTTCCTTGACATACTGTTGAAATAGACATACTGACACAGAAACGCAAAATCTTTGAAGATTAACCTAAGATTGATCTTCTGCCTTTAATTATATTGCCAAGAAAGGTTTTCATTACTTCTTCTTTCATCAGGAAGTAATTACTTCCTCTTTCATGTAATTAGTTCACACCATTTCATTCACACTATTTAGTGTGGTAGTTGTGGGATGCCATCCATTTGATGTGCATTTGTTAATGAGGAGACGGTTGGTCCCACTAGAATTTAAGCTAAGATTCTACTAAAAAGCTGTGCTACTCTTTCTTATAGGTAAGTTGGAATTTTAACTGTTTTTCTAGATGGACTAATGGTACAAATAACGCCAGAAACAATGGAAAGCCTACGTGAGGCATTAAGAGACAAGAAGGACTTTAAAATAACTTGTGGCAAAACGGATACGGGAGACATGAAAGAATATGTAGATATTTGCTGGGTGGAAAATGAAGAAAAAACAAACAAAGGGTAAATGTGTTAAACATCTTAGAGAGTTCTTGTGCACAGTTTTCAAACACCTGTCTTTAATTTCTTGAAATGATCTAAGGTATTTTTATTGAGAGAAAGTATTAACGCTGAAATGTGAAAGGGGATAGAATGGTAAAGTACCTTCAGTCCTCTAGATGTCATTAGCAGAACAATTCTGCTTGTGGTTCAGCAAAATTTATTACTGTTTTCTGTGTTTGGGAAGTCAATGGGAGAAGTGTGTGAGCCCTCAGTTTCCTTTGTAAGTCCTCTTATCAAATCAGTAATCAGTTTGTGTGAGAATGCAATTAATCCCTTTAAACTTCCTTACTGGCGGGAGGTTGGAAGCGCATAGTACTGTCCTTGGCAATTCACTGCTTGGAATGGTAGCATTAAACAAATCAAAATGAGGTAAAAGGCATCTTTACTGCATGTGATTTGAATGCTTGTACCTTTATGTAGCTTCAAACTTCAGTTATACATCACTAACTCAAAACTTGTCTCAAGCATTTTTTCCAGCCACGAGCTTGACTTGGCATGCCTTTTTCTGTAGCTTCTCTGACCAATTAGAACAAACAGTGGCTTTACCAAAGATGTTTATAGCTTCTTAAACCTGTAAGATTAGGGTTTTGTTAAGTGTTGCATCCAATTATGGTACTTTTTTTTGAGGCATCTGTGTTTTCATAATGCAAGTCCTGTATTACATTTGGTCGTAAAGCCGTTTAAATAGTCTTCAAGGACTATTTCTAATATACAAAATAATAAGCATTATGTCATACAAGATATTAAATATAAATCATATAGTGTTATTTTAATTACTAACCATGCTGTTATCTTCCATAGAATTTTAAGCCCAGTTGATGGAAAATCAATGGAAGGAACTCAGAGTGAGAAAGTACCACAAGGCAGCGACTTTCACAGAGAGGGAAAAGTCATGAAGTGTACTGAAGTTAGTAAACTGTGTTGTTCTTGAGCCTTTTCGCTAGTTCTTCGAATAGTTTGAATGGTAAAGTGATTACAGTAAGTGATACTATAAGGAAACAAACTTATAAGCTGTATAAGTCATACTGATAGGCAGAATGTTCCCCGTAGCTTTTTGATAAGGGTGTCTAAAACATCTACCTAATTTTTCTCCTTTGAGAAAGATTAAAAGCATGGATAATGTTGTAAATAGATAATCTAGATATTCCCCTGGTCACTCAAGTGTTTTGAATCAATAGATGAAATATTGGAATATTTTGCCAGCAAACAAGTGTTACAGCTTGCTCTGTTCTGCATTACATGTAAATGTAATTATTCTTTTATATTTATATGTTTACGTATTTGTATGTATATATTTATATTGCTTTGTAATATAACAAGGCTGCTGACTGTTCTTTTCATTTCTGTAATTTCAGGTACACTATTTTCTAAAAAACAATGTCTTCTGTCCTGTTCCTCACCAGTTTACTAAAGAGATCGCTATTGCCTGCAGTACTGCTCTTTGCCCACACCTTAAAACTTTAAAAAACAACGGGATGAGTAAGATAGGCCTAAGAGTTTCTGTTGACTTGGATATGGTAATCTTTCAATTTCTATTGCAGACACTCCATTTCAAATTACATATCTTTCTTGTGAAGATATTGGGTCTCTGAATGCTTTTAGGTTTTTGCCCTTCCCCAGAATCAGACTGAGGATGAAATTTGATGATGAAATTTCGTGCAGAAGCTGTCTTAATGACTAGGATTTTTTGAAAGGAATAATCCTGTTTCCTTATTCTGCTGAAATTCCCTAAATAGCTGCTTGCAGTAAGCTGTCAGTCCTTCCCTAGTTCTAGCTCTGTCTGGCACTTATCTGTCTCCAAGGCGAGTTTAGGGAATCACAGCTAATTTTCTGATGCTTTTCTTGAAGTATGTAGGATTTTGCTGATTTTGCTGCCTAAAATAGTTCAGTAAGGATATTTGCACCAAGATCTATACTGCAGAAAAGGATGGGTCGGCCTGGCTGAAGGTGGCGGAGGGGGCAGGCAAGGCTACACAGTGTGGGATGCGCCTCAGAAGTAGTTCAGATCCTTTTCTTCTCTGTCACACCTCCTTATCTTTTTTGAGAGAAGCTGGAAATGCAGTCCTTAAAATGTAGTTTTCGGTGGTATATTTTGAAATTAATCTGCTGGTAACTGTGATACTAGGATATAATCAGATTGCTTTTGGATATCAGAATGAAGCAGCATGGGACATGCAACATGTGTGATCCTGTAGACCCTGGGGAGATGTTGCTCGTCTTTCTCTTCAAAACTTACTGGTCATGACTGACCTCAAAACCCATTCACCTGCTGGTCTTCAAATGTTATTTTGGCACTTCATGCTAGCCAAAATACTCTTTACCAAGAAACTACAAAACCACACTTTTTGTGTCAGCTTCTTAATACAGAAAGTGTTAATATCAACCTTAATATGTTTTCCTTATAGGTTGAGTACTTGGCTGGATCCGGAGGTCAATTTCTTCCACAGAAGTATCTGAATGAACTGGACAGTGCTCTGATTCCTGTGATTCATGGTGGAATGTCAGATCCTACAAGTCTACCATTGAAAATGGAGTTAATATTTTTCATTATAGAACATCTGTTTTGATTAGGTTGATTACAGGCAATACTCTGATCTGCTAGATCTGAACACCAAAGTTACAATGCTACAAACACTAAAAATGTTAAAGTTCTAAACCTGTTATGTCTTAATAGTTTTTCAAACTTTTTTAAACCCTCAAATCCTCTCAGGTTACTTTATCACGAAAGACGACTTGTTTGTAATGTTTCCTAAAGTTCTGAAAGTTTACACTTAATACATGTGCAAAAGAGGGCAGGTTTTATTACCTCTTTTACACAGCTGTAGCATTTACTATGTTTAGTGTAACTTTAAGCCATACTGTCTTGACCCTTAAGCTCAGATAAATGCATTACAGAAAATTGCTATGGCTACACCTTATCTCTGCAGCTTTTCCATGTGCAAGTAAGCTAAAACACTGAAGTAAAAGCTGGCACAAAACTCTTTTCTTGCCATTTGAGATTTAAATGTGAGATGTTCTGCAGCTGACTTGCAGACTTCATATGTGGGCGCCTTCTGACAGCGGTTTGTGGCCTGCATGAGGAGGAATTTCACAGGTACGTTTATGAAGACTTCGTAGTTGAAGTCCTTCACATCAGGATGTTACGCTGGTGCTTCAGGAACATATGCGCTGAACTACTTTTTTTTTATAGATTAACTGATTTCTCTCTTGCATTTATAAGGATTTGCCTAACTTGAATGGATGCTATTTTTATAAGTACTGTTTTTTTCTTTACTCTGTGTTCAGAACTCCTGATACAATTTGACCTTTCAATGATTACTGAAAAAAAAACAGATTACCCTTGAGTAATGTATATGTAGCAATAAATCAGACAAGAATTCTGCAGTGTGTTTTGTGCTTGATCTACTGCATTGCCACTTCTTAGTAGCCACCTTTACTTTCAGGGGGAATAGATTTAAGTGTGGATTTTCATTGACAGACTTTTTTTTTTTATTTTTTATTTTTTTTAGTATACCTGAGGTTCTTGCATAGGATGTATTTTTGATACTGGGTCATTAAGATCTATTTATGTAGTTGTAATACATATGTAACTTGTACTGAGGTTCAGAGAACCATAATGGGTTTTGGTCACTGTCACACAACTGTTCATTAAGAACAGAACCAGAATTAAATATAAACAAGATCTATATTGTTTTCCATAAAAATGGTGGTACAGTTTTCTAATGAGAGTATTGAAACTTTGATGCCTTCTTGATGATAATAAGGGGATATTTTATGTTTTTGTATCAAAAACAATTTGTAACTTAACCTAATCTGCTCTGCTGTTACCTGTGCTTGAAGTACTAGTTTTAGAAAGGTTCAGGCTTCACAATCTTACCCTGGAGGAAGCTGGGGCTGCAGTCAAGCTGATTAATGCAACCTCTGCAGAGAAGCTGCCGCTCTGGGGAAGACCTGAAGACCACACCAGGAACAAAACCTGTCCTGGCATGAAAACAAGCAGCATCCAGGCAGTTGAGGCAAGGCTGGGAGGCGGCCAGGCCAGGGGGACCGTGTCCATCCTGAGGGGATACATAAGGCAGCTGCCTCGTGCTGCTCACTCTGTGCTAACTTCTTTCAAGTAGTGATCAATAAAGTTCACTTAAATGCTTGATACCTTGCATGTTAGTTTTATTGTGTTGGGTTTTTTTTTAAATATAAAGACCACTTTTTGGAGGTACTGTCCTGTCTTTGAAAGCTGTTTTCCCCAGAAAGCTACATAGCATCATAGTCTGGTTTGGATTGGAAGGGATATTAAAGCTCATTCAGTTCCAATCCCCTGCGACAAGCAGGGACACCTTCCAGTAGCCTAGCTTGTTCCAAGCCCTGTCCAGCCTGGCCTTGACACTGCCAGGTATGGGGCAGCCACAGCTTCTCTGGGCAACCTCTGCCAGGGCCTCACCACTGTCATTCTATTTCTGGGCATTTCGAGACATCCAGTTTCTAGGAAACACCTGCAGCATGGCCCAGTGGCCTTGCCAAGCCAGCATCACCCAGTTATCAAAGGAGTGACTTAATTACAGGTGGACATCCTGCCCAGGGCTGGGCACAGACTATGTCTTTAAAGACACTGGCACTGAGGATGCAGCTGAAAACACTCCAGGGTCTGTGCCAGCTGCCTCTGTTTGGGCCTTGCAAACAAAAATTCAAGAGCAATTACAGTCTGTTGTCTTCGGGTGTCCTGGGTTAGTTACCATTGCTGGGCAGGGCAGGGCTGGGCAGGAGCGGAAAAAGACAAATTGAATCTGGCCCCAGGTATCAAAGACTAGAAGAAGGGCCTCTATAGTGCATGGGTGACAAAAGGAAGCTGGGAAAATGTGGGCCTATTGCTGAGCAAGGCAGGGGACCTGGTTACACAGGACATGAAAAAGGCTGAGGTACTGAATACCTTCTGTGGTGGTGAAAATGGATCAGACAATTAGTGTATGAGCAAATTCTCCAAAGCAGAAAACATCCTGAGCCATTCACAAGATCTCTGTGTTTTTCCCATTTTTCATTGAGCAGAGAGGGTTCCAGGTTACTCTACAGTTGTAGCAGATAGGAAATATCTTTGCAGACAATGCTGTGATGTAGAAAGTCTATGTTTCCTAGCTATTAAAGCACCTTGCAAAGATACCTCTAAATTTCACTTTTTTATTCCTTCTGATTCAAATTTGACATACCCTACTCAAATGGACAGGAAATTATCAAAGAAAACAAGAACTATGTGCATGGATTCACAAAGAAATGTTGCTCTGGTTTCCTTTTTCTTTTCTCCGTTTTCTTCCATCAACATCCAAAACTTACTTGAAGGCTTCTTGCCTTGCACAAGTGACCATGAAGCTGCTCACTAACAAATGCTGAGGAATTTTAAAACCAAGCAGATTTGTATCCAATTTTTCAGAAAAAGGTCCAAGACTTTTCCAAGGAAATGTAGATGCAAATTAATTTGATGCCAACCCATCTTTCTCTCTGCTTTCATGACAGCCTGTGTGGGAATTCTACCTTTTCCTGGCTTCAGGACAGTTTGGACAATCACCATGGGACCATTTTTCCATTGCAGTGAGATTTATTTTTTATTACAGGGAAACATTCAAGCCGACTGCAGAAAGCCACATTAAATCCAATGCAGGTATAGACCTTGCTGCTCAGAGTAACCTCTTGCCCATTCAGGAGGAGGAAACCCAAAGCAGGGACTCCACCTGACTTTTTTGTCAGTCCTTCAGAGTATGGAAGAATTAATTCTACTTACCTGAATGACTGAAAGAGCTTTACAAATTTCTAAGATGGGAATGCAAATAGGGACAGTTTGATCCAGCTGGAGTCCAAGCCTCCTGAGTACAAAGCCAACAGCCTTATTAACCAGATTATACTGCTTACTTTAAATTTGGCAGATAAAAAGTAAACAAGCAACCCACTCTGGGATCATCCTCAAGTGTCCCTCTGCACTCTAACTCCAAGCACAACCGGCAGTGCTTCAGACTGCAGCACAAGTCAAACAGTGAATCTAGATCCAAGGAAGCTATCCTGGCACAATGAATGCTATAGTAATAGACACATTCCCTGCAACTGAGCCTTCACCATCTCTTTCAGCCTGTAAATGCAATAAAAATGAACATAATCCACAAGTCAATTATAAGATGTAAAATAGAAGTGATTTAAGTGTAGATCTTTTACTCAATACAAGGGGCTGTGCTTTCATTTACAAATGTTTCAAACACAAATCATGCAAGTACTCTTCTTCTTCAGTAGTTATGTAAGAAACCTAAGCTCTCTTTTTTCATTTCTCTTTTCAAGCCTTAATGGAAAATTCAAGAATGTGCTCTTGAAAGAATCTGTGCTCCCGCTGTCTGAGTGTCATGTGCCACAATACGTGTTATTGACTATGCTGAGTCACCTTGTGTTACTGACTCATGGCTGAGTCAAGACCTGCTGGTCAAACTAAAGGGCAAGAAGGAAACGTACAGGCAGTGGAAGCAGGGACTGGTATGTCCTGGGAAGAGTGTAAGGATGCAGCCCAGTTGTGCAGAGATGGGGTCAGGAAGGCCAAGGTGGAGCTGGAGCTGAACTTGAAAAGGGATGCAGAGAATAACTAAAAGGGCTTCTACAGGTATGTCAGCCAGAAAAGGAAGGTCAAAGAAAGTGTGCCCCCCATGATGAGCAAGACTGGTAAACTGGTAACAAAGGACAAGAAGGAGGTTAAGGTACTCAACAGCATTTTTGCCTCAGTCGTCACTGACAGGCTCTCTCCCTGCACCTCTTGAGTGGGTGAACTGCAAGGCAGTAACTCTGGAAGCAAAGTTCCACCCACTGTAAGTGAAGATCAGGTTTGTGACCATTTGAGGAACCTGAACATACAGAGATCTATGGGACCTCATGAGATCTTGAGGGAGTTGGCTGGCGTAGTTGCCAAACAACTCTCCATGGTACTTGAGAAGTCACAGTGGTCAACAGAGGTCCCTGGTGGCTGAAAAAAGGGCAATAGCACACCTGTTTTTAAAAATTGTAGAAAGGAGGACCCTGGGAGCTACTGATCTGTCAGCTCACCTCTGTACCTGTGAAAATCATGGAACAAATCCTTCTAGGAGCCATGCTAAGGCACGTAGAGGACAGGGAGGTGACTCAAGACAGCCAGCACAGCTCCACTAAGGCAAGTCATGCCTGACCAACCTAGTGGCCTTCTATGATGGAGTTACTACACCAGTGGACAAAGGAAGAACTATGGATGTCATCTACCTGGACTGGTGTAAAGCCTTGTCAGGATCTGACTGGAGAAGACCCCAGTGTTGGACCCGTTTTGTTCATGATCCAAGAGTGAAATTAAGAATCAAGTGAGGTCAAGTACTGCAATTGATCAGCTGATTTATTACAAAAGAAAATTATGATAAAAAAGAGAATTATTATAAAAAAGAGATGATAGTACAGATTGGAAAAAAAAAAAGAAATGAAGCAAGAATTTGAGGTACAGAGAGATAGTCACCACTGCAGATCCAGCAGTGTCCCAGAGGTCTGTAGTCATCGTCCTTGGTGGTAGGAGTCCTCCAGGGTCTGTAGCTGGTATCAGAGCAGAGTGTCCCCAGGATTCCATAGTAGCCATTGAAAATGGGTGTCCTCGTGGAGGGTGTCCTCATGGAGACGTCCTCCCTGGCAATTACGTTTTCTTCCTTCTATTATGTGTTGGAGGGAGTACCTCTGTTCTTAATGTCACGTGAAAATACAGGCCATATGAAAGGCCACATGGAAGCATCAGCTCTCCCTTATGAGCAACACAAGCCAACACAGGGCCAAGTACCAGGAGCACATTCTGGACAATGCCAACCTGTTCAGTTCCTGTGCTTGCTGCCTGCTACAGACAGCTCACAAAACTGCAGCTTTCCCAGTGTATGCATGCCCTAGCCTTCTCCATGTTTGGAATATCCTGTGTTAGGGACTTCAGACAATGATCAGAAACAAAAAGATGATGTCTAAAAGGTTTTACTTTGTCTTTCCTTCTTGGACTGCCTTTAGCAATCGCTTCCCGCTCCTCAACAAAAGGATCATCCCCAAAATAGACTGGATGTGTCTGAAAACACTTTCCACAAGAATACCATGTACATGTTTTTTGTCTGGGATTTGGGGGCGGGTGGTTGCTTTTGGTTTGGTTTGTTGTTTCTTCATTCATTTTAAACGTCTCTGAAAGATCCATTATTAGTGTTCGTATCATCAGTTCTACTGGTATTACCTCCTCTTCCTATCCCTGATGTGCTGTACCTTGCCTTTCCTCCTGCCCCCCATAGGAACACTCAATTTTACATTAAAACATAGGTCTTTTTACCCCCCTACCCTGATGAAACAAACTCCAGTTGTTCTTTGGGTTGTTGGTTTCCTCTGATTCTACCCCAGCAGCACCCACAGACTCTGTGCCTGTGAAAGAGGAATTGGTTGATCTCCTTCACCCAGGAGTCAATGCAGCACTGCTGGTGCTGCTTGTGGGCGGCCTCTTGCAGGGCTGGGAGAGTCCTGGGGGCCAGGGCCTTCTCTTTGGGGTCATCAGGACATTGCAGAGGGCGGCTCTTTGGTGGATACTGGCATGTATGTCAGGGAGTCGCCTTCTCCAGTCACAGAAAACGTGACTTTATCACTACAACTTGGGGGTGTTTGTCATAGAATCATAGAATAGTTATGGTTGGAAAGGACCTCAAGATCATCTAGTTCCAACCCCCCTGCCACAGGCAGGGACACCTCACACTAAACCATGCCATCCAAGGCTATGTCCAACCCCACCTTGAACACCGCCAGCGATGGAGCATTCACAACTTCCTTGGGCAACCCATTCCAGTGCCTCACCACCCTTACAGTAAAGAATTTCTTCCTTATACCCAATCTAAACTTCCTCTATTTAAGTTTGAACCCATTACCATATGTCCTATCACTGCAGTCCCTAATGAAGAGTTCCTCCCCAGCATCCTTATAGGCCCTCTTCAGATATTGGAAGGCTGCTATAAGGTCTCCACACAGCCTTCTCTTCTCCACACTGAACAGCCCCAATTTTCTCAGCCTATCTTCATACAGGAGGTGCTCCAATCCCCTGATCACCCTCGTGGCCCTCCTTTGGACTTGTTCCAACAGCTGCATGTCCTTTTTGTGTTGAGGACACCAGAACTGCACACAAGACTCCAAGTGAGGTCTCATGAGAGCAGAGTAGAGGAGTAGGATCACCTCCTTCGACCTGCTGGTCACACTCCTTTTGACCATTTGGTCAATGAGAAACTTAACATGAGCCAGCTTCAGTGTGCGCTTGCAGCCCAGAAAGCCAACTGTATCCTGGGCTGCATCAAAAGGATATGAAGATAGGCTGAGAAAGTTGGGGCTGTTCAGCCTGAAGAAGAGAAGGCTGCATGGAGACCTCATAGCAGCCTTCCAATACCTGAAGGGGGCGTACGAGGATGCTGGGGAGGGACTCTTCATTAGAGACTGTAGTGACAAGACAAGGGGTAATGGGTTAAAACTCACACAGGGGAAGTTCAGGTCAGATTAAAGGAGGACGTTCTTTACTGTGAGGGTGGTGAGGCCCTGGAATGGGTTGCCCAGGGAAGTTGTGAATGCTCCATCACTGGCAGTGTTCAAGGCCAGGTTGGACAGAGCCTTGGATGGCATGGTTTAGTGGGAGGTGCCCCTGTCCATGGCAGGGGGGTTGGAATTAGATGGTCATAAGGTCCTTTCCAAACCTAACTATTCTATGGTCCTATGATTCTATACCAGTATCCGCCAAAGAGCTGCCACATGCCAGCAGCCAGGGGGAAGAGATCCTGGCCACCAGGCCAAAACCAGCCCTCATTAGCCTCTGGCATGTCTGCTGTCTTTTCTTCAAGGGACACTGTCCCCAGCTGAGCAGGAGGCTGCAGGGCAACAGGCTGTGCGTGGCCTCCTGCCTGCAGTGTGGGCGGAACTGTTCCAAAGAAAGGAACATCTCCTCGATCCTGTGCTGCCTTGGCTGTGCCAGCGGCTCCAGGCAATACATGAGGCACAGTGGTGGAAGATGAAGGCTGCAGAGAGCACCATCCTGCATGCCCTGAGCATCTGTGGTCCAGAGAGGGAGACTCTTGTGCAGATGCTGCAGCCTGTCCTTGGGGAACACACAGCACTGCTGGTCAATGGTGTCCTCGGAATCATTGAGTGCCGATGCAGCGAGGAGGGCCTGAGGAGGGTCGGAGGCTGCTGCGCTCTAATACCCTAACACAGACCAACGACAGCTTTGCAGCCAGCTCCAGCTCCAGCAGTGACCCCAGCAACAGGTCTTGCTCCACCAGCTCCAGATTGTTGATTACCTACCCCAGTCTGGCCTCCCCAGCAGCCTTGCAGACTCTGTCCAGGAGGAGGAACCCTGCATGTCAGAGGCTGCCCTGCACAGGGGTCCTGGCAGCTGCTCCCTTTCCCCTGTCCCTAAAAGGCACGAGCAGACCCAGGAGGAGGTGGCCAGGTGGTGGCAGCAGGCCAGCACCCACCACCCCTCAACTCCTGGCCAGCAATCCCAAAAGAGGAAGCCTAGCAGCCCACTGGACTCTCCCTCACCCTGCAAGAGGCTGTGCCGTCGGCACCAGTAGCAGGGCTCCAGCAACTCTGGGCTGAAGTAAATGAGTTCTTTACTTCAACACTTCACACCCTCTGGAAAACGGCGTTCCTCAGGCAGCAGGAGTAGGGCAGGTCTCCTGGCATGGGCATAGGCACAGCAGCAGTGCTGTGGCCAACCCAGTTAACTTGTCCATGCCCACGGCAGGGGGCGTGAAAAGTTTTAAAGTCCCTTCCAAGCATGGGGCAGCCACAGCTTCTCTGGGCAACCTGTGCCAGGGCCTCACCACCCTCACGGGGAAGAACTCCTGCCTAACAGCTCTCATCTCAGTCTTCCCTCTGTCAGGTTAAAGCCATTCCCCCTGTCCTGTCCCTACAGGCCCTTGTCCAAAACCCCTCTCCAGTTTCCTGTAGCCCCTTCAGGCACTGGCAGCTGCTCTAAGGTCTCCCCTTAAGGAGTCTTCTCTTCTCCAGGCTGAATAAGCCCAGGTCTCTCAGCCTGCCTCCAGAGCAGAGCTGCTCCAGCCCTCACATCATCCCCGCGGCCTCCTTGGACTCGCTCCAGCAGCAAGACGTCCCTCCTGCGCGGCGCCTTCCCCTTTCTCCACCAGACGGCGCTGCCGCGGCAGTGCTCCGACGCTCCCCTGCTGTTTCGTGCGGAAGCGTTCTCTCGGTCCGTAGCCAGCACAGCCCCCACCGAGCAGAGTGGGCCTGGCGGGGCCATGGTGGACGAGGGGGAGGGTAAGAGCTGCGCTGCTCGGGGTGCCGCGGCGGGTGCTGGGGCCGGGCTGCCCGATTTGCGGTACTGAGAGGCCGGTGTCTTCCTCCCCCGGCGATGCTAAGGGAATTCCCCGGCCTTCGGCTGTGCCGCAGGTGCCTGGAGCGAACAGGCGGTGGATCACTTTCTGAGGTCGCAGCGCATAGAAGCTAGAGATGCTGCCGCCGTCCGATGGTTCCACGCCGCCAACAGCAAGGCCCGAGCTAGGGAGGCCGCGAGAAGTAAGTGCAACTGGCGTTCCTGCCCTTTCCCGCCCTGCTCTGCGGTGTCCTGCTAGGCCTAGTCCCATCACAGCGTCGCTGTGTGCCACTTTGGGCTGCAGACAGGGGTTGGAGGTGGTCCCTCCGTCAGACATACTCCGTTGGTTGTGAGAAGACTAGCGGTTTGCAGTCCCTCTCTCAGGTCTGAGCTTTAGCTGAACAAGGGCAGCAGAGCAGAGCCATGGCTGTGAGGACTTGGGGTTTCAAGCGCTTGGACTAAACTTACCCATGGTGTTCATAGAATCACAGAATGGTTTGGGTTGGAGAGGACCTTAAAGCTCATCCAGTTCCACCCCCTGACATAGGCAGGGACACCTTCCACTAGACCACGTTGCTCCAAGCCCCATCCAACCTGGGCTTGAACACTGCCACAGTGGGCAGCCACGGCTTCTCTGGGCAGCCTGTGCCAGGGCCTCAACACCCTCACAGGGAAGAACTGCCTGAGTTCTCATCTCAATCTGTCAAGTGTTCAGAGTCTATTTTTGCATAAAGGAATACAAACTCTGCTTCTGTTGGTGAGGCTGGTTTGTGTAGTACTGAGGTTAGACCACAGCACCTCAGCACTGTAGCCTGGGTGGCAGTGGTCATGTTGTCCCTGTTCTTTACAGTTTGATCTCAATGGTAGGTCACCCTTTCCACTGCAGTGACTCTGTGGATCTGCTCTGGAAAACAGAAGATGCAAATGAGGAGATTGAAAGTCTACCCATCCTATTGTCCTAGGTGCGGGCTGGTTCACCCAGTGTGCAACAAGCCAATCTCATACACAGGGTCAGGATACTGTTTAATTCATATCTGTGCAGAGCTGAGTGCTCCAAACCGGTCTGTGATTCCCAGGTAGTTTTGACCCTGTGTAGATGGATCTTCTTCTAGGGCTTTTTAGGATGGTTTGAAATTATGTAATGTTGTAATACACTGTTGTTTAAACAGGACACTTATTACTGCTCCCACCCCTCATTTTGTTTGCAATTATTATAATGTATTTCAGGTTTCATGTAAGCAGTTTAATTGAGTCGATTTTAATTTAATCTCTGTGAATGTTGGGGACATATATGTTATTTATGTAATTTTATACATGATTTGCTTTCTGTTGACTGTTTAATTATCTTTTTTATTATTATTTCAGTCTAAGTGACTGCATATATTGAATTCTCTACAAACCCAGTGGCACTTCCCAGTCTCTCAGAAGCTTAACATTATGTAAAGCCTTTTTCAAGAGCTTGCATTATTACTAAGATTTCCACTCACTTGTGTTTCAGTTACCATTTTCCTGATAGACGCTGTTTCCTGGCTGACCTTTTTGAAGAAGTTTTGGCTGAGATGGTCAATTTTGAGAATTAAGTGAGGGAAGTGTTAAAAACTTCCTGTCACCTTTTCTCTGGAGCCCTGTTCTAAGAGGAAAAGCTTTGAGATTCAGCAAGAGTGGATTTACATTTTGGATACTCATTTTGGTGTTCCTCTGAGGGGGGAAAAAAGTGATTATTTGGCCAAATGTATCTACAAAAATAATTTTTCACGCACTTCTAGACTTCTGAAGAGTTAAATGAATAAAGTACCTAGAAAAATGTCTTTGTAGCTTCACAGACAGCAACTTATACAGAATGACCTTTGTGGAGTTGTGTACACAGCCCAGTGTAGAAAGACTTAACCTGTAATTAGTTGTTCTTCTGAAGCAGAAGTTGGAATTACTGTTTCTGCCTCTGTTAGGTCATTCATTTTTTATATCAACAGGTGATGTTCACATGATAGAAGCAGATGTTGTTCTTCGTGGTGGCCAGGGAGGAAATGGAGATCCTATCATGGCTCATCCACCTGAAACAGACAGTGACAACACGTTGCAGGAATGGCTGAAAGAGATTGTCAACACGGATAAAGGCATCAAGCTAGATTTTAAGAGGTATCTCAGGAGAAAAAGATTTTATATTGTTTACGTTCTTGCTAATAAAAATTTTACAAGCAGAGCTAACTATCTTTTTGGTGATGTTAGACCAAAGTTTTCATTCGGTGCAGTTTAGTGTAATGCATTTTTTTCCTGAACAGAAAATGAGCAAACAGAGTTGGAATTACGAAGTGCATCAGAAAAATAAAAGCTTTAGAAGTGTTTTGAACTATAAATAATGATTTCATATTTGGTGAATGAGTTACTTAGTTGCTAATGAGCAGAGTTTTCCCATCATGGTACCTATTGGAAAGCTTGTGGAAAGTTTTCTGCTTGTGGAAAGAAACTGGGAAAGACAGCCTTCTGACCAGGAAGTCCAGCAGCGTCTCCCAGGCTGCAGATGGGGCTGAGATGGCAATCTCTGCATGACAGCGCACAAGTCTGTTCTGCTTTCTTGGTGTCATTCCCTGCCATGGAAGGGGAATGAAAGTGTTAAGGTTTTTCAAGGAGCTTCTGCAAAGCTTGCTGAAAAGCTATATCTGTTCCAGGTGTGCTGAAGAATTTAGAAACATCATCCCGTACTAGCATGAATATCTGTATTTTCCCAGAGCTGTTCATTTTTCCTTCCCCAAAGGAGAGGAATTCTGTTTTCTAATTAACTCCAATACTAATAATTTCAATTCCAGAATTAGGTATGCTCCTTTTAATATCTGATCTTGTAACACATAAAAATATGGTATTAGATTTCTTCGGCATGATTTGTAATACAGAAAATTGTTCTTGCTTTTTGTGTGGTAGGGTGCATGTATATCGAAGTAAATTCAGTTTCTTTGGCCTAACTTAAGAATTAAAATTTTCAGGGGTTTGTTTAAAAATTATAACTATTAGCTGTTTCATTGCATGTAACGGAAAATACACATGAAAACCCCATATATTTCCTGAAAAGCTTGAAATGGGGTTCAAAACAAGCTGAGATTTTCAGACATACACCTCGGAAAGCCCTGACTTTAGCTTTGTCTGAATTTGCATGTACAACATACATTTTTGCAGCAGATGGAGAACCCTCCTCCACGTTAAAAAGAGCTTCCTCAGTGCCTAAGTATGCTATAGAAATGCAAACCAAATGCCAGACAGTTGTAAAATGTGATTTTTACCTGTTGTTCTGTGAAATGCAATCACAGTTTTCACGTAAAAGTTCATGAAAATCCAAAAGATGAGGGCAGATTAAATCCTTTTATTGTTACAGAATCTGTAAATGTCTGCCGGGACAGAGAATAGAAAGGACAAGAGAAGTAGGCATTTATTTGGGAGTATTTGTTAGGGTTTGATTGGGTTTTGTTGGGTTTTGTTGTTTTGTTGGTTTTTTTTTTTTCATTTTACTTATTGTTTAAATTGATTTTAAAATTATCTGCTTCTTTTCACAAGGAATTTCCAGCCAAGTGCAGTGATTTTAAAAGAGCTTTTTAAATTATGTTGCATTATAGAAGTCTATTATATAAAAGCATATAAAAGATATAAGTACACACTGCAATTGTAGCCAAATGAGTGATGTTCTTTTGGATGGCATTTCTTTGAAACTGGGAATATAGGGAAGCAGTTAACCATCATCCGTGTTGTCCAAACAGGCATTCTTCACAGTGCCTTCTCATTCCCTTCCTTTTTCTGGAGCTCCTGTGACACACAGGGGGACCAGTTTAGGATGTGGAACTAACTCACTCTGCAGAGCAGCATGAAGAGCTTTCTGTTGGCTCAGCTCTCTGTCAGGTCTGCAAGATTTTGAGGAAAAAGCTGGAAGATGGCTCATCCAGAGTTTGCACAGCTCTTGGGAGAAAACACAGGTCCTTGCTGTTAGTAGGGAAATCACAACTCAGGCCATAGTGATTTTGAATTCCTGAATGTTATATAGAGCATTAATTAATTTTCTGTGAGAGAAAAATACATATTTTATTTGCATTCATGCCCTTTCTCCATTTTCCCATTTTTCCTTTCCTTCCACAATACTGCTGGTTTTGAAAGCTTTAGTAGGATAGAGAAAGATTATTGTTTGCCCTGTAGTTATGCTTTTTCCTTTGATTTGAGAGACGAGTGAGAGTAGGTGACTTAAGTTACCTTATTAAATGCGTACATGTGGTGCTGCATTGGTTGCTCAAGTGACTTCATCTCATACTTAGTAACTGCCTGTAAGATGAACAGCTAATGGGCAGACTTGTTCATGCTGCAACTATTATGCCAGGTTTTTGAGCTGTGGGAACAAGCCCTACCAGGGGCATAATGTTCAGATGGGTGCCCTTTCACTCTGCTAAAATTATCAGAAAATGTTGAGGTTTTGACTCTTTATTCTCCTAGTATAGGTGCATCATCTTGTGCAGATGTGAAGGTAACTTTGAGTCTGTTGACTGGATTTGAAATAGTGATAAAAGCTGTAATGCTTAAAGTGCTGTTGGGGTTGGGAGCAATTACTTTTACCCTTTGAACAGCATATAAACATCATTGATGTATGTATAATAAATAGAATAAATATATGTAAATTCATTCTAATTTTCCAGATTAGAAAGCCACAAATACTAGTTTCTGGTTAAGTTCACGTAATACTATGGATACTACCTTCAGCCCAGTGGTCTAATCTAAACAAATACAGTGGCTTCCTGGATTAAATCCTTTGCAAGCATTCAATATTATCCAAGTCTTAACAAGTTACAAGAGCCATGAGGTAAAAGTTCATACCAGAAGGCAGGGAGATGAGAAACTTCCAGTACTTTTTACCAGCAGTAATAGTCACCTGATGGTAGAAAGGGTCCTCAGACTGACAGGTACAGCTTCATTGACATGTCCATCCGGTGTATACACTGTACATTTCCCATCCACAGTCCAAGTGAAGTGTCTCATCTCACCCATGTGTTACTGGTACAGCCTAGAAGCCGTACGGCCTTCCTTGGAACTTCTTGAACATGTGAAGCACCGCTTGAGGAGACCCGTTTGGATCAATGCAGACATCCTACCAGGACCTAGTGGCAGTAGCTCTGTAGTGGATGCGAAAGGGTTTGTCGGCACTGTCACCTCATTTTTCCCAAATGTGACCTTATCACTAGGGTGGACAACTGGCTGGCACCCTGACAAGCACAATAAAGGTAAAGATAGAAAATTTAATGCTGACACTGCATAGTCTGTTTTCTCCAAATTAATTTCATAATTGATTCAAAATAAGCTATATGCCATCTTATAAAAGATGATAAGTTTGTATCTTGTAAAAGATCCCACATTATATACATTCTGTATTTTGGAAATTAAGATTTTCAAAATAAGTTTAGTTTTTGACTTCAGTACTGATGTTCTTCACTGAGACAATGCCAGTTCTTACTCATAATCATTGAGCCATTTCATTTTAGAATTATGTGATTTTTCACAAAACCCTTATTTGCTTTTATTTTGTCTTTCAACTGAACCATTTTGTGTACTTATTTTGATACAGACTATATTTGTGAAGAATTCTTTTTAATCAGACGGTGTTTACTGCAGGCTATGACTGGGTGACGGTGAAGGAAATGGCTCAGATATGCAACACGCTTCCCCAGCCTGTAACTTTCCCTGTAAGAGCAGCACTGGTACGACAGTCAGTATCTGAGCTGTGCTGGTTAATCCAGCAGTCAGATAGGTAAGTTTGAGGCCCTTTGTCTTCGGATGTCTTTATTATACAAGCATAGATTTGTTTATATAAATACGGCTCAGTTATGTGTACATACATTGCCCAGAGAAGCTGTGGCTGCCCGATCCCTGGGCAGTGTTCAGGGCAAGGCTGAACGGGACTTGGAGCAACCTGGTCTGGTGGAAGGTCTTCCTGCCCATGGCAGAGGTTTGGAACTGGATGAGCTTTAATGTCCCTTCCAACCCAAAGCACTCTGTGATTCTGTGATACATATCCCAATTACGTTGAAAATATTTTTTTAATTTTAGTTTATTTTTCAGTTCTTTAATTCCTTCAGTTCTTAAATTGTTTTGTGCAATGATTCTGACTTACATGCTTTTATGTTAATATATTATTTTTTCTTTGTCTATTTTTTTCCCTTTGTTGTTTTCTTGTTGAATATAGGTACACTCTCACTGTTTGGACAGGAGAGGAAGATGTGTACTCTGTAGAAGATTTGCTTTACATCCGAGAAAACTTTGATAAAACTAGGGTTTATTACGACATTTTAGAGCCTCAAAATTCTGAATTCAGAAAAGCCATAGTAGCATAGTATAGGGAATAGAGAATATAGGAAGCAGGCAATGAATGACCTTATAATACTTAGTCTCTTTAAACGTGAAGATTTCTTTGTCAGAGAAATGTGTTTTCCTTAGTAAAAGAACTGTATAGAACACAGCTGTGGATATGGGAGGAGTTTTTGCATAACTGAAAGGCTTCTCAAATAGAAATTTAATGCCTACTTAATAGGTCCTTACTCATCATCTGTGTGTCCCTTCTCATTTATCTAGTGGCGTGTAGTAAAGGCTACTCATGCTACCCGAATATTCTAGCACTTCTTTGCAAGCATATAAAGGGGAGAATGGCCTCAGCTTGTACTTGTGTACCAAGGTGATTTGCTGCCAACTGCTTTCATCTGAGCCAAAGGCTTTGGGACCCTCAGTCTCTACTAAAGCCTGTTTCTGCTTTTTATGGGGGAGGGCGAGAATCAGCACTGTGTTAATTACAGAACTGCGCTGTTCCCAAAGGGGTTATTTTGTAGCTCATCATGATATACTCCATTTTTAATGCTATTGCAGTTTGATAATGTTCTCACTCCTGTGTTTGCAGTGAAGTAGCATGTTAGTACTTTCTTCTAGCTACAATTACTTCTGACATGTCTGCTGCAAATTATTTAATTATTGTATGGTGACCCTCAGGAAATACTCCACACTTCAGTTACTCCAGATGAGGTGCTGAGGTCTGTGTTCCTTACTCAGGAGCAGTAACTCCGGCAAATGGGTGCAATAAGCAGGTGGGGGTAATGTCTCTGACTGCCACAGCAGAGCTTATTCATTAAAACCCCAAATAAAACAGCATTATTTTTGATAGTGCTTCCGGTGTAATTCAAAGTATCATACCCTATCATCTTCTGAATTCTGAACGTCTAAATTTTTGGGGCAGTTTTATGTTGTTCTTTATATCCTCATGGCTTGGCTCCCTTGAATTTTTCAGTGATCCTTCTGTCATTATAGCCACTGCTTTCACTAACCAATTTTGAGTCTTCTCGTTGCTGTAGCAGGAAAAAAAGTACTGCATATGCAAATGTATAGTCTCAGTCGGGATATGTCTAAGCAGAATTAAAATGTGTTTTAAAAAGGTGTTCTCATTACTGTTTTTTTAAAATGTTTGTTGAGGTCAGGTTTGTATTTTAAAATGGGCTGGCTTTTGGAAGAGAAGACTGTAACTCACACCATTGGGGCAGCTTATGGAAGTGTTCAAAACCACTGATGCCTTCAGGGAAAACATACAGGAATTAATTAGAGTTCATCAGTGTGCACCCACATGTGGATTTTGGGAATAAACTGGACTATATTCACTGTTCAATTTAAGATCTTAGCATGGTTTTTTGAGTGGCTGAACATAAATTCACTTTTTTTTTTTTTGCTTGGGACACAACCTCTGAACAGGAGGTGCCATCTTTATGCTTAAGTTTCAAATAAGTGGTTTTGACTTCATGTTGGTAACTCTCAGTCCCTTGGTGCTGCCTTAGGGGTTGGACTGTTAGTACATTGGTTTCCTGAACCCCAGTTCAGATGAGCAGGGTGGCTGAGATGAGCCGTGCTTTGACCTGGAGTCTGGACAAGCCCTCCAGAGGTTATTTTTGTTATGATTTAATGACAAATTTCAGCTCTTACATAGTACATACTGCCATGGAGGATTCATTCAGACGCAGAAGAAGTTTTAAGTAACTCTGTAATTCTGTTTGGTTACTATACGCTTACTTTCATCTTTGTTGAGCTTTAACAGATGCTTGCAAGGAGTTTAAGTAAAGAGTTTGTGTAACATGATGGCTGCTGTCGCCAGGGAGCCTCAGAACCTAATTGAAGTCCCCAGGTTCTTTTGCCTATTCTGTGCCAGCAAAAAGCAGCTTGTTTTAATTGTGTAAAATGACAAAGCCAAGGACATTCCTATGAGGTCTGTGCCATCTTTCAACACACACTGTTGGCCAGAGAGAGGTGACTCAGGTAATAGGTGTCCTTTAGGGAACATATATTTCTCATAGATAGATATATTTTTTTAAATAAGGTTAACTAATGTAAAGGAGTACAGGACCTCTTTTAAAAAGGATTAGTAGCTGGGTGTTTGTATCAGAACAATTAGTCATTAGTATTGGAATTTTATCCCTTTCACTCTGAAAAAAACAAAGCAGAACTGGTTTCTTAAGATTCATCCTTGTCAAACCTGGTCTCCTTGAAGGTATTACAGTGACAGGTGAAAATGTATGGCTGGGAAATATTTTACAACAGACATTCCTCCCTCTAATTCTGGATTTCAATGTTAATTAGAAGAATAATAATAATACAGTGTGAATGTCCATATTAGGGTAGTTATTTGTGACTAATGTTGGCCTTTCTGCAGCAATCCATGCTCTTGTGACATGAACCAATATCCAGCCACTGGAATAATGGTTTACTAATGTAAGAATCCAATTATGTATAAATACCTACTTTTAGTTGAAAAATTAGATAGTTGTACTGCATAACAGATGCAGAAAGATGAAGGTCTTAATAAGGATTCATGATGGAGAAAAAAAGAGGGATTTAATGACTGGTTTATTTACTATTCTTCTTATGTAGCTGCATCAAAATATGGCAGTATTCTTTTGGAAGCACTGCATAATTGTCAAAGACGAAAATCAAAACAGAGCAATTCCAAATGCCTTTCTCTTTAAAGCAAAAAAAAGACAAAAAGTGCAGTGAGGACTCGACTGAAACTTACTTAAACCCTGAAAACTGCTTTTTTGCAGCATTCTCGTGCAGTGACTTGCTGTCCTTACAGTTCTTAAGCTATGAAGGTTTTTTAGATGATCATTGTCTTTTTGTGAGGGCACCGCTGCTTGTGTAGCAATTATTTTCATTGTGTGGTTTGACATGGCATTTTGTAGAGAAAATTAAAACCGAAAGTAAAAAAAAAAATCCTAATGTTTTCACCTTTTTAAACTTTGATTCCAAATCAGTCATCTCATCAGTGGTGTGTTTTACTGAAAGCTGTAACCTGGTTTGGCAGGAGTGCTTGCGCACAGTCATGTCACTACTATTTTATATAATTCTTAAGTGTTAAGGGCTTTGTGGCATTAATCTTTCCATGAGATAGAGTGGATGACTAACACTATTTTTTCACTGTAAGGTGTGAGAACTAGCCCATGCTCTTAAGAGCACCTCTCAAGAGAAAAGGTTTCAGCTTGTGACTTTTGTTACCAAGATGCATAAAGAACACCTGGTTTTGTTTGTCAACTTGAAAGTTTCAGGGAGGTATTTAACATTAGAAATTCAGGTCTTATTTCCCACTAGAGAACAGCTCTCATGAGGAGCAGCTGAGGGAACTGGGGTGTTTAGTCTGGAGAAGAGAAGGCTCAGATTGGACCTTACTGCTCTCTACAACTACCTGAAAGGAAGATGGAGCCACAGATGGCTGGTCTCTTCTCCCAAGGAACAAATGACAGCACAAGAGGAAACGGCCTCAAGCTGCACCAGGGAAGGTTTAGGCTGGATATTAGGGACACTTTCTTCCCAGAAAGGCTGGTCAGACATTGGAACAGGCTGCCCAGGGCAGTGGTGAAATCACCATCCCTGGAAGTGTTCACAAACTGTGTAAACGAGGCCTTCAGTGACGTGGTTCACTGGTGGCCTTGGCAAAGCTGGGGAATGGTTAGACTTGATCTTAAAGGTCTTTTCCAACGTAGTTGATTCTGTGATTCTTTGCTCAGACAACTGGAAAATGACAAGTATTACAAATTCAAACATGACAGGGGTGTATTTTCACTGAAGTGGAGGCACAGTCAGCCTCTAAGAGAGGGAAAGAGCCTCTCTCACACAATACTTTGTACAAATTTATCCATGTTGGAACAAATCTTATCAGCTGTTTCAGTCTTTCTATATAGAGACAACCTGAGAAACACTCAGGAGCAAGTATCTTTGGTAGTGACTCAGCATCTCCTAAGTGGTGTATAAGCGGATATATCTATTTGCATGCCCCCTGAATGGGGAAAAAACTTTTATTTATGCATCGTAACAACATCAAGAGAGCAAAACTGAATTGTTTTTCCTTTGAAGGAAATACAACAATAAACAGCATTAAAGTTTCACATTATTTCTGGGTCAAAATGAAGCATAGAATATTGGCAACACCACAGAAGAGCTTCACTTCTTCAAGACATTTGCGTTTTCCTCCATTTTCTGAGCATTTTGTAAAAAAAATTCTCTTTTCAGTTAAGGGAGCAGATCCTATGTAATAATAAAGCAGATATTTGGCAAAGACACTGGTAACATTTGATCTGTGAGATCATTTTTTTTTCCTAAAAAAGATTTTTTTTTTTTTGGTTAAGATGCATCTTTAACTTCAGATATTTAACTTCATTATGAGATGAACAGATAATAAATTTCCTTTTATAGTATCATAAAAACATTTGAAAAGTCTGTTGTGCCTGTACATGTTGTTTACAGGGACCAGTTTATACCCAATTAATATAATAATACATATGTTCTTCTACATCATTTCTCTGCCATAAAAAGATTTCTATGTAGTCCTTGTTTCTGTCTGGTATATGGAGATGGTGATCCAGCAATATCTCCTGAAGTAAGGGGCAGAACCTGAGTGGAGCCAAACGCTCCATCACCTTCACCATATTCCCACCAGCGCTGAACAGCTCTTAAAATGTACATTTTGAACACTTGAGTTTTCTTAAGATGTATCCTGATCTCCTCAAAAGCCTTGCAGTGCCAGTAATTCTTGAAGGTGAAGATGTGTGGCTAGGAAATATTTTTAAATTAAATATTTTAAAATGTATTTTGAAATACCTTAAAGTGTGCATTGTAAGACTTCTTATTTTTGAATCTTCAGTGTGCAAACTCAGCAGTTTGTTTTTTAAACATAGTGAACACACTTGAGACACAACTCTTGTGTAAAGATGTAAATCATACTTTACATTCCAGATGTCAAATGTTCCCTTCTTCAAAATACACATATTATGAACTTTTGGACACTTACATTTTACATAAAAAGGGGTTTTATAGAAACAGTTTATCATCCACTTGAAATTGTCTTACACTAAGGCAAAGTTAAATAACATTACAGTTAATTGTTAGGCAGTGCCAGACTGGGCGAATTTTGACTGAAGCTGCAAGAAGGCAGATGGCACCCAGTGTGTGTTTTCAGAAAAAAAAAGTATTCCAGTATACAGAAATTCACATTAGACAGACACAATTTCAATAGTTATTTTCTGTAAACTATGACACAACAGAACAAATTCAGTATTTCTGAAGTCTTTAGAAAACGGGTTTAAAAATGCTAAATGCAATACCAGAAGTCAAGTGTCCATTGAATATGCACAGAGACAGGGTGTGGTACATGCACAGAGATGTTTGAAATCACAGAACAGTAAGTGGGGAGGAAAAACAGATTTTTCTATGTTTAGACAGACAACATACGTGCAACAGTTTTGAAGCAAAGTACTGTTTCTTATCTCTAAGAAACTCATCTCTCTGCTTCTAATTAGGCAAAATAAGGACTTCTATCTCCCAGGTGGTGGATTTTTCTTTTGGTTCTGTCTCAGCAGGAGGACAGAGCTCTTCCTCACTCCCAGATGCGTGTGAAGTGTCCTTGCTGACCAAGACAACATCTGGATATGCCCAACTACTTGTATTCTCTCTTGGAAAGAAAGCCATGCCTCTGACTGGGTAAAATACAGGGACTGTGGTGATAGGACAAGGGGTAATGGGTTAAAACTTAAACAGGGGAAGTTTAGATTGGATATAAAGAAAAAGTTCTTTACTGTGAGGGTGGTGAGGCCCTGGAATGGGTTGCCCAGGGAAGTTGTGTATGCTCCATCCCTGGCAGTGTTCAAGGCCAGGTTGGACAGAGCCTTGGGTGACATGGTTTAGTTTGAGGTGTCCCGCCCATGGTAGGGGGGTTGGAACTAGATGATCTTAAGGCCCTTTCCAACCCTAACTATTCTGATTCTATGAAAAAGAGCTCCTGTGTGATATGGAGATCTCTTTTTTGGGGACAATCTGGAACTACAGAGAATGGTGGACTCTTGTTTAGGTACAGCGTCTGCCTCCCCCAGCCTTCCTCTTTTTAAATGAGCAGGTCATAGAACTCCCAACAGCTTAAGAAGCCCAAGCTGATTTGCATGGCTGATTAACAGTGCAGGCAGGGTCTGGTTATTTCACACCAGGTGATGATTCAGGATTTGTGGCTCACTGTGCTGGGTTCTCGACTTGGCTCCCAGGCATTGTGTGCTGAACTGAGCTGTAGCTGGAATTCCCAGAGCACAGCTCTGCATGCAACACAGCTCTGCAACTTGAATTTCATTGACAAGTGAAATTGACACTTTCAATGTCAAATTTCATTGACATCTGCTGATGTGCAGCAAAACTACTAAACACAGAAGATGCTGCCTATGTCTGCCGGCCACTGCCCCCCTTGGTGCACACTGGTTGTGCCTGGGATTTCTGGATATTACACAACTTGGGCAGCATCAGCCTGGTGTCCAGCATCACAGTTCAGTTTTCAGGTTCCAAAACCCCACATAATGCCACCTTTCTGGGTGGAGAAAGAGTATGAATTTGGGGGAACAGGAGAGAGAGTACTTCCAATCTAAAATGAGAATGATAGTGCCTACTACAACCCATAGCATGTTCAGCCTGTCAAGGGTGAGATTTCAGTGCTGAAGTTGAAAACATTATTAAAACAGTGTAATAGATATTCCTCAGTTTGCAGAGAGCAGTATGATCAGTTAAGTGTATTTTTTCATGTAGTCTCTGAGCTATTTAACGCACTCCAAGGCAGAAAGCTTTACATCACAAACGTACTTTCTGTGATGTGTACCATTACAATCAGGTAGTGCAGTGACTACATATCGTAAAGAATTTTTAACCCATTAATCCCCCTGTTAATAATTCACTAATTGCTTGATCTGCTCAGTCTGTAGTGACTGCCTCCTTAGGAGTATTTTCATGTTCTTTGTCTTCCTAGGAAAAGCAGGTGCTGCTGGAACTAAACGCTTTTGTCCACAAGAAATAATCCCAGATACCCTGTTTATCAAAGTAATATCTGGAAGTGGGGGGTGAGGACTCATATTCAGTGGTGGAAGAAAACCTGGCCTTGTCTGAGCAATGTGATCCAACAGTAAGGCTCCTGATTCCTGCCTTTCTAGAGAAGCTTGGTTTTTCCTGGTCAGAGTAACAGGACACATGTTCTGCAGTACTTCTCTAGGATTTTGTAATGAAGAGTGAGTGGGAGAAAGGATCTTTTTCTTTCCTATCACTGACTTACTGTCTTCTGCAGCAGAAGGCCTCATACTAGGAGTTAACTGAGAATCAGAGCTGTAGTGATTTGCTCCGAAGTTTCTTTTCTGGATAACACTGTTAAGGTTTGAAGTAAAACTGATTTGTCCCAAACTGGCATCCTTACCCACAGGAATCCCACTGGGGTTATGTTTCTCTTCTGCACAAGGAATCTGGGAGTTTATCTGGTCATACAATAATTTCCTTGATCCACTTTGTTCGAAGGTTTTCAGTAAATGAGAAGTGTCTTTTATGTCAATCCTTTGGTGCCTGGTGATGAATCTGTTTGATGGGGCAAGGCCAGTGGTTCTAGAAGAGAGTTCTTCTTGTGGAGTAATATCCTGAAGTCGTTTGTGTAAAGGGGTGATTTTATTCTGGTGGAACAGTGAGGGAGAGCTCTTTATCCAAGGCTCAGACTGCAGCTGCTGCATTTGTGAGAGCTTGGACCTGGCTTTTGTCAAGCTAGATTTTCTGATCAGTGAAACTATCTGAATGAGTTATCCATGCTTTGTGAATGATACAGCTCTTTAAAGCTGAAGAATGCCTTTTCAGTTTTATCTGAACTTGAAAGTGAGGATGGGAATGTTTTCAGTTCTATTTCTGATGGGGAAATGCAGGCAGTTGGGGAATGGCATTCCTCAAGGTGTGCGGGAGGCATGTTTAGGTACTGCTTTGTTTTCTGCCTTCCTGATGCAGACTTGTCCATTGTGATGTTGATGACTTCTTTTCCTTGCACCCTGCAGGCATTAAGAAGAACTTTCAGGGTCTCTTTGTCTTCAGAGTTTATTGCATACACAAGGGCAGAGCAGTTGGAGTGATCTTGCAGGCTGGGGTCAGCCCCACTTTTCAGTAGCAGAGACACCACTTCAGGGCCTGCTCTTTCCAAACAAGCATGCTTCAAGGCTGTCTTCCCAGACTTATCCTGTATGTTTGGATCAGCCTTGTTTTCCAGCAGGTATTTAAACTATCCTTGCCTTGGTGACACTCTGGCTGTCCACATGTTTTGTTCTACAAGCAATCATAAGCGGGGTTTCTCCTCTGTCGTTGCTCTCATTAATGTAGGCACCACCCTCTAGTAGCAGCCTGGTGAGGCGGAGGCGTCTTTGGTAGACAGCTCTTATCAGGGAGTTCCCCTCCACTGGCAAGTCCACCAGTTCCGTCATGGCACTTGTCTCACAACTTCCTAAGGCCTGGAAAGAGCACTGGGACAGCAGAAAGCCCCCCAGAAAAAAAAAAAAAAAAAAAAAAAAAAGAGAAAATGAAAAGAGAAAAAGAGACAAAGAGGAAAAAAGACATCAAGAGAAAAAATGAGAAAAGAGAGAAAAAAGAGGGAAAAGAGAAGGGGGAGGGCAAAGAAGGAGGAAAAGAGAGAGGAAAAAGAAGAATAAAAAAGTGAAAACATTAAAAAGGTAAAAAAGATAGAAAAAAAATGAGAAAACAGAAAACAAAGGGAAAAGTGGGAAATGAGAAAAGAGGAAAAGAAAGGGAAAAAATGAAGGAAAAAAGACAAGAAAAGAAAAAAGGATTTAACTGTCCAAATTGCACCTGTAAACACACCTGTATTTTGTGAAAAGAGTATGAAGAAAACAAAAAATGTATTCCCACCTCCTGGACTTCAATAAATGCTTTAAAAACTTAAATTTAAATAGAATTTGGATATAATTGTCACATTTATAGATGCTTTTTTTTTTTTTTTGTTATTGTGCTTCTTTTTGTCACACTCTGCCAAATTAGCTGCAAAAAAAGTTAAATTCTCTGCACTCCAATGACTTTATACTGAGCACATCCAAGTGGCTGTGGTACAGCTGTACCACTGCTGATCCTCACCAGTGCAAGATGCAAGAACTGAGTTCATCTGCAGCATTTTTCATTGATGTGTCACATTCGCTTATTCTTTCTCATAAAATGACAGTGCTAAACATTGAGAAATGATTGAGAAAAATAAGGTTCATGGGTCCCAATAAACTGGAAAAGCAAGCGTAATAACATATTGTTTATCTAAGAAGAAACTGTTAAAAGGCTGGAAAAGAAATACTGATGTATTTTATAAAAGTAATTACATTTGTGAAAGTACACTCCCTTCCTTACGCTCCTGTGCTAACCTGCTGGTCTGAGTGACACAGCATCAATGAGGTAATGCGCAGCTGTTGACGCAGAAGTCCCAGACACAGCATAAATGATCAATATGATCAAGCTGTGCCAAGTTTATTGCGCAGATAGCTCAGTATATATAGGCATTCTACTTATCTATCATTAACACACACAACTCTAATTGGATACATGCATTGTTCACGTGACTAAATGCAGAATTGGATTCGCTCAGACCCTCTATCCACGCACATAGTGCCCTCCACCTACATTCTACTTGGTGTTGCCTCAGCGAGGCATGGTGACCTGGTTCAGGAAACGGCACAGGCGATCACCTGCTCTCGATCGCGGGGTCCATCAGCATGCAGACACCAATGTGGTAGATCGCAAATGGCGTTTATTGAAGAGTGACGCAGCATTATGTAACTTGGGTTTACGACGTCACTTCCGCCTGCTTACGTCACAAGCTAAACGCTCTTGGCTACCTGGAGAGGGGCTCTGTCTTTCCGTTACAGCACGATATCTTCCGACCGCCAAGCCCTAGCTACCTTCATTTCCCCCCTCCCTATGCTTAAGCGAATTAGCTAAAAAACAAAGTTTGTTCTTCTTAATCTATATCTTATAACAATCTTAAAAAAATATGTATGATAAACTGGAATACATTTTGTAACAGTCTTAAAAAACATATGTGATAAACTTTGTATAAAAGACATAAGGCACTATAATCGAGATTCTATAAAAAGGTCCCACACAAATACAAGATATAAAACACAAAAATGTGGTATAATGACCCTGTAGAATCAAAAAACCAGCTCCAAACAGCGTCATCGCAATGTAAGGAGGCAGGCTCAGTCTCAGCGGGCGTCCCCGCCGAGGCTCTGCCTCCCTCACATTGTACGAGGCTTGGGCTTCTAAACTGACCAAAATGCACACTCGTTCCAACGCAGGTGGCCAGCCTGCATTGGAAGGAATGGCCTGCAGTATCTATGAAAGGTTTACAAGGGTCGGTCAAAACATGAACATGCTTATATTTGTTAGCTTTTTGGTATATGAATGTCACAGAGAAGCTACAATAACGCAATATGCTTGTCTTGTTTTCTCTTTACAATTGTACTAGGGGGTAACACTAAGCAGATACATTCTTAAAGCAGTTGCTGGCGTTCTGTCATCATAATGTTAACTTTTTCTAGCCGGCTCTTGACAAATGACATAAGCCTATTCAGTATACAGGGTCCGAAGATCAGTGCCAACACAATCATTGCGATCGGCCCTATTAAAGTAGATAACAGGGTGGGTAACCATGATGAACTGGTAAACCAATTTTCATGCCAGCTGCGCTGCGATTCCCTTTCTTTTCGCCGTTTTTCTAGGTTCTCTCTGTTTTTCCATAGTGTTTCTTACTACTCCGGTGTGGTCCACATAGATACAACATTCCTCCAAAGCAGCACACAGCCCTCCCTCTTTTAGGAATAGTAAATCTAGACCTCTTCGGTTTTGTAATACGACTTCTGAAAGGGATCACAGCGATTGTTCCAGAAGACTAATTGATTGTTCTATTTTAGCTAGGTCTTCATCAATGGTCTGTCGTAGGTTTATAAAATCTTGATTCCCTTTTATTAATGCGGCTATTCCTGTTCCAGCCCCCGTTCCCCCTATAGTTAATAGAGCAGTTATTGTAAAGGCTGTGATTGGTTCTCTTTTTACCAAAGGAAGTCCTAATAGGGTGTTTGCTTCTTTTTCTTTGATTTCACACATGTAGCTCTCTGGATGATAGATTATTCTGGGGAGCAGGACGATTTGTACGCAAAATTCATTGATTAAATGTGAGTATTCTATAGAAACGCAGGGTGTTAATCCTGTTCTGGAACATGCCCACTTGGCGTTCTTAGTAGGAAGTAACCAACCACTTGTTTGTGGTATTGTCTCGTTTGTACAAAGATGTTTTTTCCCCTCCAGGACCTTTCCTACGCATCTCCCTTTCCTTGTCACCTGACTAAGGGAGATCCCTTGAGTATTATTTTGCCAGTTACATTCCGTCAGGTTGTTTCCTGTAGTATGGTCAGGCTGACTATCAACCACAACTGCTTTGTAATATGGTGGCATAGCAGTATAGCAAAGCCAACAGTGCTTAATTAAATTTGGGTGAGCTTGTTTCAATACTTGAAAAGTGGCTTCCATCAAATTCCAGAGGGGGTATTTTCCCAAAATCTCATCCTTTCTACTCTGTGTTTCATTTAGAGCCGAATTTTGTGTTTCTTCTAAAGCCGGACTAGTTTCTGGCGTATTGGTCTGTCTTTGTTCAGGTTTTGGAGTCGAACTGATTTCTGGTTTTTTGTCTGTGTTTCTCCGGTTAATATTTTATTGGGCCCGATGCGCTCCGTCTCGATTGGAGGCATCGTTTTTCTAATGCAAAATACTGAACCCCAATCTTTTCCGGGTTCATAATATCTTATGCCCCATGTTCATCCTATGAACCACCCAGGATCATCCGGTAATTTTACAAGAAGGTCTAGGTGCCTACAATTTCCCCATTGCCTAAATGCTCCAGGTACTCTGAATGAGTCTCGTCTGGGCGGCTGACACCCTTTTGGTCCGTGTGTTATATTCAAAAACTTGTCTTTTTGCAGTTCCCATGCTGTTGAGATAGTCTCACAACCCCAATACGCACAATAATGTTCCCAGGGGTAGTTACAGTAGGTTTTTCCTGGGTTGGATGCCGGACAGAAGTAATTCCCAATCAGATCTAGACAAGGTTTAATAGAGGCTAGTTGGCAAGGATAAACACTAAAAACTGGTGACCCTGCAGTTGTTTTTGTGCTGATTACTTGGGATAGTTCTACCTGCTCAAGTACCCATGTAAAGGGTTGGTGGTGATAGTAATGCGATTCTACCTGTCCTATAATAACGAGCTCCAAAACCAGGATCACACAAAGACATTGCCGCCCCCTCCCACGGATGTTATTTTGCCATTGTCTGGAATCTGCTGGTGTAGAACTCTCGGACTTGGATGGGACGCTTGGCTCCAGGGTGGATGGGACGCTTGGCACCGGGGTGTACGGATTACGGGGACGTTCGATGATGTGATCCTGTGGACAAAAACTCACATTTTCATTAGTTTTATTCTGAAGATCTGGTTTAATAGACTTAAGCGGACACCACTTAATTCTGCCGTCTTTTCTGACAGCAGCATACCTTCGCCCTGTTAGAACTAGCCGCCACCCGTGTTCCCATTCTCCCAGCTCATTTCTAATTGTGACCAACGGGCCTTCCTCTAGCGCTCGAGTGGCCCAATGTTTTTGGGTGGGGCTGTTTACCTCTTCTCCCCTGGGAAATTGATTCAGTGCTAGCAGAGCAGTTGCCAATGGGCGTGCTTGATCTCCTGACTTTTGCTAACACCTCCAATTTAGATTTCAGAGTTTGATTCGCTCGTTATACTGTGGCTTGTCCTGTACTATTATATGGGATGCCGCGTATTAAGGTAATACCCCATTTCAGAGCAAATGCTTGGGTTGATTTAGAGACAAAATTTGGGCCATTGTCCATTTTGATCTGATTAGGGACCCCAAGCCACGCCATGGCTGTCAACCAATGTTGGATGGTTGCTTTGGAGTCAGTCTTAAGATGTTGAGTGGCTACGATGACCCCACTATATGTGTCTACAGTTACCGCTAGCCACGGTCGAGGTTTCAGCAACTGGCAGAGTGTAAAATCTGTTTGCCATACTTCGGAGGCTTTAAGCCCTCTGGGGTTTATTCCGCTGGACCACAGCGGTGCTTTCTGGCAGTGAGGATATGTAGCTACTATGTGTTTCACGTCAGTGACTGAAATCCCGCATCTCTTTGCTAACACTTTGGCCCCAATGTGGAGAGACTCGTGTAGCTGACGAGCGTCTCTCAGTGTCCACAGTCCTTTTGCAGCGGCATCTGCTTTGTCGTTGCCGGTTTGGAAATACCCTTTAATTGGGCAGTGGCTGTTGACGTGGATGACTGATATAGTGCCCTTTCGAGAAAAAAGTGCTTCTTCTAGCATTAGGGCTGCTGTGGATGTTGACACGCCAGGCCCCGACATGGCCAAGCAAAGTTTGGCCACAAACATCAAATCAGTCACTATGTTGAGATGTTCTGTTGGAAACAGTTCGCACGCTAGTACTACGGCCGTCGCTTCTAGCTGTTGAACTGAAAGAGCACAATCGGTCATTTTAATGCAGTGCCATTCTTTTTCTGATTTCCACACTGCTGCCGCAGTTGAGGTCGCTGAAGATGCGTCTGTGCAGACCGTTGGTCCTGGTTGGGGCCGGTCCATGATTTTCTGTGGAAGGTCGATGTCGACGATTGCTAGCAGTTGAGTCCAAGGGGGGCTTTGTGGCGTACCGAACCTCTCCACCAAATCCGATGAGAGCTATGGCCAGATACTCTGACATCGCCACTGATTGCGCTGGGAGCTGTTTACGGAAGGGCAGGTATATTGTGTGGAAGACAACTTCCTTCTGCAAGTAATACAGGAGCCGACAAGGAGAGGTGCCATGCTTGACCTCGTCCTCACCAACAGGGAAGGGCTGGTTGGGAATGTGACGCTCCAGGGCAGCCTTGATTGCAGCGATCATGAGATGGTCGAGTTTGAGATCCTCAGAACAGTGAGAAGAGCGTGCAGCAAGCTCACTGCCCTGGACTTCAAGAGAGCAGACTTTGGCCTCTTCAGGAACCTGCTCAGTAAGGTTCCATGGGATACAGCCCTAGAGGGCGGGGGGGCCCAAGACTGTTGGTTGATATTCAAGGCTCACCTGCTGCAAGCTCAGGAGCGATGCATCCCAACTAGAAGGGAGTTCAGCAGGAGGGCCAGGAGACCTCCTTGGATGGATAAGGAGCTGCTGAGCAAAATTCGATGGAAAAAAGAGGCTTATAAAAGGTGGAAGCAAGGTCAGGCGGCCTGGGAAGAATACAGGGATGTTGTCCGGGAAGCTAGGGACCAGGTTAGGAAAGCTAAGGCCCACTTACAATTAAACTTGGCTAGGGATGTTAAGGATAACAGGAAGGGATTTTATAGGTACATTGCCAATAAAAGACAGGTTAGGGACACCGTGGGCCCTCTCCAGAAGCTATCGGGAGAACTGGCTACCCTGGATTTGGAGAAGGCTGAGGTTCTTAATGACTTCTTTGCCTCAGTCTTTACGGGCAAATGCTCTGACCACACCACCCAAGTCTTGGAAGGCAGACGCGGGGACAGTGAGGGTGGGGACCCTGGGCCCACTGTGGGGGAAGATCTTGTTCGGGACCACCTTAGGAACCTGAATGTATACAAGTCCATGGGACCGGATGAAATCCATCCACGGGTCCTGAAGGAGCTGGCAAATGAAGTTGCTAAGCCACTGTCCATCATATTTGAAAAATCATGGCAGTCAGGTGAAGTTCCCAACGACCGGAAAAAGGGTAATATAACCCCCATTTTCAAGAAGGGGAAAATGGATGAGCCAGGGAATTACAGACCAGTCAGTCTCACCTCTGTGCCTGGCGAAATCTTGGAGCGGATTATCCTGGAAGGCATGCTAAGGCAAATGAAAACCAACAAGGTGCTTGGTGACACCCAGCATGGCTTCACTAAGGGGAAATCCTGCCTGACCAATCTGGTGACCTTCTATGAAGGGGCTACAGAACTGATGGACAGGGGCAGAGCAGTTGATGTCATCTACCTGGACTTGTGTAAAGCCTTTGACACTGTCTCCCATGACATCCTTCTCTCTAAGTTGGAGAGACATCAATTTGATAGGTGGACCACTCGGTGGATAAAGAACTGGCTGGATGGCCGCACGCAAAGAGTAGTGCTCAGTGGCTAAATGTCCAGCTGGAGACCAGTAATGAGTGGTGTCCCCCAGGGATCGGTGTTGGGACCGGTCTTGTTCAACATCTTTGTGGGTGACATGGACAGTGGGATTGAGTGCGCCCTCAGCAAGTTTGCCGATGACGCCAAGCTGTGTGGTTCGGTTAATACATTGGAGGGAAGGAATGCCATCCAGAGGGACCTTGACACGCTTGTGAGGTGGGCTGATGCCAACCTAATGAAGTTTAACCATGCTAAATGCAAAGTCCTCCACCTGGGTCGGAGCAATGCCAGGCACAGCTACAGATTGGGCGGGGAGGAGATTGAGAGCAGCCCTGCGGAGAAGGACTTGGGGGTGTGGGTTGATGAAAAAATGAACATGAGCCGGCAGTGTGCGCTTGCAGCCCAGAAGGCCAACCGTATCCTGGGCTGCATCAAAAGGAGTGTGACCAGCAGGTCGAGGGAGGTGCTCCCGCCCCTTCACTCTGCTCTCGTGAGACCTCACTTGGAGTATTGTGTGCAGTTCTGGTGTCCTCACCATAAAAAGGACATGGAACTGTTAGAACAAGTGCAGAGGAGGGCCACGAGGATGATCAGGGGACTGGAGCACCTCTCGTATGAAGAAAGGCTGAGAAAATTGGGGCTGTTCAGCCTGCAGAAGAGAAGGCTGCGTGGAGACCTCATAGCAGCCTTCCAATACCTGAAGGGGGCCTATAGGGATGCTGGGGAGGGACTCTTCATTAGGGACTGTGGTGAGAGGACAAGGGGTAATGGGTTTAAACTTAAACAGGGGAGGTTTAGATTGGATCTGAGGAAGAAATTCTTTACTGTGAGGGTGGTGGGGCCCTGGAATGGGTTGCCCAGGGAGGTTGTGAATGCTTCATCCTTGGCGGCGTTCAAGGTGGGGTTGGACATAGCCTTGGATGGCATGGTTTAGTGGGAGGTGTCCCTGCCCATGGCAGGGGGGTTGGAACTCAATGATCTTGAGGTCCTTTCCAACCCTTACTATTCTATGATTCTATGATTCTATATCCTGGCAGGTTTGATGCCTAGGTGTCTTAGGACGAGTTTTCTGCCTTTCATGATGAGGTTACCAAGGCACTCAATTCCTGGAGAAAATGCACGTGATGGTTTTCCCAGGACTATCCATTGTACTGGTTGGGCTTTTTCAGGGGGGCCCTGGGCTAGTGCTCCTACTCCTCCCCCCCTCTGTGAAGTGCATATACAAATCAAGTGGTATATTTGGGTTCCACCTGGCAAGCGTGCTTGATGACACCTGTTGCTCGATAAAGTCGAGAGAGTTCATTGCTTCTGTTGTCAAGAGTTTTTTGCTCCCATGGGTTCTTTCCTTTCAAAAGATCGTACATGGGGGCCATGATTTCGGGAGGGATCAGGACAATATTGCGCAGCCATTGCAAGGACCCCACTAACTGTTGCATATCATGGAGTGTCTTAATATTCCGACGAATTTTTATTTGGGGAGGGGTTACGTCAGAACTTGTAATTCCCATTCCCAAAAAACTTACACATGGTCCTTTTTTAATTTTTGCACTCGCGATTTCGAACCCATTTGTTTTTAGAGTTTCTGAAACTGTTGACACCAGCTAGTCCACCTGACTTCCTGACGGTGCAGCGATTAAAATATCGTGCATGATGGTTGCATTCGGGTCACTGCGCCGGACCGGTACTAATGCCCGATCCACCATAATCTGGCAGATAGTGGGTGAGTTGATCATTCCTTGAGGCAGCACTTTCCACTGGAAGCGTAGGTTGGGGCGTTGGCTGTTTGGAAACACGACAGAAAAAGCAAACTGCTCCTTATCCTTTTCATGCAGGGGTATCGAAAAGAAACAGTCCTTGATATCAAGGACAGCAGAAGGTTGTCCTTCCGGTATCATAGAGTTCATTGGCAGCAGTGTTTGGACGGGACCCATTGGTTGAATTGTCTTGTTTACTTCATGCAGGTCATGGAGGAGACGAAACCCCTCGCCAGTTCGTTTGGGTATTACAAAAACTGGAGTATTCCACGGACTAGTGGAAGGCTCTATATGGCCACACTGCAGTTCACTGTCAAGTAGCTCGAGAAGAGCGTCCATTCGAGGCTTCGATAGGGGCCACTGCTCGACCCACACTGGGTCAGATGATTTCCACGTTAGTTTAATTGGTGGAAGTGGGTGTGCAGCAGTGGCCCTTAGGGTAAATTTGTCACCCTAGCTTTCAATAGGACTAAAGCGTCCCTTCCCAGCAGGGGCGGGACCCCTGACATGACATATGGACAAAGGATGATGTTTTTTTCCGGTCCCTTTTCAGTATGAAGCATGATTGCTATCAATTGAGCACTCTTCCAAGCTCGGGTTAATCCCCCAACTCCACCCACCATGGGGGCAGTGTCGACTTTCCAGTGCGGAGGCCAATTTGTCTTAGGAATAACTGTAACATCTGCTCCGGTGTCAATTAAGAAAGGGACGCTAATAGTAGTATCATCTGAGCTATTGTAGAGAGAGCAGATTCCCCACACCACTGGTGGGTTGTCACACTTTATTGCCAAGGCCACCCTGGGGTCTCGCCCCCATAGAGTTGTCCTTGCTGTCCCTGAGATAGGGGCGGATTCGACTGAACTGTCGGTTGAGCCATGAAGTTGGTCGCTTCTCGAGGGGGCAGCGGATTCGGGAGTGCTTCGCCCCATCTGGGGTTGGCATAGTTGGGCCGCCTCATATCCCAAGTGGGAGAGGGCCAAGTGCGGCCCGAACGCCCTCTCTCCCTCCCGTTTCCCTGAGGTTGAGCTTTACGGGTGCATTCCCTAGCGAAATGTCCTGTCCTTCCACAAACCCAACATGGTCCTTTGGGTGGATTTTTGCGGGGGGGGGCGCTGTTGGTGGGTCCCCCAACTGAGGGCAGTTAGCTACCACATGGCCTTTCTGGCCGCATTTAAAACATGCCATTACAGTAGCCATCACTGTAGCAGCCGCTTGAAACGGGGTCAGCTGCTCTTCATTCGCGACGTGTTTAATCATGGTCGCGACACTTGACCCCGCCGGCAGTGATCGTAGAATTTCTTTGGTTTTCGCATTACACTGTTGACGCAAACAGTCCGCAACAACGGGGTCTTTGGCTTCTGGAGGCAGGGTCGAGGAGTCGACTGCTGCTTGGAGACGATCTACAAATTGTGTAAAGCTCTCACTTTCATTTTGTTTTATGGTGGACCATGGCGATGGCTTGACAATAGTTCTGGAAGTTGTGTGAATAGCGTCCCTAGCTGTATGAGTCGTTATCATGACTTTGTGGGCCCGCAGGCCTTGAGCTTGTGCCTGGGGGGTAAGCATTGTTGGATCCGTGCCCATTAGGCGCGGCAAGCTGGAGCCATGTAACAGGTGACGCTTCCCAGACACTTGGGCTAATTGTTTCACACAGTTATCTTCCCATTCTTGTTTAAAAACAATCATCCCTGCTCCATCAAAAATCATTTTACAAATGTGTCTTATATCGAACGGGAGCATGTCATCTCCCCCAAAAACCCCATCTATAAGGGTAGAAACCATAGCAGAATTAAGCCCTTTATCTGCAATTGCTTTAACAATTGCTTGTATGTCTTTAGGGTTTACCGGTGAAAAAATCCTTTGGCCCCCGTCCGTGACTCGAACCGGGAACGCTAACGTGGCTGGTGGGACCCATTCAGCGCATGCAGTCTTTATTTCTTTCCAGTCCGTAAAAGAGGTGTTTTTCTTTTTAGATTTCTTTGTATGACGGGTGGGAATAACTTGACTGTTAAGCCCGTATACCCATGGTTCTTCCTCCTCTGAATCTAGGCCAGTTGTGAACCAGTCGTCCGAGGTAGTGTCTGATCCAGGGTCAGAACTTGACTGACTGGCTACTTCCAGGCTCCAAAACTTTTTTGTTGGGCTCCGGTCCCGCCCGCTTCTCCGACTCTGGCTCTGCCCACTTCCCTTGCAGGCTCCACAGGGGGGCCATGCTCTTTCTTCACTCTGGCCCCGCCCACTTCCCTTGCAGGCGGGCCTTTCCCCCCCTCTTAACTCGCCCCGCCTTCCACTCGGGCTCCGGCACCGCCCACTTCCCTTGCAGGCAGGCTGTTCCCCCCCTCACCGCCTTTCAGTCGGAGGGGTGTTTGCCTTACAAGGGCATTTTTCCAGATGGCCACTCTGATTGGCTGTCTGCCCCTCGCGCGCGCTTCCCTCCCCTTCCTGTTTGTGCGCGCTTGTTAGTTCTAGCGCTTCCCCCCTGCTCCAGCCGGGGCCAGCCTCGCCCCGCCCCTCCGTTTTCCCACCGGGGGCAGCCTCGCCCCGCCCCTCCGTTTTCCCACCGGGGGCAGCCTCGCCCCGCCCCTCCGAAGTCCGCTCGGTGCCATCTTGGGGCGCATATGGCGGTGGTCTGGCCCAGACTTCCTCAGGCTCTGGTTTCCCTGCGGCACCCCTGGCCTCCTCAGCTAACCCGCCCCAGAAGGATTTTGCTCGATTCTGTCCCTCCACAGGCGGGTCGGGGTTCTGGGACTTGGGGGGCATATCGCCCTCCCGCGAGTCTTTAGACTCAGTTGAAATGCCATCGTCTGGTGGACGCGGAGTCTGTGTGGCTGCCCTGACTCCCAGTTTCGGGGTGACCAACAAACAGTCCCTCGCCACCTTCCAGGTGTCCTGCTCCTGCATGGCCTTTTGCAGAGCTTGTTTAACTTTCCCCCACGACTTAAGATTTTTCCCACAACCCCAGGACATCGTCTACTCGGCTAAAGCTGTGGTGCATTTAGCCCACACTTCTGAGTGGAGGATATCCACCGCCTGGTCTGCTGCCTCTCTGAGGCACGGTGGCCTGGTTTAGGGTCGGCACAGGCAATCACCTACTCGCGATCGCGGGGTCCATTAGCACGCAGACACCAATGTGGTGGACAGCAAATGGCGTTTATTGCAGACTGACACCGCATTATATAGCTTTGGTTTACAACGTCACATCCGTCTGCTTACGTCTCGAGCTAAGATCTGGGGAGGGGCTCTGTCTTTTCGTTACAGCACGACATCTTCCGACCGCCAAGCCCTGGCTGCCTACATTTCCCCCCCCCTCTATGCTTAAGTGAATTACCTAAGATATACTAATCTAAAAAAATAGGTATGACAAACTGGAACACACTTTGTAGCAATCTTAGGAAACATATGTAAGAAACCTTGAATAGAAAACCTAAGGCACTATAAGTGAGGTACTATAACGAGGTTCCACACAACCTATAAAACAGAAGAAGGAGGTATGATGACCCTGTAAAATCAAAAAACTTGCTCCAAACAGCGTCATCGCAATGTAAGGAGGGAGGCCCATTCTGAGGGTACTTGTGACTTTTGCACTCGTGAGAACCTAAAGTGTAGTTTTTGTAAACAAGCGAAATTTACAGTCCAATTCAGCAAGCTTCTTATCTTAGCTGCTTTTTATCTTCCAGGCCTGCATTCTTGTTTCATTAAATGTCCGGGAGTTGCTTCTTTTCCACCGTCGGCTGCACAGAGGTAACCAGGAGTTACCCCTGCTACATGGCCAGCAGCACATATTTGCTTTCATTCAGAGCAGGCATATGTCCATTCTCTAACAAGAAGTCATCCATGAGCCAAAGCTGTTTTACCAGGATTTCAATCATACCACGAATACGTTGCAAAATACAAGGTATAATCATAACTATGGTCAAGATTACTACCAAAATCATTCGAATACCTTTAACCAGGTGTCAGATGTCATAAATGCTGTACTGTAGAAAGAAAATCAAAACTAGATAAATCTAAAAGTTTTCTACTGTTTGAAGAGAATCTCTACATTTCCCCTTTTTTTTTTTTTTTATGTATTACCTGTTTTAGGCAACCTTACTTGAGCAGAGGATTCGGACTAGATCGTATCTCCAATATATGCTAACCACAGGCTGCTTGGCCTGCCTTTCTCTCCTGTATAGTTCTCTGATAACAGGAGAGGCCATCCCTCACATCAAGGTCTGGCATGGCATGTGTCTCCACCACTCAACGCCTGCTGGGTTGCAGCCAGCAGCGGAGCTAAAGGTTCTTCTTGGTGGCAAACACAGAGGCCAACCCAGTCTTGCCCTTGACTGTGGTAGGAGTCGTGGCACCTTGTTGTCAGTGCAGAGGTTCACCTGCTTTATTCAGTAACAAGTCACTGCTATGGTAAGGCATGTACAGATTTACATTAACAGTAGCGTGTTTTCTTATTAGCAACTGGCTAGTAAGTACAGGTAGTGTTATACACAAAATCACAGCCTTTAATAAGAGCTACTTTATATACACACACATTCAAGCTCCTGTAGCTAAGGCATTGGTTTTTTCCGCTTATCTGTCCAGCTCATGGCAAGGCTTGAGAAATTCTGCAGGCAGCCTCCATAGACCTGTAGGTAGAACACAAATATATCCCTTCCCCCATGCCATAAATCCCTGTCAGCAGCAGCACCTCTGCATTAACCCTTTCTTGCCTAAAACGTTAATCTGCTACCCATTAAAAACTTTTACATTAACCCAATAACAAAAAATACACAGAACACTGTCTGCCCTCAACCGACACACACATACACACACATTCATGGGATCCCACAAACACACTCCACACAACTACAACATGTGAAACACAAAACGCAGACAATCATTATGCCCATTACATAGTCACACATACAAAACGCAGTGCAATGACCCTGTGAAGACAATCAAGAAACCAGCTCCGAGCAGCATCATCACAGTGCAGGGTGGCAGGCTCAATCTCAGCGGGCGTCCCCGCAGAGGCTCTGCCTCCCTCACATTGCATGAGGCTTGGGCTTCTAAACTGGCAGAAATGCACACTCGTTCCAATGCAGGTGGCCAGCCTGCATTGGAAGGAATGGCCTGCGTCTATGAAAGGTTTACAAGGGCCAGTCAAAAACATAAACATACTTATATGTATTTAGCTTTTAGTATATAAATATCACAACAAGACTATAAAAACACAATATACTTGCCTTATTTTGTCTTTACAATAAATACTAAAAGGTGACACTAAATGGGTACATTCTCAAAGCCACTTTTCAATGATTCAAACAAGCTCACCCAATTTTGACTAAGCACTATTGGCTTTGTTATAGTGTTATGCCACCCTATTGCGAAGCAATTGCGGTTGATAGTCTGCCTGACCATACTATAGGGAACAATCCGACAGACTGTAATTAGCAAAATAATACTCAAGGGATCTCCCTCGGTCAAGTGACAGGGAAAGGGAGATGCATAGGACAGATTCCAGAAGGGAAAAAACATCTTTATGCAAACAAAACAATACCACAAACAAGTAGTTGGTTAGTTCCTGCTAAGAACGCCAAGTGGGTATGTTCCAAAACAGGATTAACAGTCTGTGTTTTCACAAATATTTACACTTAATCAATGAATTTTGTGTACAAATCATCCTACTCCCCAGAATAAGAATCACACAAATGCCAAAAGACTAGACAGAAAACTAAAATAGGTATATCGTTCACTTTTAGTCGGCAGACTTAGTGTTGCTCTCTATCTGCCTAGGCATTATTGTGCGACTGCATTTTGCATATATGCCACTTGTGATGATAACAGTAATATTTTGATATTCTCTAATAGTAGCATAATTTTGCCTTTTTAAACCTTTGATCTGAATCTTGCAATAGAGCAGTTTATTTATTAGCATATAGGAGGCTGGGTTTTAACTCCCCTTCCTCTTGTCTGAACGTTGTTCTTTCTACAAATCTTTTGCAGGAGAAAATCCTTTCTAACTAGTGGAAAGGCTTGTGTGTGTATGTGAGAGTGCTGTGTGTTGGTCTCTGTGGCTCTCCAAATAGTAATAGCAACATGTCCAAACCTAATATTAATCTAGCCTTTATGGCTGGCTTATTTTATTTTATTTATGATTAGGACACGCAGATGAAGCTATTCTTTGCATGAAGATTTTCTGAAAGAAGAGAATGGGTCTGCTTCTTGAAGGACTTCCAGAAGTGTGTGCTCTGAAAGGCAAGCACGTCACTTGCATTAGTGTCTAGGGTTGGTTTGTGTATTTCACCTGTTAAAGCGGTGAGTTCTCAAGGCAAAAATCCTAGCAATGAGATGCTTGAATCTCACATAAATTCCCTTGAAGGAGATGTATCTGAGGGCAGGCTGTAGTACTTGGTTAAGGAGAGCTGTATCTTTTGTATGTGTTCAGTTGACAAAGAATATAGCCCTGTAGCAGTCTTTTTGTAGTGCTGGTTTAAGACACAGTAAATTAATATAGTGCAAGATATCAGAATAAGAATCACACAAAGGCATTACCGCCCCCTCCCACGGATGCTAATTTGCCGCTGTCTGAATTCTGCTGGTGTAGAATTCTCAGGCTTGGACCAAATGCTCGGCTTTGGAGTGGACGGGACGCTTGGTATCAGAGTGTACAGGCTGTGGGGGTGTCCGATGATGTGGTCCTATGGACAAAAACTCACAATTTTCATTAGTTTTATTCTGAAGATCTGGTTTAATAGACTTATACGAATTGCTTTTTGATTGGGCTCCGGCCCCACCTACTTCTCGGACTCTGGCTCTGCCCTTTTCCCTTGCAGGCTCCGCAAGGGGGGGGGGCCGTGCTTTTTCTTCACTCCGACCCCGCCCACCCCCCTTGCAGGCAGGCCTTTCCCCGCCCCTTGACTCGCCCCGCCTGTTACTCGGGCTCCGGCCCCGCCCGCTTCCCTTGCAGGCGGGCTTCCCCCCGCCTCTCTGCTCGCCCCGCCTGTTAGTGAGGGGGGGCGTGTGCCTTACAAGGGCATATTTCCGGACAGTCGTTCTGATTGGCTGTCCGCCCCGTACTCGCGCTTCCCTCCCCTTCCGGTTTTTCCGTGCTTGTTAGTGCTAGTGCTTCCTCCTTGTTCCCGCATGGGGCGTGTTTGCCCCGCACTTCCCCTTGCTGCTCGGCGCCATCTTGGGGCGCATAGGGCGGTGGTCCAGCCCAGGCGTCTTTGGGCTCTGATTTCTCCGCGGCACTCCTGGCCTCTTCAGCAAGCCCGCCCCAAAAGGATTTTGCACGGTTTTGTCCCTCCGTAAGCGGGTCGGGGTTCTGGGAATCGGGAGGTATAGCGCCCTCCCGCGAGTCTTTAGACTCGGTAAAAGTGCCATCATCCGGTGGGCGCGGAGTCTGCGTGGCTGCCCCAACTCCCAATTTGGGGGTAACCGACAGACAGTCCCTCGCCACCCTCCAGATATCCCGCTCCTGCATGGCCTTTTGCAGAGCTTGTTTAACTTTCCCCCACAACTTAAGATATTTCCCACAACCTGAGGACATCGTCTCCTCGGCTAATGCTGTGGTGCATTTAGCCCACACTTCTGGGTGGAGGATATCTACCGCCTGGTCAATGACCCCGATCTGCAAAAGTCTCGCAACGGCGAGAGTAAAATCTTTAGGTTTACAATCAATACCCCATTCTGATACAACCTTCACAAGGGCCTCCATCGTCCCTGAAGGTCTGGGAGTTTCCTCCCCGCCGGGCTGGACCCGCCGCTCCGGCCGCCGCACGCCACTCCAGGCGAGATTCCCGGGTTTCGGCACCACTTGCTGCCTCTCTGAGGCACGGTGGCCTGGTTTAGGGTCGGCACAGGCAATCACCTACTCGCGATCGCGGGGTCCATTAGCACGCAGACACCAATGTGGTGGACGGCAAATGGCGTTTATTGCAGACTGACACCGCATTATATAGCTTTGGTTTACAACGTCACATCCGTCTGCTTATGTCTCGAGCTAAGATCTGGGGAGGGGCTCTGTCTTTTCGTTACAGCACGACATCTTCCGACCACCAAGCCCTGGCTGCCTACACTGGTCAATGACCCCAATCTGCAAAAGCCTCGCAACAGCGAGAGTAAAATCTTTGGGTTTACAGTCAATACCCCACTGCTTATGTAATTCTGATACAACCTTCGCAAGGGCCTCCATCGTCCTTGCAGGTCTGGGAGCGTCCTCCCTGCAGGGCTGGTCCTGCCGCTCCGGCCGCCGTTCACCCGTCCAGGCGATTCCCGGGTTTCGGCACCACTTGTTGCCTCAGCGAGGCACGGTGACCTGGTTCAGGAAACGGCACAGGCGATCACCTGCTCGCGATCGCGGGGTCCATCAGCACGCAGACACCAATGTGGTGGACAGCAAATGGCGTTTATTGAAGAGTGACACAGCATTATATAACTTGGGTTTACGACGTCACTTCCGCCTGCTTACGTCACAAGCTAAACACTCTTGGCTACCTGGAGAGGGGCTCTGTCTTTCCGTTACAGCGCGACATCTTCCGACCTCCAAGCCCTAGCTACCTACAACTTGGTGTCCTGCTTAATATCTAATTGGTTAATGTCTCTCAGCTACGTGTTAGTAACAGCTTAATGATTGGTTAACTATTACAGCATATGTTTCAAGGTTGCAGTTATCAGTTCCCTCCTGCACATCTCTCTCAGCAGCTTTCCATGCCAACTTCCTCAAGATTTCTGCATGTACATGAACTTTAGTAACCCCCAGGCGAGGCCTCAGTGCCTGTGGGTTACTACCTTACAATTGTCAAGCAGTTGTCTGGATTGCTTACATCCCCATTCACAGCCAAATAGCTCTCCACAAATCCCTCTTTTTGTTTTTGAGCAATCCAGACCTGATTCACAGCACGAGATAGCATACCAATAATACACTTCCACAAACAGCAAAAGATTAAAACAATAATAATCAATACCATTGAAACTGTTAACCCTTGTTTGATTAGTACTCCTAGCCAACCACTAATACCCCAAACCTGTAACAATCTTTGAAACCAGTCCCATTCTGAGAGTACTTGTAGCTTTTGCACTCATGAGAACCTAAAGTGTGGTTTTTGTAAGCAAGCAAGATTTACAGTCCAATTTAGCAGCCTCCTTATCTTAGCTCCTTCTTATCTTCCAGGCCTGCATTCTTGTTTCATTAACTGTCCAGGAGTTGCTTCTTTTCCACGGCCGGCTGCAAAGAAGTAACCAGGAGTTACCCCTGCTACATGGCCAGCTGCACATACTTGCTTTCATTCAGAGCAGGCATATGTCCATTCTCTAACAAGAATTCATCCACATCTCCCCCTTTTCTTTTCTTGAACAAGCCAAAGCTGTTTTACCGACTTTTCAATCATGCCACGAATACATTCCAAAATACAAGGTACTATCATAGCTATGGTCAAGACTATCACTAAAATCATTCCAATACCTTTAATCAGAGATGTGAGCCAACCATTAAAGACCCAAGATGTAAGAACGGCATCTAACCAAGAAATTTTATCGTTCTGATAGACATCGTGAAGCACTTTCGCATGCTTCCAAATTTCTTTAACATCTTTCAAGGTCTGTCCAGATTGACCAACATAACTACAACAAGATTCATTAATTACAGTACATACTCCATCTACTTGAGCTGTTATATATCTAAAGCCTTACAATTCTGCAAAACTATCTTTTTTAAAGAATCTGCTTCTACTTGAGTTAACATAGTCACATACGTATTAGCATTAAAAACAGCATAACAAACTTCCACTGGAATCGTTTTGCACACTTTGCTTTAGTCATGCAGTCACATTACATCCTTTGTTACATTCTATAACTTGATTATACAAATCCTCCTCAGCTGCATAATATCTTTGCATTCCCAAATATTCGTGATCTGTAATTACCAAAATACAAGAAAGTGCGCCAATGTTCCAGAAAGCCTTTCTATAACATTACTCACAATATAATTGACAAAACACTGAACGTTTCCAAACTCGTTTATCCTGTCTGGGCCTACATGGGTTAGTGCAGAAAAATGACTAATCATTGGGGGGACATTTATACTCATGTATAAATCAGAACTGGATAATGTTAAAACATTTAAGACAAACAATACTTTGTTGATTTGTGTATTTGGGGTCTCCCCTGTCATTCCCCCTTTTTGTTTTACTAGCATGTTTTTTACAATTTTCTGTGTCTGCTCTATCACTGCTTGACCTGTGTAATTTACATAACAGCCCACTACACCAGGCAGCATTATTTCAGTAAGATTAGTCTGATTTGAAGTCACATCACACATAATAGAACAGATATTACAAAGATTTCTGTCGTTGTTTCTTTATGTTGTTGAGTTCTGGGGCTTTATACACTTTGTTGGCAGCCAGTATGGTCCTGTCGCTAGCTGTACGCAGCCGTATCCTCGACCCCATGTCAGCAATGGCTCTGGTCCTTTCCACTCGTTATCATGTAGGTCTTTATATAGAACTGGTGATTTGGGCAAGGAATCATCCGACAGATGTCACAAATGCTGTATTGTAGAAAGGGAATCAAAACTAGACAAATTTAAAAATTTTTGTACAAATTACGCTTTGCAAACTGTTTGAAGAAAATCCTTACATTTCCCTTGTGGTTTTTGTTTGTTTGTTTGTTTGTTTGTTTTTGTTTGTTTTTGGTTTTTGTTTTATATATGATACCTGCTTTAGACGACCCTACTTGAGCAGGGGATTTGGACTAGATCGTATCTCCAACATATGCCAACCACAGGCTGCTTGGCCTGCCTTTCTCTCCTGTATAGTTCTCTGATAACAGGGGAGGCCATCCCTCACATCAAGGTCTGGCATGGCATGTGTCCCCACCACTCAACGCCTGCTGGGTTGCAGCCAACAGCGGAGCTAAAAGTTCTTCTTGGTGGCAAACACAGAGGCCAACCCAGTCTTGCCCTTGACTGTGATAGGAGGTATTTGGCCGACGTCAGTCGTGGCACCTTGTTGTCAGTGCAGAGGTTCACCTGCTTCATCCAGTAACAATTCACTACTATGGCAAAGCACATACAGATTTACATTAGCAGTATGTACACTACAGGGTGCAGCAGCATGTTGAAGATGCTAGTGGCAGTGAGGGACCAGCCAAAGAAAATTTTCCACTAGTGATGTTCTCCCACCCTCTTAATTCGTTCCATTACCTGCTTTATAACACTATCATTGTATTAGAATCTTTCTAGTTTTTGCCTTAGCATTTTCTAGCAGCTGCTGCAAATTTGCATACTCTAACATCTGTTTTACAAGCGACAAAGCCATACAATACAAGGTGTAGTTTCTTATTAGCAACTGGCTAGTAAGTACAGGTGGTTTTATACACAAAATCACAGCCTCTAATAAGAGCTACTTTACATGCACATATATTTAAGCTCCTGTAGCTAAGGCATTGGGTTTTTCTACTCGTCTGTCCAGCTCATGGCAAGGCTTGAGAAACTTTGCAGGCAACCTCCATGGACCTGTAGGTAGAACACAAATATATCCCTTCCCTCATGTTATCAGTTATAAAGTCAGGTTAAAATGATTCCTTAAAGAGGCATTATGATGGAAAAGGAATGAATATGAAGCAGGCGCAGAAGCAAACTGCACAGTGTTAACAGTCAAGGAGTTTGCTGTGTCATTACCCATTTTTTTTCTCTCTCTCTCTTTTTTTTTTTTTTTTTTTCTTTTCTATCTCTGCCACCCTGGTGCTGTTTGGGTGGAGGTTGATAAAGCTTGGGGGTGTGCTACCCCTCTTGTTTTTTCTGTTAGCAGTTCGTGTTTGAAATCTTGGATTCTCCCCTAGGTTACCTTAAACACACTAAGCAGGACTGCTCGGCAGCAGCTACAAATGCCTGCCTGCCCAGCAGCAGCTACAGCTGCCAGCTTGCTGAGCAGCAGCCATAAATCCCTGCCGGCAGCAGCTGCTGTTGTATTAACCCTTTCTTGCCCAAAATGTTAATCTGCTACCCGTTAAAAACTTTTACATGAACCCAATAACAAAAAATACACAGAACACTGTCTGCCCTCAACCGACACACACATACACACACATTCATGGGATCCCACAAACACACTCCACACAACTACAATATTTGAAACACAAAATGCAGACAATCATTACTCCCACTACATGGTCCCACGTACAAAACGTAGTGCAACGACCCTGTGAAGACAATCAAGAAACCAGCTCCTACCAGCATCATCGCAGTGCAAGGTGGCAGGCTCAATCTCAGCGGGCATCCCTGCAGAGGCTCTGCCTCCCTCACATTGCATGAGGCTTGGGCTTTTATACTGACCAAAATGCACACTCATTCCAATGCAGGTGGCCAGCCTACATCGGGAGAAGTGGCCAACAGTATCCATAAAGGTCTGCAAGGGTCGATAGGAACATGGACGTACTTATATTTGCCAACTTTTAGTGCATGAGTATCACAGAGAGACTATAAGCACACAAAACATCTGCATCCCCTACCCATCTTACTTTTCCCTTTATAGCTGCCCATTTATCATGAGGATCTGGGGGATCTAAATCAGGCTTCTTTTCTGGATCAACAGGTCTTAGGTCAAAAGGACTATCCAGGTCAGCATCAGAATTATCAGGAGTCAGAACTTCGGGAGCAGCAACAGCAGTCTGATGAAAATGCACAGGCTCCTCATTAATGTGTTCTGGAGTTTCAGCATTATCAAGTGTAATTAAAACATTTTCTCCCTCAGGTTTCAGGTGATCTGAGAGTAGGCTTGTTCTCGGGATTAACAGGGTCTGGGGCAAAAGGATCGCCTTCATCCCCGTCCTCAGTCTCTGCAGCTGCAGCAGCGACCATGGGAGGTTCGGGGGTGGGGTGGTGGGGGATTTGGGCTCCACTATCTCATTCTTTGTCTTAGCCGTGTTGGAGAGCTGTGAATTCGTAAGTCCGTCATGAAGCGTCTGTAATTTCTCATCTAACAACCCTGTCCATTTGTCCCACCCTTGACGATCTTGAGGATCGGGCTCTGTGGAGAGGGAGGCCAGGGGCGGCGAAGGTGGTAAAGGCAGATACAAATTTGTACCCCCTGGCCCGTCCATTAGTTCTGGTTTTTCCCATTTGTTGTTCTCTGGGGGTGGAAAAAGTTCTTCTGCTTGCATAATTTTTAATGAGTCAACAGCTTCTCTATGAGGATCCAGGAGATAGCGTCAGAGGTTCTGCTGAAGTCCAGGCATCTTGGTGAGGCCAAGATGACCTTTCTGTGACATAGTCTCGTTTAGCTGCTTGGTACCTCTGACAATGCTTATGGAGCACCCTTAAACACACCTGTGGCTGACAGCACTTCCTGCTGACATTCCCAGTACTTCAAAGATATCTTTTTGGAGTGCTGATTCTCACAAAAGCACCTGTGAGAGTTCTACAAAATATTTTACAAAACTTTTGACTGCCTTTGTCATGCTCACTTGTGGTGAGGGTGCTCAAACAATACAATAGAGAAATGTGGGACCTGCAGCAACTCTCTCCTCTTCCTCACAAACACTAATTGAGGGGCTGTAGTGCTGCTATGTGCAAAGTCCCGTACTCATCTATTTAAAAAGGCTTCTCCTGCCATAAAGACATTGTTGTTTCAGCATGTAATAAAAGACAACAGGGTGAATGAAGCAAACAAATAGGGGAGGTAAGGGCAAAGTAGCAACCAGCCAATCTACCATGCTTGGTATAATAACCGTCAATCACAGGGCACCAGCATCCTGGATGCTGTGAAGGGCTTTTTTAGGCATCGTAGGAGACAAGTTTCCAGGAGGAATGTGAAGGAGGCTTGTGCCATTCTACATTTAAAAAGTACATGACAGGATCATTTAGATACTGGAATGACTAAGAGCCAAATGAATTATGTGAATAAGCCACTAAGACAAACAACATCCAAAGGGCAGGTTCTTCAGTTACTCTTTAACCTTGTTAGGAGAATGTATGCGGACTTCTTTGTTTTGTTTGGTTGGGGTTATTTTTTCCCTTTTTTTTTTTTTTTTTTGGCATGATTCTAATTATTTCTGTTTGCTTTTACTCTGTGCACCTCACCCACAGTGTTAATACTTGGTCTTTGCTGAACATCCTCAGAAAGGCATGTATATTGAATACCCACTCTCAGGAAGGTTACTGCCCTTCTCAGACCTGTTCTTGTGTGAATTACAAAAGACATGGAGGCAGCATACACTTGTATACGGTTCATCAATTCTGTTACTTCTGCAGTTTCTGCAGCTGTCATGATTGCTTTCTTGTTCTGCCTTCCGTCCTTTTCTGCATTGTGCTCTTGTGTTTATGATAGCCACAATAAATCTTTTTGTGTATTGCACCAGTTCTTAGAAGTGCACTTCTATGAAGATAATTAGCTCTTTTTATATCTATGTAGATGTCATAATATCCTCCCTTTTGACTGCTTTTGATATCAAAACAACTGTTGGTATCAAGAAGTCGGTGTAGAGAATGAAGGAGGATGGAAAACCAGAGGGAATGTATCAATGCAGTGCAAAGTTTAGTCAGAAACACTGAAGATGTCTGCAAATGTACACATTGGTTCATCATATTTCCTGGTATCCCTCTTAGGACCTTGGTCAACATGGTCCTCTCCTATGTTTTCCTGACAGTTGGCCCAGCTAGATATCTGCAAGGGGAAAGTTTTATATTCACAGAACACTAACATTCATTTTAACTGACTAAAATGTTCATTGCACTGATTCTTGATAAACTTTTGTCCAAATATAGGCAAGCAGACAGTGAAACTAAAGAAAGCATAAGGAGTTGCTGGAAGCCCAGAGCTGGACTGCAGAACCCAATCCTAGCAGCCTTGTTTTGGGAAGGTGGTTTCAGAGCTTAAACTCCAGGCTTGGCAGCAGGGAGTCTGGGTATACCTGAAAACCCTGCCTGTCCTGGTGCTGCTGGCTTTTATGCGCACTATCATAGAATCAACTAGGTTGGAAAAGACCATCAATATCATCAAGTCCAACCATTAATTAACCAAGTCCATGAAGTCAAACTGTTACTGACCATAGCTGATAGTGCTTGGAAAACAGGGAGCTTTCCTGGGCCCCTCGGGATTTTGGGAATCCACCAAGTTATAGCTGCTCTGCTTTTTCTAGGGGGGGTGGGGGGAAGGGGGAAGGGGACAGGGAGAAAAGAATGGAAATATTTTGATTTGATCTGAAATGAAACTGGTTTTGAATTTTCCTTTCTATGGGAAATTGGAAACACTATGATTGTCATGTCTGTCTGGTACTGACCAGCCTTAGCTTACCCTAGCAAAGACTGATTCAAATGAAGAAGGAGACATGATTGCTTAATGTGTATAATTATTCATATGTTAATGCGTTAGTGTGTAAATTGTTCAACATGCCATAATGTTATTTAAGTTGTTCTAGACATTGTATTAGTTTGTAACATTGTCACGGTTTAAGCTTCTATAAACGCATGCAGTCGCTGTCTCACTCACTCCCCACTCTTTCTTCCCTCCGCTCCTGGAGGGATGGGAAGGAGAATCAAAAGAATGCAAATCCCAGGTTGAGATAAGAACAGTTTAGTAACTAAGGTGTAACACAAATCACTACTGCTACCACCAATAATAATAATGACAAGAGAAAATACAAGGAAAAAGAATACAATTGCTCACCACCCAATATCAAGCCCAAGCAAGCAGTGCACCCCCCACAGTGCACCTCCACCACCGTTCACCCTCACCCTTTTGGGTCTCTGCTCTCCATTTCTACCTCCTGGACATGACGTACTGTAGTATGGAATAACCTCTTCGGTTAGTCTGGGTCAGGTGTACTGTCTCTCCTTCCTCCCAGCTTCCCCTCCTCCCTAGCAGAGCATGAGACTCACAAAGTCCTTTGCCAGCCTAAACATCACCGAGCAGTAACTGAAAACACTGGTGTTATCAGCACTGTTCCCAGGCCCAAAATCAGAAACACAGCGCTGCAGCAGCTACTATGAAGGAGAAAAAATGGCTGCTGCTGCTGAACTCGGGACAAACATTGATGCACAGAATGTTTTTCAAAACTGAATAAATGGAAAAATGCAAAGGCATAGTTAATGTGGTTTAGTTGTTGTGACTGAAAAAACCACTAGCCCTGAAATTAGTATTATTATATATTAAATTGGTATCTTAAAAATAAATTTAAAAATATTATGTACAGAGGTAGGTGTTTACTATGCAAGATCCATTTGTTGGGAGGAATGCAGCAACACATGGCAAACAACAGTGTTTCTGAAAAGAATTTTTATGAAATGTAACAGGTACCGCTGCTTGCTTGTTTAAGATAATGAAGTGGAATTATGCCAGTGATCTAGAGACATCACCAGAGAGGTCTAAGGGAGAGGAGACACAGGCATAGTACAGAGAAGCACTATGTTTTGCTTAAAAAGTTATAAGCAAAACTAAATAAAAGAAATTAGGACTAAGTTAAGAGTGACAGCTTTGCATGCAGTATAGAATCTAGAACAACACTTTTTTACTTTATTGGTTTGTTTAGTTAGATAATTTTTATGCTGAGGTATACCTGATAACCGTACTGATAAATGTGTCAGTCACATCAGGTGAGAACACTGAGATTGGTCCATTTGACATTCTCTTTGGCTTCAGCAGGGTGATGGCAAAGCCAAGTTTTCTCCTGCTTTCTGTCAAGCATGTTTTAATTAACTAGTTATAACATGGAGTCTTCTTTCTGGAACAACATGATCTCTGAAGTGTTTGGTGTATTTTTGCTAATTACTTCAATTAAACAATTGACTGTGCATAGGAACTGCTCTCGTGCAACTTGCAGTAACAGTCATGATTGGCGAAGAAACAGGAGTTTTTCAAACAATTTTAAAAAATACATTGCCCTGAAATATCTCGTTCCAAGGACACAAGCATTTGCAGTGCTGCAAAACACCAGTGCTAGCTTCTTAAGTGGTGTAAATCAGCAGGCTCATGGGATAACTCTCTGTTGCCAGAATTCTTACTCTCTTGTGTAAATCAGGTATTTCTAACACAGAATGTGAACACCCATAGAGTCAACTCTTTCTCATAAATGTGTTTAGAAAAATTGAAAGTGGATTGTGAAAGTTATTTTAAAATTATTTTAATTAATAATTACTAATATTAACATTCCTATAATATATAATTATAGTCACATTAGTATATGACAATAGACAATATAGGCTTATTGATAAAGTTAAGTGGATGGCAAAACATGCTCCCTGCCATACAACAAGGACTTATGTCAATACAGTGATTCCTGATCGCAGCACTTGTTTTCTAATTAGGATGAAAAATCACATAATAGTTCAAGACATCAACTGCTATGTTCTCTGCTTGTTTGAAATTCATGTATTAGTGATTATCAATACCAGATGAATCTTTCTTGCTTCTCAGAAGAAAATCACACAGAGTTTTGTTACAAAGCTCTGTCCTCCCCCTCTGACAGGTATTTTTATTTATCGAGAAGGCCAAGCATTTATTCTGCTGTAACTTAAAGGATATGTATTTCCTTCTTATGAGGATAAGCGGTGTACTGAATGAAAGCAATACTTATTCAGAGTACAGCATAAAGTTGTCTGCATCCTTTAGGCACTGTAGTGATTTCTAAAGGAATCTGAATTACAGGCTAGAAAAAAAATATATATAGTGAACTGTGCAGTAAGCAATGGTGTTAATGGCTGTGTGACAAAAGGAAGAGAATCTGTATGATTCCCTCTGAAATATAACCATAATGTGGTGGACACTGAACCTCAATACTCTGAAGAAATACATTTTGACTGACTGAACTAGCAGTATGTGCAGAAGTACTTAGCGAGTAAAGAAGAATGGATTGTCTTGATATGTGACTAACAACCGAACAAACATAAGGAAATTATGATTTAAAATTAATTAAGAAAATTAAGTCTTTCTAAACATGGGTATGTTAAACAGATAAGGTTTTCCAAATGGGATTCTTGATGGGAACAGATCTCAGTTAACCACTCTGAACAACACCTAACAAGACGAGGTGTATTGATTAAAACCCCCTTAGCACTGTGCAGACAAAGCTGTCTTTCAAGTTGATTGCATAAGGGATAGTTTTCAGGAACTTTTTAGAGTGTTTAATAACATACTGATACAGCACTGAAAAGCCCAAAAGCTTCTGAAGTGCTCCTTAGCACAAATGCACAGGCTTCAGCAGAATTCAGTGGCCTGATCTATTTTATTTACTCTTACCATAAGTGCATTCAAGATACAGGTTGGCGGAGAAGTGATTCAGGGAAGCCCTGCGGAGAAGGACGTGGGGATTTTGACAGATGAGAAACTGAACATGAGCCAGCTTCAGTGTGCACTTGCAGCCCAGAAAGCCAACAGTATCCTGGTCTGTATCAAAAGGAGCGTGACCAGCAGGCTGAAAGACGTGATCCTGCCCTCTTCTTTGCTCTCACGAGACCTCTCTTGAAGAACTGTGTACAGTTCTGGTGTCCTCAACATAAGAAGGGTAAGGAGCTGTTGAAGTAAGTCCAGAGGAGGGCCACAAGGATGGTCAGGAGATTGAAGCACCTGCCGTGTGAAGACAGGCTGAGAAAGTTGAGGCTGTTCAGCCTGGAGAAGAGAAGGCTGAGTGGAGACTTCATAGCAGCCTTCCAGTATTTGAAGGGGGCCTATAAGGATGTTGGAGAGGGACTCTTCATTAGGGACTGTAGTGATAGGACAAGGGGTGATGGGTTTAAACTCAAACAGGGGAAATTCAGGTTAGATATAAGGAAGAAATTCTTTACTGTGAGGGTGGTGAGGCACTGGAACAGGTTGCCCAAGGAAGTTGTGAATGCTTCGTCCCTGGCAGTGTTCAAGGCCAGGCTGGATGGAGTCCTGGGTGACATGGTTTAGTGTGTGGTCTCCCTGCCCATGGCAGGGGGGCTGGAACTAAATGATCCTTTCCAGCCCTAACCATTCTATGTTTCTATGATTCACTATTTTCCTCTTTTCTGTTTATAATTACTGCAAGAATGGGAATGGGACGTAGTAACCCAGTGGGAAGTTCTGCTCGTGATTTCAAATGAGCATCCTCCAAGCACGTGTTCCAGGCCTGCTCCTCCATGGAGTATATCCACAGATAGCTCATGTCAAATTATTCCGGGCTTTAAAGCTGCCCACCTAGATCTGTCTGAAGAGAGTGATGTTACTTCTGCTGCTTGCACATCACTGTCCATCACTAGGAGTTACTAGCCCCACTGCTGTATCAGAGGGAAACCTGAGTTTCTTCTTTTCAGGAAAATCTACTTTGTTCAGCTGAAATAACTTTTCACTGGATATTTAAAACAACCCATTTGGCTCTGCTGGAAGTGCATTAGGCATAATCCATCCAGACAGTTGAGAGATGGAGTCAGGATCTCCATCCAGCAAATGACTGGCAATTCATTAATGGGTACAGGTGTCTGAAAACAGCTTGAGTGTTCCCAGCAACAGTTTGTGTGGAAAATTGCGAGTTCATTGGAAGGATACACATTAAAGCATGTTACTTCTAAGAAGCAAACTTGTGTAAGTGTCCTTCTCAATTAAATCAATGACACAATTTATAGCCAAAGTGACTTCTATATAATGGCTTGTTTATTGAAAATGATACTGTTTGGTATTAAAGGCTCATTAAACTGAGCTGCTAAAGGAAGAGACATTGATTTAGGCTTTCATGAGTAATGTTGCACCATCTGTTTCTTCTCAAGTTCTGTATTTACTTTTTTTTCTCTGTTTTTTCTTTGTTTCATAGCAGGCATTTAGAAAATATTTAAGTTTATACCTAAAGCTTTCCTAAATCAGTCAAATATATGGCCCAGTTTCAGGAAAAGTACTTACTATGACTTAATTAGACATGAGCACATACTGAAGAGTTCTCCATTTAAAATACCTGCATTTCTTGATCAGAAGAGTTTTCTGAATTTCTGCACATTTTCAATCCAGCAGGACAGCTAAAAAGGACAGAACTGAGAGCACCACAGCTTGAGGACTATAAGGTGATACACAAATGCTGTAACCCCAGTCCAGGGGCAGGACCTTTTACTAGGCCTTGTTGAACTCCATGAGGTTCACACAGTTCCACCTCTCAAGCATGTCAGGGTCCCTTTGAATGGCATCCCTTCCCTCCAGGCCATCAACCAAACGAGACATCTTAATGTTGTCAGCAAATTTGCTGAAAGTGCATCAATCCTATAATCCATGTCACTGACAAAGATGTTGAACAGGATCCTAACACCGACCCCTGAGGGACACCATGTGTTACCCATCTCCAATTGGACATTGAGCCACAACTCTCTAAGTGTAACCATACAGCCAGTTCCTTATCCACCAAGTGGTCCATCTGTCAAATCCATCCATGCCTCTCCAATTTAGAGACAAGGATGTTAGGTGAGACAATGCCAAATGACTTGCACAATTCCAGGCAGATGATGTCTGTTGCCCTTCCCTTATTCGTCAACGCTGTGGCCTCATCGTAGAAGGCTACCAAATTTCAGGCACGATTTGCCCTTAGTGAAGCTGTGCTGGCTGTGACAAATCACCCCCTTATTGACCATGTGCCTTAGCGTAGTTTCCAGGAGGATCTGCTCCATGATGGGTGCAGAGGTGGAGCTGACTGGCCTGTAGTTCACTGGATCTTCCTTGTTTCCATTTTAAAAAATGGAGGTGACGTTTTCCCTTTTCCATGTTTCCACGTTTCCCATATGCAGTCCTAGAAGCATATGCTGTCCACCACGGGAAGCGGCAGGTCACCAGTCCAGGCACAATGCTAACCCTTGGACTACTGGATCCTCTGGGATGGGACTCTTGCTTTCAGATGTAGTGTGGGTACTTCAGGATAGCAAGTGTAGCTGAAGATTTCCTGTAGCTGATAAAGGCAGACACACAGACACCCAAATTGTAAAAATCTTTCACTTTTTTCACAGTTTTCAAAACTTCTTTGCCATGGCATCTTACAAGTGCTACACCCTGCAGCAGTTTGAAAGTGCTTCCTTAATTATAGTTACAGGGCAGTAAGTGTTAGTTACACAGAAAACTGTGTGATCCTTTTAGGAAACATCAGTTTCCTCTTCTCACCTCTTTTTCCCCATTTTCAGTCTTCTCTTCTGAGAGCTAGCTTTTCAAAAGATATTTGTGATCTTTTGGTCAGCCTGCCCTGACTTGGTAGGCCTTACTCCTACAGCCCTCCTGGGCAAGCAGGGACACCTGAAGCACAACTGAATAATGAGGGGAGTCACCTCATAATTTCATATTTAACTTAGCTTTGTCAGCTCATTTGTCACCTCTAGTCACCTCATTTTCTGCAATGACTGACAAATAACTGTTCCCACAGCTTCTTCCCTCTCTGAACCAGCTGCTGCTTGCTCATGTCTTCCTCTTCTGTTAGCGTGGCATTTGAATTACTCAGAATTATTTTGGGCTTATGTTACGTTGTTTTTTTTTTTTTTATTCAGTGAGAAAATTATTTATTGATACAACAGATACAGGTTCTTATGGATTGCCGGTGATAGATACTGTCTGCAAAAGCACGTGTGAATAATGATTACATGAATGCAAGCACTTGATAAAGTTAACACAGTATAGCTACAAAATATACAGATGACAGTAAAAGTAACTCTATAGAGATTCTAAGTTTTCCCAGGGAAGCACCGAATACAGTGCAAGTCTTACCCACAGGTGTCCCTATGGGGGGAGAAGAGAGGTCCAGCCCGTCGACCGGTCCCGGGAGTTGGTTGATGTTATCTTCCTTGACTCATCCACAATGATATCTTCCCCAGTATCCCCCTCTCTCTTGGGTCATTTTATATTATTTTTTATCTTCAAGGTGGAGCTTGAGTGACTCTAGTCATACATACCATTATTATTATTGGTGCAAACTTCTCTTGCTTCGATTTAAAGGTATATGACACCGAAAATTCAGAGTGCATGGTCAGAGAGGGGTGGTCCCATTTTGGAGGGGGGTCACATTGGAGATGGGTGTGTATTTTAGCATGTAAATGCATTATAATTACATTATAGTGAAGCAAAGTTCACACTGAGGACGGCATTCTGTCAAAAGATGAGAGGCTGCTGGCCCAGGGTAAGAAGTGTGCAGCTTGTTGGCTTTTGCGAGATCTCCACCTCACTCTACCATGCAGCTTATCAGCTTCTTGCACCATCTCGTTCCCTTCTTTTTGCTGAAGTTAGGACAAAGCATAACCGCGAGATCTCCACCTCGCTCTACCCTTCATCTGTGTTGCCACGGGAACTGCGGTGGAGTGCACATTCCTGGCATACCCGGTGCAGCTGCATCTCCCCTGAGAGGCCTTGAAAGTCCGTTTTTCCCTTATGTGTGGACAATGCTGCATTTCAAATGTAAGTTTAATTCCTAATTATTCCACAGCTTAAAGTCCCCAAAAAGGCTTAAGGGTTCAAGCCTTTGGCAAACAAGTTGTGGTCTGATGAAGACAACATAGTTGTCTGGTCCCAGTGAAGATGTCAGGTCAAGTAGTCCTGATGCTCTCCTTGGATAATGTGCATAAGCTAATCACTGTCATTTTCCCCTTCCTGTTTTCCCCCTGGTGTTCTGTATCTGTACTAATAATACTGTTTGCAAAATTGGAAAACTGGTATTATTTAGTGTACCTTTCTTTTCCATGGATTGCTGTCCATAACAGAAATTTGTTGCTGGAATACTCACAATTCTGTCCCTGAATACACTGTGCCCATGCTTCTGGTGAGCTACTGAAAACATCAGCTTTCTATGGTCAATGGAAATTGCCATCCACTGGCAGATGAGAGATAATGAGCAATAGACAAGCAACAGAAACATTAGCAGTTTGTTTTCCACCTCTTATGCAGACTCTCTGGTTTTAGCTATCTTGTTGAACTCACTATTACCCTTAAAAATTAAATTTATCTGTGTAGAACACCTTGTTCCTGGACAGCATGAATGAGGGTGATTAAATTATAGCTGTACTATACTTTCCTTAGTGATTGGTAACTATATGGCCACTCATGATGCTGTTCACTGCACTTAGCTGCATGGAACTGGGGAAAAACATGACATTTCCCCTGTACTAGACGTAATGAGAACCTATGGCTTTTCATAGAATCGTACAGCAGCGAAGTGTGTGAGGAAACAAAACATGGGGGAGTTGTTTTTGGAACAAAGGACTTTTTTCCTCAAGACATACTACAGAATATCTACATTTCCCTTTGGAAACATAAGTAGGGAGCTAACAAGTGCAATGCCCACTTCAAGGGGAAGAGCAAATACTAATTTTTTATCATAGAATCATAGAATGACAGAATCACAGACTTGTTTGGGTTGGAAGAGACCTTAAAGCTCATCCAGTTCCAACCACCTGCCATGGGCAGGGACATCTTCCACTAGACCAGGTTGCTCCAAGACCTGTCCAACCTGGCCTTGAACATCGCCAGGGATGGGCAGCCACAGCTTCTCTGGGCAACCTGTGCCAGGGCTTCACCACCCTCACAGGGAAGAACTTTGCCTAAGAGCTCATCTCACTCTCTCCTCTGTCAAATTAAAGCCATTACCACACTTCTTTTGTACCCAGATCCAGAGCAATCAAATACAGATTGGAATATGTATGGCATACTGACAAGCCCTGATGTGAAAGGTGCGATCAAAATGCTTTCATTAAAACAAAAAAATCCCCAAACACAAAAATACACCTTTTTGGCAGAGTGGCTAAATGAAGAAACTGTGTCATTAATATGTTCTGTAAAGTTTTAAGAAGGAAATTGCTGTTACTTTTGAAGTTCCCCTTTCCATGAATCATAAATTGACTTAATTTGTTGTAGAATTTGACACAGCTGAATCTGTAAAGATCTAAGTCAGTCCACAAAGAGCCAGAAGAACTATTCATGTTCCTACTATGCTTCTGTACATCCAAGTTAAATTTCTTTGTGACCAAAGTGTTTCTAACAAAACATTTAGGCAGCAGTGAACTGCATCTCCTGCAATAAATGCTTAGCAAAATCTTCCTAACTTGTGTTCTCATCAGTATCACCAATGTCCATGAAGCCTTTGCTTCCACTTCTTATAAATGCCAGCCTCCATAAACACTGCACTCTGCAGACACACTGTGCAGAGCTTTCTGTGGTGGTCTCTGTTTTGGTACTAACTGGTACACATTAAATGCTTTGGGAAATTATTTTCTCTTGTCACAATCACAGTAACTTCTATTTTCTTTTAAAAAAAGCAGCCACTGGTTAAGTCTTTATCCTTCTTTGTAACAATATGTTGGCAAATTAAAACTCGTGAGACTTTTTGCTGTATTACAGAAGCCTGTAATGCTGTTGTTTTCATCTACCGATGGTAATGTCAGCACACATGGAGGAAGATCAGGAAAGCACTTAACATTTTTCGGAATGCAAAAGAAACACAGAAAAATCTGAAAAAGCCCAGGACAGGAGCTGAAAATTTTTTTCATCATTTTCTCATCTTTTTTCATCAATTAAATATTTTAAATTGCCACAGAGATTTCCAGAGGTGCTCGCAGCTGGTGTTCTGAGTGTTTTTCTCTCATCAAAGAGGTTTGTTTTTTCAAAAGCAAGCAACATGAAGGTTTAATATTCTTAGAAAACCAGGTGTTGTTATGCTCCCCTGTACGGTTATAACATGCTTTTAAACTGCTTTTAAAATGCTTTGGGGAAGGAGTCGGCAGAGTTTTGAAGGTTAATTTCCTCCTCCCTCCCCCTTTTTTCATTTGTTCACACTGTTCTCAAACTGATCTGCAGCACAGGGAAGCATGATGGGCATTGTGTCCCCCAGCTCCTCTCTGTGCCACTTCACATGCGGAGTCCTCTGCTGCCTGGCAAACTCCCCATGGTTGGAGCACAGCAACAGGCCAATACAACTGATCATGTTGTGGTAATATTGGCAACAACAATCTCTGGTTGGCATTTGGTATTGTGTGCCACCAGAATCACAGTGTAACTACAGTTCCAGTATACTGCTCACTGCTTTTGGGGAACAGTAATGCAAACCATTACTACACTAGCAATATTTCATGACAGAAGAAACAGGACTTCACTATCTGTTTATACTGCGCATTTGCATTCCACACTGAGTATTCAAAATCACGCTGACAAGGAGTGATGTTGAACCCGGGAAGAAGGGACAGGTGGGGGCAAGGTGTGTTGGATTTTGGTCTTATTTCTCACTACTCGCTCTGATTTGATTGGTAATAAATTAAACTGATTTCCCTGAGTGGAGTCTGTTTTGCCAATGACAGTAACTGGTGAGTGATCTCTCCCTGTTCTTACCTTGATCTTCAAACCGCTTGTGGTATTTTCAGCTGAGGGGGGAGTGATGGAATAGCTTTGGTGGGCACCTGACCTCCAGCCAGGGTCAATTCATCACACAGATTAGTTTGTAATTCAGTGTTTTCAGCCAAAGGCTGTGTACCCAGGATGGTACAAATTACTGGAAAGGTTTTCTGTGAAGGATAGATATATCCCTCAACTGCTGTCTGAGACTTCCACACTCCCATTTCTTCTTACAATTGCTTACTTTTCCCTCTACACCAGTATGTTTTAAATATTGTAAGCGTACACACCACCCCAGTCTACCTCAGGAGTTACGACACTTTTGCAGTAACAGATGTTTTGAATCAGGAGATACTCAAAACCTTTGTTTAGGTAGAGACATTCTGATGCAGCCTAGTGCCTTCACTACTCATGGAATTGTTGGGGATGCTACCACTGATAGTAAAGACGAATGCGATGTCTCAGAAGCTTAGCTGTGGTGTTCCTTAGTGCTCTCTCTTTCACACTACTTACCACCCTCATAACTGCAGAGATATGAATTAATGGGTGGACTGTTTGGTGGATAAGGAATTGGATGAATGGTCACATCAAGAGGGTAGTGGTCAATGACTCGATGTCTGGACACCAGTGACAGGCGGCATCTCTCAGGTGTTGGTACTAGGACCAATACCTTCATCAACAACACAGACAGTGGCATTGAGTATGTCATTAGCAAGTGTGCAGATGACACGAAGCTGAATGGTACAGTTGACATGCCCAAGGGATGGGATGGGATCCACAGGGACATGCACATGCTGGAGAGGTGGGGCCATATAAACCTCCTGAAGTTCAATGGGGCCAAGTGGAAGGTCCCGCACCCCAGTTGTGGCAACCCCCTGTATCAATATAGGCTGGGGATGGAGGAATAGCGAGTACCCCTGAGGAAGACTTTGGGGTACTGGTGGATAAGAGATTGGATATAACCCAGCAGTGTGCGCTTGCAGCCCAGGACAGTCACATCTTGGGCTGTATCCAAGGCAGCATGACTAGCAGGTCGAAGGAGGTGATTCTGCCCCTCTGCCCTGCTCAGTGTCCCCCCGGCAGTCCTGCATCCAGCTCTGGAGTCCTGAGCACAGGAAACACATGGACCTGTTGGAATGGGTCTAGAGAAGGCCCACAAAAATGATCAGAGGGATGGAGGACGTCTGCTATGAGGAAAGGTTGAGAGTTGAGGTTGTTCAGCCTGGAGAAGAGAAGACTCTGGGGAGACATTTCAGTTCCTTACTGAGGAACCTTTCAGTTCTTAAAAGGGGCCTGTATGAAAGATGGGGAGAGACTTTTTAGCTGGGCCTGTTGTGACAGGATGAAGGGTGATGGTTTTAAACTAAAAGAGGGGAGAGTCAGTCTGAATCTGTGGGAGAAACATATTCAAGACATTCAAGGCCATGTACTTCTGGGCAACATGATCCAGATTAAGATGCCCCTGCACACTGCAGGGGAGTTGGACTTGGATGACCTTTGAAGGTCACTTCCCACTCAAACTATTCCATGACTCTACAACTCTGTATTTCTACTGCAGAGTACATATTCAGAGTTGGGGTATGCTAATTGGAATCATTCACAACTGAGGTATTGTACTATCAAGTAGGATTTTCTTTCAATGACGTACTACATATATGCACTCAATAAGACATCATAATTTAAAATGCCTGCCCTTATACAGCAGTACAGGAAGCCTCATTTATTGTGCGAGGACAGCCTTTTCATACACTTCAAATCTGTACTGAATGCCATTCTCTTCTTGGATATCAGCAGGGACGCCTGGGTACCTGGAGAAAGGGGGAGAAGAGAAAGCAAAAGCCAACAAGTAGGTAAAAATATCAATATGAGCCACCTGTTTTTATTCTATCAATTAGAAAAGAGAGTTGTTTGAAAAAAGAGATGAAAATAACATCTTTACATCAGGTATACTAAGCACAAACTACTTTTAAGAATCATGCTGATTCTTACTTGTAGACTTGTACACATCTTTATAAATCAAGACCTGTACACACATCTTTTTAAATCAAAAAGCACCCTCTGAAACAAAAAAACACCTTCATGTCTTAATCAAAAAAATCCAATATTTTTATTAAAGTCTAGAACACATTATTTAAAAAGTGTGGTTCTTGAGGCAGACGTTTTCATTTCTGCCACCTCCCTACTAGCCTGTTGGATGTAATCTCATTGGAGAGGACATAACAGTATGGCTGGAATACGACAACACAAGAAATACCACAGCAAATGGCAGAAACTTACAGTTCAATTCTTGCTCCTGCTAAGTTTGTTAGGAAGAAATAAATTTCTCAAGAGAAAGGAGTAACTTTTGAAATTGGATGGAAGTCTTACATCTGAATACAAGCCTAGAATGCACCCTGGTACTTACTCCGTGAGAAGTTTGTAGTCTTTGTAGTTGATTTCTGGAAAAAATGTGTCACTTTCAAATTCCTGCAAAATTCTTGTCACAAACAGTCGGTGATTAATTGGCTTCTCCATTGCTGCCTTTAAAAACAACAGAAACAATTAAAATTGAGTTGTTCCCTGTAAAACAGTTCAACCATGCATGAAGTAGTGGACTTTTTCAGGGAGTTTTAGTATCCTTGTTTTATAATGCTATTTGAAGTTGTAAGATAATATCAAGTGTAACTTCTCACGCATGAAGTAGTGGGCTTTTTCAGGAAGTTTTAGTATCCTTGTTTTATAATGCTATTTGAAGTCTGTAAGATAATATCAAGTGTAACTTCTTACTTGGAACACTAGCTTTCTTTACCAACTCTCCAAATTCTTGTTCTGTCTGCCCCAACTGTCACCATGACAGCTTTCAAAAAAACTCACAGGTAGGAGTCTCAGCATACACCAAATATGTTATCTAAATCTAAAACTCAGTTACTATTTTAAGTATTTCAGGATTTAAGCAAAGCAGTGAAAACTGAACCATAAATTCTTTTGGACTTTGCCCAAGAGCACTTTCAAAGGGATAATTTCACCTTGTGGCAGTTCCATGTGGCAAGTGACAGTAATACCTGCTTTTAGAGCTTAGGCATCTGACAGAAATAAAGAGAAGAACATGGGTAGTCCTGTGTAAAGAAAGCAGCAGTATGGCCTAGTCTCAATGAGCAATTTGAAGACAAAGTTTAGGACAAAAATGAAGTCAGGCTGAGAGAGTGGGGCTTGTTCAGCCTGGAGAAGAGAACCTTAGAGCAGCTGCCAGTTCCTAAAGGGGCCAACAAGAAAGCTGGAGAGGGCTTTTGACATGGGCCTGTAAGGACAGGATAAGGGGGAATGGCTTTAAACTGACCAGGGGGAGACTGAGATGAGATTTTAGGCAGAACTTCTTCCCTGTGAGGGTGCTGAGGCCCTGGCACAGGTTGCCTAGAGAAGCTGTGGCTGCCCCATCCCTAGCACTGTTCAAGGCAGGTTGGACGGGGTTTGGAACAACCTGGTTTAGTAGAAAGTGTCCCCACCCATGAAATGGGGTGGAACTGGATGAGCTTTAAGGTCCCTTCCAACCCAAACATTCTAGAATTCTATGATATGATTTATATTTGGTCGCTGTACTCTGATAAGTGTAATTTTCACTTGTGCTGGGATTTAAGTACATAGTTGAATCACATTGTGGGCTGACATACCAGCCTGGGCCTGGCTGTTCCCATGGCCCTATATGGTAATCCCAGGGCTATGTCTGACTCTGGTTTCCTTCGTGGGGCCTGCTCCCACTCTGTGGACCTGCCTCATTACCATAAGCCCTGGCTGGTGAGGTCCCATCATGCCACTCAGATTATTTTGCCCATAGGTTCCATCTCCTGACCCTCTGGAAGCACCCATTCCTCTATGTTCCCTGACAATAACTTCAGAAAAGTAAATTTTATACCAAACATGAAACCGTTCATGTGTGGAGTCTCTAAAGGAACCTGTTCAGAGAGTACTGGACTCTGACACGGTCTCTGCAAACTCCTGCTCTGGACCTGGAAATACGGTGAAGGAACTTAATCACAACTTTGGCACTTTCATGAAGATTAAAGTAGTTCCTCACTAATGTTCAATTCACTCTTGCCCTTTTCAGCCCCCTTTATCAGTTTCACCACTTCTTTGGTACAGAAAAGAAGTTAGAGGACGCACAGTGCTGATCTGATAGAACACTGACATACCTACTCTGAGTTTAAACAAGGAAATAGACATCATGCACAGTTACTCTAATGAACAAAATAGGGTGAATGACTTTGTTTTAATGTAACATATACATAATATGAAGGTATAGATGTACATAATCTTGAATATTTAAACAGAATGTGAAGTAACTAGATACATTTACGGTGGTCGGGCAATACTGTGGGAAGTTAGCAGAATAGACAAACCGTTTCCAGTAAGTAGGAGACCAACATACGGCCTTTTTTGGCTTTGTGTATTTGTAAATGTGTGGATAATTTATGCGATGGAAAAGACAGATAGTAATAAAGAACTTGCTGGAAATAATGACACTAAGGAAAGAGGAGGAGATGTTTAGAAGAAAATTAAGATGTCTGAGCTCATGCTTCTGTAAACTGGAAAAATCTGCATCCTCACTCCATGGTCATTACGTTACACTCACTCCACTGCCATGCTGAGTCTCAAAGTTACTCTTGGCATGATTTTAATTTATTGTGTTTTGCTGCAGTTATCCTTGGACTGTATTTGTACCTGCAGTGGTTTCCCTTGGGAGTTGGGTATGTTTTTGCTCTGCATATATGCTCGATTCCTTGTGTAGCAGCTGCTGAACCTTTAAAAATATTACAGCCTGATGCAAGAGGGAAAAGCAATGCTGATTTTATTTTTTTCACTTTGTCACTAAAGCACAGTCTGTTAACACCGTGTCCAGTGTCTCTCAGATCAGAGATGACTTTCCACAAGAGAGGGAGTCTCTCCTGTTGTGCCAGGTACATCAACTCTGCATATGAGCCAGTGTCCTTTATTACTCAGAAGTCACAGAATCACAGAATAGTAAGGGCTGGAAAGGACCTCAAGATCATCGAGTTCCAACCCCCCCCGCCATGGGCAGGGACACCTCCCACTAAACCATGCCATCCAAGGCTATGTCCAACCCCACCTTGAACGCCGCCAGGGATGAAGCATTCACAACTTCCCTGGGCAACCCATTCCAGGGCCCCACCACCCTCACAGTAAAGAATTTCTTCCTCAGATCCAATCTAAACCTCCCCTGTTTAAGTTTAAACCCATTACCCCTTGTCCTCTCACCACAGTCCCTAATGAAGAGTCCCTCCCCAGCATCCCTATAGGCCCCCTTCAGGTATTGGAAGGCTGCTATGAGGTCTCCAAGTCCTTGTCAGGCCTACCTCTGAAGCATAAAGCAAAAAGATGACCTAAGGATCACCTTCTCCATAATTTCTATCTGCATTGGACTGATAGCTATACAAGGTTAATTATGTTTGCATGTGCAAGACTACTGCCTTGAATCAGTTTCTATTTGTGGGTTAAACCAGCCCTGAAGGTCTGCAAGAAAGAATAGGCACGTATTACAAGTAGTTCTGGCATTATTATATGAAATATTAATCTTTTATAGACACAGAATCACCAAACCACTGTAAACTACTGGGCATAGCAACCAGTTGCTGTCAAAGGGACATATTATTTCTAGTCATTTAAAGGTTTACAGGTTTTTAGGACATATACACTCCACTTCTGCTTTCTCATCTTCTACTGGTTACACGGAATAAGTGAAAGAGCCAAAGTAACTGTGTGAGGCACTTCTTTTTCAAGTGTCTTTCTAGACAACAACATTGCCAATCCAAACAAAACATAAAAAAACACTATAAAGGAGAAAATTTCAAAATAAATTATCTTTGATTTGCATTCTGTTTTTCAGCCTTTATAATGGATTGAATAATATAGGCAAGCTCCATTTTGAAGACGTAAGAGTATAAAAGAAAAATATTTTATACATTAAAGAAAAATCTCACAGCTGAAGATCGCACAAATTCTACATTTTCCCTAGGTAAAAGGACTTGCTAAGTTAAACTTGGGCTATTGGCAGAGTTGTGTTGATCACCAGGAGAATCATCACCTGCAAAAATCCTTTCTTCCCACACTACTAGGGCTCAGCTTAATGAGGTGAGGAGCAGCCCATCTTCCCCAATCCATGAAGACTGAGCCTACTGAGGGAGGAGAACTGTGGTAGCTTCCACCGCTAGCTCTCTGCCAGGGATAAGGGCAACAAAATGATTCTATGCCCGTTATTGAAAAGCCTCATCATTTTGTCCTTACAGAAATAGATACAGTTTAGTCACTAAGCTTTTCCATGTGTAGTCTTAAAGGAGGGCCTTTTAAATATCTTCCTTTATGATCTCTGCAAGCAACTTTGATAAAGAACTTAAGAAAACCACCTTTCACAGCTGGTCATGCTCATTTTGATTTGTGTCTGCAAGTGACTCACATATTAACCTTTTTTAGCCATCATTTTTTTCCAGAGGGATATAAAATCAGTATGTTTTTTTTTCACAAGAATGAACACGAAAGCAGTATTATGCCTTTCTTTCTACATTAAAAGTCCTCTGAGTTTATTTTGAAGATTCTACCAGAAAGGCTGGATATGTCCCTCTCAAGCCTATGAAAGTATAAAGATGCTAAATTAAATAAGATTCTTAAACTTTAAAAAGAAATTGTTAATTAATCCACTAGTTCATCATAGTTCCGTTTCCTCAGATTTATTTACAACTATGTAAGAACGACATGTAATGGACACTGAAGGCATAACTAGAATAGTCACAGATGTATTTTTACAAAACATAAATCTCTGTGGGAAAACAATGCTGTCACACTGCTGTGACCCTGCCACTTCTCTTCTGTGAAAGAGATATTAGGGAACTGCACTCGCAGAATGCTCAAAGAAATGTTGTCATAGGAGGTCATCGAAGTACAGGAAAAGAGTGAAGTTCTATTCCTGTGTTTCTGATCAGACAATTACACAAGGCTACACAACTACATGTGAGAAAATAGAGAATGTCTGCTTTGAGCAACCTGGTCTAGTGGAAGCATTGCTGACCGTGGCAGACAGGTAGAACTGGATGAGCTTTAAGGTCTCTTCCAACCCAAACCAGTCTGTGATTCTATGATTCTATGAAAATTCTGTGGCATTACAGTAATGAAGTAAGAGCTACATTTGCACATACAACATGAATGTTCCTTGGAAACAACTGCTCAGGACCATAAATGTGCATAATCAAATAACACTATCATAAGCTTGGTGAGACAGGAAAAGAATTTCAGGTCAATGAAACCATGACAACCTTCAGTCTCCACTTTACACAAAGTAATGTTACCAAGCTTACAAAAAATGTCAATAGGATTAAGCCACACTAATTAGTTCACCTAAAACAGAACCAGTGGAGAAGATACTGCAGTGTTCAGCTTTCTGCACTGGTTGCTCCTAGAGCAGAATACTGCTTTAAACCGACAGAGAGGAGATTGAGATGAGATCTCAGGAAGAAGTTCTTCCCTGTGAGGGTGGTGAGGCCCTGGCACAGGTTGCTCAGAGAAGCTGTGGCTGCCCCATTCCTGGCAGCGTTCGAGGCCAGGTTGAATGGGGTTTGGAGCAACCTGTTTTAGTGGAAGGTGTTCCTGCTCATGGCAGGGGGCTGGAACTGGATGAGCTTTAAGGTCCTTTCCCGCCCAAACCATTCTGTCATTCTGTGAAAGGCATCGTGTGCTCAATCAACACAGCTCTAAGGAACCTGATCTTTGCAGCACGTTCTTTGAGAAGTCAGTTCACAGGGAGCAACAGCACTGTCACCTGAAGGAGTGGAGCACGTCAGCATGGAAAAATGGGCTGTCTGCATCTCCTGTGTAAGTGGATCTCAGCCCTCAGTTACATCTCAGACTGAATGCAACACTTAAAAAAACATGGTGCCACACATTAGTCTCTATGCCTGTAGGTACACAGCTCAAACCCACCCTGCCTCACATGCAAGGGAGGTAGAAAAATTACTATTATATGTTTAATAGTTTACATAAAAATCAGACATACTAACACAATCTTTAAAATGTGTATTTTAGTATATTAGCTAGTGAAATTTTGACAAGCTTGTTAATGCTCCTCTCTTTTAAAGAAGTGATCCTTATAGTAAAGACTTGACGCTTAGTAAATTCACAACTCATTCAGGTCATTCACAACTCTGTGAAGCCTATATGCTTAGTCAAGAAATTCTTTTTAAGAGGGTAATTAATTATCTGCAAGAGACTTGCTGCACTAAATATGAATAGCAACTTTATAATTAACATTTCTGGAGAATGAATGGGCTTGATTACCAAAAACAGTATGTCAAATACTAGTACATAGGAAGAGACCCGAGCACAAATATTAGATAAAATTTTCCCTTGGAGATTACTAGAAATAAAATTTTCCAGCTGAAGTCTCTTCGTTGAAGAATTTCCCCAAATGCTTTTTTTGACCAGTATCTCTATTCTGTTATGGCCAGCCGGGAGATAAACTGAACAGCAAAACCAACAAAACTTCTCATGGAAAAACTTTTTGCTCTGTTATGAAATGGCAAGTTTCTTCTCCAAATTCAGTCATCACAGAATCATGGAATGGTTTGGGTTGGAAAGGACCTTAAGATCCTCTAGTTACAAACCCTGTCATGGGCAGGGACTCCTCTCCCTAGACCACGCTGCCCAAGGCTCTGTGCAACCTGGTCTTGAACACTGCCAGGGACGGAGCATTTACCACTTCTTTGGACAACTTGTTCCAGTGCCTCAACACCCTCAATCTTGCTGTCCATGACACCAAAAAAGATGCTGAACAGGATCAGTCCCAACACCAGCCCCTGAGGGACACCATTTGTTACCCGTCTTCAGCTGGACATTGAGCCGTTGACCACAACTGTTTGCATGCGGCCATTCAGCCAATTCTTTATCCACTGGTGGCACATCCATCAAATTCCTGTCTCTCCAGTTTAGAGAAAAAGATATTGTGTGGGACAGTGTCAAACACTTTGCACAAGTCCAAGTAGATGATGTCAACTCCTTTGCCCCATCCATCAGTTCTGTAGCCCCAACACAGAAGGCCACCAAATAGGTCAGGCATGATTTCCCCTTAGCTTTTACCAACCACCTCCTTCAGGACCCACCGATGGATTTCATCAGGTCCCAAGGACTTTTGCACATTCCGGCTCCTAAGATGATTTTGAACCTGATCCTCTCCTACAGTGGGCCTAAGGTCTTCATTCTTACAGTCTCTGCATCTGACTTCCAAGACTTGAGCAGCATGGTCAGAGCACATGCCAGTGAAGACTGAGGAAAAGTCATTGAGAACCTCAGCCTTCTCTAAATACAGGGTCACCAGTTCTTCCGTTTCCTGCCCGAGATGGCTCAGATTATCCCTAAGCTTCCTTTTGGTGGCAACATATCTACATAAGCCCTTCCTGTTACCCTTGACATCCCTGGCCAGATTCAATTTTGTCTGGGCCTTAGCTTTCCTGACCTCATCCCTAGCTTCCTGGACAATGTCCCTGCATTAATCCCAGGCTGTCTGTCCTTGCTTGTGCTTTGTATAAGCTTCTTTTTTACTTATGAGTTTTCCCTGCAGCTCCTTATCCATCCATGGAGGTCTGCTGGCCTTTTCGCCCCATTTCCTTCTTAGAATAATGTAACAGCTAGGGTTGGAAAAGACCTTAAGATCATCTAGTTCCAACACCCCTGCCATGGGCAGGGACACCTCACACTAAACCATATCACCCAAGGCTCTGTTCAAGCTGGTCTTGAACACCGCTAGGGATGGAGCATTCGAAAATTCCTTGGACAACCCATTCCAGTGCCTCACCATCTTCACAGTAAAGAACTTCTTCCTTATATCCAATCTAAACTTCCCCTGTTTAAGTATTAACCCATTACCCCTTGTCCTATCACTACAGTCCCTAATGAAGAGTCCCTCCCCAGCATCCCTATAGGCCCCCTTCAGATACTGGAAGGCTTTTATGAAGTCTCCACGCAGCCTTCTCTTCTCCAGGCTGAACAGCCCAAACTTTCTCAGCCTGTCTTCATACGGGAGGCGCTCCAGTCCCCTGATCATCCTCGTGGCCCTTCTCTGGACTTGTTCCAACAGCTCCATGTCGTTTTTATGTTGAGGACACCAGAACTGCACACAATACTCCAAGTGAGGTCTCATGAGAGCAGAGTAGAGGGGCAGGATCACCTCCCTCGACCTGCTGGTCACACTCCTTTTGGTGCAGCCCAGGATACGGTTGGCTTTCTGGGCTAGGAGTGCACACTGAAGCTGGCTCATGCTCATTTTCTCATCGACCAACACCCCCAAGTCCTTCTCCGCAGGGCTGCTCTCAATCTCTTCTCTGCCAAACCTGTAGCTGTGCCTGGCATTGCTCCGACCCAGGTGTAGGACCTTGCACTTGTCATGGTTAAACTTCATAAGGTTGGCATCAGCCCACCTCACAAGTGTGTCAAGGTCCCTCTCGATGGCATTCCTTCCCTCCAGCGTATCAACCGAACCACACAGCTTGGTGTCACTGGCAAACTTGCTGAAGGTGCACTCAATCCCACTGTCCATGTCACCCACAAAGATGTTGAACAAGACCGGTACCAACACCAACCCTGAGGGACACCACTCATTACTGATCTCCAACTGGACACTGAGCCACTGACCACAACTCTTTGCATGCGGCCATCCAGCCAGTTCTTTATCCAGTGAGTGGTCCACCTATCAAATTGATGTCTCTCCAATTTAGAGACAAGGATGTCATGTGAGACAGTGTCAAATGCTTTGCACAAGTCCAGGTATCAACTGCTCTACCCTGTCCATCAGTTCCGTAGCTCCATCATAGAAGGTCACCAAATTGGTCAGGCAGGATTTCCCCTTAGTGAAGCAATGGGTGCTGTCACCAACCACGTCGTTGTTTTTCATGTGCCTTAGCATGCCTCCCAGGAGAATCTGCTCCAAGATTTTGCCAGGCACAGAGGTGAGACTGACTGGTCTGTAGTTCCCTGGGTCATCCATTTTCCCCTTCTTGAAAATGGGGGTTATATTACCCTTTTTCCGGTCGTTGGGAACTTCACCTGACTGCTATGATTTTTCCACAAAAGTAAATCTACACTTTTTTTTTTTTGTGCGTTTTTTTTTTTATGTCTCTGTTTAATATTTGAGGATGTGCTGAACAGTTCCTATTCTTAGTGAAATATGTTGGTTTTAATCAGTTCAAAAGACAGTTTAAGACAGTTTAAATCCAGTTAAAATAAAACAATAATTTACACTGAGCAGACTCCTGCAGGATCTCCAGTAAGAGCACTATTTCTCAGAGTCAAAGCCATGTCCTGAATCTCTCAATTAAGAGAAAATACCTCCATACAGAGTGCATCTCCATGAGTGTCTTAACTTGAAATAGAAATGTGGTTTTGAAATTAATCTTTCAATTGTCCCCACTCACCGTGCTTTTGTTGTTCTGGGAACAATCCTGGTATGCATGAGCTACATTGCCTGGAAATTAAGCCAAAAAAGAAAATCTGCTCCAGGAACATGCCTGATAAGCTCAAACACCTAATGGGAACTCGTGGGCCAGAACCAATGAGTGACCCACCACCACGAGTTTTCCACCACACAATGAGTGCTCACGAGCCAGCAGATGACTCTCAAAGTGTCAAGTGTTCATGCAAAATCATGGAGTGCCTCTCATGGTGCATAACAGCTTTATTATTGCTGTGACTTACTGTCCCTGGCCATTGCTGGGCTGCTTCACTTTTCCTTCCTCCTCCACACAATCAATAGCAATTCAGGAGATCCAGAATAATGCAGAAAATCCAGTACCAGGGTCACGCTGAGATCCAAGGAAATGAAACCTATGAGAAGTCCAAATGCTTCCCTGGAGGCAACAGTGTAACCTTCTGGGTATGTCAGGAGATTATAAACCTGACCAGGTGATCAGTGTCAAGTCAAATTTAAGAAGATGAGGCTTTTGAATGGTCAACGGACTGTGGCAGCTGTTTTCAATTTTTTCAGCTCTCACTTCCTAATACCAGCACTCTACTCACCCCTCCCTGTACCCACCAAAATGCCTGCTATGCCTACCTGTTCCGCCGTTTCCTGTTGCATAGGTCAAGGACAGAAAGAGTTTCCCAGAGTATGCTGCTGAACACAGGATGAACATGACAGACATAAGCACTTGGATGGCCACCCTGTTGAGAGTTCACCTTTCTCTGTTCTTCACAGTACTTGGGACAGCTTATGTCAGTACTCCCACCACCCTGGAGAGCACTGTCCTTCACAACCAAGGCGCAGTGGGCAAAGATGGCCATAAGCAATGAACAGCTGCAGTCTGTTCTTTTTTTAAATGTTGACAGCTCATCAAGGCTTGTTCCCTTCTCCTTTGCAGTCCTACAAAGAAGAGGTTGTAAGCAGCAGCAGTCTGTTGCCTCCACCACATTCCTTGACCCTGCTGCTGTGGACAGCATCCTGTCTTTAAATGCCATCCTGCAACCCATGCTTTAGCATCTTTACCTGCCTCAGTTCTTAGAGGCTTCTGCACTTGGGCAGCTGGGTAGATGCTCCAACTTGGCACAACTCTCTGGATGAGGATAAACCAAGCCTGTGTTCCAGCATGGCATTTGCGCGGAGCATGAGGCCCAGAAGAGATGCAGTATTTCAGGTAAGGCAGGTGTTCAAACATCTCCAATGACCCTGGCCAGATAAGAGAAGGTGCCAGCATCCCTCTTTCACCTGAGGTTCTTTGGAAACCTCCTGAAACATGTGTGAATCAACCTCAGTTCATGGACCACCCCTGGTAATGCTTCTGGGTTGCTACCCTGGGCCTGGAACCCAGCTGGGATTTGGGCGCTGCCCGAAGCACCCACAAAGGATGTAGAAAACCCAAGAAAGCAGAGGCCTGGAAGACTGTGCAGGTTTCCTCCTCATACCATCTACAGAAATACGGCTTGGAGGATTGCTTCAGGTTGCTCCGCGACAACCCCGATCATGATTAACTGGTCAGAAATTCCTAAGTTTAGGAGCTGTGTTAAAAGGCTCCACAGGACTATCAGCCACCCTCTTGAATAATGTTGTGGACTCTGGAAGTGTCTGGCAGTGGCAAAACTATTGTAGTAGCTTTTGACAGACAGCCTCAGTTGTGCACCCTCACATTCAATACATTCTGCATCTACTTTTTATTTTCCAGGATCCCCATATCAACGGGATGCCACCAGCCTGAGCTCAATCCCTGTGCTGAGGGCAGCAGATCAACCAGGGCAGAGCTGCTACAGTGAAGACTCCAAGAATGCCATTATCATCCATCTTCCTACTCATCCTTCAAGACACCCACGACAGCCTGTGACAGGCTGTAAAACCAGCCCACCCAAACTAAGTTCAATGAGTGCATGTATGAGCTTGCTGTTCCCTTTTGGAGCGATCCTGACTGAAAGATCACTGTACATTAAAGACATAGTAATCCACAGAACAATTAACCTGAACAGACCCAGGCCTGTACTATGCTGTGCATATTCTTTAGCCACAGGATAAGCTCAGCCAGAGAACTGTAATAGAAGAGCCTGGAGGCAGTTCCTACTTGGTGTCAACAACTATACCACCCACGTGTCCTTGCCTTTATCTAAAAGAGCAGCAAGTCCTCATGTGAATATCCCTTCTGTGGGGTAGCCCTTTCTACAGACACGGCCTGTGCAGCACACTTGGAAGCTTGTTCAATGCCACAAAACTGTGGCAACATACACAGGGAAGTAAAATTACTTATACTATTTTGTCATTTAAAGCATTAGTTCTAGTAAGTAACATTTAAAATGATATTTTTTATAGCCTGGGTGCTCTTCTTTCTGGGATCTAAATGGAGTAGCTCCTCCTAGTGCAAACAGCTCTCTACTCCTCTGTTGTGTGGCTATGCTCAGATGCAGAAGAATTTACACAGCAGGCACAGTACTGTTACTTGTAAATAAGCAGGAAGAGCCAGGTACAAGGTCAGGAATAAAAAAGCGTTGATGGTGATGGGTACCATCATCTGCAGGAGGCAGATGACAAGTACGATGCTTTCCAGAATGCCCTGCTCTCCTCATCAAGGTCTGTCCTCAGAAAGCTCTACCTCACTTGAAACATCTGAACTTCGGGTTAAACTCATCAAAGTGCTAAAGTGGAAATGGCTTGTCCTCAGCACTACCTGTTTCAAACTACTCCTGTTGCACTTACTTGCTGAAGTAGACACTTTCTCCATCGCAGGTTTGTACTAACAGACACAATCAGTTCTCAACCGTCGAGCAACATGAAGTAGCAAGATAAAAATAATGCTTTAAAAGCAAATAACTACAACTACTGAATAATCTGTTTCATTTCAATTGCTAATTGCCATTTTACTTCCCACACATTTCTACGTGATATAATGGAAACATTCCTGTAATCCTTTGTGCATTTTCAGTACAGGCACTAAAAATATTACCTGAAGTTTTGATAAAGGTGTATGGTTTCCACCAAAGCCTTTTAACTAATGAATTAAAAATTCATTTGAAACATCCCAAGTAGGTGCTCGGAAGGGGGAAAACAGTTGAAATTTTAAGCCATATCCCTGGGGGTCAGCACAAGAAATGTGTTGCGAAAGTACTGTTGATCAAAACTACCAATTTAAAATGTAAGTATTGGTGATTAATAATACAATAAAATGGCATCTTTTCCTACCAAGTATCAGCCAGACACTGGAAAAATAGTTAAATTAAAAGTCTACAACACAGATGCTTCTGGAAGAAATAAGCACTCTTTGCAGCACTAGATGAGTATGTAGCCATTGCATGGAAGAGGTAAATGCTTCTGCTCACACACTGCATCCTGCAGAATAACAGGCAGAATCCGGTCTCTTGCTCATGTTGGACAGTTATGCCCAATCTGAAGAGAATCTGTCTCCAGAAATAAACTTGCTACGTATTGCCTGGAAGCAGGCCTTTTAACGACTGAGGGTGAAGGGCAAGTTACTTCTATGTGGTAATACTCAACTATGGAGCGAACGCATTTGGACATAAAGTAAGATGCAGCACATGCAAAAGTGATCATAAAACATAAGTTAAAAAAAGATAGAGGAACAAGAGTGTTCTATAGGCTATTTGCATATGCATCTTAGTGTCCTTACAACCTTAGCAATATGTAACTACTTTGCTTTTTTTCCCCTTTTTCTACTGTAAAACACACATTCCCTAAGACACAGAGAAGTTCATGAAAGGCACAAGCCACAAATGCAACTATCAGAAAATGCGTTTTCCTACAGTGTATTCAAAGCATATTATCAAACCTAATAGGCTACCAGGAATATGATGGCATTCTTATCAAACACCTAAACTACAAGGGACAAACAAGAAGTGGAGTGTATTTCCCAGCATACTTGTAATGACTAAAGGACAGCAGAACTGTTTGCTCTTTCCTACAGTGTATTCAAAGCATATTATCAACCCTAATAGGCTACCAGGAATATGATGGCATTCTTATCAAACACCTAAACTACAAGGGACAAACAAGAAGTGGAGTGTATTTCCCAGCATATTTGTAATGACTAAAGGACAGCAGAACTGTTTGCTCCTCTTAATTAAGAGCTGTATTCATTATAAGAAAGAATGCTCATTGCTTATTCCACATCCTCCATATAAAAGGAGTTAGGGTTGATGGCCATAATCTTTTGTGTGGTCATCTCTGACAATAAATGCAAATTATATGAGAGCTTAACAAAAGGACAACCTCAACTGGGATTTAAAGGGCAGAACCCTGACTGTACAGGGACTGAAAGGATGACTCCAGGGATGTGGGTGGAGGCCTGGAGACTTGACTAAAATTTACATGTGCATAAATGGAAAATGAGAGGAAGGGCTTGAGGCAAGGGACTGCTCTGCCTAAAAATGCTGGATCATTTCCCCTTTTTTTTCCACACTGTCTGCAAAGTCAATCTACTAACTCAGTAAAATAAAAGTAACAATATGGGTTTTGGTTGAAAAAATTAGCAATTTAAATATTTAAGAAAAGCTCTCAAAAGCACAACAACCATGTGACCCTGGACCATTAGCAAGAGCTAATGGTTACTTGGATAGGCATTTTAAACTTGTGAGTTGAAATCTTACTCTCCAAGACTTGTTCTGTTGGAATCACTGGAGTTTGCTGGGTTGAGTGAATGAAAAGAACTTCCTAAAGCAGAAGTAGCAGGAGCTTGAGCCATCTTCATCCCATCATACAAAATGAGTTATTTAGGAGTACTCCAAAAATACCTTGTAAACTGAAGTGCCTCCAACGATCCACACCATGTCTACTTTACTTTTTAACTCTGGTGAATCCAAAAGAAGTAAGGCATCATCCAGACTTTTGGAAACATAATGTGCTCCTTTTGGGGTTTCCCTAGAAAAAGCAAAATAATTTAATTCATTGTGATAATCTTGACATACAATGTGATTTGATGAATCCCCAAATAACTAAATGTTTCACATAAGGTAATTGTTTTGAAAAGCTTAATTTTGCTAAACTGTATTAGAAAACTCATCTGAATGCAGGATTGCTTAATGAATCACAATCTAATACTAACTGTGACTTTAAAGGCATTATACATTACAGATCTGAAATTTTATATCATGTTTTTAAAAAAGTGTAACTGGGACATTTAGATATCTATAAAATTAGGTTTTTACTTGAGTTTTAGAATACTTCGTTCACAAAAAGTAGTAAAAAAGCCTCTATTCCCCTCCCCTATTCACCCCAAAATCCACGAATATCCTCCAAAGCATAAACTAATATAAGTGAACACTGATGTTTGAGAAAATCTGGATGAATGTAGGTGACACATTCAAGGAGAGAGCTCTGAAAAAGGACAATTCTTTTTCCTTGAATGCAAACAAAAATAAACTTCGAAAAAAGGGATTAAGAGCCACTAATTTAACCAGGCTCTAGAGAAACAGTTAAATACACGGTCACAAAGACTCCTAATATAGTCAAACGGTTTGTTTGTAGAGCTAGGACTTGTATTTATTGAAAGCAATGACAGTTATCTTGTGAATTAATTAACAAAAAAGTAGCGACATCAATCAATAACAGAGATGTTTCCTAAGCAGATATCAAAAATGTTACATTTAGAGTTGTATTATGATGCATTGCTACACATATTTGTAAGTACAGACTTTTTATTTGTTTTACAGGCCTGTCATTCATCATACGTACTTGAGCTCCCTGCTGAGCACTATATTAATTCTGTCTTTTAGAGGACGATTCTTCTCAGGAATGGAGAACCAGGTTTTTTTACCCATTATCAAGGCGTTCTGTTTACCTGAATAAGAGAGAAAACACTTACTTAACGGGTATTTTTGCTCTGTCTCAGATTTCTTTTGGTTATTTAGTGACACAGCTGGACCTTCTCTCCCCCTTCCAAACTCCATTTCAGCAGTCAACAAAAGTACCAGCTGAGACCCCGATTCTCAAATTAGTTACATGAACGGGACGTTTGCATCCTCAAAGCCTTGTCAGGCAGTTGACACCTGTCAACTGTCGAAGTAGTCTATGCACACCTATAAAATTGTAATAAAAACAAAATGAAAAAAAGGCATGTCACTGTTCATCACATGCATTACTTGGACATTGCCTCTGCTATAGACACAGGGATAAATTAATCTTAGTGTGCAAGGCCAACTCATACCCTCAAAAGAGTTCTCTTGGTGTGAAAAAACATCATTGTTCTCTTTATAAATCCAAGCAGCACACAATAATAAACTCTGTGTTTGCATGTTCCATCATTCCAGTTACACAATAAGGAATAATTGCCAGCTTTGGGTGTTATTTAAGTGAGGGAAAAATAACCAAACAACAAAACACCAACTTAAAGGGTAACTTTCAGGAGAAGAACCAGTTAAATTAGATGCAAAGCAGAAGTGCAGTCGGTGTTCTATCATATTCTAGTATTCACCGGTAAGCATAATTTCTGATCAAATCCAAACATTCATTACTTGATTCTCTATTATATATACCCTGCTAAAAAGAGGGTTTCTCTTTATAAGCAAATGGAGTTGTCAGACAAATAAACACACAAAAGGTAAGAGAAAATTTTTTTACAGTGTTACACAGCAGGAGAGATTTTAGAGAAAAGACAACAGTACTTGTTCACAGCTATCCTCCCTGCTTCTTGATGACAGAGGGGCTGGATCTTCTAGACCACACCACAGAACCAACCTTCCAGTTGTTCTTGAGCAGTGTCTGAAGACCCTTCTCCTGCACATAAGCTTCATGAGCAAGTTTCCAAGAGCTATACTGCGGTGTCAGTTCAGATATGTTAGCACAGACCACTGGCACTACTGCTGAAGGAAATGCACAAGTTCTGAACAATGTACGTATTTCTTTACTAAAGATTCACTCAGATGCTTAAGGGCTCAGAACAAAGATCTGTCTAGACCAACAGCTAATTGACAGCAGTGGCCAGTGCATGTATGCACACAGACTAAAAGCAAGATCATGTGATGCTTCAGCACTGTGTTCTTCCCACTTACAAAAAACTCTTTCTTGAGCCAATAGTGACATCCCTGTTGTGAAGATTTACGGCAGCAAAACCCATTAAGAGGTTATGAACCAACTTCATTGCCTAGATCGTAGGTCATAGCTTATTAAAAGATGCGCAGGCAGGATGGAATAAATTTTTTTCTTTCTAATTGCATGTGAAACATCTATTTTTTTTTTTTTAACGATGGGTTACTTGTACCAGTGCAGACATATAAAAAGACTTACAACTGTGTTCTGTCTTTTTGTATATAAGATTAAAATGGGCTTAATCAAGTCTCCAAACTGTGAGCAAAATATTTCACTTCAGGCTGTTGCAAAATGAAGTTAGCTATTCCGTGTGCAATAGGGAACAGACCTTCAAATGAGAATATGGAATAGGTCACTTAATCAAAACAAGAGCACATGTTAGAGAATTTTTAGCAAACAAGTGAGTTTTACCAGGAGCATGAAAAAAAGCACTACAGGAAAGAGAGTGACCACGTTTCGTGGTTTAAGCCTCTATAACTCATGCAGTCGCTCTCTCACTCACTCCCCCCTCTTTCTTCCCTCCCACTCTGAGGGGGGGGGGGAGGGGGAATGGGGAGAAGAATTGAAAGAATGCAACTCCCACAGGTTGAGATAAGAACAGTTCAGTAACTAAGGTATAACATAAACCACTGCTGCTACCACCAATAATAATGACAAGGCAAATACAAGGAAAGAATACAATCACTCACCACTCAATATCAAGCCCGATCACCAATCCCCAGCCCGACCAAGCAGTGCACCCACACCCTTCTGGGCCTCTCCCCTCCGTTTTTACATCCTGGACATGACCTGCTGTGGTATGGAATACCTCTTTGGTCAGTTTGGATCAGGTGTCCTGTTTCTGCTTCCTCCCGGCTTCCCCTTCTCCCTGGCAGAGCATGAGACTCGCAAAGTCCTTGGTCAAACCAAAACATTACCAAGCAGTAACTGAAAACACTGGTGTTATCAGTGCTGTTCCCAGGCCCAAAATCAAAAACACAGCGCTGCATCAGCTACCAAGACAGAGAAAAATGACTGCTACTGCTGAACACATGACACCACGCTGCCAAATAAAGCCATAGCATGTGAGGATAAGCCTAATGTCTCTCATGACCCTGATTGCACCAGAGGCAGTAAGCCTGCCACACGGCTCAGGGAGGTCCTACTCCTCCTCTCCCAATGCCTCTTTCCTTATACTACCACACACCTGGTACTCACAGTCCCCACTGACACACAGCAGCCTAGTATACCACGTTCGAGAATTAAAACATCTTAAGAAAAAGTCAAACCAGCACCAAAGTCAGTGTGAAAGAGGAGTGGAGGCAATGCTACAAGACTTATCTCTTCCGGGTGCAGTCAGTACCCAAGTCAGAACAAATCAGTTTTTTTAATCTCTTGCATTCTTACCCCATTTGTGCTTTCACATTTTTTTCACAATAACTGGTTTTATCTCACCAAATTAATAGTCTAAAATATTACTACAATGCAAAGGTTCAGGTCTGCTGGACCTGAACATTATTGCTGCATATTACCTGTACAGTTGTTTATTACTTTGTGCAGATGACTGCAGAGGTATGCAGTGTTGTTGCAGTACGTACCAGTATAGTCAGGGTTTTCTGGCTATTGGATGGCTCAGCACTCAGAAAATCAAACTAAATTACTGTCAAAGGATCAGAGGGGTGGGACAAATGGCCACGGCTGAGCTACAGCAAACAAGATAGATTACCTAATGCAGCCTGAAAAAACAACCAGCCCTCTGCTAATTAATCGGCAGATAAAAGCCTTTCATTTTTTAACATGTTAGAGTTGCAGTTAAAGAGAGGCAGCTGAAGTTTTCTACCCTGTTGGGAAAACACAACTGTGAAGTTCTCTTTATTTACACATCACCTGCAGCACTGAAACATCAGGTTCATCTCCATTTTCCTCACCTAACCCAAAGTACCTATAGATGACACATTTACAAGGGGTAAAATACTTGTGAGGCTTGGGAAGGCAGGCTGTTTGCAGAAGCAGGACTTTTTAATTCAGGGAAAAATCAAATTACCAGTCTTTTCTGTGACTGACACCACAGAAAATAATTTTAATAGATAGAGGCAAAACTCAGGAAAATGAAAAACGTTACCTTCCACTTGGGATGTGCTAGTCATTCTCTGGAAGTACTTGTACTCATTCCTGGCAGGAAAACAAAACCAGCATTACAACATGGCTTAGAAATAAGATGCATTTCTTTATTTGGAAAAAAACACAAACCAAATGAAACAACAAAAATATAACAGAAATGCCGCTGGTGCCCGAGGAGGAAAGGCTGGACAGGGCATGCCCGAAAAGAGACCTTTGGTCCCAGCTCTGCTTGCACAGAATGCAACTAGATTGGAAAAGATGTTTCAAATCGTCAAGTCCAAATGTTCCCCAAACTGCCAAGGTCACCACTAAACCACGCCATCTACACAGTCTGTGAACACTTCCAGGGATGGTGATTCCACCACTGCCCTGGGCAGCCTGTTCCAATGCCTGTTTATTCTTTTGGGGAAGAAATTGTCCCTAATATCCAGTATAAAACTCCCCTGGCACACTTAGAGGCCGTTTTGCCTTGTCGTATTGTTTGTTCCTTGGCAGAAGAGACCGCCACCTTGGCAGAAGAGGGCTCCACCCTCCTTCCAGGTAGCTGGTAGAGAGCAATAAGGTCCCCCATGAGCCTTCTCTTCTCCAGACCAAACACCCCAGTTCCCTCAGCCGCTCCCCAGCACACTTGTGCTCCAGGCCCTTCACCACCTCTGCTGCCCTTCTCTGGACCTGCTCCAGCACCTCAATGTCTCTCTTGTAGTGACGGACCCAGAACACAGGATTCGTGGTGGAGCCTCAGTGCCCAGTACAGGGGAATGATCACTGCCCTGGTCCTGCTGGCCACACTACTGTTGATACAAGGCCATGATGCATGACAGATAACCCACGGTCGGCAGCCTGCCGACGCGCCTCCTTGAACCCCTCGGGCATACCCGCCAAGGCCGCAGGTCCGAGCAGCCATAGCCCCGGCCGCAGTCCCGCCAACAGGCACCGCGAACACTTTCCCGCCCTGCTGAGCATCACCCCCATCAAGCCTACAGCTCCTACGGCGCAACGCGCGGCTTCACGGTTGCCCGCCAGCACAGAGTGCGCAGCGGCGCAAGCTGGGAGTTGTAGTACGCCCGCCCGTCCACCGCCCTTGGCGGGCAGACCCCGGCCATACTCGCGGTACCTCAGTGGCGGCCAGGGCAGGCTGCCGTCCTTCCCGATGCCCATGTTCTGGCACACGGCCACGATGGAGTTCAGTGAGCGCACCATGATTCACACCGTCGCCTCCCTCCTCACTGGACTTTGCAGCAAGCGAGAGAGCGCACAGCAGCGGGGCGGGAAGGCGTAAAAGGTGGCGGCGCGGCCTGGTGAGGCACGAGGTTGTGTGTGGGCCGCAGCGCACTGCGGGCAGAGCTCCTCCCCCGTCGCCCCGCCCCGCGTCTGTTGTCGCATCCGGCGGGGAAGGTGGTGCTGGTACCCGCGGGCTCGGCCCGGCGTCCGCCATCGGCATGCCGCGGGGGGTGCAGCGACGGCGGGAACGCGGCGGCGGGCAGCAGCTAGTGCTGAGCAAGTTCTTCGGAGCCGCGGGGAGCGGCGGAGAGCAGAGTGCCGCCCGGCAGACGGTGCGCCCTGGGCGGCGGTTGGGGCTGAGGGCGCCTGTAGGGCATGGGCCGGGCTGCTGATGCCATGCGGGATTCCTCTCCGTTGTAGTGGAGGTCCCTCGGGCCTGTCTGGGTACCTCGTGCCAGCAGGACGTGTCAGGAAGGACGGAAGGGTGCACTGCGGCCCCTCCATCAGGCAGGGTCTCTAGCTTAACCACTGTTTGCTGTGGCATCCTTGCCTTGTGCAACGGAGTAGCCATACCTAGTCCTTCAGGAAACTGCCGTCATATGCCCGTTTTGTAGGACCTCGGGTTTGACGTGAGTATGGTGAGCTTGACAAAGACAGTGCTTTGATAATGCTGCGTCAGTGTTGAACCCCGTGGCACAGGTTCCGCCCGTGTGCTCTTGCTCCAGTCGTGGAGCTCAGTCTCCTGTTTGGTGCAAGGCCAAGAGAGCTGCAGTGATCTAGCAGCCTCTCCATGTCGCTGCTGGGAAAAAAATGCTTTCTCTCAGCAACTCAGTTTCATCATAAGTTTATATTTTCCAGTCTCCCTGTAGATAATGTTTGTAGCCCCTTCTGGCCCTGGAAAGGTGTCTGTTTTTTTTTCACCTGTGTCTCAGGTCAACCGTTTTTATTATATTGGGCCTAATATTTTGAAAGGTGTGATTACTACTTTTTGTCCATGCAGAAAAATAGCTTTCTAATTAGTATTAATCTGGTGGTATGTAATAGTGGACTTGGAACGGGAACGCTCTGCCACTCATGTGGGCTGTGTATGTGGATATGTTATGTAGAGGTTATGGGCTTAGTTGCTGAGCGTGGAGTTCCTGTGTAGTTACAAACACATAGAATTTCCCACTAGTATACTCAAAACCATCTGAGATTACTCTATGAAATCTGAATGCTAGCTGCTAAAAGTACCTGTTGTGTGTTTATGTTTGCAGTTGCAAGTTACTTCTTTAGTCATACTTACTGCATTCTGTTGGTAAGTATGACTAAAGAAGTCATCAGTGATGACACAAAATAAACGATGAACGATGAATCAGAGATCAAACAAAATTAATTTTTACATTTCCTGTTTGTGAAGCGTTTAAAGTGCATGTGTCAAAAGCCTTCTAATGGAGCAGTGGTTGAAGGTACTGTGTTCTATACATGGGGGAATGATACTAGATAGGTTTTTACAGATAGTTTAGGTAAATCTTTTAAGCGTGGGTTAACATTTAAAGGATGGTGTGGAGAAGATACTCTTCCATCGTCGGGATGTAGGCCATAGGAAGTCATAAGTGCCTCCTAGAGGCCAGTATTGACAAGAAGAGGACTCAGAACTGAGGGAATGAGGATCTGCAGAAGAGATCTGATTCAGACACAGATGTTCAGTGTGTGGTATGGTTGGAATGTCTGTTAAGTGCTGGTTCAGTTTTCTGCCACAGAGGTAGTTCTAAGATGCCTTTTGAAGCTACAGAAACTAAAAGTGTTTCTTCTGGCACAACAGCCAACTGGTTCACAGATTGCACTATTTAGCTTCCTCTGGTGGCCTTGAATGTTAGAAGAATTATTTCATAAACAAAAAAGGGGATAGGTAAAAATAAGGATTTCATGTATTGTAAATTCATTTCATACTATATGAAATAATTGGGTGCGTTATTGTTTTTCATGGAAGATGGCAAAGAGAAAAAGTAACTGCATTTCTTCATATGATTTATGTTTCAGGCTTCTGAATTTGGCACAAGGAGAGCATCAAATGAAAGCAATGAACCCTGTGAAAAGAAGACCAAGGTACGACAAATTACTCTAGAAGACGTCTGTAATCCACTGAAGACTCAGGATAAAAGTGAGTTTGCTGTAGACAAACCTTCAAGCATTTATATCCAATAAATACTCTTTCATTGTCAAATGTAAATGGTGCTAGTAGAAAGCCAGAAAAACAAATCAATGAACATAAAGTTCACTACACTTACACTTCACTGAAAAGCATTAACCTCACTGTTCTTTTTAAAGAGGGAATTATATTCAGTTTTGTGGGTGTGATGATGATTTGAAATGTCATTAAGACACCATCAACTAGCAATATGTTCTGCTTAAAAACGGTAATGAAAAAATGCCACTAGAGTTTTCTGATATTCTTGGCTAATCTTGTGGCTTTGCAGTTATCAGTACAGAAATAATCGATACAGAAAATAATTTTATTTCTTTTCCCGTGTACGAAGAAGAATACAGGTGAGGATTATTGATTTGCTAGGGAAGTTAATCAAGATGGTTATGTGCAAGATTCTGTGGGGCTGGCAGAAATACCGCATTGAGAGAGGGGACAGATTATAGGGAAGTGACTGATAGAGCAAGATAATAGTTTTTTCTGCTTACTGCTGTCATTCTAATAGATGCTCTGGTTTAGAAAATAAGTTGCTAATATGTTTTTGTTCCTTTCCTTTTTTTTTTTTTCCCTGAAAAAGAACCTCAGAAGTGTGAAAAGTCCCGTATATGTTTGCAGACTCTAGGCAGACTGAGAAAATTCTGCAGTGATTCAGACCAGCAAAATAACAGATTCCAGGAGGATAGTTTTCAGAAGAAAGAATCTCTGAGTTTGGAAAAATGTCCCAGTATTATTGGAAGAAGTTCAGAACTGAAAAACCCTCTTCAGTCTTGGGACAGTAGCCCACAGGTTGCTCAGAAGGTACGTAGAGCTCTGGTCAAGTGCTGTGCAGATTACTGTTTATGGTTTAAAAAGGCAAGCTTTGATACAAGATTCCCTTTGCATTTTGGTGTTCTGTCATGAAACAGTGCAGCAGTGCCTACTAGGCCAATGTTTCTGTGTGGATATTTTCCTGGAACTTCTGGCATAGTGAGCTGGATGCCTCTTACAGCTCTTCAGTGATGCTGCTGAAAAAAACAGCAAGGAGAGAGCACCACTGGCAGTGTATGTTATAAGTGTAAGTGAACCCATAATACTGTAATAACGAATGTTCAGTGTGCCCTTTAGCTCAGGTTTCTTTCAGCTCTGTCAGTTTTGATACAGAACGGTAGAATTCCAAGCAGGCTTTCTTTGCAAAAGTACAATGTAGAATTAATAGTGAGATGTAGCTTGGTACAGTTGCTGATAAATCTAACTACTAAAGATATCACTGTTTTTTTTCATCTGCAGAAAATATGGGTGGCTCTCATGAAAAATTATCATGTTAGAAGTCAGTATAATAGTACTTGCTTCTCCTAATTATGGGGCTAATTAACATAATTAATTGGTTGGTTTTGGGGTCAGCTTGATAAGTTTGAAGTACTGAAGTACTTCACTTTGGAGTACCTGACATGAGAGGCATCTCATAGCTGTCTGGTGGTGTTGCCCTGTGACCCAGCTGCTCTTTAACGAAGCTTTGTACCTGTTTTTGGAGGAGGGTGGTTGTATAAAAGGTGGTATAATTGATTTGACTTTCCCTGTCTGAAGGTCATGACCTTAAGCTGAGTGTCTGGGTTGTGTGAATGTAAGATCAAAACGTAAATCTCTTTCTTGTGGCAAGAGGTTTCTGTTGTGATGAGGAATTGAGATTGTAGGTATGATCAGTTGGAGAACACTGGAAACTGGCTCCTTGTGTGTCCCTCTTCTTAAAACTCTTGACTGTCTGGAACTTCCTAATTTCTGACCCTTTATCCGTGCAGGTACATCAGATGCTGCCCCTGCTAGTTTAATCTATAAGTCATACTTAAGCATGTCTCACAGATGTTTGAGAAACAGTTCTAGATGCTGAAACTATAAAATCTATGTGGTTTTTATGTGCATGTTTGTGAAACATGCATGGGGAGTATTTAGTGACTTTCTGCTGTAAGCTGGAGACAGCATATGCCTGGCATAAGTTGTTAGCTAAAAATGTGTGTGTTACAGTCACCACAGTGGAAGTACATGTTTGGTGAGCAAAGGCGTGTTCAACATTCCTTCCACCAACCTGTAGGCCAATTGTTGTTTCTGCAGGTTTCTCTTTATCTTTGAACAGGTATGATTGTTAATCTGTGTATCAGCTGTGCAGTGTTTCTGCCTTCCTATTACAAAGTTGGTTTCCAGTGCACTGGTACTGTTGTGCTTTATAGCAGTATTGCCACTGTATATTTGTATGCTTGGATGGTTGTGGCCAAATAGCATTTGGATCCAGTCAATCACAGGTTGTCTGTGGGATTAGCAGCTGTTAACTCACTTCCTAGAGCACAAGAAAGGTAAGCTTTAACCATGTACAGAGAGGCTCTGCAAGCAAGATGTATGTGAAGTAAAAGTAAAGAGCAGTTATTTCTTAGTATACTCAGTAGATAGTGAGGACTCATGACTTACTTGACAAAGTATTACTATCATCCTTCTCTAAAGGCCACCTGCTGAGTCTGTGCTGCCCAGGCAGTCAGGTGGGGAGGGGCTGGCCTGCCTTTCTTGGAGTTGCTTATCTTAGTGCTTGTGTCTTGCTTTTCTCTTAAGAGTTAGAACTTTTTTTATGTGGGTAATTTTATGTGAGTGTCTCATCTGTAAATTGGAGTGGTAATTCATCTTTTTTTTTATATCTGGCCAGTTTAGACTGCCCAGTCTTTGCAGCCTGCATGTCTCTTGATCTGAGTTTTGAGAGCTCATGATACAGCGGAGATCTGATTTCAGCTGAGATGTGTGAGGAGAGCTGTGAAGCAAAATATTTTACTTTCATGACTTTTTAATTCCTTTTAAATCCAGATAAACTGTATTCTGTATATCCTACTTTTGCTGAAGTTCTTGGGGCTGTTTAATGCAAGAACAGTCTTCAGCTCTATGGTCAATATGAGCCAAGGTCTGCAGGGGCAATTGATTTATTTAATAATTCCTAATCTATTTTTCCATCTACAGGAGGAGTTACGCTGTGACCTTAGTCAGTTCTCTGCATCTTTAAAGTCTTACGAAAATACTCAGAATACTTCAGATACAAATCTTAATAAGAGAACCAAAAGCATTTACACTCCACTAGAACTTCAGTTCCTAGAAATGAAGAAACAGAATAAAGATGCTGTTTTATGCGTGGAGTGTGGATACAAATACCGCTTCTTTGGAGAAGATGCAGAGGTATTTTTTTTTTTGTCAGGATTATGGAAAGGTACTTGCATTGTGTTAGTGTTGTACTAGGTCTGTGGCCACCTCAAGAAGGAATGTTTTTTAGAGGCATAAATTTTGTGGTTTTTTTTTAATATAGGAAATCAAGATGAAAAATCTCTGCATACTTAAATTGAAGACTATCCATTCTGCATACACTTTTTACTAAAATAGCATTCGTTATTTTATAATCTTATGCTTGCTATCCTGCATATTGAGAACTTAAGATGAGATCCTAGAATGTTCAGATGCATGTTCAGATGCGGCACCTATACATGCCTGATCTGTAGAACTGGCAGGTACTTTGCATCAAACTTAATTTTAAAATGACAGTTCATAAATGGTTTGTAGTGATGTTTTTTTTGTGTGATCTGTCCCAAAATCATTGCTACCAACATTTGATCTGTGCTTATTTCCATACTTGAGACCCGGGAGAAACTTTGCTTAGTTTCTGGGAATAAATTTTCCTGATCAGGTTTGTACTGTGTAGTTTGGCTGCCTGTTTGCTGGTGCACTCACAGTCCAGAAACAGAAATATACTATCCAGGTACACAGTTAAGTGTTTGGCTGCAGTTCCTGCTTAAGAACAGTTTCCTAATCAGTGTACAGCTACCTTTTGCCGAGGGGCAAAAAAGCAAATAGAAATCATACATTATTATGTTGTTATTTTTCTTCTGTGGAGTATTCAGCTTCCACTGCCGTTGGATAAAGATTTTTCAGTATTATAATTGATTATCTAGCTTAATACCATCTTTATAACCGCAGTTAAAATAACTCCTTTCTGCATACTTAGCATTATGGAAATTCTTTGACCTGTTGTTGAGCTGTATTGCAGAGTCTGTGTGTATGTGGTATAGGTGGTTTACCTTATGGTGGTAAAGGTCAGGTGAAGCATAATAATCTGACGTGAAGTCTGTGATACTGAAGCCTGTGTTAGTGACAATATGCTGGGACAGGAAGGTGGAGGAGCTCAGCTCTCTATTATTTTTTTTTTTTCCTGTAATGTTTTCCTTTTGACATTTGACTCTTAATTGTAGTTGTGCATCAGTGTTGTCATAGAGGTGAGCTCAAGTATTGCCTTTTGAATTGTTGGCTGACTTTTCTTCCTGTACTTTGCAGATTGCAGCTAAAGAACTAAACATATATTGTCATCAGGATCATAACTTTATGACAGCCAGTATACCAAGTCACAGGCTGTTTGTCCATGTGCGGCGACTTGTAGCAAAAGGATATAAGGTTATTCCTGGCTTTTATTAAATGATGTTAAGTAAGAATAACACTGAAATAACTTGCACTTATTCTATCAGAGTCTTATTGCAACTGCCAAGTGGGAAACTCATTATAATCCATTTTTGCAATTAAAATGGCTAACTTCCCTTTGTTTCAATATCTGTATTCTGTGAGGCGTCATGGAATTTAAGTAGATTGAAGCTTCCTCCTTTTTACAGTAAAGTATATTTTCTAGAACAGTTCTTTCATTTTTTTTCATCAGGCTTTTGAACTTCATAAAGATTATATGTTACATTTTACCATGTTAGATTATAGCTTACCATACTTTTTTGTATTTTATATTGCGTTTTATTAACATTTACATATATAATATCATATTATAGTGTATTATATAGTCTATTATATATTACATTGCATTAGTTATACATTGTATTATATTGTGTTATATAACCTCTCTCTCTTCTAACTCACATCCCTGTTTTTTCTTCTCTCAAACAATACTTTTTCTCTTTTCCTTCCTGTTGTTGATCCCTGTAATTCTGTTGCTTTCTGCTGATACCTTTGGTTTTTTTTTTTTTTTCTCGTTATGAGAAAAGGACTGTTGAATCTAAGCTGATTGCAGCAATCATTCTCTGGCAATTGGTGAACTCTAGCTAAATTGTTTCAACACAGGACAAGAAGCCACAGGGTCAGAAGTTGAGAGGGTAGTTGAAAGCGAAAAGAGCGTAAGGAAAAGCAGTGCCTTACAGCCTCATTAGGTGGATTGATAGTTGCCTCTGCCATTCCTCCTCAGCTTTAATGATTCACTTGCTGTTTGCGCACCTTAAAACATCACTAAAATTCTATAATAATGAAAAAGTCATTTATTATCAAAGGGCTAACTTTGTTTCTTCTTTGTGTGGCTGTAGGTTGGAGTAATAAAACAAATGGAAACTGCAGCACTGAAGGCTGCTGGAGAAAATAAAAGCTCTCTCTTCAGCCGGAAACTGACTGCTCTCTACACTAAGTCTACCCTTATTGGAGAAGATATCCTTTTTCAGATAAATTTGGTTTCAGACTCTAGTCTTTGTCGGCTAGTGGCTGACATGAAGAGTGGCAGCAGGAAATGCTCTTCCTTTAATTTTATGTTACAGTAAGCAGCATGTTGGCTTTATAAAGAATTTAATCTCTTCAGGGCTTTAGGTTTCTTATGAAACAGCAGAGCTTGTGTTAACTGTAGTTCCTTTCTGAAGTCCGAGCATGGACTTCCCAAGTCTATAGTGCCCTGTAGGTCTTGTCTTCAACTAGATGTTTCACTAGATGGAGAATGCATAGTGTTAGTGATTCAGGAGGGTGTGAAGGAAGAAGAATTTGCTATCTGGTGTCAACAATTTGCTTTAAAGTGAAAAGAAGGTGGTGCAATCAATGGACTGTTAAAAATCTACCTAGGTAATTAATTCTTGACTGTTACGTGAAAGAGAAAATGACATGAAATAGCCTTTAACAAGTGAAGTTGTTTTCTTAATTTCTTTCCTTTCAGTCTTAGTTTTTATAATTGCTGCCTTACCTAGCTGATGTTTTGTTTTGTTTTTTTTTTTTTTTTAATTTCTCCAGCTAGTACTTACTAGATATGAGGAGCTAAAAAGATTGTTAGATTAAAGAGATTGTTAGATTAATACCTGTGAGATTGCACTTTAGTAGATCCACAGAGATGCTGTGAAGGCTAGAACACCTCTGCTCTGGAGACAGGCTGAGAGAGCTGGGCTTGTTCAGCCTGGAGAAGAGAAGGCTCTGGGAGACCTTAGGGCAGCTTCTAGTGCCTAAAGGGGCTAACAAGAAAGCTGGAGGAGGGGCTTTTGACAAGGGCCTGTAGGGACAGGACAAGGGGAATGTCTTTAAACTGACAGTGGGGAGATTGACATGAGATCTTGGGAAGAAATCCTTCCCTGTAAGGGTGGTGAGGCCCTGGCACAGGTTACCCAGCGAAGCTGTGGCTGCCCCATCCCTGGCAGTGTTCAAGGGCAGGCTGGACAGGGCTTGGAGCAACCTGGTTTAGTGGAAGGTGTCCCTACCTGTGACAGGGGGTTGGAACTGGATAAGCCTTAAGGTCCCTTCCAGCGCAATCCAGTCTGGGATTCTAGGATGATTTTGTTGGAAAACTGCTAGTGTACTTACAGACCTTCTTGTAATGATTGGCAAACTGGATGAAAGCAGGCTCAGCCGTATGACCCAGCCTGGTGGATAGATGCGCAGCAAGTTTTCAATACAACTAGCACTTCTGCTAAGATCTAGACTTTTGCTTAACTCAGGGAATTGCCTGCCTTTTAGTTGCATAACTGATGCAGTTATTTTTTTATTGTTGCATGCAAATGGTTTGTGGGTATAAAGTCAAAGTGTCAAGGTGAAGCAGCCCATGTGCAGAATGAGCTGCTGGTTTAACTTTTGGCATAGCAGCAAAATCACCACAGGAGTCACAAAAGATATTTGAGAAGGAATTAAATCTAGAAGGACTTTGTGAATAATCCGCCAAGGTCTTTGTACTATTTTTTTTAACATTTATTATATGTGAACCCTTTGCTGAAGCTAGATGATTCTCTAGATGTTGAAGACGTAACAACAGATGTCCCTGATAACTATCTCCTTTGTATCTGTGAAAATGGAGAAAACTTAAAAGACAAAAAGAAAGGTGACATTGTTATAGGCATCACGGTGAGTCAGTTTCTCAGGGGAATCAGTGTTTTAGAGTTTGTATGGTTTTTTCTGGGGTGTTGTTTTCTTGGTGTTTTTGAGAGGTGGGTGGTTATCTTCTTAAATTCGTAATTGTTCTGTCTTTTAGATTCCTTGAGAGTTTTGTTTGTTGTTTTTTGGATTTTTTAACAAAGTGCAATTTAGGTAAGGTATCATCTCTGTTAATTGCAGTGGCTTTATATTTGAAAACTGCAGAAGAGATCTGGAGCTGATAGTTTAATATTCCTAATATTGTTTTTGCTGCTGGATCACTTGAAAACATATCTGTATTTGAATCAAATAGAGGGGAATTACTAGCTTGGATGCTTTACTATATTTTTAGAGTCAAGCGTTTCAAAGCTTGTGAGCACTTTTTTCGTCTATGAAATACTGTTCTTTAGAGGAAGAGATGTGCTTTTTTACTATTTACACTTAAAAATTGTCTGGTGAAGATTGAAACCAGGATTATTCAAGTGGCAAAACGCAGCGGTAACAGAAGCCCAGCCTGCTTGTAATTCATTATTTTAAAGGCATCTTGATTTTGCTTATGTTTGACTGTCACACTGTAGCTGGGAGTGCTAGGATGAGTTTCTTTCTACTGTAGCAGGTCCTAAGATGAGTTTCCAGGCTGAATGCATGCACCTTCCATAGACTTCCAATTGTATGTGTTTGCCCAGCAATAGAAGTTGAACAGTGATGGTCTGATGATAGGAAGTGCACATTTACATTCGTGAGGTATTGTTATCATTTAGTAAGACACAGCTGTGGTAGTCTTTTGAAATTATTACTGTATCACAGATTTGTAAAGCACAATTGTATCTTTTGATCTGCCACTTTCAGATGGCGCTTTCAGATTTAAGTGTATGGGTGCTATATAATTTTGTGCTATACACCACAATCTTTGTGCTTAACAGTGTGAGTCCCTGAATTACTCTCAAATTTTTATTTTTATTTTTTCAATTTGACAGGCAATACAACCAACTACTGGAGAAGTGATCTTTGACAGTTTTCGGGACTGTGCATCTCGCTCAGAATTAGAGAGTCGGGTTTTACGCCTGCAGCCAGTTGAAATGATATGTCCATCTAGCTTGTCGGATCGATCTGAAAAGCTCATCAACAGTATAACCTCCATGAGGTATTTTGTATGGAAATTCTACCGTTTGGTTTTTTTTTGCCTTTATTTTTAATTGCAGCATACCTATTGATGGAATTTAGATCCAGAAACAAGTATGGATGTGTAGTTCTGTAATGGCCCATTCGGAATGACTGTAGTTTGCTGCTGTGCTGGAAATTCCCCACATCCCACTGAGTTCCGGGCACTCATTCTTGAATTGTATTTAGACTGAAATTCATTACTTCTGTCTGTGAAAGATTTGTGCACCTGTGTATTTGTGTGTTCATTTAGAAGGACTTGCTCGCATACTCCCAATGATGTGACCTGTTGGATTTCTTTCAGAGCTCGTGCATTTATCTTTGGATCAGAAAGTGGTTTTATGTGGCTGTTTTCCTTGTTAGTCATAGTCTGAAGGTCTCTAAAAGGCATGGAATTGTGTGTTAATGTCGATAGGCGTACAAAACTTTTGTAAGTGGCATTTATCATAGAATCATAGAATGGTAAGGATTGGAAAGGACCTTAAGATCATCTAATTCCAACACCCCTGCCATGGGCAGGGACATCTCACACTAAACCATGTCACCCAAGACCCCGTCCAGCTTGGCCTTGAACACGCCAAGGATGGAGCATTCACAGCTTCCTGGGCAACCCATTCCAGTGCCTCACCACCCTTATAGTAAAGAACTTCCTTATATCTGACCTGAGCCTGTTTAATCTGTTTAAGTTTGGGATGGTTACCCCTTGTCTATCACTGCAGTCCCTAATGAAGAGTCCCTCCTCAGGATCCTTGTAGGTCGCCTTCAGATACTGTAGAGCTGCTGTGAGGTCTCCACGCAGCCTTCTCTTCTCCAGGCTGAGCAGCCCCGACTTTCTTAAACTGTCTTCATACGGGAGGTGCTCCAGCCCTTTTATTCTCATGGCCCTCCTCTGGACTTGCTCCAACAGCTCCATGTCCTTTTTATGTTGAGGACACCAGAACTGTACACAATAGTCCAAGTGAGATCTCCAGAGAGCAGAGTAGAGGGGCAGGATCACCTCCTTCAACCTGCTGGTCACACTCCTTTTGATGCGTCCGAGGTTACTGTTGGCTTTCTGTGCTGCGAGTGCATGCTGAAACTGGCTCATGTTCAGTTTCTCATCAATCAATATCCCTAAGTCCTTCTCTGCAGGGCTGCTCTGAATCTCTTCTCCACCCAACCTGTAGCCGTGCCTGGGATTTCCCCACCCCAGCTGTGGGACCTTGCGCTTGGCTTGTTTGAACTTCATGAGGTTGACATTAGCCCAACTCACAAGCATGTCAAGGTCCCTCTGGATGGCATTCCCATATTTCATTATGTTTGTCCCATTACACTGTCTTGAACTTGGATACAAGCTTGTGTATTGTGTTGTAGAGTACTGTGATGATCTGTTTATATTTTCTGTACTTGTGTATTTCAAGAGCAAATTTGTTGTTTTCTGTAGCAGTTTCACAGTGGAATGAAGCAGGAGTAGGATGTAATTTGAAGAATGAAAACATAAAGCAATCCTCTGAACATATGTGATGAACTTGCAAAATCTTCCACATGGAATTCTTGTGAGAAAATTCTAGTTTTTCACTTTTTTTTTTTTCTTTTTTTTTTTTTTTTAACCATGCAGCTCTGGGCAGTAGGGGGCTAGCTTGGAGCTCGACATTTCCATTCTTAATGAACTAGTCAGGATAATATTATCTTACAACACTGGGGCTAAAGAAAGCTAAATAAAAATGAATGTACTAAATAGGCCAAGTGTTGTACTAGGGGGGAAGATACAAATATTGTCACCCTTCTATATTGTAAAGAAAGACAGATGCATCACAGTCACGTGGATGGTAGCCACCTGACAAAGTCAACTCTGTACATTTCCTACCTCACTTAAACTCTGCCCAAATCATCATTTTGTAGCTTCCTTTCATGCTCTTGATGGCTGAATTGCTTTATCAGTCTGTTCCACAGGCATTCCTTTCCCCACCTGGCAGTGTAATCCTTCCTCGTCCACTTTTACTGAAAAGAAAATAAAGTTGACAGGAAATGGTGGGTAGGCAAGTCATCAGGAAAAGATGTTTCCCTCTCTACTCTACTCTGGTGAGAGTTCCCCCCTGCAGTCCTGTGTCCAGCTCTGGGGCAACAGCACAAGAGGGACATGGAGCTGGTGGAGAAAGTCCAGAGGGGGCCATGGAGATGCTGTAAGGGCTGGAGCAGCTCTGCTTTGGAGACAGGCTGAGCGAGCTGGGCTTGTTCAGCCTGGAGAAGAGAAGGCTCCTTAAGGGGAGACCTTAGAGCAGCTGCCAGTGCCTAAAGGGGCTACAAGAAATCTGGAGAGGGGCTTTTGACAAGGGTCTGTAAGGACAGGACAAGGGGGAGAAGCCTTAAACTGATGTTGGGGAAATTGAGATGAGACCTTAGGCAGTTCTTCACTGTGAGGGTGATGAGGCCCTGGCTCAGATTGCCCAGAGAAGCTGTGGCTGCCCCATCCCCTTCAATGTGGCATTCAAGGCCAGGCTTGGAGCAGCCTGGTCTAGTGGAAGGTGTTCCTGCCTGTGGCAGGGGGTTGGGACTGCATGAACTTTAAGGTCCTCTTCAACCTAAAAACCATTCTGGGGTTCTGTGATTTTGTGGCACACTATACGAACTTACAGACATGTTGCTGTACTCAGCTATGAAGCTTTCAGGGACATGTGTATGTGAGAGGCAGGACTGAGAGGAGGGACTGAAAACATCTGATTTGGTCTTGGGCATCTTAGGAAAATGTGCCTTGTGAAAGTGGTGTGTTCATCACCATTCAGGGGTGTTGTGGCACTTCCACTTGTAGTGAAGTGTGCTCTTGACATACTAGGCCTTTTTATTCTCTCAGCTCATGTATGGACTGCAAAGACATAGGAGTTGAAAAGGTCAGCTCTAATTAGATGTACTAAGCAAGCAATATCAATGTATTTCCTAGCAGTAAAGTGGCTTGTTAAGACTTGGTCAAGTAAAATGCCAGATTAGGAAGTAACTGACCTTTTCCAGTTGCCAACAGTTCGATGGTTTTGCCTTGCTAATCCTTTTACTTTGATAACTTTAGCAAATCAATTCTATATGTGAATGCACAAAGTGTTTCCAAATATACTACGATGAAGATCAACAATTCTTAGTTTTATTTTTTTTCTTTGTTGTTTTGTTGGTTTTGTTTTCTTTGTTGTTGTGTTGTGCACTGTCAGTTTTGTGGAAACCAGAGGAACGTAGAACGATGTAATAAGCCAACAAAGCAAGTGCATTTTTCAAAAAGGAGTGTTATAGTTCCAGGTTAAGGTAATTCTGATGCAGGTTTAAGAGAGTGATAGTATTTCTATTTTTTTTTGGTTATTCACAGGGAAGAATGTAGTGACTAACTTCTGACATCAAAAAAATACCACCCACCACAAAATTAGCTTATTTTGTGAACAGGTATTAGTTTGTATGTTTTTCCTCTTTCTGCTGATTTACTTGCTGGTAATAAGCTTGCCAGCCTTAATGTCCTTAATTACATGGGAGTGGTAAAAATAAAGCGTATTAGTACACTTCAGCAGACCTGTTTCAAAACCAATTCTTCAGGGATTTTCTCATATTGAGGATTAAACTACTAGAGGGCCCTGAAGTATTTAATATTAAGGTGATTCCAATATCCTGCTTTCTTGTGCTTTTAACTAGGCTTCAGTTTTTATTGGATTGCTTTTCTACAGGCATTAATCTTGTTCTAGTGCATATTGAGTGGTCTAAATGAATTCATTTTGGTTGTTGTCCGTTAGCTGGTAATTTCATTCTTAGTTTGCTCTTTTCTAATAACTCGTGATGATGAGAATTGTCTGTTAGCTGTGAAAGTTTTAATTTCAAGAATTTTTTGGAAGATCTTTCATTCTAAACCCATATGAAATAGATCTTGTGTTTCAGGAATGCTCTTCGTGAAGTGGAAAACAACTGAATTTGTAAAAGCGGGGTACAGGTGGGAAAGAAAAGTAGTCTCAGGAGGTGACAGTCTGGAATGGTTAAGAGAAGGGTCTTTTTGCTTGCTGCATGCCCATGCCATGTAAGGACTGCTCTAAGGGTTGTCTGAGTTACGCAGGAGATGATTTGGTTTCAGATGTTGTATATTAGAACTTCGTAGTGAGTGGCTCTTGAACGGAGTGTGTTCATGATTCTTAAAAAAAAAAACAAAATGTTTAGTCCAGATAAAACACTGCAGCTTTATGAGAGCAGTGATGCCTGGTTATATTTACAGAATTGAAAGTGTCCGTGTGCTTTCCTTCTATTTCTACCTTTTTTCTACAAAGACAAATATGAATACTATATTCAGGTGTATGTGTCTCTCTACCTTTCATCTAAAAAGAGAAAACATACATAATATACCTATTCCTCCTTATGAAATGCTGTGATTCCCTCTTCCTGTTCTCTCCCATTGCCACCACAGCTATGTCCCGGTTCAGCTGCGCCATTCACATTATTTACTAGTACTTCTATTTTTATATTTTGTACATTTTTGCATAAAAGTTAATAACTAGAAAGTACTATTCCAGGACAGATTTAATGACTAAGAAGTACTATTTGAGGACACTGAACTGGAGATCAGTTTTGGTGGAGGGTCTGCCTTCAAAATGAAGGCCTATATTAAAAGTCTGTTACAGAAACTGGTTCCAGACAAACTGTTCTGGTGGGTACTGTGCTGTTCCTGACCAGTTAGTAACATCTGTTCACAACTGCTGGCCTGGGTGGAGAAAAATCTTTTAACACTTTTAGTTTCCTTCCTTCTAGAAAACCAAGAAAACATTCCTGCCTTGAAAAAAATACATGTTTTTCCAGGGGAACATTGTGTTTTGTACTCTTAAGCTGTTCCTAGTCAAGGGTCAGTACCCACCTTCCTTAACATACTGGCTGCTTTGAAAGATGGCATGTGCTGGTCCTCCTGAAATAATTCTTGAGGCTCCTTTCCCTTTTGGTTGCTCTTCTCACATACCCCTTTTTTGTTTATTTGAAAAATCCAGCACATCTTAAGGGTGCCCCAGTATTCCTCTTTATGTTTTTTCCACTTGCCCTTTTTTATGTAATATTTTATTCTTTCGCATCCTTTTGCACGTTGTAAAAACACATTGATCGCAAGTACTTCACTTTCAATACAAAGCATCATTTCACCCAAGTCTGCTCTTTTTTGGGATTCATTTTTGCATATCTTGTTTGATGTCTGGCCAGCAGTCTGGAATCAATAACTAACCTCTTCTTTGTGCCCACAGATCTTTCATTTCATTCTGTTTGCTGAGCGTAATGTCCTCCTTTTAGTTTGTGCGTGTAATCTGAGAGGCAGTTTTAACACAACATCCATCACGCACTGCTTTATTTAGGCTGCAGGTAGGTCTGCTATTGTTCTTCTTAATATGTCCTAAGATGTTATCCTTCTGATAATGGCATTCAGGTTTCTGTTTTTTGCTTGAGTAGTGCAATGTTGTCTTTGCCTTGGGGTTTGCTGCCTGGAATTCCTTTCTCTTTGAAATCCATTGAGAACTGAAATCATCCTCCCTCCTCACCAGTGTGATTGAATCCCTCACGCAGCAGACCCTCTAATCATCACATGCAGCCCAGTCCTTTTTCTTTGTGTTTAAGGACCTTACAGATAGCATTTCAAGCTCTTTCTGCTTACATAAAGTCAGTGCAGTGCGGATACCTGCTCTGTTTTAGCAGTGACTTGTGCCTTTAACTTCTTACCAGTTGTGGTCTCTCGGGTACCTGCATTGCTCCACAGGTGTGTTACTTTCTAGTTTCATCCCTGACGTGATCTGCCACCACCCCAAAGCATTAGCTGTGGCATACCTGGTGGTGATATTTGACTGCTGATCTGTTATTTCTTGTCATTCTTCTTCCCTGAACTGTAATTCATAGAAACCAAGAATAAGAGATGTCTGTTGGCTTTTTTGTTTTAGTATGTGTGGTACTGCAGGGCTGTGGGCTCCTTGGGAAGTACAACTGTATTAGTTAACTTACAAAAGGTGTAGGAGTGAGATATTACATGCCTTGGTCAATAGCGCTGTTCATTGCTAATTGCTATCATGGATAGAGTTATGGATTTATGTCATCAATCAAGAAGTGGAAACTCAGCCAGAATGAACTCAGGGAAGTCTTGTTAATGAATATAAAATGCTTTTAATTTTGTGGATCTTTATATGTGGCTGGTGGTTGCTCATGTCAGAGGATGTTTTCATGTAGTTAATGTTGAGGGTTTTGTTTTTTTGTGTGGTTTTTTTTTATGTAGGGAGAGGTTATGTGCATGTATTTATGTAGCTCAGCTCATAAGGTTTGTAGGTAAGCAAAGACAGAAACACTCATAGTGACAAAAACTAGACACCAAATGGTTAAAGTGAGAGTAAACAGTACGGCAGTTGGAATTGCTTAGGAGTGAAAGGTATCTAAAGGGTTAGTAATCATAAAAATTAGTAATTTCATGGTTTGTATATCTTGTAATATTCCCATGGATTTTTAAGTGAAAAGCAAGCTGTGACAAACATCTTGAGAATGTTTTGTATAAACGGAAGCTACAAACAGATTTGCAGCAGGAAAAAAGCAAGTACAGTACAAAACCGGCGTGTGAGCTCTTTTCTGTAAATGCAAAACCCAAATGCATCACTGAACAGATGTTTACTGGCTAAAGAGGCTTTTTGCACTGCTAATGATCCAGTACGTGGCCTGGGCAACTGAGTATGGAGACCCGATGAAGAATATTGGTCGTACTGTAGCTCAGTTGTTTTGAGGGGAAAACTCCTCAACATATAGCAGTATTACCAAATCATGTAATGACCTGAAAGAATTGCTGGACAGGTTGTTTTTGTGATTTAATCTTGTTGCAGTTAAGAAACATGTTATTCTCAATATTGTAGTTCGTTATTGTCTTTTATGGTATTGCAGGTAAGGGAACCATGGTTTTAAATGCCTTCTGACAGATTGGTTATGTGTAAAGTCTGCTTCTTTACCAGTGCCTGTCTTGCTTCCCTTCACAGCTGGGCATGCAACAGAAGTATAGGGCGTCCTTTCAACAAAATTATTGTTCCACTATGTGTGCAGTCACCACTAGAAAAACTTGGGAAGGCATAGTTGCAAAGCACTGTGTCTGAGTGCAGTGCGCAACACTTTTCTTAACTTGAACTAGATGTTGGATACAGTATATTAACGTTGCTTGTTTTAGTAATAGCTGGCCTCTTCAGGCCTTACCCAGCCATTGTGTTTTTGTAAATCTCTCCATGCACAAGCAAAAATGTGAGCCCTGATAAGCTTCCTCAGCAGTTCGTGCCTGGTTCAAGGATGTGTTGTTTTTCATGTGATCCTAAGCAGCATGGAAAACGTGCTGTATTCAGGAGCTGTATCTGTGGCATTTTTGCACTGATAAGTGGTGATATTCATGACTTTGGCTTCTCCTCTCCCCCCCACCCCCCCGTATTTAAATTATTAAATTATTAAATTTATCTTGATGCTTGTGCAGTTTCTTGATGTCAAAAAATTAACTTTTTAGTTAAAAAAAAAAACACCTTATTGAAAGAAGCAGAAAAACTAAAACATTAAAACAAATTTTTTCCATGTTTTGGCACCTATTTGATTATTGCAGATCAGTAATTATAGATCAGAAACTGCAGGACATGACATGTAAGCAGTTGTACTGTGTGTTGTCCTCTCTGATTGTTATATTACTTGCTTATTTCACTCAGTATATATTTATATACAGTTGACTTTTCGCAGCAGCCACCAAAATTTCTCAGCCAGGGAAAGGTGCTGAAACTCACAATTACAAACCCAGGTGGGAGTCTGGACCTCCACACCTCTGTCCTCCAGGAGGTGGCACCACTCTGCTGGAGCTGCTCATCCAGGTTCTGGGGAGGGAGCACTAACTGATTTTCCCTGTGTATATGTGAGGAAAATAATTGTGGTGCATTAGGAGTCTTGTTTGACATAAAATCATGGAACGGTTTGGGTTGGAACTGACCTTCAAAGGTCATGTAGTCCAACCTCTCTGGAGTGAGCAGGGACGTCTTCCACTAGACCAGCTAATGGCATGCTAATCAATTGCGAAGTTAATAATCCTAATTTGAAGTAACAGTTCATATTTACGTTTTAAATTTTTTATTTGAGATAGATGTCATTGCTCTGATAAAAAAATTCTTAACAATCCAATGTTGTTATATGTATTAGTGATATGATGTGATTCATGTTAGTAGTTTAATTTTCAGTTTTGAGATTATTTAAATAATTCAGAAAAAGAGAACATTTGCTAATGGAGGCTTGCTTTGGTGATAAGTTAGTGTAGATGTTGTATATATTGGATATTTTCATAGAATCATAGAATCACAGACTGGTTTGGGTTGGAAGGGACATTAAGGCTCATCCAGTTCTAACTCCCTGCTACGGGCAGGGACACCTTCCGCTAGACGAGGTTGCTCCAAGCCCCATTCAGCCTGCCCTTGAGCACTGCCAGTGATGGGGCAGCCACAGCTTCTCTGGGCAATCTGTGCCTCATCACTCTCATGGGGAAGAACTTCTTCCTAAGATCTCATCTCAGTCTCCCCTCTGTCAGGTTAAAGCCATTCCCCCTCGTCCTGTCCTTACAGGCCCTTGTGAAAAGCCCCTCTCCAGATCTCTTGTAGCCCCTTTAGGCACTGGAAGCTGCTCTGAGGTCTCCTGGAGCCTTCTATTCTCCAAGCTGAACAAGCCCAGCTCTCTCAGCCTGTCTCCAGAGCAGAGCTGCTCCAGCCCTCGCAGCATCTCCATGGCCTCCTCTGGACTTTCTCCAACAGCTCTATGTGCCTTTTGTGTTGGTGGCCCCAGAGCTACATGATAGAGCAGGTGATCGTTGGAGGGTTGTACAGTTGTCTGTATAGCAACTGTATGGAGGTGGGAGGAGGGAAGGCGCACACACATGCACATGCTTAAAACTGAAGCTGACTCCAATACATTTGAAATACAGATATAAATGAGTTGCAAAAGTGTCGAATGTCCCAGTAACTCTAACTGTGCAGATGCCAGTGAGTTCGTAGGCATTTATGGCAAGCTGGCCACTTGTTTACGTGCTTTGAGGTGATCAGAACGGAGGGTAAGCAGCTTTTCTTAAGAGTACCCAAACTCCAAACATAAGTGGCAACTCTGGAGTGAAAGTTAGTTTTGAATCAAGGTAAAATCCTTTTTGAGGGTTCCAGTTACATCTGGAGCTACATCCAGTGATATCATCACTTTGCTGTTGTTAACTCCATACTCTAGGCTCCCCTGCACGTTATCCATGCTAACTTCCAGTGTGCATATTCTTGTGTTTTAAATGTGAAGGTGATTTGTCTGTTTTCATCAAGAGGCAATGTAAGTGTATCTTTGTAAGGGTAAATTCATTTGTAGGTTTGATCATCTCTGGAAGAGGTAGCACATGAAGCAGAATATGTATGTCTGATGCCAACTTGCTCTTACAACCAGAACATTAGCTGCATCTTTTCCGACATTTCCTGCCCTCATTGTTAGTGCTAGGAATTAGAAATACAGCAGTTTTATTCAAAGCAGTATAGTGATGTGAAACAAGTATGTTTGACATGCAGATAGCAATGGTGCTGGAATACCATTATAATAGTGGTTCCCAACCCCTCCCGAGTCAGGGAAGAGAAAAAGGCCATGAATATGTTTATTTTTCATAAAATAAGAATGTGTTAATTTTCTTAGTTTTGAAGAAAATGACCTGAAATGGGTTGTTATGTGCCATCAATCTACTGAATTGCAAAAGGGAACAAGCTTTATCTTCCAGGCTGTCTTTTAACAGTTTAATTTTGTGCTTGACTGGCTCACAACATTTTTCTCTTTTAACAGACATTCTTTTTGATGTGTGGCGTAGGCAAGAAGCTTTCAGTAAATTAGTTGTGAAGAGTGTACTTTAAGCATAGATTCTTTCTCTGAGAATTTGGAATAGTAGAAATGATTGTTAGAAATTCATACTTAAGTTTGCTTCTAAATTTTCATAGATACTTCCTCAGTACTTAATAAAGAATTTGAAATCATTGCTATAGTAATTAACTCTTCTATTACAAAGCTTAGTAATACAGTATTTTTTAACATAAAAAGGTTTCAGGTATGTATATTTGCTTTCCATTTGCGTGAAAGAATCATTCTGCAGGGGCACACAGATGTACTTAATTTCTAGCAAATACACGTGAATCTGTTCCTCTTTATATTTTATGTTGTACCTGTCTCTTTTGTTTCTTGTCATATAGAAGATTACTGTCTGCCTTTCCATCCCTTCTGCCTGTTCACTTACAACTGTTTTACCTGCTTTCTTGAATTTTTGCCACCTCTTCTTGTTTCTGCCATTTGTTTCCTGTATCTAGGGTGCTCTTGTCCCTGTCTCTAGCAAGATTTCAGGCACTGCTTGCCATAGACAGCTTGGCGCTGTCCTTTTCCTTTACATAAACCTATATGAAGTCATGGCTGACAGGGGCCTTAAGATGGAGAGAGAAGTAGTAGCTCTCTAGATAGCATCCCAGGGTGGATACAAGTCAGACTCTTCTACTTTTCTTCATCTTTCACATAAGCTGGTTAAGTGCAGAGTTCTGAGAAGAAAGGATAAACTTCCTGGACAGCTTCACTGGGTTTTTTGTACTTCACACCATCTCACTGCATGTCTTATACCTCTTTTGGGGTATACATTTCCCTTTCTTCTAAACACCTCTTTTTAGGACCTGAGAAAGAACCAGGAAAACACTGTGAAGAGCAGTGTGGTATTCATAGAGTCATAGAACAGTTTGGGTTGGAAGGGACTTGTAAAGGTCATCTAGTCTAACCTTCCTGCAGTGAGCTGGGACATCTTCAACGAGATCAGATTGGTCAGGCTCCATCCAGCCCGGCCTTGAATGTTTCCAGGGATGAGGTATCTACCACCTCTCTGGGTAACCTGTGCCAGTGTTTCACCACCCTCATAATAAAAAAAATTCTTCCTTATATCTAGTCTGAATCTTCCCTTTTAGTTTAAAACCGTTACCCTTGTCCTATTGCAACAGGCCCTACAAGTCTGTTCCCATCTTTCTGGTCAGCCGTTTTACGCACAGGAGGCTACTCTAAGGTCTCCCCTTAAGGAGCCTTCTCTTCTCCAGGCTGAACAAGCCCAGCTCTCTCAGCCTGTCTCCAGAGCAGAACTGCTCCAACCCTCACAGTCTCTCCGTGGGCTCCTCTGGACTGGCTCCGATGGCTTCAAGTCCCTCTTGTGTTGTTGCCTCAGAAATGCACACAGGACTGCAGGGGGGAAGTCTCCCAGAGTGCAGTAGAGGGGAATTGAAAATGATGTTTTGGGCTGAACCATTGCCAGAGATAGCATTCACTCAAATTACAGCCTCCAAAGTGTAAATATGAGATAAATTCAGTTTTGAGTCTTGATCTGCGTTTTCCTTTTTTTTTTTTTTTTTCTTAAAAAGGATACCATTAAGTCTGCTCTGCTGTCACTGTCCCTTTCAAATATATGTTCCATTTGAAAAATAATCTAGCTTTTTGCTGTTGGATCATTGATCATAAATCCTAACAAAGCAATAGTATGAAAAATAAAGAATATGTTAAATACATGCATCCATATGTTAAATACTAAATTAAAAATAGGGAAATACTGAATTAAAAATGAGAAAAATGACTTCTCTGTTTTTTCACTTGTATGAACTTCTCATAGAATGTGAAATCAAGGTAAGTAGCCATTTGTAGTTAAAATGTGCCGCTCTTAATTACAGGAATTTGGCAATGAAAGAATAATTTGTGTATAGAGGACATAATTATTAACACTTTTTTGTATTTATGATGCTAGAATTGTCAGTGTTTAAGCATCCGTGTACATCTCATAGGAAAGCCGGAAATGATTTGTTGAAAAATTTAGACGTTTATTTCATCATATTCAATGGATTCTTCAATCTGTATCAGCTTATCAAAGGAAACAGTAATTAAAAGTGTAATTGACTAGCCAGCTGTTTCCTGTTTTCCATCCAGCAGCCTCTTATTAAAAACATTACAAAACATTTAAAGCTCTTTATCTGAGGGAGATGAGAAGTGTGCTGTGCCAAATTCTGCTCAAGCAGTGAGATTTAAATGATAGTTTCTTAGTTCAAAGCATATTGGGCGACTAGTATCTGTAGGCATGTACTACTCTGTGTGGAGCCAGGCTGTGTTACCAACTGGTAGGGAAATCCCTTTTAAAACATGACAGACAGAACACCAGAGTGCTTTGTTCCTGGAGGGGAGCACTGCATGACTGAAGCTGAACATGTGGTTGAATTTTCCTCACTACACACAAGTCCTCTAATAGCAGTACAGTTCTCAGGCTAGGCTTATGTATTGAGACCAGTAAGCAGGCACATACTGAAGATGATCTCTACCTTGCTGCATTGGCATACTTAAACAAGGTAAAATATATGTGTCTTTTCTGTATGGGTAGGATATGTTTTGCCCATCGGGTTTGCAGTGTTCAGTCTCAAGCTTGGAAATTATTCTCCTCAGGTACAAGAAGGGCCTCATGGAACCGTTCCGTAGTTCAGTTTTCCTTTTTTGAGATGGTTGGGAACTGCAAAGGTCCCCTTAATTATGAAGAATCTCTGTTGCTCTTTTGGACATGCCCAGTTAACAGTGAGGATGTAACTGGCCTCCTTTTGTGTTGATACTGCTCTTCCCCTTGGACCAACGCAAGATAAATCATGACCAAACTCAGCAGCTGTCTTTCCAGAAAGCTGAGTTTGGCCTTTCTGGGGTTTAACACAGAACTCTCAAGATCTGAAGACATCTTTGAATGTTTGTCTACCATTTGCAGGTTTTTGTTTTTTTTTTTTTTTTCAATGTACGAGAGCCCAATTTCTTCTTGAGTTAGAATTATTAAAAATAAAAATCCTATTTGCAATTAGAGCACATAACCAAAACCCTGAAGACTGTTGTTTTTGGTCTGGAGAATGAACGTGATATTCATTCTCAAATTAAGACCTGTAACAGTGAAGGTTCCTGCTGCTTTTTTTGCTTTCATTCAGTTTACTTTCTTGGGGACTTACTGCTCATTCCGTACTTGGATTTGTTGTTATAGTCAACTCTTTTCCCGTTCACCCCCCCATCTTAAATGTCATCCTGTTTTCACTGATGACTAAAGATCAGTTTGGTTCTGGAGTGCAGGATAAGCGTAAGTCACGCTGAGGAAGGCTAGCAGAAACCAGGGTAGTCTCATGGCTTGACAGGAATGAAGGAGAAGAACTTTAGTAACAGCAAGGGAAAAAAGTATGGGGATAGAGCAGAACTTCGCCTGTTGTGTTTAGATTTGAAGATAGTGTCTCACTAAATATCTTTTTGAATTGGAGTCTCTTTATTTTAGTCGTAGCTGGAGGGCTCAGATGGAATCATATTTGGAAGAAAATTGGGGGTAATACAGTTTTCCAGCCATGCTAGGTTGTAGGATCATTACAAAAAATGCACTGTAGTAGCACACAGGTGGATCTTCCCTGAAAAAGGATGAAAAGGCTTGCAAGGTACAGGCCATGTGCAAAGGTAAACTCTGAAGCTTCCTCAAAACAGGGTTGGTTTGATTTTTGGGATGGACATGCTTAGTAGTTTTTTGTTTTTTTTTTTTTTATGGCTTCTAGCTGCATCTGTGGTTCCAAATGCTGACAGCTGCAAGGCTGTGTTGTGGCTTACAGTTTTACTTCTTTAGTGTAGGGGAGACTTGAACATGCGAGGCGTCACAAACTTTGGTCATCCAAACAGAGGGAAAAAGGAGAAAAACCTAGTAATAGGCTGAGTAGTTATAGTGTCTATCATATCCTTTTGTTTGGAGTCAGTTCGAGTGATGCTGTCAGTAGCGTGAGAGGAGAATGAAATGTGAATGGCAAGTTATGCATGCCAGAAATCGAGAAATAAGGTAAGAGACTGTGCCACAGTCTCAGCTGAAAAACATGGCTAGGTAATCAGCTTAAATAGTATGTTCTGTCTTTCCTGTTGCACATGAAGTTTGGCCATAGAAAAGGAAGGAGCATATCTTTTCATCTAGCTACTGGATGATGGAAGTTCTTTACCTGAAGAGGATTTCTGAATGAAAAATTCCTTAGTTTTTCAAAGAGCATCCACAGCTCAGAGCACAGATTTGAGTTTCTGAGACATGAGATGAGACTGCAGAACCAGATCATCTAGACCACAATGTGGTCAAAGAGCAACTATGGGACTGTAAGTATTCCAGTATTTGCTCCATTTCTGATCTCATTAGTAGTAGGTAGTTGTAAATAGTAATTAAATGCTATATGCTCATCTCTTTTCTATATCACAGAAGGAACTGCCTGGTGAAACTGCTGTTAAGACAAGGAAGGCTATACAGCCAGTGTATATGTTCTTATTGGTGTTATAAAACTGTAGCTGATTTATATTGTGTTTAATAACTCACAGTTTCTTAGAATCATTTGTTTCTCAGAATCTTGGAAAAATTTGGCTTTGATGGTATTTCTGGAGTTCATTTTGTTTAATGTCTTGTTCAAAGCAGGGGTCTGTCTTCAGTGTTAGGTTTCATGGAGTTTTGCCCAGTTTAGAAAATCCTCAAGGAAGGGAGCCCACAGCTTCTCTGTACCACCTGCTTGTGTGCTTCATGGGTCTTGTGGGGAAGATGGTTTGGTTTGGGCTTTTTTTCCCTAAAGTCTGAGCAAAATTTTCAACAAGTTGCAACTTGCAGCTGCTTGGCTTTGTTCTTTCTTTATGCACCTCTGACAACAGTCTGTTTCAGGATTTGGACAGTAGAATCACAGAATCAACCAGGTTGGAAAAGACCTTCAAGATAGTCAAGTCCGTGCATTACCCCAGCACTGCCAAGGCCGCCACTAAACCATGTCAGTAAGGGCCTCATCTACATGGTCTACGCTTCCACTTTCTACTCATTTACACTTCCAGGGACAGTGATTCCACCACTGCTCTGGGCAGTCTGTTCCAATGCCTGACTACTCTTTCAGGGAAGAAATTGTTCCTAATATACAGTCTAAACCTCCCATGGTGCAGGTTGTGGCTGTTTCATCTTGTCCTGTCCCTTGTTCTTTGGGAGAAGAGATCAGCCACCTCATGCCTCCAATCTCCTTTCAAGTAGCTGTAGAGAGCGATAAGGTTCCCCCGAGCCTTCTCTTCTCCCAGACTAAGCCCCCTCAGGTCCCCCTCAGGTCCCCTCAGGTCCCTCTTCTCCAGACTAAACCCCCTCAGGTTCCTCATCAGGCTTGTGCTCCAGGCCCTTCACCAGCTCCACTGCCCTTCTCTAGATTCCCTCTAGTTTGTTGGTAGGTGTCTTGTTCTGGAGGCCCAAACTGAACTCAGTGCTCCAGATAAGGCCTTCCATATACCAAGTAGAGTGGTATAATCACTTCTCTTGAACTTACCATCCTTGTGCTGCTGCAGCTCAGTATGGGTTAGGTGCCATGGGAACTGTTTGCCTGCATGATACTCAAATTACCCCAGTATTTTCCCCTTCTTTTTCTTTGCACAAAATGCATAGCAATATCCCTTAGTGTCTTACCTGAATGGAGAAATACAGATGGAGAAGTATAATGTAGCCTAGACATACTGTTCCTCAATATGGGTCATGTAGACCTATTTAATGTCACTCTGAGTATGAAGCCTTGTGTGGTATATAAACACCATGCTGTGGCTTTTCTTTGAAGCTTAGCTGAATGTATTTCCCACCTTATCTTTAATGATGGGTAATAGTTGGAAGAATGGCTACCCAAAAGTTTCAGGTCTGGGTATAGATCAGGTACTTCTTTTTTTTTTTTTTTTTTTTTTTGCATGTCAAGTATTAAAAAGTGTGAAAGATGTTATGGGCTAAATGTTTACTTTCTTTTTTCACCTGCTTAATTTTTTTTTTTAAGTTTGTAATCCCACAGGGTCATGCAAAGTGTTTGTGAGGATTTGGTTTTTCTGTGGGTTTTTTTATGGGAGATTTTTTTCAGGCATGTGTTGCTATCTGACAACTGCCACTTTGAGAACCAGTTTCTTCTGACAGGATTTGGCCGAGGAATTCATGGCAGAAATGTTAGGCTGTTGCTTCTGCTCTGAACTGTGGTCTGCACTCCTTGTAAACTGAAAGGAGAAAATTTCCAGTTCCCACTAGTTTATTTGGAGTATCAAGGGTTCTCCAGCTGTGAACACAAATCTGTGGATCAGAGGGCAGAATATGTAGCTAATTTTGACTGCTGATGAGTTTCCAGAGATGGGTCATTACTTTCTGTAATGCAGACAGGGCATAGATAGATTTCTTCCTGGAGGCCTTTCAGCTCTTCCATTCCCTCAATACATCTATGTGGAAAGTATAACCATCTGCTCCCTGGCCTCCTGCTTCTTTCAGGCTGTCCCTAGGGGACATCCATGTTTTCTCTCTTCCTCTAGTACAGCAGTACAGCCCAACGAAACAGTTGGACTGTCTTCTCATATGAGTTCCCTCTTGCTCTGTTGTTAGTGTGTATGTATATAATAATAATTTTATTATAAATAAATAGTGGGCAAGCAGTGGGCATACTGTGTCTTTACAGTGCACAAGAAGGTGTGTAAGAGCCTGAGAAGGATCTAGATCCCCTCTTCAGAGCCTTTAACTTAGGTGGTTTCAGTGCAGTGATTTGTGGAAAATCCAGCTATGGCCTTCCTGCTTGCAGAAACAATATACCTTCTTAGTGTGGTCTGTATGAGATGTTAAGCTCTTTTAGTAAATTTCCACAGCAATTCTCATGCTTGTTAAGGAACAGAATTTATGTTTTTGACAGTTCTTGGCAGGTAGAGTTGTGGTAGTAGTGTGGGAGGATAGTTTAGATTGATTTATGACAGATACCTGGATGGACTGTCTCACTGCCTCCATTATTTCTTATGTAATCATGATGTTTCATAAGCTGACAATGACTTCCATTCAACTTCTATTTATGCTGTCTGCCTGTGCTAATAGAATATCATTTTATGTGTCACCTTGGCAAATGCACCACTCATGCTTCAGCGGCACTCCTGAGGACCACTGTGAATTTTCTATGGCTGATACATTCAGGTTTGGTTTGGGGGAGTCTTTAATACTGTGAAGAAGTCACTAACTTTAATTCAAGATTCTTTCTAGAAGTATGTTGTAGCTGTCTGCTTATAGTTTTAATTAATCTTAACAGCCTCACCTAGGAAACACTTTGCTGTCTTGGACAAAGCACGAGGTGTTCTGCATATGTATGTGTAGAACCCATATAACTTTGTTTTGAGGGCCAGTGGTATTTCAAATATATTAAAACAAAAATGCCTAACAGACTTTTGCTCAGGCACAACGTAAGGGGAAGGGGAATAACATTGCTAGGCATTGAACTTGACTTCGTTCAGACTGAATTTGGGCAATTACTTCTGCTGCTAGGACAGATGTGTCTTTGAATAAGATGTACTCAATTTTTTTCCATAAACTTTATCCTAGAATGTAGTTGTAATGGTGAGTTTCAATGACAGTGGGCATTGATTTGACAGAAGCACAGTGGTTATGACTTAGCTGCAAGATCTGGTAGGTGGAAAGCCTTTCCAAAAAGATTAGAAGAGAAACGAAGAAAAGTGCTTTGTGCTCAGAAGTTTTTGCTGTTCAAAATGGGAAAATTTCTTGTTCTTGTCAATCAACAGAAGTATGATCAGACAACACATGACCTTGTGAAGCGAAGTGTGTTCACTTCTGAAAGATGTATAATACAGTGAAGGACATGTGGGGTTGAGAGTGAGATATTAGGAAAAAAAAGCTGCTATACAGAGCAAGGAGATAGTTCAAAATTCACCATACACACTTCTGTTATTGTTCTGAAACTAGTTTTATTTATCTATCATCTTTTCGTTCACTCTGCCTGTTCAGAATTTTTTGCCTGTAGTCACTCTTTTATTATTATTAAATTTATTACTAATATTTATGAAGAATTTGAAGGGATTTTTAATGATGCAAGGTCAGGTTGTAATATTTCTAGTTATATGATATGTAATGCAAAGCTCAGTTTTCCTGTCTGCCACCCTATTGTCTGGTGACATAAACATTGTTTTACACATCCCTTTTGGTAAAAAGTGTGGTAATTTGGAGGGAGTTTTGAGAGTTGGTTATCACTATGTTAGAGGATGGTTTAAAATAGTATTAATTTAGATATGAAATTATGTAAAGTATTTCTTCATATGAGCAGATTCAACAGTGGTTTGCAGTAGGGCATCGTCTTTGTAAAAAATAAATATTGCAGGATAGCTGGCTTCTGGGGGAATACATCAAAAGTAGATTAAAATGATGGTATAATTCCTGAATTGCATTTCTGCTTTCTTTTCCAAACAGTTGTATAGATGGGACTCTCATTTTGACCCTGACATTGCTTCTCTAAGTGAAATCTCTTTTTCCCTAAGCGTGAGTTTTGTTGTGCTTCCCGGAGATCAGCAGTTTGTAGTGCGTGTCATGTACTGTAAAATTTGGCACTCAGCTCCTCATCATGGTTTGAGTAAGGAGCAGTTGCAATTTTTCTGCTTTTTATGCTGCAGTATTTCCTTTTAACATGTGGCTGTATTAGCAAATAGATGTATTGCTGTCCTGTGATGTTCTTATGTGGGAGGTAAGGGTGTAGCTCCTGCGGCTGTGGCTGCTCCATCTCAACAGTGTTCACTTTGGTCTCACCTTAGACTTGCTCTTAAAACCCCTTTCTCACTTCTGTCAGCTCCTTTATTATACCAGTGACAGATACTTACAGAGTTTGGTCAAGTGATCTATCTGATGTTGGTGATGATCTTGCTTCAAGAGGAAGGTTGAACAATGGGATTCCAGAGGTCCCTCAGTGATTTCTGCAGTTTCAGAGGTGGGATATGTGGTTCCACTGTGCTTGCTGTGATCATTGCTGACATTCAAACTCAAGTTGTTAAGCAATGAAAATAGGAAAACTTGGAGGTGGGGGGAGGGCAGACGAGTCTTCTTGCTGACCAATTGCAAATACTGAAATAAAGTTTCTGGCCCTAGGGACAGTGGGAAGAGGACTGTGATACAAACCTGAGACAATAGCAAGTGCTTCTAAAGCTTTCTGGTGGCAAGCTTTTGCCACCATTTGAACTAGATTATCTTTGAGGTCCTTTCCTACCCTAACTATTCTATGAATGGTCCTTTGAATTTCCATTAGAAATAGTGATCAAAGCTGCCTGCTCTGGTACTGTCATCATCACCATCTTTTCACTTCATTGTTGCTGAGCCATTTAATCATGCTAAGCCAGCAAAACCCCTTTTTTTTCTTAACTCTCCTCCTCTGATTTTTTTCTGTGGTGGCATGCTCAAAATGCTTGTCACAAGGCCAGAAAAGCTCTACTTCCATTGCAGAGGAAGCAGTGGGAATAAGCAGCCACAAATGGGTGGCGAAGAATGATACCATGGCAGGCGGTAGCTGCACTGGTGTAGACCAAGCATGGAACTGCAGCTGCAAAGTAGTTGAGACCAGCCTTGGTAACAAGAGCTAATGCTGAGGTCAATGAGTATTTATCCCCTTTGTATAAAGTATGCATTGTTTGAAGCTTATGACCCCATGTTTAAAGAAAATAGAGAAAATTATTTTGTCTGATGGGAACGAACACAGATAATTAACGTTTTATGTAGTACTCAGCAAAAGCTTCTGTATCATAAGAAAAAGATGTGAAAAACTCCATGGGTTGTGCTAGGATCACATTTGTGGTGTCCTTCTGGAGAAACTTCTGTTGACTGTTGGCTGATAAACTTCTTGACATACTGCTGTGTGCTTAAGCCCTGAGTGTTTTCAGGAATGCGCAATGTCATGCATCTGGAATTTTTTGAACTGTTCTCTAACAGAAAGACGCTGCAGTGAAATCTTGTGAAAAAATTGCAGTTAAAAAAAAATTAAATAAATGAAAGTGTGTGTTAATTCTGCTGGAAGTTTCCAACATACGTCAGAAAACTCAGGGCAGAAATAGCCACAGAACAGTTAAATAAGGCCCCAAAGTATGGCCTGCTGTGGGGGACTTGATGTTGTGCAGAAAAGAGAAAAAAGCCACAGGGGTGATCCCAAGCTATCATGAGAAATGGTTAGATCTATGTCTCACTCACAGTTGGCATTCAGAAAGAGGTGTTTTTCATGGTGGGGTGTAACTGGGGAGCATTATTGTGTTGTTGCTCATGTAGTATGGCAGGTAATAGGTGGAGTGTTCCTATATCTTGTTTTGTGGTGGTGGTGTTGGTTTGGATTGGTTTTTTTGTTTTGTTGTTTATTTTGTTTGAAACCCTGCAACAGAGGTTTTTGTTGTTTGGCATAATCCTGAATGGAGGGATTGTGGTGCCAGTGGTGTGTTAGTCTCCTCATGATACCAAATCAGAGTTAGTTGCGTCGTCCCGTCGTCCCGGTGTCATGTTCTATATAGCACTTGCAAAACACAGAGAGAAATATGACTGGAAGTGCTGATTTCTGAAGAGGAATTGTATGAGCTGATACAACTGCATGAGGTGCTGAAGATCAGTTCACATAGTGTTGTTTATTGGGTATAAACAGCTCTGTGTTATCATTTCACAAGTAAACTGTATGTGCCTTGGATGCTTAATGGAAAGAACTGCTATGTTGGAAGTTAAGAGCTTCTACGCATTTATCCTCCATTCTGTTTGCACGTGTTGTTTATTCATAGCCATACATGATGGAGAAACTTGGATGTTTTTAGGTAATTTCTCTGTTGTGTTTTGAGTTTAACTATGTTTTTCCAGCATTCTTTGCAGTCACTTCAACTTCATATCCTTTCCAAGTTGACAGGAGTTGCTCACTGTTCGCAGTCCTAAGTATTGAACCACCACCACCAGATGCAGTGTTGAGCTTTCTGGAGCTTTGCACAGCACACTCATTTTGACAATAAACCCGTTGATCCCATTCTGTGTGTTGTTCTCCGCCCAGCTTTGCGCCTATTCTGTAATAAGCACTTTCATGTAAGTCATGCTTATATAGCTCAGTTATGAGAATGTATGAAATGATATAAAATAAACTCACTGAAATCATGTCAGAAATCAGAAGGAGCCTGAAAATGATTGTGTCTATTTGTGAGTGCAGTAACTGCTGGAGCGCAACTGTGCTTTTGTTGTCCTGTAGTACCTACTTCTGTTCTAATATACCATGCCTACATAACCCTCTGTGCTTTGCTTTGCTAATAGCCTCTTTGCTCTCTATTCTAGATAGCTCTTGTCTCTGAGTCCCTAAAGCTAAAAGAATGTTTTCTTCAAACTTTTTGGAGCCAGACTCTTGGTTTGGAGATATGGGTGGAGTTCTTTTCAGCTGTAGTTCTGCTAAGGTGGCTAGACAGAAATCAGGATCTAGATGTTAAGAAATGTTGATTCTTTGAATGGTAAAAGACAAGCAAGGAATTTTTCCCATTTTTTTCTGTAGTGTGTGTGTGTATGTGTGTATATATATATATACGTTAAATATACATATGTGTATATATATCTATTAAAGTGTGTCAGTTGCTTCTAGGCTCTTCAGCAGCTTCTAGCATAAATGAGGGGTTTCAGATGGGACATTTGGAAGGCTGGAAGTCTTGTGGGGTATTGTGTTGTATGTAGTACATTTTTAGCATACAGGTGGCCCTGCCATGGCAGGGGGATTGGAGATCATCTAATCTCCAGAGGTCCCTTTCATCCTAACGAGATATTTTCCCTCCCAAACTTAGTGATCTCTTTTAAATATTTTTCCTGCATCATTTAGTAAGCAGTGAATCTTTAAGTGAATGCACTGAATTGCCAGATGAATAGAGGGATAAAACCCAGTGATGTTGACCCTATTTAATTTTCCCAGTTGGGTGACAGATAAATGTAACAGAATCATAGAACAGTATAGGTTGGGACTTACGTATTTTGTTATAAATATAAAAGTGTGTTTGTCTGCATAAATGTATTTGAAAATCCCATCCTTTATGCATCTATTTATGGACACATAGATTTCATATTCTTAACTATGGCTGATGGTAATCTCTTCAAGCAACTCCCATAACTCATGTTATGATGGCAGACAGTTCTGCATCAAATCCCAGTGCATTTAGGGAGCCAGAAATTTTAATAAGGGCTCTGTAGGTTTATCCGTACCGTCAGCTGACAATTTCAAACCCTGAAGTATCTCCGCCCAATATCCAGTTAAGGGTGGCAGTGGGGGTATTTGTGCAAGGAAAGTAAAAAAGCTTTGTGAAGTTGATTTTCATAATTAACTAGCCCTAGCAATGTCAGGGGTCCATGAGGTTGCTTGTTTTCAGAAGTCCTAGAAGGAATATCAGTAAAATACTGGATGAGTTGCACAGCAGTTCATTGTAGATGTTCTGAGAAGAATGGTGTTTAAAGTCGATGGCGAATTGACTTCTGATTTAAACAGGCATTGGTAGCTGGAGAGATAAAGCGTCAGCATAAGCATCCACACACATTCTGGCTATAATCAGAAAAATGGCCTATGGGTGATCATCTGGCTAAACAAAGGGCAGACACAAAAACCTCTGCATTGAATTTTGTTTTCATACATCGTGATGAAAATTCAGATATTTTTTCCATCCATTAAAGAGGTGCCTATAACTTTCCAGGTTTTTTTTTGCTTTACCTAGAAATCAGATGCATACTTTGATAAAGTGTCAGATAATTGTTTGATGATGCTATATCTAGAGTATAAATATTGAAATATATGAAGATCCTCACAAATAACCAAGTTGTCTAGTTCTAATTTCTAGTAACCATTTGCTGTTAATATAGTTGATGAACAAAAATACTGCTATAGAAGTCACTCAAATTATATTGATTGTTGCTTGCTAAAGTTTATGCTAAGGTGTTGGATAAATTTGGTTGTGAAGAATGAAGAGAAAAATGAGGGAAAAATCAAAATGCATTAAATAAAACGACAGCAATTTTTTCACCATTACTTTAAAACAAGCAGGTGTAGCATGAATCATTCAATGAATTACCCCCGAAAGCCTCCTGTTTTGACTTTGGCTTTAAAAACCAGCTCTGCAGACCTTGCTAAGCCTCACTTTTCTGAAGAAGTAGAAATGAGAAATCAAGTCTCATTTTAAAAAGATTTCTGTAAGTCTATACTCACACATGGTCAACAGACAAGCCCTGCAGTCTTGCAGGACATACTTGAAGGCTTGTACTCTCCTCACCTCTGGGTAGCATGTAATAGTGCTGAAGGGTATTCTTGCAAAAGGCTGTACTGAGTATACATGCTAATTTAGCCAAATGGATGGATATGTTAGAGCAGATTATTAGTGAAGCTTGGAGCAAGTGAAAAATGCAAGGAAGAAAATAGCTGGTTGCTGTCAGAGGCTGAGGAAGACAGACTAATTGTCTTTTACAGAAATCTGTCCGCTTTAAAAATGTTTGCTCATTCTGAATAGGGTTGGGGCAGAGGAGAATCCCAGAGGATATGGAGAATGAACACTTACTTGGATAAATCAGTGAAAACCAAGGCACTTGAAGTAATCAAGGAATCATCTAGGATGTGCTAAGAAAAGTCAAACCTTGAAGACTCAGTTTATTTGACATGTATTATAGGAAAATAACTCTCACTTTTAAGAGCTGATCCTCAGAGATGTATTGATCCTTTCAGATGGGAATATGTACACTGTAATGCAGAAAACCTGTGTGGTTTTTTTCCTGTGAATTAAAAAAGCCCTGCAGAAAGGGTATTGTTTATTTTCCTTCCTATAACACTTGCACAATCCCTCTCATTTGCATAATTCCATTGTGCTAGAAGTACTTAATTCATTAATTAATTAAAAATTAATTAAATTTATTAAATTAATTTGAATTAATTCGTTAATTCATGTCACATGGTAGTATGAGATCAGATACTCTGGGGCCACATAGTTGTAATGTATGTCCTTTACTGATAGCTTTCTACTAGCTGGTTATTCTGTGCTCATTCTGTAGCTGTGTAATTATGCTCAAAAGTTTCAGGGGGAGTGTGTGTGAATTTTGATTTTGGATTTTTTTTTGTTTTTATTTTTTTGTTGTTGTTGTGTTGTTTTTTTTTGTTTCTGTTGCGGTTTTTTGTTTGTTTGTTTGTTTCTGTTGTTGTTGTTTGAACCAGTACATCTCTTTTATGCTGTATTAGCAGCTGTAGAAATTGAATTGATAATGCAGGAGGGTATCAAAGGAAACTAGCTAGATTAATTTCTCATGGGTTGCAAAACTGGGTGAAATCCTGTACTGCTGTAATTCTCAATTACTTACTGACAATAAGGGAGGATTCATGGAAGATATGTCATTTGGCTTAATGGTGGAACAGAGTAAGTTTGCTACCTTTGCTGGTACTGTTGAACTGAGAGGAATCTCGGGAGTACTGACAACATCCTTGACATCCTGGACTGCAAAGAGACTAAAAGTATCAAGTTCTTTAGCACAAGGAAGACAAAAGTATTCCTTGTTAGTTAGAAAATAAAAGGGATAGGAATACTTTATTTCAGCTGCATAGCAGAAATGATGCAATGGGTTCATGTTGCAACAGGTTGTACAATATAGAAAAAAGTCTTCAAAGGTAAAGATAATTAAATATGGTAATAGGAAGCATGGGACAATTACTTCATTTTTTAATCATCATAAATCTTTAAGAACAGGTAAGCCAAATACTTAACAATTAATAAAAAAATATTTACATCTATGTTGTAGTAATATATAGGGTTGCAGGTATACTAGGCAACCTCTGTAAGTCTCCTTTGGGCTTGCTGTTTGGGTTTTACTTGTTTGCAGTTTTACAATGCAAAGAAGAAACATTTAAAAACCTGACCACAGGTGAGAAATGTTTTGAGTCCACCCAAGTAGATAATCTCTTCATTCTTTGCCCATTCAATTCTTAGCAAATAAAAGGTGAAAGAAGGTACACCTTCATAACCTACTTAAGTGTTTTTCACGAAGGGAGCATAAATACTGAAAGTCAGTTGTGTATCCTTTGCAGGTTACGGGATGACAGAATTAGGATAGAAAGGATGGAAAACCTCCATTTTGAATACAGCCGTGCTTTCCAGCTGATCACTGATTTTTACACTAAAGAAGTGCCTGGTACTACAGGTATGTCATTCAGAATGTCTTTGAAGCTGTGTTAGCTTTGCATAAAAAAAGAAATACATACAGTTGCATCCCATCAGATATTAATGGACTTGTCTATGTCCAATTTGTTTTAAGTATTCCCTAACTTGATCCTCCTCTGTTAAGGAGGTATCTTCATTGCTCCAGAATTTCCCACTGATCTGAGAGGCCTTGGATTCCTCAAGGCACATCTTGCCAGTAAAAATCAAAAAGGCATAGAGTTCCTCAGCCTCTTCCATGTCCTTTGTCACCAGATGTGCCCCACTCAGCAGCTGGTCCACATTATCTCTTGTCTTACTTTTGCTCCTGATGTACTTGTAGAAGCTCTCATTGCCCTTTATATACTTTGCCAGTCTCAACTCCAGGTGGGCCTTGGTTTTCCTAACCCCATCCTGCAAGCTTGAACAATGTCTCTATATTCTTTCTGGGTCACCTGTCCCTGCTTCCGTCTCATACTCCTTTTTAGCATTTGAATTGATCAGGAGCATCTTCTTCATCCATGCAGGCCTTCTGTCACCTTTACTTCGTTTTGTGCACATTGGAATCTTTTCTGAGCTTGGAGGAAGTGAACCTTGAAAGTGGACATTGTTTAAATAGAGATATGTATAGCATCCTTTCTTTTTCATAGTTCGAAGATGTTTGTTTAGGCAGATTTAAATTCACGTATGCATAGTATCAGCTGCGGGAAATTATTCAATATAAAATGTTTCCTCAAGTACTTGTGTGTGTTAACATTCTAAGAACAGAAGAACACCTTTAAAAAACATCTGTGAAAAAACTTAACTGAATAGGGTTCTAAAAAATACCGGTTTATGTTGAGATATCATTGAGTGAAATTTCCTGTTGTTGCAGCTGGTCCAGAAATTGTAATAGAGCACTGTTTAGAAACACTATCAAATATAAAATTTTTCTCACAAAGATGGAACCATGTTCTGCAGACTGGCAAAGGCAGATAAATCATAGAATCATAGAACAGTTAGGGTTGGAAAGGACCTTAAGATCATCTAGTTCCTACCCCCCTGCCATGGACAGGGACACCTCCCACTAAACCATGCCATCCAAGGCTGTGTCCAGCCACACCTTGAACGCCGCCAGGGATGAAGCATTCACAACATTCCTGGGCAGCCCATTCCAGTTCCTCACCACTCTTACAGTAAAGAATTTCTTCCTCATATCCAATCTAAACTTCCCTGTTTAAGTTTGAACCTGTTACCCCTTGTCCTCTCACTACAGTCCCTAATGAAGAGTCCCTCCCCAGCGTCCGTATGGGCCTCCTTCAGATACTGGAAGGCTGCTATGAGGTCTCCACGCAGCCTTCTCTTCTCCACGCTGAACAGCCCCAACTTTCTCATCCTATCTTCATATGGGAGGTGCTCCAGTCCCCTGATCATCCTCGTGGCCCTCCTCTGCACTTGTTCCAACAGTTCCATGTCCTTTTTATGTTGAGGACACCAGAACTGCACACAATACTCCAAGTGAGGTCTAAACAAGAGCAGAGTAGAGGGGCAGGATCACCTCCCTCGACCTGCTGGTCACGTTCCTTTTGATGCAGCCCAGGATGCAGTTGGCTTTCTGGGCTGCGAGAGCACACCACTGGCTCATGTTCATTTTCTCATCAACCAACACCCCAAAGTCCTTCTCCGCAGGACTGTTCTGAATTTCTTCTCTGCCCAACCTGTAGCTGTGCCTGGCATTGCTCCGACCCAGGTGTAGGACCTTGCAGTTGTCATGGTTAAACTTCATGAGGTTGGCATCAGCCCACCTCACAAGGATGTCAAGGTCCCTCTGGATGGCATCCATTCCCTCCAGCATATCAACCGAATCACACAGCTTGGTGTCACTGGCAACTTGCTGAGAGTGCGCTCAATCCCACTGTCCATGTCATTGACAAAGATGTTATACCAGTGCCTGTTCATGCCTTTTAACTTGCATGATGTTGCCAGCAGTAGTGGAGATATCAGAATTTAGATCGTAGTTTATGTATTTAGAAATCTTTTGTGCCAACAGTTACTCATTTTTTATGAAGAAAAACCTGTGGAGTTAAGTGTTTCGTGATGTGCTTACATTATTGTAATGTTCTGTATTCTTTGGAACCATGTTTTTTTGGAACCTGACTTTATGTTGATTTGTAGATATTGTAACACACTGAACATATATTCATAGAATCATAGAATAGTTAGGGTTGGAAAGGACCTTAAGATCATCTAGTTCCAGCCCCCCTGCCATGGGCAGGGACACCTCACACTAAACCATGCCATCCAAGGCTGTGTCCAGCCACACCTTGAACGCCGCCAGGGATGAAGCATTCACAACTTCCCTGGGCAACCCATTCCAGTTCCTCACCACCCTTACAGTAAAGAATTTCTTCCTCATATCCAATCTAAACTTCCCTTGTTTAAATTTGAACCTGTTATCCCTTGTCCTCTCACTACAGTCCTTAATGGAGAGTCCTTCCCCAGCATCCCTATAGGCCCCCTTCAGGTATTGGAAGGCTGCTAGGAGGTCTCCACGCAGCCTTCTCTTCTCCAGGCTGAACAGCCCCAATTTTCTCAGCCTATCTTCATATGGGAGGTGCTTCAGTCCCCTGATCATCCTCGTGGCCCTCCTCTGCACTTGTTCTAACAGTTCCATGTCCTTTTTATGTTGAGGACACCAGAACTGCACACAATACCCCAAGTGAGGTCTCATGAGAGCAGAGTAGAGGGGCAGGATCACCTCCCTCGACCTGCTGGTCATGCTCCTTTTGATGCAGCCCAGGATACGGTTGGCTTTCTGGGCTGCAAGCGCACACTGCTGGCTCATGTTCATTTTCTCATCGACCAACACCCCAAAGTCCTTCTCTGCAGGGCTGCTCTCAATCTCTTCCCTGCCCAACCTGTAGCTGTGCCTGGGATTGCTCTGACCCAAGTGTAGGACCTTGCAGTTGTCATGGTTAAACTTCATCAGGTTGGCATCAGCCCACCTCACAAGCGTGTCAAGGTCCCTCTGGGTGGCATTCCTTCCCTCCAATGTATCAACTGAACCACACAGCTTGGTGTCATCGGCAAACTTGCTGAGGGCGCACTCAATCCCACTGTCCATGTCACCCACAAAGATGTTGAACAAGACCGGTCCCAACACTGATCCCTGGGGGACACCACTCGTTACTGGTCTCCAGCTGGACATTGAGCCATTGAGCACTACTCTTTGCGTGCGGCCATCCAGCCAGTTTCTTTATCCACTGCGTGGTCCACCTATCAAATTGATTAAATTAAAAAATAGATTATGTTTTTTGTAAAATACGAAACTATGAAACAGTTAACAAGAAAATAACTTTTTTCCATAGGTCCTCAAAAACTATCTGTAATACTAAGCCTGGATAAGCCCGTTGTTTGCTCTCTGGCAGCAGTAATTACATACCTTAAAGAATTTAATTTGGAAAGGATGCTTTACAATCCAAGGTGAGTTGCCTTACATAACTTTCAGTTCAAAGCACCAATATGTGTACCGGTACTATCGTCTAACTTTTAGCAGGCAACTTCTCTGATTGTAATGAACCTACTTGCTAAGAGTTATAAGTCCTTGTAAAAATCGTAGCACACATTTCAGCTCCTGATCAGAACTAAAGTAATCAAGTGATTTTATCAAGTGATGTTTCATGAAAATTTTAACCATAAAATCACAGACTGGTTTGGGTTGGAAAGACGTTAAAGCTCATCCAGTTCCAATCCCCCATCACAGGCAGGGACACCTTCAACTAGGCCAGGTTTGCTCCAAGCTCCATCCAACCTGACCTTGAACACTGCCAGGGATGGGGAGCCACAGCTTCTCTGGGCAACCTCTGCCAGGGCCTCACCACCCTCGCAGGGAAGAACTTCTGCCTAAGAGCTCATCTCAGTCTCCCCTCTGTCAGGTTAAAGCCATTCCCCTTGTTTTGTCCCTACAGGCCCTTGTCAGAAGCCCCTCTCCAGGTTTCTTGTAGCCCCTTTATGCACTGGCAGCTGCTCTAAGGTCTCCCCTTAAGGAGCCTTCTGTTCTGGAGGCTGAATAAGTCCAGCTCTCTCAGCCTGTCTCCAGAGCAGAGATGTTCTCCAAGCAGTTCTGTGGCCTCCTTGTCTTGACATTACTATCAGTAATGTAAGTGAACATGTACTGTTGCCAGGTATAACTGAAAGCAAAATTTGGTAGATATTGGGGAGAAAATTTTAAAGGCTGTCTGTCAGTATTAGCCATCACATCTCAACCTCAGTTTTATTTTGGAAACAAAATTTGGGTTTTTTTTGAAAGCTTAAACAAGAAAATGAATGCTGTAATTTAGCTTTGCAGATGTTTCATTATGCCTGAGGTTTGTAAATAATTTTTTCTTTGCAGAGTTGTGGAAGCAGGTATAAATGCTAATGTGTTGTAATGTTTAGGCAGTACTCGGCAGGTCTGTTTGAGTTGGTGAATCTTGTTATCAATTATAAAGGAAACAGATGTTCAACACACTAGATGCTCTAATGGACTTTATGTGAAAGTATGAGCATCTGAGTGGAAAGGCAATGAACTATTTGGTATCTTGGTGATGAGCTATGAAGAGATAAAATACATTCTTTGAGATAACTTTGTTCCTGTGCTCAGGAGCTTGGATTCTACTGTACTTATTTCTAAAGCCTTTACTCCTTTAACTACCCCATACTTAATTCTGCTTGCTGTTTTTAGTGTGTCACATACGTGGAAATAGTGAACCAAATACTGAGGCTAGCTCAACCTCAGTATTTTTCCCAATGCCAGGGAAATATCTAAACACTGAAAAGGGAAAGCTGAAAGCCTTTGAAACAGAGGGTGTTAGGCTCATGGATATTCTGTGTTCCTGCAGGAAATAGAGGAGAAATACTTCCATTGCACTCTCAAGCAACTTAAAATTCTTAGGAGAATCCAGACCAGTGAGCATATACTGATGAATCAGTGAGCATGAAGTCAGAGTTGTAAGATAGTTTTCAATTTATTAACATAAGTGACAAGATCTGGATGAAAAGGATATATTTGATGAAAGAATGGCAGAAAAATTCCTTACACTTCTATGTGTTCTTTGGATAAGTACTTTCAGCTGAAATTTAAGAGCAAGAATCATGAAACATCATGTAAGTGATGAGGTTTCATCAAGGGGAAAACAAGATTTGTTTTGATATTTAGATCAAGATTTTAAATCCACTTTTAAGATCCTAAATAAAGCAAAATATTAAAAAGAAATAAAAAAGAGATCTGCCCCACCAAGACCCTGGGATGTGGCTAGATTGCATTAAAGCTCTATTAGCAAGTAACAATACATTTAACAATGAATGATAAAAGATTTTTTTTTGAATCACAGTGTTCTAATACCTTTACGCACTGAGAGACCTTCATTGGCTTTTGACAAGAAATTGGTACACATCTGTAAGAGGTTTTCAAATTCAGTTGAGTACACAGTTTTGCTTGAGAAATCCCCATTTGCATAGCAGTTGCTGAGGAAATGTGTCTCGGTGTGTTTGAGTTTTACTGACATGTTTTTCAGCATATTTGTGACCCAAGAGAGACTGTAGTTTTTAGATTTTGAACACTGATAGATGAACTCCAAAAAATGCAGGGAATGGAAGAGAGAGGTATCTTTCTGAATGAGGGGAGTAGCTTTAGGACTGGAGAACTACCAGCAGTGAAGATAGAAGAGAAGCCGAAGTAAAAAATAGAATAATAGGTTTGGGTTGGAAGGGACCTTAAAGCTCATCCAGTTCCAACCCCCTGTCACAGGCAGGAACACCTTCAACTAGGCCAGGTTGCTCCAAGCTCCATCCAACCTGACCTTGAATACTGCCAGGGATAGGGAGCCACAGCTTCTCTGGGCAACCTGTGCCAGGGCCTCACCACCCTCACAAGGAAGAACTTCTGCCTAAGAGCTCATCTCAGTCTCCCCTCTGTCAGGTTAAAGCCATTCCCCTTGTTTTGTCCCTACAGGCTCTTGTCAAAAGCCCCTCTCCAGATTTTTTGTCATCCCCTTTATGCACTGGCAGCTGCTCTAAGGTCTCCCCTTAAGGAGCCTTCTCTTCTGGAGGCTGCCCCAGCCCAGCTCTCTCAGCCTGTCTCCAGAGCAGAGCTGCTCCAGCCCTTGCCGCATCTCCGTGGCTTCCTCTGGACTCCCTCCAACAGCTCCAAGTCCCTCTTGTGTTCTTGCCCCAGAAATGGACACAGCACTGCAGGGGTGTTCTCCCCAGAGCACAGCAGAGGGGGAGAATCCCCTCCTTTGTCTTACTGCTCATGCTCCAGGGCTGCAGCCCAGCACATGGGGGCAGGGGGGTTCTGGGCTGCAAACACATGCTGCTGAGTCATGTTGAAAGGGGAGAGGGGAGGGTTAAAAGGGCTTTGAGGGAGAAAAGGAATAAGATAAATACTTAAGACGAGAAGTGTTTGTACCCTTGTCATGGTTTAAGCCACTATAACTCGCCTAGTTTGCTCACTCACACCCTCCTCTTTTTTCCCCCTGCTCCCGGGGGGATGAGAAGGAGAATCGAAAGAATGCAACTCCCACAGGTTGAGATAAGAACAGCCCCGTAACTAAGGTATAACACAAATCACTACTGCTACCACCAATAATAATAATGACAAGAGAAATGCAAGGAAAGAATATACAACTGCTCACCACCCAATACCAAGCCCGGCCCAGCTTCCTGGTCTCTGCCCTACGTTTTTACATCCTGGGCATGTCGTGCTGTGGTATGGCATACCTCTTTGGTCAGTTTGGGTCAGGTGTCCTGTCTCTGCTTCCTCCTGGCTTCCCCTCCTTCCTTGGCAGAGCATGAGGCCCAGAAAGTCCTTGGTCAAACCAAAACATTACCAAGCAGTAACTGAAAACACTGGTGTTATCAGCGCTGTTCCCAGGCCGAAAGTCAAAAACACAGCGCTGCACCAGCTACCAAGAAGCAGAAAAATGACTGCTACTGCTGAACTCAGGACAACCCTATAGTGGTGGTGGAAGGGAGTTGGCAAGATGAAATTACAAAAGAAATCGAAATATAAGTTCTTCAGCTTAAAATGATGGACGTCCTTGAATTCTCAGGGGAAATGTAGAAATTGAGGGAATGGTGTTCATATAGGGCTTTCATATCTTGGATGTTAATGATATCAGAAATGTAATGTATACAAAACAATGCATGGATTTATTTATCAGCTTTCACTATGAGAAAGGGAAGTACTGAAATTATTTTGGAAGGCTTAAAAGTCAGCTCCAGGAGTCTGAGGGACTAAAAAAGGCAACACATGGTTTTCAGATGCTAAGCCGTAATGAGCAAGGGATTTGCCGTCTCTTCTGTGGTTGCAGAAGGACCTCTTGCACTCTGGACATTTGGAGCTTGCAGGAGTGCTGAGTCTGCACACAGGGAAAGCTTGCTGAGAGAACACAGACATCTGGGTAGAGCAAGGTTGCAGGCATTCTTTTGGGGGTGAGTTCAGTGGAGAAAAAGACGACTTGGTTCAGGATAAAGTTGATGAAGGTTAGTTTTGTTTCTCTTCAGTCTTCCCAGGTCCTTTTCGTTTCTGTTCTTGTTCTTTGTTTTGTATTTCTCAGTTTTGTGTGTGTGTATTTTATTTTGTCACTGGTTTAGCCAGAAGTTTCTGGGTTCCTGTCACATCAGGAATACAGATCAGAAGTTCTAAACCCTGTGGCTATATCCACTAATTTAAAACTGCTTAATTAAATACAAAGCAGAGTCTGGGCTTTTTGTCCTTCACTATGTAAACTGTGGTGTCTTTCTTATCTAAAGAAAGCTAATGCTTCTTGAGAGACTTGGTTTTGCCTCTTAAGGCTGAGTAGGGATTCCTGCAATTTTAGTCTGAATATATAGGTTTATTGTGTGGTTTATTCACCCTTAGAAATCTCAAAGACATGGACTCTAGGGGTCTGTAAAAGGTAATTGAGCAGAGAAAATTTGCTGCTTAGTAGGCTTTCCATACAGTGCCTTGCAGCTTCGCTCAAAGCTTTACAGATTTGCAAAATTAGAGTAGTTGAAAACTACTGATCTGAATAACATGCATTTGCTTAGACTGGGTTACTGAGTAAGAAATTATATGTAGAATCTCCTGTGGAGAGAATAATGGATAAAGCATGAAAAGTGCCCTTCACTGCAAGTTCCTCAGGAGCAGAATGACCAAGAAGATCCAATGTCAGAGGTAACACAAAGTAATTGAAGTCTAAGGATATAGTTCAGTGTCCTAAAGCAATCACAGTGACCCATTAATACTCATCAGGTGTGGTAAAAAGTAATTTTATGGGTAGAAACCTCTTACTCATGAGTATTCCCCAAAAGTTTCCTAAATCTTGCTAGAAGCTTGTGTTTCTTCCTCTTCCCCCCCACCCTCCGCTTTCATTTTTCTCAGCCCAGACTGCATAACCCTACCTTGCCTTGCTCCTCAGTAGGGGACTTGCCAGCTGTTTCCATCACCTTGTTATGACACAGTTGCAAGCCTGTTTTTTGAAACTGGGGTCACACTGTCACCTGCAGAAGGAATTATGGGATTGTGATCCAGTTGAAGTGACTTTGAAGGGTCATTTTTACTGATGCAGAAGATGGCTGATAGCAGCACATCAGAATTTCTCACAAGCGATGTGTTGACACCCTTGCTGCAAAATCGGCACTGACTTAGTATTTGTTTGCAATCTTCTTGCGCCATTTGGTCCTTACATTTCCTACAGATACTCTTGTCTTTTTTCTCTTTTTTATCAAACTATCATCTCAACCTGAAGGAAGATGAGGGGGTGGAGGAAAAACATTTTCTGTGCTGTCACATCTGGAATTGTTGATTGGGCATGTACTGCAGTTGATCTTGACTATTCATATATTCTAAGCTCTTAATTACCAGGGTTAATAGCAGGGTGGAATAACTCAGGTAAAGCAAGCACCTGGATAATATAAAACACATAATTTATGCTGTAAGAACAACTTCAGCATATCTGATTCTGAAAGATACACTCATATATGATTCTGATAATACACTCCACACTTGCAATGGAGCAATCAGTTGTTTATAAATACTACTGGAGAGCAGGGTTGCTGTGAACAGAATATGCTCTGTGTTAATTGCTCAGAAGCCATCTGAGGGGGAGAAACAGTAGACATAGTAAATCCACTACCTTGGAGCTCAAATATGGGTGATTAAGGGTTGGTAGAAACAGCCAAAAACATCTTTTTTGCTGTCGGGAAGAGATGGAAAGGCATGGCTCCTACCCAGCTGGGTTTAAGAGATTGTAGGCTGTAGAAGTGGCAAACTGAAACGCAGCAGCAAGTTGGGAAAATGCAGTTTAGGTAGGTCCTAGATGCAGAAGATGTGCTTTTGGAAGAGGGGGTAGGGTTTTGTGGTTGATCATAGGGATTGGGAGCCAAACAGAAATCATTCCTGTTTAATTTTTACCAGCATCAGCAGTTGTGATTGAGGATAATTGTGTTGTTGCTCATAAAATACTGTGTACTTTGGAAAGTGCTGCTGCTTTTGCCTCCCAAGGCTTTATTTTGCTGGTCAAATTTGGTTGCACACTAGAGCAGAATAATTATGTCTGTTGGTACAGTTCTGAGTCAGATGTACTTCCAAAGTCACTGAACTTCTTGAGGGCTTTCAGTTGAATCAGACTTTATAAATATCTTCTTCATATATACATGTATCGATATAGATACCCATATAGATATTGATATAGGTAAATATATCCTGTGGAAAATACTCCTAATTTGACCAATTATTTAGGAGCAAGTTTGCTAGCAGGCCCAAACACCTGCATACAAAATAAATATATGACATTAGTCTCTGAATATTTCATGTTTCTGAAAGTTTTGGTGCTGGTTGTATTTTTTATGCAGCAGTAATGCAGCTGTGGTTGCCTAACAGAAAAGTTTGAGCATTTGGGTGCTCCCCCAGAGAGTTTGAAATTGAATGCACTGAAACAAATTTTATAAAAAGTCAATAAAGCATTTTTAAATCCTACCCAGCAAATCATTCTGTTTAGTCTAAGACAATAAATAGTGCCCTAGATTTGTGCAAAGGGCACAAATCACAGTATGATTAACCGAGACAATCATGACTTGATTTGTCAGAAGCATTTAGTGAGGATCTTGCACTTCACATCACGGTCCTGACTACTGCGTGTATATCTGAGGCTGAAATAATTTTCAGGCCTTTCGTGAAGGCCTGAGATCCATAGTTTACTCAGGAATCTAATACGACTGTTAATATTGATTCTAAACTAATGTAACTTTTGGATTGGTCTCATCCAGTTCTGTTAGGGAATGTCAAAAAATCAAGTAATTATAGTCATGGTTATTTCATATTAGAATTAAAATCACATAGTTTGAATATACTCTATTTTAATTTTCCTAAACAGCCTGTTTAAATTTGTAAGACTGGTGGAAAATAATAATGTATATTTTGATGTGCTGATTTGATGATTAGTTGTGTTAAAAATCTGTTCCACTCTTAGAGCAGTAATTCTTAGTCCCATCCCTGCCCAATATCCTGCAGTGGTCATAAGAGAACACTAACAAAACCATACTTATTCAATTTCATCAGAAACTGAAGAAGGGGTACTTCCTTAACCATTTAGTGGATCATGATAAAATAACGGGAGAGCTGGATTTTATTCTGAGCTTTGCCACAGTCATTGTGGGAAACTGGGAAGTGAGTCATAAATCTTGTTTTCCCAAGCAGTAAATTAAAAAGAGTCATCAGTGTTGTGTTCTTTTATTTATTTGAATAAATTTTAATTTCTCACTTGATTTTTTTATTTTACATAACTACTGAGTTCTCTAATGTGAGACTGTTAGGTCTGTGCCTGGATTTAAAATATAACATTTGAAATTCCTCCCCCCAGCAATTTCAAACAGTTGTCAAGTGAAACTGAATACATGACAATTAACGGGACAACAATGAAAAATCTTGAAATTATACAGAATCAGGTAAGAACAATGTAGTATTATGTTTAAAAAATGCTGAGATTTTCACGGCTGTTTGACATACTGTTCCCAAGGATGTTTGTTAGGTTAGTTTGCAAATCTCACTGAGAAGGTTTAAATTATTTTAAATGGGATCAAACTGAAGGAGGATTACATTTTCAGAAGCATAAATGAAAGTTAATGTGTGCTGGCTTTTAGTATGAATTAGGAACCTTATTGCGCTCTGACTAGCAAAGAGCTTTCCTAAAGTTTGAGATCTTGAGTCAGCTGCAAGTCAAGAGATATGACTGCAGTAGGGTTTGTTTTTCCTTTTGTGCTACTGCACAGACCTTTATGCTCAGACATAGTTTAACTTATTCCAGTCATCTTCTGGAAAGACTTTCTGGTTAAAGGAAAGACATGTTTGAGTATCTTATGCTACATATCTACTTTATGTAGAGCATTATCAATGAACAAGTTTGGTAAACAAATATGCATTTGGTATATCTTAAGTCTAAGCAGAATGTTTAAGTAGTGTGGTGAATTTCTACGATGTTTTTCACCAGAATCATGGAATCATAGACTGGTTTGAACAAGTGTTCAAAGCCAGGTTGGTCAGGGCTTGGAGCAACCTGGTCTAGTGGAAGGTGTCCATTTGGAACTAGATGAGCTTTAAGGTCCCTTCCAGTCTGAACTAGTCTGGGATTCAACATCATTGATTTTTCAGTTAAAACTAATAATGCCATTTTTTTATTTTTAGACTGATATGAAAACAAAAGGAAGCCTACTCTGGGTCTTGGATCATACTAAAACTTCCTTTGGTCGTCGAAGATTGAAGAAATGGGTAACCCAGCCCCTCATGAAATGCAGGTGAGGTAGTTCTCTATCTTGGCCTAAATCTGTATTTTATAATTATGATGCTGAGTATGACCAATGTATTTATTTTTCTTGAAGGCCTTAGATCGATAGTTTACTCAGGAAATAATAGAAGACGTGGACATTTTAATATATAGGCTAGAAAGAATTAAACATCTGTATTTGGGCACAGAACGTCTAAATAGCTCAGGGTAGTATATTTGGAGCAAGACAGAAATTTCTATGCAGAAATCACACTGGATACAAATTCTAATTCAGTATCATTTTTTAGACAGTGGGTATTACCTTCTATTGGAGGATGTCTTATTGCTGAACTTGCCGATTAATGTTTGATGTCTTTCTTGAATCATAAGCATTTACATCCTTAATATATTTAACTTATTCTAAAGTAACTATGGATATAGTGTATACACTATATACAGTGTATTGCATATGAAAGTATTTCTTTTCATTCGTTCTGAAATGTGATGATGGGTTGGTCACTTTCGTATTTTGAGCTATGCTTTATTAGTGCTTTATTTTGCAATACAGTTGTGCTTTTTTTACTAGTTTGTCTTGAAATGGACTCCATCTTCCCTGATTTATCTTTGCAGGTTTTATTGAAGTGTTGTGCTTGAATATGTAATAAATAACAGTACTGAGTCCATGGACTCTTTGTTTCCTGCATTTTAAGATTTCGAATCTGTTCCTTTGTGCATTTCTTCAACATTGTCAGTGTGGAATCTGTTCAGTTGTCACTTTGTTCACTTCAGTTATGGCATACAGAAAATTCCTCTTTTTTGGTTACCTTAAATAGTTTTTCCTTCTGATTTACTTTTGTAAATGTATTAAACAGTTTTACATTTTTATTAATTTTTAACAGCTTTAAATAGTGAGATATACCAATATTTTAGCTGTTAGTAATTTACAAATGTTTCTAGAGAGCATTTTTATTTTCCTTGACCAGATATAATATGATTTATGTTAAAGCACTATACTTCTGAAGAATTGTTGCTTAATTTTCTTATTAGCCTTTTTGTAAGAATCTTTTCCCAATAGTGTTAGAAAAGCACATAACTATTTTTTCCCTCCTATTTTGTTAATTTAGAATATTGGAGACCTTTTTAGTTTGCAGGAGCCTACTGGTTAGACTGTTTAATGTTGCGGTTTCTGACAGGGATTTAATAAATCTATTTCAGTATGCCTTTTTTAAAAAAAAAAAATCTTTCTGATAATAGCTTTTATATATCTTAACCACTTCAAAAAGGCTTTTGATGTAACCATCCTAAATAGTATTAGACCTTATGGAAGGTAATTATGTTCCTGGTGTTCGCCTTAAAAGCATATATATAAATTTTCTAGGCCACTTTACAGGAATAAATTGAAATAAATTGGTTTATTTCTTTTCCTTCCCTTGAGGGCACCTTGTGGCCTTTGGGGAATTGTTTGTGAAGTTATCAGCGGGGGGAGCCAGAGCGCAGGGTCTGGTCTGGCACAGTGGCAGCACTGGGGATGAGGACCTGAAAAGGTGTGCCTCAGTCCGTTTTGCTCCCAAATGATCACATGTCTGATGCAACAGCTGAAATGCCGTTCAACAGTCAAATGAAAAACTTCCTATCTAGGCACAGAGGATAGAAAATTGCTTGCATGGAGACTTCAGCCCTTCCTTCTTAACCAGTAAATTTAGTTTAAATTCTCCCATGCCTCCAGCTTTACAAGTTTGCAGGTTTGGTTTCTTGTCTTTCTCCTCTACACTTTGCTACTTCTAGAGACTGATAAATGTTCCCTTTTTCAGTCTTCTTAGTATCAAAGAAAGTTTGATGGTTGGAGATGTCAGGAGTCCTCAGCTAAACCTAGAATGCTATTTTGTTTCTGTGTATTTCTCCATTTCTGAATCCTGATCTGTAATTTCGAGTACTTAGTGCATCAGACATTCATCAGTATCGTTCCAGTAATGCACACAAGTGCACTTAGAGAACATTCTGTAATTGTAATTCACCTGTGCCTCCTGGAGTGACATTTTTAGAGGAAGTAAGGTTTCTGTACTGCATCTTTTGCAGTCAGTGGATAGGTGCAGTTTTCTTGCTGTATCAGAAATGAGAGGGTGTGATTATTGCTTCATGCCTGATATTTGAAAATCACTTGGGGTGATAAGTGAATTTCCAGTGGAGAAACCATACAGTAGGTTGAATAAAGGCAGAATGTGTACACGGAGCTCATTTGGACAAACTTGGAGATAACCATTAGCTCATCAGTGATGTAATGCATCAGCGAATTACAGTAAAAGGTTTTAAGCATTAGACATTTGCAATTTTGAGGTAAAAAGAAGGCTTAAGCAAGGAAGATGCAATGTCCTTGCTTATTCGATACAAAGATAATGAGATAAGAATGTATGAGTCATCAAGGACTGAGCATTTTGGGGGGAATCGGGAAATTTATTGTTTTTTTTGTCGGAGTTAATATAGTCATGGATCACCAAAGTGTTATCTTGCCTTGCCTATCTGCCTTTGAAATGTAAGTTCCATCCAGCGCCTTTCTTGCCTAACTTCCGTGAGGGGAGCGGAAAAAAAAAGGAAATGGAAAGCTGAGTTGGTTGGAATATATTTGATTGAATGAGATTTGCTGTATGCCAGTGGAATTTCAGCAGGAGAAGGAGTAAAGGTATGTATTATCATACTCAACAGGAAAAGGGCTAAGGACTGGTATCATGATGATACAGTGTTTTAACACAAGGTGATCTTTGTGTGTTTGCATGTGCGCAACATCTAAAAATAATTTCTTTCCTAATGCAAAATTAATCTCAGAACCTCTGAAGCTGATGTGAAACAGCCATTGCTTTTTCAGTAGCTACAGGAAGAGGAAAAAGATAAGCTTTATGTAGGCCTGATTAAGCAAACCTGGATCTGGTTTGCATCTTGCTGTATGGTGGTTGTATATTATGGATGTGTTGTCTTATGGTGTTGGTATAAAAGAAAGTGCAAGGAACATGTTGCCCTGCACATGGACAATCTTAAACCTCATCTCTGCAGAATGTGTCTTTCCTTGTCTCTCTGTTATCTCCATGATTAATCCCTCCCACCCTCATTTTACACCTCCCTTTCCTGTTCCCTGAGCAGCTCCCTGCTACAGCAATTCTGCTTGCCCAATCTGGAACCTGAACAGAATAGGCAGCTCTAGAACGAATATTGCATCCATTGCCTCATTCAGTGTTAGTGCCTGTGGCTTGCTCAGCTGTTGATTCTTGCGCAATTTTGCAAGAAAATTGTTTCCTTAGTACCAAACACCTTCCTCGACCTTGTCAAGGTGGCTAAGTTAAACAAAATGGTCAAAACTGGAAAAGAGAGACAAATAGCACAATTAGTATTTGGCAGATGAAGTTGCAAAGCCACTGCCCATCATATTTGAAAAGTCATGGCAGTTAAGTGATGATCCCAACAGCAGGAAAAAGGGAAATGCAACTTGCATTTTTCAAGAAGGGGAAAGACGAACACCTGGGAAGCTACAGACCAGTCAGTCTCACCTCTGTGCCTGGCAGGATCTTGGATCAGATTCTCCTGGAAACCATGCTAAGGCACATGAATAACAATGAGGTGGTTTGTGACAGCCAGCATGGCTTCACTAAGGGCAAATCATGCCTGACCAATTTGGTCGCCTTCTATGATAGGGCCACAATAGAGCTGATGGACAGGGGCAGAGCAGATGACATTGTCTACCTAGGCATGTGCAAAGCTTTTGACAGTGTTCTGTACAACGTCCTTGTCTCTAAACTGGAGAGACATGCATTTGATGGATGGACCACTTGGTTGATAAAGAACTGGCTGGATGGCCACACACAGAGTTGTGGTCAGGGGCTCAATGTCCAACTGGAAACGGGTAACAAGTGGTGTCCCTCAGGGTTCGGTGTTGGGGCTGATCCTGTTCAACATCTTTGTTGGTGACATTGGACAGTGGTATCGATGCACTCTCAGCAAGTTTCCCGATGACACCAGTCCCTGTGGTCCAGTTGACATGCTGGAGGGAAGGGATGGAATCCAGAGGGCCCTTGACACACTTGTGAGGTGGCCACTGCCAACCTAATGGAGTTCAACAAAACGAGTGCAGGGTCCTGCATCTGGGTCGGGACAATCTCAGGCACAGCTACAGGCTGGGCAGGGAAAAGATTCAGGACAGCCCCGTGTAGAAGGACTTGGGGGTGTTGGTCGATGAGAAAATGGAACATGATCCGGCAGTGTGCGCTTGCAGCCCAGAAAGCCAACCATATCCTGGGCTGCATCAAAAGGAGCATGACCAGCAGGTCGAGGGAGGTGATCCTGCCCCTCTACTCTGCTCTCGTGAGACCTCACTTGGAGTATTGTGTACAGTTGTGGTTTCCTCAGCATAAAAAGGACATGGAACTGTTGGAGCAAATCCAGAGGAGGCCATGAAGATGATCAGGGTACTGGAGCACCTCCCATATGAAGGCAGGCTGAGAAAGTTGGGGCTGTTCAGCCTGCAGAAGAAAAGGCTGCGTGGAGACCTCATAGTCTTCCAGTGCCTGAAGGAGACCTACAAGGATGCTGGAGAGGGAGCCTTCATAGGGACTGTAGTGGTAGGACAAGGGGTTTAAACTTAAAGAGGGAAAGTTCAGGCTAGATATAAGGAAGAAATTCTTTACTGTGAGGGTGGTGAGGCACTGGAACAGGTTGCCCAAAGAAGTGGTAAATGCTCCATCGCTGGTGGTGTTCAAGGCCAGGCTGGACAGGGCTTGGAGCAACCTGACCTAGCTGAAGGTGTCCCTGTTTGTGCAGGGGGTTAGAACTCGGTCTAAGGTCTTTTCCAGCCCAAACCGTTCTATGATTCTATAATTATGTGGGGTTTTATCACTTCCATATTAGATCATGCTGTAAAGCTAGTAAAGCAGCCTCTATGTACTTTAAAGTATAACTTGTGTTAATTAATGATGCAATTTATAGCCACTGTAGGGGAATATGTGTAGAACTCCATTCCCGTGAAGAGAACTCTGTGGCCTGTATGTGTAGAAAGCTGTGCATAAGGGATTATTCCCCCCCCTTCCCCATCTATTTCTGGAGAGATAGAATATCTTCTAAATGCCAGTGGGTGGACATCATGAAGTGTCATTTATAGTACTGTAGCCAGGGAGACTTTGTTGTCTAAGTGAAAGATAACCTGGAAAATGCTGAAGCTTGCCTTTGTTCCAGAAGTGCTTAGTTTATGAGTTAGAAGAGTATCTAGTGCCAAAATCTTAAGAGCTCGGGGGTGGGGGAGTAGAAGGCAGCTCCAGGGAGAACAGTCTTCAATACCTAAAGGAGGGCTACAAGAAATCTGGAGAGGGGCTTTTGACAAGGGCCTGTAGGGACAGGACAAGGGGGAATGGTTTTAACCTGGTAGAGGGGCGATTGGGATGAGATTTTAGGAAGTTCTTCCCTGTGAGGGTGGTGAGGCCCTGGCACAGGTTGGCCAGGGAAGCTGTGGCTGCCCAATCCCTGGCAGTGTTCCAGGCCAGGTTGGACAGGGCTTGAACCAACCTGGTCTAGTGGAAGGTGTCCCTGCCTGTGGCAGGGGACTGGAACTGAATGATCTGTAAGTTCCTTCCAAAACAAACCGCTCCATAGTTCTGTGAGTTTATGGTTCTATGATGTTGTTCTTGTTCCCAAGGCTTGCTATTTGCCACAGGTGACTTCATGGTTGGAACTCTCGTTTCTTGCCGGCATTCATTTGTAGTCATTTTGTACTGATTTGATCTTTTTCTAGTTAATGTTCAAATCTCAATGAAGGAGAAAAATTGTATGTATTGAGAGAGTTGACAAAAACCACTTTAACCTTTGCTTTGCAGGTTAGAAAAACTGGATTTTTAATTACTCTGCAAAAATAAGATTTCTTTTTTTTTCCCCTGTGATTCTAGTAGTCTTTTTGCCCCATTTCTTCCAGTTCTGGGTGAGATGGTGCTCTTATTAAGGCTGAATGAATTCTTTGTAGGATAGTATTAATAGTTACTAGTAGTCTGAATATGCTTTGCCTGGCAAGAGCATAGAATGACCATAGCTTTAGTTTTAGCAAACTCAAAACTGGACAATCCAGAACTGCAGACAGTTCCTTATTTACCACTAAAGAAGAAAAAGAGTATAAATTGGTATTACTTATGCAGCATTACTTTCATTTGGAGGATATATACTGTAGAACTAGGAAGAAAGGCCCTTTATAGTGATGATGGCAACAACATGTGTTTCCTAATATAAAAATAGCTTGTTCTAAATCATCTCACTTTGAATGTATTGAGTACCCTTTCATTTATACATGTATACACAAACTACAGTCCTAGAGGAAAGTATTTCAAGTTTGGCTTTGTCCTTGTTCCCGTAATCAAGATATCTGGGCAGTAAAACAAACTATCTAGAGGTCTTTTGAGAAACCCATCTGAAGTCACATTTGATACCATCAGCATGCAGAGCAGTTATCTTCTATTGCAGCAGTGATTTAGGAATAAAATCCATCCATTCCTACATCAGAATTCCATGGGCTAGTTTTCCTCCTAAGAATAAAGATTTTATAGCATCAGTGCCAATATAAAATGCACAAATGCAGGTTACAGCATAAGCCTGAGATCTCAAAATTGTTGTAGTAAAGAAAAAGATTGCAGCATCATCACATGTATTCATTCATTGTTCTTGGGTGTGTGTTGGTACCACTGAATGCTGTCTCGTAACTCCTTATAAATGTAGTAATCAAGCATTCATTCATGTTGGCTAAAGTAGCTAACAGTTCCTTTTATTTCTAACAAATAGCTGAAATATATTGTGTGTGAGTGATTACAAAAATCAATCACACAAAAGTGATTGATTACCATTTGCATATTTTATACAGTCTTATAACAGATGTGAAGACAAAGTTTATAGTATTTTTATATTGCGGTGAAGTACTTGAGATCCATTCAGGAATATTGCCTTCTTGTGGCTGCATGTTTATTTAGGGGACTGTTGGGTCTCTCTGGAGGGGTATGAAACATGAGTTTTGACAGTAAATTATTCTGTTTCTCCTGCATATAAAAACCAGGGAAACAGATCTGGAAGCATGTTAATTTAATTTTTTAGGTTTCACTTAAGTTGCATTGTAGTAATTATGTTGTAATTACCCTTGTTTGTACTTTTTTATTGTTGCTTATGCACTGAATTACAGCAGTCACAGCACAATTTAACAATTCTGGATTTATCCCATAAAGTTAGCCAGAGTCTAACTTGGCCACGTAAGTAAAAAAAACTGAGAGAGACTGGGTATTTTTGTTTGCTTGTTCTTTAAAAAGACATATATGATTTACTGATTACATAGTGTTAATTCTACCATGGCTGTGGGTTTTGATGGCATTAATTGCTTGTTATGAAAGAGCGGTCTAAAGCAGGATACACTGTACTATTTAGCACGGTCTTTAACTTAATTATCTCACTTAATGTCTTCATTTGTAAACTGTATTCTGAAGGAAAGTCAAGAAAAAAGCAAAATATAAGTCCAAAAAAAAGAAAAAGCAGCAGAAATCAGAATAACCTTTACTTTGTCCTGTGTTTGAAGCTAGACAGTTACCAGAGGTGAGCATGAGAGCAAGGTGGCTGGGTAATGTTGCCTCCCCAGAGCTTTCTCCCAGCTTCCAATAATTTGCAGTTTAGGGGCTTTGTGAGTCACAATTGATAACTATGTGTATCTTGCATCTTCCAAATGTTTCTTTAAAATGGTAGGGAGGCAGGAGGCTGCTAGGCTTTGATCTAGTTCAAGGAAAGCAGCCTGTTATTTTGTACCCTTCAGTGTATTTTTTCAGGTGTTGAATTCTTGTGACTGGTAACTTTATATACTTCTCTGGCATTAGATTAAGTGATTCCTGATAAATTCATATTTACTCACCTTGTATAAAAATTGAACCTTATATTACTGAAAATTTTATGTGGTTTTTATGCAGCAGTTTACATTTAACAATTTCAGTCTGCTTTAGATTGTATGATACATTACCACATCTAAAAAAACATTTTTAGGTGTGCTTCCCTGTATGAGGGATCAGCAGATCTGATAGCACGCTAGCAACCAGCAGTCCTGTTTAGATTGCTGAGATTTTCAGATGTTAATTCAATTGCAGTGGAGCCTTTTCTGCTTTGTCAAAATAATTTTTAGTTCAGGATTCAAATATTTCCCTGTTTGCTAGTTTTCTGTATTGTTTACAAATTGGCAGCAGAATAATACAGAGGAAGGGAATATCTCATGATTTAATTTCAAGTAGTTCTTTTACATGACTAGAATAAAAAAAAATCTGCAGTTAGAATTTGTTATGTTTAAATGCATTGCAAAATGATTTTAGTATTGTATTAATGGTGCTATTCTTGGATGGAGAGTATGGCAGAAATAAGCATGTTGCTTTTAGTCAACTGTCTTACGTTTCATTATTTCACAGAAGATTGTTTGGAAAATTGAATGAAGCTCAGATTGCTGACATGGTTTATACACATGGGAAAGAATAGGCTAATACTATACCTAAATAGAATATGAAGGAGTAGCCAGTTTATAAAATGTGAGACGGTTTCTTAGCGTAAGCTGTCGAGTTTCTTTATATAATGCTGGTTTCAAATTTTTTAGTGGTGGATTTTTTTTCCAGATCATGCAGAGATTAGAAACCCCAAACTGTACATCAAATCTGCTGAATAACTGTGCAGTGCAGAACAAATTTCTTTTGAGGTGGTTTAAAAGTGGTCTGAGTAATATATTGATGCGTAACAAAGTTTTTATTAGCTTACGTATAAACATTTGAAGTTTAAAAGCATAGTCTCAAATTAATCATCTGGCTGTTTTTATATTTTTCCTGTCCTTCCTTCCTCATGCATGTAGGATTTTGCATAATTCTGTGCTGTAATTTTTGGCTTTTGAAATAGGAATCCCTTTATGTTTTGTGTACGGGTGGAAAAAAATAGGTAATTTGATGCTGGATGCTATTTTCCTGACTTTCTTATTTGTAGGATTAAAGAAGAAAAACTGTGTGGATGCTTAGTTTTAGATTACCGGAACTACAGTAACATAGTCATATGTGAGGATGATTGAAGTGCAGATTAAGCTTTGAAGGGGGGAGAATTTTTAATATCTGCATCTATTTTACATATTATTGTCTCTTTTCAATTGGACACATAGTTACAATCATCCTGTTTAAATTAAGCGGCAGTGTTCTGGAACAGAATTCTGCTGCTTACACATGCTTTTTTCTAATAAAAATACAGATTATTTTCTTCTTCAAGGTACATGTGTTTGTAATTTAGCAGTTCAGTACTCCTTCATGCAGAGGAGCGTTCCAGGGTTTCACGTACAGTGAATTTTAATAATCCTCCATGAAAATACAATTGTGGCTGATGATACTGATCGTTCAGAATTTCAGTGTATCTGTTTGCTTATTTCAAAGCTGCGTACTTGGGTTATTTTATTACTTTGTCGCTGGTATTAACGCTTCTCAGCTTCCATTATCCAGCTGTAGTGCACAGCGGCTTGCTGACTAGTGTACAAGGCTTAAACCTCTGTTGTCTTGAATATACTGTGTGGATGCCAACAGCTTGGTCTTCAGTTGTGTGGTTGCAGAACTTCTCATAACCCTGCCAGTGTACACCGGATACGTGATTGTGGCTCTTAAGGATCAGATATCAGACTGGTCAGGGGAGGGTGGCAACCTAGGCTGGGACTTTGCTGGGAACCAGGAAATGCTTCCTGGGTTCCAGCTTTATTGGCACTATTGACCTCCAGAATTATTTCTGTGATATTTCTTTTTTTATAGCAGAAAATAATTTTATTGAATAAAATTATATACACTAGTATAGCACATGGCGGTAGATAAATATGGGAGAGGCATGGTTTCTCAGACGGTAAAACTGCTGTTTGTCAGATGAGGTTTTCACCTATGTGGAGGCCACCAGCACTGATCTTAATTAGCAGTCTCTAGCAGTTTATGACTGGTCCACAGATGTGGAGTTCTGAAGCTAGCAGCTGCATTTATCTTCTGTCTCTCTGTAATTGCATTTTTATACTTCAATTCAGGTAATAGGTGATGATCACTATAATGCTGAGAGTCCAAAATGCAACCCTTTGGAATGATAAGTAAAAGGAAGGTGCTAGAGTTGTGCACAACTACTGTCATTAACTAAATTATATTTTTTTTTTAGAGAATTGTTTACAGTGTCAAAAATTAAAACTTTGAAAAGTCAAGAAAGCGGTTTATGTAGAATTAGGATGTGTCTGAATTTCATCTAGTGCTCTGCATTTTAATGTAACTTCAAATTTCATAGCTACGTACTTTTTTTTTTTTTCTCTTCTCATCTTTCAGTACATAGAATAGGTGATACTCTGGAAATAAATTGGGGTTATACAGTAGCTGAATCTGCTCTTGGCTCATTAGCATCAAAACTGAATTTGTGGAACTACAGAAGGAGCAGAGATAATAGGTCATACAAGACTCTTAACCCGCAAATAGGAGAATCCAAACAAGTTTTAGAGTTGGTTTTGTCTCAGACTGAAATAACAGGTCAACTGCAGTTCAGTGAGGGTGATGTCTATTGGGTCAGTGCTTCTGGTAAGTTGCTTCCTTAAATACAGAGCCTGAGAGAAAGATAGTGGTTGAGAATCAATGTGAGCCTGGATGCTAAAAAACGATGTGCAGTTCATCGCACAATACCCAATTTTTTCCTTGGAAACCCAAGATAAGTTGTTTCAATTCTCTTTCTTCATGTTTCTCTGCCTATTAAAATGGAATGTCATCAGTGATGATCCTTTTGAAAGATTATGAAGTACTTGGGCAACAGCAGTCATCAAAATGTAGTAGACTGCATAAGGACAAAATGGCTGTATACATTTCTGAATTGATCTTCCAACTCCAGTCTGAATCTTGAAATACATCATCAGTTTGCCAGGACCACATCCTGTACATGGAGCTCAGGTGTGAGGAAGGCACTTAGCTACTATATTAAACAAATGCAGTCATTTAGGACATTTTTTTCCATGCCAATTTTTAGCATCAGAGTTACCCTGCTGTTAGTTTCCTTCATATGGCCATACACAGAGTCGGCATGGCCTTGTCTTCGCCCTCTTTTTGTGGTCCTATCTGATACCAAAATAGTAGAGCAGCTGGAGGACTGATGAAGATTATAATAATTATTTGCCTTCAGGTAAATTAGAGGATGCATATAATGTCAGCAGCCAAAGCTTTACACAGGATTCTAATAAACTCTTTGAGGTGAGTTAAATTCATCCGCTTGTGATCGAAGAGGATTAGGTCATAGAATTCAGGCTCTCATATTTTCACATGCTGTCTTACTTCTAGTTGCTGGGCTGAGGACAGCCAGCATTTTTCACCAGGGTTGGTTCTCTGCAGTACAAAAGTGTTCCTTGTGAAAGGCCTCTCAGATAGGGGCAGAGCGAGGTCTTCCAAATTTTAAGTACTAGCCTCACTCCCTTCTTCTTGAGGACAATGAGATCAGAAAAAAAATCAAGTTTTATCCTTGCACATCATTGTACAGTGTGCTTTTAGAAAATAACACAAATATTTGAAAATATCATCATGAAGTTTTGAAGTTTGTATACACTTCAACATGTTTGTGTGCACATCAACATGTCCATTTGAAGCATGAGGGTTGTGTTCAGATGCAAACCCCTGCTCTTCAGGCAGTGAATGGCCCATTTCCGTCCATCTCTTCACTGATCTTTAAATCAACTAAAAAATTTGAAGATACATTGCATTTTTATTTTTGCAGACTATTTATTTCATCCTCGTGGATCATACCAGCATTAGTAACTAAATAGAGGCCAGAGGGAAGTTCTGCAGCTTGTGTTCATTGAGGAATTTTGTATTTTTAGGCAGAATGAAAACTATTGATTTTGCAGAATTTTATTTGCCTTTTAGTTACTTTTTTGTTTTTTAATGCACCTATATGAAGAATTAGAATCAATCATGGAATGGTTTGGGTTGGAAGGGACCTTAAAATTCATACAGTTCCAACCCTCCGCCAAGGGCAGGGACACTTTGCACTACACCGGATTGCTCCGAAGTTCTATGTTCTAATTGAGTGGCTTTCATTATGTTTCTCCATGTTAGTGACAACTAGTACAGCTGAATATCTGACTCCGGTTCTGCACTGCAATTGTGAGAAACATTTGAATGCATATTTACTTTAACCCCAGTTATCTTCACATCATTTGTTACGCGGTTGACCGAAAGTTTGCTAAGTCAGTATCTGCTAAGGAACCTGTTTGTTTTTTAAAGGCACTTGGGCAGGTAATATTGGGCTTGTACTTAACTCACCTGAGAGACACTGCTGAAGAGTTAACTCATCAAGTGCCAACGGAGGTGTAAAGGGAATAGGCCGTTTGATAATTGAAAAGTCACTTGTTTAATATGGTAATTTTTAAAAAAAGTTAAATTCTGCCACTGACTATGCCTTTTCACATGCAAAATAAAGCACTTGTTCTTTTAAATGCAATACTTTTCTTCTTTTTTAGCAGATTTGTTAAAATTTCTCCTAGTTGAGCTTGCCACTAAACCTTATTTCCATTGAGCATATAATTTCTAAAGGAATTGTCAAGTAGTTTGCTTCATTCACCGATTTGTGATCATGAGTTATACTTGGAATGGCATGGGAAAAATGTGTCGACACCATGTTTGAAACACAAATGTTACATATTCCTCTTACATAAAGGGGTAAAAAAAAACCCAACAGACCAAACCCAACCCCTTAATGTAAGGCTGTCGTGCCATCTAGTGGCACTTATTTTCATTTTAGCTCAGTCCTTATTATTCTAAGGTGTTATTTTTAGCCTTGTTATGCCTTAGTGGATCTGATCTGATGCTTCAGGAGAGCATCATTACAGTAAGACACATGAGCTGAAAAAACTTTACCATTTCTCTCCTTGCCTGCTATCAAAAAAAAAAAATGTTTAGCTACTGAAAGTAAGCAAAGTTACTGAATTAAAAATCAATGACAGTATTCGCCTTGCGCATTTTAAAACAGAAATAGTGAACTATTTATAGGAAAAAAAAGATGGGTTTGTAAAAATCTTTTTAATGTACCACTTAAATTTACACTTACATTTACAATATGTATAGTAAAGTCATGTTATGGTACTTATTTCAGGAGAAGTTTAGATTGGATATGAGGAAGAAATTCTTTACTGTAAGGGTGATGAGGAACTGGAATGGGTTGCCCAGGGAAGTTGTGAATGCTCCATTGCTGGTGGTGTTCAAGGCCGGGTTGGACAGAGCCTTGGGTGGCATGGTTTAGTGTGAGGTGTCCCTGCCCATGGCAGGGGGGTTGGAACTAGATGATCTTGAGGTCCTTTCCAACCCTAACTATTCTATGATTCTATGATTTAAAGCGTGAATGTGTTCCGTGCTGAAAACAGGAACTGCTCTATAGGTCTGAGTAGTTGCACTGGCGGTAGATGCTGTCTGCTGCTGTTGCTTGCAGGTTGCCTGGCTGCGCGGATCAGGATCAATGTTTAATTTGGTGCTTTTGGGGTTGCTGGAGGAGTGGAACGTGGTAAGGAAGAAGAAAGTGTTTTTATGACCTACAGGAGGGCTGTGAAGCAGAGCCTGCAAAGTCTGACACTTCTGTTTTCCTCAGGGCTGGGAAAAAAAGCAGGCTCTTAGGATAGTGGAATATTTCGGGTGCTGTGCTGTGATCAGAGAATGCTGTCAAGTTCAGAGATAACAGAGTGAATTCCCAAGTTGCCTGGGGTCAAGACAGCAGAGTCTCTTGCCAGTTTGGATGACTGTGGAGGAATGCATCTGCCTGTGCTTCAGGTAGATGGTGGCAGATGGGGCACTGGAAGTCCTGGCCTTGTACAGCAGGGAATGAGTATGTGTCATTTGTGGCGGATGAGGGGATGGTTTTACTGTTTTAGTAGAAGGCGGTATGTCACTGAGCAAAGTCCTGGCACTTAAATGACATTCGATTTGTTGTATCTGAGCTTACATCCAGTCATGGTGTTCTCCTTTTCACATGCTGCATAATAGAATTTCATGGACTCTTAGATTTAGCTGTCTTCAGGGCCAGAGGCCTCTGACTGCCAGTCTGTTGTAATGTCTGCAACCTGTGGAGCTGCCTAATTTCATGGATTTCCTCATGGATAGCATTTTTCACAGCTGCAGTGGCAAGTGGCAGTGCAGTTTGGCAATAAAAGCCATGGGCAAGACAGGCAGTCTTCCCTGAAATCTTACATTTTGATTGCATCCTTTCTTTTCATCCCTCTGTGCTGGCTGAGCTCTAAGCATCTCACTGGTCTGGGAGAACAGACATGGGCAGGGCTGTATTTGTCTTGCAAGTACTCAGCTGGTGTATGAAGTGTTGGTTTTGAAAGACTGCTTTTTTCTTGACCTGCAAGGGTGGACAGACTCACACATAGCAATGTGGGGGTTTTTGAACTTTCTTGTCTCAGGAGGATAATGTTATGATAAGCCTTAGTTGTCGTTCTGGGAGAAAACACAAGGATTTTAAATAAGCACTGGGATGTCTTGGGGATTTGTGAGACTTTTGCTACATCTTGCATCAAAGAACCTTTACCTATATCACAGTTAGTTATATCTCATTGTATTACACATGATGACATGTTCAAAGTTAAATGAAACTTGCCCATAGCAGGGAAGTTTAGGATCATCTGCCTATAAAGTTGGATGAGCATAGAATCATAGAATAGTTGTTTTGTGTTCAGAATGTTCTCAGAGCATATGGTATAAACAAAAACTATACTGAAAGGAGACCAAAAACATGCCCTGTCCCTGGCAGTGTTCAAGGCCAGGTTGGATGGGGCTTGGAGAAACCTTATCTAGTGGAAGGTGTCCCTGCCTGTGACAGATGGTTGGAACTGGATGAGCTTTATGGTCCCTTCCAACCCAAACCAGTCTTTGATTCTGTTTCAGATTCAGCCTTACTTGCCAGAAGCTTTCTGGATGACATCTAAAGCCTTCCAGTGCACTGGTACTCACAGAGCATGCCCAGCAGCGCATTGGTGGGGGGACTCTGGGGTAACATATAATCTGGAATTGATACTTGTTTGCTGTGAAACCTGAGCAAATATTAGCACAGCCTTCATCCAGTTGACTCTATTTTGTAGTTCATAGTTACCTCAGAGATAAAGCCTGAACGTAGAAAAGCTACGTTCAGAGGAATCATGCTGCTTAGCTTTGACACGTCTTTCACTGCTGTCTTAGGGTGAGCTAGAAAGAAATGGACACTGTTTCCTTTGTGTTGCATGCACTGAGTTTTGGTTCACTAACCAAAGATAAATTCCCAACTTGTATGTTTTGGTTACAGCCATGTACCCCTTATCTCAGTGTTCTGCTAGAAAGCAGTATTGAGGTAGTTTGGCTGCACAAAAAGTTAAAGTGGAGTTTCCCTTAACTCTGCTTTCTACAGTTGGTTCATGGGTGTATTGGAAGCTGTAGCTGTGCCATTAGCAGCAATGTAGATTGAGGTGAACCTCGGCAGTATGTTGTTAATTTTGAAGTTATTTTCTGACAGTGGCTGTAAGAATATAATTGTAAGGAAGGATCAAATAACTGTAGAATTGTTTCTTCACATAAAAATACTACCTTATTGATTGACTTCAGTCCTGAAATACAGAGGTTAATGTTACAGGGAAAGGAACCCAACATTCGATCTGATTCATGTGATTACAAATTGCTGGTCTGGATCAAAAATAGAGAGGCAAAATGGTAACCAATATCTATACCCTGTTGGAATAGATTATGTTGTGTAGAGTTCAAATGTAAATAACCCAGGTACTTCTCTACAGGTTTAGGATTGACTGTTCAGGATTCAGTGTTTCTCATATAATGTACCACTGGAAGAACATGTAGATGTGTATTTGGCTGGTTTGAATGTAAAGAGGGGATAATGAGTTTATATCCAGCTTTTTGCTTGCATTTCCAGTGAAAACCCAAGATTGTTTGCATCTCTCAATTCTTCTAAATTCTTCTACTTAGTTATCGTGAGAATTTGGCCTTAGTCAAAGTTAAAAAGAAAACAAACAACAACAAACCCAAGCAAAGAGGAAAAAAGCCCCCAAAAAACAAAAGCAAACAAGTCAAAAGAAGAAGTTCATGACGTATATGCCTTTCCCTCAGAAAAACACAAGTTTTATTTATTGATCTTACAATTGTTCTTTTACAGTGAAATCAGTGCCCGGCTTGATGCTGTGTCTGAAATTCTGCTGTCAGAATCCAGTGTGTTTGGTCAGATTCGAAATCTTCTTTGTAAGCTGCCAGATATAGAAAGAGGCCTCTGCAGTGTATTTCACAAAAAGGTAAATCCATAATTACCCTAATATATTATTTTCCAAATGGCGTTATTCTTTCTCAATGTATTATAGTTTTTGCATGTTTGTTTAAACATATTTTTGTCTTAGCAAGACTGAGGCTGACTTAATAAAAGGATGCTAGTTCATAAAAATTATTTTTGCCATATGGTAGAGCCTTATTTTATTTGTTAATCAGTGATGTGCTGATGGAAGAAATGCCTGAGTAGGGTTCAGGAATACATAAACTGTATTGCTAATGCTAAGAGGGAAAACATCTCTGATATTTATGAGTTGGTGGCTGGGTTCAGTGAGATGGGATGATGCAATACATCCTTGTGCCGTAAGTTATTTCCCTTTAAAACAAACCACTGCATTCTGTATGCTTATCTAAAATCACACTTGCAAGTGAAACCACTTCGCTGTAGTTAGCTGTTTTCAAATTAATGTTAATTTGTTTATAAATCCTGTAATTTGGATCTCACTTGCACATTTTAATAATTATATGTAATGAGACCCTGAGTTCTTACTTGAAGCAGATTAATCTGCTAATAGCACTTATGCAGTACTTCATGTTCTTTTATTTCACTGATATATTTAGTTTGACAGTTTGTTTTAGGTAAGGGAATAGGTGGGTAGGAGGAGAGCAAAGTTGTCATTTTCTTTGGATGGTACAGCAAAAAGTTTTTGTCTCTCTGAAAATCTGAAACTCAGTTCTTGTGTAATTTTTAAGGCCCTAATGTGTTGTGGTGCTAGGCCCATGGAAGGACTTCATGTGTCAATGAACAGTTACAGCCATAATGGAGATTATGGAAAGAGCGAGTGTGCACCAATTTCCCCATCCTCTAAAATGTATCTTATCACAGAATCATAGAATGGTTTAGGTTGGAAAGGACCTTAAGATCATGTAGTGCCAAACCCCTTGCCATGGGCAGGGAAACCTCACACTAGACCATGTCATCCAAGGGTCTGTCCAGCCTGCCCTTGAACACTGCCAGAGATGGAGCATTTACCACTTCTTTGGGCATCCTGTTTCAGTACCTCAGCATCCTCACAGTAAGGAACTTTTTGTAAAGAAATGTTTGTAGGGATATGTCTGTATTCCGCAGCAACAACCTGGCAATCCTATCCTGTGCTTACTTTTTTTTTTTTTTCCTAAATTTAATTTATTTTCTTTTTTTATGGTAGTCAGTACAGGTTTCTTCAGGTGTCCCTTCTGTTGTAGGTCTGCTTACCCTTCTCAGCTCTAAAGCTGTCATTTAGGTGGAAACATTTAGAGATCCTAAATTTTCATGTGCTCTTTGGAATGAGGTGATAATGTAGTTTGTGTTAACTGTCCACTGTAGCATGAAGATACGTGTAGTGAATAACATGTTGAAAGGAAGTTGCAGGAGAGGAGAGTGCTCTCAGAGAATCCTCAAGAAGAGTAAACGGGAAAAAGGTCCAAGCATCACTTTTCCTTCCATGAATTAGTTTCCTTCATAAAAATCTAGTTTGTCATCCATTGCAGAACACTGTGACGGGTCACTGAAGCACTAAGTAGTCCCTAAAGATTTTCTGGACTTCAAGGAGATGACAGCGTCCCTGAAAGACGGGGTCTGTTTTGAATAAAAATCAAAAGCAGACTCAGGGTAACAGATTTTCAGTCCAGACAGACACTGGCTATTGAATCTGAAGAAAGGTTCCTGCAAAGCAGATACATAGAACCATAGAATCATAGAACAATTAGGTTTGGAAAGGACCTTAAGATCATTTACTTCCAACTCCCCTGCCATGAGCAGGGGCACCTCACACTAAACCATGTCACCCAAGGCTCTGTCCAACCTGGCCTTGAACACTGCCAGGGATGGAGCATTCACAACTTCCTGGGCAACCCATTCCAGTGCCTCACCACCCTTACAGTAAAGAACTTCCTCCTTATATCCAATCTAAACTTCCCCTGTTTAAGTTTGAACCTGTTATCCCTTGTCCTATCACTACAGTCCCTAATGAAGAGTCCCTCCCCAGCATCCCTATAGGCCCCCTTCAGATACTGGAAGGCTTTTATGAAGTCTCCAATCAGCCTTCTCCAGGCTGAACAGCCCCAACTTTCTCATCCTATCTTCATACGGGAGGTGTTCCAGTCCCCTGATCATCCTCGTGGCCCTCCTCTGGTCTTGTTCCAACAGTTCCATGTCCTTTTTATGTTGAGGACACCAGAACTGCACACAATAGTCCAAGTGAGGTCTCACGAGAGCAGAGTAGAGGGGCAGGATCACCTCCCTCGACCTGCTGGTCACACTGTTTTTGATACAGCCCAGAATATGATTGGCTTTCTGTGCTGCGAGTGCACACTGAAGTTGGCTCATGTTCATTTTCTCATCGACCAGCACCCCAAAGTCCTTCTCCGCAGGGCTGCTCTGAATCTCTTCTCTGCCCAACCTGTAGCTGTGCCTGGGATTGCTCCGACCCGGGTGGAGGACCTTGCACTTGTCATGGTTAAACTTCATGAGGTTGGCATCAGCCCACCTCACAAGTGTGTCAAGGTCCCTCTGGATGGCATCCATTCCCTCCAGCATATCAACCGAATCACACAGCTTGGTGTCACTGGCAACTTGCTGAGAGTGCGCTCAATCCCACTGTCCGTGTCACCCACAAAGATGTTGAACAAGACCGGTCCCACACCAAGTGCTGAGAGACACCACTTGTTACAGATCTCCAGCTGGACATTGAGCCATTGAGCACTACTCTTTGCGTGCGGACATCCAGACAGTTCTTTATCCTCCGAATTGTCCACATATCAAATTCATGTCTCTCCAATTTAGAGACAAGGATGTCCTGTGGAACAGTGTCAAAAGCTTTGCACAAGTCCAGGTATCAACTGCCCTACCCCTGTCCATCAGTTCCGTAGCCCCATCATAGAAGGACACCAAATTGGTCAGGCAGGATTTCCCCTTAGTGAAGCCATGCTGGCTGTCACCAAGCACTTTGTTGTTTTTCATGTGCCTTGGTATGCCTTCCAGGAGAATCCGCTCCAAGATTTTGCCAGGCACAGAGGTGAGACTGACTGGTCTGTAATTCCCCGGCTCATCCATTTTCCCCTTCTTGAAAATGGGGGTTATATTTACCTTTTTCCAGTTGTCGGGAACTTCACCTGACTGCCATGATTTTTCAAATATGATGGACAGTGGCTTAGCAACTTCGTTTGCCAGCTCCTTCAGGACAATCTATCCTTGGATAGATTTCATCCGGTCCCATGGACTTGTATACCTTCAGGTTCCTAAGATGGTCTCGAACCAGATCCTCCTCCACAGTGGGCCCAGGGTCTTCATTCTCACTGTCGCTGCATCTGCCTTCCAAGACCTGGGTGGTGTGGCCAGAGCATTTGCCAGTGAAGACTGAGGCAAAGAAGTCATTAAGAACCTCAGGCTTTTCCAAATTCAGGGTAATCAGTTCTCCCGATAACTTCTGGAGAGGGCCCACCTTATCGCTAGTCTGTCTTTATTCGCAATGTACTTACAGAATCCCTTCCTGTTACCTTTCACATCCGTAGCCAAGTTTAATTGTAAGTGGGCCTTAGCTTTCCTAACCTGGTCCCTAGCTTCCCGGACAACATCCCTGTATTCTTCCCAGGCTGCCTGTCCTTGCTTCCACCTTTTATAAGCCTCTTTTTTCCTTCGAAGTTTCCTCAGCAACTCCTTATCCATCCAAGGAGGTCTCCTGGCCCTCCAGCAGCACTTCTTTCTAGTAGGGATGTATCGCTCCTGAGCTTGCGGTAGGTGATCCTTGAATATTAACCAACAGTCTTGAGCCCCCTGCCCTCTAGGGCTGTATCCCATGGAACCTTACTGAGCAGGTTCCTGAAGAGGCCAAAGTCTGCTCTCTTGAAGTCCAGGGCAGTGAGCTTGCTGCACGCTCTTCTCACTGTCCTGAGGATCTCGGACTCAACCATCTCATGACTGCTGCAACCAAGGCTTCCCTGGAGCGTCACATTTCCAACCAGCTCTTCCCTATTGGTGAGCAGGACATCAAGCATGGCACTTCTCCTTGTCGTCTCCTCTACTACTTGCAGAAGAAAGTTGTCTTCCACACAATCAAGGAACCTCCTGGATTGCTTGTGCCAGGCTGTACCGTCCCTCCGTCAGATATCAGGATGGTTGAAGTCCCCCATGAAGACAAGGGCCTGCAAGCATGAGGCTGTTCCTGTCTATCTATAGAGCACTTCATCCACCGAATCCTCTTGATCAGGTGGTCAGTAACAGATCCCCACGGTAATGTCTCCTGTCACTGTTCTCCCTTTAACCCTGAAGAACCACAAACTCTCTATTGGCTGCTCACCTGTCCCCAGACAGAGTTCCATACTCTCCAGCCTATCACTGACGTAAAAGAGCAAATCTCCCTCCCCGTCTGCCAGGCCTGTCTTTCCTAAAGAGCCTGTAACCTTCCATTCCAACACTTCTGTCATAAGAGCTATCCCTCCATGTTTCTGTGATGCCTATGATATCATACCCCCATAGATGTGCACACATCTCTAATTCCTCTTGTTTGTTCCCCATGCTACGGGCGTTTGTATAGAGGCGTCTGAGCTGAGATCCAATTGAAGCCAGCTCGTTGGCTGGAGCAGCTGGAATATCTCTACATTGCTCTGAGCACTGGTGCTGGCAACTGACTGGGAGTGTTGGGATGGAGTGATGCCCCCCTGCCCCAATACATCCATTTTAAAGCATCCTTGACCAGCCTGGCAAGCCTCCTACCAAAACCACTCTTCCCCTTCGTTGTCAGACCAGCTCCACCAGCCCCCCGTACACCTGGCCTACCAAATTGAGTCCCATGTTCTAGATACCCAAACCCCTGACTACAGCACCACCCTTCTAACAATTTATTAAGCTGGCCAGTCCTCCTAGCCTTTTTAAGGTCCTCCCTTTTATCCTGGAGAATTGACAAAAAGACAGTCTGTGCGCCAGAGCCCCTAACCACCTCTCCCAGAGCTCTGTAGTCCTTCTTTATGTTCTCCGGGCTGCTGCTATCTGTATCAGTAGTACCCACATGAATCACTAGAAGTGGGTAATTGTCAGTGGGACTTACTATGGCAGGCAGACTCTGCAACATCGCTCATTCCTGATCCATGCCCCTGGTAGGCAACACACCTCCTTTGAGACTGGGTCAGGCCAACAGATGGGAGCTTCTGTGCCTTTCAAAGTGAAGTCCCCTGCTACTACAACCCGCCGCTTTTTCCTGGCAGCACCAGTAGTGATCTTCTTTACCAGTGCATCAGCCCAAATATACAGGAACATATTCAAGAGCATGGAGTAACTGGTTTTCATGAGGTTTTGATGTTTTGTTTTGGTTGGTTGGTTGTTTTTCCCCCCCTCCCCCAGAATATCTTGTGAATTATTTTATTGCAGTTCCCACTATTGAAACCTTTACAGTTCTGTTAATTCCAGATATCCATCTACCACATGCTCAAAATGATGTTCACTGTAATTTTATTCCATTAAGTGATCCAGAACTTCAAATGCAATGCACTGATGGCTTAACTAAAGGAATGTGCTTGTTAGTTCTGTGTCAGCTGCAGGAAAAATAAGTAAATGTGTTTTGTGGTTTAAGCCCAGCCATTTATCTGCCATGATGTCATTAGCTCACCCCTCCCCTTCCTCCCCCCATTTCTGGAGGGAGGGGGAGGAGAATCGAAAGAATGTAAATCCCACGGGTTGAGATAAGAACAGTCCAGTAACTAAGGTATAACACAAACCACTGCTGCTACCACCAATAATAATAATGATAAGGGAACTAACAAGGGGAGAGAATACAACCGCTCATCGCCCGCCGACCGATACCCAGCCCAACCAAGCAGTGATCTAATCCTTCTGGGTAACTGCCCTCAGTTTCTATAGTGGGCATGACGTGCTGTGTTACGGAATACTTCTTAGGTCAGTTTGGGTCAGGTGTCCTGTCTCCGTTTCCTCCTGGCTTCCCTTCCTCCCTGGCAGAGCATGAGGCTCAGAAAGTCCTTGGTAAGACTAAGAATCCTAAGCAGCAGCTAAAAACATGGGTGTTATCAGCGCTGTTCCCAGGCTGAAAGTCAAAAACACAGCACTGCACCAGCTACTAAGAAGGAGAAAAATGACTGCTACTGCTGAACACAGGGCAATGTGGCAACTATTTCATCCTTCAGGGCATTTAGACTCCAGTGACTTACGTATTTGAGGAGGTATGTTTCATGAAGGGAGAACTCTGAAGTGAATGGAGATAGCTGCATTGTCTTAGTCACTCCGAACGTCTTTCATTCACATCAGCCACTGCAGAGCTTTTTATTGTGCAATGCGCTTAGCACCAGTAACCTGTAGAGGAGACAGAAAAATATGGAGGCAAAACAGTGCTCTGCTTTGGAGCTGACTTATGATAACTCTTCTGATAAATAACATCATTGTGTATTTTCCTGGTCTGACTTTTTGGGGTTTCTTTTGGTTTTAGTAAGTCTGCTAATGATTCTTATTTGGTAACATCATTCATATTGACAGTTGTTAAGTCTTATCCTCCACAAGTTCCCATTGCCCGAAAGCCGAAACACCAAACAGCATTGCTAATCTACCCCCAGGTATGAGCAATGTTGAATTAGAACAGCATTCCTGTAGTGGCAATTAGGTATTACGAGCTCCAAGTTTGTCCCAGCTTGAAAAAGGACTATGGGAATGAATAAGGAGATAGGAACGAAGTTACTGTTCTATGGAAAGTGGAAGTAATACAAGGGCTGGTTGTTCTTAGTTTTTACAGCTCTAGCCAGGCAGAAACACTGTCAACAGCAGAATGGTCTCACCCTCCTCGATGGCAGGAGAAGGGTGGCTGGGGATCAATTATTTGAAGACTTCTTGGTAACATTCAAAAGTTGACTACAAGAGGAAACAGAGAATTGCCAGGAGCTTTGTCTAGATAGGGCCTGAAGCAGATGCAAAACTAGGTCTTCCTGGAAGGACACATTGGTTCAGTGTTTTCCATAACCAGTTCAGCTGTGCCCTCTAGGCCCTGGAGAGAGACACCAAATGATAGAATAAAATGTAGTCCACGTGCATTTCCTTTTGTGATCTGCATCTCAGGACAGTGGGAAATATGAGTAGCAGGGCCCTATTTTTGTGTCTCAATCAGAGTGACGACTGCTTAGTCTTGTCTCAGAGTGCACAGAAGGGCAATAGAGCAGTTGGAGACCTATGATTGAATAGGTCTAAAACCCAGTACAGAGTAAACATGTCATCAGTACTTTTAGTTGTGTCCTATAGATCCATCCTGATGCTGTTTGCTGTTTTCACACCTGGCTTCATGCAGTGTGTTTCAGAAGATAAATACTTATACAGCCTAGATCCCTAAATGTTTATCTTACTTGTACCTTTTGCTCAATAATTCTTTTATTTTTTTTTTTTACTAAAGCTCAGTCAACCAAAGTGAACGGGAATCACCATAACAAATAGTCACTGATTTTTATAACAGATTAAAATGAAGCTGTTTTACTGAACTCCTATACAGGGTGTGAGGTCAATAATCAAACCTTTCCTGGGTGTGTGGGAAATTGTGCTTACAGTTTGTTCTGCTTCTAACCTCTGCCATAGGTTCTCCCTTGTTTGCAGTTCCTCACAATTTCTTGCAGTTAAAAAAGCCTGTTCAGTTCTAAATCACTCTCTAAAACTTTGCTGCCTACTTAATTAGGGCTGCTCACCTGTGCAAAATAAAGCAGGCGGGCAGTTGCTTATAAAGGAGGGTATTTGCTGCTTGGATGCCTCCCGGGATTTACCCTTGGTTTTCCAGTGAATACTTCACTGTTGTGCTCAGACTATTTGGTGGAGAAGGGTGCTGCCTAGATGACTGCTGAGTGTTTAAAATCTTTCCTATAAGCTTATCATCTAGAATCATGCTGAAAATGTGCCCTTCTCTGGAAGGTATGTTTAATACTTCATTGAAGATTGTGTTATTTAGAGTAGATTCAGAGAAAACTATTGTATTTCAAATTATTTTTTTTTCTCATACTAAATCAATTAAATCAATAGCTGCTATATATACCCAGGAAATCAGTTACTGTTTGAACAGAATGTTTAAAATAAATTCTCCCCATAGCATGTTGTTGACTTCAGATAACACGTACCTTTTGTATTTTAATTTTTTTTTCTATGACAGTGCATCTTGCATATGCTATACTTCTAATCTTTTAAATAATTTGCACCACAGATATTTTTAGACTTGCTGATTTGAGCAAGCTGTCCCCTGATAATCTGAATTAATAGGAGTGTCATAACAAGGGGACAGAGTAAACTTAAAGTAAAATTCCTCATTTATCCTAAACCAAAACCACTATGCTCACTATATTAGAAACATAAAGGTAGATGCTACATTTTGAAAGGAGTGGTAAATGTGTGCTGTATTTCAACTCACTTTTATTTTAATTTAAAATGCTTTTAATTTGAAGTGGTGGATGGCTGTCAGCTGTGGGTCTCTGTGGCTCCTTTCTAGATCTGTGGGAGACAATTCCACTGACGCAAACAAGGCTAAATTGCTTTCATTGTTGTTGAAAGTGTGTTAGAGCTGGCATACTGCTGTGATCTTTCATTCATTGTTTTTGATGGCAGTCCTACCGTTTTCAGTACAGTTAGATAAACTGCTGTTTGAAACTCTTGTTAGGCATCGCTGTCAACTCTTGAGGTTATTCTCCTTGTGCCAAAGAAACTGTAATAGCTACCATTGATGGTATTTCAAAGTTGGACTTAAAAACTTGCACTAAACAAGCTTGTGAGAATCTTCTGTGAATGCAAGAATATTAACCCCACTTTTTGCAAACCATTTTTACTTCATTTTAAAGCTTCTAATTTATAATAGTGTTACATGTCTTTTGTAAGGTTACTTAGGATTTAAGTGAAATCAGTCCCACTTTTATGGACCTCAGCTTTTCAGAATTGTATTTATGCATCTGTTCCAAGTTACATGTTTGCTTAGTAAATAATTTCTACAGGGGAGCCATTAAATTTTAGATGCAAAGTCCTGTGGTGTTACCAAAATCAAGCCAAGGGAAACAGTAACACTCTGAATAAGCACAAAAAGGGTGTGTTCACCCTATTTCTTGGGAATGCTGCATTTGACAATATTGTTTGCAGTAAAGCATGCTGGATTTCCTGTTCCCCTCAGGTACTGTAGAACTTAGCTCACAGTAAAACCAGATACGTTTTAACTCATTATATGTCTGTTATGGTGTGTAAGCTGTCAGAGTTGCCATGAGAAGCTTCAGCATGTTCATTAGACATCCTTTGAGAAATCTCATGATTTCAGGGTCGTTTATGTCTTTGTACATGACCAAGGTTGGTTGTTCCCCTCTCTTCAGTTTTTTTATAGATGGCACTTACTTGAAATCTAGTTTCTTACCCCTACCGAAGCCTCACCCTCACAAGCCTCACCACCCTTAATGGAGAACATCTTAGAGAAGTTTTTATGTATTTTTAGAACTTTTTCCTTTTTCCACACTCATGTAGGTAGTGTACTTACTAAATCCCTTTTTCATTCCTTTTTTTAAAGAACAGTTAAAACAACCACTAGCAGCTGGTCAACTGATGTATGTCTTAGGGTCTGTATTTGCTTGTTCTTTTCTGGACATTACTATGAATCAGCTAATGCTGTTTTTGAAGCACCAATGTTGCTATTTCATGTGGCATGGCTTCAGCCTTTGTCTCCTTGAGTTCATTTTGTAGTCAAGGGAAGTCTTGCAGAATTCTGTCCTTTTATCTGCATCAATGTTGATGATGATGTACTCGGTCATACTATATTTTACTTTACCAGTCCAAGCCTGGATTTATCATTTATTTAGTCTTTCAGACCTTTCCTTTGTGCTTTGACTTCAAATGCCATTGACAGATTTACTGCTTTATTATTTGTTTTATGTTCTTATCAGAGCTTTTGCAAGATAGAATAAGTAAATTCCAGGTTATCAGAAAGATGCTGATAAATTGCAGCAAGTGCAGGGGAGAACCAAAGTTTTCATGAGGCTGAAAATTGGATTGTTTATGAAGGAAGATTAAAAGACTATAGTTTGGTTAAATGGATGATTTGGTTAAATTGAGGAGAATGTAAGGTTTGGAGATACTTATTAACACCCTTTTAACAGCAGAAAAGCAGATGAGGTAGTATAGTACAAAAGAGTAAAACTAGAGACACTGGGATTAATTTGATGGAAAGGAAATTTAGGCTCTCTGATAAAACTTTTTCATTATGATACTTACTGCTTTATGGATTCATTTCTGAAAGGAAGTGGTAAGCACCCATCTTCTAAGAATATTAGGGCCCAAGAGAAGACAAAAAGAAAACTCATGCAGAAAAATTCAGCAGTTGCAGGGAAATCACCCAATGGGTCTCTTATATCCCTAATTTACATAGGTCCAAAACAAAGATGAACTTAGATTTTCCAGAAACATGCAGAATGAAATCTCTTTGGCCTTCCAAACTGTCATGAAATACCATGGTTAAATTGCACAGTCCTTTGGAGAAGTACCTACCAACCTTGTCTGTTTGGTAGGGCTCTTTAGCATGCAGCCATGCCTCAGGAGAGTATGTAGCAGATACTGGCTTTATGGTAACTTCAGTAACATTTAATTACTCCTATGATTGAATGCATTTTAAATGACCAGGAATGATTTTTTTTTTTTTTTTGCATTTTTGTTTAATACAGCCTTTAAGATAGAGCAAATCAGTGAACACGTCAATTAAACTTAAAAATTATTTTCTTCCTAGCCTTATTGTTGTCAGTCACTCACAATTTCTAGTAGTGTTCTACTAATTCTATAGTAGATTGCCAAGGCTGCAGGTCTAGATGTATATTTGTTCTGCGTTTCTACAGCATGGAGGATGCTCTTCCATTGCTGATCACAGCAGTGACATGTACTTAATGAGAAGAGGGCCAAGGCTGTAACTGGTGTGTACATTAATTTATTATTTATTGTTTTCAGAAGATTGCATTTATATGGTGTTCGTGTTGTGAAGGCATTACAGAACTTATTTTACAGTTATATATGTGGGGAAGGAGACAGAGTGTTCCTTTTGAGTCCAGCATTTTCGTTAATACTTGCTTCTGGGTACATGAGATATTTGGAAGAAATAACTACAGTGTAATAGATCAGAGAATTGTTTTAATTCTTGCATATGGCTGTGGGAAGGAAAGAGAATGAAAAATTTGCCTCTGGGGAGAGATTTTGAAAGAGAAGGGATGACAAAATAAAAATGTAGGAGTGTTTTATGAATAGTGATTCATGGAAGCCTACATGTTCTGCAGTTAATGTTGTACTGATTACCAGAAAACACTGACCAGAAATTGAATACTAGCCTGTTTGTTGCCTAGGTAGGAGAGAAAACATAATGTAGGAAGAAAAGGATGTAGCATACAAAGAATTTCGTAGTAGAAGCATTCAGTATGTCCTACTCCCTTCCTTGTATTCTCAGGTGAGGAAAATAAACTGTTTTTTTCTGTATTGTCAGTGCATTGACGAAGGAATATCTGATCTACAGATCAGTAAAATATGTTTTATATGTCTCTATCCAGCAACAGGAGTAACGGAGATCAGCTTCCTACTGATTCTTAACAGCAATGATTGAAATATTAGTATGCTTTATTAACCTTGTGAATGTAGTAAGATTATGTAGCTGTGTTAGAAACAGTCCATACGTTTTTGTTGTATTTTGTATAATTTTCAAAAGAGCATAAAAGCTTGTAGGATTTAATGAAAATATAATACACCATAATGATTTAGACATTGCTTCCCTTTTCAGTGCTCAACCCAGGAGTTCTTCTTGATAGTCAGCACCCTGTCACGCCTGGACTCAGAAATTCAAGCTCTTGTTCCAGTCATACATTCTTATGTGAAAACTCCTCTATTACAAAATGCACTGTTGGAAATCCCAGAACTTCTCTCCCCAGTAAAATATTATTTAAAGATCCTTGATGAAGAAGCAGCCAAGTAAGTAGAGAAAATGCATGAATTTTCAGTGCTTCATAGACTTTCTGAGTAAATGTATTCAGTGAGGGTTACACATCTGGTTTTAATATACCTCAGTTTTAAATTTTTTGTTTTACGTACAGGTTACTTAGTTAAAGCAGAGGTTGTTTTCTACAGCTTATATTCTTTTTTTAAAGTTAAACTATGAGAGAAAGTAGTTTGCTTAGTGGGTGTTTGCCTCAGGCTGCATAATTTTTTGAAAGTTTTTCAGCTTTTTTGGGGAATGAATTTAGAGCAAAATATGTTTTGCTCATGTTAATTTGTTTAACAACTTTTAATTATTTTTTTTTTAATAGAGAAGCTATTCCTTTTGAGGAGAGACGTGATCTTAAGCAGAGTAGCTGCTCTGCTGTCACAAATAAGCCTCTGACTTTTTTTCTGAAAATTCATCAAAGCTTTGAGTGCCCTCCATCCATTTCTGAAAATCTCTTTGCATGGTCAATAATGACAGAGAAAATAAGTTTAATAGTTTTATAGACAGATCATCCTAAACTTCCATGCTGTAAGCAAGTTTCACTTTTAACATGATGATATAAGACTAATTAGGTATTAATGAGGTTAATTATTAATGAGATATAATTGACTGTGATATAGGTGAAGGTTCTTTGATGAAAGATGTGGTCTATAGTTTAATATGTTGTTGTATCGGGGCAGTATAATGTTGATCTTTTATTTTCCAAACAGACTAAAAATAAACATCCATTCTATTTATAAAATTTTTTTTATCTTTCTCCCACTGAGATTTAAAATTAGGAAATTTAACAACTTAAGAGTGCCTAGAGCTTACTTTATTTGCTTCAGAATTAGAGATAGATGCAAGATGTATAAATTTAGAAGTGGAGAAGGCTAGAAGTATTTGCTAAGCCTATTAGGTGGGATAATGAGATTTCTACTGTTGAATGTGATCCAATTATAGTTGTGGCAGGTTATGACAAATCAGAGTGTATCTTAATTATACCAGAATTACTGTAGATAGGTGTAAAACATGCTTCCTTTTTTTTTTTTCTGTTACTGTATTGATAATGGCTTGAGCAGTATACAAAAATAAGATATAATAGTATTAGTAGAAGGTGTCATCACAGATCTGCAGAAGTCATATGTTTTATTTGTGTTTATTCAAAATAACTAAAAAACCCTACCTTTTGGCCTTTATACATTTAAAACTTGTGTGGCAATATTATTTGGACTCACACCCCTTTCTTTCGTTGGAATCATGGTGACTACTTATACATACATGCACACGTACGTATACTGCATCATGTGTTAGTTATGTGGTGTGGGTAAAATACTGTAGTGGCTTTCAAAAGCATCCTTGTGATTCAGGGTTTTTTTAGGAGGTGTTTGAGATTTTGAGGTTTGTGGTTTTGGTTTGGGTTTTTTTTTTAAACTGTCAACTTTTATATTTTTGGTAGACATCGCACAGCCGTGACAATCTTCACAATCAGCTGCTGGCTACTAGCAGTCTTCTCTTTTTTTTTACTGCATTCCCATGGAAACAGGTCTAATTAGCACAAAATCGTTTCTAAAAATTAATCCTGTATTTTAAAATGACATTTTGACTGTCATTTTATGCAATAACTACATCCATGTAATGCAAAAATCAAAGCACAGCTTAGTGTTACCTGTCTGGTTATTGGTTTGTGACCAGCTGTAGTTTCATTCTCAGGTAAAGGGGTATCGGAGTGGGTAGACTATTAGACTTTTTATTACTTCCATGTTTTATTACTTTCAATTTGCTAATTACTTGCTCTCCAAATATTAGATTTCAGGGTAATTATGCAATTAACTTGTACAGTTTTGTATTTGCTTTCAAATACAAATGTGTTTTCAGTTAACTTAGGGCTGATTTTGCTACTTTGTTTGCCTGCCACTTATTAAGATAAGTTAAATTTTTGTTATTTTTGATGACAACCATATTTTTCATTGCTTTTTTAGCTTCCCAGTTTTAAACATTTGAATGGCATTATGTGTTTCGAGTTTCAATCATGAGCTGAGATAGTGCAGCCAAAACAATTCTGTCATTTTCTGACGCTGAGACTAGAAAAAGGGCCTTTATTTTGAATGTATTAAAAATGCTCTAGTTAATCTTTCCTTGAGAAAAAAAGGAAGCTGCTCTGAGGAACTCCTGATGACATTCTGCTTTGATGAAGGCCTAGTGGATTTCTCAATCCACATGAAAATCTGTCAATTTAGCTGAATACATTTCAAATCTGTGCTCAGAAATTATCTAAATCTTTGCATTTAATCATGATAAAGATATTGTCAGCACTTGGAGTGCATCAGGTTGGTATAGCAATTCCATTCCAGAATTAGGATTGAGGCAGAAAGGAATGGTCTTTCTTGTGATTCCTTTTCTTGCTCTGCTCAAGTGAGGGAGAGCAAACAGAAATCTGCAGGATGCACATCCAGAAATGGCAAGAAACCTGAGTCAGCAATACAAGAATGAGCATGAAGTGATGCAGTAGAAAGAAACAGGAACAGATTGGATTTGAACCATTTGGGGGGTTATCTTGGTGAAGCTTCTTGGAGTTCATTTACAAAGTTCCTTTCTATTTATGTAGTGTGTATGACAGCTTTGGGTAAATGTGTTGTATTGTGACCCAGTAGCAGAAAAGCTGTAGCATAGAATCATAGAATAGTTAGGTTTGGAAAGGACCTTAAGATCATCTAGTTCCACCCCCCCTGCCACGGGCAGGGACACCTCTCACTAAACCATGTCACTCAAGGCTCCGTTCAACCTGGCTTTGAACACTGCCAGGGATGGAGCATTCACAACTTCCCTGGGCAGCTCATTCCAGTGCCTCGCCACCCTTACAGTAAAGAACTTCCTCCTTATATCCAATCTAAACTTCCCGTATTTAAGTTTTAACCCGTTACCCCTTGTCCTATCACTACAGTCCCTATATTTAGAGAGGAATAAAGCTAGTGTTAAAGCATGTGAAAATTAACAAATAAAAGTATGGAGACAGCCCATAGAATTAGAAACTTATCTTTGGTTTTACCATTATTTTATCTTATGCTTCTAATGGATAGGACTGGAGATAAAACTCAATTGTTCAAGGACCTTACAGACTTCCCTGTCATCAGAAAGAAAAAAGAGGAGATTCTGGGTGTGCTTTCTAAAATCCAACTGCATCTGCTGGACATTCGTAAACAGATCAAGAACCCTTCTGCAGAATACGTTACAGTTTCTGGTCAAGAGGTAATATGGTATCTATTATGTATGACAGTGCCCTTGCTTGTCTAAAAAACAGCTTAGAAGTTGGACTTAACTAGAACTCTTCATTTAATATGATAGTGAGGTCATATACTTCAAAAACCATGATTTTTTGTACAACTTCACAGTACAGTTTTGTGACACTATCACTGTTTTAAGTGAATTACTTTAGTGATTCTAATAATAAAACCAGATTATTTCAGTTGAGTTTGGTTCAGTAATGCTTTGCTTTTCCATATATGTAGAAACAATTGCATACTTCCAGGGTTATTTATGTGGCTATTAAGTGCCAAAATATTCTCAGAGAACCACAAAGCACAGTATTAGGTTAATTTGAAGAATGGTAAAATGATTTGTAATTACTGATTAAGGCTCTAATTTGAAAGATGGGGAAGAAGAGAATAGTATGAAAGAATGATACTTTTTTTTTACTTTTAGCTCTTAGAAATGGTAGCTGTGGAACAGAGCTTTTGTTTGCTGGATGCTGTGTAAGTGTGGGCAGGCCATGCTCCAGCAAGCTGAGAAGTTCAGTGCAAAAAAATGAAGAGGGATGACAGATCCTGTCAGATTGGTGGGAGAGCTGGAAGGAGCCATGAGGTAGCACTGTTCAGTTTTGGCCTTTGGCAGCTCAGAGTAGGAAGACTGGGGAAAATGCCACAGGAAATTGAGAAAAGAAAGTAGTTAGGGAACTAGGAGTTAGGAGCAAGAGTTGGGAATAAAACAGTAATTGTTAAAAATAAGGAGGGAAGGAGCTGGAAACAGCCCGTTGTCACATTGGGGGCCTAGGAAGGTGAGAAAGACCCAAGAGACACATCATGGTGCTGACAGGCAGTGCTGAAGGTGAGAGAGAGAGTCAGAAGGAATAGATTAAAGATAGCAGCATTTGATAAACACCTTAGGTGGGTATTTTTGAGGGTGAAGCTGGGAAGAGGAAACGTAGGTAAAGCTTTGGGTAGGCTATTAGCATAGATGCTGAAGTCCAAAAGCAGAAAGATGGAAGAGTGTGTTTGGGTATTGTGTGAGGAAGGGAAGGGCCAGGATTTGAGAGATTTGTCTCAGAGAGGCTGCATTAAGCGGTGGGTGATGACATGTGTGTGAAGAAAGGAGAAGAGAATAATTGATCAAAGAGAGAAGAGCACCTGATGAAGTGGACAGATACGAACTGATCAAGGAGGGTTTGAGAAACCACCAGGCACTATGCACATGTTCATGAGAGGAGAGCTCTGTAACAGGATGCCTCAGAAACCATTGCAGACAGGGAGGTACGTCTTTGGTGTATTCATGAAAGGAGCTGCAGAGCTTAGGGATAGTTGTTATTTACTTACATCTGGTATGGGTGTTTCAGAGACTTCAAATAAAGCAGTAGAGGAAGATGGTTGTGAGGAAAGGAAGGATACTTAAGGAATGGAAGTAGTGGAAAGGGAATTGTATGGGAGTTGCAGAGCAGTCTCCTTGAGTTACGCTGTTCTTCAGTTCTGTATGGTATATTCTCGTGTTCTTGCAGCAGTGTGATGGATGTAGTATTCAAGCACTTCCCCACATCAGACTTGGGCAGAAGGCAGGTTTTTGATTTGCTAGTTCTGGAAGCTAGAGAAACTGCCAGGAAACTGTTTTACGCATCTCCCGACTCTGAACTGCTGTTCAGGGTGCAGGCCTTCTTGGAGAAAAAAAAAAAAAATTGAACAATTTTCTCCTTAATATGCGCCCCCAAAACCATGATTGAGAACAAATGGTTAGATTTTCAGAGTCAGCCCAGTTTGTTAACTTATGTTTGTTAAGTTCCTCTTGGAGTTCTGATGAAGATCTAGCTGACGCATACCTTTTCCAAAATATGAGGTACACCCCTATCTATCTTATCTTTTGTTTCCAGCCTGTAATGTAATTCATGGTGCACACTGAATAGGACAGAAAGCGGTCTGGATAGCGATAGCATTGCTGCTCATTTCAGGCAGAATTTAGAGGGGAATTGCTGTATTTGGCAAATACTGGTTTCTGTATTGCATAAGCAGTACTTTGGTTCCAGTTTATTTATTACTGCAATTACTTGTCTAATAAGGCTGAGAATGAAAGCTTTTGTTGTTTTGAAGAAGATTGCAGACTCTCTGCTTGTTTCTCACTAGCCACACAAACAGGCCAGGCAACTGAACTGTCTGTGTTTATACAGACTGTTTTTAGGCATCCAGCACAGACGTAATTGTCACACTATTTTGTGTCTTCCTTTCGTAAACACTGGATATTTATTTGAGATGAACTTCAGAAAAAGCTGTAATACCAGCACAACAGCAACACCACTAGTGGCAGCAGCAGTTGTCTCATGTTCAGATCTTTGCAGATCTCTGCTTTTGCCCATTTTCAGTCTTTTTATGTCATCTGTATAATGCAGTTTCAGGGTTTCTACATTAACAAATATGTTAAAAGTGTCTTATATGAATTAAAAACTAGTGCACTATGTCCTTGCTGAAGTCTCGTGCTCACATTAGAATTATCCTTCTTGTTTGTACTTGAGAGTGATTGCTGGCTGTTCTGGTGAGGTGTGGAAATTTTTATCTAAAACATACTAAATGTGATGGAAAAGCTTTGTCAGCTTTTCCGTGAAGGTGGTCAGATTCTAAATTGATCTAATCTCTGGTAGAAATGTGTTTTCCAGTTGAAAGTTTTCATTTGAGAATGCCTCAATTCTTTTGACATCCAGGACCTCAGGCTAACGTTATAAAGATAACAGACATGGATCGTATAAAATACTGCAATAAACACATCGTATAAATTACACTGCACTGAGCCTCTTGCTACTACTGCTAGTTTTCCTTATTCTTTCCCTTTCTGACCCCGAGTTGATACAAACTTGATGGAAGGTACTATCGATACAGTGCTAGCATTTGAGATTTTGAGCTTCTGTCTGTGAAATGTTGTAGGTGGCTGTGGCTCAGCAGAATCACTGGTCCCGAGGCAGGAGGACACATCTCTGATAAGGAGTAGCTTTATCAGGTGATCTGTAGCATAGAGTCAGTGTAAATGCTGAATTCTCTACAAGCCCCAGTTAGGATCAGGTAAGTAAAACATACCTACTAGCTTTAGTATGGTTTTGGCTTAGTAAGAGGAAGGTGAGGAGAGTGTGTTTGTGGATGGAGGAATAGAAGGGCAGAGATGGGGCAGCAACATGGTAGGGCTCAAGAACAGGGTAGGAGCTGCTTGTTTGTCAGAAAATACTTATGTCATAACCCTCACTTGTGGGGCAAAAAAAGAACATTAGCTTCTGGTCTGCTCAGTCAGTTTAGGCTGATTATGTTTTTCTGATGCATGCAGATTTCTTGATGCATGATAATTATGGTTCTGTAGACTTCCTTATGTCCCATGATGTGTAATATTATATTTCTGTTTATTTTAGTTTATGGTAGAAGTCAAGAATTCCCATAAATCATCTGTGCCATCTGACTGGGTTATGGTTAGTAGGTATGTAAAATCTCTTTGAAGTTTGTTCTATTTTTATATTAAAAAAGTGGTATTTTAGTATTACAATTAATTACATACACATTCTCATTGCTCCATGTGTTTGTGGTTTTGGTTTCATTTGTTATCTGAAAACCAATCAACCAAAATTGTTATATTAATTTATTGCCATAGTCAGTTTTGCTTAAACACAAACAAAACCAAACTGAAAAAAACAGAGTTCTTAAAATGTTTGTTTCTACATGGTATATCTTTGGTGCACTGTGTTACTTGCTTAATCTTTCATATCCTGTATATGTATATTAAAGTACATATGCTGATGTCCAAAATTATGTTCTGAATTCAGTTTTGCATGTAGGTTATACATGCAAATCTTTCATAAAATTTTGATCTTACTTTATTCCGAAAGGTGAAGGTAGCTGTGCAAAATACCTGTGCATCTCAATATAGCCATTGCATTTAAAATGTCATTTTACATATTTATACAGGCAAGGTTTGCTTGATGTGGTACTTCATGTTGTGTAATCATGAATTTAAATAGTTTTGGATACTTTTCCCAGTAGATGAAACAAAGATAGACTGAATTACATAGTTGGCTTTTTTTCTTTCCAGTCATTTGTTTTATTGTTTAAACAGGTGGAATGCCTTAATATTACAATTTGTAGAGTCCATGGATGTGTGGAGTCCAGTGCTGTAGTGTGTGGAGTCCAATATTATAATGCGTAGTGTTCTCTACAAGGCCTGGTGTGTAATGTGTGAGCACAAACATCTTGCACCAGAAATAGGCATAGTCAAGGTGGACCCTGAAACTATCTTCTATCCACTTATGCAAGAATTCAGTATTAAAAACACACAAATCAGACAGAATGAAGATGATGAAGAACAAATTACAGCTAATCTGGATTTTGTAAAATAATGCCTGGGAATGCAAAAGTGACCCTTAATGAAAATACATACATAAATAGCAAGTGCCCAAAGAGAAACTTACAAGACAGTCTGTATTTACTGAGTTTATTTCAGGCTCATCATGAAGTTTTCCTCTTTAAAGTGAATTTTTTTCTTAGAGTTCCTTATATATGAAATCATAGAGAAGTCATCCCTTTGTGCAGTGTATTGCTGAACAAAATTTTGTGAAATACATAAACTGAAGTAATATATGCTACATTGTGAAAAACACTTCGGGAGCCTTATGAATGGGTAGTGATGCAATAAGTTCATTCACAACAAAGATAATTGGAATCAATAGAGTTTGGTACCACAATAAAATACTTTTTTTAAAAAAAAAAAAAAACATTAATTTTCGGAGTTCACAGAAGAAAAAGTAGTCCAATTTTGTAGATGGTGTAACTGATTGCTTAGTAACCTTTATTTCATATTTGGCTTTTTTCTCTTTTTCCAGTACAAAAGCTGTCAGCCGTTTCCACTCTCCTTTTATTATAGAAAACTACAGACATCTGAATCAGCTCCGGGAGCAGCTAGTCCTTGACTGTAGTGCTGAATGGCTACGATTTTTAGAGTGAGTTTACAGAATAGAGTCATTTTTTGTCATTGTATTTAATTTTTTTAAGATTAACATTTTTCTTTTTCTATTGTTATAGTGGAAATAAAATGATAAATGTTGATAATTTAATTATATTGCCCACAACAACTTCAAAGGGAGTCAATTAAAATATTATTCTTCATTTTAAAGCATTCAGATGCAAGACATTGCAGACTGACTCCTGAGACCAGCAGAGATATCTCTAGATTATACAATTCTGATGAAAATACAGTATTGAATATATAAAGTGGCTCTCAAAATTTGAAAGCTAATATCACTGCATTAAAAACCTGAAAGTAACATTTTGAGTTAAACCAAATCTAGTTATTTTATTATTACAGTACAATGTAATTGAACTGGAAAAAAGAATTTAGTATACAAGTTAACCAAATTCACTTTTAATTTTAATTGAAACAGAGTATGGTTTTGCTGTTGTGTGTTCCATTACTTAAATAAACCCAAAAAAATTAAGTACTGTAACTTTCAGATTTTGAGTTAGAAACGTTCAGGGTGCCCAAAGTCAGACCCTTGGCTTAGTGTGATTCTTCATGCTCCTATATTTTGTGTGCTATCCCTGCCAATTGGCTGGGTTTTTTTGATAGAAAGTAATAGGACTGTTACTGTCCCTCATAATGGGCACAGAAGACCTGTTTGTCTCAGATCTATGTTTTGAATAAAGTTATTTTGCTATTTAGGCAAAGGATCTTTAAAATGGGAATTTAAAAAATATTTCTCAAACTTCTGAATACCTTTAATTTTTCAGGTGTCTGGTTATCGAATATATTTTTTTACTTCCATGAATTACAAACCCACTGAAATTGTCCCTCCTGCCGTAAAGTGATGTTTGGCTTGCTTTCATTTGCGCTTTTTCCCTCACTGCCAAACCTTAACAAGTTCCTTCTGAAATTGTGTCATGGGACATAACTGATGCCAAGGTTTGCTTACTAGTAGAAACCTAGCAATTCCTTAAATTTTGTAGAAATTAGAAAACGCATTCCAGTTCACCCTTCTCCAGATGCGTTGCCTTTGCAGTACTGTAAAAATAGTTCTGTTAAATAATTTGTCACTGTATCAGCCGTGTAAATTTGAGTAGACCTATTTTAACCTTTCTTCACTTAGAGAACTGCTGCTTTCATGGTCACTTTGCTGTTTTCCGTGGTGTCGTATGATAGGTAATAGGTTGGAAAAGACCTTCAAGATCATCAAGTCCAGCTGTTGCCTGAAGACTGTCAAGGCCACCACTAACCCAAGTCACTAAAGGTCTTTTCTACACAGTTTGTGAACACTTCCAGGGATGGTGACTCCACCACTGCCCTGAGCAGCCTGTTCCAATGCCCGAGCACCCTTTTGGGGAAGAAATTGTTCCTAATATCCAGTTCGACACTCCTCTGGTATATCTTGAGGCTGTTACCTCTTGTCCTATCCTTTGTTACTTGGGAGACGAGACCAGCTGTAGGACTTGTGTATAGGAAAGTGCTTTTGTTCTCCAGCTCTCAATTTTATTTTTTTATTAAAATAATGACTGAATTTTGCCCCCCTACTGGTTTTATATTCCATGCTGTAGCTCTGAGATGATGAGAGGGAAAAAAAACCCAGAAATTCTTGAGGGCTAAGTGAATGAACTACCGAAAACTGTGTCCTCCTGGTAACGTTGTTATTCTATTGGGGGAAGCAATACCATAGATGGGGAATTAGTTCTTTCATTTTCTGTTGCAGATACCATCCTTTATTGAAATTGTAGGAAACTTATGTGTTCAGGCACTTTCAGGTTTTTGCAGCTTTTTGATGAACATAAGGTTGAAGTGAATCGGCAGTTGGGATTCAGTTGCCACTGTGATAAACAGTAGCATTTGTATAGGCATCATTTAGGCAGCAGGGATCAGCTACAGACCCTTTATATGCGATTTAATGACTTTCATTTTGTCTGCTTTTTTTGAAGTCTATCTTGATTAAAGATTGTGTCCTCATATTGTAACTTAATACACTGCTGGGAGGTTTGAATTCAGAGTAATTTTAAGAGCATGGGAGCCCCTTGAGAAGAATGAGCGGGGTATATTCTGACAGTACATTTGTATCTGCATGAAATTATTTTTTTCTCTTCCATATTTTATCTCTGTTTTGGTGTAGCCGTTTCAGTGAACATTATCACACTGTGTCTAAAGCAGTTGGTCACTTAGCAACTGTTGACTGCCTGTTCTCATTGGCCCAGGTGGCTAAACAAGGAGACTACTGCAGGTAATGAATTTTTAATTTTTATGTAGGCTCTTACAGGAAGTAGTTAAATTAAATTTGAATTTTAATAGGTATACTATGACAAAACACATTATTAAATTGTTTACAGTGGATTCAACTTAATCTGATTTTGCAAAGCGACAGTTCTGGTCTTCATGCAAATCTATAAACATTACAACTCAAGTTTGACATCTTATGTTTGTCAGTTGTTTGACCTGAGTCTGGTTGGTGATATCTCACATATATATGAATATATGTTGGACTTTGTGCAGAAATTTTTTCTTCTCTTTCTCAGCAAGGTCTGAATTTATGTCTTTCTAATACCTAAAATTCTAGATATATTTCAAGAATGTATTTCAGGTAAATATAGTACAAGTAATAAATTATAGGTAAATAATAGGTAAATATTAGTACCAACTTCCAGAGCAGTGTGATGGTTCACCTAGGATCGCGTATTTGACCTGATGAGCTGTGCAACTTACATGTACCGCAGGCACACCAGCCTGGGACTTTCTGGTGGTGCCAGGGCTGTTCCCCCATTTCTCTGTGAAGGGGAGACACAAACACTCAAGTCCTGCCTGCTTCACCAGAGGTTGGTTCAGAGCTGCCTCCTGAGCCTGAACACCCTCCAGCTGGGTCTTCCTTCCACTCAGGAGCCCACATCTCTTGCACCCACACAGAGACAGTCGGTCTCACTGGAGTACTTCCTTCCATGCAGTGAGGTTTCTGTTCCCAAAGGCACTGGACAGTCACTGGGCCAGCCACTGCTTCAACATGCTAAGTCCTGTCCTAGAGGGCAGCTCTTACTGTTTCTGAGGTTTACTGTAGACACTCCTGCAAGGGCTGTTAGTTTCCAGTCTTCAGCCATTCACTCTGTCACACAGTCTGCATTGACTCTCTTTTGATAATGTCTTTTAAAAAAACCTCAAATATTACCATGGTGGGGCTGCGCTGCAAGTGCTCGTACAGCTGGTTTGGAATAACTGTATGAATTCTTCACATTTAAGACCCATGGAAATGCAACAAATCATGTCTTAAGTGTGTGTGGATGCAGGGAAATCAGCTTACGTGTGCTGATCACTTCTGGACTCTTGGGATCTTGTGTGCCCCTGTCAAAATCTCTTTGAAAGTAATTGCTTGCTTCTGTATTCTCAGATGAGAAAACAAACTGAAATCTGATTTGTTCACTGTGAAGAGTTTAAATAATTCACTGAATTTTGAAGAGTGGCTTGGAATCATGTACAAACTGGCAAGGAGGAGACTTCACAGTGAAGCTTCAGATTGCAGGGAAGGTGTCAGTAATTCATTTTGGAGGGCTACTGAAGGAAAGATTTTCACATTGACTAATTTAAGTATTTCAGAGGAATGTTTTTGGTTGAGGATTGTTTCCTATCACCCTACTTGAGGCATAAACAAATTGTGAAGTCAGGATAGAGGTGCTTCGCACAATTGTTGATGAGAGAGGAGCACCTTCTACAGCCTTGAGGCATCTCACAGCCCCTCTGTTGGAAGACTCATTCTTTACATAAAGGATTACAAAATCATAGAATCATAGAATCATAGAATAGTAAGGGTTGGAAAGGACCTCAAGATCATCGAGTTCCAACCCCCCCGCCATGGGCAGGGACACCTCCCACTAAACCGTGCCATCCAAGGCTATGTCCAACCCCACCTTGAACGCCGCCAGGGATGAAGCATTCACAACTTCCCTGGGCAACCCATTCCAGGGCCCCACCACCCTCACAGTAAAGAATTTCTTCCTCAGATCCAATCTAAACCTCCCCTGTTTAAGTTTAAACCCATTACCCCTTGTCCTCTCACCACAGTCCCTAATGAAGAGTCCCTCCCCAGCATCCCTATAGGCCCCCTTCAGGTATTGGAAGGCTGCTATGAGGTCTCCACGCAGCCTTCTCTTCTCCAGGCTGAACAGCCCCAATTTTCTAACATCAGGGCTCCTGGACAACAAAGTTAGATACCTGAAGATGATGTAGGTAGTCCAGAGATGATCATCTGATGTTTGAGAATCTACTCTGCACACTGAATTCATTTAACTTGAAGGAATGCTGTTGAGAAGGTGGTACTCGACTAAAGGACTTCTTGTGCATTCCAGAGCAATTTACATTTTATTTTATTTTATTTTATTTTATTTTATTTTATTTTATTTTATTTTATTTTATTTTATTTTATTTTATTTTATTTTATTTTATTTTATTTTATTTTATTTTATTTTATTTTATTTTATTTTATTTTATTTTATTTTATTTTTCTCTCTTATGATGCGTAATAGTGTGATTGTAGGAACACAGGGCAGGGGAGAGCTCTTGAACACCAAGCTGTGTGGTTCGGTTGATACATTGGAGGGAAGGATTGCCATCCAGAGGGACCTTGACATGCTTGTGAGGTGGGCTGATGCCAACCTCATGAAGTTTAACCATGCCAAGTGCAAGGTCCTAAACCTGGGTCGGAGCAATCCCAGGCACAGCTACAGGTTGGGCAGGGAAGAGATTCAGAGCAGCCCTGCGGAGAAGGACTTGGGGGTGTTGGTCGATGAGAAAATGAACATGAGCCGGCAGTGTGCGCTTGCAGCCCAGAAAGCCAACCGTATCCTGGGCTGCATCAAAAGGAGTGTGACCAGCAGGTCGACGGAGGTGATCCTGCCCCTCTACTCTGCTCTCGTGAGACCTCACTTGGAGTATTGTGTGCAGTTCTGGAGTCCTCAACATAAAAAGGACATGGAACTGCTGGAACAAGTCCAGAGGAGAGCCACGAGGATGATCAGGGGACTGGAGCACCTCCCGTATGAAGATAGGCTGAGAAAATTGGGGCTGTTCAGCGTGGAGAAGAGAAGACTGCATGGAGACCTCATAGCAGCCTTCCAATACCTGAAGGGGGCCTATAGGGATGCTGGGGAGGGACTCTCCATTAAGGACTGTAGTGAGAGGACAAGGGATAACAGGTTCAAACTTAAACAGGGGAAGTTTAGATTGGATATGAGGAAGAAATTCTTTACTGTAAGAGTGGTGAGGCCCTGGAATGGGTTGCCCAGGGAAGTTGTGAATGCTTCATCCCTAGCGGTGTTCAAGGTGGGGTTGGACAGAGCCTTGGATGGCATGGTTTAGTGGGAGGTGTCCCTGCCCATGGCAGGGGGGTTGGAACTAGCTGATCTTAAGGTCCCTTCCAACCCTAACTATTCTATGATTCTATGGCTGAAGCAATACTTCCATGGACCCCTTAGAAGCCAGAACAGGCAGTAAGCAAGATTCGTGGCAACCTGAAACCACATCCTGTCCCACAGATATTTGGAAGGAGGCTAAGCAGTTAAAAAAAAAGGAATTATTTCCAAAGCTGAGGGCAGAATTATGAAATGGCAAATGGATCACTTAGCTGTCATCTCCCTCTCTTGAATACAAAGTGGAGAGGTACATGAGGAAGTACTCCTAGGTATGTGCTCCTCTTTTCAGACCATCATAATACAGCTTCAACTTACGCATCCAGCAAGTGTAGAGTGAAATTTCCTTTCTTTGTCCCCAAGGCCTAAGACCCTGTTTATATTGGTTTCATCTCAGTTGTGCAACTGCTGGAAGTACCTTTATGCTAAAAAAAAACCCAAAAAGCAGTTGTAGTCATAATTCGGTTGAGCATGCTGCTTTTGCCTTTTTTGTTCTGTGAAGAACGTGCAGCTCTTGGAGATGGAGGTTTTCAGGCATGGAGATACCTAACAGAATTATACATGTCACATTAGTAGACATGTAGACAAATTTACAGCTCAGGTGGAAGCATTTGAGACAAAACTTTTTACCTGACTTGGAGATGAGAGAAAAAAGCTATTGGTCTGTTTGCATGTTAATTTATAAAAAGGTACTGTCATTTCAGTGTTTCAACTTAGGTAGTAAGCTCTTTTATAGACCGTTGTCGTTCGGTGACTGTTATTGGGTGTTTCTGTCAGATTACAAGAGCTGTGATGTTTATTGGAGAATTATTGCCTCATCATACCCTAGCCTTTGATTTGTATTGTTTAATGTGTTAGCAGTCATAAAACACATGTTTGGACAATTTTCTTTATTCCCATGCTCCGCTTAGGACTTAATGTAGTAACAGGCTGAACCAGTTCATCAGCAAGATCAGTCTGAGAATATGAAATGTATCTGCAGAAGGTGGCACTTGGCAGAAGTTGGTGCAGAGATGGGACGAAAACAAGCTCATCAGTTGGGGGGTTTTGCTATTGCTAGTTCATTTTGTAGTTAATAGTTTTTTTTAGAATACACATAAACAACTGAAAACATTCCCTAGGCCATGAAAACTGAAGAAAATACTCTAAAGTTTCTTTTTTTCCAATCTGCTAATATTCTAATATTTTTTATACCTGAATGAAACCAAGGAATTCTTTAAAAATGCTTGATAGCAATAATTAATTTTTCTCTCTCCACCCACCCCCCAAAATCTGCATCGTAGATGAACCTCCTGTATGCTTTAGTTACAGTAGTTCTAAATAATCGGTTACAATAAACATTGAAATTAATGTTTCTTCCTTTTTGCAGACCAACTGTGCAAGATAACCAGCAAGAAATAATTATAAAGAATGGGAGGCACCCTGTGATTGATGCATTGCTGGGAGAACAGGATCAGTATGTTCCAAATTCCACTAACCTCTCAGTAAGTACTGAGATACCATTCAACTTCAGATAATTCAAGGGAAGGAATCTGGGATTTGCTTCTTGCCAGGAAGCTAAAATAAATAATTTATTATCACAACTGTCTGCTTGGTTGCAATTCAGAGAGGGATAGCTAGATGTGACCACGACTGTTTTGTCCTTTTCTGATATCTTACAGCTAGGTTCTCTCTTTACAGCCTTGTTCCATCTTAGTGGCACAAAGAAGAGTGATTTCAAAGTCAGGAAAATTGAAGTTTAAATGGTTATTTAAAAAAAAAAAAACAAAACACCACAGTTTTTTTAACAGCTTCATCTGAAGGAGTCTGCATTTTGTCATAACTTTATCTCAAACTTGTGGAGTTTTTTAATGTAGAAGATAACAACAACTTAGAATCATAGAATCAGCTAGTTTGGAAAAGACCTTTAAGATCAAGTCCAACCATTACCCTAGGACTGCCAAGACCACCACTAAACCATATCACTGAGGGCTTCATCTACACAGTTAAGTTTTCTAATTTGAGTCTCCATGTAACATGTTACAGGCTCAGTTTTCCAAATTAATTCTCAGCTCAGATTTTTTTTTTTTCAGGTATTTATCTACTTTGTAATTTCCTTTCTTTCTGGAAGTATTAATTTCATACAGCCTTTCTTGCTCTGACTAAGCAGGTTTGGAGCTCTGACTCTTCACTATATTGCATTAAGTACACACTCTGTAGACTGCACATTAATTGTAAGAAGGCTTTCATATTAGCATGTGATAAAGATCCCCCCCTGCAAAGTGTAGTTTGCAGCTTATATGTTACTTTAAAGTTTCCCTCTGACTTATTTTCTGCAATAACCATGTTGCAAAGTAGTAAGACTATTATTTACTTGGTATTGTTGTCAGTAGGCCAGAGAAAGTGGCGGTGCTACTTCGTAACATTTTCTATGCAATGTTACCCGAATTGTATGACATAAATTGCCTAAAATTGCTATAAATATGCATTTACCATATGTAGGAAACACTGTTGTATTTTATTTCACATAATCTGTTTCTGATAAACATATTTTAGTTTGTTTCCTCCTTTTTTCCTCTTAAAAAAATAGAATCTGTCTTAAAGCTACATGTCCCTTTGACATTTTTGTTAAATATTTACCTGTCTATATATTTTTTGAAATATTACACATCTGTTCTTCATACGTGTAAAAGATAGGCTTCCAACTTAACTGTGAATACATAAATGCCTTTTCATACAGTAAATATAGAAAAGGTATGAAACAGATGTCAGTGAGGAGCATTGCTGTGATCAACACCATTCAGATTTGTGTATCTGTTTCTTAGGAAATATTTTTAAATGGTGTTCTATCCTGCACAATGAAGCAGCTATTGTGCAATACTTCAGGGAATGTTTTTGAAATTATTTGTCAACTCCAAACAAGTGGCAGATGGCACTTACAAAAATTCAGCACTTCATTCAGTAATCGTCATGCACTTTCCCCTCCTAGTTCCATTCTTATGTTGGCTTCTAAATACTGAATATTACAAAATTAAGTGATCGTGGTAGAATCACTCTTGCCAGTACTGCTAGTTTCAGCTCTCTGTTTATTGAGAGAGGTGGGTGGGAGCCCAGTTTATTAAAATGCCTCTTTTTTTTTAAATGGGTGTGTTTGAATCAGCAGGAAAACGGATCTTTTGTCATAGAATCATAGAATAGTTAGGGTTGGAAGGGACCTTAAGATCAGCTAGTTCCAACCCCCCTGCCATGGGCAGGGACACCTCCCACTAAACCATGCCATCCAAGGCTCTGTCCAACCCCACCTTGAACACCGCTAGGGATGAAGCATTCACAACTTCCCTGGGCAACCTGTTCCAGAGCCTCACCACCCTCACAGTAAAGAATTTCTTTTTCATCATATCCAATCTAAACTTCCCCTGTTTATGTTTGAACCCATTACCCCTTGTCCTCTCACTACAGTCCCTCACGAAGAGTACCTCCCCAGCATCCCTGTAGGCCCCCTTCAGGTATTGGAAGGCTGCTGTAAGGTCTCCATACAGCCTTCTCTTCTCCACGCTGAACAGCCCCAATTTTCTCAGCCTATCTTCATACGGGAGGTGCTCCAATCCCCTGATCGTCCTTGTGGCCCTCCTCTGGACTTGTTCCAGCAGTTCCATGTCCTTTTTATGTTGAGGACACCAGAACTGCACACAATACTCCAAGTGAGGTCTCACGAGAGCAGAGTAAAGGGGCAGGATCACCTCCGTCGACCTGCTGGTCACACTCCTTTTGATGCAGCCCAGGATACAGTTGGCCTTCTGGGCTGCAAGCGCACACTGCCGGCTCATGTTCATTTTCTCATCGACCAACACCCCCAAGTCCTTCTCCGCAGGGCTGCTCTGAATCTCTTCCCTGCCCAACCTGTAGCTGTGCCTGGGATTGCTCCAACCCAGGTTTAGGACCTTGCACTTGGCATGGTTAAACTTCATGAGGTTGGCATCAGCCCACCTCACAAGCGTGTCAAGGTCCCTCTGGATGGCATTCCTTCCCTCCAATGTATCAACCGAACCACACAGCTTGGTGTCATCGGCAAACTTGCTGAGGGCGCACTCAATCTCACTGTCCCATGTCACCCACAAAGATGTTGAACAAGACCGGTCCCAACACCGATCCCTGGGGGACACCACTTGTTACTGGTCTCCAGCTGGACACTGAGCCACTGAGCACTACTCTTTGCGTGCGGCCATCCAGCCAGTTCTTTATCCACCCAGTGGTCCACCTATCAAATTGATGTCTCTCCAACTTAGAGAGAAGGATGTCATGTGAGGCAGTGTCAGAGGTTTTACACAAGTCCGGGTAGATGACATCAACTGCTCTACCCCTGTCCATCAGTTCCATATCCCCTTCATAGAAGGCCACCAGATTGGTCAGGCAGGATTTCCCCTTAGTGAAGCCATGCTGGGTGTCACCAAGCACCTTGTTGGTTTTCATTTGCCTTAGCATGCCTCCCAGGAGAATCCGCTCCAAGATTTTGCCAGGCACAGAGGTGAGACTGACTGGTCTGTAATTCCCTGGCTCATCCATTCTCCCCTTCTTAAAAATGGGGGTTATATTTCCCTTTTTCCAGTCATCGGGAACTTCACCTGGCTGCTATGATTTTTCAAATATGATGGACAGTGGCTTAGCAACTTCATTTGCCAGCTCCTTCAGGACCCGTGGAAGGATTTCATCAGGTCCCATGGACTTGTATACATTCAGGTCCCTAAGGTGGTCTCGAACCAGATCCTCTCCTACAGTTGGCCCAGGGTCTTCATTCTCACTGTCGCTGCATCTGCCTTCCAAGACTTGGGTGGTGTGGCTAGAGCATTTGCCAGTGAAGACTGAGGCAAAGAAGTCATTAAGAACCTCAGCCTTCTCTAAATCCAGGGTAGCCAGTTTTCCCGATAGCTTCTGGAGAGGAGCCACGTTGTCCCTAGCCTGTCTTTTATTTGCAGTGTACCTATAAAATCCCTTCCTGTTATCCTTGACATCCCTAGCCAAGTTTAATTCTAAGTGGGCCTTAGCTTTCCTAACCTGGTCCCTAGCTTCCCGGACAACATCCCTGTATTCTCCCCAGGCTGCCTGACCTTGCTTCCACCTTTTATAAGCCTCTTTTTTCCATCGAATTTTGCTCAGCAGCTCCTTATCCATCCAAGGAGGTCTCCTGGCCCTCCTGCTGAACTTCCTTCTAGTTGGGATGCATCGCTCCTGAGCTTGCAGCAGGTGATCCTTGAATATCAACTAACAGTCTTGGGCCCCCCTGCCCTCTAGGGCTGTATCCCATGGAACCTTACTGAGCAGGTTCCTGAAGAGGCCAAAGTCCGCTCTCTTGAAGTCCAGGGCAGTGTACTTGCTGCACGCTCTTCTCACTGTCCTGAGGATCTCGAACTCGACCATCTCATGATCGCTGCAGTCAAGGCTGCCCTGGAGCGTCACATTTCCAACCAGCCGTTTCCTATTGGTGAGTAAAAGGTCAAGCGTGTTTTCAGCTGAAATGTTGTTGAATATCTAACTTTAGGAAAAGCTTGCTTGCAGTGCACTGAAATAAACATTCTTCTATTCCCCCTCTCCTCCACAAACATTCATGGATTCATGTATTACTTTTAACTTCAGCCATAAATTTCAGTAAGACGTTAGCTTATGGTTGCATGCAGTTCTAAGGGCATATGGGCTTTGTGGTCTGATGTTTCAAGCTATGTTCTTTTTGAAAGCTGGCTTTGCAAACCAGCCGCCAGCCTCATTGCATTGTTGGAGGGACCCTGGAGGGATATCAAACATGAATGAAACCTGAGGAATCCAGCAGATGAACTCATTCTGGTTTTAAGTATCTGTAAATTCTGTTATGTTATGTTGAGCCCAGTGGTGGCCCTGACAAAGTTTTAGTAACAGTATTGAAACTATACCTTAGAGACTAAGTTGTTATGTTTTTTTGCTCCGGTAGAGTCATATGCATTTTATTACATCCGTCCTTTATTTCTGAGAGTGGCATTTTCTGGATTTTTGCTTTATTCTGAATTCTGCATAGATGAGGTTTCCTCCACGAAAGCTGGACAGCTTTTTACCTGTAATAAATACTGATTGCATGTATGTTCTATATGATCAGGATCATAATATGTGACAGTCCTGTCTAAATTTTATTAACCTCCTTGTTAACAAAATGAGAGCTCTATCAAAAAATAGATCTGTAAAGATTGTGATGTTTATTCTGTGAAGATTTTGTAGTTGTTGTTGTCACAATGCTTAATCAGCTCAGAAATTCCTAAGTAGTGTGGTGTTGCCTCCGAGAGGCACGGTGACCTGGTTCAGGAGCGGCACAGGCGACCACCTACACGTGGTCGCGCGGACCATCAGCACGCAGACACCAATGTGGTGGACGGCAAATGGCGTTTATTGCAGAGTGACACCGCATTATATAGCTTGGGTTTACAGCGTCACTTCCTTCTGCTTACGTCACAAGCTAAACACTATTAGCTACCTGGAGAGGGGCTCTGTCTTTCCGTTACAGCGCGACATCTTCCGACCGCCAAGCCCTAGCTACCTACAGTGTGGCTAATGTTAATTATGCACAGCTTGTCTTTTCTTCCATGCCCCTCCCATGGGGCAATGGAATATGTTGATTTTTGGTTAGTTCATCAAATTGTTGGATTTCATTATACATACCCAGTAGAAAGTAGAAGCTTAATTGCCCAAAGTCCTTGCATAACTTAATTTCCTAGTCTTGAGTTAGGCTATGAGAAAACTTTATGGATTCATTGATGAGTTTTGATTTTATATTAGGAATTGGCTTTCACAGTGTTTTATTCTATAGCCAGGTAGCAGTATTGCTGGGAATCTTAGAGCTGAGATAAGCTCTTGCATCTGATTTTATTTTCCATAGGATTTCAGTGGTTAGGTGCACTGGTCAGTCGGAGATCGGATACAGTCAACTCACAGTATCTGTGTTGCAGTAGATTACTGCCAAACTCGGTTTCCTGGGTTCAGCAGTAGCAGTCATTTTTTCTCCTTCTTAGCAGCTGGTGCAGTGCTGTGTTTTTGACTTTCAGCCTGCGAACAGCTCTGATAACACCGATGTTTTCAGTTGCTGCTTAGTAATGTTTAGTCTGACCAAGGACTTTCTGAGCCTCATGCTCTGCCAGGGAGGAGGAGAAGCTGGGAGGAAGCAGAGACAGGACACCTGACCCAAACTGACCAAAGAGGTATTCCATACCACAGCATGTCATGCCCAGTATATTAACTGGGGGCAGTTACTTGGAAAGGTTAAATCACTGCTCAATCAGCTGGGTATCGGTCATCGGGTGCTGAGCGGTTGTATTCTCTTGCTTTGTTATTTCCTTTATCATTATTGTTATTGGTGTTAGCAGCAGTGGTTTGTGTTATACCTTAGTTACTGGACTGTTCTTATCTCAACCCGTGGGAGTTACATTCTTTCGATTCTCCTCCCCATCCCTCTGGGAGTGGGGGGAGGAAAGAGGCGGGGGAGTGAGCTAACAGCTGCATGGTTCTGGATTGCTGGCTAATCTTAAACCACGACACTCAGCAATGTCTTCATTTCTTGTATAGCCAATCCATTTAAATGAGCTTATGTTGAACCAAGGCAAGCAATTATGAATGGGTGTAAAATCTAGGTTGTATCTTTGTCTGCCAGATGTACCCATTTGGCAGTAAGAACTCCTTTACTAGAGAGGAATCCAGATCACAACCAAATTTGGACAGCACAGGCTATGCTGGAAGCTGGTGAGTTTCTCCCTTTTTTCAAAGAAAATGGCACACAGAATTGCTGGTGTGCTTTCTTGGCTCCTTGATGGAGAAAGATAAGGTTCCCCCTCACTGTGCATTTTTCTGAAGAGGCATAAAAGTTGATGCTTCTCTCTCTGTTGTCTAGAAAGGTCTTGTGAAGATTTATCCACCTGAGACTTCACAATATCTTAAAACGTGAATGTGATGGAACTCCAAGAATGAAGCAAGCTGTTCATCTAGAAACAGAATGTTTAATCCGAAGGACTTGTCCTGTATACCTCTAAGCAACGTACACACAACATACTTTCTCATAGACGCACCAGGTGCTGCGCAATATATTTGACCACTCTTTTATGTTTCCAGGGAGATGGTGAAAGGGTCATGATAATAACTGGACCTAACATGGGAGGAAAGAGCTCCTATATAAAGCAAGTTGCATTGATCACAGTCATGGCACAGATTGGTTCTTATGTTCCTGCAGAGGAGGCAACAGTTGGTATTGTGGATGGTATTTTTACCAGGTAATCTTTCAAAACTTGCTGTATGTTCATGAAAACGTTATTGTGCTGGGGGGGTGGGTTGAGGTGGGGTGTGTGTATATCAAAGTATAATTTAATTTTTCATCATAGAGCCACAGACTGGTTTGGGTTGGGAGGGATCTTGAAACTTACCTAGTTCCAGGTTGCTCCAAGTCCCATCCATTCCGGCCTTGAACGCTTCTAAGGATGAAATTTTTGATTTATACTTGAAGTTTTCTTTTTACATACATGCATTGGTTGTTAGGTTTTAATTCTGATTTTCTCATAAGCTATAGTACTTGGTTTTGAATCTGTAAAGGATAAGAATGTTAATGTGTCTGTTTTGACCAAGATCCAGGTATCTAACTTCATCTGCCTGAATGGATATCTCAGACACATTTATTCTGCTGTGTTATAGCCAAATGATGCTTCTCCTAAAATAAATGCTATCACCGTTAAAAATCATTTCAGTTTCTGCTGTGCAGTGCAGTTGTGTATACTCACAGTATTTGAGACTGAGAACGTGGGGCTGCTGCTTATGTTCTCTGCTTACTATCCTTCCACTACTAGCAGTCTTGAACATACTTTTTTAAAGAATGAATATGGCAGTTCATTTCACTCAGTTTCATTTTTAAGGTAGTGAAAAACTCAGTTTTAAGCTCACTGATTTTTAAAGATTATCAGTACAGTCAAAATTTTTGTATTTTGTAATCTCATATTACCAAGAATTACTCATCTGTTTTTTTCCTGTTTCTTTAGTCTATTTGTTAATCAGCAGTAGTTCTGTGTTAGTGATGGTATCTTAGATAAATAATTACCTACAGTTATAATCTTCACAACAGATGTGTATGTGTGGTACAGTTACCTTTCCTGAAATTCTAATGATGGCAGTGTGCATGTCAGAGTTAACTTTTAACTCTGAAGAGAATTTGTAATACTGCTCATCTGGGATTGCTTCATCATGTAAAGATGTTGTATTTTTATGCCACACTGTGTCATGATAAAAATGAATTAAACTGTACTTTGATGCACTTTGGTGCTAACTGCTAAGCAATTGAATGAAGTAGAAAACAATTTGTATTATCTTTCCAAAATTAATTTGAGCTGAAAATTCAAAATGGTGAATTTTTTTTCCCCTAACCTTGTGTTGAAAGTAATTAACTGGTTGATTGGATGAGCATTTCACAAGGAACATGGAGATACAGAAGGTTCGCTTTACATTACAGAAAGAAACATTACAGCATTACAAGCGAATTGAAGATTTTTTTGTCTTTGTATGTGTGTTGTAGGTGAACTTAGAGTACTTGTGCTCACATCATCTTAATTTCTAACTGCATAAGTCTATTACTCTTAAGCTTAATAGCCACTTTCCTCTCCTTGTTGTCGTTGCAATGTAATTATTTCTGCAGAAAAATGAAAACTACAGCATGAAAATCTAGAAATGAATAGATCTGAGTTCCACCTGTTCCCCAGAGTATTTCTGTAATTCCACTTAGATTTCCTCTACATTATACATTTTTTGCATCTGTTCTGATAAGGTAGTGTGGTTGAAGGTAAAACTTGGGTTTTTAGATTTAAAGCCAAGAAAGCCTGGAGTGTGTTACTGGCTGTGAGGTTTCAGACCATTTAATTTGGAGCCCAGTCAGATTCTAACACATGAGATTGATTCCCTACCCATCTAAATTGGTTTTGGAAGTTCAGCTAAATATGCCATTCTTCATTCAATGTGAAATGTGTCAAACACCAGGTGAATATACTAAAGACTTACCTAAATTCTGGCCATTGTACTGGCAATTGAAAGTAAACTATTTGGCTCAATATTAATCAAGAAGAGACTGCAAATATATTATTGAGGTAGAAGTAGTCATGTATTAATTAAAAGACTTAACAGGAGGACCCCCCCCCCCAAAAAAAAAAAAACAACCAAAAAAACCCCTGAGTTTATTTATTGTTTTCCTTCAGAAAGCTAGGAATTTAATTTGTCAATTTTTATCAGTGGAACTGCTTGGCTGTTCATCTGTTTAAATTTCTGCCTTCTATATAGTGTGATTTGAGGGAATCAATTGCAGTGCTGGGACAGGCATTAGCTATTTGCGATGGTCCACAGAATATTAGATCTTGACCCAGCTGTAGCTTCCTTTCCAGTACAAATGTCCAGAATACTTGCATCATAATTTTGCTTCAGCCCGGGGAGTATGGGGGCTTTCTTTGCCTTTCTTTGCTCCACATATCCAAGTCGTGACATCCACACTCCCCGAATTGTCAGTGCTCGTTTCTGTCCTTCTGTCAGTAGCCACAAAGTGGTCTTCAGTTGTCTTTGCCTAACTGCTACTTCGTTTTCATCATCTCCAAATCATCAACTTCACCTTCTCTGACTGGAAAAGGAGTAGCTTACCAGGTTCTGCAACTCAGAGGCTCAAAGGTGTACAGAGACTATCCAGGAAGTAGGCACTTCTATTTTGGTGTGTTAAGGGTTTTGGGGTTGGGTGGATTTTTGGGTTTATTTGGGGGTTTTTTTGTTGGTTTTGTGTATGTGTCTGTGTGTGGTTTTGGTGTGGTTTTCTTCAAGGTTCTAGGAAAGGTCTTCGAAGTATGCAAGTCTGACAGACCAGGTTAACCTGGTGTGATATTCAGGGTATTTAGCTTTAGGAAGTTATGCTTGTAATAGTTTTTAATTCCTGGTTGGAGGAGAGAAACAATAAATACAGCTGCCACATAGTATGCCCTACATTGTGTCCTTAATGCTATATCTGGCGGAACATACATTTCTAAAGCCTCAGCTTTTGGCAAGAACTTTTCTTTGGTACAGAATGAGCTAGAATGGATCAGAGATTTTCTCTTAGCTAGCCCCAAGTTTTGCTTTTTGTTTTGTTTTCTTAGAATCATAGAATCATAGAATCATAGAATAGTAAGGGTTGGAAAGGACCTCAAGATAATCGAGTTCCAACCCCCCCGCCATGGGCAGGGACACCTCCCACTAAACCATGCCATCCAAGGCTATGTCCAACCCCACCTTGAACGCCGCCAGGGATGAAGCATTCACAACCTCCCTGGGCAACCCATTCCAGGGCCCCACCACCCTCACAGTAAAGAATTTCTTCCTCAGATCCAATCTAAACTTCCCCTGTTTAAGTTTAAACCCATTACCCCTTGTCCTCTCACCACAGTCCCTAATGAAGAGTCCCTCCCCAGCATCCCTATAGGCCCCCTTCAGGTATTGGAAGGCTGCTATGAGGTCTCCACGCAGCCTTCTCTTCTCCACGCTGAACAGCCCCAATTTTCTCAGCCTATCTTCATATGAGAGGTGCTCCAGTCCCCTGATCATCTTCGTGGCCCTCCTCTGCACTTGTTCTAACAGTTCCATGTCCTTTTTATGTTGAGGACACCAGAACTGCACGCAATACTCCAAGTGAGGTCTCACGAGAGCAGAGTAGAGGGGCAGGATCACCTCCCTCGACCTGCTGGTCACACTCCTTTTGATGCAGCCCAGGATACGGTTGGCCTTCTGGGCTGCAAGCGCACACTGCCGGCTCATGTTCATTTTCTCATCGACCAACACCCCCAAGTCCTTCTCCGCAGGGCTGCTCTCAATCTCCTCCCTGCCCAATCTGTAGCTGTGCCTGGGATTGCTCCGACCCAGGTGTAGGACCTTGCACTTGGCATGGTTAAACTTCATGAGGTTGGCATCAGCCCACCTCACAAGCGTGTCAAGGTCCCTCTGGATGGCATTCCTTCCCTCCAATGTATCAACCGAACCACACAGCTTGGTGTCATCGGCAAACTTGCTGAGGGCGCACTCAATCCCACTGTCCATGTCACCCACAAAGATGTTGAACAAGACCGGTCCCAACACCGATCCCTGGGGGACACCACTCGTTACTGGTCTCCAGCTGGACACTAAGCCACTGAGCACTACTCTTTGCGTGCGGCCATCCAGCCAGTTCTTTATCCACCCAGTGGTCCACCTATCAAATTGATGTCTCTCCAACTTAGAGAGAAGGATGTCATGGGAGACAGTGTCAAAGGCTTTACACAAGTCCAGGTAGATGACATCAACCCCTCTGCCCCTGTCCATCAGTTCCGTAGCCCCTTCATAGAAGGTCACCAGATTGGTCAGGCAGGATTTCCCCTTAGTGAAGCCATGCTGGGTGTCACCAAGCACCTTGTTGGTTTTCATTTGCCTTAGCATGCCTTCCAGGATAATCCGCTCCAAGATTTTGCCAGGCACAGAGGTGAGACTGACTGGTCTGTAATTCCCTGGGTCATCCATTTTTCCCTTCTTAAAAATGGGGGTTATATTTCCCTTTTTCCAGTCATCGGGAACTTCACCTGACTGCCATGATTTTTCAAATATGATGGACAGTGGCTTAGCAACTTCATTTGCCAGCTCCTTCAGGACCCGTGGATGGATTTCATCCGGTCCCATGGACTTGTATACATTCAGGTTCCTAAGGCGGTCCCGAACAAGATCCTCCCCCAGAGTGGGCCCTGGGTCCCCACCCTCACCGTCCCCGCGTCTGCCTTCCAAGACTTGGGTGGTGTGGTCAGAGCATTTGCCCGTAAAGACTGAGGCAAAGAAGTCATTAAGAACCTCAGCCTTCTCCAAATCCAGTGTAGCCAGTTCTCCCGATAGCTTCTGGAGAGGGCCCATGGTGTCCCTAACCTGTCTCTTATCGGCAATGTACCTATAAAATCCCTTCCTGTTATCCTTGACATCCCTAGCCGAGTTTAATTGTAAGTGGGCCTTAGCTTTCCTAACCTGGTCCCTAGCTTCCCGGACAACATCCCTGTATTCTCCCCAGGCTGCCTGACCTTGCTTCCACCTTTTATAAGCCTCTTTTTTCCATCGAATTTTGCTCAGCAGCTCCTTATCCATCCAAGGAGGTCTCCTGGCCCTCCTGCTGAACTTCCTTCTAGTTGGGATGCATCGCTCCTGAGCTTGCAGCAGGTGATCCTTGAATATCAACCAACAGTCTTGGGCCCCCCTGCCCTCTAGGGCTGTATCCCATGGAACCTTACTGAGCAGGTTCCTGAAGAGGCCAAAGTCTGCTCTCTTGAAGTCCAGGGCAGTGAGCTTCCTGCACGCTCTTCTCACTGTCCTGAGGATCTCAAACTCAACCATCTCATGATCGCTGCAATCAAGGCTGCCCTGGAGCGTCACATTCCCAACCAGCCCTTCCCTGTTGGTGAGGACGAGGTCAAGCATGGCACCTCTCCTTGTCGGCTCCTCTATTACTTGCAGAAGGAAGTTGTCTTCCACACAATCGAGGAACCTCCTGGATTGCTTGTGCTGGGCCGTACCATCCCTCCAACAGATATCAGAGTGGTTGAAGTCTCCCATGAGAACAAGGGCCTGCAAGCGTGAAGCTGCTCCTATCTGCCTATGGAGCGCTTCGTCCAGCAAGTCTTCTGTGTTTTGGTTTGAGGGTTGGTTTTGTTTGGTTTGGTTTGTTGTTTTTAGGGTTTTTTTTTAATAGGATAACACCTATGCAGACCTTCTTTCTGCATCACCGCCACAGGACACAGTGTCTTGCTGGAAAATGAGATTATTTTGTTGATAACTTTGGTATATTTTTAAACCTTTAAAAACATTCCACGGGAAGATGTCAGTTTCCAAGTTATTTTCATCATTGACATGGTGTGTTGTTTTCTAAGTGCTGCTATTAGCATAGCATCCCTGCTGTGAGGTATGCTTTACAGGCTGACTCTGTGAAGAGTTCTGTGCATCAGGAGCACCAGCAGTTCTGCTGCTTGCTGTATTTTTTTTAATATTGGTGCTTTATGCTGTAGTCTCTTTTTTGTTTGTAGACTGCATCTTCAGAGTGTGAATTTACATAGGTTTAAGAGATTAACATTTATCTATTTGTATCTTGTGTTCTGAAGTAGGGTTTCCATAGAAATTGAAAGGTTGCTACTATATTTATTCCTTTGGATATATCTGGTATTTGTATATTACAGCTTCTCTTATTGACTTTAAATACTGCATTATATTAAACGTCTTTTAAAAAAGCAAAAGGAATAGTTCTTGTATTGCTTACTTCAGTGCAAATGGCACAGTGCAAATAGGAATGATTCACCTTCATTACCTGAGTGTATAGACACAGTATAGTACTAAGGCTACTCCAGACATTTCAGTGGTGTTGATAACTTCATCCTAAAGGGGGGAAAGGGGGAGCCTTCCACTGTGTAATGCCCCTAAACCTAGATATTATATGCTGGGATGCTGTGTACGATTATGCAATATGGAGGGAGTACACAATATTTTGAGGAAGTTTTGCTGGTTTGTATTTTTCTCCTTTTTTTGTTTTCCTTTTCCAGTAAGGGATAATGCAGCCTTTGCTTAAAAAATTTAGCTTTGTCAGTGCTGTTATATGTAAGAATTTTAGAAGAGTTTTGGAAAGATATGCACCAAGTCTATGTTGATTTTTAACGGGATTTGAGTATTTAATTCTCATGTTTGAAAACTCTATCCAAGCTTCTCCTTGCAGTAAATGGATTCATTTTTTGCATTAAATTTACCTTCAGTTTGTGTTAGTTCCAATGTAGTTATTCAGACATGGAAATGAATATACTGCTTCTTTATGCATTGTGTAGAAAGGCAAAGCAAGTGTGGAAACGCATACATAGAGGAACAAATGGAACAAATTCTGTTGACTTAATCATGTATTCAAAAGAGGTGATGTTTAGCTGCTGAAGAAAGCTGACCTTTAAAGACATCTCACGTAAAATATTTATGTAATTTCTTAGCATTAGTAAACTTCAGCATGCTTCCAGTAGGTCACCAGTAGCAATTCATGAGCTAAAAATTGAGCTTCAAAATTGAGAGAGAATTCTCTAACAATTTGAAGGTAAAATATGTTCAAATAAGAAAGCTAATTAATTGTTGAAATTACCAAATGCCTTTTATTCAAGACTGTGAAAATCAATTTATTGAAATCACAAGCTACCACGAGAAAGAATACTGTGAGGGAGACCAACTTCTACCAACTCTAGGTGATGGTAAAGAGACAAAGAAGAATTCCCTTTTTAGTGCCCCTACCCTCTTGGCTTTCTCTTCTTGTGTTGAAATCAAAGCTATTTCACTTATTTCAGTGGTCAGAAGTAGATCTACACAGAGGTATGGTGACATACATCTTCCAGTGATGTTTTACACCATGTTTTACATTGGGCATACTATTAAAGGTGGAGCTTCAGTTGTCTGAACTAATACAATGTATTGTGCTTTGGTTGCATTTGAAAACTGCCTTTTGCAGGTTATGTCCTGCATGCTTAAAGGTTAAAGGAATAAATAGAAGCATCAATATGATGCATGTAGATTATCCTCTCATGCACATTGTCTCTCTCAAAAAGAGTTATCCCACTGTTTACAGATTCTCAGGCTGTCTTTAATCCTCATTATGGCAAAGAAACAGAGTTTGAATTGCCCAAGAAGGTATATTAGGGAAACACAGGGATGTAGGAGTTTGGCAATACAGGTTAACAGGGGGAGTGGTAAGTTGTCTAACTAAGCAGTCATTTATTTAATCTTTCACTTTACATAAGACATGCAGTTGCCTGCACTTCAAGGCAGTTGTCTTGGTACAGTCTCTGCGCATCACATGATCTGTATTGAGGCATACAGAACCCTGTCCTACATTTTATCCTTCTGACAGATGACTTAAATGTATTTCTGACATGGAGGGCACTCCTCATTGCTGAGTCTGTAGTTATGAAATAGTTCGAACTCCACTGTATATCTGAAGACATCATGAAAACAGATGGTGGTTGCTCACCTTGGCTAGGGAGAGATAGTTTTGTTGTTCTAACTTGTATTACTTGTCTATAGACGGTGTCCTTCAGATAATCATGGCCACAAGTGGAATCCTCAACTGTCTATTCCAGGGTTCCACTTACATAGCTGGTTTGGTATTTTCTTGCTTGTCTGTCTTCCTTGTATAGTGATTTTTAACTTGAATAATAGTTGCTCATTCAGCTAATGCTAGAGTGCAGAGATCTTCCGGCAGCTGATCCTTACACATCTGTTTGACATGACAAAGTTGCAGAGCCATATAAATTAGGCACTCTGACTTCTAATTTGTTGCCATCATACAGTGACCTGACTCTACTAATTGGTTCAGCAGAACCTGTGTCCTGCTGAGGTACTTGCGTGTGTCCCCAACATGCATGTGTATCTGCTTTTATTGCCAGATGTGGAAACCAAAAGAGAGCATCAGGTTCAGGCTGTGCTTCTTGAAGGTGTATTTGAAGGCAGAGACAGACCTATCCTCACTGGCCTTCATATGCAGGAAACTGCTTTTCAGGTTTTGTGTTCTTTAGGTTTATAAGGAGAAGGATGAAGCAGAAAAAAAGAAAGAATGTTTTCTGCACTGGTCAAAAACTGTCACCCTCATTTAACACTGAAATAATGCGGGAATTTAATCCCCCTTGACACTGGCCTTAGTTGGATCATTTTATTTCAAGTCTAGCAGCCAAGATCCAATTCCAGCCACCTACCTTGCCGAGGAGTGGTGAGTCTGAATTGATCAGTGACTTCAGTCAAGAGAAGGAATTCTGATGGCTAGAAGGATCACAGTGCTACTGAGAGACCTGCCAACTGAAGGTTAACTCCTGCTATTGGGAATTGCATTTGAGGACCTACCTATGTGAGTGGCAGCTATGTCCTCACAGCTGTTGTGTGTGGTGATACAGTTCAGGAGACTCCACTCACCCCATCATCTGCCTAGTCTTACTAGAGTCTACCAAAACATCTATGAACAGGCTCTATCTACCCTTGAAAAGGGTGCATGCACTACTGTTAGCCATTGGAATGTCAGTGAGCGAGGTACTCCCCAGTCACTCCCAGGTCGGTACATCACTCCAACCTGGCTTTTTTATCCCAGTTGAATCTGCTTGCTTGTAGCAGAGTCGCACTCTGTCTTAGAGGCACCCCTGTAGTCCCCACCAGATAATCCTTCTTCTACTTCTATGAAACAGAATAGGTGTAAGGAAAACAAGCTGCTTCTGTCTTTTCAGTTCTTTGTACAAAGCGACTATGCCTTCTTTCAACCGTTTGCAGAAGTCAGCCAGTCAACTTACATTATACATTCCAGTTTAAAGAAGAAATGGCATTATTTATACGTACGCCTGACTTAAGGTGGTGACACTGATGCGATTAAGTCTCTTTTTATCAGAAGGAAGCTGCTTTAACGGCCAAGACATTTTATAACAGAGTCGCTCTAAGTGGGTAACTGAATGTGTCGTGCTGTTCTGCCAGCTGGTGGCTGTACTTCCCTTGCTGCCTGCTTAGGTAGTATCTTCAGTTCATCCTGAAATCACCAAAGCTAAGATGTGGCCCATTCCACTGAAATTTGTGAGTGTTGCACACTCACATAGGAGAGAGCTTGATGTTACATCGCAAAAAGCAGTATTGGAATGCCTGCTTGACTGATGTGACTGGCACTCCTGATTTCTGTCATTCTGTGAGCAAAAAAGACCTGTCAGTCATGTGCATTTGGATCCACAGACATGGAAGAGGAAAGGGCATTTGTGTATCCCAAAGTGACATTTCTTGTATGAGTTACTACAGCCATCATAAATCCCTTCACCCATGTTATTTCTCTTACTTGATTGTTGTCATATCAAAAGAGAATTTATGGGCTGGAAAATAGGGGAATGTGTGTGGCTGCACTTCAGTGGGCTTGTGCAAGAATGGAGGATGTATGGAGCACTTCGCCTGTTTCCCATTACACCTGCAAGGACTGCAGTTATCTCTGTTTCTGCTGTGTGTGTGTGAAAAAAAAAAATCTTGTCTTACTAATTCATATTTCTTTAAGGGCTGTGCATCAAACGTGCCACAATGCTTTCTTCAGTATGTTTTATTCAGAATGCCTGTTTGTCTGAGCTCCACATGGTGGAATTTGCTTTCAGAAAGGTTGTGTTTTACAATAGATACATTATGGATGTTACTTCCCTACATACTTTTAACAGCTATTTAATTCTGACAGCTTGACAAACTCCGTTTACTGTTTTGTCAAGACTCTGTGGAACTGAAAGAAACTAGTAGACAACCTCTAGACAAACGCTTTTCTTTTTAACTGGATAAAATATAAGTCTTTATGGCATCATTGCAGATTTTAGTATTATTTAAAACATGATGGAAAACAAGTACTGTGTTAACACCTGCAAACATTTGGGCAGTCAGTTTTGCATATTTGTATTTACTTTTTTCTGTGCTCCACTGGGATGTGACCATCATTAAAATTTGAAAGATACTGCATAATTTACTTTTAACAGATTAAAATGTTCCAAATCTCATTAAGGGCACATTTTACAAGAAATCAAGAGAAAACTGGAAAGGACATGATAGAGTGGTGTGTGAAACAGGAAAAAGAGAATGTTTCTGTCAGAATGGAAACTGAGTGGAAGGTGCTTTTCACAATAAATTGAAATATAAGGTAAATCGCTTAAAAACAGAATAGTACTTATAAATATTAATGGAAATGCATGATCCTTTGATCTAATTGCTGATGGCAAAAAAAAAAAAACCAACAAAACCAACTTGCCAGCTTTTTGTAACTAGGTGAATAACACTGGACTTAATTTCATTCCAGTTTTACTGCTTAATCAGTGGGAGGGAGCTGCACAGGAGCAGGACAGAGGGCAAAAATTTGTTGTACTTAGAATGAGTAACCAGCTCTATTATTTCAGAGCTTCACTGCAGAAGTGGTGCTATTTGCACAGCAGTAGGCAAACTTCAGGTTGAAAAGAGAGCAGTTTATGACAAAAATGCAGCTTGTTAGATTCTTTGCTACTTATGCATTGCTCAGTTCATGGATAAGTGAAGAAACTGCCCAGGAACTCACTGCTTGAAAATGGTATGGAGGTGTTCTTCATTCAAGTCTCTTCCTACATACTGATTTCAGTTCAATGAAGAAATGGACATCTTCCATTTGAAGCTGCTCAACATTTAACTGTGATGGCTGAGGGGGCAGCATGCTGATGACACTTTAAAGCAGCTGCTAGTATGCACAGAAGACATGCAGAGCTTTTATGTCTTAAATGGGCCTGTCCTGTGTTAGTTCATATTCTATGAGTGGAGTACCATGATCTTACTTTTCACCCTTTAAGGGGTCTACACTGATTTTGTTTTGTAATCTTAAAATTTACTATACTTGGAATTATACATGAGAGATTAAATGGTTAAATAATTTTATTTTTTTTTAATCTACTGAAAAATCCTTCCCCAATCTTTTCCCCTGCATCATTACCATTTAGGATTTCTGTGCCTTTTTCTGAATTCTTGTGCTGGCCACAACCTCCAAAATTAGTCAGATAATTGGGCTAGACTGGCATTGGTTTTGTGCGTTCACATACTTGGCAATACTAAGTTGCCCTTTATGATAAACTCTTTAGTGTATTGCAAGAATAGCACTACCCTCTCATTTTTTTATCACATGCAAGCTTTGTTGTTGTTAACTCAAAAGACCAGCTATCAAACTACAAAATTCCTTGCTTCTATTTGTTCTTTTATTAAGCTTTATCGATTTCTTTAAGGCTTACAGGGTAGGATTATGAAGATTAGTCTTCCTGCCTGTCCCAGAAATACCAGTTAAATCCCAAAATCTGGCATGAAGATTCAGCTAGTCATCTTCTTCATACCTTTATCATAAAAAACTAGGCTATGAAATTCTAGTCTTGAGGTGGTAGCAGTGTTTGGCAGGTCAGTTTGGAGACGTCTTTGTGTAATACAGAAATCACCAGGAGACTGAATGCTGAAGAGAAACTGTGAAGGAGTAGCTCAGCAGAGCAACTTATCTGTATGTTACCTGTTTCTGGCCAGAACTTTGGTTGATGCCTTCTTAGGTTTTGTTTCTTTGGGGTTCTTTTGTTGGGTTTTGGTTGGTTTTGTGTTGTGGTTTTTTGTTTTGTTTTTGGGGGTGTTTTTTGGGTGGGCATTTTTTTGTTTGTTTGTTTGTTTTTTATTTTTTTAGTTATTTACACCTGGAAATAAGTGTTAAACTTAAGTTGTTCAGATTTTCCTTTAAAAAACACCTAGCTTCTCTCAATTTACTTGTGCAGCTAGACTATGAAAGACGAGAGACAGAAAATTTAAAAGCAAAGGTCTTTTTTTCACATCTTTGTTTATATTATGTGTATACACACATTATATAGTGTGCTTATGGCAGAAAAGTAGGGAACAATCTGTACAAAGCAATCCCAAGTGACTGGCAATTACACATGAGAATTTTATGTGCTGATATCCTGCACAAGTGTTGTTTGTATTGCTCTAGAAAGCAGAAATGACAGACAAATAGAACTTGTTAGTTGTCAGGAACCGAAAAATAATTTTCAGAAATATTACTTTTTTATGGCACAGTAATTTGTTTCATTTTGTTCTTGCTTAATTGTATTTGGGTTTATTGCCAGAATAACAAAACTTACTTAAGCGTTTCAGTTATGCTTACAGTCCTGTAATTACACCTCTGGAGTGAATTATTCCTTGTTTTCAGGGGAAGACAAGGGTGGTATACTAAGTTCATTGCACGTATTTGTAATCACGTGGAGATGTTCTTTTTGAAAAATAAGAGAATAAGTAAAAGTTAGTGTTGTTAAATTGAAAATTATTTTGTTCTGGTTTCAGGTTTTCTGTTTTGTACACATCACAATGCATTTGAACTGTCACTCTTCCTGACAGTGTTCTATAGCTCTGTAGAAGTAAATTAAGCTGTGCTCTGCGTGTGTTTATGGCTAATCTAGTTTCATGTCTTTGTTGATTTCATAGTATCATGCATCTCCGGTGTTACGTTTATCTCATATACCTGTAATAATATTTAACAAAACAGTCTTTGGTTTTTCTGCAAGGGGCTCGATAATATCTGTAAATACAAGAAACTGGTTTGCTTGCAGATTTTAAAATCAGGCTTGAAAAATTCATTAAAGTCATAAAAGACAGTTATTTATGTACACAGTGAGATTTATAAAACAATTTCTGCTGCATATTGCAGTATTCCTAAAAGGGACTGAAAAGCTTTCCCCATAAGGGGGTGGCAGAATTTGCCTGTGAGGCTGACAAGCTATCTTACAGCAAAGTTAACTTTTACACTGAGTGTTGATACTTACCTTTCTAAAACTCTTCCATGCTATGATTTAACCTAGTCACAGTTTAAATTGGATTTTCCGTAGCATCCACAGGTTTAAAGGGGAAAAGTTCACTTGCACTGAACACTTCAGCTGTTGTCCCTAGTCTGTTGCTATGGTTTCTGCTTTTTAATCCCCCTTGGCCTCAATCCTTCAACTGCACGTTAATTTAATTACCTTGAGTTCCCTCACTGGAATCCCAGAGTAGTAAGTGTAAACCTGTGCATATTTTAGGGTTGGGTTTTTCTTTCTCTTCATTTTTCTCAGCTTCTTCAGGCTAACATTGATGGCTCACAAATAAACACCCTAATTTGAATATCTACACTTATAATTTATCTTCCAGCAAAATGATTGTACTCTTAATCTGTTCTTTTTCTTGTTGATCAGTAACATTCATTAATGTGTTAATGGTTTCCTGTGGAGAAATCACGGTAAAAAACGTGTTTAAATGAATGTAAAAGTGGATGACCTGTGGGAAGCAATCTATCGATACATTACGTACAAAACTCTTTGTGTGTTTGAATGTGGAATTTAAGCTATTGCTATAGTGTCCTTTTTCTGCTGCACTATACCCTCCTCCTGTAAGAGCTCAGCCCTCTTTGATAGCCAGCTGCTGTAGGGTTGCGAGCAGCGTGGGTAGAGAAAAGGCACTTGAACTCATCCAGTTTTAAAATACGATGTAAAAATTTAGAATTAACTAGAAATCTGCTGTATTATTTTAACAGTGAATGAAGTATTTGCTGGACGTGATGCAAGAAGTGTTTTTAAGGGGTTCTAATATTGAGGGTATCACTACTGAATTTCAGGAAGGAGCTTTCTCAGGAGTTCTTCAGTAGGTAATGTAACATAAGCTTTTGGAAGAAAAACTGAATTTCTGTTGCGTTCTACAGCATTAAGAATGAGAGGATATTGGTAATGAACTCAGTCCTACCTGTTCTGTCAATCAAGGTGAAGCTTTTAAAATACTGAGTGTTCATTGCAATCCAGGGATGCTTTTTTCTTTCCTCTGGCTTTCATAAAAAAAATCAATGCAGTTCACATCTTGGAAGCTAATCCTGTTAGATACATTGCTTTTAATATATGGGGTGCTCATGTGTGCAGCATGCCTCTTTTTTCCAGGTCTATAAGGTAATAAGGGTTTAAGTAATTACTTGTTCTGGCTGTTTCAATTACCTAGTGATAGTGGGGGGAAGAAATGGATGAAAACCACCATGAGTGTTAAAATTGCTTTGGACTTGATTTTCTTTCCAGGATAATGCAAAGTATGTATCTCTAGTGATTTTAGGTTTTACTAGTTTCATTAATTTCTCAATGAATATCTTTTCTACAATAATTTACAAAATAAAAATTTTGTAAAAAAATTTCACATTAAATGTGTATTGCATTGTGTCAGGCTTTTGAACAGCTGTTCTAAACTGTGTGACGTGCCGTCGGTATTTCTTCATTTAAAATTCTCAAATAAGTAGTTGCGGAAATGGTTGAGCACATGTGCCTGTTTATTGTAAACAGGTTAGTATCACAAGCATCTTCCGATTTCCTGTCACAGACATCCATGTAACTTTGCACACATTTACTTTTTAGAAGTTGCCCATGAATAATGCAGAATTAATAACTACCCTGATAACAACACTTTCTGTCATACTTAGGAAGAGGGGTGTTTTTTTTCAAATTCTGTAATTACAGTTTCTGTAAATTATTATTCTTATTGACAGTTTTGGGTTTGAATCAGTAAGAGCTTGATGGAAATGAAGTAAATGATTTACCAGTACTCTGTGGGGGAGTGTGAAGAATTAGTTTCTTGCCAGTGAAGTGTTATAAATTTGCAGATGCTCTCTTCTAAAGAATTACTTTATTAATTTTCATTGCATGTGGAAAGTGGCCAGAAGTTACAGTATCCCAGTTCAGCTACTTTTGTACTAAAAACTGTGAAATTCTTAATATCAGTCCCAGTGTTTCTAAAATACCCGGGGTTTCAAACTGCTCTTGTGAGTAAAACTGAGTAATTGTTCTGGTTAAAGGTATTGGGATTCCTGGGGCTGCAGAGGAGAGGCCATGCAGTAGTAAGCCTGTCAGACCTCTGTTTAGGATGCTCATTTTCATTTTCTTGGCAGAGCAATTTGCAAACTGCTTTTTATTTTTAACTTGTGAAGTCTCTAACTGTTGTTTGCTAGGTGCTTAATACAGTCAATAACCCAGTTCAGTGAGAGACAATTTACCTACGTTTTTAAGTGAAATTGCGGTTGTGTTCTTCGCTTCGTGGCAGGAGCAATCACAAGTTTTTCTGTTCTCATAAATATTGTTTTCAGTTAAGGCTTATACTTTTGTTTTTTGCAGAGACCAGATGAAACTTCAGCTGGGAAGAGTGTTTTCTGCAAAAAATAAAAGGATGCAAAACAGTTATTATGAGATCTTTTGAAAAAATTTGAACAATACATTGTTATCAAAAACACATTGTAAGGAATGGTCCCATGCAAGAAAAGGCATAAACTGTAGACAGCAGCCTATCTAATCTTTTTTTTGTGTGTAAACTAGTTATTTTAATTTAAATAACTCCTTTTCAAGTACAATGATCCTTGGCATGACATTTGGGGATTTTTATGTGAGAGGGAGCAAGTGGAATTGTAAAATCACATTATGAATTTATTGTGTGTTTTTCTCAGTGTTCTCTTTGAATCACAGAAGGGATGTCTTTGTTGTTGGTGTTCAGAGCGAGGTGCTCTGCACCTTACATTTCAGATATTCTCAGAGAAAAGAGTAATTTTCTTTCAGTGTTAGTTGACTATTACTACATTCTGAGATGAATTCTGGCTTCAGATCTGGAAGGCAAACCATGTCTGGAAACCTAAATGCCTTCTCTTGAGAACTGCAAAGGCAGTGTGTAGAGGCTCTATGCTAATTAGGTTTATTCTTCTGTAACAGGCAGTAGATTTGATTTTTCCAGGAACTATTTTGGATGAACTTCTATAGTCAATGTGTGTATCAAGGGGAAAAATTGTAAATTTCATTTAAGTGGGTTTTTTCAGTGATAGTGTTTTATAAACTAGGACTTCCTAAATAGCATCAGGATGTTAACAACTCTGTGATATCAAGGCTTTATAGAGTGGTTTTGCAGTCTTGTTTTCTAGGATTCATTTGATGCTATGTAATTGGTTTTTGCTGCTACTGGGAGCTCTTGGGCTATTTGGTCACTTTCACAAGCAGTGTGAGGGATTCACACTAACATAAAAGAATACTAAAATACCTGAGTTCCATACAGTGGTCTTAAATTTTAACAGCAGCATGTCAGACAACTTCTTTTGAAAGGTAGCTTGGAAAAAAGCCTTAACTAGAAGCTTTTGGATTTCACATTCATTTTTAACCATTCTATATTCTATGATTCTAGGATATAAACATTTGCATTGGAAAAGGTCAGTACTGTGTGCATGTCTTGACTCAGGAGAGCAGTTTAAAACCCCAGCCATTTCATAGAATCACAGACTTGTTTGGTTGGAAGGAACATTAAGGCTTATCCAGTTCTGGCACCTTCCACTAAACCAGGTTGCTCCAAGCCCTATCCAACCTGGCCTTGAACACTGCCAGGGATGGGGCAGCCACAGCTTCTCTGGGCAGCCTGTGCCAGGGCCCTCACAGGGAAGAGCTTCTTCCTGAGATCACATCTCAGTCTCTCTCAGGTTAAAGCCATTCTCCCTTGTCCTGTCCCTACAGGCCCTTGTCAAAAGCCCCTCTCCAGATTTCTTGCTGCTTTCTCCAGATTTCCTGCTTGCATTCAAATCTGGAATAATATTGCAGAATAAAGAGATCTCTTCCTTTTTCTCTAAGGAGCCACATACAGGTTTAGCACATAGTGCCAGCTGGTATACATAAAGCTAGCTACTGCTCCGTATCACCTAACTTATCCTCCTGAAACCTAACTTACCTTTCTGAAAACATTACCTCCCTGTTGCTTTTTCTGAGGCTGTAGACATGAATCTTTACCACTTAAAACCTAGCACTGAAAAGTGATAATGCCTCCTTTCCCCCCCCTTTTTTTTTTCTTTACTTAATGAATGTGTTGAGCATTATAGGATGAAGAGCTTTTAATTTTATGATATTTGGTTGGCTGTCAAAGAGACATTATTACAAGTAGTTTCCAGCCAAATTGTATTTGCTGAGGAGTGATGGATCTCTTGCCAGCATTTAAAGAGGCACTCTTCACATTGGATGTCTGCAGGCTTCTCGTGGGAAGAATATTATCGGAAAAAGTTTGATGTTTTGATGTATAAAAACATTTAGGAGGGAATCTACATTAAAATGTAAATTGAAAATCACTGAATCATGTAGAAGTCTGGTGTAATGAAATACATTAAATATGTAATTCAGTATCCTGAATTATGTATTTAATTCAGTGAAAATCATGTAAAGCTGTTTCAAACTGGAACAAAAAGGATTGTTTAAACAATAGGTGTTTTGACTCAAAAATTTTCTTGTATCAGGAGTAATAAAGCGTACAGTCCAGGAGCAGTGCTTTCTTGCATGTTAACTGTTAGTTTTATCAGTGCAGTCATCCACATTGAAATAGTTATTCTTGTTTCTCGGATAATACTGCTTGTCACGTAAGTTTGAGAAGCGAATGTGATTCTCCTAGTGTCAAGGACAGCTGTAGAAAGGACAATTCTACCTGTTTCCAAAGGATGACATTTAAGAGGTTTTATGTCATTTTAAAATACATGTGTTTTCTTAAATCTGTAGATAAGCCTGAGTTGGATTTGAATGTTTTAAGATACTTGAAAGAAAGGCTTCTTTGCAGCTGTTGCTAGCAAGAGAAAGATGGTACTCATTTCTGTTTGTATCTTGAGCATTTAGTGAGGAAGTTCTGAAAATTATTTTTGTGAATGCAAATCAGATGCAAAATGACTAAATGCTTTTGAGGACTCTGTGGAAACGATGCAATCCAAGAGACAAATAGAGCTGAGAACTCTGTAAGTGTAATCATCATAGGTGCAAAATAGCCTGTTAGAAGCTGTCTCTGTAATGAAAAGCCAAATAAAAATTATAATAATACTAACAATCATAGGGTCAGAAACTAAGGTCGAAGTTGCCCATTATGAATCCAGAGATTGTTCAGACATAAAAAGTATTTGTTGTTCTCATGTAGTTAATAGTGTTAAATGTAGATTGAAGTTATAGTGTTCTTTGTATATTTGTTCAATATTGAGATAAAAGGGGATTGTTTGATTTTACAGTAGCACAGTGCAGCTGAACCAAACCATGTGGGGTGCTGGTGGGTGTTGGGAACACTGAGAAATTCAGTAGTATATTCATAGTTCTTACTCAGTACTTAAAATTATTAGAATAGTAAGTGGTTTAATAAAATGTTAGTTTCACAGTGCCTCAGTATCCTGAATTACATATTTAATTCAGTGAAAATCATGTAAAGTTTAATTAGCTTATGTGCAAAATCACCTTTCTTCCAAGGTGTGTGGGAGTATACCTACTGTGTGTGTGTTTACATACACACAGTAGGTGTACTCATAGGTATATGAGTAAACACATACTCTATGAAATAACAGCACTCAGTTGTATCATGCCCATCTCCAAACAAAATTAGTTCATTTATAATTGAAGATTTGCATATTATGACAATATGTGTAGCACCATACCAAATTTCCAGGGTGAGAGAAAGAGAATATATAAAAATCATAGTTGTACTGGGTCTTGCTGCTAGCTTTTGGTATTGGTAGTCAATTACTCTTGACAAACTTAAGATACTCATAAAATGGTATCTTGTTATCTTCTGTAGGCAGCAGAAGCCATTGTGTTAGCAAGAGATGCACTGAAAGACAGAGAAAAAAAAACCTATACTGGGATTCTCTTTAAAGGTTTTGATTGGCTTTAAATACTGTTGTGGCCAGCTGTTATAATTGAAAATGTAATATGCTAAGCCGGTGAGTCAATTTTCCTTACATCAGTGTGGTTTGTATGTAACTATATTATTAAGCTGATGAGAGTGAAAAAACACATTTTTACAGCCCTAGTCTTGGTAGTGATAACTTCTCTCAAAAGTGATACTGTAATGTGATTAATGTAACTGAAAAGCATATGTGGAAAAAGGAAATTTTCTTTCTTCAGGTAGAGTGCATGTTAATTGAGTATTTAAGGCAAGATGCAAAATACAAGAAAAAACAGGGTGAATTACCAACAGGTTTCTGAGGTGAAAACTGCAGTGGAAGAACTAACCACTGTGTCTGGATGCACAGATACCCTAATGTCTATTCTGTCTGTACGTGGAAATGCTAGTATCTGATACTTTCAGGTGTTAATAGGATTTGAAAAACATACAAATTGTGGATACCCAAACTAAGCAATAAAAAAGGAAAAATCATTTTCATTGCTAGCTTTGCTGGAATCCTTCTTGTGAGCTGACTGGTCTAAATTCCCAGGGTCCTTTTTAAGGAAAAGCAGGCTGCCTTGTACTGTTTGTCAAAGTGGAAGAATTGCATGCTAGGAAACACACCATTGTCTACCTCTCATTTTTCCTCCAATTCCTGTAGTTGACATGGAATGCTGTGATTCTGTCTATGGGTTTACATTGAGACTAGATTACTGATGGCCCAGAAAATTTCTCTACTGTCCCTACAGCCTAATCTGTTCCAGATTCCCGTGGGTCAGTATACCCTTTTGTCTCGGGGAATGCATGCAAGCCCTTACTTACTGGTACACGAGTAGTCCTTCTGTCTTTTAGAATACACTGACATCTGAACCATGTGCTGTCATTGCTTTTTTCCCTAAGCAGTATCTTGTTCTAGAAGGTGAATGTTCTGCCTAATTTTTTCTGATCTCCTTGGAACAGCAGCAAGAGATTTATAAAAAAATGTTTGGTTGGCTTTTTTTTCCCAGCATTACCTGGCATTTATTTGAACTTAATAAATTGATCTGGTTTGTATTTCAATACAGAATGGGTGCAGCAGACAACATTTACAAAGGCCGAAGTACCTTTATGGAAGAGCTGACAGATACTGCTGAGATAATAAGAAAAGCAACTTCAAGATCACTAGTAATTTTGGATGAATTGGGAAGGGGAACTAGCACACATGATGGAATTGCTATTGCGTATGCTACACTTGAACATTTTATTAGAGACGTAAGTGTTCAATCTGACACATGCTTGTGAATGCTTTTTCAGCGTGCTTTATGGTAGGCTAACATTGACATGGTGTGCATTTCCTTGTAGAATTGTGGCATGTCTAAACTCAGAGATACAGCTATGATACATTGCGCTGTGTAAAAGAAAATTCAAAGCCAAACCTTCTTATATACGTTATTACATTGTTATAGGTGGAATCATTGACACTGTTTGTCACTCACTATCCATCAGTCTGTGAGCTAGAGAAGGTGTATCCAGACAAAGTTGGCAATTACCACATGGCTTTCCTGGTGAATGAGGGGGAAAGTGCTGAACAAAAAGGTACAGTATAAATCCTTCTGAGGTTCGTACTGTAGCTATAAGGAGAAATTGTAAAATTGTTACGGTAATTTAAAACTCAACGTGCAAGTGGTACATTCAAACTCTAAGAGTATCAGTCTATACAGATATTTGGAGGAGGCTTGAAAACTGAACAACCATTTCTCTTCAATATTAAATATAAGGATGACTGAGATTGGTCAGATAAAAGATTCACCCAGCCCAGTGTCCTGGCTTTTCACAGGAGCCAAACAGAAATGATTAGGTATGGAGGGATTAGGGATCAAACTTATGGCAACTCTTTTCTAAAAGATCTCACTGTCTGCAAACATTTGCTATTTAGGAGGTTTCAAGAGCTAGATGTGTTTTCTGTTTTTTAGTATTTTTAGTGGATTTCATTTCAATAAGGGTGTCTAGTTTTCCTGAGTGTCTTTATGTACTTTTAGCCTCTTCATCCTACTGTGTCAAGATGCTCCAAAATTTAATGCTGCATTGTGCAAAGAACCACCTTTTGTTTGTTTCCAAACTCTTAAAACAACATATAACTTCACTTGATGGTCTCAGTTCATGAATTAGAAGAGGCAGAGGAACAATTTCTGTTCATCCTTTCTATTCCGTATGTAATTTTTCTAAATTGCTTATCAGAATCCCATTCAATTCTGGATTTACCAAGCAGAAGAATTACAGCATTTCTTGTTGTACTGTTGCTCTTAAGTAGTTAGTATTTTCATTAAAGTTCTTCAGCTTACTGCTTAGCTCTTTTTCTTGTTTGATAATGGGTATGTTGAACAACTCTAACTGCAGTGATGATCACCCTTCTTGGTGAGAACTGAAGAACTGACTATTACCTCTTATTTTCTATCATTTAATCTACAAATGCAAAGGCCTGCCTTTTAGACTATGGATGCTTAGTTTTCAGAAGAGCATTTGATGCTTTTTGACTCTTGTCAAAAGCCTTTTGGAAATCCCAAATGGTTTATGTGCTGGATCTTCCTTACTCAGGACTCATGTGGCTTCCAAACTTGTAACAGATTTTTGATGCAGGATTTCCCTCCATATATACTACTGCTTTTTTTTTTTTTTTGCCTTTTTTTCCCCCCTTAATGTATCAGGTTTAGTCAGGTGCTTGATAATTCTCTGGTTTCCCCACTTTGCCTAGGAATGGTCTGTTCCTTGACTCATTCTGAGAATTTTTTAAGAATTGCCATAATGTTTGCCATTAATCTCCCCTCTAATTCATTCTTAATACTGTAAATAATCAGTTTAGTATTTGACACTTAATCTGTTTAAATATATAATCTGTCACTTTTAAAATGTTTTTCAGAGAGTTAATTAAAAATGTAGGGTTTGGCCTAGAGGGAGCCAAATAGAAGCCTAATGTTAGAAGCGGGGATCCCTCAAATGTATGTTAACTTTGAGCACAGGTAGTTCAAAGTAATCCTGTGTTTAGGTGAGTGCTACCTGGCCACACTGATGTTCCCAGCTAAGAGCATCACTTTCCTAAGCATCCGCATGCCCTTTTTCTCTCAGAGTTCAGTTCCTTAACTGTTGGTCTCTGATACTCTCAGGCAGTTGAAATGTTATCAACACACAATATTATTCCTTAACTATTGTGTCTGTGAAACCCCATATTTTGTGTTTCAGTGTGCTGCCTCAGCATTTCTCCTTTCAGTGTTAGCTGACCTGAACCTTCAGGCCATATGTATTCTTCACTGTTTTGCTACAGAAATCACAATAGGTCTAGTACCACAGCCTGCACGCAACAGCACATCTGTTTTTCTTACTCTGACTGTATCTTTAGCTCCTTATGTCTTAATGTTTTAATTGTTTTATTTAAGGTGAGTTTTATGGCATAGGCTTTTTTCTATTTTTGGCTTGTGTCACTCAGATTCAGTCAGTTTGAGTCATCAACATTTATGGCAATCTCCACTGTTTCCAAAACCCTGCGTTTTTAAAACAGAAGAATGAGTGGCAGTGAGTAGCCATATAGTTTTTCTACTCTTTACACAAAGCCCAGATTGTCCAGAGTTGCAACAATGATGTCTGAAGAGGAAGAGAAATCATCCTATTTATAATGATGGCTCTTATGTTTCCATTTTACTGTCATGGAATAGAAAGAATTCATAGTAAAAGATCCATCATCCTAATCTTTGTTTTTTCCTAAGCATTTTCTGTGGCTCCTAACTTCCCAGCAGGCAGCAACTTTTTGTAGTGCTTTAGTTATGGACTTCTTAGTTGTGAGGTTACTGTCGCTTCCTTTATTTTATCATTGCTAAGCAAATGTGAGATGCAGTATCCTGGTTACAGCATAGCTAATAAGCTTAACATACAGAAATTCTAAGTTGTACACACACAGTCTGCTTGATATGACATCAGGTAAAAGCATAGTAAAGATTTTTTTTCAGGCTCACAGTGGGTAGGTAACATTTGTGGTCTCATGAAAATATTTTTCTTCCATATTTCTTCAATGGACTAAATCACACAAGCAGCATGAATGAAAGACCACAGTCTTTGATATTTTAGTCTTTGGTCTGTTACGTTTTATTAACCTAATAGGAGGTTTTGATTTTGGCTTTATTTTTTTTTAGGATCTGACGATGAAGAGAGTCCTGAATTTATCACTTTCCTTTACCAGATAACAAAAGGAGTCTCTGCAAGGAGTTATGGGCTAAATGTTGCCAAACTGGCAGATATTCCTGAAGAAATCTTGAAGAAGGCAGCTCACAAATCAAAGGAGTTGGAGGGGATACTGAACATGAAAAGGTCAGAAAGATTGTGATTTACTCCCCCTAGCCCCCCAGTGAAACCAGCTGTGAATCAAAGAACATCTCACATACTGTGATTAAAAAGAAGAGGAAGAGCTTCTTCAGATATCCTCTTACCCTTCAAGGAAGAGACTAAAACTAAACTGGCAAAGATTCTGAGGAAATGATGGTTTTGAATCAAAACTTTATATTTTATAGTTAGCTCTTATGTCAGAGATTAATTGCTGCCCTCTGAGACAAGATTATAAAAAGTAAATGCATATTGAGCTAACACTAGGAATAAGCTATTTTTTTTTTCTCACACCAAATACTAGAAAAAATACTATTTCGGTTATGTATTATCACTATTTTCAGGAAGATTAATTTCAAATACAGCCTACTTCTGTTCACACTAATAACAGTGAAAATATTAATAGATTTAATTTAGAAAGTATATTATTCACTTTGGAAATTGAAAAAAAAAAAAAAACTTGAAAAACTTAACAAAAAAATGTAGAAGGGAATGTGGATATTCTTGTTTAACTTTTTATATATAGATATCTAAAATATATATATAAAAAAATGTGCTTTGATTGCCCCCAAACACACAAAATTTTACTGAAAGTCCAGCATGGCTTCACTAAGGGGAAATCCTGCCTGACCAATTTGGTGGCCTTCTATGAAGGGGCTACGGAACTGATGGACAGGGGCAGAGCAGTCGATGTCATCTACCTGGACTTGTGTAAAGCCTTTGACACTGTCTCCCATGACATCCTTCTCTCTAAGTTGGAGAGACATCAATTTGATAGGTGGACCACTGGGTGGATAAAGAACTGGCTGGATGGCCGCACGCAAAGAGTAGTGCTCAGTGGCTCAGTGTCCAGCTGGAGACCAGTAACGAGTGGTGTCCCCCAGGGATCGGTGTTGAGACCGGTCTCGTTCGACATCTTTGTGGGTGACATGGACAGTGGGATTGAGTGCGCCCTCAGCAAGTTTGCCGATGACACCAAGCTGTGTGGTTCGGTTGATACATTGGAGGGAAGGAATGCCATCCAGAGGGACCTTGACACGCTTGTGAGGTGGGCTGATGCCAACCTCATGAAGTTTAACCATGCTAAATGTAAAGTCCTCCACCTGGGTCGGAGCAATGCCAGGCACAGCTACAGGTTGGGCGGGGAGGAGATTGAGAGCAGCCCTGCGGAGAAGGACTTGGGGGTGTGGGTTGATGAAAAAATGAACATGAGCCGGCAGTGTGCGCTTGCAGCCCAGAAGGCCAACCGTATCCTGGGCTGCATCAAAAGGAGTGTGACCAGCAGGTCGAGGGAGGTGCTCCTGCCCCTTTACTCTGCTCTCGTGAGACCTCACTTGGAGTATTGCGTGCAGTTCTGGTGTCCTCAACATAAAAAGCACATGGAACTGTTAGAACAAGTGCAGAGGAGGGCCATGAGGATGATCAGGGGACTGAGAAAATTGGGCTGTTCAGCCTGGAGAAGAGAAGGCTGCGTGGAGACCTCATAGCACCTTCCAATACCTGAAGGGGGCCTATAGGGATGCTGGGGAGGGACTCTTCATTAGGGACTGTGGTGAGAGGACAAGGGGTAATGGGTTTAAACTTAAACAGGGGAGGTTTAGATTGGATCTGAGGAAGAAATTCTTTACTGTGAGGGTGGTGGGGCCCTGGAATGGGTTGCCCAGGGAGGTTGTGAATGCTTCATCCCTGGCGGCGTTCAAGGTGGGGTTGGACATAGCCTTGGATGGCATGGTTTAGTGGGAGGTGTCCCTGCCCATGGCAGGGGGGTTGGAGCTCGATGATCTTGAGGTCCTTTCCAACCTATTACTATTCTATGATTCTATGATTCTTTATGATTCTGCAAGTGCAAGTTTGTAGGAACTGAATGCTGGAAATTAAACTGTGCAAACTAACATCCTGTTTATTTCCTTCAATGACTTACTCTTGCTCAGTGTTTTATTTCATCTTATCAGTGCTTCTGGTACTGCAAGTTAGTTATAAAATTAAAGTGTTGACTGTCCTAGAACTAGAATATGTATATTGGGAAATATTAAATGATGGTTTAAAGTTCACATAACATTTTAGGCTATGCAAACTGCTGGTTTTGACTTTGTATTAAAATTTTGCGGATGACTGTAGGGCTTTTAAGGTTTGATTTCCTTAATTTAAAATGTGTCAGCATTTTGAGTAAAGTTTTGGGGTTTTTTTCCCTCCTCAGAAAAAAGCTGAAGTCCTTTGCTGAAGTATGGAAGATAAATGATTCTCAGGAACTACAAAAATGGAAAAGTATGTGTAAACCTGAAGATGAAAGAAAGGACAGTTTTTAAGCTTCACATCATGCTTGAAGATGGAAAATATTGGAGATGCAAAATGTAGGTCTGGAGACTATAAAAGATCCTGTCAGGGTGTAGTTCTAGGTGTATTAATTTGACTTTTCTGCCTTTTGAGAGATAAGAGATGCTGTGTCATGATATGATGCCTCACATTTGCTTCCTGAGTGTATGCAATTTTCTCACTCCATATGCCTTCCCTGAAGTGTTTACCACATTTTCCCATAATTGCATAATGTTTACTGGCATTGGAATTAGTTTCTAATATTTTTAGGAAACATGAAAAATAATGTTGGTAAATTATTAGGTGTACCTTTTATAAATAAAATAATTTCTTTTAACTTTATTGTACTTCAGTTTCTAAAGAGATACTCCTCTGCTTTGGGAAAATGTAGCAGAGCCTTAATTGTGCTATATACTTCTGTGCAGTTGCTAAGAATATATATGATAAACTTTTTTATCTTCTAGTATTAACAAATTTAAAAATTCACAGTTCTATAGAGCACCCTGAACTCTTACATGTGCAGTGAATTTAAGAAAGTGTGTGGTGTGTGGCTGGATTAGAAGAATTTTATTTCTACTGATGCGATTGATGATGCAACTAATAGTTTTGAAAGCAACAGCATAAAGCATGCATTTGACTGTGGTTTATTTTCCCTCTTCTTCACTCATATGCAAGCCTGCTTCCTTTTCAGCTTTAGCTTTCCTGCTGATCTTGGTCCTCTCTGGCACAGTCTGATGAAAGACTTCCTCTAAATAATGTTGGAGTATCATAAGATGAGGTGAAAGAAGCAATTCAAACTATGCAACTGGCATCCCCAGTGCTCTGTCAAATGCAGAGTAAAGCTGGGAAAAAAGATAAATGCATTTTACTTCCTTTTTTATTTGCAGTTACTAAGTCCAAATTTCATATGGGAGTATGATACCCAATTTAGTTTTCTTTGATAAATACAGCCAGGTGAAATATCTTGCTGTGAGAAAGAACAATGATGTTGACATGCTTAAACTTTGGCAAAAGTTTGTTGTATTTAAAAAATACATTTTATTGTGTATTGGGTTTGTATGGCAAGCTTTTGATAGTGGGGGAGAAGGGGCTGCAGGGGTGGCTTCTATGAGAAGCTGACAGAAGCTTCCCCCATATCTAGTGGAGCCAGTGCAGCTGGATCAAAGATGGATCCACGGTTGGACAAGGCTGAGCCCATCAGAGATGTTAGCGGTGCTACTGGATAACAAATTTAAGAAGGGAGAAAAGTTACTGCACAGGAGCAATTGCAACCTGAGGATGGAGTGAGAATATGTGAGAGGATCAGCCCTGCAAACTCCAAGGTCAGTGCAGAAGGCAGGGAGGAGGTGCTTACCTGAACAGAGGTTCTCCTGTAGCTCATGGTGCAGACCATGGTGAGGCAGGATGTCCCCCTGCAGCTCATGGAGATCCATGGCTGTGCAGATATCCACCTGTAGCCCATGAAGGTCAACAGTGGAACAGATGCCCACCTGCAGCCCATATTGGTCCATGGGAGGTGTGTTGCCTACCAGGGGCTCGGATCAGGGATGTGGCAGAGAAGCTGCCTGCTCTAGTCGGTCCCACTGACTATTACCCACTCCTGGTAATACATGTGGGTGCTACTGATATAGATAGCAGTAGCCCGGAGACTATAAAGAAGGACTACAGGGCTCTGGGAGAGGTGGTTAGGGGCTCTGGAGCTCAGATTGTCTTTTCGTCAATTCTCCAGGATACAGGGCAGGACCTTGAAAAGGCTAGGAGGATTGCGCAGGTTAATAAATGGTTAGAAGGGTGGTGCTATAGTCAGGGGTTTGGGTACCTTGACCATGGGACTCAATATAGTAGGCCAGGTCTACTGGGGGCTGGTGGAGCTGGTCTGACAAAGAAGAGAAAGAGTGGATTTGGTAGGAGGCTTGCCAGGCTGGTCAAGGATGCTTTAAATTAGATGTGTTGGGGGAGGGGGGCATCATTCCATCCCAACACATCCAGTCGGTTGGTAGCACCTATAGTACACATTCGGAGCAATGTAGGGATATTCCAGCTGCTCCAGCCAATGAGCCGGCTTCAACTGGATCTCGGCTCAAATGCCTCTACACAAATGCCCATAGTATGGGGAACAAACAAGAGGAATTAGAGATGTGTGCACATCTACGGGAGTATGATATCATAGGCATCACAGAAACATGGTGGGATGGCTCCTATGACTGGTGTGTTGGAATGGAAGGTTACAGGCTCCTTAGGAAAGACAGGCCCAGCAGACGGGGAGGGGGAGTTGCTATTTATGTTAGGGATAGGCTAGAGAGTATGGAACTCTGTCTGGGGACAGGCGAGCAGTCAACAGAGAGTTTGCGGGTCAGGGTTAAAGGGAGAACAGCGATGGGTGACATTATTGTGGGGATCTGTTACAGACCGCCTGACCAAGGGGAGTTGGCGGACGAAGCGCTCCATAGGCAGATAGGAGCAGCCTCACGCTTGCAGGCCCTTGTTCTCATGGGAGACTTCAACCACCCTGATACCTGTTGGAGGGATGGTACGGCCCGGCACAAGCAATCCAGAGGGTTCCTCGATTGTGTGGAAGACAGCTTCCTTCTGCAAGTAATAGAGGAGCCGACAAGGAGAGGTGCCATGCTTGACCTCGTCCTCACCAACAGGGAAGGGCTGGTTGGGAATGTAACGCTCCAGGGCAGCCTTGATTGCAGCGATCATGAGATGGTCGAGTTTGAGATCCTCAGGACAGTGAGAAGAGCGTGCAGCAAGCTCACTGCCCTGGACTTCAAGAGAGCAGACTTTGGCCTCTTCAGGAACCTGCTCAGTAAGGTTCCATGGGATACAGCCCTAGAGGGCAGAGGGGTCCAAGACTGTTGGTTGATAGTCAAGGCTCACTTGCTGCAAGCTCAGGAGCGATGCATCCCAACTAGAAGGAATTTCAGCAGGAGGGCCAGGAGAGCTCATTGGATGGATAAGGAGCTGCTGAGCAAAATTCGATGGAAAAAAGAGGCTTATAAAAGGTGGAAGCAAGGTCAGGCAGCCTGGGGAGAATACAGGGATGTTGTCCGGGAAGCTAGGGACCAGGTTAGGAAAGCTAAGGCCCACTTAGAATTAAACTTGGCTAGGGATGTTAAGGATAACAGGAAGGGATTTTATAGGTACATTGCCAATAAAAGACAGGTTAGGGACACCGTGGGCCCTCTCCAGAAGCTATCGGGAGAACTGGCTACCCTGGACTTGGAGAAGGCTGAGGTTCTTAATGACTTCTTTTCCTCAGTCTTTACGGGCAAATGCTCTGACCACACCACCCAAGTCTTGGAAGGCAGACGCGGGGACGGTGAGGGTGGGGACCCTGGGCCCACTCTGGGGGAGGATCTTGTTCGGGGCCACCTTAGGAACCTGAATGTATACAAGTCCATGGGACCGGATGAAATCCATCCTTGGGTCCTGAAGGAGCTGGCAAATGAAGTTGCTAAGCCACTGTCCATCATATTTGAAAAATCATGGCAGTCAGGTGAAGTTCCCGATGACTGGAAAAAGGGAAATATAACCCCCATTTTCAAGAAGGGGAAAATGGATGAGCCAGGGAATTACAGACCAGTCAGTCTCACCTCTGTGCCTGGCAAAATCTTGGAGCGGATTATCCTGGAAGGCATGCTAAGGCAAATGAAAACCAACAAGGTGCTTGGTGACACCCAGCATGGCTTCACTAAGGGGAAATCCTGCCTGACCAATCTGGTGACCTTCTATGAAGGGGCTACGGAACTGATGGACAGGGGCAGAGGGGTTGATGTCATCTACCTGGACTTGTGTAAAGCCTTTGACACTGTCTCCCATGACATCCTTCTCTCTAAGTTGGAGAGACATCAATTTGATAGGTGGACCACTGGGTGGATAAAGAACTGGCTGGATGGCCGCACGCAAAGAGTAGTGCTCAGTGGCTCAATGTTCAGCTGGAGACCAGTAACGAGTGGTGTCCCCCAGGGATCGGTGTTGGGACCGGTCTCGTTGAACATCTTTTGTCGGTGACATGGACAGTGGAATTGAGTGCGCCCTCAGCAAGTTTGCCGATGACACCAAGCTGTGTGGTTCGGTTGATACACTGGAGGGAAGGAATGCCATCCAGAGGGACCTTGACACGCTTGTGAGGTGGGCTGATGCCAACCTCATGAAGTTTAACCATGCTGAATGCAAAGTCCTCCACCTGGGTCGGAGCAACGCCAGGCACAGCTACAGATTGGGCAGGGAGGAGATTGAGAGCAGCCCTGCAGAGAAGGACTTGGGGGTGTGGGTTGATGAAAAAATGAACATGAGCCGGCAGTGTGCACTTGCAGCCCAGAAGGCCAACCGTATCCTGGGCTGCATCAAAAGGAGTGTGACCAGCAGGTCGAGGGAGGTGCTCCTGCCCCTTTACTCTGCTCTCGTGAGACCTCACTTGGAGTATTGTGTGCAGTTCTGGTGTCCTCAACATAAAAAGGACATGGAAGTGTTAGAACAAGTGCAGAGGAGGGCCACGAAGATGATCAGGGGGCTGGAGCACCTCTCGTATGAAGATAGGCTGAGAAAATTGGGGCTGTTCAGCGTGAAGAAGAGAAGGCTGCGTGGAGACCTCATAGCAGCCTTCCAATACCTGAAGGGGGCCTATAGGGATGCTGGACTCTTCATGAGGGACTGTGGTGAGAGGACAAGGGGTAATGGGTTTAAACTTAAACAGGGGAGGTTTAGATTGGATCTGAGGAAGAAATTCTTTACTGTGAGGGTGGTGGGGCCCTGGAATGGGTTGCCCAGGGAAGTTGTGAATGCTTCATCCCTGGCGGCGTTCAAGGTGGGGTTGGACATAGCCTTGGATGGCATGGTTTAGTGGGAGGTGTCCCTGCCCATGGCGGGGGGGTTGGAACTCGATGATCTTGAGGTCCTTTCCAACCCTTACTGTTCTATGATTCTATGATTCTATGGTTGTGCAGATACCCGCCTGCAGCCCATGGAGGTCCATGGTGGAGCAAATACCCACCTGGAGCCCATGGAGGTCCGTAGTGGAGCAGATATCCCCCTGCAGCTCATGGAAGACCCCATACTGGGGCAGGGGGATGCCTGTGTCCCTGTGGGAAGCCTGAGCTGGAGCAGGTTCCTGACAGGATCTGTGGCCCCATGGAGGGAGGACCCCACAATGAAGCAGGGGAGGAGTGTGAGGAGTCCTGCCCTGAGGAGGAAGGACCAGCAGAGACAATGTGTGATGAATTGACCACAACCACCATTCCCCGTGCCCCTCACTGCTAGGAGGGAGGAGGTGGAGAATTTGAGAGTGAAGTTGAGCCCGTGGAGAAGGGAGAGGTAGGGAGGACGTGTCTTAAGATTTGGGTTTATTTCTTATTATCCTACTGTGATTTGAGTGATGGAGGAGCTTTGGTTTGCACCTGCCATCCAGCCGCAGTCGACCCATCACGAGTGGGAAGAAGTAAAATAAAGTATCATCTTGATTTTGCTATAAGGAAAAGAATAAACTAAGGTTTCGTCATCATTGAGACAGCTGAACCTTTGTATTTTTTTCAGTAAATGAAGGGTTTTTTTGCAAAATAATGAATATTAAATAATCTCATTGCAGGTGATTGAATTAGCCTTTCCAATAAAGAGAGCTTTGTGCAGAAAAGGATGGGTTTGTACCTACCATAAACAATTACTAACCTTCACCAAAGACTTTTTTTTCCCACGTTCGTCAGATGAAAAAGTATCATTTAAATATTTTGTCTGCTACTCAAATGGCAGCAATCAATACAAGCATCTCCTGGAGCTTCAGTATATTTAAACTGGAAAAGCTGAAGAAGAAAAGTAGTCTTTCAAGGTTACAATGCACATGTGTATTTTCTGTGCCACACACTGTGAAGCTTAATGAATGTAATTCTCCATTATTAATGCACACAGACACAGCACATTGGACCTAAAGACCTCTGACCATAGTCTTCAAAGAGAATAAATGAGCCTTTGCTAAATTCCCACATGTGCTAAATGTGCTTTTAGTAAGACTCTCTTTGCCCCCTTGTTTCTTCAAACAAGAAAAAAAACACCTGGATGCAGTCTGAAAATAAAAAAAGAAGAAATACAATTAAGAATAGGGAAATGGACACAGTGTTGCTGGCCTTCTCATGCTATCAAGTATGAAGCAATTACAGAAGTTCTCTTAATGTCTGTGATCATATTGGAAAATAACTTATTTTAGCCCTACTCAGTTCCACAACAGAGATTATCTTGCTATCCCACCAATAAGGTTTCTTGCGGACATGTAAGCTAATTACAAAAGCTGCTGCATTTGAGAATACACCATAAGGAGACTCATGCCATTATTAGATGTGTTTAGTGCCAGTTTTAGGGTACGTTTGTAATGAAACACAGTGTACAGTTCAAGGGTTTGTAGATCTTGTTCTGCAGATGTGGAGCAGCAACAGTCATTAGCAGAGCTCTGGGATGGGATGCGATGAGTTCAGAGGTCACTTGGGTACCTTTGTAGAGAATGAGGTTAGGCATAGTCTAGACCCAGACAGACAGGCATTACTTTGCCTTTGGTAACAGGCAGGATAGAAAGGAACAAAGACTTGCAGAAAACCATGTGTGGAATAATTAGGAAATATGGAATAATTAGAAAATATGGGATAATTAGGAATTAAACTTATATTTGAAATGCAGCATTGTCCACACATAAGGGAAAAACGGACTTTCCAGGCCTCTCAGGGCGAGATGCAGCCACACCTGGTATGCCAGAAATGTGCACTCCACAGCGATTCCTGTGGCAACACAGACGGAGGGTAGAGCGAGGTGGAGACCTCGCGGTTACACTTTGTCCTAACTTCAGCAAAGAGATGGGAACTAGGTGGTGCAAGAAACTGATAAGCTGCATACTTGCCACCCTGAGCTAGCAGCCTGTCATCTTTTGACAGAATGCCGTCCTCAGTGTGAACTTTGCTTCATTATAATGTCATTATAATGCATTTACATGCTAAAATACACACCCATCTCCAATGCGACCACCCTTCTCTGAGCATGCGCTCTGAATTTTCAGTGTCATATACCTTTAAATTGAAATGAGAGAAATTTGCACCAATAGTAATAAAAGTATGTATGACTAGAGTCATTCAAGCTCCACCTCAAAGGTGAAAATAATATAAAATGACCCAAGAGAGAGGGGGATATTTGGGGAAGATACCATCATGGAAGATAACACCAACAAACTCCTGGGACCGGTCGACAGGCTGGACCTCTCTTCCCCCCCCCATAGGGACGCCTGTGGGTAAGACTTGTACTGTATCCAGTGCTTCCCCGGGAAAACTTAGGATCTCTGTAGAGTTACTTTTCACTGTTACCTTAAATGTTAGAGCCAGGCTGTGTTAACTTTATCAAGCGTTTGTATTCATGTAACCCTTATTTGCATGTGCTTTGCAGACAGTATTTATCACTGGCAATCCATAAGAACCTGTACCTGTTGCATCAATAAATCAATAAACTGTACTGCAACACAATTGAACTGGCAGTGTGAGGCATTATCAGTGAATCCGGATCAATACGTGCCCGAACTGATAGTTGCAGCTGATTGTACACTATCAGTGAATCCGGATCAGATGCGCACGGACTGATAATTATATATTGGAGCCGTTCCTGTGGTGCATTATCAGTGAATCCAGAATCAATACGCGCCCGGACTGATAGTTATAGCTGATTACGTACTATCAGTGAATCCGGATCAGACACGCCTGGACTGATAGTTGCATAGTGAAGCCGCTCCTGGCCTCTAAGCAAGGGGTTCATTCCCCCCCACACCCTTTTTTAACGCAACACCATGGAAATGCATTAATTTTGCAGTATTTTTTTTCCATTTCTTTTGCTGTGGTAAGTTGGGACTCTTGTGTCTGTCATAGTAGGAGTCCTAAGGGACAGAAAGATGGGAAGCTGCTCTTGAGTTTTCCTTCTGTTGGGTTTTGTTTGTTGGGTTTTTTTTTTGTTTTGTTTTGTTTATTTGTTTGTTTTGGAATTTGTTTTTATTTGTTGCTGTTGTTGTTTTTCCTAAATTCACACTAAGCTTCAACTTGAAGACATTTGCAGTACTGTTTTGACAGCAGCATTATCAACAGGTGTGCCCTTTTTTAAGCCAGAGTATTGTCTGTGTGCTGTGACAGCAAGTTTGATTGTGTACTGACAGCTGTAAGGTTGAGGAGGAGTGACCCTTGCCTAGATGGTCCTTAGTTGTAGTGGGAGTTCATGCTAGTCTTGAGATGGCCTTCAGGAAAGGAATGTCTAAATGGTTTTTGAAACCTGAATAGAGTATTGGCTCCTACTGCTTGTGCCAATATGTTACTGACATCATTAAAATTTAATATTGATGTGAAAAATGCAGCTTTGTGCTATACATTGAGGTGCAGTCTCCTTTATACACTTTTTGCCTTTTATTCGTTTTGTCTGTTTTTTTAAAGTTGGTTTTTATAACTTTCTTAAGCTCTTTCACTCTTCTCTCTTCCCTGCTCTTAACATAAAAATTTTAATGCCTGTGTGCATCTTGTCTTGAATGTATTGCTTTTTAGAAATCACAATGCCACAGTTTAGCCACAAAAGCTGGTAGACCATTTGGATAGCAGAGGAGGAGAGAAAGAGCTGGACGTGCTGTCACTGCCTTTTTTTATTTAATTATAGAAGAACATTATACAATATCCAAAGTAAAGCACATTAACAGTTACCTTTCTTACTGGCATACGGCACCCTTCACTGAAGTAATTCTAAAGAGGATTTTTCTTTGCATTGCAGAGTTTTCCAGAAGTATTTATAAAAATAGCATGAATTTATCTACCACATAAGTTTACAACATGCATAAATTAATTCAAAGATCATTGGAATGTCAGCTCACTCAGATATTGCCATAAGTCCATTCACTGCAATGAAAGTAAAGAAAGTAATGAAAGTAATGTTTGTTTATTGAAGTCTAGTGAAAAATAAAACATCCAGATATTTCTATTATATGCAAAATTTAGTGAGAACTTAATTCAGTTATTTTAACTTCTTAGTTCTGATGTAAATATGTGTTTCATAGGGAGGCAAGGGCTTGGTAGATTGCATCTCTGTTCCAGAATCTGGATCACACTTCAGAATGCCTGTTGGGAGGCCTCCTCCCCTAGTCTCACCCTAGGATATCACAGCCCTCCTAAGTCGATACCAGTACCAGAAGTATTGGGCTAAAAGAATCTTTAAAGTAAGCCTGAACTGTCTCATTCCCCCTTACAGATTTTGGAGCATATGAATGGAGTGAATGGTTCTCATTATCTTTTGCGTATTCCTAAACATGAAGGCCATAGCAAGCTGAAATTCACCATCTCAGCATACTTTTCCCAGCTGTTTTCCAAGCTTCCCTTTATTTTCTTGCAAAATCTCTGGCAGTCAAATCCCAGAACAAACACTGGTTAAATCCTTCAGTTCTGGATGACAAATTTGCAGTCTGCTGATCGGAGTCACTAGTTTTTAAGAAAGCTTATGGCCAGATCCAAGGAAGGTATTTGCAGCTGAACAAGGATTGATTCAGGACTGAAAATACAGTAGGTAAACCTGGAATTCAGTCCCAAGACCACTTATTTGGGTCTTTGACCTGCATCAGTCCATCACTGTTGACTGTTCTTTTCTGGCTCTGTATAGGGGAAGCTGTGAATTTGCCCCGTGTGGTAGCTTACTAAAAATACTGGAATACTCTTACTGAAATTATAGAGTTCAGCTTACCTTAAGGATGCTATGACTATCATACATTTGGCATGGAAATCCTCCGCTTGCTTGAAATGGCACAGCAGTTTCTTCCTGAGCTACAAATGCACAGTCTCGTTGAATTCCTTAATTACATTATCGATTTTTCTCCTTGCCTAGCTATAGACACGAGTAGAAAGCAAAGGATGTTTCCTTAATTTCTTAAAAATCTTAAATTTCTGAAACAAGTCATCTTATGATGTGACTCCTTGCAGGCCACGCTGCTAACTGAAATGATGTTCTTATCTGAGACTAAACTGATTTATGTCATAAGAGAGTTGTAGAGAAAAGCAAGACAGTGCCCAAGACACTACTCAGTTGAAATAAAAGGTAAACAAGATAAAGCCAGATAATAGAAATCTAAGAATCTCCTGCTCTTAGAATGTTTGCTTATAAATGAAAGTATTTTTTCAAGTGTTATAAAATAAGGTGACTTTTATTTAAAATAGTTAGCTGCATCTAGTGATAAACATGGAAAATAATTTCTGATTTTACTGGAATGTTTTAGCAGTCAGTTTTTATGACTTTAAAATATGCTGTGAGAAAAAGGGTGATTCCTGGGGAAGAAGGAACTGGAAAACACAATACACAGCGAATTTTAAATACGCTAGCTGCAATGAGGAAGTAGAAATCACTGTTGCTTTTTATTTACAATAATCCAAATGTCTAGGATAACTTAAAATTCAGTGTATCCTGAATACCAGGCAGATTACCAGATACAATTATCTCACTCTTACATAACACAAAATAAAAAGTTTCCATCAAGTACTGAGCTTTTCCGTCTGCCTACATATTGAAATATTCCTCTCTGTGTAGTTCTCTGTGCATAAAGCATTAGAAATTGATGGTGGTAGAATAATAGCATCATAGAATTGTTTGGGTTGGAAGGGACCTTAAAGTTCATGGAGTTCCAACCCCCTGCCATGGGCAGGGACACCTCCCACTACACCATGTTGCTCCAAGCCCCGTCCAACCTGGCCTTGAACAATTCCAGGAATGGAGCATCCAAGAGTGTCATGGTTTAACCCCAGCTGGTAATTCAGAACCACGCAGCCACTTGCTCACTCCCCTCTTTCTTCCTCCCCTCCCTCCCACACCCCAACCCCTATCATCTTAAGAGCATTTCGGAATATCTCATGTATTTTATGAGCACGTATTGTTTCCTCGTTCAGAGGGGGAGGAAAATAATACAGCATGAGGCACATATCACTGAACTTAAGAGTGCAGGACCTCCTTTTGCTGGAAGGTTTGTCAGGGTGACGAGCTGGTGATTGTTTTCATATGGCTGTGCAGGACCATTTCCATCAACCTCCCCAGAGCCTTGATCCTTTGGTTGGACGTTCCTCATGGAAGCTTGAGGGGGATGCTGTCCCTACCTGGACATCGGAGAACCCCTGCAGAGAGACCACAGTTATGCCCTTGGACCACTGGGTTGTTTAATCACCAGAGGTTCCTGCTGACTGGGTGGGAGATGGGAAGGGTCTGTTCTGTGGTTAGACTAGAGCTGATCCCACGGGGAACGAAAACTGCAGATAGGATGCACAGGGCAAATGTTTGTTTTGCATTGCAGAAGCTAAAGACCATTCCTTAGATCTCTGCTTGAATGTGTGAACTCAGGCAGCATGTCAGCCTCCCCTGTACACCTGTAACATCTTTCACAGTCACTGGAAACACAAGGGTTGCAGTGAGAGTAGTCAGAGAGTGGAAGGGATTCTGAAAGAGAAAGCCTTGAAACAGCATCTTCGTCTTGGTTTAAGTCAGACTACCCAAAAAGTGATCACCAAGACATGTAATTCAGACTTTTTTTTCCAAAACTGATCTCAAATAAGTTTTAATTATGTCAAGGTCACAACAACAAGGTACAATAAGCTGTCTTTTCTGTGCAGACCAAGAATATTCCCAGCTATTCAATTGTCATCTTGTGAGTAGCACACTGTCCAGTGAGATCGTCCCCTTCCCAGCTGGTTCGTGTCTGTGGTGTTTGTATTCTTCTTGGTTATGTCTTGTGTGCACTTTCAATTGATCTCATTTTGTGGCTTACTGTGAAAATATTTCTGTGTAAAGCAAAGTATTGTGCTCTGCAGTGCTTAAGCAAGGACCGTACTAATGCAGTAAGTAGCTATACTAAATGTGCTGATCACAGGATGATAGAATCACAGAGTGGTTTGGGTTGGAAAGGACCTTAAGATCATCTAGTTCCAACCCCTCTGCCAAAGGCTGGGACACCTTCCACTAGAATAGGTTGCTCAAAGCCCCATCCAGTCTGGCCTTGAACACTAGCAGGGATATGGTAATCTATTCTTAATTATTCCTATTCTTAATAACTTCCACACAGGAAAAGAAAACTCTGATAATCCTTTAATTAAATTTGCAAACTAAAGCTGTGCAAGCCTTTGGCACTTTTTTTTTTTTTTTTTTTAAATAAGCAATTAAGTCTTAGATGTAAGCTCAGGCCTGTGGCTGATGTCTGACATTTAGTCTGACCCTGTGTTATGTACAACAAGCCAGCAAGGCTAAGAAGGTGCAGCTTTCCTTCCCCCTCTGTCCCCAGCAGCAGGAAAAATATCTCCACGTATTTCCCAAGTGATGTGCAGCACACAAACACATGTGCAGCTGTGTACATGGCACTTGGGGTTTTATCCATTCCCACAGTTTCATAGAGGGGTGTCCCTTTGGATCTCTCCAAGGCACCTTTGCATCTTAACATCCTCTTTATCATCACTGCCCACCTGGCTTAGAATATAGCTTTACTCAGCTTTACTCGCCTTTTTAATAGTTTGAAGTGGCCTCATAATCTGTTCCTCACATCCTCTGGTTGTTTCTTAACCTAGTATGTGCTACAGCTATCTCATTTATCACAGCCCATAATTTTGCTTCCTCCTGATGAAGGTGGAGTATGTTCAACGAAAAATAAAAGACCTTGATCCTAAATTAAACTTTATACACAGTGCCTTGCAACTAAATCATTCCCCCTCTAGTAACCAACTGCAGGCATTTCAGTGGAGTGCCTGGATTTTATATTCCACAGGGCTCTGGATTATATATATTCCCAACGCCTTAACGTGAAAATATTTCATTGCACTCCTTCATTGTGCTGTTCTTTAGGCCATAGTGTTCTTCAGCCTCTCTGCTCTCTTCCAGTTTCTATAAAAACCAGTCAACATGACTCATAGATGCAGAATTGCTAAGACCCTGCATCATACAATAAAAAAGCTGTTTGGCTGCAAGGATCTCTTCCCTGTGGATTGGGAAACGCTGGACCACACAAGTGTTTCCCTCTTGACAGGCTGAGTGAGCTTACTGCTATCTGCAGTTTCTTAGCAGATGCTCAATTCTAAGTTTAATCCTCAGAGCCCTTTAAAAAGGTTTCCAGGGACTTGAGCAAGAGTCGATTTAGATTCTGGGTTAGAAATTGGTTTGTTATTTCCCCTGTGCTTCACACAACCTCAGCGAGCATTGTCTGTATAGCTTTGTTTTTAACTTGCACTTCAATAATTTCTTTCTTCTGTATTTTTGAAATACAGGCAAGAGAATGATAGGGAGAGGAATTCTGACTCTTCCTCCACCTTTACACAGCAATCCTTTAACACTTTGCTTATTGCCATGGTATTGGAATAAAGGAATATCTGCAATTGTATTTTCAAATCTGAGAAACTTGGTTTCTCAGTTTTAAACTCACTGTGTTTTCAGGCAAGCTTATAGCAAGCAACTCAGTGCTGTACGTCGGCTTCCCTTAGCTGGCTTGACAGGTCTCTGTCTCTATTAAACATTTTAAAATTTTCCTTTTCATTTCCTGTCTTTTTGCATCGTACACAGCTGCCCTTATCAAGCACTCACTGAAAGTTAGATTATTTTTAAGTTATTGTGTTTAAAACTTCACTAGATTCCTGTAACAAACCTCACAGTGAAGGCGTCTATTAACATACAAATGTAGCTGTCTGGTGTTACAGAGGGAATTGGCTAGACAATGGGAAGCATGATGTTGCACTGGAAAAGGAGCACAGAAAGTGAAGTTGGCTGAGCACACCAGGTATTTGGAACACAGCTCCTACAGAGCTTTCAGTTTAGCACCCTGCAGGTATGCACATCACTAGGCTTGAATACAGCCATGGTTTTGGAGGAGAAGGTTGCTGTGGTGGTGATCTGTTATGCCAATTCCTGAGCTTGCTGAACCCCATCCTTCCCTTGGGAGATTTACAGTGGCGTTGTATCTAATTAATTGCATGTAGAAGATAGATGTTCCCTAGTTAAGACCACAAATCCTGATAAAAGATTAATGCATTGTACTCAGACTGGGTTTGCAAGTGAGGAAATGAGTGCTTGTTAAAGGATCCAGGGCAATATAACCTTTTCTTTGCTAGCAACACAAGGCATAAGTGTAGTAAAAGTCAGAAGGTAAAGGGAAGTTTATGATGTTCATCAACAGAGATGAGTTATTTGTACAAACAAATACTGGTCTTGCTAGTGTCAAAGTGGCCTCATCACAGGTTATGAGCTAAACAGTGTATACACTGCTGAGTCTTAGAGGTTTACAAGCTGTTGCAAGGAAAGTTATTGACAGACTGGAAGGAAAAGTGCATTTTTTGTTGCCTGACTTCATTCTTCTTTCAGAAACTGAGGGTTGTACATCTTTTACATGCCTTCAGACTATCCCCAGACAAGCACTATAACTGGCTTCAAATTTGGTCCATGTTACACTTAGGAAGAAACTGATACTTAGGTAAGAGATTCATGCTGCCTTGGAGTTTACAGTTTTATTACTGGAAGTTATTCTCCTGGAGTAAATGTGATTATAAATGAACTGAGGATAGAATTGCCTATAAGGAAGATATTATGTTTTCAGCAAGTGCCACCAAAAAGCCAGGAAAACAGAATATTTGTGTTATATTTCTGTTAGACATTCTAAGTCTCTGCCTTACAGATGAGGCTAGGCAATTTCAGCCTATGTTCTGACACGCACCCATACATCATAGACAAGCTACTGTAAGTTATGGCCTCTGGCCTATAGTTTCCCACCACTACAGAAGTATGTGTGAGTTTGCCTTTTACTCTGGATGTACTATGGACAAGGGATGGACATAATATAGAATCGTAGAATAGTTAGGGTTGGAAAGGACCTTAGGATCATCTAAAGGTGGAAGAAAAGACAGGTGGCCTGGAAGAATACAGGGGTGTTGTCCAGGAAGCTAGGGACCAGGTTAGGAAAGCTAAGGCCCACTTAGAATTAAACTTGGCTAGGGATGTTAAGGATAACAGGAAGGGATTCTACAGGTACACTGCAAATAAAAGGCAGGCTAGGGACAATGTGGACACTTTCCAGAAGCTATCAGGAAAACTGGCTACCCTGGATTTGGAGAAGGCCGAGGTTCTTAATGACTTCTTTGCCTCAGTCTTCACTGGCAAATGCTCTGGCCACACCACCCAAGTCTTGGAAGGCAGACGCAGGGACGGTGAGAATGAAGACCCTGGGCCCACTGTAGGAGAGGATCTGGTTCAAGACCATCTTAAGAACCTAAACATACACAAGTCCATGGCACCTGATAAAATCCATCCTTGGGTCCTGAAGGAGCTGGCAAATGAAGTTGCTAAGCCACTGTCCATCATATTTGAAAAATCATGGCAGTCAGGTGAAGTTCCTGATGACTGGAAACAGGGAAATATAACCCCCATTTTCAAGCAGGGGAAAATGGATGAGCCAGCGAACTACAGACCAGTCAGTCTCACCTCTGTGCCTGGCAGGATCTTGGACTAGATTCTCCTGGGAGGCATGCTAAGGCAAATGAAAAACAACAGCCAGCATGGCTTCACTAAGGAGAAATCCTGCCTGATGAATTTGGTGGCCTCCCATGATGGGGCTACAGAACCAATGGGCAGGGGTAGAGCAGATGATGTCATCTACCTGGACTTGTGCAAAGCTTTTGACACTGTCTCACATGACATCCTTCTCTCTAAGCTGGAGAGACATCAATTTGATAGGTGGACCACTCGGTGGATAAAGAACTGGCTGGATGGCCGCATGCAAAGGGTTGTGGTCAACGGCACAATGTCCAGCTGGAGACCAGTAATGAGTGGTGTCCCTCAGGGATCGGTGTTGGGACAGGTCTTGTTCAACATCTTTGTCAGTAACATGGACAGTGGGATTGAGTGTGCCCCCAGCAAATCTGCCGACGACACCAAGCTGTGTGGTCCAGTTGATGGGCTGGAAGGAGGGGATGCCATCCAGAGGGACCTTGACATGCTTGTGAGGTGGGCTGATGCCAACCTCACGAAGTTTAACCATGCCAAGTGCAAGGTCCTACACCTGGGTCGGATCAATCCCAGGCACAGCTACAGGTTGGGCAGGGAAGAGATTCAGAGCAGCCCTGCGGAGAAGGACTTGGGGGTGTTGGTCAATGAGAAAATAAACTTGAGCCAGCGGTATGCGCTCGCAGCCCAGAAAGCCAACAGTATCTTGGGATGCATCAAAAGGAGCATGACCAGCAGGTTGAAGGTAGTGATCCTGCCCCTCTGCTCTTCTCTCATGAGACCTCACCTGGAGTATTGCGTGCAGTTCTGGTGTCCTCAACATAAATAACCTCATAGCCAGTTCTAGTTGGAAATAGATCATTGAATCACAGAATCATAGAATAGTTAGGGTTGTGAAGGACCTTAAGATCATCTAGTTCCAATCCCCCTGCCATGGGCAGGGACACCTTCCACTAAACCATGTCACCCAAGGCTCTGTCCAACCTGGCCTTGAACACTGCCAAGGATGCAGCATTCACGACGTCCCTGGCCAACCAGTTCCAACCTCACAATCATCACAGTAAAGAACTTCCTCCTTACATCTAACCTGAACTTCCCCTGTGTAAGTTTTAAGCCATAATCTTTGTCCTATCACTACAGTCCCTGACAAAGAGTCCCTCCTCAGCATCCTTATAGGTCCCCTTCAGATACTGGAAGGCTGCTGTGAGGTCTCCATGCAACCTTCTTGTCTCCACACTGAACAGCCCCAACTTTCTCATCCTGTCTTCATAAGGGAGGTGCTCCAGCCCCCTCATCATCTTCATGGGCCTCCTCTGGACTTGTTCCAACAGCTCCATGTCCTTTTTAGGTTGAGGACACCAGAACTGCACACAATACTCCAAGAGCAGTCTCACGAGAGCAGAGTAGAGGGGCAGGATCACCTCCCTCGACCTGCTGGTCACGCTCCTTTTGATGCAGCCCAGGATACGGTTGGCTTTCTGGGCTGCGAGCACACACTGAAGCCAGTTCATGTTAAGTTTCTCATTAGCCAACACCCATAACTCATGCCATTTGAAATGCTCTGGGGTAGTCAACATCCGTGTGAGGCTGGAAGTTGTGGCAAAGTGTAGAGGGAGGACCCAAGCTCCCTTGCTGTGGGTCTTGCCCTGGGCCATGTCAGAGAGGTTGGCAATACTATGGTTGCACTCAGTTGACTTTGGGCAAGTCAAGCCCAAAGGGACAGCAGCAGGTTTCCTGACTGATGCGTTTCCCTGGTTGTGTCTGCAGCTTTTTTAATTGAGCAGTTGATCATTGTTTGTGTGGGTACCTTGCTGCAGTTCTGACTTGCCAAGTCTCCTTTTACTGATCTTTGACCATCTATATCTAACCCACCTCAGATTATTGTACCAGAATATTGGGACATTGAATCATAGAATCAATTAGGCTTGAAAAGACCTTTAAAATAAAGTCTAACCATTCACATCCAAAGGACTGCTCACAGAAAGTTTTCTAAAATTGACTTCTAATATCTTCACTACCACATTTCACTTGTGTTTCAAAGAATAGACATTTTTATGATAAAGAGTTGAATGAGATTATACTGCACTGATGGATTTATTAATGCAGTAAAAATCATACTCAGTTGCCAAGACCTCCAATTTTTGTTTCAGTGTTATCGCATATCAGAGCAGCCAGAGGTAGCAAGGATGTAGTCATCCATGCTCCTCGAGTCCATTCAGGGAGGAGCACAAGGCTGAAAGGTCCTTTTACTCTTAGCATACCTCCATGCATGCAAACTTCCTAGCACATTAAGTTTGTTCCTGTTTCTCTAAGCTGCTGAGTAGCGTCAGAGCATGGCACATGAGTGTATAAGACTGCTGCCTAATTTAAGCCATGTCTTGGACAATATCCGCTCTTTGGCTTTAGAGGCCCTAAATCCCTACTGCTTCTTCAACATGACCAGCAGTTATTGCCACTGATAGACGACTACTTCGATTGTTCCTGAGGCTGCTTCCCCCACCCTATTCACTGAGAACTCATATTGCGCTACAAACAAAACAAAATTCAAGGTTTTATTTTTTATTATTCTGAATGGTAAGCAGACTGTTGCTGTTTACAAAGTGAAAGCTTTTAAGAGGACACTTTATTGTGACCTTCACAGAAAATACGAAACTAATATATCTCACTCTCAGCTGAGGATTGTTTATGCATGTTAACTGTTGACAGAAGCCTTCACCTTGCACATAGATGGTAGGTAACAGTCTGTCAGTCAACTGCTTTAAGAGTAGATATTGTTTGGATAGCATTGGCAGCATTTTTGTGTTTGTGGAAACTTGTCAGGGTAAATCTCTCCTAGGTGCACAGAGTAACTATTTCAAACATTCATGTAAGCAACAGCATTGTCAATTGCTTAAGTTCTGAACTGGGGATTGCCGTCAGAAATCTATTCTTCTCTCAGGATTGCTCTTCGCTGCTCATTCATCTCTGCTTCATCTCCCCCATCTACAGAAAGGAATCTAGTGCAGGTCTAATTCAGGGTGGCAATGCAATGTGTTATTAGTATATGCTTCTTTGTTGCATGAATTCTGAAGTGGAAAGAAACAGCTCCTAAAGACTGCAGTATGCATGGACAGAGGTTCATAAGGTATTTATTTTTAGCTGAGAGCTAGCTTACATAAAAACATGTTATACCAAAGAATACTTTGCATCTTTACCTGTTGCTTAATTTTTCCACGTCACTATTTATGTACTGAATGATAAAAAATTGGGGCAAGATTCCCATGCTTTGGCATGGGTTTAGGCCTTTACATGAAAGTCACAACACAGGAGGAGAAAATGTCCAAACATGCTCCTTTGATGTCTGCTCTTCCCTGCGTATGAATTTTCTTCTTAAATACATAAAAAGTGCTTTTCTCAGTCTAACAGTCAAGAGGACCAGCAGTCTTCTCCAAAAGATTATTCTCCAAAACCAGTCACAGGTTGGGAGCAAAGTATGTGACATGTGGCATGTTAGAAGAAACTTCAGGTCTTACCCCCTGCCTTTAAGTTCTGTCTCTTCTGCCTCTTCCTGAATCTACTTCAAGGGAATACTGAGGACTATAAAAGAGGGGAGCACACTGAGGGCTGTGTGGCTAGCCATGACTGACACAGGAAAGCCCCAAATTCTCCATTCAGCGCTGGTTCTGCCAATGGGTCAGGATTCTACCATGGTGTAGTGCTCTAGACAACAGTAGATACTGTGCAGCAAGTAGTTTTTGTGCCAGTAGAAATGCATGAACATAGACATAGGAATAGTACAAAGGAATGCAGGGAGCAAATATGGACTGGTGGCAATTGAAACCAATTTCCCTGTTGTAACACAGTCATGGGCTCAGTTTGGTTCTACTGAGGCGAGGTGGGACTGATCTCACTATTCCTGCTGTAGCCTCTTCCCTGGTATCACCTGGTATGTTGCACACCAGAGCACAGCTTGTTCCCTTGCCTGCTAAGCCGTGTTCTAGGTTATTGAAATGTAAGTCAAGATTTAATTATCATTCATATCAAAGTGTTCATAAGTGGCATACTGAGTGCTTTGCTCCTGTCACATCTGGAGAGCTGGTGCTTAAGAAGGACCCAAGGCACACTTCTGGTTGCTCTGGGAGGTGGCTCAGGGCAGCCCCGAACCACGCAATGGTGAGGAGACTCAGAATTCAGAGTACTACCTAAAGGTTCCTTCTGACACCCATGTCTGCTGTACAGCAGCTCTGCACTGCTGGAGAGAAGTTAATGTTAAACTCATTATCTCATTGCTTAACATGAGGAAAAAAATCCTGCTTATACAAATAAAGGGATACTTTGTTAAGTTTCTAATTTGCATAATCAGAGGTATGGTCAGTTTTGTTCTTAGCAATCTAGACAGTTTTGCTCTTACTTGTACTGTTACATGTATGAATTAAAGGAAACCTGTCAATGCTGTCACACCTTAAAAAAAATATGTAATTTTTGCACCTTGAGAATAAAATCGCTTCTCTGGATTTGTAGAGTTTTCAGGACATAAAGCAGCAGCTTTTCAAAGCTACAGGTAATAATAACACCTTGCTTCTCCACACCCCTCAATCATGAAATGTGGGAAGTGGAATTGTATGTAAATCAGGAAATGGACAGTTGCTATGGCAGAGAGGAAATAACTGCAGGCTGAGCCAGCCTTGGAAAACACCTTTCTTAAGTAAGCTGTCTCAGGAAGTCTCCTGTGAAAAAACTTCCAAGGACAGAAACACCCCTCATTAGTGGACAGTCGGCTTTCTTTGAGGCTCTGGACAACCAGAGGGGCACAGTGGGATGAATTTGTGCAGGATGAGCTAGATGGAACAGTCACCTTCTTCCCAATGCTGACGCTAAACCATGTTATCCAACCAGTGCTGGAAAATGAAGCTCGTAAGATTTCTTCATGACCTTCTCTCCTTTTGTCATGTGTTTAGAGGAGCAGGTATTGGCTCTGCTGATAGGTTCATGAGATTTGACTTTCTTGTGTTCAAGGCTTGTACTGCTTATATTGTGCTTATGAAATGCCAGCTGCAGACCAGAAATCACCAATATGTGCCTGGGCTTGGATGAGAGACAACGGTAAAACCAGTCGCTGCAAGTTAAATAATTTGAGCGTCTTCCCAAAGAGCAAATGAGGATGAAAAGCAACAGGAGTTATTAACAGTCCTGGGGGACTCTGTGTTGCTGGGTACTTTTCACATATGAGTGGATGCTTTAGTAGGAGAGATAGAAGTTTATTCAAGGTAGTGTTTTGGATTGTGATACTTAAAAACACACTACTTTTTCTGCAAAACTGTGGTTAAAAAAAATACAGATAAAATCTGTAGTAAAGAAAACATACAATGGATAAAGAAGGGGCAGGGTGGAAGAAAATGAATATGAGAAAAAATTAGATTAAATAGTTCACAGCATTCATGGAGGAAAATTTCTATACTAATTGAAAGGTGAAAATAAACTTTCACAATACGTGTAACCTCTGCTGCAAGAATATATCATGTAGAATGATTTGGGTTGGAAGGAACCTTAGAGCTTATCCACTTCCAACCCCCTGCCACAGGCAGGAACACCTTCCACTACACCAGGTTGCTCCAAGCCCTGCACAGCCTGACCTTGAACACTGCCAAGGGTGGGGCCTATATGCTGCTGTTTTTGAGGTTTTTCACTTTTCTGGATTTTTCTTCCACATAGCTTTAGTTTTCAGCTGGTCAGACACCAAAATCACATTCCTCCAATTGACAAATCAGTTTCCTCAGAAGATCCACAGATGGATTATTTCCACAAAAGACACAATAAAGAGATTCATTATAATGGTCACAGTGAAAAAAAAAAATGAAAATACTCTGTTTCTCCTGGTTACAAACCAGAATCTTGCCACATCAGTTAACAAAGTGTAAGCAGGGCACATCAAGATTTCTTGACATTACTGAATCATGGGGAGCGGTTTTCAAAGCAAAATAGGAATATTAACATTTTTTCAGCATACGGAACCCACAGCATCTTATAACTCAGCTAACGTTTTTGGGAACTGAAATCAGCCACTGTGATGCCATCTCAAGGGTTTCAAGATGAGCTTTTAATGCATTCTGAAAATAGAATCATATTTGCTTCTTTCGGAAACAATGAAAAAATCTATCTACTTCTGCTAATAAAACTGCAGTATATCTCACTACAGTTATGGGCTGGAAATTATATTGATTTTTCACAAAATAAATTATATTATGTCAAGTTACTAGAGTGAACAATAGTTATTGTCAGGAAATAGGTTCAGATAAGTTGTACAAACAGCACTTCCTCCCTTAGATTTTCTCAAATTGAATTTGCAGATTGTGGCCTGGGGACAAAGTGTACCCTGAGCTCTGGAAGCAATGGCAGATGCAGTTCTGGCTTGTTTCCTTGGGTCTCGAAGGGTGTGAAACTGTCCTCAGCAAACCAGCCCACAAATGTTCCCTGTTTGCTTTTGTCCCAAGCCAGCCCTACAGGAAATCAGCCATTGTTTTTAGTGATGCTACCCATGGTACTTCACTGTTCCTCAGACATGGTGTCTGCACGGAAGCAATTACAGTATGGGTTACACAAAATTATCTCCTTTACACTGTCCCATCTCTGCAGAGCTCCTAAGAGGGGGACTATGCCCACCAAAGCCCTGATAGAGCACCCCCTGCACTCACTCCAACAGCACAAAAGACTTGGGTCTTTTTTAGTGTGTGGACCTCAGCAGAGAAACAGCCATGGAAATGGCATCAGCTGCATAACGCAAGATTATCTTCTGATTAGGCTGTTTGGGCCAAGATCATGAAGCATAAGCCAGTGACACCATGCCCTCTACTTGCACTGCCTTCTGGTTTCCCTGGCTGATGGTAAATCTGGACTCCGAAAACCTCTTCTCTGTATTTACTGCTATAAAGCCAGACAATCAGCACAGCAGCACGAGTCTTCTCATTTCATGAGCAAAAGATATCAGTAATTAGGTTTTCCTTTCTCCCCATATGGCTAGGCTAGTATAGCAAGAGTAATAGACAACAAAGAGTTTTGCACAGATAAAACACAATTTCTAATGAACATCTGATATGCAAAAGTGTTAGGTGGTCAGTTGGAAGGGTATGGCTATAGGAGGAGTCCAGCCACAACGAGCTGTTGAGTTATGCAAAACCTGCTGGTGCATTTAGGGAGTTTCCCACAGGGAATAAGGGAGAGGAAGAGAAGCTGTTGGAGTGCCTGGCTGCTTCCTCCTGACCCTCTCACCACCAGGTTTTCAGCTGGCATGAGTTTCAGGAGTGTCCAGCACTGCTGCCAGGCTGCAGGGAGACAGAAACTCAAGTTCCTTGAATTGGCTACTGGGGGTTGGTTTACCCACCTCTGTGTGCCCATCTCCCATTTACTGCCTGAAATATGTTAGAGAAAAGATGGCATGAGCCATTCTGCCATGATCCACCAATTCTTCAGATGCTTGAGGTCCCTTCCCTCATTCCTCTTCTCAGGCAGGTGACTAGGTGAACAAAAATTAGGAAGTGTTAGTTTAGTAAATTGTTAGTTTCTTCTGCCAAAGCTTCTTCAGAATTGTATATAGCATTCATTGGTCATTAGCCATTGCCCTGCAGTTTCAGGAAGGCATTTTAATCAGTTAATAAATAAATATAGTTCCTTAAAAAATAGTTACTATCTAAAACACCTATGCACAGATTATTCTTCCAGTTCAAAGCCATCTTTAAAGTTATTAGCAAAAGAAGGTTGTATATAAACACCCTCTCTCTCCAGCTGTAATCTGATTGTTTCATGCTCACAGGCTTACATGAGAAATAAGCACTAAAACAATTTTATAGAAACTTAGACCAGCTTTCTTTTGGAAAAGAGTTACTATTAATGCCAAGATACGACTTGTGAGCTGAATTCACCGAGGTTTCTGAGCAAAACCTTACGCCTGAAAATTAAGGAGGTGCAGCTAATCATGGTTAAACACCATTAAGACAAGAAGGAAGAGACACAATAAGGTCAGCTCTGTAACTGCAAAAGTCACTTGGTCCTGTACATGCTCTGCAGCCAGAGAGTGCCAAGTCTTGCAGTGCTTTTAAGATGTAAATTGGCAGTGAGGTTTTGTTGGCAATCTATGCAGGTTAAGGGCTTAATTTCACTAAATGTAATTGTGTCCCCTCCAAAAACCTGCTGTTCCCACCTCAGAAAAGGTGCAGTTTCACTACTGGCTTAAAATGCTCTTAAACACAGCTGGTGATGATGGAAAGGGGTGTCATTCTCCCACCCAAGCCCTGGACTACCTCTTTTTTGCATCACTGCTAGCAAATGAGTGACTGCAAGGCAAGAACTACTTAGCAGCTTTGTGGCTTGTTTTAATTTTCAGGCAGGTGAGTAAACCAGGCCAATTTACCATACAATCATGGGACTGCTATTGTTTAAATAAAGCAGTTAGTAAAAACTTGTGGCTGCGGTAGGTAAAAGGAAATGGAAACCACTCTTTTAGAAAATAATTTTAGAATATCAAGTTGTGCTGAATAACATACTGCATCTTAAGTGATCTACAAACCCATGTGGCCTCAGACTCCAGTTCCACAAGCACGTTTTGCCAAAAACATCTGTGCTGCCAAGAAAATTGGTTCTACTTTCCTCTGTCCTGTGGCCTCCCCTGCAGTGGCCAAACGTGTCTGAATTACAAGTCCCCAAACTGAATGACTTGAAAGGGTTGTGTTTTTTTCTTCTAATGTTACAGCAACAGTTTATCCTATAATCTCATTTAGGTGGCATTTTTTGCAGGAAAAAAAAAATATCCAGAGCTAGTTATCATAAACTGAATATGAGTCAACAGTATCATGCTGTTGTGAAAAAGGCAGATGTTAGATGAAGCTGGGTGAACAGGAGTGTGCTCTGCAAGACAGGTCCTTGGAGTGAATGCCTTGTCCAGCTGTGGGCGTCATATCGAGAGACAAGGACCTACCCAAGTGAGACCAGGACAGGGATGTGGTAGTGATGAGTTATCTGCAAACAGGGCCAAAGTAGGGAAGACTGCAAAATGGTTTAACCTGGAGAGAGACAGACATGGCAACAGTCTTATGAAACGTAAAAGGCTGCTGCAAACAAGAACAAGCCTGTTCCCTGTGTCCCATGGGTGTGGAGTGGTACAGAGACTTAATATCACAGGAAAGAAGATTCAGATTTTACATTAAGGGAAAACTCCCAAACGTAAGGTAGCAAGTCACTTGAATAGATGGTGTGGAGCATCTGGGAAAAAAATTCAAAGTCTTGGAGAGCTCTGAAGCTGGGAGATAACCATCACTCAGGGATGCAGGGATGGTGCTGGCTTGGCTGTGTCTGCCTAGGAGGAGGATTAGATATTTAAATCCTTCCAAGCTCTATGAGTTAATGGTATCATAGTGTGTACATTAGAAGTTTTATACACATGTGAATCAATAATAAATTCCTACCTCATATAATTTAACAAGCCCTATGATTTCAGTAATCAGGGAAGACTGATTTCCTGCAAAAGCCTTTCTCAAAGGCTGGAGAGTGAGTTTTACATTTTTATTCCAATAGGAAGATGATTTTGGAACTGCTGACATGATAAAACTTTTTACCTAAATGATAAAATTTCTGTCTGAAGAGTTACCTGGGTCTTTTTGGCACAAGCTTCCCCCACATTTCAAGAATTTGAAGCAGAGAGGTTGAGGGTAGAGCCATATGCTTTTTTGAAAGATAGAAAAGAGAAGAGGACAAGGAGAGCACTTCAGGCTGAATCAGTCAGGACAGCTGTTAATCACAGACAGCATCACACTACTAACACGCACTCAGCCCACAAGCACCACATGTATAGCAAGTCCTCATTGAAAGGGCTCAGCAAACACTTCAGAACAGACAGAGCATCAGCCAACCCTTCTTGCAAGGCTGGTGTATAGGTCTGTTTTGGGCTGTACATACAGAGTATTTGTGGCCAAAAAGCATAATCCATGCCAGGGTCATGCCTGCAGAAACTCCTGCAAGTTTGTAATGTGTAGAGCTAAAGGAGATACTGCTGAAGATGCTGTTTTGGCATAAGAGGGGTGGCAGAGCTCTCAAGATAGAGGAAAATGCATTATCAAGCTTTGTACACATGTTCTGGGAAACGTGCCTAAATGCTGCTATATACCAGCTGATTCATTTGGGGGAGTCAGGAAGCAGTTGTAGCTCTTCTATCTGCATGTGACAAGCTTTGCTGCATTATGACACTCCATCTCCACTGGCTAACTTTTTTTAAAAAAACAACATTTTCATTTTGGGCATATGATTGTCTTTACCACAAACTGAATTTAGCCAAAACTTTCAATATAATTGATTATAATGGGAAACATGTTTGAGGAATAAACTCTTGGTTTTAATGCAAATAGGTTTGTATTTCTGCTCAGCTTTTCTGGGTAGATGAACCCTGCAGGAAATCTGTGCATAGCTGTATTTTTTTTTTATTAATTCAGGAGATTAGCTCAGAAAAGGATGTTTTAGAGGCAGCAGAATAAATGGGCACTTTGAGACTTTTTACCACCTTTCCTGAATATTTTCTTTATGAAGTTTTTTGCTGTATCTGGAAATAAAATAGCAGAGAGAAGGATAACAGTGACTATTACAAAGAAGTCCAAATGAAATCAGTAAGCTGATACTTCATAATTTTTTTTTTGCCCTTGCCTACCGAACTCCTTTACTTGACTCATTTTCTTATCTGTTCCTCAGTTATGCTAGTACTTCTAATTTTAACAGCTATTCTGATGCATATGTGTTAATAGACTTACATAACTTATACAGTACATCCCAGTAAGGCTGACAATGTACAGCTCACAGCTCAATTCAAGCTAGAGCAATAATTCAGGAAAGCACAGCATGAAAATGGTGTTAAGGGAAATGAAATCAGAACAATACTTTTAATATAAATTATAGACGTTTCATTTATATTTCATATCCATTTTTATGTAATAACTCAATTTTAGTCATATTGGATGGCTCTAATTTCAGGCAATTATTATCTTTTAACTGTTTTGGAAGAAGGGAATTCTGATGAAAAAAGTGTGGCAGAGAACAATAAAACCACCATCTTTATATATAACTGTCTGTATATATATGTGACATATCCAAACGTGAGTCTGTCATTTATTACCATTATAAGGTATTCTTGGAGCAATAGATGAACAGGCAATTGCAACCTGATAAAATGAGCCCAGCTTTGATGGATGGTTGTCTAAAGATCCTGCAAGCATGTACAATTCATTTCAGTCTCATCTACGGAGTAAAGAGAGAAAATCAGCAAGAAAATGCTTAGCATATTTTGCTTTTAGAGATCATACAATTATAGAATCACAGACTGGTTTGAGTTGGAAGGGGACTTAGCACTCATCCCATTCCAATCCTTGCCATGGGCAGAGACACCTTCCACTAGACCAGATTGCTCCAAGCCCTGTCCAACCTGGCCTTGGAGATGCTATCTTCTGATGGTTCAAGTACCATAGATGGGGTAGAACAGGGACAGTGAGATGCTAAATGCACCAGCCTAACCTTGTTCACGCTTGGAGGATTCCTCAGGAGGGAGTTTCTCCTTTTTATTTTTTTCTTGAACTTTACACCAGAGGAAAATGGCTGTAAGCATGAGGGAATGTGTCTCAACAAACGTATGGAGCATGCTGACCTCTTTCCTCTTCCCCCATCCCATTGACTCACTTGTTACCCAAGTTACTAGAACTGGACAAGTGGCATTGACTTATTTACACTGCCTACTGAACAGATACTTGAGATAAATGAGCAATCATTACAGCCTTTACTGAGTATGAACAAGCGCCTGGAGAGCACGAAGTTCTGTATCACATCACTAATTTCATAAGCCATTCACTTACCTCACTTGGAGCATTTTAAAAGCTTTTCTGAAAAAGAGGTTGGAAAGCTTTCAGCGTGTGGCTATCGGAGAGGCTGAGAGGTATAACTTAAGTTATTCTCTCCAAACTCTGTGCAGCCAAGCTGGCTGATGTCTTTCGATGCTACCTGAGAGACACATATCAAAACTCTTATCAAAACAATTCCAATACATCCTGTGTCTGACAGGAAAGCATCCTGTACTCTAGACCTCCGTTTTCCTTTCTTTCAATTACTCTGCTTGTCACCTTGCATTACAGATGAGTAACACAGAAACATAAAGACACACCCTCTAGAAGAAAAAGCATCAGTTTTATAGGATGAGCAAGCTTTATCATACATAGTAATTACATCAGCAAGTGGTAACAACTGTAGTATCCTAGAATGTTCCTTAAATCCAGTGGCCGTAACAGTTTTTAAGAGAAATATATACATGAGCAATTAGTAAAGATAACTACAATTCATATTAAGAAAGTGTATATAATGCACATATATAAAGCTTTCTGTCAAAAATCTTGTAAGCTGATTCTCCGGGTAAGAAGTTAGACTTTATCAGAAGTGAGAACATGGTAGATGACATGGAGAAGTAAACGGGGTGTTTTTTCCTTCCACCATTCAGCAGAATGGGACAACCTGTCACCTGAAGCTCTTCCAGTGAATTCTCACTGATGTACTTCAAAGTGCTTTACAAATAAGTTCATGTATTTATTCCCACTGGATTGAAACTACTGCAGAAGGCAATGCTATGACAACTCCAAGGACAGTAAATTTCATCCTGGGGGAGAACCAAGATGTCTTGAGTTCTTTATGATGGAACTGGAAGTGATTTTTCTAAAGCTATGGTTCATTAAAAAAATCTGTTTGACTAGCAGTGAACAATTTGAGGAAAAGATGGTATTTGACATGTTTGACTTTTTCAAAGAATTTTCAAATATATATAAGCCCTTTCTGACTTTTGCAAAACCAAATAAAAAAAGTCTAAATTTTACATACGGTTTAAATAGTTGAGCAATACGATTTCCCTAATCCATTTCTTTCTCAGAGTTTTGGAGAATAATAATTTTTGAGATTTCTGCACTGAGCACAACTTGCAATGAATAAATCTCTTTTAAATCCTAAACATGGAAAATGTTTCTCATCCAGTCTTACACCAAAAATTTATATCCTTACTTTACCTATACTGCAGGCTCATGTACCTATAGGATATGTAAATTCCAGATCTTTGTTGCTCTACCTGAAGAAGACTCTAAGGCATTATCTAATAAGCCTTTCCTGATACCTGACAAAACTACTACGTGATAGCTGTATCTGATCTATGTACCCACACTAATGTCAGAAATTTAGAACTACTTCCACAAAGCCATTATATACCACAGCAAAAATTAAAACCAGTATAAATCAATAACAGACATATTTTTGCGTTGCCTCTTTCTTTGATAAAAGAAGCACCACTCAAACAAGAAACAATCTTACTCAAAATTATTGAATATTATAAATCCAACTTTTTTATTGATACAAGAAAATAAGATGTCAAATTGGAATAAAAAATACTTTTCAGCTCTCGCTACTATTAGTAATTAACATAAAGGTTGTGTTAATCAAAACAGTCCAACTGACCTAAGAAGAGAAACAGTAACACAAATGAGTGAATATTTTACTGTTTAAAAAAGTAAATTATTTTTTTTTAAACGGTAAAATAATTTTTCTTTCACTTCTTTAATATGCATTCAAGAGGAACCTAGTTGTGAAATTAGTCACGACTTATTTTTGCATTTAAAACCCCAAGTGTAGTTTTATATGGATTTAGGCCTTTATTCACTTCAGCATGCAACAGTAGTGGCTCTGTGGCAAGTAGAGTAAATGCTATTTTTGTACTCTGTTTAAAAAATAGATGCATTAATATGAAGTGCAGTTAATATCCTTCTACCTTGGAAAACATTCTGCTGTGAAAGATGAAGTTACAAATTTTCTGGTGTTGAATATAACTGTAGCCAGATATTGTTGCAGTTTTTTTGTTTTGTTGTTGTTGTTGTTGTATTTTGCTCTTGATTTTTTCCCTTATGTTTTTCAGAATTTTTTTTTTCCGCTTTTCTCCTTTGTTCTTTTTATTTATTTGTTTGTTTGTTTGTTTATTTATTTATTTATTTATTTATTTATTTATTTATTTATTTATTTTTAGTCAGAAAAGCATGCTCCACAGCTCCCAAGCAGCTACCAAGGTTATGAGCCAAGAATGTGAACGTAAGTCTGGACCAGAATGAATGAGCTTCAGCAACAGTGGGTCAGCAATTACAGATATCCCCTACCCACTTCCCACCTAACCAGAAATCCCCAAGACAAATAGTGACTGATGTTAAGCTTAATTTCTTTACCCTTGTTAAGCAAGACTGTTTGGTATCTTTTTGCTTGCATGTGATAACATTGCCTCAGATCACTGTTGCCAGGGCTGCTCTGCCTGCAGCCTTTTAAGATTCTTTTTGTTTGTTTTTTTTTTTTTTTTTTCTGTTACATATATTTTCTCCAGGCATTTGTACAGTCCAAGCTACATCTGAATGGATTCATTAAAATGGTTTTCAATGTATTGCATCTGTACCAAATATAAACACAATGTTCTCATAAAAAGGCAGTCTCAGAGATTTCACATGATCTTGAGTACCCTGCAATGTCTGATTTCTGTTAACGGTGGATTCCACTTCCCATAAAGCTGATTTTTATGGCATATGGGTCTGTCTACCTACAAAGTAAGGTGCTGTACTGCTGAAAGCTCAGCTGCATAATACATTAAATATCTCTTTCAAGGTGACTATAGGGAATGTTACTTCTGGTTTATCAAGCCTGTTGTATAGAATTACGTACCCCAGTGGCAGATTATTTGCAGGCTTTATATCAGATGGATAGAATTCTGTGTATCAGCATCGAGCCTTGTAAACATCACAAATTCTTCTCAGGGTTACTTACTTATTCCAGATGGCACCCGCTGAACTCTCTTTCTTCCAATCTGTGGGGCTTACTTTTTTCCCAAGAAATGAGGTTGCTTTAATATTTTATACATTTTTCCTATTTTTAGGACAATACGTGAGATTATCTTGACAGAATAAGCAAAAAGTGATTTGCATTTATACTCAGTTCACATTGAATAAAAGGAAATTTCATCCTAGTCCGTATTCTTAATTCTAAAGTTATTTTCCCGGTTACTAAGGGCTTTCTAAAATTTAGCGTAATCGTATCATGGTGTCTGCTGAGTCTTTTACTTGCAAGAGCTCGGTCATCAGGCTGTTTCTCTTGGCTCACATTTGGAGAACATTATGAAATATGTGTTATGACATGCAATGTCTTTGGAACATCCAAAGTACCAATTTAAGCTATCTCTGAAGAATGTCAAGACAGTCTTGTGCTCTGGCTATCTGTGAACCGTAGAACAATATTCTTCTTAAGGATACTGCACTAATCAATGGGTCTGTGAAATTCTCATTACACAGATGTCAGAATAGGAAAAAAGGGAGTAATCTCTGCTAACTTTCAGCTCTGACAGTCATGCCTTTTTTAAGTGAATATGTGTCTCAATATGAAGATTCTAGCCATGTGAATCATAGAATCATAGAACAGTTAGGGTTGGAAAGGACCTCAAGATCATCGAGTTCCAACCCCCCTGCCATGGGCAGGGACACCTCCCACTAAACCATGCCATCCAAGGCTATGTCCAACCCCACCTTGAACGCCGCCAGGGATGAAGCATTCACAACTTCCTTGGGCAACCCATTCCAGGGCCTCACCACCCTTACAGTAAAGAATTTCTTTTTCATATCCAAACTAAACTTCCCCTGTTTAAGTTTAAACCCGTTACCCCTTGTCCTCTCACTACAGTCCCTCATGAAGAGTCCCTCCCCAGCATCCCTATAGGCCCCCTTCAGATATTGGAAGGCTGCTATGAGGTCTCCACGCAGCCTTCTCTTCTCCAGGCTGAACAGCCCCAATTTTCTCAGTGAAGGAAGTTTTAAAATTCTATTGTCACTATACATTGCATCAATCAGGAGTTTAGTGTACGTCTGTTGTATCTTTATTATATAAGTACTTCTGGAGATCTGAATTAATGGAATATGTCTGCATATCTTTAAACTTTTGGTCAGCAACCTGGACACTGGCTCTTCCATTTTAATGCCAGCTAGTGAACCTTTGCTCTCTCCAGAGCAAAGGAACCAGCTGAAAATAGGCTTAAGGAGAAAAGCTGCCTTTCTTTTCTTCCCTCTGTGGTTTTAGCACTGGTTTGGACTACAAGAATGTCTCCATTCAAAATGCTGCTTTCTTCTTCAGCATTACCCTCAACCTAATCCTTTTGCTTTTTGTGCTGCATTGAACTGACTCTACCTGACTTTCCTTTTCCTCACTCATATTATTGCCCTGCCAACCCCCTTAATTTCCCACTATGCATAGACCTCTTTTCTTGCTATTCCAGATTCTCAGTAGGATCTCTGCAGCTGATTTCCACCTCTTTACCAGCCACCTGCTCTTCCAGCCTTACCCAGCAGTATCCTCTGTTGCTCCCAGATTTGTCTTCTCCATGATAATCCTTCCATAGAATGATGAAATTGTAGAATAGTTAGGGTTGGAAAGGACATCATCTAGTCCCAATCCCACTGCTATGGGCAGAGACACCTCACACTAAACCATGTCACCCAGGACTCTATCCAACCTGGCCTTGAACACTGCCAGGGATGGAGCATTCAGAACTTCTCTGGGCAGCCCATTCCAGTGCCTCACCACCCTTACAGTAAAGAACTTCTTCCTTATATCTAACCAGAACTTCCTCTGTGTAAGTTTCAACCCATTACCCCTTGCCCTACCACTACAGTCCCTAATGAAGAGTCCCTCCCCAGCACCCTTGTAGACCCCCTTCAGATATTGGAAGGCTGCTGTGAGGTCTCCACGCAGCCTTCTCTTCTCCATGCTGAACAGCCTCAACTTTCTCAGCCTGTCTTCATAAGGGAGGTGCTCCAATTCCTCTGATCATCCTCGCAGCCCTCCTCTGGACTTGCTCCACCAGTTCCATGTCCTTTTTATGTTGAGGACACCAGAACTGCACACAATACTCCAAGTGAGGTCTCATGACAGCAGAGTAGCGGGGCAGGATCACCTCCTTCGACCTCTGATGCAATCTCCCAGTGACAGCAGTGGTCCCTTTGTTACCCTTTAATATTACAGTACAAATCCTTTCCTCCCTTCTTTGTGGATGACCTGGAGGCCTGTGATTCCTGAAGGAAGGAATCTCATCAACACTTATTCCATGACCTTTCCTATACGACTGAGGGGTATGTGTAGTCACATCTATTCCACAGGAAGGCTGACTCCAACATCTGCTTCTAGTTGCTAAAAAAAAAATAAATTAGTAACCATGAGGAATGAATTACCATGGTCTGGCACATACAGTGGTTTGAAATTGGTTAGCCAAGACAATTCACCCCCCAAAAAAAGTAAAGCAAATCTTCTCAAATGACAACAAAAGCTAGATTTAGCAAACACAAACTTGTTTGTAGTAATTTAAAAGGAGAATCATAAAAGGCAAATGACATTTACATATACGTAAGAATAGTCTGTTATTTTCAAGATAATCTGGACTTACAATATCAGTCATGTGTAACATGTTTGAAAATTTTCCTGCTTTATCAAATAACTGATGTTATTTTAAACATATTTTAAACACCTTTTAAATAGCAATATCATGCTTTGTGCCTTCGAAAGTAAACTCCTGTGTCAGCAAAATTGTGAAAGTAAAATCACAAAAAGGATATTAGTTCAGTTCTACTTTTCAGACAATATATAAGAGCAGATATATAGGTATATTCGTAATGAAACCTAGTTTCTTCCCCATAAGGTATTGTAAAGCTGTTCAACAGCTTTACAGAATTATTTTGTACTTGGTACATTACCTTGAAATGAAAAGGTAAATGATTTACTATCTCAAATTAGTGACAAATAAGCATTCAAAATGAGTAACAACACATAGCAAGTACACACAAGCCCAGACATAAAAATGGTAGCGTAACAACCTTTCCCATTGCTTTAATCAGTTTTTACTACTGTTACATTGATAATATTTTTTCCAAGGTGATTTTGAGAACAGAGGCCTAGATTTTACATATTTTCTGAAATAGATTTTCCTGTCACTCAGAAGAGTGATAACTCAATGACGTGCCCCCCAAGCTCTAGTGGTCACTTCTGGGTATCAGAATCAACAATTGCACAGTCATACGATGCTATGAATCCTGTTTACGACAGCTGTGAACAATACTCAATGAATTAGTTCCTCATGGAAATTTCAAGGTAGGCATAAGTTAAATGTGTTAAATTAGCTTATATGTGACCACAACTTTCCACCATAGTTTTACAGAAGAACTTTCCACCATAGTTTCACAGAAAGCTCCTTGGGGCCCATAATGACACAGCTCTTGGGAGTGGTTTTATGAATGAATCCCCTGGAAGGAAAATACAAAGGAAAGAAAGCATTAATTAAGGAGCATAGAAAATAAAGAGAACCAGTGTGCTTATGTTCTTTTCTTCAGAGCCCTACAGAATAAATTACATCAACAGATGTACACAGTCAGCGTTCACTGCAGCGAACAGCAACACTAAATGCCTTGTAATTTGCAGGATTGCTGTGCAATGACAGCAATTCAACACTTTCAGCTCAGGAAAAATGCATGTGTGCCTAGGAGAAAATTATGCATTGAAGGGAAACCTTTTCTGTCTTTATTTTGCAGTTCAAATTTAACTCCTGACATTTATTTTTACTGTATGTCTCAAGTGTTGTGGTAGAATAGATGGTCTGTAGTCATTTCTGATTTCTTCAAAAGCTTTATTAATGTACAGATCACGTAAGTTGGGACAGAAACTTGTAACCTTATCTTGGCAAAGACAGGTTCTTACTATAGCATTTGGTTGTGATATACGATGTGCTTACCTTGGAAAGCACTGACTCTACACTTAGTGTCAAGTATCTGAAAACTTTTTTGAGTCTCAGACTGCATCTTTCCCTTGTTTTTTTTTTTTGTTTTTTTTTTTTTTTTTTTTTTTTTTTCCTGCCTTGCCATTTACTTACATCAAAACATATGATATCCCCTGGAGTTTCACACACGGAATTAATACTGGCTTGGATAGTGCTAGTTGAGTGAATTTGAAATAAAGATGTATTGTAAGAAGCAAGAAAGAGCACGGTTACTGAGATGCACACATGTGAGTTGTTTCATACACACAAATCCCTCAAATGATCTCCAACCCCTTTCCAAAACCTGGACTTCGACATTCTGTGTTAAGCTGAAATTTCACTGTGTGAAACCGCAAAGAAAACAAATCAGTTCCAGCAGGATTTGTGCATCTGTTTGTTTCTTCTGATAGAAAGCTTTCTGTTTGCAGAATGAGTCTTAAAACTCCACATGGGGCCACAGTTCCTGTAAATAATATTCCAAAACATAGTCACTGAGATTACATGGGGAATACTTTCTAACTCCTTCTGTGCATTGTACAGGTCGCTGAGTATTCCATTTTCACATTTTTGTTCAGACAGCTAGTGAGAGAATTTTCTTCCTCACTTGTAAGACTCAATAAAGCAGAAGAGACATATCCAAAATGCATTTATAAATGAAAAAGTTTTCAAATGCCTTTTCGTGAAAGAACCTTAAAAGGAAGTTTAAATCATTTGGTAAATTACAGGCCCAGGGTCCTCTAGTTGGTAGAAATTTCTGTATTGGTTCTGTATTATGTGAAACAATTCTTGATACCAGCTCCCTTGCCAGTGCATATTTTTCATTCGTAAGGTCTGATCGTTCCTCATTCTACTGTCCTGACTGCACAAACAGAACCGTGCCTGCCTCTAGCCTCGCTAAACTAGGTCTAAGGAGTAAACATACAAAAGGCTGTCTGCAGTCCTTGCCGGGTTACTCGTTCTCAGCAGGGATGCTGCGGAAGGAGCGGGGATGCAGCTCCCCGGGGTGAGCCCTGCCACCACTCTCCCCTTCCTTGCGTTGAATAAACGTGAGTACGGGGTTCAAAGCAACGTGTTTCTGGCATTTCAGTTGGGTTTCAACTCTTGCTTCTGCTTTAACACACAAACCCAGTCACCGACTCCAGCCACCGCGCTCAACCCAGCGCTGTCTCTTTCCAAGATTTTCACTGAAAAGCATCGAAACCCCCACAAACTACTAGGAAAACAAGCGCAAAGCCCCCAAATCCCGCAGCGGCCAAGCTCATCGCATCCGACCCCTCACCATCTCCATCCCCACGGTGCACCCCAGCTTCCCTCCGCGTCGGGTGAGCGGGAGAGGGAGGAGGGAGGGCTCGGGGCTCTGCAGCAGCGACTTCGCTTTTTAAATCGCTCTCCAAAGCGGATTACGCCTGATCCCTCCACGTCACACCGGAGTTTGCCCGCGGAAGGGGGTGGGAAGCTGGGGGGTGGGGGAGAAGGGGAGGGGGAGTGAGCAACTCCCTCCTCCCGCGGGGCTCCGGGGAGGCGGGGACGAGGAGGGGGGACGAGGTTTAACGGCGGCCGCCTCCGAGGCGGGAGGAGATCGGAGAGGGCGGTGGTGGGGCGCGGGGAGCCCGCGGAGCGCTGCTGCGGCGCAGCCGGTATCGCGGAGGGTGCCCGGGGAGGCAGCAAACGGCGGGGCAAGATGCAGAAAAGCGTGCGGTACAACGAGGGGCATGCCCTATACCTGGCGCTGCTGGCCCGAAAGGAGGGCACCAAGCGGGGCTACCTGAGCAAGAAGACGGCGGAGACCAACCGCTGGCACGAGAAGTGGTTCGCCCTCTATCAAAACATGCTCTTCTACTTCGAAGGAGAGCAGAGCGCCCGGCCCAACGGCATGTACATGCTGGAGGGTTGCAACTGCGAGCGGGTGCCGGCTCCCAAGGGATGCGTCGCCGTCAGCGCCAAGGATGCGCTGGATAAGCAGGTACCGCTCCTCACGGCTGCGGGGTGGGAGGAGTGGAGGGATGGAGAGAGGTGGCCCAGGGGCATCGCTCCCGCGGTGCTGGGGGCTGAGCGGAGCCACGGCCGTCGGGGCTGTCGGGCTTCCCACAGCCCTTTCTCTCGGCATCCTTGCATCCATCCCGAGGGATGGTGGTGGGTGCTCTAGAGCTCAGGCAGGGAGGTCCGTGCCACTCTCGAAAGAGCATCAATTGCTCAGAAAGTGGCGAGGGCAGTGGCTTTCCCACCCCGTCTAATGATTCTTCCTTCTCACCTGACTTTTTAGTCACTGCCTCCCCGCCTTGTTTCAGTAGGGTTCCCCGAGAGTAGCATCTGGCAAACAGGGTGTTTCATCATCTTGATAATGACACTTCTGCAATACAGCTACACAATTCCAACCAAACTCAGTAAACTGTGTGAGGGCACAAAGTATCAAAACAGCGTATGGGGGACTTCAAGGAGTCACCGAGCCCATCATGCTCTGCGGCTGCGTCTCCTCTCAGTGATGCTGTGGGGTAATGTGCTCTCAGCTCTCCCTTGGGAAACCCTCCAAGAGCCAGACTGGTCGCTGGGAGGGAGGGTGTGAGTGTGTGCTCTGGTTTAAGTCTGTGCCTTTCAGGTTCTTCTCCAGGCAGGAGTTGTGAAGTTGGTGGTGCTTGCAATAGAAATGGTGTCGCAATGCTCGAGGCAGATCTTTTGTGGCTTTGGGTGGGTGAGAAATGCTGAAGGCTCTGGTGGGATTCATTCCCTTGAGGGGTGCAAATTAATAGTGTATGAACTGTAAAATTACCTCCCCCCCAAAAAAAGCTGATCAGTTTGACATACACGTGTCAAACCAGCAAGGGGTTAAATACTATACGTGTATTGCATAACAGTGAAGCAGAGGACGCTGTAGTTGTTCATTGTAGATAGAGATTGGGTATCCTAACCACACACCTCCTATTGCCTCATGTAAATTCTTGATCTCTCTTGCTGCCTGGTTGAATTTGTTTGAATCTGCATCTTGCATGCCCTCGCGCCTCTCTTCCTGAACAGGAGAAACTGAACAGGTGTCAAACTGGTTTGGAAAAGTTTGGGTAATTCTAAGAAGGGTGGTTTCACACTGGCTGCAGGCATTTCCTGCTGATTGCGAGGAAGGGACAAAGGCTGAAGTCAGCCTCTCAAAACTGGTACATCTGTTTGCTCTGTTAGAGCAATAATTTTGCAAGGAGAACTGAGAACCTGGTCTCATGTTTGCTTTTTTGCCCGTTTGCAACAAATATTTGTGCTCTTAAGCAGCCTTTGAGATGGTGCATAGTTAGGCAAGTGAACTTTGTGATGATTGTAGTTATGTCATATCCATCCACGACATTCTTGCTTGTTGCTTTGAGGCATATTTGTACAAGCGTCGATAAATGAAACACCGGAGGATTCCCTAGATGAAAGTAAACACAAATATTTCCTTGTCTGCTTTACATTGGCTTAGTTCACTTGTTTATTGGTAGTGTTGTTAAACCACGACTTGACTAAGAGAACTGTGTGAAAACAATGCCTTTACATATTTATTCTCTGGGAATCTTAAATTGTGCTTTTATAGTGATGAACCTTTGAGTTGTTTGTAATTACAATTAGTGGTGAAGAGACAAAATAATTGGAAAGTTTGAAACTGAATTTTGCTTTACTTCAATCATCAGCTATGTTGATGTTCTTGAAAATAGCAGTCTGCTATCGAAGAGACAGAAGAGCACTTAAATTTTTTTTCATGGGATCTTATTTTGAATTTTGGAGACAGACCATCAGAAAATATAATTTTTCTGTTCACCTTTTTCTTGATGCAGAATAAAGCTTTTGAGTGTCAGTAGTTTCTACAGATGTTTGCTCATTAAAGTACACCCTTATTTCTATATTCATTTGGGCATAAACCTTAGCTAAGGTGTACAGAAATCTCCCTCAGCAATTAAAACTGATCAACCACAACAAAAAAGATAAATATTTGAAAATTAAACATTTAGAAAATGTGCTCATATTCGTACAAGTGTTAAGGAATAAACTGTGAGCCTTCAGTTTTTTAACAGAGAAAGACAAAGTAATTTTAATCGGATAATAATGAAAACTCAGTGTCGTACATGATAACTACTGGCAGTGTAAAAATGCTGCCTAGATTTAATTTGCTTTGATTTAATCACACAGATGTATTAATGTCATGAAAAGAATTATCTTTATGCCAGTTTTTGAAGAATCAGATCTCTCTTCTCCAAAAGAAAAAGGAAAAAAAACAAACAAACAAACAAAAAAAAACCAAACTCCTTTAGTCTGTGTTTTATTTACCTAGGTAATTTAGACATTAGAGTGATATGTGTTATAGAATTACACAGATGATGGGAAGAAAGATGAATTAATCACATAAGAGAGCTTCATCAGCATCCTTTGAGTGGAGTAAGCAATACATTTTCTGTAAGTTATGTAACTGAAGATTATGGAAAATGCATGCAGAACAAATAGGTGTTGTTTTCCTTAGTTTGTGAATCTTTTCATCTTAGTGTTGTTTAAGGATTGCTTGTCAAGAACTGTGCTGAGAAGTCAGGAGCAGTGCAGTGAGCAACGGAGCTGTACTAGCTGTACTTCCCCATACAGGAGACCATATTTCAGTTAACCCATGTGTTTAGGTTTGGGTATCTATCTCCCAACAAGCTGAATGATTTCACATTTAATCACTGCTGGTGCTGTTATGACCTTCCAGCAGTCTTTTATGAATGGACATTAAGTATTACAGGAACTGTACCACTGTTTTGTGGAAGATGCCAAATGCCATCAAAAGATTTTCTGTAAGTATTAAGAGCTTGGAAAAAAATATTGCAAAAATAGAACATACTTTTTCTGTCTTTCCCATTAAGATATTAGTGTATTTTTTTTTCCTTCAGAGGGATACTTGCTTCAAAGCAAATTCATTTAAAGGTACAGTATCTTTCTTAGTATTAACAAACTGCATAATGCATGAATCAGTTAATAGTCTGGGAATATGGGATCAAATCGAATATGTTGCAGATAGTAATATTTTTTTTTTAAGTATTTTGTTCTTGCTCTGATTTTAAAAGAGTTTTGTAAATGCCAAACAGGTGTTGCTATGTACTCTGATTTCACATTCCAGAAAAAAAGACAGATTGTATTGAAAGAGCAATAATGTCGAAGCTGAGTTTCAAAACAGCTTCTGTTTAGGAGGTGAATTAGAAGATTAAAATACTACATGTGGAAAGCTTAAATTCTGACATCAGTTAAACAGCTTCTTCCTGCAGGGACTGTAGACTGCAAACAACTGCAGCCCCCAACAAGTTTTCTACTGTGACAATGACAGACTCCATGAGAATTAATTTCATCTTTTCTTTCAAAAACCCTAGAAAGAGATGGTTTTATCTCAGTGAATGGCTAGTCTCCCTCAAAGGCAGACTAAAATATCTAAGACCGATGCTTTCTGCAGTGTTTCATAGCAGACTGGCACTTGCTCACAGTTTTTTTTAGGAGTGTTGGAAGCAAGTGAGTAGAGGAATGTAAATATTATTGTTGTCTGATTTGGGAAGAAGCCTATGTGTTTAGTTTCTTTCATAACTGTGGACTGAATACATGGAAATGTTCTGATACAGTTATTAATAACTGTCTTAGTGTATTTAAGCTTGTAAATGTTATATGATTTGAGCAGAGGCTATTCTTTGTATCTTGCCTGCAATAACCTTCCTCCCACTTAACAAAATTAAATGCAGTATTAAGTCCTTGTCCCCACAGATTAACAGAATCCAATTATTTTAATTTTTTTCTGCTTACTGTTGCTCTGAATTTATTTTATAAAGGACATGGTGATTTTGTGGTGTTTGAAACCTCTCTATTCCTTGAAGTGATAAGGCAGGCATATGCCACCAACAGCTTTTCCTGCACCTCACTGCTAATTTAGTGTATCTAAAACCTAGCAACAGTGCTTAAAGTGTTTTTTTTTTTTTTTTTTTGTTTTTTTCCCTGAAGATACAATGAACTAAAAGTTAATCTTTTCACTTTTATTTGGAGAACCCCAGCCCACGTTGTTCAGCATCTGTTATGTGTGCTATGTGTATTATATCTGTTATATGTGGTAGATGGCTGAGGAGTGGTGGTACATTTTTGGCAAGAGAATTTGCCACCATTTATCCATAAATCTTACTGCTTATATGTGGGCAAGTAACAACCTGGGATGTTCCAGTGCAAAGGTCCCAACAGAGAAACCCATGTTTAAGAAATCTCCTGCAGCATTTAAAAAATAATGGGTGAATTTGTCTTCCCAGTATATAAGGAGAAAAAAAGGATGGCTTTTTTTTTTTTTCAAATTCCTTTTTTTTTTTTTTTTTTTTTTTTTTTGGGTGATGGACTTACTTCAACAGAAGGAGTTAATTAAAAAAGATGGCCAGTGGGAAGATATTAGTGTTATTGGGATTAGTATTTTTTGGGAAGACCTTCTCATGAAAGAGCCTTGCATGAAGAGATCTTTGGGGTAACTAGCTCTTGTTTTCTTTCCCACGTAACCCCTGTGCTGCCACTGTTGTTTAGTTACTGTCATGAGGTAATTAGAGTTTGTGGGCGCATTCAACAAATAAATGGGTTCAAACCATTTCCATATGCATTTAAAAGGAAAAACAAGTCGCTGACTTTGTGCTTAAGGCAAGCTGCATCGAAGTGACTGCCTCCGGCTCTGCATGCAGAACTCTAAAGTGAATTTACAGTGTGCTTTCTGCCTTAAGGCAACAAGCAGTAAATAAATAGAAAAGTATAACCCTTGTGATCTCTCCGGGGACTGAACTTTGCCATTTGATGGGTGTTTTGTGCTTACCTGCTTGCTTAGTAATGAGCACATTTTGGGAATAAGGAGAAGAACTGAAAATCTCATGCCCGTCTTTATTGCTCATTTGCCCAAATTCAAGCGTTTCATTCTAGCTCTTGAAAATGTATGTTTCTGCTGTAGTGTTCCCAAATGGGCTGTTTGTAATTATGCAGAAGTGAGGAATATACCCAGCTGAGAAGTGAGTTACAGGTAGATCTAGTTTATTTTTGACATGCCTTCCTCTTGAAAGGTTAGTTCAATCCAGACAGACGTAACTTAGAGGATATTGATGCCATTGAATAGTTTAATATTAAACCTTTGGCTACTTTAATCCATATCAAGTGGCTTTATAGAATCATAGAATAGTTAGGGTTGGAAAGGACCTTAAGAACATCTGCTGTGGGCAGGGATACCTCATTGTAAGCCATGCTGCCCAAGGCTCTGTCCAGTCTGGGCTTGAGCCCTGCCAGGGATGGAGCATTCACCACTCCTTCGGGCAACGCATTCCAGTGCCTCACCTCCCTCACAGTAAAGAACTTCTTCCTTATATCTAACCTGAACTTCCCCTGTTCAAGATTGAACCCATCACCTCTTGTCCTATTGCTACAGTCATAGAATCATAGAATCATAGAATAGTTAAGGTTGGAAGGGACCTTAAGATCATCTAGTTCCAGCCCCCCTGCCACAGGCAGGGACACCTCCCACTAAACCATGCCACCCAAGTCTCTCTGCAGCCCGGCCTTGAACACTGCCAGACATGGAGCGTTCACAACTTCCTGGGCAACCCATCCCAGTGTCTCACCACACTTACAGTAAAGAATTTCTTCCTCATATCCTATCTAAACTTCCCCTGTTTAAGTTTGAACCTGTTACCCCTTGTCCTGTCACTGCAGTCCCTAATGAAGAGTCCCTCTCCAGCATCCCTATAGGCCCTCTTCTGTTACTGGAAGGCTGCTATGAGGTCTCCAAGCAGCCTTCTCTTCTGCAGGCTGAACAGCCCCAACTTTCTTCATACAGGAGGTGCTGCAGTCCCCTTGTCATCCTCATGGCCCTACTCTGGATTTGTTCCGACAGCTCCATGTCCTTTTTATGTTGAGGACACCAGAACTGCACACAATACTCAAGTGAGGTCTCTCAAGAGCAGAATAGAGGGGCAAGTGTAGGACCTTGCACTTGTCATGGTTAAACTTCATCGGGTTGGCGTCAGCCCACCTCACAAGCGTGTCAAGGTCCCTTTGATGGCATTCCTTCCCTCCAACGTATCAACTGAATCACACAGCTTGGTGTCATTGGCAAACTTGCTGAGGGCACACTCAATCCCACTGTCCCTGTCACCAACAAAGATGTTGAACAAGACCGTTCCCAACACTGATCCCTGAGGGACACCACTCGTTACTGGTCTCCAGCTGAACATTGAGCCACTGAGCACTACTCTTTGTGTGTGGCCATCCAGCCAGTTCTTTATCCACCCAGTGGTCCACCTATCAAATTGATGTCTCTCCAACTTAGAGAGAAGGATGTCATGGGAGACAGTGTCAAAGGCTTTACACAAGTCCAGGTAGATGACATCAACCCCTCTGCCCCTGTCCATCAGTTCCGTAGCCCCTTCATAGAAGGTCACCAGATTGGTCAGGCAGGATTTCCCCTTAGTGAAGCCATGCTGGCTGTCACCAAGCACCTTGTTGGTTTTCATGTGCCTTAGCATGCCTTCCAGGAGAATCTGCTCCAAGATTTTGCCAGGCACAGAGGTGAGACTGACTGGTCTGTAGTTCCCCGGCTCATCCATTTTCCCCTTCTTGAAAATGGGGGTTATATTTCCCTTTTTCCAGTCATCGGGAACTTCACCTGACTGCCATGATTTTTCAAATATGATGGACAGTGGCTTAGCAACTTCATTTGCCAGCTCCTTCAGGACAATCTATCCTTGGATAGATTTCATAAGGTCCCATGGACTTGTATACCTTCAGGTTCCTAAGATGGTCTCGAACCAGATCCTCCTCCACAGTGGGCCCAGGGTCTTCATTCTCACAGTCCCTGTGTCTGCCTTCCAAGACTTGGGTGGTGTGGCCAGAGCATTTGCCAGTGAAGACTGAGGCAAAGAAGTCATTAAGAACCTCAGACTTCTCCAAATCCAGGGTAGCCAGTTCTCCCGATAACTTCTGGAGAGGGCCTACATTGTCGCTAGTCTGTCTTTTATTTGCAATGTACCTATAGAATCCCTTCCTGTTATCCTTAACATCCCTAGCCAAGTTTAATTCTAAATGGGCCTTAGCTTTACTAACCTGGTCCCTAGCTTCCCGGACAACATCCCTGTATTCTTCCCAGGCTGCCTGTCCTTGCTTCCACCTTCTATAAGCCTCTTTTTTCCATCGAATTTTGCTCAGCAACTCCTTATCCATCCAAGGAGGTCTCCTGGCCCTCCTGCTAAACTTCCTTCTAGTTGGGGTGCATCGCTCCTGAGCTTGCAGCAGGTGATCCTTGAATATCAACCAACAGCTTTGGGCCCCCCTGCCCTCTAGGGCTGTATCCCATGGAACCTTACTGAGCAGGTTCCTGAAGAGGCCAAAGTCTGCTCTCTTGAAGTCCAGGGCCGTGAGCTTGCTGCACGCTCTTCTCACTGTCCTGAGGATCTCAAACTCAACCATCTCATGATCGCTGCAATCAAGGCTGCCCTGGAGCATCACATTTCCAACCAGCCCTTCCCTGTTGGTGAGGACGAGGTCAAGCATGGCACCTCTCCTTGTCAGCTCCTCTATTACTTGCAGAAGGAAGTTGTCTTCCACACAATCGAGGGACTTCCTGGATTGCTTGTGCCGGGCCATACCATCCCTCCAACAGATATCAGGGTGGTTGAAGTCCTCATGAGAACAAGAGCCTGCAAGCATGAGGCTGTTCCTATCTATCTATAGAGAGCTTCATCCACAGAGTCCTCTTGATCAGGCGATCTGTAACAGATCCCCACAATAATGTCACCCATCGCTATTTTCCCTTTAGCCCTGACCCGCAAACTCTTTATTGACTGCTCACCTGTCCCCAGACAGAGCTCCATACTCTCCAGCCTATCCCTAACATAAATAGCAACTCCCCCTCCCCGCCTACCAGGTCTGTCTTTCCTAAAGAGCGTGTAACCTTCCATTCCAACACACCAGTCATAGGAGCCATCCCGCCATGTTTCTGTGATGCCTATGATATCATACCTCCGTAGATGTGCACACATCTCTAATTCCTCTTGTTTGCTCCCCATGCTATGGGCATTTGTATACAGGCATCTGAGCCGAGCTCCAGGAGTCCCTCTCCAGCATCCTTGTCGGCCCCAGTCAGAAGCTGGACAGTGATCTGTTTTCCGTTCACAAGTGTCTGTCACACTTGAGGGCTACAAGGAACAAAAGACGCTGCCTGAATATCTTAGTCTAAAGGGTAAGTGGTAATAAGATTTTGGTGAGGCAAAGTATTAATGAATAGAAACCACAGGGTGAAGTCCTTAACATTTCTCTCAAAAATATTGTAATATCCTGAAATATTACAGTATGCTTTTAGAGAAACACATACTCCTTCATTAAGTTATTAAAAAATAATTAGATCCCAAGGCAAATGACATTTGTCAAAGGTGTGTTTGTGGAGTTGCTGGGAAATGCTATTAGCTAACAGGTGACCTATCAGCAAATGAAAGACTGGAAGCAAGTTAGAACGAAATTAGAAGTGCATCCCAAAGCATAAAAAACAAAAATGTTACACAAACATTTATCATTTAATAATAATATGTTTCTTAACCTTAAGCATCATACGAAGCTAGGCAAGGTGACCAGAATCTACTACATACAGCAGTATGGCTCACACCGATAATGTGTGAGCTCAAATTACATTTAAAATAAAGTATCATAACAGTTTAACATTAACTCTTCAACTAGTCTTGTTGTCAATGCTACTTCTTTTTAATTTTGTCTCCTTCGTTGGCAGAGTTGCATTGGTTTGTCTTTATCTGTTTAGTTCCTCAAATGTAAGAGGAAATTTGCAGAAAACAAATTCTGAGCACAAAAATAGCAAGTCAGCCTCAAACCTGAATTGTCAGTCCCCAGTTTACTGAATAATTATACTCCATTTATTTTAATTTGCCTTTATTTAACTTTAAAAATTGATTTTGCTCCTCTTCTTCATCACCATCTAAGCTGGCTGCTAAGGCACATACCCTGGTTTCTGGTCGCATGCTACCTATATTAATGTCTTGCCATGTACCTGAATAGCAGATCCAGGCAGAGCTTCTATTTCTATAGTAACGTGACAGCATTATGGCAGTATTTATATATTGATATATTATGTATTACAGTGTCACCGTTAGTAGTATAGCAGCATTTTTTTGATCCACTTGCTAAGGATTTCTCGATCCCAAGAATCTGCACGTACAATACAAGCTGTCGTGGTTCCTCAGTTTGGCCACATGTATTATAATTATCAGTCTTACTTTGCCACTTGCAGTATGTATACATTACTGAGTAGCAAGGATGTGGCCTGTTTTGATGCAGCCTATTATGGCTCCTAGTGTATGTGTCTGTATTGCATCTTGAGCAACAGTGATGTCCAATCCATATGGTAGTGCATAATGTATATGTAGAGAACTGATTGCTGCAGGACCCTCTGCCTGCACTGCAAGTAGGGAACTCTAAGTAGTGCCCTTCCGTGTGATTTCCATGTGTGCTGGAGCATATTCACACCAAAAAGAACCCCCTTGGTGCAGTAAATAATTAACATAGACCTCACGCAGCTGGTGAAGATGGCAAGGTCTGAAAATATCAACCCACTGGTTTTGGCCATCATGCAACAGATTTTTGCTGCTAACATTAGCACATTTTGCTAGGTCCACCACATCAAAGCAGGCTTGGTACCACAGCTGCTGTGGATTCTGAGGCAACACTAACCCGCTTTTCAGTGTGAATGCTCTAAGCGTTCTCACTTTATGCTTCCCAAAGTGGTGATGGACAGGCCAAATTTAGGAACTCTTTCATAGATCTGCTGGGTGGGGGGAAAGTGGGGTAGATTTTGTCTAGATTGAAAACATTGTCAGTGTTTGCTGCCTCTTGTTCATCAGACACAAATTCAGAGAGATGATGTCACCCGCCTGTGCATGTAGTTGAAGGAAAATGAGATTCCACAGAGTACCTTTTTTTCTTTCCTTTTTTTTCTGCCTAACAGCCATTACTGATGCTGGTTTTTTTTAACACTGTGCCTCTGCACTAGATGTCTAGGAACATATGCTTACAATCTAGCTTCCAATGTTTTTTGATTTACCAATCCCATGAGGTTTTCTGTTTGAGGTACAGCATCAGTATATATAGAAGAAGAGGCTTTCCCAGTTCTATCCAGCTATTTCAATATCTGCATTGTATGTTCCATGAACTCAGAACTAACTTAGTTTCCTTAGGAAGTGTTTCTAAACTGCTAAATCTGAGCTAAGCTCCATTGTCATAAGCAATTTAATTTCCACTGTGGAAGCATTTTATTGTGGCATATATCAGTTCCACTATTTCTTTTTTTAAAAAAAAAAAAAAAAAAGAGTTTTAAGAGTTAAATGATGTAACTACTGAAAAGAGTATGGGATTATATTCTACCATTCCTTTGGATGGCACTCTGGAAGAGTGGCTTTTGTCCATTTTTGCCTTTTGAGTTTTTGACTGTGGTATTTGAGTGTATATGGCCTTAAGTTCTGAGATTTCCCATGCTGGATCCTAAAACATACTACATTACTGCTGTTTTCTATTTTGATGTTTTAGGTATATGCAGCATCTTCACATGTTGGAAGTTTAGGATGATTGCAGGTGACTGCTGGTTCTTTTTTTTTCTGCTTTCTGTTCACTTCCTTCCCCTTACACAAGTAGTTTCTCCGGTTTCAGCAAATGCCAAAGGTTTTGTATTTGTCTCTGGAACTGTGGAGATCGTGTTCAACGTCTTGTACAGAGTCTTTCTGATATACTCCAGGATGAAATCAGAAATTTATTTTTAACCCTATGCATTTGTAGATGCTGAGGCAAGACAAGAAAATTGCAACCTTCTTTTGTACTCATCATTTTCTCTTCCATTTGGCACTTGCAGAGCAATTTTAGAGAAATATTAAAAATGCTTGTTCCTAATAAATCTGTCAGGGAGAATTCAAAATTTATGGGCCACCTGCAAAGCTCTCTGAAGAGAAAGATGGATGAAAAACTGACAGAAGACTCAAGGCATCCAACACCTATTCTGCACAGTATCATCATTAGTCATTCAGATATTTGGGTGTACAGATGAGGGGAAGAACGGTACTAAAAGGCATTGAGGTGTTAATACTGCTGTTGCATTTGATATCTGAAGTATTTTTACTTATTCCTAGGGCCTAACCTAATGATTAATTAGCCTTATATGTGTTATTTGCTGGGTATATGTGTTTTTGTGACTGTGGGGTCTTTTGGTTGTAGCTTTCCTACCCCAAGAAATATTTGACCACTAAACGGAGTACCAGGTGAGCTGAGGAACAGTCACAGGGAGATAGATCCAAATGAATTGACGCCTCCAGATTCTGGAATCTTCCAGACTTCCACAATCCAGGAATCCCAGAGTTTCTGTGACAGCACATGAGAAGCGTATGGCCTGCTGGGGAGGTATGTGCCTTCTCCCTCTAGTGGCTATCCACACAGCAGATAGTCAGGCATTGGAACAGGCTGCCCAGGGCAGTGGAGGAATCGTCTCTTTAAGTGTTCAGAGACTATGTAGATGAGGCCCTTAGCGACAGGGTTTAGTGGTGGGCTTGGGAGTCCTGGGCTAACAGTTGGACTTGATCTTGAAGGTCTTTCCAACCTAGTTGATGCTGTGATTCTATGAAACTAGCCAGCTACTGCTGTCACAGTGTCAGCTCAGTTTAAGGTCCAAGGGCTGGAGGAGAGTCTCTGGTCCTGCAGCTGCTCCTTACAGGTATTAGTGTATGTTGTGTGTGTTTTCCATCTCTTTTTTCTCTTCTGTGGAGTCCAAAGAATTGCGTGTGCAGGCTATATGAACAGGCTGTCAGGATGCAGGATGGAGTGGACAGAGCCACAGCTTCTTGAGCAGCCCAGCAGTCAGTCACTCTTTCTTCTGTGTTGTGATGTGATGTGCTCTGCAGTTTCAGCACTTCTGCTTCTTTCCTGGACTCCTTTCTCATGAAGTATTCAAAACAAGTTTTTCAGTTAATAACCTGAAGGGGGTAATTTCCTATAGGGCTTTCTGTTCCCCCCACACTCCCCAACTCCTCTGAGCATTTAGAGTATGTGAAGCATGAAGCTACAGAAGGAAGAAAAAGCATCTCATGGTAAAATCAGAACACCATCTGTGGGAACTAAATTCTGTCTTTTGCCTAGGACCTCTGTGAAAAACTATGCAAGCCACATCTGTGAGGTGCTTAACAATACTTAAGCATTCCTTGTTATAGGGCCCAAGCTCTGCACAAGAGCTGGGCATGCAAAGGTTGAACTCATCTCTATGAAAGTAGTGGTTAAAACAAATAAATGTGCCATTTAAATACCAAAGGCTGATGGTTTTTCAGATCAGGCATCCAAATTGAGTTACATCTGAAACTGCTGGAATCTGTGCTGACCATATTTGCAGTAATTCCTTCTTACCTCACTGGCTGTTGTGAAAATAAATGCATTAGTTATAAGGAAGCATCTGAATTACTTCATGGGAAGGACATTACGTAAGAAGTTTCTGAACTCCGCTGATTAGTTGCAATATTTGAAACATATATGCAGTACATGAAACAGACGATTGTGCATTCAAAAATCAACATAAAGACAATATGAAATTATGTCTTACTTGCATGTGGTAACTGAACTAGTGTCTGAAAGAAGAATCACATCATAAAGGACTGCAATTACTATGCTTGCACACGTTGGACTAAATTTACAAGGACAAGGCAGCTGGCACCCTCAGATGTGGTTCTTCTCCTAACACCAGTGTGATCTTTGTGATCTAATGCCAAAAGCTAAAAAAAAAAAACAACCCAAAAAAACCCCCCAAATAAAATAAAAACAACATAAAATTGTGATACAAGCACTTTAAAAAAAATGAAGCTTTTTGGCATACTTGATGTATGTTATAGTAACAACCAGATAAACATAATTAATTTTGGTGCAGATTTGTTACTATGCTAGGTGTAAGCTTGCCAGTCCTAGACCAGAGTTTTTGTCATATTTTTTCTGCCTCCTGCAGATGGAAATTTTGTAAGCGCATTACTTGGTGGCCTGAGGGAAAGCCTAGCTAGCTGGTGTCCAGTATTATACGGTCCCAAATGTGCAGCGACCTGAGAGAGCTCCGTCATCAGCAGCATGAAAATTGCTGCAGACCTTCAGAGAAGTCATGTCTGCACCATGTATGCTAATATTAAAATGTTTTAGAGAGAAATACTCTTGCATTAATACTGCACGACATTCTTGTAGCTTAGCAGCAGATAACTTGGCTACATGCCACTGAAGTGAATGAAGTAAATTTAGACAGTCATTTGGATGTACACGACAATTCAGAGTAATGCTAAGTGGTTCCACCTGAAATAAATAAATAGATTTTCCCTTCCACATTTCATAGAAGAAAAAAAAAAGAAAAAAAAGAAAAAAAGAGGCTTTCCCAGCTCTTATTTTGAAGGATTTCTTAAATATCATTGACTTTCTGTAAATACCTCTTTGATTTTTTACTTGATTTTTTACTTTATTTTTACTTTTTTGAAGACCTCTGGATGTGAGTGTGTCTTAGTGTGTGTTCATAGGCTGGATGATATGAAGTAGAAGGATGGTTATTTGGGTTATGTGCGTCCTGGGTGCGTTTGCTTCCTGAGCCCCTCACTCCCTGTGGCCTCCTGGTGAATCAGTTTCTTGACTGCCTTACTTCTGCAGTAGTAAAACAGTCCTAATAGTGTTTCCCATGTGCTGGCATACGGGTAACACCATCTGCGTGGGGATATTTGTTAATCCTTGCAGTATTGTAGGATTTCATCTGCAGCTTAACGGGTGAATGCAGAAGTGGTTACCAAGTTAGTCATGAGGTATCATGTGCAAGTTTCTGCATGCAGGAAAAGCACATGGTAAGACTTGAGAAGTGCCTAATCCTGAAATGTACAGCTGAGATGTTCCTCTTGTTATTCTGTCACCACTGGGATCTGTTTGGTATGCCTTTGTCTTGCAAATTTGTCCTTCAAGGCAAAATGCTCTCTCTAGTCCCATTGACCTCAATTGTGCAACTTAACTGTTTCAGGCAATTTAGTTTTGATGCACTTAAACAACACTCAGAATGGTTTGGGTTGGGTTTTTTTTTGTTTGGTTGGTTTGGTTTGGTTTGTTTGCTTTTTTTTTTGGGGGGGAGGTTTGTTTGTTTGTTTGTTTTTCTTGAATAAGTTGCGTGCAATTATAGAATGTCCTCTTAATACTACTTATGCTAGAAGGATTTTTCCTTTCTGTCGAGACTTACACTTTTTATGATCATTGAAATTCATGGTTAGGATAATATGTGGTTGTACACACATTTGCTTCATCTTTCTGGTGTCCTCTTCTTTGAGTCTTTCTCTTCAGTGTTTGCTTTGCCATGTGTGAATTGCAAGCTGCTTTTGTCTTCCTGGGCTGGTTTCTGCTCCACAAACACTAATACAGTGCTTCTGAGCTGCCTTATGTATGCAACGTTGGGAACACCATATGAGTTTGCTTAGTCTCTGTGCTTCTCTCATTTTGATCATACTAGAAAATGACTCAATGTGCTAGCACGAGTGAACACATAAACAAAACCAAGTACCTGTATAAGACTTAAATCACTTGTGTCCTTTCTTGTGCATGGTAGTTTCCAGGGCATCAGCACTTTATTTCTTGGTCTGCTGGGAGATCCTGACTTTCTTATGTTGCTCTCAAGGTGGGTGGAGAAGTGTAAGCAACCAAGTCTTTTCATTCTGACAGTGGTGCAATGCACAGGAGGTTACTTAAAAACCAAAAGAGGTCATGGACATTTACTCAGCTTCTGTGCAGAAAACACAGAAGAGTATTGTGATGTGACCCCCAAATTGCTGTTGTAGAGAGTGCTCTTTGTGGTATTTGTAACCTCACTGGGAAACCTTGGGTGTTCACCTTCACATGGCTTCTCACTTGCCTTATGCTCACAGGATGGTTTCCCATAGTGGACATCCTTCAACCAGAGTCCACTTTGTGATTCAGCCCTTTTCTTTAACACTTGTCTTGGCTACTTGGTCTTGCTATTGCCAGATTTTTATACCTTTAATTTTCTGGGTCAAGTACTAGGGTGTAGGGAACGTATAAGACCTCAAGCGGAGACCTAATGATTGACTATATGACAAGTATAATGGTAAATGTTGTGTCTGCTTTTAAGAGCTTGTAGAATAAGCTGAATGTCCAGAGGGAGCTCTTAGTGATTTGCTTTGCAAAGGTCACACAGCAATGCCAAGTAATTTTGAAAGCAGTTCTGACTTTTGCCTCTCATTTGGCTTTTTGAACTCCGTGATGAAGTGTGAGATCTTTTAAGGAAAAAGAGGAAAAACATGCAGCATCTAAGGCATCTCATCTTTTGAGTTGTATTTTTTCGTTTTTCCTTATGTGTTTAGATGTTTGGACCTTGCCTCCTTACTATAATGTCTATATTTGGCAGTTATATGCAGTAAAAATAGAACATTTTCCTATAAATTACTCCAATTTAATTTAAAAATTCAAAACTTTGTGTATTTTTGAATGACTCAGGAACTCAAGTCTCTTTGACTTTGAATCTATCCATAGTCTGTGATTATGTGTCAATGTAGTTCAGTGGTGTCCAGACTTCTTGCTTGAAGGAACCTCTTATAGGACTCAAGACTTGAAGTCATGGTAACTGAGAGAAGTTCCTGGAGGCTGGAGATCTTCAAGGAGGGCAAAAAGGAAGATGCAGGAGACTACAAGGCAGTCAGTCTCACCGTAATCTCTTGGAAGGTGATGAAGAAAATCTTCCTGGAAAGCATTTCCACATAGTTGAGTGCAAGAAGGTGACTGGGAGTGATCAGCATGGATTTACAAAGGGGAAATCATACTTGATCAGCCTTTCAGCCTTCCAAAATGAGGTGGTTGGCTTGGTGGACAAGGTGAAAGCAGTGGAAGTTGTTTACTTTGACTTCAGTAAAGTCTTTGATATTATCTCCCGTAACTTCAGCACTGTAGACAGCAGACAGTATAGGTTAGATAAGTGGACAGCGGTGTGCACTGAAAACTGACTGAATGATCAGGCCCAGAACAGAAGTAAAAGACAATGTCAAACCTCCACCCAGGACATTTACTTCTAAGACAGAACTGTTGGCCCAGGTAGTAGGACTTCTTTTTTTTTATTTTTTTTTTTGTTGTACTCTTCAAGGCTCGTGGATCTCCTGCAGCTTCACACTGCTGTGTCCAAGCATCATCAAGGCACACAGCCTCATGTGTGCATGAACAAAACCCGGGTGTTCGGTGCACACAGATCAACACAAACAGCACTGATGCAGAACAAACAGAACCAATGGCCTCATCCTGTTCACCACTCTGGCTGATCAAGATGGAGGTCTGTTGGTGAGAATTATACAGCTTTACGATGTGGAAACCTCCAGAAAATGGCCTTAGACACTGTTCATCCAGTGTCTGTCTCCTGGATCTTCTATCCTCTTCATGTACAGGAACACAGATGCGTCCAGTGGGATCTCTTCACAGACCCCACACTTCATGGCCCCACCAGGAGCTGGCCTGGACCTTCTAGTTGCTTTAGTATCTTAGCTTGTCCAGTTGTCTCAGTCACAGAGACTCACCTATGCAGCCCAGACTTAGTTCTGTCCTGATAGCTGGCTGCCAGGTGACTTGTCCTGCTCACTGGCTGGTGTGGCTTGATTTTCACTGGCAGTCACATTCAATACAGTTACTGGCACCACAGATGCAGGGGCCCCTGTGACCTGCGGTTCATCAGCCAATTGATGGTGCTCAGTACTCCGTAACACACACGTGCTCACAAATACAGAGTCACCTTATCCAGGAAAATAGTTAGAAATGGATTTTAAGGTGAAAACAGCAAACACTGTGGTGAATAAGCACAGGACATGGATAGGCAGATGTACGGGGAAGACTGGCCTCTTTTATCAACTTATTCCTATATTTTCCCACTCTTGCTTATCATTTTCCCTGCCTTTGGTTCCTGCTGTAGTCATCCCATAAGAAGTCTTGTACAATCCCAAAATGCTCTCCCCTGCTTCCCATAACGGGTGTCCTACACCTATAGGCACCATCCTCAACCTGAAAGGTGATTTGGAGGGCCTTTCCGCTGACTCATCTGAATGTGTTTCTCATGATAGGATCTCTCATCTTTTCCCCCTTCATTGTCTACCTTATGTCCGACCTAAATCTACATCTCTCAGTTGAAAACTGTTGCCCCTTGTCCTGTCCCTACAAAAGGCCTTTGTCAAAAGCTCCTCTCCAGATTTCTTGTTATCCCCTTTAGGCACTGAGAGCTGCTCTAAGGTCTCCCCTTAAGGAGCCTTCTCTTCTCCAGGCTGAACAAGCCCAGCTCTCTCAGCCTGTCTCCAAAGCACAGCTACTCCAGCTGTTGCAGCATTTCCATGGCCTCTGGACTCGCTTCAACAGCTCCATGTCCCTCTTGTGTTGTTGCCCCAGAGCTGGATGCAGGACTGCAGGAGAATCTCCCCAGAGTGCAGTAGAGGGAGAGAATCCCCTCCCTTGACCTGCTGCTCATGCTCTGGGGATGCAGCCCAGTACAAGGATGGGTTCTGGGCTTGAGCGCACACTGCAGGTCATGAGGAGCTTCTCTTCAACCAAAACCCCCAAGTCCTCTCCTCAGGGCTGTTCTCCATCCCTTCATCCCCCAGTCTTTATTGATATTGAAGACTACCCTGACCCATGTCTGGTCCCCAGGACCTTTCGCTTGGCATTGTTGAACTTCATGAAGCTTATACGGGCCCACTCCTCCAGCCTGTCAGGGTCCCTCTAGATTCCATCCCTTCCCTCCAGCAGATCAACTGCACCACTCCCTTACTGGCATCAAGCCAGGATGTACCTAGCATTAAAAATGTTTTTTATCATTTATGTACATTACGGCATAGGACCGTTTTTTGTTTTGCTCCCATGATGTTCCCAGAATATCATTCTAATCAGTATCAAGTCACAGACCTGAGGTTTTCCATTACAGCCCAAAAGCCTGATCAGTGTGTAGTCTGCTCAGAGCTTATTATTGAGCATGTACAGACCATCTTTCACCATACACTTATTTTTCTATTTATTTGCATTGAATTTCAACTGCAGTTTTAACACTTGATTGGCTGATACTGTAAAACTTTCCTGTAGGTATTCAGAGACAGTCTTGTTCTGTGTTACCTTGAATAATTGTCGTGGTTTAAGCTTCTCAGCCACAAACAGTTTTGCTCACTCATTCACTTCCCCCTCTTTCTTCCCTCCGCTCCTGGAGGGATGGGAAGGAGAATCGAAAGAATGCAGCTCCCACAGGTTGAGATAAGAACAGTCCAGCAACTAAGGTGTAACACAAACCACCACTGCTACCACCAATAATAATAATGACAAGAGAAAAATACAAGAGAAGAGTTTTTTCTTCCCCCCTACTCCGGGGTGGGGGGGTGGGGGTGGCGGGGAAATAAGAATCGAAAGAATGCAACTCCCACGGGTCGGGACAAGAATAGCCCAGCAATCAAGGTACAACACAAACCACCGCTACCACCACCAATAATAGCAATAACGAGAGAAATACAAGGGAAGAGGACAGAACTGCTCACCACTCGACGACCGAGCTGTGAACTAAACCCACCCCTCTTCCGGGTTCCGGCCCCCCAGTTCTTTTTCCTCCTGGACATGACGTGCTGTGGTATGGAATAACCTCTTTGGTCAGTTTGGATCAGGTGTCCTGTTTCGGCTTCCCCCTGGCTTCCACCCTTCCCTGGCAGAGCATGAGACTCAGCAAGTCCTTGGCCAGCCTAAACATCACTAAGCAGTAACTGAAAACACTGGTGTTATCAGCACTGTTCCCAGGCTCAAAATCAAAAACACAGCGCTGCACCAGCTACCAAGAAGGGAAAAAAGAAAAAATGACTGCTACTGCTGATCCCAGGACAATAATTTACTCTGACAAGAAAGCTTTGCTTGTTTTGGGCATAGTATGCTATGTTTGGTTTTTGGTTTTTTGTTTGGTTGGTTGGTTGTTTTTTTTAAGAGAAGAGGTGACCTAGATGTTAAGAAAATATGCTGTAGAGTAATTAAAACGTAGTTATTTTTTTACTATAGATATGCCTGTCACTAACATAACTTCCATCTAAATTTCTGTCATGCTTATGACTGAAGTTCAGTGTATCAAATGCTCTGAAGGTAATTCCAGTTCAGGCAATAGTGTAAGTCATCGCATTACTAGATTTTGTGTGACTAACTGTGTAGGCATTCATTCAGTGTTGATATATCCTTATTTACTTTTATTATAGATATTCTGAGTATTTTATATTTTTTAAGTATATAACAAAATTTGGAACAAGTCACAGAATCACAGAATCACAGAATAGTAAGGGCTGGAAAGGACCTCAAGATCATCGAGTTCCAACCCCCCCGCCATGGGCAGGGACACCTCCCTCTAAACCATGCCATCCAAGGCTATGTCCAACCCCACCTTGAACGCTGCCAGGGATGAAGCATTCACAACTTCCCTGGGCAACCCATTCCAGGGCCCCACCACCCTCACAGTAAAGAATTTCTTCCTCATATCCAATATAAACCTCCCCTGTTTAAGTTTAAACCCATTACCCCTTGTCCTCTCACTACAGTCCCTAATGAAGAGTCCCTCCCCAGCATCCCTATAGGCCCCCTTCAGGTATTGGAAGGCTGCTAGGAGGTCTCCACGCAGCCTTCTCTTCTCCAGGCTGAACAGCCCCAACTTTCTCAGCCTATCTTCATACGAGAGGTGCTCCAGTCCCCTGATCATTTTCGTGGCCCTCCTCTGCACTTGTTCTAACACTTCCATGTCCTTTTTATGTTGAGGACACCAGAACTGCACGCAATACTCCAAGTGAGGTCTCACGAGAGCAGAGTAGAGGGGCAGGATCACCTCCCTCGACCTGCTGGTCACACTCCTTTTGATGCAGCCCAGAATACGGTTGGCCTTCTGGGCTGCAAGCGCACACTGCCGGCTCATGTTCATTTTTTCATCAACCCACACCCCCAAGTCCTTCTCTGCAGGGCTGCTCTCAATGTCCTCCCCGCCCAACCTGTAGCTGTGCCTGGCATTGCTCCGACCCAGGTGGAGGAGTTTGCATTTAGCATGGTTGAACTTCATCAGGTTGGCATCAGCCCACCTCACAAGCGTGTCAAGGTCCCTCTGGATGGCATTCCTTCCCTCCAATGTATCAACCGAACCACACAGCTTGGTGTCATCGGCAAACTTGCTGAGGGCGCACTCAATCCCACTGTCCATGTCACCCACAAAGATGTTGAACAAGACTGGTCCCAACACCGATCCCTGGGGGACACCACTCGTTACCGGTCTCCAGCTGGACACTGAGCCACTGAGCACTTTCTTGAAGCACAAAATAAAAATCTCACTGCTAAATGGAAAAGCTGTTGGCATGTAGTTTTCTGTATTTTTTTAAAAAAGAAAGATTAAAAGCATCTTACGCACACACAGAAAAATGTATTTACCTTAAAAAATCATGCCTCCTTTTGTTAAAAACTGGTTTTTATGTTTAAGTCATGGAATGGAAAAAATTGTTTGTAAAACTGACATATGTCAATTTAATGCAGTGTATCTGAATTATGTAATTGATTGGAAAAATCTTTTTTCAGAACTGCAGTTCTGAAAACAGTCTTTTGTGTTCAACCATGCTAAATGCAAAGTCCTCCACCTGGGTCGGAGCAATGCCAGGCACAGCTACAGGTTGGGCGGGGAGGACATTGAGAGCAGCCCTGCAGAGAAGTACTTGGGGGTGTGGGTTGATGAAAAAATGAACATGAGCCGGCAGTGTGCGCTTGCAGCCCAGAAGGCCAACCGTATCCTGGGCTGCATCAAAAGGAGTGTGACCAGCAGGTCGAGGGAGGTGATCCTGCCCCTCTACTCTGCTCTCGTGAGACCTCACTTGGAGTATTGTGTGCAGTTCTGGTGTCCTCAACATAAAAAGGACATGGAAGTGTTAGAACAAGTGCAGAGGAGGGCCACGAAAATGATCAGGGGACTGGAGCACCTCTCGTATGAAGATAGGCTGAGAAAGTTGGGGCTGTTCAGCCTGGAGAAGAGAAGGCTGCGTGGAGACCTCCTAGCAGCCTTCCAATACCTGAAGGGGGCCTATAGGGATGCTGGGGAGGGACTCTTCATGAGGGACTGTAGTGAGAGGACAAGGGGTAATGGGTTTAAACTTAAACAGGGGAGGTTTAGATTGGATCTGAGGAAGAAGTTCTTTACTGTGAGGGTGGTGGGGCCCTGGAATGGGTTGCCCAGGGAAGTTGTGAATGCTTCATCCCTGGCGGCGTTCAAGGTGGGGTTGGACATAGCCTTGGATGGCATGGTTTAGTGGGAGGTGTCCCTGCCCATGGCGGGGGGGTTGGAACTCGATGATCTTGAGGTCCTTTCCAGCCCTTACTATTCTGTGATTCTGTGTGCAAACAAACGCTGAAGTGATGGTGATCCTGTGTCAAAAATAGTTCATTAGCTTCAGTGCTAAGTCTTTACAGCAATCATTACTAGTCTGACAAATGATACAACATAATTTTTGTAACATGAGCCTAAAGCCTGAGGTCATCATTTATGTGTACCTAAATTCATGAGCAGAAAGCATTTTTTGGGGGAATAGTGAGGAATCTGGGAAATTTGGACCAATACTAGTTGAAAGTTAAGTAGCATCCTCCAGACTAGGTTATTTTTGTTGTTGGTTCAGTTACCTGCTATAGGAATTTTGTGCTCTGCTAACCTGAAATGAGCTCTTTTTCACTGTGTCTTTGGGGTCAAGGCTATGTCAGCAAAGGGGAAGATTTTGCCACACCAGTGTTACGAACGGTGCCTATTTCCCACAGACAGTTGTTTTTTTCCAGACTGTGCTGTTCTGCACTTGGGAGTGGAGCAGCGTGCCCTTCTGCAGTGGCACGGGAGTCTGCAGAAGTATTTTTAACTGTTTGTGTGTTTACTCTGTCTTAATTATGCGCAGTACCTCTTCACAGCTGGTGTATTTGGTATTCCTCCCATGCTTTAGCATGTGTGAGTTGTAATGGGCTAGGAGAGACCAAGCATGATGCCAGCAGCTTCTTGCTCCACAAGCTGCCCATAGGTATAAATACTCCTTATTCTGTTGTGTGACTAGCAAGGACCTGTTGGTCTGGGAAATGTTGAGTAGTGTGTCCCCTAAGTGACAGAAGGAGATGAAATTGCAGAAGTTGTTGAGACCACCACCCTTGACTGCCTTATGACTTCCTGTCTATGGTGATCCCAGTTGTGCGTCCCAGTGGGTATGAAATTTCTGAAGCTCATGGTCTTCAAATATTCTAGTTTATGTATCCCCTGTTAGCCAGTACTGGAGAGGGATTACTGACGTAGATGAATGCTTGCTTTGTGCCAGTATGGCCATTTAATTTCTAAATTGACTGGTAATTTGTTGATTCTTACATAATTCCCCTATTATATTTTAAAAAAAACCCAGTATTTTTTGTGTCTATGAAAATCATAAATTGATACTGATTTTTTTTTCTTAATTCTCTGATTTTTTTAATGAGTGAGACTACTATGTAGCAGATACTATTTATTTTATCTGCTATCCAAGGATGGAGAAAAAATTATTTCCTGTCATTTCCCATCCCTGGCAGTGTTCAAGGCCAGGCCGAACAGGGCTTGGACCCACCTGGTCTAGTGAAAGGTGTCCCTGCCCGTTTCAGGGGGTTGGAACTGGATGAGCTTTAAGGTCCGTTTCAGCTCAAACCAGTCTGTGATTCTGTGGTTCTATGATTCTAGCAAGTGTAAGACACAAATTTTGTTTTCCTAAAGGTATGTGTATATTGCCTCATAATTACAAAACAGGTGTGTATTGATCTGTGTGCTCGTTTTACGTTTTCTGCTTTCTTTTATTCCAGAGGAAATAAATAAAATCTTTAGTATTTTTGAACTATGGGTTTTCTCTTCTGTAAACTGAATAAATAATGAATATCAAGTTGTGCCAGTTTCTTTTTAGTTTTGCACTTGAGCATGTGATGTGAACCACTAGCTCTAGGCCTGCTCTTCAAATCTGTTAGCAGGTCATTTTAGAACCTTTGAGGTGAGAGCAGCATTGAGTGGAGGTCACACATAGAAGGGGTTGAGCAGAAAAAACAATTCTTTTGTGTGCTAGGACCTTTGGCATGTGATAGATTTTCAGTGTCTATAAGCTCATTTGGGAGTCAATGAAGGAAGTAAGAAGACTAATAAGAAATAATGGGTGATGCTGATTGGAACTGCGTAATTTTAACCTCAGTGTAAACGATGTCAGGGTCAGATCTGAAGACCCCATTTCCTCTGCATTTAGTTGAAGTTTTGCCATGTATTTCAGTAATGATAAAATTTCAGCCTGGCAGTCATAATTTAGCCAGCTACACAAGAGAGAACAGATTGTTATTCTTAATTATTCTAGTAGAGCCAATATTACTGTATGATAAGTGGTTTAGGGATGCAGTTTGAAAATCTTCAGCTCTCTGTCTAGCTATGTAAATAGCTGTGTTTGGATTATGGACCTTCTTAGCAGGAAACGGTGTTTTCTTATATGCAACCCCCAAATTATAGTGGGACATATGTCACTTTGTTATATTGCAGACTTGCCTTCATCTTGTTTCATTAGAACTCTGTTCTGTAACTACTTCAGCTTAATGACATTGTGATGACTTTGCTGTGTACTACAAAAGAGGAAAAAATCACTCTTCGGTGTTTGACATCTAAATGACAATCATTTAGCTGGAGCAGTGGTATAGGTTGATAACTGTGTTGTGGAATGATCTGATACAAATATTTGCAAGAGGTGAAATATCTAGAATCAAACCATTGGAAATGTAGAGAGCTGTGACACTGTTTTCAGTGTTTTGTTCAACAAATCAAGCTGCTGTTTTAATAGAAAAACATTGAATTTTTAGTGATTGAGAAGTAAACATGGTTAGTTGTGCTGCAAGAGAAGATTACGTACATACCTCTTAAGAGAAGAATAATCTCCTTGCAGCACTGGTGGTGCAAGTAAAGCGTTTACATACTGTGTTTTGCAATAGCACATGCATTCCTTTTAGAATTATTAGAAGGAAAATAAGTTGGATCTCAACCACAGAGTAGCCACTGACAGGAGCTACTAATGGCAGCCACTTAGGATAGTGTTTTGGTAATTTTCTTGCAGTTTGTTTTTTCCCCTGTCTCTGAATCATCTAAGAGCTAGCAAGTGGCGGTTGTCACAGATAGGGAATAGATGGGTGGCTAAATTGAGCCAGGATGGCAAAACCTATAACCCCAACATGTGGCTGCCTGCCATGCCCACATGCTGTGTTCTATTTATACAGAAATTATTTTATTACACTGTTACATACTGTGTTTTCAGTCAGCAGTTTCCGAGAGAAAACTGTACTTTGTCTTTATAGAGCCAACGTTTTCTTGTAAAGAAGAGGAGTGGGAGCAGAATAAAAATGATCCCTTGAGTCTTGTCGATCAAGTTTAAACTGGGTTGAGTGCTTATTGATTGCATTTTGAATACCTTTGAGGTGGAAGATCTGAAGCAAGCTTTCACATGTCACAATTTACAGTGGAGCTATTTGCTTATGGCATCTTGTTCTCAGGTTCACACAAGACTTGGGTTCCTTGATCTGTACTTCTCTGTGGGTGAGCAGATAATCTGATTTACAAAATCAAGCCAGACAAAAGCTATGTACTTAATCACATGAGGGAAAATGCTCCATCCCTCGTGCTCCATCCTTGGCTGAGGGCTGTGGATTGCAGCATGCTGTCAGCTCTGTACAGCAAACTAGCCTTCTTGATCTGTATCGTGATGAGGATTGTTGTGTCTTTATGTAAGCAGTGAGGAATTAAGGCATGATTAAATGTCACATTCCCTCAAACATGTGTACAAGAGTAATTGCCAAAACCAGAGCTGATTCCTTTGCTTTGGGTAGTATTGTTCCAGTCAGTTCTCTATGGTTGGATCCTGCAGAACTTCCTCACAAAATTCTTGATGGAAATTTGTCTGTATAAGACAATATTGATGGGAATGACACTTTGGAACTAGAATTTTGTTTAGTAGTATTCTCCCTCTTCTCAGTTTTCTCCCTTACTGCAGCTGGCTACATCATTCATGTTTCTGCAGCGGGCAAATAAATTCACATGATTCTTAACACCACATCTCTTTTTACACGGGAATATAGAACTATAATGATACAAGACAGTATATACAAGAATGCACTATAAACATCTCTATACATACAAATGCTTCCCCAGTTGTGTTCAAGATGTGAACTTTGATACTTCCAGCTTTAAGTTATCAAAAGCACTATAGCTACTTTTGCATTGTTTTATCTAGAGAAATGACAATCTTAAGGGCTTGACAGGGGTTGTTGGTGGGTTTCTTTCTTCTCTTTAAGAAACCTGAATGAGGTTATGTTTCTGACACCACGTCAGGCAGTAGGATGGCCATCTCCATAAATACTGCAGCTGCTACAGAAGAAGTAGTATCCCATTTTTATGTAACTGATAGACCAAAGAATTGTTTTCATTACAGAAGTTGAAGAGGAGGTGTCAGAAGTGTAAGAATGAAAGCAAGCAGTGTAGGAGTACAGAGAGGGCTTCTATATGATGGTCTTAAACTTTTTCTTAGAATTATTTTGTATGGAAAAAGCAGTTTTAGAAGACCTGAAAAACCCTCATTCAGTTTACTGCGTTCCCCCCCCCCCCCCCCCCCCCCGTGTGATTGAATACATAGTTGTTGTCTGGTCTGATTTTGTGAAGGAGATTATCTGCTGACCACAGTGAACTATTTGGCTTTGAACTGAGTTGCATTAAACCATATAGTCAGTATATAGTGCCGTGGTGACCCAAACAAGGCACTTGTGGTGCTTTGTGGTGGGGGGCTACGGTAGGCCGGTGGATTCCCTGACTGAAGACATGAAGTTAGAACTCAGCCTCGAAGATGTTAAAGTGTATCCATGAGAAATGAGGCATCAGAGGCATCCGAGTGGGAAAATAGAAGGCATCCGGAGGGGTGAGTCAGATAAGGGGAGTAACTAACTACAAAGGAAGAACTTGGCAAAACAATGGACTTTAGTAAAAATTTTTGAACAGGTATCAACAACCAATCATGAATAGAATAACAACCTATTGACCTATAAGCTTGTATTATGCTATGCTTGACCTATAAGCTTGTATTATGCTATGCTTGACCAAAAAGTCTGTATTATGCTATGCTTAACCAATGAGATTGTACCATGCTATGCAGAAGGATTATATAAAACCAGGAGCTCTTCGTGATAAAGGGTCACCTGCTGCTTAAACTCTCTTTCTTTGGTGTGGCTGTTTTCTGGCCGTCCCACCTACACAGCCACAGTGGTTATCACTTTTCCCTGTGTATATTGACTCTTCACTCTTCGCAGTACATTCTCACACATTTTCACTTACTTTAATGAAAATAATACAAAAGGCTCAATATGGTAAGTATATAGGAAAAACCACAGCTTTAAACTCTGCACGCGTTAACTTCACGAGTTAAAAAAACCTGGGTTAAGATACAAACAGCTCAATAAACTATGTCTTTTGACTGTCTTATTTCTTTCTGTATTACATTCATGATTTCAAGCTTTTCTCCAGAAGGCCTAGAATTCCTTCTACTTCATTTGTAAGCGTACCAAAGTGTTCAGTTTAGCTATGTGATTAGGTGGTTTTCTGAACAGTATGTTATTTCTAATAAAAGGTAGAAAATCCAGTGTAACCGGATACTCACACCTTCTATTGCAAATTCTTTCACTATCTTTTGAACTTCTGTCCTGCTTGGTCTTAGGAGTTGTGTTATGATAACACCTGTAGTTCCTATTGGAAATAAAGTCTGTACTGTAGTAAGACTTCGTACTGCAAGAGAATGCTCTCTGAAACTATATATATAGTTCTGCCAATTTCAGTGTAGTTTTATCCTGGTGGTTTTCATCTCTTTCCCTCCCAGATGCCACCGAGAGCTAAGAATTTACGTAATGTTTGCTTATCTTTGGTGAAGCCACTCTTAGGCTTTAACCAAGTGTTAATTCACTTCTCAGCCTGAGGCTTCTAATTGGCAAGGCTCACTTCCAAAGAGAATACCTGAGATGTATTTTTATGGTGTGTGAAGGTGCTTGCTCCTTCTTAGGGAAGTCTTTAGGTGGAAGTTAAGGAAGTTTAGGGAAGTTTTTTGGTGGCCTCAAAAGTTTGGGCCAGAGCTCAAGACTTGCACAAACCTAGAATGTGGAGGGAAAAGAAAAACGTAAAAAAAAAAATCACATTCAAGTTTATAGTGTGGAATAATACAGGCAACATGCAAGCTCAGTTCATCAGACATAGATTTACAAGCAAGGAGGTTATTTACTGTGGGGGTGGTGAGGCACTGGCACAGATTGCCCAGCAACACTGGGGCTGCCCCATCCCTGGCAGCGTTCAAAGGCAGGTTGGACAGGGCTTGGAACAACCTGGTCTAGAGGAAGGTGTTCCTGCCTGTTGCAGGGTGTTGGAACTGGATGAGCTTTAAGGTCCCTTCCAACCCAAACCAGTCTGTGAATGTGCAATTCATTGCTTCCACTGTATCTGAGGGCCATGTGTCCTGAAAGACATATGACCACAGACCCACTCTGGAGACACAACTTGGATGAGTAGTACCGGCTGCATTGCAATTCCCTTCAGGCATGTATAGGTTGATGTGAGACAGTGTCCTGGGTTCAGCAGTAGCAGTCATTTTTCTCCATCTTAGTAGCTGGTGCAGTGCTGTGTTTTTGACTTTCAGCCTGGGAACGATGCTGATAACGCCGATGTTTTTAGTTGTTGCTAAGTAATGTTTAGTCAGACCAAGGACTTTTTCATGCTCTGACAGTAAGGAGGGACCTGGGAAGCTGGAAGGAAGCAGAGACAGGACACCTGACCCAAACTATCCAAAGGGGTATTCCGTACCACAGCATCTCATGCCCAGTATATAAATTGGGGGCAGTTACCCGGAAGGGCTAGATCGCTGCTTGGGTTGGGGTGGGTATCGGTCCACAAGTGGTGAGCCTTTGTATTCTCTCCTCTTGTTATTTTCCTTACCATTCTTATCATTATTAGTGGTAGCAGCAGTGGTTTGTGTTATACCTTAGTTACTGGACTGCTCTTATCTCAACCTGCGGGATTTGCATTCTTTCGATTCTCCTCCCCATCCCTCCTGTAGCGTGGGGAGCAAAAAGGGAGGGGCAGCGAGCAAGTGGCTGCGTGGTTCTGAGTTAACTGGCTGGGCTTAAACCACAATGAACAGGCTTCAAACAAAGTGGGTTTTGGTTGATACATCACAGTCAGTTGGCTCAACACGAAGTGCTAAAAGCTTTTGTTTTAATTTCATTTCACATTTCTAAGTAAGTCTTAATATGATAAAATGTTAGAATTTCCTGTAGGGTGGAAAGTTGTTTTTTTTTTCCGTGTTACTACCCCCAACACCTCCCTTGCCCAACTCTGCTGTAAAGCAAAACAGAAGATGTGAACAGTATTTTTCATCTTACTAGAAATATTCTTTAAAAAGAAAATTGACTTAAGGAATATTTTGTCAGCTGCCACAGAAAAATATGTGTTCTGAGTAAGAAAGTGAGCGAGGCTTTTAACTGACCTGAAAGCTGTAGCTGATTTCCTACTGTAATTTGACATTATGCATTGTATGCCAGTTAATGAAGAAAATTATATTCTTTTATAGTTTCCTTAGTACAGGGAATGTTTCTTAATTTTGTTATCAGTGGCAAAACTGGATAGCTTTCCAATCCTTGCACACTGTTGTATATTTCTGTGCCTTTGAAAATAATAATACGCATGTGGGCTACAAAGCTACGAATATGAGAGAACTGTGAGAAGAGAAATTGAATTTCTGGCATAGTCTTCCCGCAGTACATTCCAGTGAGTTAAGACAAAAAACCTGTTTGTATTTAGATGCAGCTATTGATGATGAACTGCTTCTCAGATGTTTTGGTTGAAACTTATGGCCAAAAGGTGTGGTGATATTTATCTGTGTTTATCTTTAGTTAAAATTTTGGCAAAATTTAAAAGAAAATGAGGCAATTTGTATTTCTTTTGAGAGGAAAGAGAATTTCAGTTAAAAATAAGACATATGCAAATGGGAAAAAAAAGAAATGCGAAACAAATTTCATTTCAGCACTTTCTATGTGGATATTTGATTACTTGGGCTTTACAATTACATTACATAGAAAATGTGACTCATTAATATAATTTTGAGAAATGCCAGTAGAATAGCAGAGATCTTAACTTCTGAAACTTGATACTGGCAGCACTGACAGAAAGTGCAATAACATCCTTTGAGATTATTCTGTTTATATTCAAGCCGAAGCTGGTTTGTTGCTCTGCTTTATTGCCATCCTAGATTTTTCAGCAATTTGTTATGAGAAGTGTTGCAAAACAAACATTGTGAGATGCAGAGCTTTACTTGAAAGCAAATTTTTTGATTTTATGGCAAGTTCAAGACCTACAGAACTGCGCATTTCTGTCTAGTGGGCAAGAAGTCAATAACCTTTGGCTGTTAGCCTGCTACAAAGTAAAGATCAGGGTGCTGCTTTGCACTTTCTCAAGCCAAGGCTTCATAGGGTTTATTGTGGAACAACTGTACCGCCATGGGAAGGTTTTCCTGTACAGAGATGATCTCCCTCAGGAGCTAAAAATCTCTGTTCATTCAGCTTAGCTTGTGAAAGGTATTGCTGCTGGGAATGGTGCTTCACATAGGAAGCAAAATCCGAGGCTGCATAAGAAGGATGAACATAAAATACTCTCTTTGTGGAAAATGAACAGAAAATCCCATTGTTCTGCGTACAGTTTACTCTATTTTGGGAGAGTGATAGCTATTCTTGTACTTTTCTGCCCCCTCTTCCTCAACTATTTTGTGACTCTGTCTTCCCCAAAATGATGATGTCAGCTTAAAATTGCACTCACTTCTCACTGTCACCTGCTCCTTGTGTGTGCTTTGAAATTCTCAAATCGTATATCTGTGGAGAGCAGGATCAGGCTTTAATGGTCGTGCACCCAGAGTGGGTGCAGGACAGCCTGATAGCAAAGTGCCTGGATTTGGGTGAGATGGCTGTGGTCGCTGAGCCTAAGCAACATCTATGACTCTGAAAGAGTTCTGCTTTGCCCTTTGCAGCTTAAACCACACCAACTGGTAGTCGCTGACTTGCTTCATAAAATATTTCAGAAAATGGTATTAATTTAAATGTGTGTAATACAAAATGCCCTAACAAACTGCATTGTTTAGAGAGTGCAACTGTGCTGCATGTGCATTGCAGAATCAGAGAATCACAGGATCATTAGTGTTGGAAGGGGTGCTTGGAGATCATCCAGTCCAACCCCCGTGCCAAGGCAGGGCCACCTAGAGCAGGTCACACAGGAACTTCTCCAGGTGGGTTTTGAATGACTCCAAAGGGGGAGACTCCACAACCCCTCTGGGCTCTGCCACCCTCAATGTAAAGAAGTTCCAACTCATGTGGAGGTGAAACTTATGTTTTAGTTTATGGCCATTGCTCCTTATCCTGTCAGTGGGCACCACTGAAAAGAGTCTGGCTCCATCCTCCTGGCACCTACCTTTGAGATGTTTATATGCATTAATGAGATCCCCTCTCAGTCTTCTCTTCTCTAGACTAAACAAGTCCAGCTCCCACAATCTCTCCTCATAAGAGAGAGGCTCAAGACCCCTAATCATGCCTGTGGCCTTCCACTGGACCTTATCCAGTAGCTTCTTGTCTTTCTCTACCCTGAGTAACAAAACAGAGTATTATCCCAGAAGAGCTAGTGGTGACACTGGCAAGATGATCATGAGATCCAGGAGTTGTGGAACATCTGGAATGGTCTCAATTATCAGAAGGGGGCTTCCAAAGATCAGTGTTAACCAATGAAGGAAAGGAAACTCATGCCTAGCATAAATAAAAAGGCTCTTCAACTTTTCTATCCTTTGGTGAACACACTGTGCAAAAAAAGCATCACAGCTGTTTTCTTGGCATCCAGAACTGTCATCACTCCAGGGGAAAAAGAGTTGATATCAGAGTATTATCAGTAAATGGATTTCTGAAAGCAGTTCTGTAGCTTCTTTTGATGTATTTGCGTTAAGCTCATTTCACCTCTCACAGTCAGAGATTTGATTAAGGTGTTCTTGTTTTTGAATGGGTGGGATGTTAAAAATAGTCCAGCAAACTCTGTGGCCATATGTAAATAGAAATGTGAGTTCCCCAACTGCCAGTACAGTCTAAAGAGTAAGAAATAAATTGCGCATACTACATAAGTAATTTCACATTACTCTCTTTGTACAAACCTTGCTGTCTGTAAATAGTGGTGGAATGACACGTGTAATTTAAACTAGAGTATTCACAACCAGTTTTTAAGGGAATCAAAAGCCAGGCATTCTCTAAAAGACGCTGAATGTGTCTATCCTGTTATCAGAGAATATGAGTTATGGTTGAATTACTTAAAAAGGAAACTTCAACATGTCTGTAGCTATATGCATGACGCTCATTTGGGTGACGGATCGGGTATTATGTCTGAGTGTTTAAAGTACTTCATGTTGCATAAACTGCAAAATCTTTGTTACTAACAAGCTATTGAATGTATCACAGCTAACATGATTTGAGAGATATTAGTAAAAACCTGAAAAGAAAACATGTAAAATAGTTGCAGTTGGGTAAATTGTTGAAAACTGAATATATGCTTAAGTAGGTCTGTGACAGTAAATATTATAAAATGTGGATGCCATCTCTAAAGTTATTGGTTTTAAATCCTGAAAATTATTTTATGCAAGCTGTGAATACATTTCAACAGTCTCCAGCCAAATTTTGACAATCAATTTTAGGCTCACCAATTGTACAGTACAGTTCAGTTCTCACCCTTCAGAAAAAATGTTTGGGGATGTGACGCTCTTGTCAGTGTGAGGTTTTCATTTGTATATGCAAGGTGGGTTAGTTGATTGGGTTATTTTTGTTTTTCCAGTATAGCATGTCTAAACAGATTCAACAGTTAAGGAAATTTCGGGGAATCCGTGTATAAAACTAGGAGTTGACAATGGGTAGTTGAAAGTTGAAATTATGTTCCGCACGATAAGGGAAGGTTTGTCTTACAGACTGAATTATATTAATTGTTGCTTGGCCAAGATGAGGTGCATTGCATTTTTTTCCTTTTTTTTTTTTTTTCATTGGTGAAAACTTGGAGAACTTAAAGGATAGCAGATACAAGAATGCATATAGAAATGTCACAGAAATTTGATCTGAACCTTTCTTAGTGGGTAGGAGGTGACAGGACACAATATACTGGATCTTTGTGTATCCAAGTGTATACTGAGGTGATTTTGTGACAGAGCAGTCCAAACAATTGCCTGGTGGTCTTGAATATCCTAATAAGCTTAGTTACAGTCCCCATCAAATGAGAAAGCACTACTTTTCTACTTACAGTCTTTAGGAGCAAGGTTGGGAAATAAAGTTTAGTGAAGAACTTGTTTCTGTGTGAGTCTTGGTTAGAGAAGCATTGTTTTTAGCTCTGTGAAGTTCATAGACTTCTTGAATCCCATTCGTTGGCCTCCTGAATGTGGTACAGGTAGCTCTCCTTTTGTTAAAATATGCGTAAATGGAAGGTGAAGGTCCAGGCAGAACATGATTCTGGTGTTGGAATAACCTTCTGTTGCTTAAAACTAAATTCTGCCACTTTTCCTCCCAAGTTTTTCACTAGATTATGTCCAGGATCCAACCTCTAGGGCCAGTTAGCCACAGAGAAAGGTGGCCAGTGAGCATGGTGGCACCAAAAAGACATTTTTGCTTGTCACAGAATCATTCAGGTTTGATAGGCAGTTTTGGAAACATTGCGTGTGGCTCTTTTCAATGGTCTTTTATTTTACATCAGAACACTGTAATCTGTGTTGCTGGTGGGTGACTGTAGAAGTCTTGTCCTCATCTCACACAGTACTGCGGTTGCTTGAAATTTTGAGTGTGGTTTTTTGCTTTGTTGTGGGGCTTTTTTTTGGTGTTTGTTTGTTTTTTCTCTGAAACTGTTTATAGGTAGAAATGACTATATATAACAGAGATGTAACAAGGTCTACGATGTGCTGACTTCTTATTCTTGGTTCCCTATCATATGTTGGCTTACTTCATGGAGAGAAGCTCTGTTTATAGCAATCTTGAGTTGAACTCATTTACAGCGGATCTATATTTGGGTATCTTCACACATATCCTTGTGTCTTAAATGGGCACCATAATTGTTACCTTAGAGAAGTTTGAAGATTAGTTACTGACATAGAATCATGGAATAGTTAGGGTTGGAAAGAACCTTAAGATCGTCTAGTTCCAGCCCCCCTACCATGGGCAGGGACACCTCCCACTAAATCATGCCACCCAAGGCTCTGTCCAGCCTGGCCTTGAACATCACCAGGGATGGAGCATTCACAACTTCCTGGGCAACCCATTCCAGTGCCTCACCACCCTCACAGTAAAGAATTTCTTCCTCATATCCAATCTAAACTTCCCCTGTTTATGTTTGAACCCATTACCCCTTGTCCTATCACTACAGTCCCTCATGAAGAGTCCCTCCCCAGCATCCGTGTAGGCCCTCTTCAGTTACTGGAAGGCTGCTATGAGGTCTCCACGCAGCCTTCTCTTCTCCACGCTGAACAGCCTACTTCCTCAGTCTATCTTCATATGGGAGGTGCTGCAGTCCCCTGATCATCCTTATGGCCCTCTTCTGGATTTGTTCCAACAGTTCCATGTCCTTTTAATGTTGAGGACCCCAGAACTGCACACAGTACTCCAAGTGAGGTCTCACGAGAGCAGAGTAAAGGGACAGGAGCACCTCTCTTGACCTGCTGGTCACGTTCCTTTTGATGCAGCCCAGGATACGGTTGGCCTTCTGGGCTGCAAGCGCACACTGCCGGCTCATGTTCATTTTTTCATCAACCCACACCCCCAAGTCCTTCTCCACAGGGCTGCTCTGAATCTCTTCTCTGCCCAACCTGTGGCTGTGCCTGGGATTGCCCTGACCCAGGTGTAGGACCTTGCACTTGGCATGGTTAAACTTCATCAGGTTGGCATCTGCCTACCTAACAAGCGTGTCAAGGCCCTCTGGATGGCATTCCTTCCCTCCAACTTATCAACCGAACCACACAGCTTGGTGTCATCGGCAAACTTGCTGAGGGCGCACTCAATCCCACTGTCCATGTCACCGACAAAGATGTTGAACAAGACCAGTCCCAACACCGATCCTTGAGGTACACCACTCGTTACTAGTCTTCAGCTGAACACTGAGCCATTGAGCACAACTCTTTGCGTGCAGCCATCCAGCCAGTTCCTTATCCACTGAGTGGTCCATCTGTCGAATTGATGTCTCTCCAACTTAAGAGACAAGGATGTCATATAGGACAGTGTCAAAAGCTTTACACAAGTCCAGGTAGATGACATCAGCTGCTCTACCCCTGTCCGTCAGTTCCATAGCCCCATCATAGAAGGCCACCAAATCGGTCAGAGAGGATTTCCCCTTAGTGAAGCCATGCTGGCTTGTCACCAAGCACCTCATTGCTTTTCATGTGCCTTAGCATGCCTTCCAGGAGAATCCACTCCAAGATTTTGCCAGGCACAGAGGTGAGACTGACTGGTCTGTAGTTCCCTGGGTCATCCATTTTCCTCTTCTTGAAAATGGGGGTTATATTTCCCTTTTTCTAGTCATCGGGACCTTCACCTGACTGCCATGATTTTTCAAACATGATGGACAGTGGCTTAGCAACTTCATTTGCCAGCTCCTTCAGGACCTGTGGATGGATTTCATAAGGTCCCATGGACTTTTGCAAATTCAGGTTCTTAAGACAATCTTGAACCTGATCCTCCCCTACAGTGAGCCTAAGGTCTTCATTCTCAGAATCCCTGCATCTGCCTTCCAGATATAAGAGCTACAGTGAAAGTACAGGACTGGAATTCAAGACAGTTAGTTTAAGTGTTTCATTTTGTTGGGAATTCTGCACACAAGACAGTTCTAAAGGCTTTTTAGCAACCAACTTCCACTGCATCACCATGCTTAAGCCTGGCAAACAAATCCATAAAGCCCCTCATTTAGCTTTTCATGGCCCTGATAAGTTGCATCCCAGTGACAGTATTTTCACTAGTAGACATTCACAGCATTCTCAGAACTGCTGCCTTCCTGCATATCCTTAGCCTCCCCTCCCACTTGTAAGGTTTTCTGGTCCTGACACTGATATATGCCCACGTCTAACTTCCTTAGATGACTGTTGCTGTGCCCTGAAGATATTTTTTCTACACCAAATATCTATGAAGTGAAAAGCATTTTCTATAAACCACAACCAAATCAAACCTCACTGAACCAAGAGACAGACAACTGCCATCATACGGGAGGTGCTCCAGTCCCCTGATCATCTTCATGGCTTCCTCTGGACTTGCTCCAACAGCTCCATGTCCTTCTTATGCTGAGGACACAAAAACTGTACACAGTACTCCAAGTGAGGTCTCACAAGAGCAGAGCAGAGGGGCAGGATCACCTCCTTCGACCTGCTGTTCACTCTACTTTTGATGCATCCCAGGATACAATTGGATTTCTGGCTGCAAGCGCACACTGACTCTGGCTCATGTTAAGTTTCTCATCAGCCAACACCCCCAAGTACTTCTCCAACTGACTGCTCTGAATCACTTCTCTGCCCAACCTGTAGCTGTGCCTGGGATTGCCCTGACCCAGGTGTAGGACCTTGCACACGGCTTGGTCGAACTCCATGAGGTTGGCACTGGCCACCTCACAAGTGTGTCAAGGTCCCTCTGGATGGCATTCCTTCCCTCCAGTGTATCAACCGAGCCACACAGCTTGGTGTCATCAGCAAACTTGCTGAGGGTGCACTCAATCCCATTGTCCATTGTCATTGTCCCACTGTCACTGTGAGGGTGGTGAGGAACTGGAATGTGTTGCCCAAGGATATTGTGAATGTTCCATCCATGGCAGTGTTCAAGGCCAGGTTGGTTTTTGAGCCCTGTGTGACATGGTTTAGTGTGAGGCCTCCCTGCCCATGCCAGAGGGTTGGCACTAGATGACCCTTTCCAACCCTAACTATTCTATGATTCTATGATTCTGTTCAATGCAAGCAAGGCACTGGCAACAATGGTAGTAATGAATGTTGTGAGAAGGAAAATGTCCTGCCGCTATGTAATGCACAGTCTTCTAGGCATGCAGCTTGTGGTTTTTGGCAGGAAATTCCTACTGGGCAGTGTGTCCTGGTTTCAGCAGTAGCAGTCATTTTCTCCTTCTTAGTCGCTGGTGCAGTGCTGTGTTTTTGACTTTCAGCCTGGGAACGATGCTGATAACGCCGATGTTTTTAGCTCCTGCTTAGTAATGTTTAGTCCGATCAATGACTTTCTGAGCCTCATGCTCTGCCAGGGAGGAGGGGAAGCTAGGAGGAAGCAGAGATAGGACACCTGATCAAAACTGACCAAGGAGGTATTCCACAGCACGTCGTGCCCACTATATAAGCTGGGGGCAGTTACCCGGAAGGATTAAATCGCTGCTTGGTCGGGCTGGATATCAGTCGGTGGGCGATGAGCAGTTGTGTTCTCTCCCCTTGTTAGTTCCCTTATCATTATTATTATTGGTGGTAGCAGCAGTGGTTTGTGTTATACCTTAGTTACTGGACTGTTCTTATCTCAACCCGTGGGAGTTACATTCTTTCGATTCTCCTCTGCATCCCTCCGGGAGTGGAGGGGAGGAAAAGGGGGAAGTGAGGGAGGGGGTGCATGGCTGACTGGACTTAAACCACGACAGTTGTCCTGTGCAACAACAAGCCTTTGAGCAGATTAAACAAAAGAGCTGTCATGGTTTAAACCCAGCTGTAAATCTGCCACGATGTTGTTACTCACCCCCACCTACCACCAGTAATAATAATGGAAATAACAAGGGAAGAGGATACAACTGCTCACCATCCTCTGACCAATACCCAGCTCAACTGAGCAGTGAACTAACTCTTCCAGATGACTGCCCCCAGTTTATATAGTGGGCATGACGTTGTGTGGTATGGAATACCTCTTTGGTCAGTTTGGATCAGGTGTCCTGTTTCTGCTTCCTCCCGGCTTCCCCTCCTCCCTGGCAGAGCATGAGGCTCAGAAAGTCATTGGTTGTACTAAACATTCTAAGCAGCAGCTAAAAACATCGGTGTTATCAGTGCTGTTCCCAGGCCATAAGTCAAAAACACAGCACTGCACCAGCTACAAAGAAGGAGAACAATGACTGCTACTACTAAAACCAGGACACACTGCCCCGTAGGAATTTCCTCCCAAAACCCCATGCTTAGTTAATTATTAGTGAATAATTCAGCTGTGTTTGATGTGTTTATTCTGTTGTATCAGTTCCTGTAGGCTTTACTTCGTGAAATTTCATTTTGTGTGACAGGATTTTTCCCTATTCATAAACTACTGCTGAAGTACAAATGGTCTGCATTGAAAATACAGCAGATGGGCCTGTATTTGCCTCATTCTCTCATCCATGAAAACAATGCTGTAACCATTGTAATTTGGCATAATTTCTATGCAAGTCAACAGAGTTGCAGGAGAACTAAGATCTGCAGTGACCTTTGTGTATTCCTCAATTTCTGTTTTACATGCAAGATGGGTATAGTGGTTTTTTATTGATATAGTAAGAGCTTATAAAACAGGGCATATTTATGCATATTCTTTCTAACTCCAAAATGACTGATTGCATATTTTAGTATAGTGACCTCAGAATGCTGTTGCTCTTGGCCCAGACAATATTTGCAGAATAGCTCAGGAAGGTGATTCACTGTCAGATGCCAGAATAGATTTTATGCAGCAGGTTGCAACTTGATTAATCCAATATTGGTCACAGACAGAAGATGCCAAGCCATCTCATCTCTGCAATACAATATAGTGTGTGTATATATATAAATATTTATAAATATATAATAAATGCAATATATATTTGCCCAGTGTTAAAACAAACCCAGAGCAAATACTGAAGCCCATCTCTGATTCTCCTCAATGTGGGAGATGGGGATCATAGAATAATAGAATACTTAGGGTTGCAAAGGACCTTGAGATCATCCAGTTCCAGCCCCCCTGCCATGGACAGGGACACCTCACACTAGACCATGTCACCTAAGGCTCTGTCCAACCTGACCTTGAACACCGCCAGGGATGGAGCATTCACAGCTTCCCTGGGCAGCCCATTCCCGTGCCTCACCACCCTTACAGTAAAGAACTTCCTCTTATATCCAATCTAAACTTCCTGTTTAAGTTTGAACCCGTTACCCCTTGTCCTACCTCTACAGTCCCTAATGAAGAGTCCCTCCAAAACAATGTCTTCTTATGTGTTCTTGATCAAGCGGCTTGGCGGGTTAAAGCCCTATTCTCATTTAAGTCTAGAAGTTTTTTCTCTGTAGTACTGTTCAATACCAGATTTCTATGTACCACAGGTAGTAAAATTACATTCATAATATGATAAAAAGAACCCCTTAATCCCTAGGTGCCACCACAGAGAAGCACAAAATCTGAAATGCTGTGGTGTCTCTCCACCAGTTTGTTTTTTTGAAGTATCAAAATCAAAACCAACACATGGAAGAAAAAACCCAGACAATTAGTAAGAGCCAGGAGTTCATGAAAATGCCAATGTATCTTGTTTGTAATAAAATGTGACACTTTTGGAGGATTTAAAAGACTCACACAAGTAGTGAAGTTTTAATTAGCTCCTGTAAGACTACGAGAAAGGGTTTATTTGAGTGGACCAAATGACAAACTAGTCTAGCATCTTATCTCACGCTGAGGACATGCTGGGGAAGGCATTTGCTGAAGTACATATTTTACTTTTCCTTCCCCTTTCCTTTTAGACAACATTAAGATTCCAGTTATTTTCAGCTTTGGGACTCTTTGAATTCTATGCATTAAGTACCCCATGACTTCTGTACAGTGAACTCCATAGTCTCCCCACAACCCTCTGACACTAAGTGTGGTTACCACTTCCTTTGTCAAGGAGGGATGCAGTTTACTACCAATTGTATGAAGAACCATTTTCTTCTGTATGTTGTGAAGCTGATTTTTATGGCATTACAGAACAGATTTTTTTTAATTGGAAGAGAAATAGAGCACTGGATTCCTGTCCATCCATTTCATATCTCGTGTGATTTCGTAGGCCCATGTTGTATGCTGAAAGTTGTCTCTTTGTTTGTACTGAAGAGTCTCAGCTTCAGTTTTTACTTATATAGGGTATCTGGTTTGGACATAGGGAAGTCTTTCCTTACCACTTTTACCTTTTTCTGAATTTGTCCCATTTCATGTTGCACTTTCTCTGATGAGAGGTCCAAAACTACACACAGTGTTCAAGATGTGTTGTAGTTTTACAGCCTTGTCTACTTTGTTTCTTTCCCAGTTGTCTCTGTGAGAACTGTGGTTTGCTTTTTTTGGCAGCTACTGAGCGTTGTCTAGTGTTTTCATGGAACTTACTCCAGGATCTTATTCCTGAGTGGTACTACCAATCACTGAGCTTATCTTTTCACATGTGAAGCCTGTAATGTTTTGCCTCATGTATGTCACTTTACATTTGCAGTCACTGAATTTCAAGTGCCATTTTACTGTCCAGTAACTCAGGCTTGTTGAGTCTGCAGATCTTTATAATAGGTTCTTATCATTACTGTCTTGAATAATTAACAAATTTTGTCATCCTTTGTAATGCCTATCTCAGTCCTCTACGCTATTTACTGAGAAGTCCTTTGATGATCTTGTTCCATCATAAGAATTGAGAGATGGCCCAGTATTCCAGCTCTGTTTCCTAGCTTGTGATCAGATTTTTATTTTGTTTATCCAGAGAGGGACATTTCTTTTGTAAGTTCTAGGCACTTATGTGTTTACCTCAAAATTATTTGAAAACTGTTTCATCGTAATCCAAATGTTTGTTGACCCCTTCAGAGAATGCCACTGGGTTCAGAGGAGATGGCATCATTTTACAAAAGCCATTCTGTCTCTTCCCAAGTACATCATATTAATTCTGATGTCCACTAATTGTGTTCTTATTATTGCTTCTACTAATTGGTGTGATACAAACATGAAGCATATTGGCTTTGTAGATCTCCCTGGAAACTTTTAAAAGCATTGTCATGGTTTTCACCCTCCAGTCATTATTCCATCCTCATGTTAATTTATCAACAATTGGGCTATGAATTCCCTGCCAGTGTTAGTGGCGCAGCAAGTCTCAGAAGGTGGTAAAACCTCACCCTGGCATTTATCTTCTTTTGACTTAAGGCACAATACTCTCCTTCCCACTAATATGCTGCTGATCTGGGGATGGGGAGGGATTATATTCGTCTCCTCCAAACACTTTGCTCATCTTCATACACTCATCCTCTTGCACTCGTTCCCTTTTAGGGATTCTACCTTCTTCCAAGCATATTCCCTTCTTTTCCTTCCCTTTTCCCAGGGTGTAAGAAATACAGTACAAATAACGTTTTGTATTTCAGCAGCTGGGAAAAATACTGTCAGTAGAACACATCTTCATGTCTTAAATTAATGTGAAAACTTAACGATTTAACATGCCCTTGAATAATACAAGCTGCTTTGATTTAGACTGCAGTTTGCTGCTTTTCCTGAAAAGATTATTGAGGAGTTTTGAATTGGTGCAGTGATTGTCCTCTGCTGCCCAATAATTTCCAGTGTTTGAGATTGCATATAGGTTTCCAGCTTTAGAATGAAAATGTCTGTAGAAGCCAAGAATGAGAAATACTTTAAGCTTGTCATTTTAAATTCTCTTCCACATTTTTTAGCCTCAAAAGTTTTTTAACATGCTCTTACAAACATCAGGTGGTAAATATAAGCCTTAAAGGTACAGCAGATAATTAAGCTTCCTCATGCCTTGCACTGAAGACAGACTTTTGTGAAAGCTTTTCATTTTTGGTAGCAATCTTAGTACAGACTAACTTTTTACAGTTGTTTTGCATTTATAGTCTCAATTCTTATCAATATTGATGACTGGAATTTTCTTTTCAAATCGCGGTCTAAGTCCTGGCTTTAATGATTAAATCAAGACTGTGCAATAAGTTACTAAAAGATCAGGAAATAACATCTAACAAGGTCATGACACATTTAAGCTTTAAAAATTGTATTTTTATAGGCTCTTATGAAGATAATTAAATTTGCTCTGTTTAGTAAGATAAGTTTAGGGAAAAGTGGTTCATAAGAAAGTAGCTATTACCACACTATAGTAATTTACCAGCCCACAGTACAACAAAATCTTCTAGTCTCCTTGGAGTCCTTTGAAACATAATTTAAATGATTATATGCTGTGCTTATGAAAGGATAAGATAACAAAGGCACTGTTGACACATGCATCATTTCTCCAGTATCAGTTTTTCTATCTGGACATTAAAAGCTGACCAAATTTATGAGGAGCTGAAGGCAGGAACCTGCAGTAGGAGTTGTCAAGCAGCATTATTATCTGGGGTGGCAGCTTTTATGCTTGTGACAGGCAGGAGCACCACTGTGGGAAGATGGGTGTCCCTTCTTGGTCCTTCTGTGGTTCAGTAACTGAGTTTTTGCAAGCATCACCCCTAATTTACAAATGGAAAAGACATGTCCAGTTACTAGAGCTACTGGGGGATGAAAAGGAGTAATGGAGGAAGCAGACATAGTAATATGTTATCAGGGCATAGGGGATCAGAAGTAGGATAGGAGATGTTCTTTGTAGGTTCCATGTGAGGTAGAGGGAAGAGAATGAGCTGTGGGACCATGCCAGTGTGTTGAACGGTGCGATGTCTCTGTCAGTGCTGCTCTCACTTCATAAACAGCACGTCTTTGCTAGTCATGAAAAGAATGGCATTCTGATGCTGGGAAATTTTGTCTCAGGATATCTGTATTGGTGGAAGCTCTACCTCACTATACTTTAAAAGCGGTGTTTTTGTTACAGGGCTTATATCAGTTTTGCATTTTATCTTTTTTTTCTCTTTGAAAGCATGGCGACTTCAGAGCTTTTGATGTCTTATTTTGAATACAGTCATTATTGAGGCAGTTTTATAAGGACGAAGTTACGGTGTCAGCTGCTGTCAGTGGTTAGCCCAGCATAATCAGTGTACTCTGGCACAGAACTTCTTTCACTCAGGGTCTTCATGCTGTTCCAGTTTTGTTTCTGAGGCAGAGGTGCCTGTCAGCTCATTCCTTAGTCTTTCCCCTTCATCCTAGGAAGAAACTCTGATAAGCAGTAGATGCAAGTCAGAGAAGTGATACACAACAGTATTCTTCATGCATCTTCATCCCATTGTTCTTTCCTTGACTGTCAGTCTACATAGTTTCTTCACACCTGTGCAAGTTAAATGAAAATTTTGCTTTTATTCGCAAACTTTACTTGAAGGACTCCCTGCCAAAGATGTTCTTATTAAAATTGAGACTTACGGTTTTGCTTGGGCATACCTGAATACTGAAAAGACACTTTCAAATTAAACCAGTGATTTCTTTAATATCAAAATACAGAATGTTCATTTTGTCTTTTTTGAGTATGATGATTTTTGGAATAAACAATAATAAAAAAATATCCAACTGGACTACAGGCTTACCTTGAAATGTGTAGTCCAACAGACATAGTGAATAATGTTGAGGGTAGTTGATGTAAATATGCCCTATAGTTCTTAAATATTTAGTGTCACCTCTAAAGAAACTAATAGTGTGTACACAGAAAAGTGGTTTTTAGCTGTACTGTACTTAGTGGTAAGGAAGCTAAGCTGTTTAGCAAATTGAATGGCAGTACTAAAATTATATACATCTATATATAAATATATATGCATATAGGCCCACTCACATACATCATCAACTTGAAAATCTAATAATGCATCACAGATACACATCTTATTTTCTTGTAGTAAATTAGTTTTGTAAATGAGTAACATTTATTTTAGAAAGAGAGTTCAAGGATGACTTAGAGATTCTTTTTAGAGGCATGCTGTGGTATTTTCTTTGCACTTCACTTACTCTAGAATTGACTGCTTCTGTGTAAATGATGTGATAGGTGACAGTGATGCTTGAGTGCAGTATGCATTCAAAGAATGAGGTGGATGGTGTGGATGATTTTTAAAGTAGCCTCTGAAAACAAATTCTTTTTAAAATCTAGCTGCTTTTTTTTCCTTCCCTCCTCCTTTGGGTCCAGTCCTACTGTAGTGGCCCTCTGTTTGCTTAAATTTGTGCATTTTCTTGGTCTAAATACGTGTTTAGGTTCATGCTTACCACCAAAGTAACTGCAGACCTCTAAGTCTTTCTCAAACTGAGTTACTTCATTTTAAAAGAAAAAATAGGGATGACTGTAATATTGTCTCTAACTTGAATCCTTACACAATGGGATTAAATCCAGTGCTTGTTGACACTTGTGTCTTTAATCTAGTTTTATATGTAGCAGCTTTATGAAAAAGAAAAAACTTGTTACATAAAATGCAGCTCTGAACAGTGTAATTTATCTTTAAATATACTTTTTAAAATAGACCGTTTCAGATTATAAACACAGTGCTTTTGTGTGTAATGTTGATGCATTTCTTACTCCCCTCTAGGTTGTTTTCAACTGCACTGTATTATTATAGAAGTTTTTATCTACCAATGCTATGGAGATTTCTATGGACCTGATTAAATATTTCTTTCTATTCATGGCATTGAGGCTTAAGTGATATGAACCACTGGGAAAAAAGAAAAAACCCCACAGTTTGGTTTTTGTTTGGGCTTTTTTTTGTGTGGTGTTTTTTGGTTTTTTGTTTTTTTTTTTTTTTTTTTTTTTTTTAGTCCTTTTAATGATTTATTGATCCTTGCCTGTGCTCTGAAGTGGTTTTGTGTCTGAAACTTAGTGGATCTGAACATGGATTTTCTTTGTATACCTGGTTAAATGTGAATGTCATGTCTTCTTATGCCTTGTTTCTGTCTTGTTGGTCTGTGGCTAATCCTGCATTGCTTGTGGTCTTCTGTAAGAAAAGGGGTTTGTATACATGTAACAATGTTTAGCAAATCAATACGATGCTCAAATGAATAGCTTTCTCTATATCGAATGCCATAATATGAGGAATGTCCTCGTATTACCTGAAAAGAAACCAAATGTATGAGTGTACTCAGATGCACAGAGGCAGATGGGTTTTGCAAATGTCAGGTCCCCAGGCACAAACCTTGATGCAAATGCAGGTGCAGACAGTGCTAGAGCTGGTGTGGTGAATCCAGTGCATTTGGAGTGTATTGAACCTGCTCTGTGCATGCTGTGCAGCCAGCTTGTATGCTGTACGTGTACAGCAGGCTGCCAGATGTTTCAGAAGGGGCCACTAAATCGCTGGAGGAATCTTTTTATATGGACGAAATTCAGTATCAGTGTTGACAATATCTGCAGCCAATTCTCTGAAGGTAAAATTTCATCCCTTCTGTTTCTGTTTATGCATGTGTGTCTCCTGCCTTGGAAATGGCTTTTAATTCTGAGCTGCTATTTGCTTCATCTCCAGCATGGTGTTTCCCTCAGAGAGGCTTTTTCAGCTGAGCCGTGGGTTTGACAAGGAAAGCAGAATGTTTGTTGACATTACTTCAGGTTTCTTACTGCTGTGCACAATGGTTAATGGCATGGGAGAATGCAAATTATATACTTCACTTGCTGACTGTAGCAAGTTTGGAATTCGCTGTTAGGCTTGAGAAAGTAATTGCTGCCACATGTGGTTATACTTGGCTCCCTGTTAACTGGGATGAAGGTGAAAGAGGGTTTGAGAAGTTCTAGATAATAAAGAAATCTGGTGCAGAGATGTTTAGCTATTAAGAGCTGCTGAATCACAATGGACCTAATAACCAGATGGTTTTATGTATAAGCAGGTTCCTCTGCCTGCGAAACAGCTGGCTTGCTAATGGCTGCATTTAACGGAAACTACAGGTATGCACTTGGGTATTTTCTCACCTATTTTCATCTAAATTGGAAGAATTCTCTTTGCTACCTGGCTGTAAGTTAATGCGTAAGCTATGAAATGTAAGATTTTTAGTGACAAATTTGAGAAATGGGTTTTAAGGATTTTCCCCTCCTTACTAGGTATTACTATTATTACTGCATTCTGAAAGTAGCAAAATCTTTCTTGAAATTCTGTGTTCTATGGAAATCTGTGAGAAACATCCTTCAGGTAAGAAATGCCATCAAAGAATGTGACACTTATGTGGACAGCATTTTCAAAGACATTGCAATCACAATTATGGGTGAGACTTCTTGAAAGAAAGGCAAAAATGTTTTGTGACTGCGATGAATGGGAAGGGACACTTTCCTAGTTCTTTTGGAAAGGTGAGAAAATAAGCTAGAGCTAGCTAACATTTTCCATTTTTGTGAGGAAATGGTGGCAGTTGCAGATTTGATATCATATGCTGGCATTTTTCTAGAGAAAAATTTGAGGTGAAAAATGAAAGGGAAAAAGAACTCCAGGCACACCACTACAGTTAAGACTGTTGTAGTCAACTGTAGAAGCTGCTTAGGAAATTATATGCTGTTGTCTTGTATAGGGGAGGTTACGAACAGTAGCTTATAGCAAGGACTATGAAAGCTATTACCTTGACACACAGGGGAATATGTTAAGGATATAGTTTCAAATTCAATCCATTGTTTCATGACTAAGAGCTTAAAACACATCTTCCTAGGCTGGCAATGCTTTGGGCTATGCTTAAAAAGTTAGATTTTTCAGATTATTTTGTTTTGTTTTGTTTTATAGATCTATTTTATTTAAATGTGTTTCTAAATTTATTTTTTTTTCTTGTTCTAATTTGCAGCATTACTTTACTGTTCTTTTTGGCCATGAAGGGCAGAAGCCACTGGAGCTGCGTTGTGATGATGAAGCTGATGGAGATGAATGGGTAGAAGCTATTCACCAAGCTAGGTATGAAACCTGATTTTTAATCCTCAGTTCCATTTTATTGTAAATAAATTGATAATAATTTGAAAATCTAAATTGGATCTCTAGATGTCAAGAAATGTTGAAGTGAATTAGATGTGTATTGTGATTAATAGGTATGTTATAGGAAAAAATCCTCCTCCATGCTTACATCAATGTATATTAAAGATCAGGTTGGACAGGGCTTGGAGAAACCTGGTGTAGTGGAAGGTGTCCCTGTGGCAGGGGGTTGGTACTACATGAGCTTTTAGGTCTTCCAACTCAAACCAAACCGTGCTACGATTCCACGATTCCATGATTCTATGATTTTATCATTCATGAGTGTATCAGTTGAAATCAGTTAAAGAAGACCTACAGAAAACAACCCCTAGGATTGGTCCTCTGTTCGAGGCAGCGTTTGTTATAAGAATGAAGAAATAGTGATATGCCAAGTGAATAAATGAGTGTTTCTTAAAAAACTCATATATAGAAATAAATGTAAGAAAGAGGAGGTGTTGTGATTTAGCCCAGCTGGCAGCTAAGCACCACACAGCCACTTGCTGTATGGAATACCCCTTTGGCTAGTTCAGGTCAGGTGTCCTGTCTGTGCTCCCTCGCAGCTTCTTGTGCTCCTTCTCACTGGCAGAGCATGAGAGACTGAACAGTCCTTGATCAGAGCAAGCGCTGCTGAGCAACAACTAAACCATTGTTGTGTTATCAGCATTGTTCTCAGACTGAAGCCAAACCATAGCACTGTGACAGCTGCTAGGAAGAAATTAACTCTATCCCAGTGAACACCAGGACATAAGGTCAAACCATTATGATGATAAAGTGCAACAAATACAATTTTGACTTCAAAACAGACGTCCTGACCAACAATGCAGGTGTGCATGAAGAATGGGCAAGGTTTACAGTATAGTCTAAATGCAGACCATCTAGCTGAGGGTTTGTGAAATGGTTTGCGGAGGCATGTCTTTGCTGAAATGCACTTTCTCCGTCCTCCTCTGATAGACAGCTTATCTACAGTGCCATGGTAACACAGAAGGAACCAGGCAGCTTCTGAGCTGCTTAGGACATGAGCCATGTAAACAGAAGTGATTTTGCTTTGTAACTAAAAATGAATGCCACCAGCTAGTAGTTTATAAATTAGAACTTGTGAAATGAAGCTGAAACTGCAGCGGCTTTGTCGCCTGAGCATCCAGTCTTTGGTTCTGCATCCTCTTCTTAGCATTGGTACCTAACTGAATGTGGTCTTGTCCTTTCTTGGAAAGCAGCTGGTGGGTTGCGATATTAGGTGAACCACATTTTGCATGGTAGCCTGCTGGTAACCACATTATTTCAGACCTTGAGAAGCTATGAGGTTTTGAACTCTCCACCCATCCAGAAGCTTGTCTACCAGTGGGCAGTCCCATATTGCTGCAGGAAGGAAAGAGTAGGGAGATCTTCACCTTGTCTCTGGATCTAGGTCCATTCCTTTTGTGAAGTTCAACTGAAAGCAAGTGAAGGAAGAAGCGTGACTTTTTGCCTTGTGGTAAGGGCAATCAGGGGAAGCAGGATCGTACAGCTCCCTGTTCTCAAGATAATTTTCTCTTGCCCATTGCCTTGTGTAAAAGGCATGTAAGTGAGACATAACCCTGAGTTAAAATTTTTCTCTGCCTAGTTCAGTCCATGAATGTATCACACATGAATTTTCAAGGCAGAACTTAAGAGAAATTTGAGCTGGAGTTTAACAAAACATAGTTGAAAATATTGAGAACTTAACCTGTGAAGAAGTCAGTTGTGAGATTAAAGGTCAGGGTTGTTGAATTTTGACTCCACCAGAAAGTTATCACTGGTGGCTTTGGAAGACAACTGGGTCTCTGTTGTAAGCAAGATCAGTCTTTTTACCTCCATCTCTTTCATTATTTGATTTTTTTACCTTTGTTTGTGCCTATCTAAAATGGCAGTCTGAGAAATATCAAAGTGGGGACACTACTGTGACGGATAGTCTCATTTGGGGAATTTTCTTCATCTAATTTTCTCCATAGGTCTCTAAATTTCTTGGGGAGATTTTCAAGGGACTTGAACATGGCTTTTCTTGTTCTAGTATTCTTTTATTGGAGAAAATATGAGCAGGTGGCAAAATATTCTGAAATTCAGTTGCTAAGTGTAGAGTGTTGTATGATAATGTGTTTTTTCTGATGCTTTTCTACTTCACAGGGAGCTGATTTTGTTTGCTTTACATTGTGTCTAGCAAATCAACTTGGAGTTGCATAGTTAGTTATTTAACCATTGTGTCTTTTGCCAAAGATATATAATCACAGACTTGTTTGAGTTGGAAGGGACTTTAAGACTTATCCAGTTCCAACTCCCTGCCATGGGCAGGGACACCTTCCACTGGACCAGGTTGCTCCAAGACCTGTCCAACCTGGCCTTGTCAGTGCCTGTCTTAGTATTCCCAGGCTTATTTCACAGCACTCCCTCCCCTCCTCTGCTGGAGATGGGGAGCCCTAAGTCAGAGAAGCACCCAGCAGAGGAAGAACCGTGTGCAGCAGATTCCTCTGTTGCACATCCCACCCATCTACTAGTCACACCAGGTGCACCCCTGGCACTATCAGCAATGCCCTAGCAAAGGGCAGAGTCCTTCTTCCCTCCATAGTGGAGGAGAGCAACCCTAAACTTATTTGACAATAATTATCATCATCACAATGCAGAAGGCAGTGAAATACAGCTTTCGTGTGTGGCTGTCACGTTGACAAATCCACTGGTTGGCCAAGAAAGAAATTGGTGCATGTGTGCCTGTGACAAGTGGAGACTAGAACATCCAAGGCCTAGTTACCAGTCACGCTGAGTTTGTAAGGCAGTTACAGGAGAGGTGCATAGAGTTGGGTGCCTACATGTGTTCATACGTGCAGGCTTAGGGGCAGCTGTCCATCATTTCATGGGGGATCCACAGTGCATGTGTGTGCATGGTGTGGGTGTGTGAGGGAACTGGAAGTACATGGGTCCAGTTCTGGTTACTGGGGTAGACTAGGTGTCGTAAACCAATTACTGGATCCACAGTGTGCTGGGAAGAGGGGGATGCATGCACATATCTGAGTCATGGGGACTCCGTACCAGCAACTAGAGAGGATCTGTGGGCACTGGAGTACATCCGGAACCAGTTCCTGGACCAGTGGACAGGCTGCATGGATAGGATATTTTCTGGGAGCACCTATACTGTATTGCATCTATTTTTCCACTAGCATACCTTCATTCTCCTCTCTGATCAGTTTGAGGCAGGAACAGGATGAGACTGCTGGTGCTGTCTATGCCCAACTGAGCATAGAATATTTCTGTCTGTGTCGACCCCTTCATCCAGCTGTGTTTGTATGAACATGTGTGTTCATTTGTATTGGAATTACATGTCCAGGTTCAACGTAAGTGTAGAGAGCGGTGGCAGCCTCACCTCTATCAACCTACCAGCTCTGGCAGCCCCTACCACTTTGTTCTGTGGATCTAGCTAGATGTTATTTGGAAGGCAGATATGAGATTGCTTTGCCCATGTTTTGAGCGCTACTCAAATTCTCTCTCCCCCATTCCCAGGCAGCTGGAAACTACAAAATTACGGTTTATTATAGCACCAAGCCTCAAGTAATACAGTTTCTCCAACAGCAAGGCATTAGTAGCACAGCATTTGCTCTGAGCTTCCAGGCAGCTTTGAGCTACTATACTGAGTTTACAACTGCCTGTAAAATACTTTGTAAAATACACCCTGCATTAGCAAGTAAAGCATGCTAACAGATCTGAAAGCAAGCCTTTTTTTGTTTTGTTTTTCTTTTTTAAATTACCAGTTGGAAGGCAGTAGTAGCTCATCATACCATTTAAACACTGACCTAGCTGGAAGAAGCACTCCCCCAGCATAGCACTGCTGCTCTTCCATGTCCCAGCCATCCACTTCCCTCTCCCTTGTACAAGAACACAGGTGTGTTGCGTAGATGGTCACTGAACAGACACAGAAGAATTGAGATGATTAATACTAAGCAGGCAAAAAACCCCCACATAATTCCCTTTAGTGCAAACCAGTTTCCCAATTAAATTCACACTTGTGCCTGCATGAGAGAAAGGCTGGTAAAGGTGTGGGAATGGATGGTTGACTTACGAGAAGGACATCTGCTTCCTTCAGGAGCAACGTGGAATTATGCAGGGCTGCAGTGCACATGAAACTACAGCCTGAAGCACTTAAGACTTCCCAGTAAGCTTAAGTAGAAATGAGTGAGAAATTTGATGAGTACTGCATCCATATTAAAACAGAAAAGCGTAGAATATTTTGAGTTAAATGCAAAAAAAGAAAAACCACAAGCCCATAGAACAATTTGTAGGAGAGGGTGAAAAGTCTACCCCAGTGTATTGTGGGTGAAACAGATCTTTTCGTAAGAGGTCAAGTTCTGGAACAAGGCCCAGAACAGGACTTCCACATGCAGTCAGTGACAGGGGAATTAGGATTTGCCAGGAGTAAGTCCTCCAGCCCAGAAACATAACTTAGAAGAAGCAAACCTTACTCTGCCACCCTGGACATTACTGATCACTCAAAACACTGAGAATTCAAATAAAAATTAAGGAGATGAAAAGTAGGTATGGATGTGGCACTTAAATTAATAATATTAAAATATACTGCACCTCCCATTGCAAGCTCAGAAGCCAAACAGTCTCTCTCAAATGGGGATAGAGCACTGCAGAAAGGAACATAAGCAATGTAGCATGTAGCTGCAGCATGCAAAACCATGTCCACTCTAAACTATGTGCACAGTACCCCGCAAAATGACAAGTAGTTGCATCCCACCCCCAGTGAAATCTTCCAAGAAACAATGGACAGTGCACAGCAGGAAATACTTCAGGTATCAGTCTGCATCCAAACAAAGTGCCTGTTTATCTGGAGTGGGACATGGGATGCAGTGAGATTGTGTTATTTTTTCAACAGTCTGTTTGTGACTTGCAAAATAAACAAAACAACGGAAGAGATTTTGATGGCTGCAAACATGTACTTGGCAAAAAGGTAATGAAAAACAGTCCTAAGTTATATTTTGTATATGTTGATCTAAGAAAAAGGAGTGGAGGTGAAAGGAAAAAGAAAAAAGGCTCGACATCTTTGTCTCAGCTAAAATGTGGATTACCATGGCTACTCATGAGGATAAGACCCTCCAGAAAGCAATTAAATAATTCCATCTCACGGCCGCCAACATGTTCACAAAGAGCAGGATGATTACAGTCCTGTTTTCAATTTAAGAGTAGGGGGAATGCTCCCAATATCTCCTAGAATTTCGGCTTGAGACACCTGAGATACTACAAAAAAAAAAAAAAAAAAAAGTATCTTCAAAAGGCTACACAAAATGTAAGACAGCAATTCAAAACACAAACCTGACAGAATGGTCAGAGATGTCTTGGGCTAGCATCAAATGAGTAGTGACAGTTGAAAAGTTGCAAAGCTTGTCCCATTTGTCAAAAATAAGGACGAACTCAAGGAAAAATTCTAAATCATGGTGCAGGCAAAATTTAATCCCTGAAGCAAATCTGTTCTATTTTGTTTGATTAAGTTGGCAAGAAAAATCTAATGCAATAGTCTAAAGCTATTTTAACTTCTTTGTTCAGGATAGCTGGTCACTCTACTGGATGTTCTTGTCTCCACCTGTGGCAGGCACAAATGCACGTGTGCAAATGAATTTCTTAGTCAACCACCCAGCCTCATGGTCTTTCCGGTAGCTGGGTTGGATCTCCTGTGTCCTCCAGTCATCAAATCACAGAGTCTCTGATGATCCAACCTAAACTTAGTGCATCTCCCAACCCCAGGCTTCCCAGCAGCTGATCCTACTCTCCAGCTAGCGAGGCATGACAGAGGCTGGTGATCACACACTGATACATGCACCCAAACTATACATGCACACTTCCATCTCTCCAGTGCAGGCACAGGGGGACATATGGCCCCTCAGTCCCAATTCCAGCAGCTGGCACTTTTAGTTCCATGGATGTGTATATGGAATCCCCTCACCAAGGAAAGTAATTAGAAGTGAAGTTTAATAAGAAGGCAAATGGGGCTGTGCTGATCAAGTGCAGAGCATGGCCAAGCAAGTGTTTTGGTCAAACTGGTTACTTGTGACCCTTTATCCACTTTTATCCCCTTACCTCTGTGTTTTTCCAAGCTTCCTCCTCCTCAAACCTTCCTCATCCATCCCTTTTCCTGCCTTTGATTTTTAAATATCCTTTGATCCTTAAACATCCCATAACAAGCCTTGTGCAATCCTAAAATGCTTTTTCCTGTATCACATAGTATGTTTCATACCTCTATAGTTGGTAACTCTTCTCAGCCTGAAAGATGATGTGGGGAGCCTTCCCACTGACTCGTCTTGATGGGTTTGACCATACCTCCTGTGCATCTTGTACTGCACAGCATGGAAATCTGTTTTTTTCCCCTAGAAGGCCTTTGCGCTGGAGCAGACATCTCATTGCTGCTGCAGAGAGCTCCTTAAGTTCCTCAGTGGGGCTTGTAGGTCTTGGCAGACAGCTTTAGATAACTTGGACACGAAACTTCAAAAGGAATGGTTATACTGGTAATTACAGCTGTGCAGAAGGTTGGTGTGGTAGCTGTTTTCTAAGGGAACATTTGAAATCCCTCCAATCACACTTTCTGGAGACAGTAGCTGCAAGTTCTATCAGCATTCTGAAGCCTCAGGTTGCCCTGCAAGGAGTGTCCTTTCCATTGTATATAGTGTGGATTTCATGGCTGCTGTAGAACTCGTGTTTTGGTTTTGTGTAATGGAAAAAGGTGCCTTTCTGCTCCAGTTTTTTTGTAAATTAATTCCTGTAGTCACATTTTCCTAGATAAAGGAGTGCCAGGACAACTGGAACTCCTGGTTTTAGTATGAGTTATGAGTCTAATGGGTAACACATTGGCTAGTGAGATGTGTTCTCATGATTGTCTCGTTCTGACAGAGGAGGGTAGCATTCCCCTCCCCACATACCCATGCTCCTAGAGTAAGCCATTTCCTAACTAACATGGTTTGAGTGCTGCACGAAACCTCCTATGGTTGTTTGGCCACCCTTCAAAAATATTCTTTATTCCAGTTTGTACTTCCCTTTTTCAACTAAATGGATATTGTAGTAAAAATCGTTTGGAGTATGTTCTTCTCATGCTCCCCCATGCATTACACAGTCCTATACACACATACCTACCCTCTAAGTCCTGGTTGCTGTAGCTGTTCACCAGCCCAAGTGCCGTTTCCTACCAGTTTTACTGGAAATCAGCAGACAACCTCTTTTACAGCCTTTCTAAACAGTTGTCCATGCATGTCTGAAAACCCATCTTAATTTTGTATTTTCTGAGAGCCTCATCTCTGTAATCCTCACAGACATAGGTGTCCTTTGATTTCCCATATCATACAGGAGTTAATTAAAGTTTATAGTTCTTGTGTACAGGTAGTCCCTCAGTTCTCCTTGGTTAAGAGTCATGGGGGTAGATTGTGTAAGCTTTATTGCGACTTTTACTATTTCCATCCCTAGTGTGGCTGTTCATATGCTATTAGACTTTAAAACCTCCTTTGTTAAGGAGTTCTTTAACTGCCTGAATATGATTTGTATGGGCAGATGTAGGCCATTTCTTTTGCTTTCCAGATCCCAACAGCCATATTGCGTGGCTTTTATAAAGAGTTGATTAGGTTGTCCATTTTGCATTTCAGAAGGATAATTTGATATGACCAATGCCTGATTCTTGCAGCTGCCTTCAGTACAATTAGCATAGAGTGATCCAATGAACCATAACTCCGGCCTGAATTTGGTACAAAAATCATTTGTATTTGCTGATAGCATTACTGGAACCTTTGTCTTGGCCTGCTACCACAACAAGGAGATTCTAATAATGAGGTATTGGTTAAACTTTCACACATTTTTCCGTATTTTCTGAACATGTCAGCTCTCACAGGGCATAAATGATGCATCATTTCTCTCAGGACTTTCTTCAATTCTTCCTGTCTCTAGATAGTGGTAGGTAGTGGTCAAGCAGAGCTTAAGGTTCTTGAAATATCTAGTCCAGAACTCCTTTGAGTCCTGTCTCTACAGATGATAGTAGGAAATAGGTACAGCCTCAGCTTTCAGGATGCTCTTTCTTTTGAGTCTTAGCAGATATTATTATAAATTTGTAGCACTGCTTCTCTCAATGAAATGTTAATGCCTTTCATAGAAAGCTGTGGTTCACAGCAGTTGCTTCTTTCTATTAAATGATATCCAAGCCAGAGAACTAGATCTAGGTTGGCTGCTTACAAGTTGTTGTATGATTTTTTCATCTTCCTTTGACATTTAAGCACTTTGGTACACTTTTCTGTAACAAAGGAGTTTGTATACATGTGTAAGCAAGTCAGTATTGAAACCCCACACTCTTGAAAGGCTCCTGACATTATGCTGGATATCCAGGTTAGCACTTTCGGCATGATGATATTTAACTCATGCATACAGAGAGATGGTTGAAAAGGGCTGTGGGAAGCATGTGAAGTTTATTCCAGAATCTTCCTTTCCCATAACAAGTAGCACTTTTGAGAAGGAAAATGAATAGCCTATTCTAAGATTGTGTAGGTGTACATAGGCATTTCTAATTAACTCCTCTTCATGTTGCTCATTATGGCAGTGAAGGAAATGTTTGGTTTCTAGGCAGAGGTTGACATTTTAGACAGCCAAAGCCACTGACGAGGCAAAATACTCTGCATACATCTCAAAAGTACAAAACCTTTCAGTCTTCCATAACAAAGTTTGTTTTCCGTAGTAAAGCAAGACTGTGGAAATCTGGCATAATGCATTTAAAGGAACTGAAAAATCTAGATGAAGTTTCTTCCCCTAAAGGAGGAAAATAAAAATAAAAAAAGTGAAAGAAAAACATCATATATAAAGTACCTCGAGTCTTACGTCAGCTCTGACTGCAGCTGCTCTTCACCCTTTGTGATTCTGTGCCCTACTAATTTCCTGCGTCTTGAATAAAAGCAAAGCCAAATCGGTCAAATTCTGTATTGGAAATATTTGGTAGCAAAAGTTTAAGAAAATTTTAAAAATAACAAACAAGAAAAGGTGGTCACCTATCTGCATCTGGATAAAACTATGCTTTATGTTCAATGTAAATCAGGATGGTACTGCAGGCACTAAGGAATGCATTTTCTTACATATGTTACATGTATTTCTGTCTTCATAACGTCTTTTATTGTAAAGCAACCAGTGTTGTATATCTAACCCAGACACTTTTTATCATGTACGAATATCCCTTAGGGTAGAAAGAAATTACGTACTGTGATTTCTGAAAGAAACAGGATTCTTGAAAAACAAGAAGATTATTATCAAACAATTTTAAAGGACTAAATCTCACACTTTATTACTGTTTATTGCACAGTTAAAATACATGGATTACTTAATGACAGATTTTTTATGTGTGTTGTTTAACTTGCTGGAAGAGATGCCGTGAGCTTTTGTTTTGTCATCATTGTTTGCTGTTGCAGTAGTCAAAATATAACAACAAATGCAATAGAATTAAATTCACTTCTCATTCTTTTCATAATCTACTCAAGGAGGAAAAGCTTTTGCTTTATGACAGCAGTTTTTAAAAAACTTAAGCTTGTTTTCCAGGTTAATTGTTGAATTTAGCTGCTGTACTCAACATTTGCCCCCTCTGGTATATAACTGCACTAATACCAATTGAAGTGGAAGTAAATGTATATATGAAAAATAATTAACTGTAGAGGATGTTCATAATTACATTTTAAACAGCCTTACAGTATTTAATAGCAAATGTTAATTTTTTCATGAGTGCTGTAAGAAGTAGAAAGACTTTTAAGAGGAAAAGGTGTTCAATCCAGAAATTCCTTTTGTAAAATCCTTCGCTAATTGAGCAGTGTAAGAAGATATGATAGTCAGGATTTTTAATGATAGATCATAAAATAGGAAGAGATCCCTTATCAAAGGTTTAGGGCTTTGTTCTGTTGTGTTTTGTGCAGGTTGGTCTATATCTTGTAAAATTATTTAACTCTCAGGGGAATAAGCTTCCGGAAACCCAGGTAAAGAGGCAGTCTGTGTTTGTAAATCTTGCTGAATGAAGGCCAGCAAACAAGCACGTAGTTTCTGCCCATTCAGATTATCTTTGTGAGAAGGACTGTATCACATGGAAGAGCAGCCTGATGAAGAAGTTGCATAGGAAGAAACTGATTCCTCCTTTACCTGAAGATGTGAACAGTACCTCCAGTACAGTGCTGATCACTGCTCTGATTGTGATACCTAATAGCATTAGGGATACCATACCTTTTCAGGAAAATACAAATCAATGGCATTTTGCTGCCTGAGATCTTAAAGAAAAACCTGATACCATAGTTCCTGTTACTAATTAGAATAAATGCATTTATTTGAGTAATCTCAAACTGGGCTAACCAATAAAATAGATGTTAGCAAACTTAAGTAACAGTTATTCAGGATAGATGTGATTATTTCTGAGCAAACTGATCTCGCTGAAGATGTCCCTGCTCATTTTAGGATGGCTAAACTAAGTCATCTTTGAAGGTCCCTTCCAACCCCTAAGTGTTCTGTGGTTCTATGATTCTGTGATGGGAATTCTTCCATAAAGAGATGCAGCAGGTGAAGAGAATTAGAAATAGTTCTGATGAATCTCCTCCCAAAAAGATGGGGGGAGGGAGGGAAGCAGCCCTTAACATAAAAAATTGAATTAATAGAATTCTTGGGCTTAGCCTGAGGATTACAAACTCATAAAAAGGATCAGTGCAATTGTCTTGCTTTCAGTAGCTGGGTACTGTGAAACTGGGTACTGCTAGCACCTATGACTAAAAAGGATATTGGACACTGTAAGTTTGGAGGATTTATGATCAAGCTATTAATTTTATATTAGGCCAAAGAAACACAGTTTTGCAGTTTTGTCATTGGTGCAATGTTTATTCTGACAATATCTCATAAGGGGATATGAAAGACAGTATTTGCCTATTTTTACTAATGTAAATGTTTTTCCTTTTAGTTATTCAGATATTCTGATTGAAAGAGAGGTGTTAATGCAGAAGTACATTCATCTTGTCCAGATTGTAGAGACTGAAAAGATTGCAGCTAATCAGCTTCGACATCAGCTTGAAGATCAAGATACAGAAATTGAAAGACTTAAATCTGAGGTATGTGCCACAGCCATCAAGCAGTCCCTGAGAAGCTGTGGCTGCCCCATCCCTTAAAGTGTTCAAGACCAGGTTGGATGAGGCTTGGAGCAACCTGGTCTAGTGGAAGGTGTCAGTGCCCGTGGTTGGGGGGGTTGGAACTGAGCGAGCTTTAAGGTTCCTTCCAACCCAGACCAATCTGTGTTTCTGTGAATTATGACATTTTGCTCTGTGCATCGCAGTAATATTCAATATTTCTGTAATATTTGTGAAAATAATGGAAACCAGTAAGGTTAATATGTGATAGTCTCCCTGTAAACCCCTGGCTAAATGCTTTTTTCAGCACTCTTGAATATTTATTCTTTCAGTATTTTCAAAATATTTTTTCTGTTGGTTCTGTAACTGAGAATCTCATTAGCTTGAGAAAACATTTAATGAATCATTGTTTTTGTCAGATTGTAGCTCTCAACAAAACAAAAGAAAGAATGCGGCCTTATCAAGGCAACCAGGAAGAAGAGAACCCAGATATTAAAAAAATTAAAAAGGTAATTTTCTTAAGAGGAGAAGGGTGGGATGGGGGTGTATGTCTGTGTTTTAGTCTGTCTAGTTTTGTCTTCATTTATTTTTCATTGAATACAGTCAAACAGCAAGATTCCTTTTGCTCTGCCCTTACTTAAACCTCAAATTACATCAGCTTCCTATGTTTCAGTGCCACATTTATCCCATGGTGTATTTGTTACTTACGTATTCATTTTTACTTACAAGATACATATCTGGTTTCTTAAAGAAGCTTGCACATTGTGCTCAACTGCTTGTTAAGGCTGAAATTAAGTCATGGTCTGTGTGCTCTGGGAATCAAGTGTGTAAGTGACTTTATACTCCTTTCTGATGAAAATGCTTATAAAGATGTAAGAGAATCACCTTTATTCTGCCACTGAAGCTGGAATGCAAATATTACAAATGCAGAGAGCAGTCTGGTTTAAGTTGTCCCCTGCTCTGTTTCATGGTGATTGTTTCAGGATACTATTGCCAGTGTTCTTCATACCAAGGGCAGAATTGTCCCACTCTATGGCATTTACATGTGCAGCTTTTGGCAGTATTGCTCAAGACTGGCTGTAACCAGCCTCCAGAACTTTGCCTATTGCTGACTCTCTCCAGTTCTAGTGCAGAAGCATGAATGGAATTCATCACATCTTCAAGTGTGAATGGAATTCAGGCTAGATGTGGTTCCATAGGTGTTACCCTTATTCTCACAGTGTTCAGTCTCTTGAATTACATAATATCCTTTATGTGTTGTGGACTTAGTTCCTGACTTTTTCTGGCTCATGTGGTCTTAAGTCAGGGTCAGCACTGAGCTTGTGTGAATTTTCGTTTTCACATGGATTAAGCATTGTAGGAGGAGCTAGAAATGTCTCTTTCAGTAGAAGGAGAGCTCTGATTTTGTATATAATTCACTGCATTGTACATCTTGATTGTTCTGGCAATGGACCATTTTTAAAAAGTTAGTTATTCAAAGTAAACTGATGTCAGTGAGATTCTGCGTTTCTCTTTCAAGATGAATGATCTCCACATCAAGATCAGGACAAAGACATACCGAAATTTTCTATGACTGTATATAGACCTTTTCTGTAATCTTTAATCTACTTGTAACTTCAATGGGTATTATGCTTAAGCAGATTTTTCCACGACACAGAGGTGCTTTTCAAGAATGCCAAAAATCTGTTTCTTCTGGATAGTAGTATTGCTTGCCTAGGTGTCTGGTACTAAGCAGTGTATTGATACATAGCTTTAAATACACATGCTAAGTGGCTTCTATTCAAAACTGAAAACAGCTATTTTAGTATTATGTCAGCAGAGATGTCCATCTTGAAATGAGTTACGTGGAGGCATTGCACAATACTGTTGGGGGTGTAAGAGAAATGCCTAAAGGGAGGTAAAAGGAGAGAAAAAGCCTACACAGTGTGTAGCATGGTTGTGCATGATGGGGAAAAGTATGTACAGTGTTTGAGCTTGCAGTAGAAGATACTTTACTATGGATGGGATGTTATCTCAGTTTGTTTCCTGGCAACAAGTATGACCAAATGGTTGTAGGAATTTTATTAACAACAAAAAAAAAAAATTCAAGAACAATTATAGATCAATAAAGACTTGTTTGTTTGTTTTTTAAACAGAGGTATTTTGTTTAGGGTCTTAGTTCTACAAGGAAGAGCTTATGATCAGTTATGTAATGTTTTTTTTCTGATTCTTGTTTTCTGCTTGGTTCATTTTTAGGTCCAGAGCTTTATGCGGGGGTGGTTATGTAGAAGAAAATGGAAAACTATTGTCCAAGATTATATTTGTTCTCCGCATGCAGAAAGTATGAGAAAAAGGAATCAGATAGTTTTTAACATGGTGGAAGCTGAATCTGAATATGTACATCAACTTTATGTTCTTGTGAACTGTTTTCTGCGGCCCTTAAGAATGGCTGCAAGTTCAAAGAAGCCACCTATCAGTCATGATGATGTTAGCAGCATTTTCCTCAACAGGTATGGGGATTTTTGTTTGCTTTCTGGGGGTTTCTCTGACCACTTCTTCCCATTCTCCTTCAGTTTACAGTGATGAGCTCTGGCACTTGTTTGTTTTTTTTCTCTGATGGAAGCAATGTCACTAACATAGGCAGTGTTTCCAGGGTAAAAGGTAAGGTGCTGTTGGTGATGCTGTTTGAAACCAGCTAGACCTCTTTGTCTCTTTACATTCTATTTCTTCCTCTGCTAGAGGAAAAAAAAGAACAAATGACAAATCGTGCCTCTCAGGGCAGTTCTTATAATTTTCTGTCACTTTTCCTGTTTCTTTTTCTCTTAAGAGAGCAAAATTGGACTTAGTGGCCTCATATGATCCAGATAAGACCCTGAGGAGAGTACATCAAATCTTCTATTTTCTGTTGTCCTGCCTAAGGAGCCTCCTTCCCTCTCACTTGTCTTTTCACATCCTACAAATGAAAGAATTGCTTTTTGCAATAAGCATCCAAGTACTATAGTAATGAGTATGTACAAAAAAGCCAGCAGGCGTCTAACATCTGATACACAGTTGGGATTGTATCCATGTCTGGCCCAGCCTCCTAATAAATGGAATGTGTTCCTTTGGTTACGAGACAAGTTTCACTTTCATAGCTCATTCATGATCACTATACTGTATGGGTTTTCTTGAAACTGGGATATCCCCTACTTCTGTTGACCTCATAAGCTAAAATACAGTATTAAGGTTCATGTTACAGAAAAGTTGTAAACTTCAGATCTTAAACAGCAGAAAGCAAGATTGTAGATTACTACCATTAAGTTGAGTTTTCTGCGTCTTACTAGTCCTCTTAAATAGCTGAATGCATTGTCAAGGATATTAATGAAACTATGAAATGCTATTTAATAGATGATTTAATTTAAAAGATCTAAACAGATAGAGTATGCTTTATGCACCTAATACTACATATTTTTTAGGCACACTACACTCAAATTTTTAATGCATGCAACAAAAGTAAGCACTTACTTCCATAATAATAACCATCTTCTGATGCAAAAATCCTACTAACCAGGAAGAGGTGCTTTTCTGTGAATTATTAATCAGAAAATAAAACATTAATTATCTCTTTGTTTGTTTACATACTTATTTTTCAGTGAAACTATCATGTTTCTTCATGAGATATTTCACCAAGGCTTAAAAGCAAGAATAGCTAACTGGCCTACCTTAATCCTAGGTAAGTAACTATATTTTATCTAGAGATACAATTTTCATATTTAGTTTTGAAATTACAGTAAGGTTTGGGTTTTGTTTGGTTGGTTGGTTTTGGATTTGTTTTTTTGTTTTGTATTTTTGTGTTGTTTTTTTTTTTTTTTTTTAAACCTGTTTGAATGAAACACATCTCCAGAACTAACACCACAAGATCTGGTATAGTGGGAGTCCCATGTGAGTGGTATTGCCTGCATTCCAGTTGATAAATGAGAATGCTTCTTCCCTAAGCATTGATTAGACAAGGGCGCTGGAACTTTCTGTGATATTGTCTGGTTATTAGCTAACCAGAACAACCATGTTTTGTCAGGTAAAAGAGCCAAGTTTAATATTTCTGAAATATCAGTGTATTTGAAACAGAACTGATTATAGTAATTCACTTCCATAGAACATAGTAGTTTCTTTAAAAATATCTTTCAAGAGATGAGCAGCTGGGAAAAAAAAAGCATTTCTTGACTTTTCTAGCTGATCTATTTGACATTCTACTGCCAATGCTGAACATATATCAAGAATTTGTTCGGAATCATCAATATAGTCTACAAGTACTGGCAAATTGTAAGCAAAACAGAGATTTTGACAAACTCTTGAAGCAATATGAAGCCAACCCAGCATGTGAGGGGCGAATGCTGGAAACTTTCCTTACTTACCCCATGTTTCAGGTAGTTTTTGTATATTTTCTGTGACTATTTGTTTTTAATGCTTGATTGACTCATTTTGTGTTGCTGATATTACAATTGATTGAAGATTATTCTTGCCTAACTTAAACCACTTTCATGCAAATTAATCTGTTTTTAATTTATTTTGTTATTATGCTGAACCTTTGCCTGTAGAGATATTTTCCCCAACTGTACTGCTTCATGTCTATTGAGAATCTTAGGTATGTTGAAGGAGAATGTGGGATGAAGACTAGAAGCAAAAAAGCTGAGAAACAGTCACTCTACTTCTGCCTGCTACAGGATTATGAAGCAGGCCAGAGAGGAGTAATAATATCTAGTATAGCAAGTTAGAGTAGCGACAAACATTTTAATAGGAATCATTTTGAACTTCCGTGCCACTTTCTTCTCTAGTGACTTGATCTTTAGAAAATTATATTGCAGAAGTTTTAAGAACTTTATTTATCTTGATATTTTGTCTTGATCTGCCTGGATTAATAACTTGCAGCTGTTTTAAGAGGACTGTGAAACACTGGTCTGACGATTTTGTGCCTTTTACGTTTAACCTAATATTTTACTCATCAAGAGAATAGTGAACTCCCTCTGTGTCAGCGATACTTGTGTTAGTGCTAGTTATTAACATTTTCTTTTTTTTTTAGTGTAGAGCTTATGTATTGTACAGTTTGGGGATTTTTTTGGTTAAGATAAAATAAGGTAATGGGATCTTAGAAGGGAGAGAGGGGATCCTGTTCATATGTGGTGGAGGATATAATTGCTGATGACTTTTAATTTCACCATTATAAGTCACATCTTCTTCTCCCAAATAACTTTTATTCTGTAAAGACAAGTTATACTGCTGTATCTCTTGTTTCTGGTTAAAAGCCCTGAAACTGCTTGAAGTAATAATAAATGGATCAGGATCCTTGTGTTACCCTGTGGTCTTTAATAGCCAAATACTGCATATTCTTCAGTGTCCATTAGTGCAATGTGAGTTTTATCTAAATGCAAACAGGTTAGCTGATGTTTTCAAATTCACAAGAAATTTAGATGCACATATCCTATTAGAATTGAGGGAAGGCTTGTGTGGATCTCCCAGGGAGTTTTGAAAATTTTCTTTATTGGCAGTGGAATAGCCTTAGAATTAGAATTTCCTTAGAATATGTTAAATGGATATTGCGCTTCCTCAAACTGAAAGTATACATATACATATACAGCCTCTGTCACCTAAAAGTTAAGTCATTTTGGTGGTAGTTACATTTAGAATGTATGTATAATCATGTAGCTGTGGATATTAATTTAAAAAAAATATGTTTGCAAAACTTTTCTGATAAAAGTAATGGCTAATATACAGCAAAAAGCTGTACTGGAGTTATTCTTTTATAGACTTACTTACTTCATACTTAATTTATTTTAAGATTCCTAGGTATATTATATCACTTCATGAACTACTGGCTCACACACCACATGAACATGTTGAGCGAAAAAGCCTTGAATTTGCTAAATCTAAACTAGAAGAACTTTCAAGGTAAGATTTTTCTACCTTTCTACCTTTCTAATGGCTGATAATCTTGCATCAAAAGGTTTTGAAATGAAAAATTTATATTCTTTATTTTGGCTTGGTTTTGGTCTTTTTTTTTTTAAAAAAAAAACAAAAAAAACACAACTTCTGAAGAAAAGGATCAAAACCAAAACAAAATGAAGGTAATGAAAAATAAACCCCCAAATATCTCATCCTACTGTTTTATCTCTTCTGTTTTTGTTTTTTCTTTTTTTTTTTTTTTTTTTGGCTAATGTAAATCCATAAGTGTGTCCTGGTATTTTGGATAGGGGAGAATCTGAGTTGCCATAGGAGCCACCTGCTTCTGGATTTCGAGCAAAGCAATTTTGTTTCTATAGAGAAATACATATATATTTTTTGCAGTTTAAAGGGGGGCATTTTTCGATACTCTGTGACAGTGGCTCTTGAAAAGTACTGAGTTCTCAGTCTGTGTTATAATTTAAGTGCATTAATGAAATAAGTGATTTTCACGTACGCTTCAGATAATGCCAAATAAACAGGAGTTAAAGATAGCTTTAGAGAACTGGTGCTCCCTGCAGAAGTCTGCAAAATTAAGCTCTTCCCTAAACTCCCAGACCATTCTTGGGTGTTCGCCTCTTTCAGCCCAGTAAGAAATTTGGTTGTTATCTCCGGGAGACAAAGTTTGCTTCTGTGAACAAAGAAATGCTGCATGAACTCCAGAATATAAATCTAGGATATCTGGAGTATTCACCAAGAATGTACTTTGGAAATATTTAAATATTCCCAAAGTATGTAAATACTTTACATATTAAATACTTCACATATTAAATACTTTACAAAATATTTTGTAGAGTATTTGATATGTAAAATAGGGATAAATCTATAGTTTTAGTTAATTGCATGCTCTTGACTGGTCAGTTTTCTTTATTCTCTTAAGACAAAGTTGCTATCATGTGCTAACCACTTGTTAATTTAGAGCTTATTATTTTTCTCTTTTTGGTCCTTCTGTATATTTAACAGAGGCAGCTATTTGAGTCAGGTCATGTTGTGCTACCTCTTCAAGCTCTAACTTCTTGAAGAGCGGGGAGGGGAATATCTTTTACAGAAATGCCTGAGTTTGATTCCGGCGGTGTTGCGTAAGTTCTGCCCTGTTCCAAGGCCATCTGAAGCAGAAAGAAGTAATGGCTCCTTTCCACTCAAGCAAAACAAAGAATTTCTCTGGCCAGGGTTTTGTATATAAGCAGGTCAATCAGCTTTGACTTGGATTCAACTCGGAAGTCAGAGTTCATTGATGAGCCAACTAGCTGATCACTGAGTGTTCAAAATTGAGGCTGAGACCGATTGATTTTTCTCTGTTTATAAGGCAGGCAGTATAGACCTTAAGTACAAAACTTTGTGACTAATTTCCATCTTTTTAATGCAGTTCTGAGGGAGGAGGAACTTTCAGATAGTGCAGTCCAGTCCCAATTTAGGAAAATACTATACATCACAATACCATATAAACATCTGGGTTGGTTTTAGGCTTGAAAAGAGTCTATATTTCTCTTTGTAAGGGAAGGTTGCTTGTGAAAATAAGTGGAAGAAAGTACGTGGTAAGCCATCAACAACATTTGTGTGGTTGTTATAGGAATCAAGGTGGAAGTGAATGATACACTGAGGTGGAAACGGAAGCAGAGCAGAGCGGGAAACTTAAGTTATGGGCAAAGACTCTACGATGTGTTATATAGGTAACACAAAATGCTGGGAACGACTTCCAGGTTCGTAGCAGCCTAGTCTATTAAGGATCAAGAAGTACTGTTCTACCAGGTGTGATGGGTTTTTAGCTTAGTGGCATCTTCTAAATGGGCTTAGGAATGATCTAAAAATAAGTCTAAAAAAATTGTTTCCACTGCTGGAAAAGCTAAATTACTGCACAAATTATTTGAAAGGGAGGGAAAAAACAGGCATGAAGCTTGGTATAGAGTGTTTATGTACTGCATAGATATACAGCTGGCTGTGTAAGTGCAAGTGAAAATGGACACAACAGGTACGAGATACATTCCCAAATTTAAGATGTATTTTGTATTGTCTCTAACAGAGTGATGCATGATGAAGTGAGTGACACAGAAAACATCCGGAAGAATCTAGCCATAGAAAGAACGATAGTAGAAGGCTGTGATATATTACTAGATACCAGTCAAACCTTTATACGCCAAGGTAAGACATTCTTTTTTAAAGCTATCTATGTAATAATGACAAAACTGTACTAAACACAGCAGGGTTCATCTGATCACTGCATTGAGCACAGCAAACATCCTTAGACTATTGGTGGTCTGTGGAGGGTAAGTCACAAAATGCCCTGATCATAGAATCATAGAATAGTCAGGGTTGGAAAGGATTTAAGATCATCTAGTTTCAACCCCCCCTACCATGGGCAGGGACACCTCCCACTAAATCATGCCATCCAAGGCTCTGTCCAGCCTGGCCTTGAACACTGCCAGGGGTGGAGCATTCCGAACTTCCCTGGGCAACCCATTCCAGTGCCTCACCACCCTTATTGTAAAGAACTTCCTCCTTATATCCAGTCTAAACTTCCCCTGTTGAAGTTTAAACCCATTACCCCCTGTCCTATCACTACAGTCCTAATGAAGAGTCCCTCCCCAACATCCCTATAGGCCCCCTTCAGATACTGGAAGGCTGCTAGGAGGTCTCCATGCAGCCTTCTCTTCTGCAGGCTGAGCAGCCCCAACTTTCTCAGCCTATCTTCATATGGGAGGTGCTGCAGTCCCCTGATCATCCTCATGGCCCTCCTCTGGACTTATTCCAACAGTTCCATGTCCTTTTTATGTTGAGGACACCAGAACTGCACACAATACTCCAAGTGAGGTCTCATGAGAGCAGAGTAGAGGGGCAGGATCACCTCCTTCGACCTGCTGGTCATGGTCCTTTTGATGCAGCCCAGGATACGGTTGGCTTTCTGGGCTGCAAGCGCACACTGGCGTCTCATGTTCATTTTCTCATCAACCAACACCCCCAAGTCATTCACCGCAGAGCTGCTCTGAATCTCTTCTTTGCCGAGCCTGTAGCTGTGCCTGGGATTGCTCCGACCCAGGTGTAGGACCTTGCACTTGGCATGGTTAGGCTTCATGAGGTTGGCATCAGCCCACCTCACAAGCATGTCTAGGTCCCTCTGGATGGCATTCCTTCCCTCCAATGTACCAACTGAACCACACAGCTTGGTGTCATCGGCAAACTTGCTGAAGGCACACTCAATCCCACTGTCCACGTCACCCACAAAGATGTTGAACAAGACCGTTCCCAACACTGATCCCTGAGAGACCCCACTCATTACTGATCTCCAGCTGGACATGGAGCTATTCAGCACTACTCTTTGTGTGTGGCCATCCAGCCAGTTCTTTATCTAGTGAGTGGTTCATCTATCAAATTGATGTCTTTCCAACTTAGAGAGAAGGATGTCATGTGAGACAGTGTCAAAGGCTTTACACAAGTCCAGGTAGATGACATCAACTGCTCTAGCCCTGTCCATCAGTTCTGTAGCTCCACCATAGAAGGCCACCAGATTGGTCAGGCAGGATTTCCCCTTAGTGAAGCCATGCTGGGTGTCACCAAGCACCTTGTTGTTTCTCATGTGCCTCAGCATGCCTTCCAGGAGAATCCGCTCCAAGATTTTGCCAGGCATAGAGGTGAGACTGACTGGTCTGTAGCTCCCCGACTCATCCATTTTCCCCTTCTTGAAAATGAGGATTATATTTCCCTTTTTCCAGTCATTGGGACCTTCACCTGACTGCCATGATTTTTCAGATATGATGGACAGTGGCTTAGCAGCTTCATTTGCCAGCTCCTTCAGGACCCATGGATGGATTTCATCAGGTCCCATGGACTTATATACGATCTTTTAAAAACAAGTTAGTAGTTTTGTATACAGTAACTGCAGATCTGTATGTAGCATAGGGTCTTCACTGGGAAAAGCTTCTTTGAGTCTGAAAAGCATTAAATGTATTTAGGATGCACCTAAATTACAGACCTTTCATGAGGTCTTTCCTTGAGCCTCAGCAGAACAGTTGGTATTTAGTAGAGCTGGTAATTGATAGGCTTTGTATACATTTTGAAATCTATTCTATAGCTGTTTCTGTAGTCATGTGGCCAAACTATGAAACTTTCTGTAATAATTGCCAAGATTGTTTGTATGACAGTCACTATTAAATTGCTTGAGTCTTCATTAAATGTATATTTGTTGTAACTGAGGTATTTAAAGAGTTATAAATATGGCTTTAAGAAAAATGTAGAGCTGTTGTGTTGTATCCACAGCCAAAAAAACATAGGGCTGTGATAATCCTAGATTGACCTTAACCATGAAATTTAATTAAATTTTTGGGTTTCTTTTTCAGGTTAATTACAGTATTTCATATTTATGTATTTGTTGGGGCTTTCTGTCTTAAGATTGATGGGTATTATTTTGCCTATGTACCCAATGATTCATCAGTAAAATCTTACTATTTTTTCTACGGAATCAGTCTGAAAAAGGTTACTGTTGGAGGGTTAGACGCAGGTCAAACTCTTTGTTTTGGTCAAACTTAAATAGTTTAAGTAAATTAAATTCAGATTTCTTTCTGGGTATACAGTCAAAGGATGATGAATAAGACTGTATGTTACAGGGGCTGTACAGAAGGATTTTGGAACATCCACTGCATGTGATTTTGTGTGAGTGCAAAAACCTGAATAGAGCTAATGAAATACCACAGAGTGCTTTTTTCTTTCACACATGACAGTAGGGTCACTCTGACTATGATGTACACCTCCTCTGCTTTTTATTATGCTCCTATTCTTTGTGTTGATCAGTATAGATTGGTACAGGAAACCACTTTTCAGCTTAAAAAAGGAGAGAGGTGCCTTTACTTTTTTTTCAGGCTTTTTCTGTGAAGGCGGATTACAATTTTGCTATGTTTTATATATTTTTCTAAGAAGAGATTGATTCTGTTGAGCTATACATGTTGAGACCATAAGAACTATCTCTGGCAGTGCTTTGCAATGTGGATTATGGATTCCCCTTCAGGTTTCTTTAGGTCTGCTTTTCTCTGTCTCTTGCTTAGATACAGCCTTCATTGCCAGGCACACTGTAACTCTTGGCGAACAATTAAGGAACATTTTCTTTTAGAGTCTAAAGGAAGCATAAGGAGTCCCAATCTGCAATCCAGCATTGGCTGACACCCAGACAACAGGGCATCTCAAGGCCCTTTAGATGCCTCTAAACACTCTAATATTCCTGCCATTGTCTGCTATTAATTTAGCTTTCCTGATAAATACATCACAATTACAAAATCATGGTGTAGTTGAAGTTTAAAGAGACTTCTGGAAATTATCCAGTCCAGTCTCGCCTGCTCAAAGCAGCATCAGCTGGAGCAGGTGGCTCTGTACCATGTACTGTCAGGTTTTGGTTGTTTTGAAGGATAGACACTCCACAGCCTCTTGGAATGAGCAACCACTTCCAGTGTTTGACCATCTGTTCTGGAGTTTGGGGATTCCAGGTTGAGAGAGAGGCAAGACACAATAAAAAAACACCTATTATTATAGGAAAAGATAGGGAGAAAGAGCTGGCAAAGGGTCAAAGAAACAGTGGTGGATATTTTTGGTGACTGTTTATGTTAACAACCCCGAAGACCATGTGATGGCGATCAGGAAACCAGCTCTGAGAGACATCATCGCAGTGCAAGGTGGCAGGCTCAACCTTAGCGGGCCTCCCTGCGAAGGCAACGTTGGCCTGGGGGGTATGAGGTTCTGCCTCCCCTCGCTTCATGAGACTCAGACTTTAATACTAGCAAAAATGCACGCTCATTCTGAAGCAGGGGGCCAGCCTGCATCAGAAGGATTAGCCAGCAATACCAAAAGGATATCTGGGGGTTGGGACTTTTAGGGGATTTTCAGGAAGAAGCCACCACAGACCAGTCTCTTGTGTCTTACAACTGGTATGAGACTCACTTTTGCTAACAGTGTTGTTTAACTGAGCTATTTTCAAGGTTATGTTCCCGCAACCCATGCCGAACAGTATTCTTCTATTTTTGTGTGTTTTACCACGGACCATTATCTATTGTCACTGACACACCATCTTTATCGTAAAATTAAAAGACCTCCAGAATGAAGAAAGCCATACTTTGAATTTGTTAAAAATGGCAGTTAAAAATGTGGGCTTTTATTATTTTTTTAATACAACCTTTTGTATTTCTTGGATTGAACAAAGGCTAATGGAGTGACTACTCTGGCAGTACTGGAGTACTGAAAGTGCTTAGGTTTGTAGCTGGATAAAAATTCCTGAAATTACATTGATCGTCCAAACTATACTACTAATGAATTCTCTAAAATTAGGCTCACTTGCTCACTGCAACTGTACATGAGCCAATCCTGACCACTTTTTCCTTAAGAGGAAATCTGTCGTAGAACTCATACTAGGCAAACGCCCAGTTTCATTAATCACAAAAAGTTGATGGGAATGCATGAAGTCCTTACTTGATGTCAGCCATGCAACACGTATGCGTTTCCCTGTGTAAATATTGAATATCAAAGTGAAATAATGCAGTCTCTTGTTTCTGCATTTGAAAAAATCTGGTTTATTCTGATTTACCTTACTAAATGATAACATTTCAGTTCCATACAAGACCACCATATAACCTTCAGCCCATTTTAGCAGAACATAATAAGTTATTCCTACAGAATTCTAATTAAAAAAGAAAAAGAAAGCTACCTGTACCTGTTTACCTGTAAAGCTTCATGTGTAAGCATATCGTACAGGTACTGTTATTCTAAGAAGCAAAGCAGACATAAGACGTACAGGTTGAATATTGTTACCCTACATGTGTAGACGGAACTTCAGGAGAAAAATAAAAATGATGCTGAGAATTTTGTGATGGGAGGTTGCTTGGGAATTGTTTTTTACATGATACTTCACCTTGCAATGTGGCCTGGGGGGGGGGTCAGTATAGCATGGAAAAGCCACCATTCCAACACATGGGAATGATATCCTTCCTGTCTTTCAAAGTTGGGACAGATATGCTGTTTTGTCTGGAGGAAATGTACAACAACCAATAAGTATCTGTGGGTTTTGGTCAGAATTTAAGTGAATATAAAATATGCTCCAGACCTTTGCAAATGTCTGGATTACTACTTTACAAAACTCTTTTGTTTCAGTGACACAAATTATATTGTACACATTTAGTTTAATTGTGAATTGGCTGTCAAAGAACAGTGTTCCATTGCAGATTTACTGATGTATATCTTGCTATGCCAGACAGTGTGAGTTTCAAATATATTAATAACTTAAAGCTAATTAAATATATGGAGAGAGTAAGTGTAAAAAAATGTAGGTAAACAGTAGCTTTCTCAGTTACTTTAATTTCTTTAAGATTCTGCATGTGAACTTTGAACAAGGTAATGTAATTAACAATGTAGAATAAGAATTAGTAATCTAATATTTCATGGGTGATTAATCCATGCTTGCCACTAGTTTCAGCATTGATACAGCTACACTAGTTCAATATCTTGTTGACTGTGGAAGAGGCAGGCCAATATCCATCCCCTCATGCTTGTTCTGCTGCTTTTAACTTCCTTTGCATCAACACTGGTGATTTTTTGACCTTTCAAGTGAGGGATACCAGGGAGTTAAGTCAGCTGCTTCTTTATAGCATTAGTTTCCTGCTGGTGTAGCTCTATTAGGTAGCTGATGTTGGAATAAAATGAGAGCCAGTGTAAGGGTGATAGGAAGGATAGATGTGTGGGAATGAGATTAGGAGGTCTTTTGGCTGCCCTGTCTGGTAACAGCCAGTTGTATCATAAAATCCTTCCCTTTGAAATATAGAAGAATTGCACTTCACTACCAAATTTAACTCCAGATCCAAATTCAGAAGTGATACATGTGGTGCTACCAATCTGGAAAAGTTGGTCAAAGACTAGTTTTGAGGTAGCAAATGTCAGAGAAGCAAAGCTGTCCCCAGTCTGGAGTTCCGCATAGCCCAAATTCAGACTTACATAAGCAAGTTCAATTCAGTTCAGAAGTATTTTACTGGTAACACATTTTAGATGAGCTGTGGAGCACTGAAAATTATGCAGTAGAAGACAAGAAGAAATGGGCTTCATTTCCATCTTTCTTGCACACAGGCACACACACACAAACTCTTTTGCTTCAAAACCTGTTCTTTTCATCCTCTGCCTCTTTGGCTTACAAGTAATATATCTTTTGCAGGTCTAGCAGCTGTCAAAAGTGCAGTTTGCTATTCACCTTTATTTTCTGATCTATATGTGATTAGTGTGTTTAAATTGCGTAAGAATTTGCCCAAGGTCTTGTCCTGCCATGAATTTGTCTGGATGTACTTGCTTGAGTCTATTTATCATAAAAAACAAAGTGAACTTGTATGTAAAAAGGGGATTGACTTGTCCTTGAAGCAGATGCTGATGTATACTGACATGTACTGTAATGAAAAGCTGCATTAAATAAAAATACAGTATTCAATGCACTAACACTTTGAACACTAAATATTACTATGGTACAGTAAATTTTGAATTTTTTTATCAGGTTCCCTTATTCAAGTCCCTTCAGTTGAAAGGGGAAAACTTAGTAAAGTTCGTCTGGGATCATTATCTTTGAAGAAAGAAGGAGAAAGGCAGTGCTTCCTATTTACGAAACATTTTTTAATTTGTACAAGAAGTTCAGGAGGAAAACTGCATCTTCTCAAGGTACAGACTTTACATTCTAACTCAATTAACAAAATGAAAACACAACTTCAATATTTCAATATTTTATGGCTTTAACCTGAGATTTGCATATATTGGTATAGATAGAAGCAAGGTGATGCACATTAGTTAACTTCTTTTCCTTCTCATTACAAATAATAGAATTCAGCCAAAGTTCTTGCTGACTACATTTTTTTTTTCCCCTAGAGCATGTAATTCTAATGAGCTGGGGGTTAGAAACAGGACCTATTTGTCTTGTTTCTGTTGCATCTACTTGTATAAGCTAGGACTGAATATCAATTTTCAGTGCATAAACCAGCCAGTACAATCCCTTGGAATTACCAAGGAGTATTTTCCAGAGCTCTAAGAAAATAATTTTTAAAAGTCAAACAGCACATTCTCTTAAGATGAAAGCTCTTCTAAGAACACTCCAGTCATATTTGTGAAGAATCAAGCTTTCATAGAGTTGGCTTGTGAATAAAGAAGTGTTGGTAGTTTACAGAATGGATTATGTTGAATAGAATTTTAATTTGACAAAGACATTCCTGAGATGTTTTTAAGACTCTTTGCATGCTTTCTCACTTTGCGCCCCTTAAATAGTTCAAATATTTTGCAAAGTAAATAGAGTATAACCAAACCTTTAAAAAAACTTGTACGTATTTTATTTAAATTCAGAAGAAGATGAAATTCTATTTACCTTTTTTGATATTTGTGAACAAGTCTCTATGTGAGATAAATTACAGTGTGGTGAAAGTGAAAAAAAATTACACATAAGAGTATATTTTGATTTGTTGGATTAAGAAAAGATTATATCTAATCTGTCTGGGTGCAGTTTTTGAGTAAAAAATTGCATCATGAAATTGATATATCTTCCTAAAAATGGTAATGTAAAATCTTAAAGTATATCAACATTTAAAAATAACTTTAATAAGAAATGGAAACAAATGTCAAAATCTGTGAAAAATGTGCTTTGTTTTCATAGACAGGAGGTGTTCTGTCTTTGATAGAGTGCACACTGATCGAGGAGACAGAAGCAAGTGATGATGATTGTAAGTTAAGTTCAGCTGTTTGTAGTAATTACAGTTTCTAGTTTCTTTAAATTGGTACCCTTTGTTTATCTTTCACAGGAGCAAATTGGTATGTTCTCCCCTTTCATAAAACCTGAGGAATACAGTGCTTGAAGTACTTCAGTAGAATAAATGTTTTAGTAACAGACATGCTGGCATAGATAAGAGGTTTTTTTTGCTATGTTTGTTCTTGCTGTTGACATCCCACACAGGATTTTCAAGTAGACTGACTGAAGGAATGTGGCAAATTATTTGCTGACTTTTATATTACAGCTTCACCCAGAGAATGCTGGAAAGAAAAAAGTATGCCTTAAAGAACCAGTAGATAATGGGGTTTCTTAAATACGTGGGGATTGATTAAGTTGGCAGAATTAGTGGAAAGTTTTTGTTTTAGAGTCCCTACAAATCTTAACTGCAGGAATGCTCAAATGAAATTAAACACAATCTCGGGCTGATTTTAGTGTTACTAATTTTGGCTTCCATCCTTCAGTTTTAGGCAAGTTTTGCACTTGAATTCTGAAATCAGTTTTTATAATTTCACTGATACTTCTCGTATACTGAGGGTATATCAACATAGTAATGTAGAAGGACTTTAGCCTTACTTGGTATCTTTAAAAGTAATGTACAGCAACTTCCCACTATTGCATATTTGCAACTTTTTTTTTATTTGGTGTATGAATTTTGGATTCCCAGTTGGGTGTGCTCTTTGTCAGAGAGATATTTTAAAGTTACTCCAGTTTTAAATGAAACAATTATTTTCTTTGTCTTACAGTCTGAAGTCTCACATTTTGACTTTTCTTTTTTTTTTTTTTTTTTTTTTTTCCTCTCCTCTGGCTGTAAAGCAAAAGGTTCTGGACAAGTGTTTGGACACCTTGATTTCAAGCTTGTAGTTGAACCTACAGATGCTCCTTCTTTTACTGTTGTCCTTCTAGCCCCATCACGACAGGAGAAAGCTGCATGGACAAGTGATATAAGTCAGGTAGTTTAATGTATTAATGTTTCTGTTGAAATCTTAGTTAATTTTGTATTTCTGAAAACTAATCCAAAGGAGAGGTGTTGATTCCTTGGGGGCTGATTTGCTGTAATATATATAAAAACCCCTTAGAGTTAACTGTTTTCCTCAAAATTCTGTTGTTGCATTTGAGTCATCAGTGAAATCTGTTTCTGAGAAAGATGGGATGTAAAATACAGAATTGTCAGCTGACAAATATAATAGTAATGGTGGTAATTTTTAGGCCTATGGAGAGCCCATGCAGATACGTATTTTGATTTACGTGTTTGTTCATAACTTTCACACACATCAGAAAACATCTGAGAGTCCTGAGAGTGAAAACGATACCATATCACATCAATAATCATCTCCTGCTTTTGGATAAAAACAACAGAAAAACTTTTACAGGAATCTGTTTGGGGAAAGAAGTTGAATGCACTGTGAAAAATCGGAACTTTCAGGCAACCAGACATGAATTAAGGCATTGCTGTTTCGTTTATGGAGTTGCAGAAGCATAGAATGATTTGGGTTGGGAGAGACCTTAAAGCTCATCTGGTTCCAGCCTCCTGCCATGGGCAGGGACACAGTACATAGATCTCTCATAGTTCTGAATTTGAGTCCTATTCTCTATCAATTTCAAGATAAATAGTTGATTAGACAAATATCGGTGTGGAATTCGATGGATTCCTAAAGATGCTACTGTTGCTGGCAACATGTCCAGGTGAATTGGGGTCATAATTAGTAGGAATTGCTTAAAAATAAGTATTTTGAGTTACTTTCTTCTGGACTATTTAAAAGGAATAGAAATAAAAAGATACAAATCTCAAATTATAATCTGAGCTGCACCTCAATGCATACAGGTCTTACAGACTGACCTGCTTGCAGATTTTTTTACAAAATGGATTTTCAGTATGTATGCTGTTCCATTTACTTACAAAAGTATTGGAATTGTTTGCTGCGTAGGAAAGACTGCCTTAAGAACTGACCTGGAACATGGGACGCACAGGAATAAGTCCATTCTTCTTAGCCTACAAAATATTGAATCTAAATGAGAAAGTCAACTGCAGTCCATGTAGACTAGAGATCAGAATTGGGTCTGCTTCCAAAGGCCAACTCTTCTCCTCCAAACCACTCCAGCTCCAAACAACCCTACTGTGGTATTAGGGGAAGAGCTGAAAAGCACCACGGCTGACTGGAGAGCTGAGTGCCTAGAAAGCTTTAGAGTGTTTTTGCAAGGCAGAGGTAAACGTGACTTCTCCAGGAACGGAAGCAAGAGATGCTGAGGGGATAGGCAGTGGCTTAAAAGGGATAAAGGGATAAGAAGGGGCACAAAATGCTGTGTATACTCCATGTAGACAGCAAAAAAGAAGAAAACATTGCAAGAAGCATGCCACTTGTCTTCTGCTGGAGGAATGATATTAGGGGTGAAACAACAGATAATGCATAAGAACTTCTAAATGGGTGAGACCACTGGTCTCCTGGAAACCATGGTGATAAGGGGGCTGGAGCACCCCCCATATAAAGGCAGGCTGGGAAAGTTGAGGCTTTTCAGCCTGGATAAGGGTAGGCTGCGTGGAGACCTTATAGCAGCCTTCCAGTATCTGAAGGGGGCCTGCAGGGATGCTGGGGAGGGACTCTTCATCAGGGACTGCAGTGACAGGACAAGGGGCAATGAGTTCTAACTTCAACAGGGAAGATTTAAGTTGGGTATTGAGAAGAAAATCTTTGTTGTGAGGGTGGTGAGGCCCTGGCACATGTTTCCCAGGGAAGCTTTGGCTCCCCCATCCCTGGCAGTGTTCAGGGCCGGGCTGGGCAGGGCTTTGAGCAACCTGGTCTAGTGGAAGGTGTCTCTGCCCATGGCAGGGGGTTGGAACTGGATGAGCTTTATGGTCCCTTCCAAATGAAACCAGTCTGATTCTTTGACTAAGCCCTGGCTACAACCCTCAAGGAGAACACAGGAGTTATGTTCACAAAAAGGGCATCTAAAAACATTTTGTAGTGAATATGTGTTTTCCTGTGTTTGCAAGTAAAAAAAGCATACATGTAGTTGCTATTCACTCACAGTGTTAGTCTTCTTGTTTAGAATTCAGCTTCTTATTAAACTATATATGCAGAAGAGCTATTGGTCATATTTTTCTCTATATTCCCAGTGACACCTCTTGAATTTATATTCTTTTCAAGCAAACCATACAATTTTTATGAAAAATGAATGGTTTTTGTTGACACTGAAGAAGCCTCCCTTCTTATTTGAGCTTGTTGTCCTTCAGCTCTGGATCCCCATTACTGTTAGGTAATAAATGCTAGGCCAGTGCAGACTGAGCAGAAGAGTGCTGAATTACCTCAGGCTGTTTTACGATTGGTGCTAAGGGCCTCTCTGTGAATTTAAAATTCACATGGGGGAAATGATGTATTTTTATGTGTTTTTCTCAGTGCTTTTAGGTAACAATTTGCTAAAATCATAATGTGAATTGTTAAAATGGCACTTTTCAAATAATCTTAAATACCTGAATTTAAAAACACATCTAGCTACATAGATCATATTTTAAATGCATAGGTATGTAGATATATTTTGAAACTAAGAGGCCTCTGATTATCTTGTTTGACCAGCCTAGCATCAATCATTATTTTTCTATGAGATGCTCTAAAGCCAGCAGACTATTTTTATTCTTGAAGTAAAGGTGAATGTATATGATAATTTTGGAAACTCCTTTTTATTGACAGAAAGAAACAGTATTTTAGTATTTATATGAATATGCACATATATATATTAAAGATATTCAACAAATAAAACTAGAAATTATTATAAAGTAAGAGTCTTACAGTATTAGGTAGGAAGTACGTGTTGCAGAATGTATAAGCCTGATCCTCTAGCAGACTTTATCCTGACTTCCAAGAGCAAGGCTTATGGTGCTGGGTTGTCTTAACTAAAAAAAAGTACAAAAAGAAAATAATAGTGTACAAATGGCTTTGAGCTACCCCTATGTGCCACCAGTACTGAGCTTTTCTGAGGCTTGAGGACCAACTTACACACCCCTTGTCTGTGTACTTCTACTGGCCATGGGTCTGAGTGCAATTTCCAAAGCAGTATGTGCTCAGCCCATGCCCCAGAAGTGTTTTTCCAGCTTCTAATGCCTAGCCCGAAACATTTATAGAAGTCTTTGCAAGGAGCTACTTGGGCAGCACCCTCATAACTATGTGTCACAGTAACAGGACCACTTGAATTTGTTTTTACAAACGTATTTCTAGTAACTGTTTATATTTCCCTTTGGTCTTTTTTGCACAGGGTAAAGGTTAAGTATTAGTGTATCTGTTCATGTATAAAGGAGTCTTAACTGACTCTGCAGTATTGATTTTTCGAGCTTAATACTCATTCACCAGTTGTTAGGGATATCTAAATCTGTTCAGTTTCAAAGAAACTTCAAAGGAAATTTAACTTCCAACTCTAAATACTTCTTCATGTGAAAAAAAAGATGTTGAGACAAATACCCTGAGTGTGCTGGTAAATATGTGTACTTGCATATGTGCAAATCAAAGACAGAAGACTAGAGAAGCCTGTCTGCTATAAATCTTGATTCACTGACTTTCATGTATGAAAATGGCTTGTACCAATCAGTCCCTACCTGTAAAAACTATGCCTTAATCTTACAGCGATATGGAAAATGTGGAAGTTCTCTACCTTGTGTTTTGATTTTAACTGATTTCAATGTTCATTTTCCAGTGCATTGATAATATAAGATGCAATGGTTTAATGACCATAGTGTTCGAAGAAAACTCTAAGGTCACGGTGCCACATATGATCAAGTAAGTGCAGCATTTTTTCCCCAGTGTACTAAACAGCTTGTTGTTTGGTTGTTTTTTTTGAAGAAAACTTTTAACAAAATAGAATGTGTATTTGGGGAATGCAATCTTTTAAATTTTTTTCCCTCCATTTTTTGTTGAATAGATTTAATGCTGCTTCCCAAAATGTAGCTTTTAAAATCTCTTCCTTGAAATGATAGGAGTGACTCAAAATGGTAAACTGTCAATTCACAGTGCTGGACTGTGTGGGATTACAGCTCAGCATTTTCTATTATTTGTGAAGTAGCCTTCAGTTATGCATCAGATGAATAATTTTATTTTCTGTTAGCTTTTCTTGGTCATACCACTTGTAATTGTATTGAATATACTTTAAAATGTATTCAGAATTTAGGTGACTGCAGACAAGTATAATTTTCAAGGTATTTTGTTATTTTTCTTCCATTTCTCTTATTTCTGAGAAAAAAAATCATTTTCTCTCATAATTTTGACTGATCATAGAATCATAGAATCATAGAATAGTAAGGGTTGGAAAGGACCTCAAGATCATCGAGTTCCAACCCCCCTGCCATGGGCAGGGGCACCTCCCACTAAACCATGCCATCCAAGGCTATGTCCAACCCCACCTTGAACGCTGCCAGGGATGAAGCATCCACAACTTCCCTGGGCAACCCATTCCAGTGCCCCACCACCCTCACAGTAAAGAATTTCTTCCTCAGATCCAATCTAAACCTCCCCTGTTTAAGTTTAAACCCATTACCCCTTGTCCTCTCACCACAGTCCCTAATGAAGAGTCCCTCCCCAGCATCCCTATAGGCCCCCTTCAGGTATTGGAAGGCTGCTAGGAGGTCTCCACGCAGCCTTCTCTTCTCCAGGCTGAACAGCCCCGATCACATGAAGTTAACATCGTTATTCATAAACCTGCTTCTTTCACCCTTGAATTCTTTCAATTTTTTAAATAAGCATTTTTTAATTGTAAAAAGCAATTTTCAGTTCCAATTTCTAACACAATTTTACCTCCTGAAACCTCTACAGAGCTGTATTTACATGAGTTTTACCTACTATTATCCAATATAAATATCAAGGAATAAAACTTATGAATAGAAATACAACTATTTCTTTTCTTACTGTTATCTGTCACTAGGCCATTTCTCTCTGTTGGATGTACTCTGCACATGAAGGTTTCTCAAATGTCTCTTGTAGTTGTTGCCTCTCCTCTCTTTGTATATGAAATGAAAAAGAGATAATGTGTGAATACAGTGAAAGAGCACATACCTTTGATCCCCGGAAAAAAGGCATTTTATTGTCTTCAGTTTTATTTCAGGAACTCTCAAGTGTTTGAACACTTCTGTTACCTGCTAAATGTTAAAAATACATTCGTCTGTTTTCATATTGTGGAGTACAGCAAGGTCTTACTCCCTGTGTCAAGAGAAAAAATCTTAGTTCTAAAAACATACAGGATCTTAACAACAGACAAATTTGGAGTTCTCCTCCTGAGAAGGAAGTAATCCGATTTTCAGTACACGTTGACTTTGAGAGTCACATGTCTTTGGATGAAATAAAAAAACAAAACCAAAAACAAAGCTACTTTCCTGAGGACTCAACTTAAGAAAGAATAATTGTTTTGTAATGTATAAGTTACATGTAAAACAGTGTATAAGTGTGTGGAATATCTTCATGCTGTATTCTAAGAAAATCCAATAATTTTTAATGGAAAGGTATGGCAATATAGAAAGATGATTTACTTCGTATCCATGACATTTTTTTTTTTTTTTTACAAACTAAGCCTTCAACTGGATAAAATCGAACAAAAACTAAATTGGAGAAATGGCATTATGAATAGGATTATGTAAATTACTGATTTTTATTTGATGTCCAAACAAAAATGAGTCCTTTTTTTTTTCCACTGAAACAAAGACTCGCCATGGTTTCTGCTCTGAAATTTGAGATATTTCATGCTGTTCCCTTTTTGTTTTTAAAAAATAAAAGTAATTCTTGGAGCCCGACAGCAAGTGTTACCTTGCAGGTGAGCCTTAAGATTAGTCAATAGGCTAATTTTGCTGTCTTTTGCTAGGGTGCATTTGTGTATTTTAGATAAAACTAGATCCCAGCAGAAAAAATGCTATTATTCTATAGTGAGCTTTTAATAATATTGGTGTATAAGCCACAGCAGCCTGAAAGAGACAAGAGGGGACAAATCTGCCTCCTTTTCCATTTCAGAAATGTAATTATTAATGGTTGCTTAGACTTTGAAATGTAAATTAATTGTCAGAAATAAAATTTAAATTCCCTTGGTTATGGCATAAATTATAACTGAATGGAAGCAGGCATTGTGGGAGGTTAACAATTTCCTGGTGTTGTTGAAATACAAGAATGCATGTATATTTGATGCTTTTATGTTGACAGGAGCAGCTAAAATGATGCCATTACTGTACCGTAATCATAGAATCATGGAATCAACTAGGTTGGATAAGACCTTCAGGATCATCAGCTTTTTGGTGAATTGTTCTAAATTTAATTTTTGTGTAGATCTGATGCTCGTCTTCATAGAGATGACATTGATATCTGCTTCAGCAAAACACTGAATTCCTGCAAAGTACCCCAAATCCGTTACGCAAGTGTTGAGCGCCTTTTGGAGCGGCTAACAGACCTGAGATTTCTAAGCATTGATTTTCTGAATACTTTTCTACATACTTACCGCATATTTACTACTGCAGCTGTGGTGTTGGAAAAACTTTCAGACATATACAGACGGCCCTTTACTTCTATTCCTGTCAGGTGAGCTCTGGGGATCTTCCCTTTTAATCATAGGTTTCTGATGGAGTTATAATTTGTTGGGTCTTGATTTTTTGGTTTTTGTTTCTTTGGTTGGTGTTTTTTACCATCATTTTCTATTACATGAATTAACTAAGAATAAGGTTTTTTCTTTGTTAATAAGGTGTAAGTTTTCAGGTAAGTTTGTCTAAACCTTCTTCCTAGGCTTTGAGGCCTAAGTGTCATTCAGATTTTGCAGTACCATGCATATTTGCCCAAAATTCGTTTGCAAGTGTTTTCACCCTTTAATCTATTTGGCATTCATCATCTTTTGCTTTTTTTATTTCTTACTCTCAGGTCTCTGGAGCTGTTCTTTGTTACTAGCCAAAACAGTAGAGGAGAGTGCCTGGCCGATGGGAAGTCACCACATCTCTGTCGCAAGTTTTCTTCTCCTCCTCCCTTGTCACTCTCCAGAACATCCTCACCTGTCAGAGCCCGAAAACTGTCACTGACCTCACCACTGAATTCAAGGATTGGTGCCCTTGACCTCTCTGCTTCATCTGTGGCAAGCAGTCCTACCTCAACCTACAGCCCAGCCACCTCCCCACCACCATCTGGTGGCAAAGTACCGCTGGACCTCAGTAGAGGGCCCTCCTCTCCTGAGCAAAGCCCTGGCCCCATAGAGGACAGCTTGGAGAACCCTCGTGTTGACCTCTGTAACAAGTTGAGGAGAAGCATTCGAAGAGGTATTATATACCTGCAAAATACTGAATGCTACTTTTGATAAATGGGGCTATCTCTGAGGTAGGCTTGACTTCTATGAGATCACTGTGGAATTGTTTCGCACATCTGGTTTTAACTCCTGATCAATGCAAATTGTGTTATGAAACCAAATATTTTGCCCTCTGTTTCTGCTCTAGTAGAGGCTATGATGAGTTGTTTGTTTTCCTTCTTTGCAGGAAAAACAGTATGGCAGAATGGGCATGTCTGTTTTCACTTCAGCAGAGTGACAAGGAGAATGGCAGAAGGAAATGTTTGATGCCAGTTGTGTTTCCTGAAGTGAAAGATTTTGGGGTTGTACTGTTACTGCAGGAAGTAAGACATTAAGTTAAGAAGAAATAAGGATGTAAAGACAGAACACCTTTAACATGTTTACAAAACAGGACTAGTTTTCCAGAAACCAACTCAAACAAATAATTTGTGCTATTCATTTGCTACATTAGTGATATTCATACCACTTGCTGGTAATCCGTACAGAAGGTAGATGTCTAAAATAGATTAATTGCTCCTGTGTAAAAGCCTGTTTTCCCCTGTGGATTGTGTAAGGCACCTTGGAATAGGTACTACTTCCAGAGGGCTAAAGTTAGTTGATATAAACCTCAATGTGGGCATCTAGAAGGGGATCATTGTATTTTTAGATGGCAAAGTTCAAATCTCACATGGGGCATACTTTCTCATAGAGAAAGTAGCTCTGATCTTACAGGATGCGTGAGTGTGTGCTTATTTCTCACTGCTCTTTCGGGAAGGAGGGAATTAGAACTATATAGTATTTTCTTCTGATTTTTGTTACATTAAACAGAAAATAAGGAAATAATAAAAAAAAAATCTGTTTTGTTCCTAAAGTTTGTGTTTAGAAATGATCTTACATGGCCTGACTTACAGTCTGAGGAATTTGAACTTTGAATCTGAGCAAAATTTAGCCCAGCTTTACTTGCAGGTACTTCTAACAATGAAAATTGATACAATCTGAGGGGAAAGAAGAAAAAGATTACCAAACAAACTGAGAAAAGCATTATGTCTGTTCGTTACTGATGAATTGAAATAAGTGCCCTGGTAAGAAATTTGATATTGTATAACGCAGAGGGATTGCTTTTACAGAATGCAGTCTATTGTTTAACAAAAGAATGCTTTTAACAGGCAATTTGGCCACCTTAGCATTATAGGAGTCTATGCTTGCCCATGCTTTATGCTTTCATAAAATGCTCATTGGCTGTTACACTTAGAATCATAGAATCATAGAATCACAGAATAGTTAGGGTTGAAAGGTACCTTAAGATCATCTAGTTCCAACCCCCCTGCCATGGGCAGGGACACCTCCCACTAAACCATGTCACCCAAGGCTCTGTTCAACCTGTCACAGAATCACAGAATCACAGAATAGTAAGGGCTGGAAAGGACCTCAAGATCATCGAGTTCCAACCCCCCCGCCATGGGCAGGGACACCTCCCACTAAACCATGCCATCCAAGGCTATGTCCAACCCCACCTTGAACGCCGCCAGGGATGAAGCATTCACAACTTCCCTGGGCAACCCATTCCAGGGCCCCACCACCCTCACAGTATAGAACTTCTTCCTCAGATCCAATCTAAACCTCCCCTGTTTAAGTTTAAACCCATTACCCCTTGTCCTCTCACCACAGTCCCTAATGAAGAGTCCCTCCCCAGCATCCCTATAGGCCCCCTTCAGGTATTGGAAGGCTGCTAGGAGGTCTCCACGCAGCCTTCTCTTCTCCAGGCTGAACAGCCCCAATTTTCTCAGCCTATCTTCATACGAGAGGTGCTCCAGTCCCCTGATCATCTTCGTGGCCCTCCTCTGGACTTGTTCTAACACTTCCATGTCCTTTTTATGTTGAGGACACCAGAACTGCACACAATACTCCAAGTGAGGTCTGTCCTTGAACACTGCCAGGGATGAAGCATTCACAACTTCCCTGGGCAACCCATTCCAGTGCCTCACCACTGTTACAGTAAAGAACTTCTTCCTCATATCCAATCTAAACTTCCCCTGTTTAAGTTTGAACCCATTACCCCTTGTCCTCTCACCACAGTCCCTAATGAAGAGTCCCTCTCCAGCATCCCTATAGGCACCCTTCAGGTATTGGAAGGCTGCTGTGAGGTCTCCACGCAGCTTTCTCTTCTCCAGGCCGAGCAGCCCCAATTTTCTCAGCCTATCTTCATATGGGAGGTGCTCCAGTCCCCTGATCATCCTCGTGGCCCTCCTCTGGACTTGTTCCAACAGTTCCATGTCCTTTTTATGTTGAGGACACCAGAACTGCACACAATACTCCAAGTGAGGTCTCACGAGAGCAGAGTAGAGGGGCAGGATCACCTCCTTCGACCTGCTGGTCAGCTCTCCTTTGGATGCAGCCCAGGATATGGTTGGCTTTCTGAGATGCAAGTGCACACTCCTGGATCACGTAATCCTTATATTTCTGTACACTGGGTGTTATTACATGAGTAGTGTAACATACTATTTACATATGTAAAACATAGTATTTACTATGCGGATTTGGGCAAATTCTTCTTGTGTGCTATTATAACCACATTCAAATCAATATGATAGCACAGTATGTCCCAAAATATAGGCCATGCATTAAAATTAATTGTACACAGGTACCTGCAGTCTTAGACATAATGTTTTTTGCTACACACTGTAAAGGAAATTAGTAAAGAATAGATTATTCTGGCCTAGTGTTAGCAGTAGGCATGGTTGCAGAGGTATTTGTATTTTGTACTCCAGTCTATCAAAGCTGGAAGTGTCATCTGGGCAGTGTGAGGAACATTTGGAAATGGCAAGAACCTCATATAAATGCTAAATTACCCTCTGGTGCAGTGTGTTCAGTCCCTTTGGGAAGCAGTTTGCACTCAGTTCGGAGTTTGGAGCGAGGTAGCTCAGCTCTGCAGGAGAAAGTCCTTTTGTCACCTAGCTGCATGTAGCATGTTGGGGAAGACAAGTAAGTTTAGAAAAAAGAATCTCACAAAGGAGAATGGAGATAGTTAGTAGTAGAACTATAAAAAGTTAATCTGCACGTTTCTGATTGTATGTAATGTGCCTCTTCACTTCCAAAGTTTCCTGGGTAAGGAGGCCAGTTCTACTTAATCAGGAGCTACCAACCCATTACAGTTAATACTGTTGCTCTGGTAGTGCCAGATTTCCAAGCGAACAGCTGTGGCTTGATCTAAATCCAATATAACCATTCTGTTCCCCAGGACGTATTCTTATGGTGGTTGTCGTTCTTCAGTGTTGCCCATTTCCATCCTGGATTTTCCATCTTCTTCACCTACTTCCAAGAATGTTGTTTGTTTTGAATGTTTTGGGTTTGCAAAAGTTTTGTTTATATTTATGTATTATATATATAATGTTTGTGCTGCAGTCACAGTTGTCATTCATATCAAATGTATGATATATGTTATCAGCCTCTTTTTCCTCATTTCGGAAGCTGTATTTCTGCCATTCATAGAATCATAGAATAGTAAGGGTTGGAAAGGACCTCAAGATCATCGAGTTCCAACCCCCCCGCCATGGGCAGGGGCACCTCCCACTAAACCATGCCATCCAAGGCTATGTCCAACCCCACCTTGAATGCCGCCAGGGATGAAGCATTCACAACTTCCCTGGGCAACCCATTCCAGGGCCCCACCACCCTCACAGTAAAGAATTTCTTCCTCATATCCAATCTAAACCTCCCCTGTTTAAGTTTAAACCCATTACCCCTTGTCCTCTCACCACAGTCCCTAATGAAGAGTCCCTCCCCAGCATCCCTATAGGCCCCCTTCAGGTATTGGAAGGCTGCTAGGAGGTCTCCACGCAGCCTTCTCTTCTCCAGGCTGAACAGCCCCAATTTTCTCAGCCTATCTTCATACGAGAGGTGCTCCAGTCCCCTGATCGTCTTCGTGGCCCTCCTCTGCACTTGTTCTAACAGTTCCATGTCCTTTTTATGTTGAGGACACCAGAACTGCACGCAATACTCCAAGTGAGGTCTCACGAGAGCAGAGTAAAGGGGCAGGAGCACCTCCCTCGACCTGCTGGTCACGCTCCTTTTGATGCAGCCCAGAATACGGTTGGCCTTCTGGGCTGCAAGTGCACACTGCCGGCTCACGTTCATTTTTTCATCAACCCACACCCCCAAGTCCTTCTCCGCAGGGCTGCTCTGAGTCCCCTCCCCGCCCAATCTGTAGCTGTGCCTGGCATTGCTCCGACCCAGGTGGAGGACTTTGCATTTAGCATGGTTAAACTTCATCAGGTTGGCATCAGCCCACCTCACAAGTGTGTCAAGGTCCCTCTGGATGGCATTCCTTCCCTCCAATGTACCAACTGAACCACACAGCTTGGTGTCATCGGCAAACTTGCTGAGGGCGCACTCAATCCCACTGTCCATGTCACCCACAAAGATGTTGAACAAGACCGGTCCCAACACCGATCCCTGGGGGACACCACTCGTTACTGGTCTCCAGCTGGACATTGAGCCATTGAGCACTACTCTTTGCGTGCGGCAATCCAGCCAGTTCTTTATCCACCATTCCCTTTTTGTTCTTCTGATAGAACTTCTCCAAAGAGTAATATACCTTGCAGTGCTGTTTGGCCATTTTATTGGGCAGGTTTTAGTTACACACAGTTTTCGAACATAGAAAACTTTTCCTAGCTCATATAAAACCTATGACTTCAACTATCCTTGTTACATATATGTTTCACTGCAAATTCTGCCATCTTCTCCAAGCTATTTTTAAAACTGACAACTTGCTGGTTTTCACCAAGTTCCTTATTTATGAGCTTTTGTGTGTCGCAGTCCTTTAACTCCATCCAGAGGATATTTATTACTGAGTCTTCCTAATGCAAAAATTTCAGAAGCAGTACCACTTAAAGCAGCTATATACCAGAGATTAAACATAAACAACTTTGTGTTAGATAGTATTTAGTGGTACTAGGCTGATATTGAAGCACTGGCATTAAGTGCTTCTAATTAATTAAATTTAATTTTTTAAACAAGTGAAGTCTCCTTTGATGTACATATTCTTTTTCATCAATGCAGCACAGCTCAGACTGTTCAAAGTTGATCATTTGCAGACTTTCTGTCATTAGGTGTTTGCAAACATCCACATATTCTAAAATCTTTGCAGAGGCACTCAATATCTCTAAGACAAACTAATCAGACTATGCTCTTGTTCTTTAAAAAGGCATATCTTAAATCCCCATGCTGTAGTTGCGTATGGCCTCTTGATAGTTTCAAAGAACATTTGAATTTTATAAATACATGAATATAATATAATTAATATAACACAGTATAATACAATATAATATATCTGATAATTAACATAAGTTGTTACATATTTATTTTTATATACTATATTATTACATTAATATACAATAATATAAAATCATAGGATCAGACTACCAATTAGGTTGGAAAAGACCTTTAAGATTCATCGAGCCCTATGCACATGGAGAGTTGTAAAGTATGCATGAGCATCCCAGTATTAACATTGATTCTCTTTTAAAGCAGCAGTTCTAGAGTCTGTGTCAGTGGACCGGACAATTCCTGAAAGCACCTCAGCAGTGGACACCACAGAGTTTTCCCCATGTAGATCCCCTTCGACACCACGTCATCTCCGCTATCGTCAGCCAGGAGGTAAGAACCTGATGTTTCTTTTCCCTGTCAGTCACTTCGAAGAGTTTAAATACTGCAGCTGAAATCTTTGCAGTGTATTAGAAAAGAATGATGTTTGATTAATGTGTTCTGTTTGTATTTTTTTTATTTATCAGGTATTGAAAAAAAAAGCTGTTAGAATGTGAATTACACTGGTTAATTTGTGTAGTAACGTATGGAAGCATACTGGGACTTCGCTGTGATAAAATGTTCTTAAATAGCTCAAGCAGGATGTGTCAAAGCTCAAGACTGATATTGAATCAGTCATATTCTCACAAAAATCTCAAAACCATGGCAGATTTCTCTCAGCTACTAGGGGGGCATATTTTGGGCACCATATGTAATCATGAAATACACAACACCCATTATTGTCAATGGGGAGGACTGTGACTTGTTTCTTTGTATAACACTGAACATTTACAGATGGTGTCACATTATTCATACCAAAATTTGAATAAACTGCTCAATTGAAAAGGAAAACTGAGATCTGGAGCTCCTTGAATAGCTCTCATGTGGCTCTTTGTAATCATTAGCAGAGCTGCGAGCTGTGTCCATGGAATGCTTAAAACGCTGCCATCTCATGCAAGCCAGATTTCTAGGCAGCTATTTCATGCTTGGGATTAAAACAACAAAACCAGGGCAGAGTCTTATCAACTATTAGGAAGTTGCTGAGACGTTTAATTTCAAAACAATAGTAATCATCTGTTACTGGGCACTTTTATGGTAAGATGACAGAATTTGGGAGTTGGAATCTCTGTGGAGCACTGCCACTTATCTGAGTTGTAGTCAGGAGCAATGTTCATAGCATTCACTATAGAGAAAGCCTAATAAATTTTGGAAAATTTTACTCATCCTAGGCAGTGAACTGGGAAAACAGGTGAACCTAGCTATCAGAAGTTGGCTTGTGTGCTTAGTTCTCCAATATGACTTTTTGTTTAGGTTTCTTTTTCTACACTATTGATTTTGTCTCACCCCTCCCCCCACTTTTTTGTCTCTCCCCCCTTTTGCTATTTGGTTACTGCTTATTCCTCACCTTGGCAGTGTCTTAGATCTTTTTTTCCATAGCAACATTAATTATAGTGAAATGGAAATAAAACTTAAATCACAAATGTTAATACGATATTTTTATTTCCCCTAACATAAAGTCATCTGGCAATGAAAGCATAAAATGTTCACAAAGAATAAACATTAGTGAAGATTTAATATCTTATTGTTGCTTAACTTGAAAAATGCAAAAAAGTATGTAGAAGTTGCTAACTTTTACCTGCCTCTTCCTTTACAGTCCAAACTGCTGACAACACCCACTGTTCAGTCTCTCCTGCTTCTGCTTTTGCCATTGCTACAGCTGCAGCAGGGCACGGGAGTCCACCAGGTGAGAAATATGCTGCGCAAAAGAGAGGTAACAATAAGATCCATAGGTCTTAAAAGGTCTATTATATATTTCTTAAGAACATACTTACCTGAATCCTAAATAGCCTCCGATTTGTTACTTTAATCTGCTGGTGGTTTGAGTCTGGAAACCTGGCCTTTGTGCAGACATTGCAGTACAGCGTTCACAGATCGTTGGCATCTTGACTTCCAGTTATATGGACATTATGAAAATACTTGTAATGCATTTAATTTGAAAGTGAAATTTACCCATAAGAATGACTAAAACAACTTAGGACAGGCTGATCATCTACCACATGCATACCTGCTGTGGCAGTCTGGAAACTTTGACGGATGAAGCAATTTATGTCACTGAAGAGTAAAATAATCTTTTAGGCTGTTTATATACCACCCTGTCCTGGGGACTTGCCAGCAACCATCATGACGTACACTTGAAGGAGGGAAAGGATGAGAATTATTCAGAATTTATTCAGGAATATGTTTAGAACAAAACATGAAACCTAGCAAATGTGGACTGCATGCTATACCACATACCTTCAAGAAACGGTGAGCTTCTGTGCCTTTGTTTTATAGAATCTAAGGAGGCTGCCAAACCAGTGAGGTTTTGAACAATTGTGGTGTAAACCAATGGTAGCTTTTCTCGTTGACTTAAATCAAAATTGTGTTTATCACTCAACATTTTCAGTTCACCATCTATTGATTGAATTCCTGTATTCAGCTATTTCCTTGACATTTCTAGCTCAGCCTATTACCCAAAGGTTAATATTTTACATATATGCAATCTGCTAAACATCTCGATCATTTTTGAGTATTTACTTTTAAGATTTGATTTTGAATGTGACCTTTCTTATGGCCAAGTTTGGCATACATAACAGCAGTTGTGCTTAAATAAATTATGGTAAGCGTGAACTGTATAGTCCTTGGAAAGCAGCTATGTTGTCTGCTGACTGGAGGTATTTAGTGCAACTTAAAATACTTGATTGAAGTTTTGAATTTGTTTGCTGCCTTGCTGTGTACCCTTTGAAGTATTAATATCTTCCACTGAGGCCTCTCCTACATTATGTTACAGATAAAAAGCACCTCTTTTAAAGTCCACAAAATCACTTTTACTTTGCATTGGCACACTGAAGCCCATGGTTAATTTTGATTTTGTAGGAAAAAACATACTTCAGCTGTAAATTAACATCTGCCTTTTTTCCATTATAATTGTTGGAATGTCAAGAAACTGCTTGGACGACTGTAGTCTCAAGATCACTCATGAATTTCTGTGCAAGTCAGTAAATTGTCACCACTGATTACAGTTGTTTTTGTGTTCACTGAGTCTAAAGTTGTGGTCCTTCACTTGATGAGTGAGTAAGCATCATGAGAAAATAATTTCTGGATAAACATGGATCAGTGCTTCTATTACTCTTGTGTACTTCCTGTCATCTTTAGATGATCACAAGAGAGTAATGTTAGTTTTAGCAACTTTATGAAGCTGTCAGAAGCATGCATTTAGTAAAATTTTTGTTTGAAATAATGAATGATCTCTGCCTTTGGAATTAGGCGCTACCAAGGAATCATTTTGCAGTATGAATTAATTCCAGTATGTTTACATATTGTTCAAAAAATGCAGTAAAATATACTGTTTTTTCCCACTATGATCAATTCAATTAAGAGCTACTGCTTTTGTATTGTTAAAAGCACAGCTTTTCAATATTTGTAGTATTGAAGTATAATGGAAATAAAATCTACAAGTATGCACTCAATTGAAGGAATATCAAAGCATGGGAATATTGCAAAAAAGAAAAAAATCATCCCTAATATTCATAAGTACTTTTTTGTGTGTGTGTGTATTGCCATTTAAACTAGTTCTGCATAAAAAGTCATTCTTCTGGATGACTTAAAGAATGGTAAGAAGGTTCTGCAGCAAAACTAACAGGAAAAGTGTGTGCTGGGGAGTCTCAGGAGACTGAGCTGGAGAAAGGCTGTCCACCTGTAATCAATACAAAAATATAAGGCTACGAACCACAGCTCAGACAGCTTAATCACCTGGTTTCTAACCTGGTGTAATTAGAATCATAGAATCAACTAAGTTGAAAAAGACCTTTAAGATTATTAGGTCCAACTGTTACCCCAGGACTGCCAAGTCTACCACCAAACCATGTCAGTAATTAATCATAGTAGACATGGTATTAATGTTGCAGAGTCATGCAGTTCAAATTTGGGTGATTAAAATAATAGTATTTCTTCCCCATGTATGTATTATTGTAATTATATGGGGTTTTGTTAAATAATACCTTTTTTCCCAGTGGGCTTCTTTCTCATTCACTGCATAGGATGGACATGATCCCTCAGTGAATCAGGTCTGGGTAGTGTATGAGATTTATGGCTTTTATTCTTTTTTCAGTTGGTCATAGGTGTCACTGTAACAGACGTTCTGATGTGTGCCGTTTAATATATTCCTACGTGGAACGTAATGGAATGGCAGGTGAAATTCAGCGTTGATAAATACTACATGATACACATGAGACAAAACAGACAAAGCTCCATACCTGAAAGAATGGGCTGTGTGCTGAATGTTACCAGTCAGGACTGAGATCTAGGACTACAATAGGTAGTTCCCTTAAATGACGTTAGTGCTCAATAGGAGCAAAAAAGATAAATGAAACATGAGAAATTATTAGGAAAGGGACAAAAATGAAAGCAGAAGACAACCTTTATGCTACCACAGTATAAATCCCGAATTTGCATGTGTATTGAAGACTATGTCCAGTTGTGGTGTGTCCTGTTTTACATGAAGGAATGACAGCTAGAGAAGGTTGAGAGTTTGCAATCAAGGATAAGTGGAAGTATGAAATGGCTTTTGTGCATTTGAAGTTTAGGCGGAGAGATGACTTGAAGGATTGATGAGAAAGTTCTGCAACGTCACGGATGTCATAGGGAGAGTTAGGAGGCATTTGTTGCTTTCTCTAATGCAAGAGGTAGGAGTCATCAGATGACTTGCAGGAGGCCATGGTTCAAAACAGAGGTTTGTGGTTCTTTGTGCAATGGATAGAATGCGTGTGAGATTCTGCTGAGGGGCATTGTGAAGGGAAGAGACTTACCTAGGTTCAAAAAGTGGGAAGATACCTGCAAGCAACAGTCATTAGTAGTTACTAGAGTGGCAACCTAGAACAGGGTCAGGAGCTGAAATCAGCTGGAGGTTGTGGGAAGGTATTTGGAGCCAAGAGTCATTTGTGTGTCTTCAGTTCTCACTGTTCCCTGAAGCTTCAGGACACTTTTGGTTTTATTTTGTTTTGTTGTTTTCTCAGGGTATGAGCTCTTAATTCTTCTTAACCTTCTATCTTCCTGTTCTGATTGTTTAACAATGAATTGAGGCAAGCAGATTAACAGACTCATAGCAAAGCTCTGTAGTCACACACTCTACCAGAACCAGACATAAAGAATATTTAATCATCTCATGTGGAGAATGTTGGCCATAACATTTTATAATGCTGTTACCATGCAATGAAAAGTTTAAATACTTGTAAGTATGTAAAGCTCTGATCAGATCTCCCATGGCGTATGATGGCTTTGCATACTGTTAGGTGAGCACATAGGGGAATGATGTCTGTGTTGGTCCTGTCTGCAGGCTGCATGACAGCACATGGCTTGATGGGAAACCAAGGTTGAAAGACTTTTGAGTACTTTGGTCTGCTTTAGGTATTGGTCCACTTCCCCCTTCGGGTGCAACCTGAGTGAAGTGCTTATTAGCAGTGCTCTCAGACTTCTTCATCCCCAGTGTGTGTGGAGTAGAGCTGTGTTTTTTCCGCCACCCTCATCTGTTGAGTTAATTTGCTATCTGTGTGCATGACATATACACGTACCTCTAGTTGGGCCGTAGGAATAGCTCATGCTTGGGTTGCCCAAACACAGTGTATGGTGGGTGCCTCATGGCTTGCTCTGCTTGAATCGGTGCTAGCTTTCAAAAGCAACACGGAAGTTATCCAGCAGCTCTGCTCCAATGTCTGTGTTATAATATGGAGAAGTTCCTACAAAATTTTTAGCGCTAATGGTCTCATCCTAATGAATACCATGCTGATCTCTTCTTTTAGCTCTGCCATTAGAGTTAGGTGGTCTTTAAGTGGGACTTCACCTCTTTCAGTGGAAGCCCCACCTCTTCAGGGGTGATTTCCTCCTCCTTTCTGAGAGTCTGTCACACAGCCAGTGTCAAGAGGAGTGAGACTGGCAGTGTTGGAGGGGAACCTCCTGCCAAAATACTCACTCGAATTTGTAGTTTTGCTGCAAAAATCCTGCAGATGTTACAGGAATTAAGTAAGAACAGTATAATGTATACAACACCCACATGAAACCTAGCACTAGATAAAACGAATTTGTATGGAAAAGTATTTATTTCATCCATGGCTTGTAGAACTTGAAAATATCCCTGGTTCATCTTTGTACAATTTTTTCAAGCGTATTATTGCTGATTTTTAATCCTTGAATTTGTCTTTATGTCTGTTGTGCACAGAATCAGAGCACTGTGTCAGGATCAGTAAGATATCATGCATTTTTAGAAAAGAAACATCTTTTGGTGCTAATTTACTGAAACTATTTGTTCTGCATGCAGGCCCTCATATTTGCTAATTGATTAGGAGAGATTCAAACTTCACTTAAAATCTCTGAATAGTTGTGCAAGTGAAGCCAAATTAGTGAAATAATGCTGTGTTGAGTTTGTAAATAATGAATAAAGTAAAAAGTACTTACATAAGCTTAGCAGAAGTACAAATTTCTTCTCTGCTAAGAATGCCAAAGAGAAGTTGAAGAAAATAAATTTGATAATTTTATATTTAAATTCATCTACTGAACATGGGCTTCAAGGATATTGTTTTGCCAAAAACTTAAATTCAGAGTCTAAACTGGACTTTTTATATTTTCTATACTTGCAGCACATAGACTGAAAAAACTTTGAGAAGATTTTTTCTTCCTTAACTCAATCAAAAAATCCCCAACATACAAAATAAGTGTTACACAAGAAGCAAATACTTAAACCCAAACAAAAGGCTTGTTCCCTAATGAACATTGCTGCTTTATTTCAGTAATTCTGTCATCTGATTGTGAGCTGGGCACGTCAGTATTTCCAGCGTGCTGCATGCTTCAAAGCTGCCTCCCTCCTCCTACAGCATACCGATCCACACTGTAGAGAATGTACCATTTTTCAGAAGAACAAGGTGACATTATGGGAGAGGATGGAAGTGGGATGGAAGCTTGTGGTTGGCAGGAGGGTCTGGCTTCTTTAGTACAAGCATTTGTTTTTTAAAATACATGTGAAAGGGAGAGGGGAGAGTGAGAAAGAAGTAGGGAAAAAAGAGCCTTTGGGGGAGTATCTCTGAAAAATATGATTTGCATGTAGGAAAATCTGCTCCATGCAAGCAAGGAGGAAAGATGGGCTTATTCCCTCTGATTTTAGTGATTTAAAGGAGCAATTAAAATGACAGCTTGAAGCTTTGAGGCATCTACGTAAAAATGAATTGCTCATATACTATCCATTTCAATTAATTGCCTGCACATATCTCTGGGGCTAAATTACACAGAATCACAGAATCACAGAATAGTAAGGGCTGGAAAGGACCTCAAGATCATCGAGTTCCAACCCCCCCGCCATGGGCAGGGACACCTCCCACTAAACCATGCCATCCAAGGCTATGTCCAACCCCACCTTGAACGCCGCCAGGGATGAAGCATTCACAACTTCCCTGGGCAACCCATTCCAGGGCCCCACCACCCTCACGGTAAAGAATTTCTTCCTCAGATCCAATCTAAACCTCCCCTGTTTAAGTTTAAACCCATTACCCCTTGTCCTCTCACTACAGTCCCTCATGAAGAGTCCCTCCCCAGCATCCCTATAGGCCCCCTTCAGGTATTGGAAGGCTGCTAGGAGGTCTCCACGCAGCCTTCTCTTCTCCAGGCTGAACAGCCCCAATTTTCTCAGCCTATCTTCATACGAGAGGTGCTCCAGTCCCCTGATCATTTTCGTGGCCCTCCTCTGGACTTGTTCTAACAGTTCCATGTCCTTTTTATGTTGAGGACACCAGAACTGCACGCAATACTCCAAGTGAGGTCTCACGAGAGCAGAGTAGAGGGGCAGGATCACCTCCCTCGACCTGCTGGTCACACTCCTTTTGATGCAGCCCAGAATACGGTTGGCCTTCTGGGCTGCAAGCGCACACTGCCGGCTCATGTTCATTTTTTCATCAACCCACACCCCCAAGTCCTTCTCCGCAGGGCTGCTCTCAATCTCCTCCCCGCCCAGCCTGTAGCTGTGCCTGGCATTGCTCCGACCCAGGTGGAGGACTTTGCATTTAGCATGGTTAAACTTCATCAGGTTGGCATCAGCCCACCTCACAAGCGTGTCAAGGTCCCTCTGGATGGCATTCCTTCCCTCCAATGTATCAACCGAACCACACAGCTTGGTGTCATCGGCAAACTTGCTGAGAGCACACTCAATCCCACTGTCCATGTCACCCACAAAGATGTTGAACAAGACCGGTCCCAACACCGATCCCTGGGGGACACCACTCGTTACCGGTTTTACCTTTGACTTGAGTTATTTACCTAAGTATTGTACAGGAGAGAGAATTTTTCCTAAAGCTCCTGTGTTTTACAGTTTGTGCCCTGTCAAAGAACATTTCAAAAGATCTCTCAAACTATCAGCCTGCAAATCCTTTCTTACGCATAGAAAGTACAACCAGCTCCTTTTCTTTTCACAAATTCACTCTGGTGCTTCAGAGAAGAAATCTTAATCTAGATTGCCTTTGGTTTTAGGCTAACAAAACTCATCAGCCTGTTTACCAGAATATTTACTGATGTCATTTGCTTTTCCATAGTTCTTACAATCTGCCTGCAGAAGTGATCAGTCCTTTGCAGCTGCAGCAGATTCTCAATAAAGCAAGCACAAAACCTGCTCCACTAATCTGCTCGCTGCAGCTGCTAAATGCAAGCGGTGTCTTCCTGCAAGGCAATTCAGTATGCCTTGGCATAAAAACGTATGTCCTGGTCCCACTTCCATATACTGCCACTGAGTATTTTCCACTGTTGACAATGCATCTGCATGGACGGTCCTGCAATCACATCACTCATTAGGGAGGGGTCAAATTCCTTTCTTATTCTTGAACTCAATATAAAAAGGTAGTTGTATGTTAATTTCCACTGATAATCAGTTATGCATTTGTGCACTAATTATATGCATAAGTTATGCATTAGTGATGGAAAACATGAACAGAGGGAAGTGTGTAATCCTTTTAGAGTATAAATGTCTGATTTATCTTGACTTAGCTATTTTTGTATTCTTGATCCCTGCCTGGGATAAAACACTGTAGGGGCTTTCTGTACTTTGTTTGACCAGTTCTGAAGTAAAGCTGCCAAACCTCAATTTTAGAGCAACTGAATGCATTTGAGGATAAGCAGTGGGCATCAACGGATTGATGTGACAGTGTCATCTTCAACGGCCACTGAAATGAATGTGGAAAGTCCTCATCCCCTCAGAAGTGCTGCAGGAGTTTCTTTGCCATAACATAGAATCATAGAATTGTTAGGGTTGGAAAAGACCTGAAGATCTAGTTCCACCCCCTTGCCTCACCCTAGATGATGTAGCTCAAAGCTCCGTCCAGAGTGGACTTGAACACTGCCAGGGATAGAGCATTCGTTGCTTCTTTGGGCAGCCTGTTCCAGTGCCTCACAACCCTCATAGTAAAGAATTTCTTTCTTATATCTAACCTGAACTTGCCCTGTTTAAGTTTAAACCCATTACCCCTTGTCCTGTTGCTACAGTCCCTGATGAAGAGTCCCTCTCCAGCGTCCTTGTAGGCTCCCTACAGGTACTGGAACATATATAACTTACCCCAGCTGTAAGAGCAAGAATGAATATAAGTGGACTTTCATAAATTACAGCTATGATTTCCAGAATGACATATCTCTTGAAAGCTGCATAAGCACTGAAGTTGAGCCAGATGAGTCCTGTGAGCTCTCAGTCTGACACACTTTACCCCTGCTCGATTACTGTCACAATATTAGATGAATAAAAATGAGCTACAAATAATAATTCATGTTTCGTAGAAATTCACATTGCACAGTGGGTCATGTGTAGTCTTTTTCCTCTGATAAATCAGGCACAGATTGATTTAAGCTGACTGCTAATTTTAAAGGGCCAAAATTAGCATGAGAAAGTTTCACAAAAGTTTTTAACAAGACTTGCTTAGCTTATTTTAGCTTGTGACCAGTGGTGCTATTCTGCAGTCATTCAGACTACTTGCCAGGTCCCGGTGTGACAATATTTTTGGTTTGTTTGTTCTGGCATAAGACCTAATTGGAGTAATGGAATGACACAGCTTGTGCCAAATGATGCAAGGGAGATCAGACCGTGTGTGCACGTTCATGTGTCCATGTGTAGTTATACGTAGGACTGTGCCAAGAGGAGGCACTGTGGCTGTACACACTGTGGCTGTACACACTGAGGCTGTACACACTGTGGCCATTAGCACTTCAGCTGAATGGTATGACTTGGAGATGTACTGTGGAAAATTATAAAGGTGTACACTCCCAGTGGGAGCCCATTAAAATGAAAAACATGTAGAAACATACATTATGTTTTTAACAGATACAGTATTTCCTCGGTCTTGCACACAGATTGATGTGAGCATGTAGTTCCACATTCAAGGCCATCAGCTGTGCTATTCAAGGGGTATTTCCCTAATTCTGAAAAGAAGCATAATAAAGTGGCATTATAGAATCAAAGAATCATAGAATAGTAAGGGTTGGAAAGGACCTCAAGATCATCGAGTTCCAACCCCCCTGCCATGGGCAGGGACACCTCCCACTAAACCATGCCATCCAAGGCTATGTCCAACCCCACCTTGAACGCCGCCAGGGATGAAGCATTCACAACTTCCCTGGGCAGCCCATTCCAGGGCCCCACCACCCTCACAGTAAAGAATTTCTTCCTCAAATCCAATCTAAACCTCCCCTGTTTAAGTTTAAACCCATTACCCCTTGTCCTCTCACCACAGTCCCTAATGAAGAGTCCCTCCCCAGCATCCCTATAGGCCCCCTTCAGGTATTGGAAGGCTGCTAGGAGGTCTCCACGCAGCCTTCTCTTCTCCAGGCTGAACAGCCCCAATTTTCTCAGCCTATCTTCATACGAGAGGTGCTCCAGTCCCCTGATCATCCTCGTGGCCCTCCTCTGCACTTGTTCTAACACTTCCATGTCCTTTTTATGTTGAGGACACCAGAACTGCACGCAATACTCCAAGTGAGGTCTCACGAGAGCAGAGTAAAGGGGCAGGAGCACCTCCCTCGACCTGCTGGTCACGCTCCTTTTGATGCAGCCCAGGATACGGTTGGCTTTCTGGGCTGCAAGCGCACACTGCCAGCTCATGTTCATTTTTTCATCAACCCACACCCCCAAGTCCTTCTCCGCAGGGCTGCTCTCAATCTCCTCCCCGCCCAATCTGTAGCTGTGCCTGGCATTGCTCCGACCCAGGTGGAGGACTTTGCACTTGGCATGGTTAAACTTCATGAGGTTGGCATCAGCCCACCTCACAAGCATGTCAAGGTCCCTCTGGATGGCATTCCTTCCCTCCAATGTATCAACCGAACCACACAGCTTGGTGTCATCGGCAAACTTGCTGAGAGCACACTCAATCCCACTGTCCATGTCACCCACAAAGATGTTGAACAAGACCGGTCCCAACACCGATCCCTGGGGGACACCACTCGTTACTGGTCTCCAGCTGGACATTGAGCCATTGAGCACTACTCTTTGCGTGCGGCCATCCAGCCAGTTCTTTATCCACCGAGTGGTCCACCTATCAAATTGATGTCTCTCCAACTTAGAGAGAAGGATGTCATGTGAGACAATGTCAAAGGCTTTACACAAGTCCGGGTAGATGACATCAACTGCTCTGCCCCTGTCCATCAGTTCTGTAGCCCCTTCATAGGAGGTCACCAGATTGGTCAGGCAGGATTTCCCCTTAGTGAAGCCATGCTGGGTGTCACCAAGCACCTTGTTGGTTTTCATGTGCCTTAGCATGCCTTCCAGGATAATCCGCTCCAAGATTTTGCCAGGCACAGAGGTGAGACTGACTGGTCTGTAATTCCCTGGGTCATCCATTTTCCCCTTCTTAAAAATGGGGGTTATATTTCCCTTTTTCCAGTCATCGGGAACTTCGCCTGACTGCCATGATTTTTCGAACATGATGGACAGTGGCTTAGCAACTTCATTTGCCAGCTCCTTCAGGACCCGTGGATGGATTTCATCCGGTCCCATGGACTTGTATACATTCAGGTTCCTAAGGTGGTCCCGAACAAGATCCTCCCCCACAGTGGGCCCAGGGTCCCCACCCTCACCGTCCCCGCGTCTGCCTTCCAAGCCTTGGGTGGTGTGGTCAGAGCATTTGCCGGTAAAGACTGAGGTAAAGAAGTCATTAAGAACCTCAGCCTTCTCCAAATCCAGGGTAGCCAGTTCTCCCGATAGCTTCTGGAGAGGGCCCACGGTGTCCCTAACCTGTCTTTTATTGGCAATGTAACTATAAAATATGTTTCCGGAGAGTAGGCAGCTGAGTTAGTGTGGAATTTGGTGAAAATTAGGATAAATCAAGGTTCATAACAGAAGTTATTACATTTATATCCATTGTGAGAAGGCAGGCAGAGATTTCCTTGCTATGATGAATGTTATATGAAAGGTGAGCAGTGTCTGGTGGTGATGTCAAGATGGATTCTACATTCTGTGAGTAGCTGGGTAATGCACTTCTTTTTTGTGGTGTTCTAAATGCTTCAAATTACATCAGTAGTTATAAGCTAGCTTCTGGAAAGGCATATATTTCTTTCTGGCATTGTACATAAGTATCCATGTCTAAATCAAGACCAGAAAATGTGTGTCTTTTCTAGTTGATGTTCTAGTTATGATGCCATAAACATTGCTATTGTAATAGTTACAGTAATTTTGCACTGTAGCAGTTTTCTGGGTTATAACATCTCATTTCTTGTACTGGAAAAGCTTTGTGGAACCTTTTCCTTATAAATCCAGACCCAGAATAAAAAAAGAAGAAAAAACCCGCCATGATGATGATATAACCCAATCAACAATCAAGATGCAAAGCGTTTAATTCTTTTGAATCTGTGGCTTATCCCAGTAGGGCTACTCTTCATAGGAGTAAATTGGGTAATTGACTGGATTGCAAGTATCACAGACTGTTTCTAAGTACTGGGAAACAGACCTTTATTTTAATGGTACTTCTTCAGGTCATGGAACTTCAGGATTGAATTTGAGAGCACATATGTGCCTGTCAGAGATACAGGATGCTGTCAGTTCATAACTGAAATCATTGTTTCAGGCTGCCAGCTTCCAACTGGATAAAATCTAGTGTTAGAAATATTCTGTTTGTGATCCCCAGAGTGAAATTAAAATGCAAAAAAGGTCAAGTACCGCAATCAGACAGTTTGTTTATTATAAAAAATTAAAAAGATTATTGTTATAGTGATAGGAGAGATCAGAAAAAAAGGATAGAAATTAAGTAAGCATTCAAAGTGCAAAGAGAGAGTCACCACTGTGGATGTAGTGGTGTCCCAAGGGTCTGTAGTCATCTTTGGTGGTGGATGTCCCCCAATAGCGATTACTTTTTCGTCTTTTATAATGCATTAGGGGGAAGTACCTCTGTTCTTAATGTCATGTACTACACATTCCTGGTGCGTCCAGTTTCACTGGTCTTGTAGCCCGTTCTTCAACTGCACGTCTGTCAGCAGTCCTTGAGATAATGGGCAGCAATTCCTGACACCAATCCTTGAGAAAATGGATGGTAGAGTCTTACCTCAGCTCCTCACACCCATCTTCAAGATAACAGGCTTCAGCTCCTCACACAAATCTTTGAGACAATGGGCAGTGGGGTCTGATTTCAGTTCAGTTTCTCACACAGGCGTGCTTAACAATCCAGCTTCTGTCGTGACACACCCGTCCCCCCACCCCCCACACCCCTCCCTTCTATCAGGAATCTAAGATGTTTAGTTCCAAGAAAGAAGAGAGTTGGTGCTGGTGGGGTCTGTTATCCTCCCCTGATCTCTTATACAGGACAACCATTTCCACTTGTAATTTTTGTTTGACTAATGGTTCTAGCCAGGAACTGGGAAAGTAAGTAATAGTTCCCTGTTGGGAGCATGTTTTTATGATGTTTCCAGACCAATTTATGCAGATTCAGGGTGGTTTGAGAAGCACTGAGATCTGAAAACTAGACTCCCTTGGAGTTCTCCATTCCCCCAGAACTCCAGGTGGGAAATACACCGTGACTTACTCTACAGCTGACGCTGTTCTCTATTAAAAACGGTTGTGTGACAAATAACCACTGGCTTTTACCCAACCAGCTTTATTTCCCGGTGGCTAGAGGGTTATCAGGAGTTGCCCAGATGTTGTTGCCAAAGTACAGGTGGCCAGCACACGTTGTGACCAACACACTGGGGTTAAAAGGATGGGGTTAAAAGGGATGATGATCCTCCAGCAGAGAGGGACATTTGCTCTCTGTTCCATTTTTAGCACTTGTTCACAAGGCTGCTTTTATGAGACATCTGTGTATGTTTTCTCCTGCCAGAGGATATTTTACTGGGAAATTCTTAGAAAAATGGAAATGGAGATTAAAAATAATTTTCTTGGAATCTGCCTTCCAATTCAATAACCCTGAATGTTATTTCTTTCCTCTGAATATTCACCTAGTATAGTGCATTTTAGCAGACTTCTATTTTTGTTCCTGAATTAAGACCCGTTTTAATTTAACAAAATTGTTGCTTAGCAATTTTAGATAACTGGCTAAACAATCATGTTCAAATTGAGATGACTCTTCTGTTGAAGTTTTATTAGAGCAACAACTTTGTTTTAAAATAATGACTTAAGAAATTAAAGTTAGTTTTGTTTCAAGTGGTGCCTACCCTTGGGAGTTAAGAGCCAGAGGAAAATGATGATTTTTCTTCACTTTAGCAGAAATTCAGGATACTTTTTTTAATATATGCTTCTTTCTCTTGAATAAATTTCTTATTCTAGTTCATTAAAGGAGCTGACTACTGAGGAAAAAGATATTTGCACTGGACATTTTGTGACTTATGACACTGTGAACCATGTGTTTCCTGACCCTAAGTCCTGAGCAGCAGAAAGGAAAACTCTCTGCATCATAGACATGTGCAAGCAATCTGGCAGCGAGAGAAAAATTCCTTCTTCATCTGAGAAAGGAGACTTAAGTACAGTCCCTATCCCTGCCTCCCGAAAATAGGTCACCCCAATCCTACTGCGATAGATTGGATGGGATGTGTTTAATATGTATTTTCCAGTGGTTTAGATAAGCTTCTCTGGCAAGCTTTTAGGTGGCATTTCTCTCTGCTCTTCTGAGCTGGGGAGGAGAGCAGCTGGAATGAAGCCCTGACCACAGCATGCAGAAAACCAGCCCTAGTGTGCTGATGTTGCAGGCAAGGAGTTCAACCAAAAGGTCTGGGTTCATAATGAGGGCAGGTTTGTTTAGATTCCCTAATATCTTCCCTACATTTGGTGTGCCCATTAATGTTTGTAGGGTGGGAAGAGAAATTCTGGGAGGATTTTTATGTGAGTTTTTTTCGCTTCCTTCCCCTTCCTCACTCCCCCATTGAGCCTAAGTGCATAGTTAATTGCATAATTAGTATTTGTTTATGCTACTATTGAGTTGCTTGATTTCTGGCCCAGTCATAAGTGGTCTGGAAGCTGTATATGAGATGGACGTTTTGTTCAGAGATTTTTTGTTGACTGGTGTGCATCCTGCCAATTTTTGTTTTGTGTGACAGTCAACTCTCTGCTCACAGATGGTCTGAAAAATGATACATTTAGCTCTTTGCTGTTATCGCCTCCTTTCCATTTAACGTTTACTCTTATTGTCATTAAAAAAATAATGAATAATTTTACATACTAATTCCTTAAGCCTGTGCAAAATACCCAGGCCAACTAAAGGAAAAAAAAAATTCCAAAGGCATTTTTTAGTTTTCTATTTCTAGCTGTACGTTGCCATAGACTTTATTTTAACCTTTCCTTTGTGGCAGGGCTCACTGAGAATTTTGAAGATCTGAAAGCTCACTTCTAATAGTTCTTGAGAAGACTAAACATTATGCAAAAAAGATCTGCTATACTCTTCATATTGCTGATACAGCAGGTTTAGAGTATAATTGATGTGTAATTAAAGAAATCATGAGGTAGATATCACTTGAAATGCAGAAATGCATCAGTAGGTAAAAATTGCTTTTATGTACCCTGAAGACTAGGAGACATAGCAGGAACACTGGCAAATTCACTTGGCTGATGTACAAATTCAAAGAAATATCAGCTGCAGCGTTGCCATTGTTGTTACTACTCCTGAAAGATAATTCAAACATTACTGCAGTAAAGTAAAAAAAGTGACTAAGATGCACATAACCAGTCACAAATATAATTGTTAAGGTAGGCTATTAAAAAAGGCTTTTCTTCTTCTTTGTCAGTTGTTCCTCATAGTTCTTTTATGTAAGTCAGTCATAGGAAAAAATTCTGCTGTCACATTGCACATTTGTCATACTGTGCAGTCTGTAAACACAATTGGCGACAACAGCCTCTGAAATTCAGGATCTATTCTTTTTTAGATATATATCTAAAGCCACAAGATCTGGGTGGTTTTGCATAAGACTTAGCTGGAAAAATTGGACTAGGAGCTTGCATTGCATGCAGGTACCCTAAAATCTAGTACTAGGTTTTGGTGATGACATTAACTCTGTGTTTACTCTCTTTGTGTTGCTGAAAGAAGAAAAGAATAGGGTGTTGTGGAGTGATAATGGAGTTACTGCTGTTTTCAGTTGTGGAAAATGCATCCTAAGAAGTGCAGTAGTATAAAACTTTAGATACTCATTCCTGGTGCTTTTACACGAAACATAAATGCTAATGTATGCACATGGTTTTTTTCTGTCTTTAGTAGGTAAGTGCACAATGGTATCTTCTCTGAATCTATGCATTTATCACCATATGCCAATATTAAAAATGTAATCTTGTAATGCTGCTGAATTTCAGTTAAAAAAAAAAAATCCCAAACCCCTGACTCTTTGGTGTTTTTTTACTTCTAAGGCAAGTTATGGATTTTTAATACCACATTGTGTAGCTTGCAACTGCATGCATGTTTTTGTTGTATAGCAATTTTTAAAGAATCATAGAATCATAGCATAGTTAGGGTTGGAAAGGACCTTAAGATCATCGAGTTCCAACCCCCCTGCCAGGGGCAGGGACACGTCCCACTAAACCATGCCACCCAAAGCTATGTCCAACCCAGCCTTGAACGCCGCCAGCGATGGAGCATTCGCAACTTCCCTGGGCAACCCATTCCAGTGCCTCACCACCCTTACAGTAAAGAATTTCTTCCTCATATCCAATCTAAACTTCCCCTGTTTGAGTTTGAACCTGTTACCCCTTGTCCTATCACCACAGTCCCTAATGAAGAGTCCCTCCCCAGCATCCCTATAGGCCCCCTTCAAAGACTTTCTTCCAATAGCAAGACTCTGATAGAGTCTCCTGAGAGGACATCCCCAGAGTGTGTGCCAATTTGCCACTTTTATCTATTCCAGTAACCCTGGTTTTAAGGATTTTTTAAATCGCAAATTTTCTAATTCAAAGACTTTAAAGGAATATTTTCATTCTTTGGGGTGTTCATGTTTTAACCATGAATCTCATATGCAATATATAGTAATATAATAATAATAATAGTCAGATAAACCTTAATGTTATTATTAGAAGTTAGAATAGCATCTTGGTCATAAGTATGTTCTTTAGCCACTTACCTTTTTTTTCCCCATCCATTAAACTGAAAGTATTTCACTGGACTGAGATATTTTTAGACTTCTGGATTGAGTTCAAGTTTGCAGCATAGTCATGACGTAACTGCTTTATCTCAATGCTGTATTCTTTAAACTTTTCTGGTTAGAAAAAGCCTTTCTAAAGCACAAGTCATTTAAAAATAGTGTACCAACCTTTCTCTTAAATGTTTTGCAGAAATTGACCAGAGTCAGTATAGCTCTATCTGTGTTACAGTACTGTACATCAGCTGGTGCATGTGAATCCATGGGATTTACCTTACTAAGACTATAATCCCTTGACTTGATTTGATAGTCAGATTGTATTTGTGGTGGAGGCTTTAGGCAGAAAAATCAAATACATACTTGGAATTATTTCTGACGTGGGTGGTTACAACAGGGATTTTCAGTGGCATATTTCTTAGAAAAATTATTTCATATGTCCCAAGAGCCAGTGAAAGTGAAATTAAAAGCCTGAAATGCATTGGACACTTGATTTCTTCTGCTTTTTAATAGTCACTTCTTCTGATGCGATATGAGATTGTAACCATTTGTGAAACTCAAATCCTGGCATAGTGAATGGTTACATATGCCTCTCTCCGAAACTGAAGTGGCCCAAAGATCATGGCTAGACTTGATACCTCCTACTTTCAAGCCTCTGACTGCTCACATAGAATCACAGAACTGTTTAGGTTGGAAAAGACCTTTAAGATCATTGAGTTCAACTGTTAACCCAGAACTGTGAAGTTCAACACTAAACTATGTCCTCAAGTGCTATATTTATACATCTTTCAAATACCGCCCGGAATGGTGACTCCATCACTGTTGACGGTTAATTTCTACTCAGTGAGGCTGTTTCCTCTTGCCCTACCACTTGTTACTTGTTATATAGAATCCTCCTTTCAGTTTGTTGTAGAAACCAGTAAGGTCCTCTCTGAGCCTTCTCTTCTCCAGACTAAACAACCCCAGTTCCCTTGGCTTCATTATGGTTTTGAATGTGTACATTTGATAATTACAAACAAACAAACAAAAAAAAATCCCACAACAAAAAAACCCAGCTCTATTATTGATCAAATATGCTATTCTGTATACAGTGAGTGGGAGTTCATCATCTCTATGCTTCTTTTCATCAAAGTTAATATGGTCTCCTTTGCCAGCTCTTCCATTCTTCAGCTGGCTAGTGTTTGTCAACCTGATATCATAATTAAAGAAATCAATAGGAGAACAGAACCATTGGCAGGTTAGATTTTTTTATCAATATTGGGCCACTCGCTCTGTGATGTATTTCTTCGAAAATATGTAAAACTCAATTTCTTGCTTGAAAATGTATGACCAATAAAGATGGGTATCTTTTATGAGTCATCCAAGCTTTTTTAGGTATATCAAAAAAACTTCTTTGTAATTAGGTGTTCTTTGCTGCATATGTGTTGGGAAGGCGTTCCTTCTGTGCTGCATATATTGGGGAGGCCGTTTCAGTTTTAATCTGATGAAAACTGAACTAAGCCTGGACTTTATTTATTCTTTATCCATGCCAGAAACTAACACTGATGTATGCCAAGCCTAAGATTTCAAGATTTGGACCACACTGAGACATGAAACTGCCCTACAATTCATGAGGAGATTTATCAGAAGAAAGAGAAAAAAAGCACAATCCACAAGACAGAACTGCATTTGACATTTCTTTCGATTTTTTGTCATTTGTCTCATGAACCATGAATGTTCCCTTCCTCCTCCCTGGGCCTCTGCGGGGTTCGCTGTGACCTTGTCATGGGCTGGAGTGCAAATTCACAGAATCACAGAATCACAGAATAGTAAGGGCTGGAAAGGACCTCAAGATCATCGAGTTCCAACCCCCCCGCCATGGGCAGGGACACCTCCCACTAAACCATGCCATCCAAGGCTATGTCCAACCCCACCTTGAACGCCGCCAGGGATGAAGCATTCACAACCTCCCTGGGCAACCCATTCCAGGGCCCCACCACCCTCACAGTAAAGAATTTCTTCCTCAGATCCAATCTAAACCTCCCCTGTTTAAGTTTAAACCCATTACCCCTTGTCCTCTCACTACAGTCCCTAATGAAGAGTCCCTCCCCAGCATCCCTATAGGCCCACTTCAGGTATTGGAAGGCTGCTAGGAGGTCTCCACGCAGCCTTCTCTTCTCCAGGCTGAACAGCCCCAACTTTCTCAGCCTATCTTCATACGAGAGGTGCTCCAGTCCCCTGATCATTTTCGTGGCCCTCCTCTGGACTTGTTCTAACACTTCCATGTCCTTTTTATGTTGAGGACACCAGAACTGCACGCAATACTCCAAGTGAGGTCTCACGAGAGCAGAGTAGAGGGGCAGGATCACCTCCCTCGACCTGCTGGTCACACTCCTTTTGATGCAGCCCAGAATACGGTTGGCCTTCTGGGCTGCAAGCGCACACTGCCGGCTCATGTTCATTTTTTCATCAACCCACACCCCCAAGTCCTTCTCTGCAGGGCTGCTCTCAATCTCCTCCCCGCCCAACCTGTAGCTGTGCCTGGCATTGCTCCGACCCAGGTGGAGGAGTTTGCATTTAGCATGGTTGAACTTCATGAGGTTGGCATCAGCCCACCTCACAAGCGTGTCAAGGTCCCATGTTAGGTGCTAACGTATCTTCAGTGCCTGACTTCAGAGTATCTCAGTGAAACTGACAGATAAAATCTTTTTCTGAAATCATATTTTTTGCTACGAAAGACACCAGAAATTTAAGACACACTTCGTAACTTCAAAAATTTACCCCTAAATCTTGTGAACAGAAATGATTTTTTTGTATAGATAAACCCTTAAAAATAGATGTATCATCAAAAATTTCAACAATTTAATTGCTGTGGCCAGGAATTGTGGACTTCTGCATTAATGCAGAAAATCAAAATTCATAAGTACAAAGTATATATTAATAAGTATTAAAGTATAAGTGTATTCATAAAATATAAGTATAGTTACTGTTACTAAACTAAGAGGTTTCGACATCCTAAGAAAAATATGAAAACAAATGTGCATCATTTATTTTCTTTGACATATATGGTGCAAAATTTAACATAATGCAAATGTTCCTCTTGGGCAAGGTGGATTTTAAAGAGGAAATAACGTAAATTGCTGATAGAGTAAGGTTTGCTCAGTAGAAGAAGAAAAAGCGGGATAGAATTTTGCTGTAGGGGCTTCTCAGTAGCTTTTGAGGAAGTGGCCTGTTCTCTGTCTCACGCTGAATGTGATGAGATCCTTGCATCTGGTCCTGAGTGCAGCAATTCCACACGTTCTACCTGTAGGCATTGATTTCCTGTGGTTTTTGCTTTATGAATGGGATAGATTATGATATCTACTACTGAAAAGTGATTTAGACTTTTACATAAGGAGAGCTATCTATGTACATGGTATTCTCATAATTTAATCTGGTTTTGTCTGCAGATGTTGAGAGTTATGTCTATTCAGCATCTTTTTTTTTTTTAATCCTCAATGATAGTGGAAGCTATAAAGGTATTAGTTTTGAATACAGTGCACATAAGAAAAACATCTGAAGGTGAAATTAGATTTTGCATAACATAATCTAAAGACAAGAGTGATTAAATTACATTGAAAGAAGTAAATCACTGAATCTAGCAATGCTGGCAGGTTAACATTGTGTTTGACAGCCTGTGGTAAAAGACCTGCATCATCGTTACATGAAGAAACTCTGTGAAAGCTCTGTATATTAATCTCAACAGATACTGAGGAAAAACATTACCGGAAAGCAGTACTCATTGGAGCAGCTGTGCGCTAAAATGACTAGTGATTAGAAATACCGCTATTTCTAATGTGGAAAGATTGCTTCCCTCAGGAGTTAAGCTAATATTAACCAAGAAGTGTTTCAAGTTACTTCACCTTGGGGCCTGGATGCTAGCAGTCCCATCCAGAATCCTAATTAAAACACTGCAAAGGTTGGCATCCTGCTGGATTGGACCCTTCACCTCTCATCTCCTGTGAGCACAGTAAAAATGAACTTAGAAGAAATCATGCCTACTTACCCACTGATTTAAGTATAAGGCATGTAGTTAAGCCCAAAAACTGCTCTATGCCAAGGATATCGCACTATGTGAAGGACAACTTCAAAACTGCCACTTTTAAAGATTCTTTCCACCAGGATTTGCTTCTGCATACCAAGCTAGACAAAATTTTGTCTGAGGCTTGGGGAACACAGGCTGGAAAGTTGCTGGGTCTAAAGAACCTGAAGGTGCTGATTGACGGCTGCTGAACATGAGGCAGCTTGTGCCCAGGCAGTCAAGAAGGCCAACAGCATCCTGGCCTGTATCAGCAATAGGGTGGCCAGCAGGGCCAGGGCAGTGATCATCACCCTGTACTGGGCACTGATGAAGTCACACCTCAAATCCTATATTCAGTTCTGGCGTCCCTCACTGCAACAGAGACATTGAGGTGCTGGAGGAAGTCCAGAGAAGGGCAAGGGAGCTGGTGAAGGGCCTGGAGCACAAGTGTGATGAGGAATGGCTTGAGGGAACTTGGGGTGTTTAGTCTGGAGAAGGCTCAGGGGGACCTCGTTGCTCTCTATAACTACCTGAAAGGAGGATGGATCCAGGAAGTGGCTGGTCTCTGTTCCCAAGGAACAAACAATAGGACAAGAGGAAGCTGTCTCAAGCTGCACCAGGGGAGGTTTAGGCTGGATGTTAGGAACAATTTCTTTCGTGAAAGGGTGGTCAGGCATTAGAACAGGCTGCCCAGGGTAGTGGCGGAATCACCATGTCCGGAGGTACTTAAAAGACACATAGGTGTGGCACCTTGGGACATGGTTTAGTGGTGGGCTTGGCAGTGCTACATTAACATAAACAGTTCTATGATTCTGTGATTCTATTTCGTTAACCTTTCAACCCACCTTGATTACAGGCAAATGGCTTAAGAGTGCTTCCAAGTGCAGCTCATGGACAGGAATGATATTAAGCTAGGGAGTGTATAATCAGAGTTAAAAACTAATCCTAGCCCCAAAATAGGTAGAAAAAGTATTTTGGGTATAGTAGAGCAGATGGCAAAATGCTAAAAAGTTAACTGGGAACTGGTAGGATGGTTTCCAAGATATACTTCAGAGGTGTGGTGAAACCCTTGTTCCTTGCAGATCAACATCTGACTTGAAGCTTTGGCTCCCTTTTCTGGTCTGTGGGTAGGCACCCTTTCTTTTAGCTGCATAGCAGGGTTAAATGACAGCAAAATTTCATATTGCAAATTTTGTGTAGCCACTAAGTGCAGGTCCAGGTTCACACTTAACATATGGACAGACAGGGCAGGTGATGTGTCTCCTGTTTTATTGCAGTTGGCAAGAGAGCTTGGATTTCCTGCTAGACCAGAACCACTGTCACATACTGCAGAAATAGAATTGGAAGATTTGGGTTATCGTTTGTCTGCAGCATAAACAGCAGCAGACATATGCATTATCCAAACTGGTGACCTGAATGTGCAGAATCATATCAGGTTGTATAGTAGACTCCTTGAAATATGCATAAACAAGTAGGCTACACATACGGAATAGTTGTAGCTGTCAAGGCAGCTCAGGGTTTTGTTTGGAGTTACATTAGAAAGGGTAAAGTGGGCAGAGAGGGGGTGGAGAAAGTAAGGAGCAGCAGGAAAGCTGATGCATTAGAAGGAATTTTCATTATGAAAGGCGCAGGAAAGACTGAAGGCACCATCAATGTTCACTGATACCTGCTTGGATAGCTTCTGTAGTGGCTTCATCAGATCTTAGTCTGTGGTCATCTCCTCTTCACATTTCTGTCCCAAAGCCCAAGTGGTTTTGAAAGTTACGAGGAGCAAAACCAGTACCGGACTTAATTTGCATGTTTCCAATTCTATATGGTGCAGCTGTGACAATAAGTTTATTGGGAAGAGGGGGAAGGTTGTGTTTTGTTTAGTCCTTTTCTATGAAAGTTAGAAGAACAAAAATAAACAATGCTCACTGATCTTACTTGTTTGCAGCTGATTTTTTTTTCTGAGTTTTGTAAGATCTTGAAATTAATAGTGCTCTTCTGTGCAATTTGAATGTTCTTGAGTACCTTTTCTTTTACATGTTGTCACCTTTTGGTTAATGAAAAGATCTACTCAGTGACTGTAAGAACTACTGAGATTTCTTTTGCTTTCACCTTCAATATTCACTAACCTTTTCTTTAGATTTCTGACATAATTTCCTTAGTATTGGGAATGGTGCAATCCAGGACTTTAAATGGTGGGGGGTTTTCGCTGTTGCTGTACTGACTGGAAGGGAGCTGACATACCAGTTTTCAACAGGTTTACTGGTATCTATGTATGTGTAACTTAACATAGTCTTCTGATGTATAAGTGAATAAATTAAAAATGGGGTCCACTGTCTATAACTTTAATGAAAAGTTCATGTATATAAATCCAGTTAAGCTTATCTAATGAATAGTAGCAGTTATTAAATTAATTCTTATTTTTAGCCTAATCTAATTAATCTGTGCCTGTTGGGCATTTTAGTGATGAGGATGGTAACAGTATCTGCCGCATGCTGACAGTCCTGCCTCCGGCTTCAGTTACAAGTTAGTTCTGGATTGAAATGCTAAGAGCTGCATTCTAAGTACCACCATGCCACAGGTTCACACTTTGCTATGTCTTCTGGTGGGAAACCTAGAGAATTATAGAATCGCAGAATGGCTTAGTTTGGAAAGGACCTTAAGACCATCCAGTTCCAGCTGCCTGCCATGGACAGGGACACCTTCCACTAGACCAGGTTGCTCCAAGGTCTGTCCAACCTGGCCTTGAACACTGTGAGGGATGGGGCAGCCACAGCTTCTCTGGGCAACCTGTGCCAGGGCCTCACTGCTCCCACAGTGAAGAATTTCTTTGTTATATCCCACCTAAATCTCCCCTACGCCTGTCGATGATGCCTTGTTCACCTCTGTCTTAGAATCATAGAATCATAGAATAGTAAGGGTTGGAAAGGACCTCAAGATCATCGAGTTCCAACCCCCCTGCCATGGGCAGGGACACCTCCCACTAAACCATGTCACCCAAGGCTATGTCCAACCCCACCTTGAACGCCGCCAGGGATGAAGCATTCACAACCTCCCTGGGCAACCCATTCCAGGGCCCCACCACCCTCACAGTAAAGAATTTCTTCCTCAGATCCAATCTAAACCTCCCCTGTTTAAGTTTAAACCCATTACCCCTTGTCCTCTCACCACAGTCCCTCATGAAGAGTCCCTCCCCAGCATCCCTATAGGCCCCCTTCAGGTATTGGAAGGCTGCTAGGAGGTCTCCACGCAGCCTTCTCTTCTCCAGGCTGAACAGCCCCAATTTTCTCAGCCTATCTTCATACGAGAGGTGCTCCAGTCCCCTGATCATTTTCGTGGCCCTCCTCTGCACTTGTTCTAACAGTTCCATGTCCTTTTTATGTTGAGGACACCAGAACTGCACACAATACTCCAAGTGAGGTCTCACGAGAGCAGAGTAGAGGGGCAGGATCACCTCCCTCGACCTGCTGGTCACGCTTCTTTTGATGCAGCCCAGGATACGGTTGGCCTTCTGGGCTGCAAGCGCACACTGCCGGCTCATGTTCATTTTTTCATCAACCCACACCCCCAAGTCCTTCTCCGCAGGGCTGCTCTGAATCTCCTCCCCGCCCAATCTGTAGCTGTGCCTGGCATTGCTCCGACCCAGGTGGAGGACTTTGCACTTGGCATGGTTAAACTTCATCAGGTTGGCATCAGCCCACCTCACAAGCGTGTCAAGGTCCCTCTGGATGGCATTCCTTCCCTCCAATGTATCAACTGAACCACACAGCTTGGTGTCATCGGCAAACTTGCTGAGGGCGCACTCAATCCCACTGTCCATGTCACCCACAAAGATGTTGAACAAGACCGGTCCCAACACCGATCCCTGGGGGACACCACTCGTTACTGGTCTCCAGCTGGACACTGAGCCACTGAGCACTACTCTTTGCGTGCAGCCATCCAGCCAGTTCTTTATCCACCGAGTGGTCCACCTATCAAACTGATGTCTCTCCAACTTAGAGAGAAGGATGTCATGTGAGACAGTGTCAAAGGCTTTACACAAGTCTAGGTAGATGACATCAACTGCTCTGCCCCTGTCTTCATGAAGGGTAGTTCTTCATCTTCATCTCTTGCAGTGCATCTCCAGCATTGCCTGATTGTCACCAATTTTTGAAGCTGGAGTATGGTCAATCCCTTTGTCCTGAACTGATCCATGTTCCTTCCATGACTGCAAGGTGTTCCAAAACCATGTCAACATGGCCCTTAGTGGCATGGTTTAGTAGTGGACTTGGCAACCCCGGGGTAAGGGTTGGACTTTATGGTCTTAAAGGTCTTTTCCAACCTAAATGGTTCTATGATTTGCTTGGAAATAGCATGGTAGATTGTAGAAGAGGAACAGAGACAGATGCATTTTTTTTCTGAACATTACCACTCCCATTACCTTTGTCCTGCTCCAGCTTAAGTTGCCTCAAGAAGGTCCAAGGACTCCATATATTATTCTCTAGCATTACTGGCTCTAGTTTAAGGCCTAACTCCGCTGAGCTGCTGTCAGAGCCACTCAGTCTGGTGCCTGCCTGAGGTCTGCTGTTACTGAAAACAAGTCCTGAGGAAAAACCTTGAGGTAAATCCAGACATCCAGCTAAGCCAGTATACAGAGAATATTGGATATTCCAATCCAATCCGTTTCCATGAGAAAATCTCATAAGCATGATTTTCTTCAGAATCAGACTGCAGATTAAAGTCTTGGACAGTGAGTGTTTCTTGAGGACTTTTGGATTCTTTCTTGTTCCTATAAAGAATAATAAATTCTATGGGGTTTTTGTGAAGAAAGAAGAAAATGCATCCTGGCTGTCTGAGCTGCTTGGTATTTAAAAACAGGACCAAAATGAATTTAAAAGATTTGCGTTTTTATTTTGGAAAAAAAAATAATTCATGAATTTAGTTAGTTATTTGAATTGTACCTGAAGATGTACAACGAATCACCCACTTTGAGTTAAATTCATGTGTGTATCTGTGTTCAGCCTCCTCTTAAAGAATTGTTATGGTCTAAATGTGGTCGATGAGGTGGGTGAGGAACTGGCTGATATGCTGCAGCAGAGGACGGTGGCAAATAGCTCCTTTTCAAACTGGCAGCCTATCACTAGTGGAGTCCCCCAAGGATCAATATTGGGCTCACTGCTGTTCAGTATCTTCATAAGTTATCTGGAAGATGGGATCAAGTGTAACCTGACCAAGTCTGCCAACAGTACCAAACTGAGCGGGGAAGTGGATACATTGGAAGGAGAGCCACCCTGCAGCCAGACCTGTATGGGCTGGAAGTGTGGGGTAGTTAAGAACCCAAGTTCTTGTTCAGCAAGGGCAAGTGTAAAATCGTGGCACCTGGGAAAACATAATCCAGAACTGCAGCAAAGGCTGGGCTCTACTTGACTGACAGCAGCCCTGTGTAAAAGGGCCTGGGAATCGTGGTTGACAGCAAGCTTAACAGGAGTGAACAGTGTGCAGTTGTGGCAAAGAAAGCCAATAGAATGCTGGGGAACATCAACAAGGGCATCAGCAGCAGAGATAAAGATGTCATTATCCCACTCTACTCAATGCTTGTCAGGCCACACCTGGAATACCAGGCTCAGTTTTAGTGCCTGCTATAGAAAAAAGCTGTGGATGGAATGGAGAGGATCCAGAGAAAGGCCACAAAAATTACAGAAGGGCTAGGAAGCCGTATTAGGAAAGGTTGAGAGAAATTGTCTTGTTCAGTCTAGACAAAAGGAGGCGCAGGGGAGACTTTATCACCATGATCTAGTATTTAAAAGGTGGCTACAAAGAAGGTGGAGACACCTTTTTAGAGAGTCACGTGTTAAATAGGAGAGGTGATGGGCAAAAGCTACTCCTGGGGAGATTCATATTAGACCCAAGAGGAAAAATTGTCACAAAGAGAACAATCAGCCATTGGAATAATCTACCCAGTGACATAGTGGATTCCCCAATTTTGGATATTTTTAAGATTTAGCTGGGCAGATAGCTGCCGTCTTGTCTAGACCATGCTTTTGTCAGAAACAGTAGGACCAGATGATTCTTTCCAACATGGTATTCTATGATTCTTTTCTTACAAAATGGAGATCTCCATTTACAAGTTCGAGACATCAACAGTAAGTACTGACAATGTGGATCTGAGTGAACATATTGCTTGTTCTCTGCAACAAGCTAATTACTGCTTAAAAACTGATGAAATTCTGAGGACCATAGATGTTTGCTGAAGTGATCTCTGGAGGTTTTCCTTTTTCCTTTTTTGCTGTTTTTACTCTTTTTGCAGCTAACTGAAAAATATCTCTGTAGGCTTTTTTCTGTTTTCCTTCCAGCTTGCTGAAACTCTTTTTCCTTAACGTTGCTTTGATAAAAACTCCACTGCTTTAATATGCAATTTTCATTGCAACTTTCACTGCTGCAATTAAGTGGCTAATTGAGCAGTTTACAATGTGTATGCCTAATTGCTTCTGCGAGAGGTTAACTAAGGAAGGCATAGAAAGTTAAAACACAAAGCATTGCCTATGTTAGCTTTTACTGAGTAAGGCCTCAGCGATTTTGTTAACCTTGCTGTTTATGGGCAGAGAAACTCCAGAAGATATTTTAATATGAAACTTCCTTTGATACTGAATCTTACATACTAACAGTGTAATATGCCATACATTAAAAAGCTTCCACAAAAAAGAACTTGGAAAATATATTTGGGGTTTGGGGTCCAGTCTACAGTAAAAAATGTAAGAATATGGTTAAACATTTGTTTTCCTGCTGATCATTCAAAAAATATAGAGAAACAATGTGGATTTTTTGGATTGCCTTTAATGAAAATAGAGTAAAACTGCTACTAGACTCGTATGAATACCTCCAATGATTTTTTCACAGAATAAATAGAAGTTCAATCTGCTTTTGCTATTTATAATAATACACAGGTTTTTGAACAGCTTTTATGCCAAAAAAATAGTTAAGTATTGGTAAAATAGAAGGGTGTTTCCAGCTGTTCCTTGAACTGTCCACTGACTGAAACGGAAATAGCACAATGTAAGAGCAAATCTAACAGAAACTTAAGAGAATTGTAGACTTCTAAAGTATATCTTCAGTTGACATTTTTTTTAAATTGGTGATTTTATAAAATCATTTTATTACTCTTAAAATAATGTAATAATTTCTTTATCATGCAGATTGTATCTATGTATCTATGATAGAGCTAGAGCAGAATGAGATGAGAAAGAAGCAATAATGTGAATGTAGGAAAAAACTTTCTTGCTTGTTTTTAAAACTATAAGTTAATACTGTTGAGTAAAAAAAAAATAAAAGTTGTATTTATAAGATGTGTAGGGAAATGTTGCAGTTGGCAACTCTATTTTCAGGCAGCTGGGGTTGTAAATGTGTTCTCTGCGTACCTTCTCAATTTGTTGTCGCACAGTGCTAAAAAAACCACTTATTTGAACAGTCTGTGTTGACTGTATAATACTGCTGCTACAAAGGAGCATTTCTTGTGTTGACATTCTTCTCTTGTCTGTTTAAACTGCTACCCTCCCATATTTCTTTACCTTCAGAAATTTACCTCTTTCTTCTTCCTAAATCCTGTTCACTTCCCTTCTGTCATCTGCTTGATGCCAGACCCTGTACATTTTTGGGTTTGTCCTGGTGTTTACTGTTATTCTCTTCTATATGGAAAGGAGACCTTGATGTTAATGATGAACACAAATATTCTTCATGTTTCTAAAACTGAATGCTGACCCAGGGAGGTGTCTGTGTTCGTTATGATGTGCAAAGCTGTATTCTACAGATACTGAAGAATTTCAGCAGTCCAAATGATCGTATTTGTAAGTCTATGTAGGCATCTTTCCTTTTATTACACATAAATGTTCTGTGAGCTTCCAGTTTACCAATGTTGTTCATACTGTATTTGAATTTTTTCTACCTCCATTAACTTTAATGTGTGCTTTTTCCATGCAGGATTTAACAATTCTGAACGCACATGCGACAAAGAGTTTATAATACGCAGAGCGGCCACAAATCGCGTCCTAAATGTCTTGCGCCACTGGGTCTCCAAACATTCTCAGGTATTTTGTCTCACCCTTCTCCTTTCCAGCTGTAATACATTTACGTTCTCCCTACTAAATATTTTAGGCTGCTGTATAGTGTTGTGGAGGTCAAACAGTCTGAAAAGTCAGTGCTCTAAAGGTGATACAGAGAATTTAGCTTGTAAAAACATGCTGTTAAGCAAGTGAGGATGCTTAAGGATGCTAAGCAGGGCTGGTTAAGCATCTAGCCTTGCAAATATCCAGTTACAGCATTATTCCTGGCAACACTCCATGTGAATGCTTTACTGTAATAATATGTGTTGAAATATATAATGGACAGGTTGAACTAATCTTTCAGATTGTCAGCGTTCATGCTCAGTTCAGTTACTTTGACCATGTTAAAATACTGGGGTTTGCATACAAGTATTTATTTATTTGTTGTGAAATATGGGAAGGGTCACCAGACCTTCATGTTTGTCCCTCTACAACCATGACAGGACTGTGGGTCTGATATGTAGTCATAAAACTATATTGGCAGAGGAAGAGGGGAAAGAAATCTGAGCAGCTAGCAGATTTTCATAGACAGAAATGTCTTTTAAGGTGGCAGGTGAGAGGAAGGTTGGAAGGTCATAAGGAGGGAGGGAGGGAGAAAGGTCAAAAGGAAAGAGGGAGGAAAAGAGGAAGGGAGGGAGGCAGGAAGGGACCCAGGAAGGAACCCAGGAAGGAAGGCAGAAAGGAAGGCAGAAAGGTAGGAAGAAAGACAGGAAGGATGGAGGGAAGAAAAGAGGGAAGGAAGGAAGGCAGGAAAGAAGGCAGACAGGCAGGCAGGAAGGCAGGGAGGAAGGAAGGAAGGCAGGGAGGAAGGAAGGGAGACAGGCAGGAAGGAAGGCAGGTAGGCAGACAGGAAGGCAGGGACGAAGGAAGGAAAGGAGGAAGGAAGGAAAGAAGGAAGGAAGGGAGGGAGGGAGGGAGAAAGGAAGGGAGGGAGGAAGAAAAGCTGGAAGGAGGAAAAGACAGAGGGAGAAGCAGAGGAAGGGAGGAAAGGAAAGAAGGATGGAAGGAGAAAAAAAGAGAAGAAGGAAGGAGGAAAGGAAAGAAAAAAAGAAGAAAGGAGGGAGGGAAAGAGAAAGCACACTCTGGAAGTAAATGAAAGATTTTTGTGCGCCTTGGATAGATGGGAATTTCATGGCAATTATACTGATTTAACACTACATTATAATAATCAAGAACACTTGGTCTAAAAAGGTTTTATTGCACAGCTAACTGCAGCAATGTCAAACTGTCCTCTGTCAAACACAGTCTCCTTTTTTTCTGTGTAGGGGGTGTAATTTTCATAGAGGTTAAATCTGCTAGGTAATGAAGTCAGTAAGAAATTGAAAAATTTGTGTCGTGGTTGTGAAATTGGTTGTGTTTGAAAAACTGAACAGTCCAGCAGAGATTAATAAAACGTCTCTTGTTATCATGGGAATGATTAAACATTTTGAGTTATTGGAAACAGCCTATGTACACCAAGCTTTTTTTGACCTTGTTAATTGAAAATCATTGCATGGCAAAATCTTGAGCTGTAATGAGAACATAAGTTTGCTATTATTATTCTGTGTTATGGTAGTGTACAGTACATGCTTAACACGTCCCTGCCACAGTTCATATTAACTAATTTCTAGGAGTTGAGATTCTATACTAATTAAAAGATAATTAATGTGATTGTGAAAACATTAGGAGTCATCAGAATTTGTCTATATTAAGCAACTGTCTACAACTACTTAGGTGGAATATTACGTTTCAGAGGTGACCCTGGCTGAGATGTGATGATTCTTTATCATAAACACAGAGTAACTGTGAAGAGTGCAAGCACACTCTGTCATTGTAGCAATTTACCAAAAATACAGTTTCTCTCCTTAAAAATACAAATGTTATCTGTTTCCAGTATGCAAAGATATAATATTGTCCTGGATACTTTTCAACCTACTTTTGCATAATGTCTACAATTAGTAAGTAGTTTTTTTAAAATATTAAGAGAACAAAGATAATGAGTAATAGTTCAACACTGGACGTCTTCACGGTGAAAGCTAAGTGTGGAAGCTATCACCTGGACTCCCAAGTCTCTCACTGCCTTTTATTTTTTCCATGGCAAGGGTGGCAGATTTTGATTCTCTAGCAATCTTAATCCAGTATTCCCATGTAGCAAATATTTTAAAATGCAAGAGCTTTGGCACAGAAAATAGCAAACACTACAGCAACAGAGCATGTAACCAGCTTTTTGCGTTATTTACTTGTGAGACTAAGGAAAGAAAGAGGACAGAAGACCTAAGCAAAACAGATATGATTGACTAGGTTCTACCGAAAAAATATGGGACTGCTTTAAGGAAGACAAGTAAAGAATTGCTGTCTTTCCAAATATTATTAAATACTGGCAGTAAAGATACATAGTTTTGGGAGAGCAGTAGCTCAGAGCCTCATTTTATAGTAACAACACAAACTGCAAGCCAGAGAATCCTTAGCTACCAGTGTCTGGTGAAGAAATGCTTATTAGATTTTCAAAGTGTCAAAATAATATAAGTATCAAAAATTAGATGAGATCAACAGAACTGCCCAAAACTTTACTGCATTTTAAGATATTTGAATCATTCTGTGGCCACTTAGCAACCTGGCCTAATGGAAGGTGTCCCTGCCTAAGGCAGGGGGTTGGAACTGGATGAGCTTTAAGGTCCCTTCCAATCCAAACCATTCTGTGGTTCAGTGATTCTGTGGTTGGTACATTTGAGACATTCTTCATCTTCAGCAGCAGCCAGGGGCAGGTTTTATTCCCTGAACAAAAAAAAAAAAAAAACAACAAACCAAACAAAACCAAACAAAACCCAACCAAACAACAACAACAAAACAAACAAATCCCAAAACAAAACCCCCACAAACCCAAAATAAGGCGTTCTTTGAAAAAATAAACATACAATTCTGTATGCTTTGCTGATACTGTTTTCTCTCCACTTAGCTTCGAATTTGCTTTTGCTGTAAAATCTTCCAGAACTGAATAGGCAATTTCTGCCCTCTGGGGGAGCAGCTTCTCCCACCCTGTGATAGACTGTGCTCTTTGTGGTGTGCCTGAGATCCATGTGGTCATTGCTACCCTGCACTACTGTTGAAGGTGACCTACTGAACACATTTTTTCAGCCAAAATGCCATTTCCTTGTTATTAGATGTAAAGAGAAACTAAGACATTAGATGGGGATTTCTTTAGTTCTCTTCATACAGCGTGAGATGCTACTGCAGACATGCTGCTTAACACTGCAGCATGAGAGTAATTCTGCATCATAGCAAACTCTGTTTTGGTACTTTCTAATCCACCAGTGGCAGCCAATTCTCCAGAAGTTATTTGTCTGCCTGAATTGTTTTACAGATTTATTGTGCTGTAGTGCCCAGAGCACAGGCCAGTGAGAGTGTGCCATGTTCAGAAATGTCTGCAACATAAAGAGCCTAACCTGTTGAAAGTGCTTTTACATATATCATCCCTCCTAGTTATTCCCTACCTTCCATCACCCCCTCTGAATCCCTTTGGCTTGCTTCAGTGTGCTGCTCTCAAGTGTATAATAACATGGGTCAGTGTCAGTGCATGAACTGAGGGACAGAGGAACGGTCCAAGTAAATGGTTCAGAGCCTTGTGTTTACTCACTTTTCTCTGGCAAATCCTTGGCCAGGCTTTGTAGGCTCTTTCTTCTGCTAGGTTATGGAATTAATTAGCTTCCTCCAGTATCTTTCAATTGTGTCAAAACCACAGTTATATATGGTTTAGGGTTGCGGGTTTTTTAAAGCACATGTTTTTTAAAATCTAATGAGTGTGAACAGTATTTAACTTGTAAACTTGCCTGTGGCTAAAACCCAGAATCATTAAAATTAACATTCAGTCTGTCAGTGAGGATATGCCTTCATAATGTGGTTTTGTTATCTTGAAATCATACTAAACAATGCTTTGAAAAAAGATTCATTATTTTTTAAACTGCAGTCATACTCTGTGGGAGCCTCACTTAAATTCCAAATAAATATATAGTGGTAATGCCAGATCTGCAGCCCTTTCAGGAGGGCAGAATGAACTAAATGATGTCTCCAGGTGCTCCCAAGTGCACAGTTAAAAATTTTGTGAAAAAAACCCACATCCTCACATAATATGATACATACCACATACTTTTTGTTTTTACCCAATTGTGCAAGAGGAATCAAACCTGTATTGCTCATCAGCCATAGTGTGAAAGATGGCTCTTTTAGATTTTCCAGGTTTTTTTATTTACATGTTTTGTTCTTTTAATTCCTTATCCTTCCTCTTTTTCTTCCTATTGTCTCTTTCATTCAGCCACCAGCAAGCCAACAAAGCTGTTTTTTTTGTCCCAAAAAATAATATCAGAATGTTTACAATTCATTTTAAAATGTAAATGAGATGAACAGCGTAAGACCTTCCTGTTGCAAACAATGAAAACACAAATGACAAGGCAGACAGTCATTGTGAAGACAGGAGTGTTGATGGGAACAGAAAGGGCTTGTGAGGATAAAACTCCCACTGACTCCTGCAGAGATGGAAAAATAGGAAGGGAAAAGAAGCCAAAAGGAGAAAGTCTCTGTATGATTTTCATTATCCTAGTGAGGTCTTGCAGCCTCCTTTTCTTTGCTTGATAATACTTTCTTGTCTTTTATCTAAACACTTTGTGTTACAAAATTGAGCTTTCTGCTTCTGAGGCGAGCAGATTGAAAGGGAACTTGTCCAAGGAGAAAGCGTTCGCATATGCTGATGAAGAAAGAAAAGCTGGCTTCTCCATACTTTCCAGTTCTGAGTGACAGCTGGGTGCTTGTTCCCATTGGCTTCTTTGAAGATCTCATCTGGAATAAATCGGCAAATCTTAACTCTTTTACAAACTAGATGGCTGCCAGACAGTGTCAGTGAGTTGTGGAGTTGCCACAAGACTTTCGGAGCAGACCACGGGTTGAATTTGAGAGTACTAGTCATGATCTCGATGCCTGTCTTGCTTCAGATGAGAAATAATCTACTACCAGTCATTTTCTTGTTCGTGATGACAAAGCTGTCTTGGGTTTTCGACAGAAGGTTTTGCAGATGTAGTTACTGGCAGCACGGGGATTATGTAGGACACCTGCATACTGAGAATTGTCCAAGCAAACATGATTTCAGTTAGTTAAAAATAGGTTTAGTGCATATGAATTGGCCAATTCCAGTTTGTACATTGGAATAAAAACTGAGATAAAAATTCCTTTACATGGGTTTCACTTGGCTAGTGTTTAAAGGCATAAAGTAATGAAAAAGCCAGGCTGAATGGAGCAACCTGGTCTTAGAAGATGTTGCTGCCTGTGGCAGGGGGTTGGAACTGAATGAGCTTTAAGGTCCCTTCCAACCTAAGCCATGCTATGATTCTATGATTCTATGAATATGATGCCTGGCAAAGTTACAGTGTTTATTGTAGAAATGTGAACAAATTATCCCACACTTGCTGTGTGATAGCAAGATGTGCTGTATTTTAACTGCATTTCAAATAAATCCCTAGGATCTGTGGCCCCTGCCTTGAAACAGCAAAATAATTTCTGGAGTCCTTTCTAGAATAAACAGACATCCTGATACAAACTGTGAACTGAAGAAACAGAGAGGTTTCCCCAGAGAGGCAGAGCAAGGGAACCATAAGTGAACCTTCCAGTGTGCCGCTGGTCACTTAGCTAAGAAATCCAATTTGCATAAACTTATGCCCTTTGCAGAATACAGTTATGTTTTGAGTAGTAATGCACTTAATTGCTGCTGTGCTCTGCCTGGAAGCTGTAGAAGTGTAAGGGTTTGCTATACCATGACCCTTGAGGGAATGTGATTCACCCCCAGACCAGTAGCCAAGCTTGCAGTCAGTCAAACTAATTAGGAGTACCCTGCATCCACTTCTGCGGAGCCTGACAGGTCCTTCTTCAACTGAGGTCTTTCTGAGAAGCTCTTGAATGTACTACATCCCAGGTCTTACAGGCAGGGATGTCACATTTCTTATCTGCCCTGAACACTTCAATCTGATGATACGTAATGGCTAGATTCTTAACTACAGGGTTACACATTGCTTGGATAAGGAGAGGTTTGTATTGTATGTGCCAAGAGTTACTCAGTTGTACTGTTAACATAGCTTGTACTTTTAACCTGTTTATATTCCATCAGGAGTCACAAGCTAATGCTGATACTACAATCAGGATTTGGACTCATCCCCAAATGATGTCTGTCTCTTTACACTTGAAACTAGCTGAAAGACAAAGCTGTTATTCTTTGCTTGCTTCTTGAAGAAAGCCAGATTTACTTCGAATCCGGGGATGAATTTTCCTGATAGCCAGTTATAATATCTTTTCTCTCTGCCTTCTTCTTCTGTAAGTGTTTTGTGGCCAGTGAATTTATAAACATTTTCCTCAGCACAATTGGATGTGATGGCTGAAGTGTGCTTTTATGCTGGAAAAGTACATATTTTGTAGGGGACTACAACACTGGAGTAAATTCAGTTAATTCTGATGGAGTTTGATCTGCTGTGTACAAGATTAAAAACCACTCTACGGATGCAATTAAGTAATTATCTATTTACAATTTGGCAAGACAGCAGAGATATTAAAATCATAGAGCAAACCCTAGTTATTTTAAAATATTCCAAATTCCTTGTAAACAGTCTTCCAGTAATCTCTCTCCCCTCCTGCCCCTTCCTTCCCTCACTCCGGTGTTTTCTGTAGTTCTTATAACTTATGAACTCAAACATAAATTAGGTTCTCAGGTTTTAGCTCCCTTTTATTTGTCTGTGTTATTCAATGTTTCCTCACATTGTTTAAATGAAGAATGTTTGCTCTAGCTTAGGAAGATTTAAAGAAAGAGGGGAGGAAAATCTTTTGGAGTTTCATTGAGCCCATGGCAAAAAATTAAGATTACATTCTATTATAGTGTATAAACCACCGATAGCAAATCTACGTATTTCTAGTTGTACCTCACCAGCATAGCTAAATTTTTTTTTCCTGCTTTCTGCTGCCTCTGCTGGAGTCTCTTTTCTTCTGGCCAGTGACTTCAAATCCATCATTCCCTCTTTTTTTTTCCTCTGCTGGAATAGGTTGCTTCTGAAGCACTTCTCATACTGCAGCACAGCTTTCCTAGCTCCTCCTGGCAAGGAAATGTACTTGTACGTATAAAGAGAACATTGCTGTCTAATGCTGTGCATGAGAGAGGTCGACAGGCTGGTTATGAGCCTACTTAAAATGTAATCATGTTGACTTTGGTGCACTGTAGTTACAAAGGAGGCTTTTGGTTTCATAGTGCAGGAGCATGTTAGCAAAATTAATATGCTTCTGTCTCCTGCTATAGACTTCTACTCCTGGAAACTTCATTAAGTGGTACTGAACATGGTCCACACTGCTTTTGATCGGTTGGGAACAGCACACATCCTATTCTTATCCTAGGTGTCTGCAAGGCAGACCTCTTACTTAACTCAGCAGCTGTCATTTTTTTCTATATCTGCACATTTACAGTGGTAGGTAGAGAATTTTACCAAACATTTGACTTAACATGCTAAATGGGGATGTTAGAGTTGGATACCTTTTCTGTTCATTTATGATATTTTTGTAGCACAACTAGCAAAGATACCAAACTTCTTTTATGTAGTGTTCACCATCAAGCTTTAGGATAGACAAGGTTAATATTAATTACACTTGCTGCTTAAGCTTGTGCAGACTTAAGGTTTCTCCTTTGGCTAAATTTTGTTAGTTTTGTATTCCAAATGTTTTTCTTATTGAAATCACTGAAGCAAACAGTACTGTCATGTACTTCGGTTGCATTCCTCATGCTTTCAGTAATGAAATATTTCCAATTACCATACCTTAAATAAACAAATAAAAATCTCTGTCTTCTTTTTGCAAACAGGCTAGAAGATTTCCTAAGAGAGTCATTTTGGACTATGACTATAGAAAATGTGTTTTATAAAACAAACACAATGCAGGACCCAGAACTATTTCTTGCTTGGCTTTGAGGGCTATACCTGATAACCCATACAAAGCCTGGTACTGCACAGCTTCCTATTCTCCAATATTCTCTAATATGGACAAACATCACAAAAAAGATGTAAAACACATATCTTGGTGTCAAAATATGAATTAGCTGTTGTCAAGGTGAGAAGACTTGAAGAATGAAAAGGGGATGCTTGTAACAGAAGAGAAATGCCCAGGGTGTTACTGACACTAGCATTTTGAGCTGACATGTCACAGTATGGCTGTGACACCACCTTCTTTAATGAGCATGGATTCTTCTCCCAAGCATTTCATCCCTTTTCCAAAACAAGCATCACTTTGTGATTTGGGGTGCACTCTTGTGCTCACACATCCCCTCATTTGAAGCCTGTGGTGTGAGGACATGTATCTTCAACAGGGGTGGTTCTCCCCAGAGGCATGCCTCTCCAAGAATCCTGTCAGTACCAGAGTCTGTCGCAACAGAAGCACTGTAGCTGGCTCTTCGGGAAAATGAAATACGCAGCTCTTGCGCAGAGGAGCTAAGTATTTCCCATTTTCAGTAATTTCATGGCTTGTGTTCCCATGGAAACAAGCAGAAGCATGCCACAAATGTGGTCCTGCTTTAAAGTAACTTGGGTTATGAAGGAAGGTCTGTGATGCACTAGATGACTGAAGGTTTGGATTTAGTTTACTTATTGAAATTCTAGCTTTGAGCCAAACAGAAGCAATTTTGGAGTCTACTACAAGACTTGCCAGCAAGTTGTCACCTTAAAGCTTGTATGTTGTTCTGTTCTTTGCTTTTCTTACAAACAGGAGTGATTCCAGGAGACCTTATAACAGTTTTCCAACATCTAAAAGGAGCTTGACAAGAAACCTGGAGAGGGGCTTTTGACAAGGGCCTGTAGGGACAGGACAAGGGGGAATGGCTCTAACTTGACAGAGGGGAGATTGAGATGAGATCTTAGGCAGAAGTTCTTCGCTGTGAGTGTGGTGAGGTGCTGCCACAGGTTGCCCAGAGAAGCTGTGGCTGCCCCACCCCCACCCCTGGCAGTGTTCAAGGCCAGGTTGGACTGGGCTTGGAGCAGACTGGTCTAGTGGGAGGTGTCTGTGCTCGTGGCAAGGGGTTGGAACTGGATGAGCTTTAAGGTCCCTTCCAACCCAAACAAGTCTGGGATTCCATGATTCTATGGTTGTTTTTTCTAGTGCTTTTCAATTGCAGTTCTGTATCAGTCTGCTTCAAAAGTAATTAAAATGCCAAAGTTCATTAGTGCAGTGCCAAAGATCACTAGTCTGATTTATCAAGCTTATTAGGTTTAGTATTTCATGACACAGAACAGAAAGCAGACCATTACAAAGTGGCATCAGGTAAAAATACCAGAGTGGGAGGCAGAAAAACACAGAAACCCAAGAAAACAGTGAAAAATAAAAACCCGAAAACTGAAACAAATCACAGTGTCTAGCTTCAGTAGGCAGTGGTCTCAGTATTGCAATTAAACTTTTTTTCTGCTTTTATATTCATCACAGGATAAGAGAGAACAAGATATTTTGTGGATATTGGTAAGACGGCAGTTCTTACTGCAGAAGAGAAAGATTAAGTGATTTCCCCATTTCTACGCAAAAGATAAAGGTTGGAAAATGAGATAAATTACAGCTTTTCAGGGCTCATACTTCTGTGGCCTGTTCATTGCAACAGCTTTCCAATTTTCTCTAAATAGTTTCAAAACTTACAGGGAAAAAGAAAAAAAAAAAAGGCAAAATGCACGGAAGTATATCCTTTCAGTTTTTTGATCAATATTGCTCAGACAAAAGGAAGAAAAATTGTTTTCCTTTGTAGGATTTTGAGCTGAACAACGAGCTGAAAATGAATGTGTTAAATTTGCTGGAAGAAGTTTTGAGAGACCCTGACCTTTTGCCGCAAGAAAGAAAAGCTACTGCAAATATACTGAGGTAAGTAAGTTTCTAGTAATTTAGTGTGTTAACTATAACATGTGAAATAGGTAGGGGATCATGTATCATTGAACACACAGGGTTTGGTTTTTCTCCAGAGTATTTAATTTTGAAGTATTTTATTAGCTATAAAGTGTTTTGTTTGCTATAAAAGAGAGTGTTTTAAGATTTGGTCATAAAAATACTGTTTTAGAAAATTCTGCTGTGGAACAGCTGGCAGCCACGGGTTCAATCTGCTAAGCTCATGAGAGGGTGATGATAGCATAGTGTGTCATGATATCTTAGCAAGACCATGTTTACACTCTCCTTTGTGTTGACATGGTGTCCAGAGTTCTTTGGGTAGCTTACAGAGAAGAATTCTTGTTTAATTAATGCCATGAAATAGAAGAACTTTAAGCTTCTGAATAACTAGGACTATTTAAATTAGGGTTAGAACACCTTACTTTGTTACTTAGGGTTGATATTACAGGGGTGAGTGTCCAGTCATGCCAAAAAGACAAATCTTTATATGCATTTTCCAGTGAAAATAATTCAATCCACTAAGTGCAAATATTTTAGAGACGCTGATTTTCATGTAAATTGTTACACATTACTAAGGAGCAGTAAACATTTAAAGACTAATCAGTTATTAAAATATTATTTTAAAGCACAGATGAATCTATGATGTGCACTGTAGTATTTATGTAAGTATTCTGCAGGAGAACAATTAAGGGTGCAGTAAATGCAGTGTGTCTGAATTTTCTAAGATCACTTGACAGGTTTCTATACCAGATACTCAGATGAAAAACAGTGAGGGAAAACATGTTTAATTGTGAGGAAAACGGTCAAAGGATAAGAAACAAAGATAAGTTCTTAATAAAAGCACTTAATGGAATCCTGCTTAATTTTCACATAAATAAAAATAAACCTCAGTTTCTATAATACTGCATGTGCGGTTACTCCAAGTAAAAATAATGAGGTTTTTTTCTTGTATTTCTATGAAAGAAACAGCAAGCAAGAAGAGCACAAAGGGTTAGTAATAATGGATTTTATTAATATGTGTGACAGCAAAGATTCTGTCAGATAGCTCACAGTGGGGGAAAATCACCTTAGGACCTTTAGCTTCTTAAAAAATATGAGAAAATAAACTTGGATTTGCTGTTCTGCAGAGTAATGGAATCAATGTATGGAACCTTGTTAATTATGTGTAAACTGTGAGTTGCCCCCATTTGCATCCGTTTACTGCTGTTCTATGAAATGGTAGGTATTGGTTGCCCTCTCTTCTCTTCTAGCACTTATTACTGTTTGAGGACACTCTACAGTGAATACAGTTAATCAGATATTTGCATTAAACATTTTTTAGAATTTTTCTAAAATTCAGACTGAATTTTTGACCACACTGTGAATTTTCACACTATATTCTTTTTTTTTTTTTTTTTTTTTTGGGGGGGGGTGAGAAATCTATATGAACTAAAATATCTGAAAAAACTTACATTTTTAAAAACTGAAAAATAAGGCAAATAAAAAACAAAGGGAAGAAGTGAAATGAAACAATACTCAGAAATAAAACTAGTAAAAATTAAAAAATGTATGCACAGAAATTCAAGTAAAAGTTAATTAAAAGTTAACTAATTTGAAACAATTTATGGAAAGAGATTGCAGTTTTAAAATCCTTGTTTCATAGTCATTATCCTGACAGTATTTCTGTAAAGGATTATGGCACTTCGCTTTACAAGCAGACAAGTAAAGCACGAATAAAATGACATGCCCGAGTTATCAGTGGGAGTTTCTGTTGGAAACAGGTAGAGAATGAAGATTTCGTCAGATATAGTCCTCAGCCAAGCCATCTTTCATCAGGGTTTGCAGCTGTATACCCTAATCCTGCCAGATTTTTTGAAGAACATGGTTTACTGTAGATTTGGTGAGAGTCGTAAGTGCTTGGTTACATCCCACAGGCTAGAACTGGGAAAAGAGCCACTGGTGGCTCTTCATACAGGACTGGCATGGATATCGTGCTTCCTTCAAAATTAGGCATGAAATTTAAGCCTTGACTAACATTGTTTACCAAAAATCCTTTATTGCTTTTGAAGACGGGCAATGCTGCTAACATACCTGTATGCGGACAGCTTGTTTATCAAGTATTTCAATACTATTCCAATTGCAATATTCAGTAACATGTAACTGAAATATTCAATAATACTTCAATTATATTTCAGTACTATTTCAATATTATTTCAACACTAACTCCAGTAAGCATCAATGACACAGTATTGCTGTCCAAAGGGTTCAAAAAAACAACTCTGTTCCATTTTCAGTAGCACCATGTTTCAGTAGCAGCTGTGTCTTATCCATATGTTTATTGCACATGCAAACTGCCCATAAACTTTCAAGTAAGAGTTATTGCATAAATAAACTTTCAGATAGAAGCTGTTGCGTAAATAACACTTTCATAATTTAAGCTGTTGTTAAACTGCAGTCATCAGGACGTAGTCTCCAAGTTCAAAATATTATTGCATAAATTAAACTGTCTTATGCTGAGCAAAACTGTAATCTGAAGGCTTGGACTCACTCACCAGCCACACATGAGGCAGTTATTTACCAGGCATGTCATATTTGTTAACAGTTAGGTGGTAAAGAAATTAATTCTCCATGAGTAGGAACTGCCTCAGTGACCTTGTGAGAAAGAGTGTATTGGAGCAATTCTGGTTTTGGACAAAAGAAATCATGCAGCTGGGGTGAAATACACAAATGTGTGGTACATCTCACCTTTTCACTGAAAGGAGTAGCTCTGGTTCCTAAATCATCTCAGGAAAATGGGTTGTCCAGTAATTAGGCAAGCTTTCCAAACTTAAAAAAAACCACCGTAGTTACTTCCAGAGATACATACTCTGGTCAATGCTATATAATTAGCTAAAAAGCAAATTGTAGGATTTAAAGAATAATCTGCAGTTGAATGTAATTGTGTGAAACTATGTGTCTGTGGCAGTGACACAGGGGTGCATATTCCTTTATTATTCCACAAGCCTTAATTTTTATTACACATTATTGAAACAGGAAGATTAATGAGCTTTAAAAAAAACCTGATCAAGTTGATAGTCTTGGACCTGCTGTCCCATGAAGACTGTAAACACAAACTTTTGTCTGCCTCAGGAATCATCTCAGGTAATGGGCAGCAAGCTGGAGTCCCTCTGGTCCTCCAGTTTCTCAGCTTGTGAATTCAGGGGTGGAATCACCTCCAGACTGCTCTTTGAAATCTTAGTTTTTTAGTAATCCAAAATATAAAACTGAGTACTAGTTTTTATCAGGAGGGTTTAGCTTTTCTGGCAGGTCAAAAAGGTCCTTGCTCAATTCTGGAACTGATTTCATGAAGAATGAGAAACGAACAGAAGCAGAAGAGACAACATCTGCATGTGTATATCATATCTGACAATACAGTTTTATGAATCCAGTTAGCAACCAGGTTTCTATTGCCAGAAGAGAAAAGTTTTTTGTATAGTTTTGCTAAAATGAAGACAAGTGCTTCACGTGCAAAAAGAAGACATGGTGACATGGAAATGTTTCTTTCCCTGACATTTTTGCCTGACACCTCCCATGGTGCCACGGCTCATTGTAGAAGTAGGTCAAAGCAAACACTGAACATGCTGTTCACTAAGCTGGGAGAGTTCTGTTACTTGTCCCTGAAGATGAGTCTTGTAGTAGGGACAACCAAGGCTATCTATGTTCCTCTTGACCAAGAAGTACTAAATTTTAAGGAAATGTTCTCATACTGCATGAAGACGTGAAGAGGCACCATGTTCTACACCAGTATATCTCTCATATAATTGTTTTCTTGCTCTGCTTCAGATTACAGGTTTTCTATCGTTTACCGACATGGCAGAGTACAGTCAATGTTGAATGTTAAGACAAGGCCCGTAATGGAATAAAATAATTTCTTGTTCCTTGAACCATCCATGGGTTATAATGACTGTAAGGGGAAAGAGGTTTCCTCTCTACGTTGTCTCAGAAAAAATTCTTTGGTGGCTAACTGAAGCACCTAAGCATGAGACAAACTGTAGACATCTAATGAAGCATTTCTTCCAAGGTAACTGCCTACCATGAAGGAGATTCTGTCCACCTAAATTTCTAAAGTTAGGTCTCTTGACTGTTCCTCCACAGGTCATAGAAGACACCTTTCTTTCTCAATTACAAAACACAGGCAATGACTTGCAGAGGATGTGAATCCCACCCTGGATGTCCTAAAGGAATCTAGAATCTTCTTTGTTACAGAAATGTGTAAAGGTGCACCAGATACTGTGTTCCTCTTTTGGTTCATGTACCAATTTCTGGTTTGGAGAAATGCTGTCAGTCCGTCATCACCTCATACCCACCTCCTTGGAAATATATTGTCTTTCTGGTTTTCTTCTAGATGGAGGGCTTCTATCTCATACTACTTAAAGAAAAAGTATAAGTTATCCACTTAAAACTGAAGGGCGTTTTTACTTTTAGTAGAAATCAACTTGAATATTTTTGACAGCATGTTTTCTGCATGAAAGCACAGATTTGTTGTACCTGGAAGCTCTGATGAGACATCAATTCAGAGGGCTTCTCTGGAACCAGATGAAAATGGGAAGGAGAGATGAGCCAGTTGACATGCCCCTCATGAAAACAGCAAATTGCCAAATTTCTTGGTGTCATAGTTGTTCTTGGCTTTCTAGTTGTTCTGAAGAGGTGCATGGTGCAGGCTTTGAGATTTAAAAGGCCTTGGCATATTGAAATATGTAGTCTATCAGAATTCTGGTTTGCCAGCCAACCCTCAGTCTTGGCTTCCCTGCATTTCAGTTTTCACACTCTACTCTCAACTCTGAAAAGTAGAGGAATTCAGAGTGAGGTCAGGAAAAGCATTTCTTATCGTAAATTCAATGTTCAAACACTTGTGAAAGAAAGTTTGTGCTTTCTGAGCCTATGTATAGGTATATTCCATGGACTGTGTCCTTGAAAGATATTGGGTATAAATGTCTCTTTTTACAAACTGAGTGTATGGGTGCATACGTGCATATAAATTTCTTGGGAAATCAGTCCCTTTATTAGCAGAGATTAGAGAAGGAGAAAAAGTTGGTTTGTGTTATGAAGATTATATGGTCAGCTCTGGGAAAGACTGTATAAAATGTGAATGGCAAGGAAAGTGTTTTATAAGAGATACTGAGTTGCTTCATGCCTTCTTGAATCATCAGCTGAATAGCTGGTATTTCTTGCATGATGAGATTCTTGTTGAATGGACTGACAGTATTTCTCTGCAGGGTAAAAAAGCTTCTTTTTATTAAAGATCCATTCTGAAAGCTAGGTAAATCTACTGAAGTATGTTTTGCTTCAGATCTTACCCGTCTTATTTACAGACTCCTGAAATCTAGCTAAAATTTCTTGATGATGAAACAGGAAGGGGCAAAGTTCAAATTATACAGCAGTGAATAACTAATAAATAGTCCTATCCGAAGAAAAAAAAAAAAAAAGAAACAGTTCTTCCTTTTTCTTCCTCAGAATAAATGTAAATGAAATCCAGAGATATGCAGATATCAGAATGAATATGCAGATGAATGACCAATTTTCTGCCTTGTATGATCTCACTAGACAATACATTTCAGGCTCTATAGCTTACACCAGCTTTTAAAATACTCTTAAAATATTTTATGTACTGTAAAGAAATGAGGAGACAGATGTTAATATTTTCCACTAGAAAATTATTTTAAGGTTTGGACTGATCAGACATGACCAGTTTAAGTGAGAGAGAGGTCTAGTCTTAGCTGCTGACTCTAAGAATTAGAAACTTTTTCATATGTATTTACTTCCTTCATTTGTAAGGATAACAATGGAAGTGTCATCCCATTCAATCCTCCCTGACAGGGATACTGTTAAACAGTACAGCAGAATCTTTCCTTACCCTTGCTTTCTCTCATAACTTTCTTCACTTGTATTACTGAATGCAAACTGTGTGCTTGCTACAAGTGAAATCTGCTAGTAGGTTGTTGTCTATATCCACACTCACAGCCCTTTGTGTGGGACACTGTAGGACAGTGTAGTGCCAGTGAAAAAGAACACTTCCAGTGAATCACTCTTATATACATGCCCATGTTGCTGTGTTTTCTTCACTTCTCAAATGTTGGTTTTTATTAAACATTTCCCTAAAATATCATTTAGCACAGTAGTTTAAAAATCAGAGAAAAGGCTTGAGATGTAATTCTCTACCTTTAAGTTTCCTTGGATTATTCTGAATAGAGAGCTTCTGATTACATGTCGTTGTCACTGTGTTGTGTTTTTGCTTTGCCAGTCCAGTTCTTGAAAAGGAAGCTTTACTTTGTCCACCAAACTTCTTTGCACTAAAGCCAAGATTTAGAAACCTGATCACTGTAATGAGCATGTACATACAGTAGCTATTGTCATTTACCATTCTATAGTATATGCTGTTCTTAGCTCAGAGATTTTAAGCCTTTGTGGCCATCTTTTTACCTTACAGACTCTAATGTCATTTAAGGTAAAACTACTACTTTTACTTATAACGAGATGTGAGACTTTAGGTACCAGTTTGGTTTTTTTTTCTTTCAACCTCTTCAGCTGCAGTCTTAGGATTTATTTTAGATAAACACACTTGCCTATTTGGTTTTCTCAGAGCCATAGGCAATTTTATTTATGTTCTTTTCTACTTAAGAGTGTTGTGCTACTTAATTTTTCAGGACTCTTTCACAAGATGATCAAGATGACACCCATTTAAAAATAGAGAATATCATTCAAATGGTAAGTTCATCTTGAAATTTAAACATTAAATTAAATCCTCCTATAGAAATGTTGTGTGTTTAAGTCAATAAAATCTAGCACAACTGAAACTTTACAGCTGTGGACAGAAATATTGTTGGTTTATATCAGGAATGTACAGTTCAGTTTTGAGAAATTCAGAATGTCATAGATGAACAGGGTAAAACTTTAGGATTTGGATTTAAATCAAACAATTGAATGAAGAAGAAAAAAAAAAGAAGATACTTGCAAAGTGATTATGTGAAAATTAATGCAGAATGCACAGACTCTAATTAACCTATATAGATACTCATGACTTGGTAGGTGTCTTTTTTCTGTGAGTTTCCAGTCTGAATATTTACCGTTATGTAGTTAGCAGTTTTTCTTAGTTCTTATTTCTTGGTAGAAAGGAAGTTAATTACAACTCCATGTTGAAAGTTAATGTGAAGTTCTTAATACCCTGTGTTTTGAAATGTCTGTTGATGCAAAATGAGGTCATTAAGTGTTCTCCTTATTTTTGCAGTCAGATTGCCCAAAACCAGAGTGCTTTGAGACTTTGTCAGCCATGGAGCTTGCAGAGCAAATAACTCTTTTAGATCACATAGTTTTCCGAAGCATACCCTATGAGTAAGTGTTCTCCTACAAGTAACTGAAGTGAGTATGGTGGATGAGTTACTGACTGGCAGTGTTAGGCACTACACTGATACATGCTACGGGCAAAAAGATTTGCATACTTAACAGATAATGTCCTTTGGCTGTTTGTGTCATTGCCTCTGGTTCTGTATAGTTTGACCATGCTTTGAAAGACTGAGTGCTTTGCTAAGAAAGAAAACAACTCTCTGGTCTAAGGCTCTGGGCTAGTGAAGGCTGAACATAGTATGGAAGTGATGAATTCACACATGCAGCAGTTTAACACGGATAGAACCACATCCACTGACAAGAATAATTTCAGTAGGGTCACAATGCTGAAAATTAGAATGGGGGATGGGGGATTAAAAGAAAAACAGAGCTTCTTTATAATATTTACTGCTTTAGACAGCATTAAAAGTGATGGAATTGTTTTAAAGCTATGATGTTAATAGCTTCTAACAAAATGAGGTATACTTGAAATCCACTTAGGCTGTGGTTGCAGACAGAGACTCTGTACTGTGTTTATTAAGGGCATTTTTGTTTGTTTTCTTTTTCTCTTCCCTAAATATCTAGAGAGTTTCTTGGGCAGGGGTGGATGAAAATGGATAAAAATGAGAGAACGCCCTATATTATGAAAACTAGTCAACATTTTAATGATGTAAGTACTCTTAAATACACATTGCTTTCTAGGAGTCCTGTTAACACTGTCTATGACCTCTGGAACAAAAATATCTTTTTTATTTATACAATGTGGTATAACTTCTCATCTAGTAATAACTATTACAGTCTTTTTGTGATTAACCTTTTAAATCAAAGCACACAAAGATTTCTTCTTTGTATTTTCAAGAACTGGTATTCAGTGTTTCAATGGCAATTTAATAGTGTTTTAAATTGCACTACAATGCCCTTTTGCTTACAGAGGAAACTAAATTTTCTCCAGAGTGTGAAAATATAGCGCTGATTCTGTTTAATGAATGCCCTTTGTATCCCCAACCATATCTTTGCTCATTTACCATTTTCTGTGAATTTTACTGAGAGACTTCCCAATCAGTTTTGCTACTGTTCTGTCCTGGGTTCAGCAGTAGTAGACATTTTTCTTCTTCTTAGTAGCTGGTGCAGTGCTGTGTTTTTGACTCTCAGCCTGAGAACAGTGCTTTGCAATTTCACCGCTGAACAGGTTCAAAATCCAGAAAAATTAGTAAAACATATAAATGAGGTGTGTTGTCATTCTGGTCATACCAGAGAGGGACAAATCATGCAACGTGCTGGGGCTTGGCCTATGCTTACAGAGCCCTGTTCAACATCATCCAGCACCCTCTAAGGGAAAAAAATGTCTCTGGATATGATGGCAAAGCAACAGACAACGCAGCTACTCTTAACTTCAAATACAGCACCTACTCCAAATACAAAAGCTACAGCAACGCTAGTGACAAGTACAACAGCTACTCAAACTCTGACTACAACAGGTAATGCAGCTACTCCAAGTACAGTAACTACGCCAACCCCAGCGACAAGTACAGCAGCTACTCAGACTCCAACCCAACAGACAGCGCAGCTACTCCAGCTCCAAGCATAGCAGCTTACACCACCCCCAGCGACAAGTACAGCAGCTACCCAAACCCCAACAACAGATACTGCAGCCACTCCAACCACAGTGATAATCACTGCAGCTAAACCAGAGGACCAGTTTGTACCAATATCAGTTGCCCCTGTACACAAGGGGAAAAGCAAGAAAGAGACAAGAAAAATGAAGAAGCAAGATGAAGAAGCAATACCAATGCACTTACTACCGGGGGCAGCATCTGATCAGGAGTCACCATCACATGAATCAGAGGAATAAGAAAAAGAAGAGGTGACTTCTTGACCCCGGACCTCAACCAGGCTAAGGAATATACAAAAAGATTTTACCTATCAACCACGGGAATACATTGCCTGGTTGCTCTGATGCTGTGACAATGGAGCCGATGGTCACGAACTAGAAAGTAGAGAAGCCAAGCAGCTGGGATCATTTGCTAGGGAAGGGGGAACTGACAAAGCAAATTGACAAAACATAGCACTGCACCAGCTACTAAGAATGAGAAAAATGACTGCTACTGCTGAACCCAGGACATGTTGGCTTGGAGATGCTCCCCTTTGCATCTCTTACCCTTTCATATATTCATTCTCCCACACTTCCCTACAACAGTATTCTCAATACACTTCCTCTGTTTTTACTAAGAAGCAGAAGTTCCATTGTGCATTAGGTTTTTCTGCCTTGTTGGTTAAACAGTTGTATGTTGAAAGGGATAATATATTTAAATGTCCTAAATTTATTCCTCTTTGTTTGGCCAGATGAGTAACCTTGTTGCCTCCCAAATTATGAATTATGCTGATGTTAGCTCCCGTGCTAACTCAATTGAAAAGTGGGTAGCAGTAGCTGATATTTGTCGATGTATGCACAATTACAACGGTGTGTTAGAAATCACCTCAGCCTTGAACAGAAGTGCAATCTACAGACTTAAGAAAACTTGGAGTAAAGTATCCAAACAGGTAAGAAAAACAGGATTACAAGTAGAGTTTCTGGTTTTCACTGGTCAGCGTGTTGCTCAGAGAATGTGTTGAGCTAGTATTCCTCTCATAATATTTCCACTTTTACATTATCCTGTTTGCTTGAAGCACCAAGTGGTCTTGGTGTTTTATGTCAAGGTCTTTTGTATTTCATTTATCCTTTTTTTTTTTTTAATATAATTAAATATCTGTGGGAACAAACAGATTTCAATGGAATTAGCAGGTGCCTAAGACTATGACTTGGGCCTGAAGCAATGAAATACATAAGAAAACTAAATCAAAATATTTTCAGATATGTACATATAGATGGTTATTAGCTATAGCTAAAGTCAGATCAGATGCCTAAAATAGTAGCTAATAGTAGCTCTGTTTTAAATGGTTTGAATAAATTTGTTGAATTACTTAAAACTCAGCTTTCTGCTATTAAAAAAAAAAAAGAGAAAAAAAGAAAAAAGTTAATATTTTAATATGATGGAATAACAGAGCAAGGAAGTCAGTAGGACAGAGCAAATCACTTGTAAGTCAGGTACTATTTGGACACAGAGTTTACTCCAGCTAATGGGAATATTTCAAGTTACCCATTTTAGATATGGCTAATTGACATGTAAAAGGTGGGCTTTTTTTGTTGCATTTCCTACTCTGTGTTTTTGCTCTGTCTGCAGCTTTTGCAAAGCACTACGGCAGCCTAAGCAATGAAATCCACTTAAAATACATTCTGAATGTACTGCCTTCTCCAGTCAGCTTTTATAAGTTTATATGTTTATTTTATTTTATAAGTTATATATGTTTTATAACTGGTGCTATCCTCTTTTGTTAAAAAATATATTAAAAGTCCTTTCAATATAAAATGTTATTTAAGAGTTTACCTTGAAAAGTTTTATGTTTAGAATTTGTTTGATTTTGAAACTTCTCAAATAAGAATAATAATAAAAAAAGATTAATGTTATTGCACAGGTCTTCAGTACTCATTGGAAATGTAATCTGTTTCATCAGCCTGCTATTCAGAAAAAAAAGGAAGTGTCTGTTTCAGCCTACAGCTTTGTCTTAATTGGAAATTCAGTTTGAAAACCAACAAATTTCTCATGATTCTGTATATTGCTTTGAGCATAAACTGACTGAAAAGGCAAATTTGTTTCACTTATTAAGTGACCAGGCTCTGATGATGCTCACTGAAAGTAATTTGTGTAAGACAGTAATATATTTTCAAATACATATTCAGCTTTTATCAGAAACTTGGAGGCAAAACCATCTTAGTGCAAGCTGCAAGACAGCAAACATCCTTTACTGTCACTAATTTCAGTAAATGCAGCTGAGGATCCTCAGCAGCATGTAAGATCAATTCCCTAATATTCTTGTATACACAGTAAACTGAATTGCTGACCATTAATTTATGAACTTGTGTTTTTCCTGAATTTGCAGGCTAATAATATTAGCATAGCCACAGGTTCTGTGGATCACTCAAAGGAAAAATCTTCAATACTGCATAACTCCGTTTTCATAAATATACTGGGAAATACAGCAAAGCTAAATTTATAACACCTATCTTATTACTTTTGAAAATGGGGTCGAATCCTAAGTGAATTACAGTTTTTCTAAAATCTAATCCCAGTCATTAATGTGCAACAGCAATGACATTTATAATCCATTTTCTTTCTAGACAAAAGCTCTCATGGACAAGCTTCAGAAGACTGTATCATCTGAAGGAAGATTTAAAAACCTTAGAGAAATGCTCAAAAAGTACGCTTCCTTACAATATACAATTGTGTTTTGTTATAAGCAGTGGATAGTACATCTTAAAGATTAATTGGCTTTGATTAATCTTTAATAATTAATGTAATATTGGATAATATTTTTACCTAGTAACTTCTGAAATTCTAATTTTATTCTATTTGGCATTGTTGTCGATAAATATAATATCTCCAGAGAATTACTGAAGCAAATTAAACTGTTATTCTGTGTGAATGTTGTTCCCTGTTGGGGTTTTTCTTACACTGATAAACTTTTTCAATATGTATGAAGCCATATTTAAAAACAGGGTTTCAAAGAGTCCTTGTTCAAGGTAAGAAGTTTAAGATTTAGAAATACCCCTGAGTCAGATTAAAGATCTGTTCGCCCCTTTATATTGCTTCTGTGGACAGTAGCTGATACCAGGAACATAACAATAAGACCAATGCGCAACAGTATTTCCTCCTTTATAGCCTCCCAGCTCCCTGGAAAACAGTCTGCTTTTTTCATTCAGTAGTGCTTGGGTATTATTTTATTTAATATATTTGCCAGATTGTGCTTGGCTATACGTAACTTTGGTACCCAAAATATCCTGTGGCAAGGGTTCTACCACAGCAGCATGCATAGAAAACTTGTATTTTTGCAAGTTTTGTAATTAGAATTAGGCTTTTCAGGATTGAGTGGTACCACTACTTTAAATGGTCTTGAGAGAAGCAAAGAATTGATCTACTAAAATAATTACTGGAATGTTTAAATATACCTACATTGTTGGGGAGCTAATGACTTTTTAAGAAATGTTTTTAGTAAAATTAACAGGTATTTTTATAAACCTTTCAGTTAATACATTGCTTGCCTGTGTATTACAATAATACTCGTAATATAAAAAATAACCAGAATGAAGTGCACTGCTAAGCATTGTCTGCCTATGTTAATAGTAGAGCCATCACTCTGCATTCTTCTTATGGCAGAGCTTCAGAAATCCTTTTACTACTGTTTCTGCTGAGACGAGTCATTGAACATGGAGCTGTGATTGCTGCATTAGGGAAGAAACAATCATTATCCCACTCCTCCTGTCCCTCCAATAAAAGAAAAACCCTATTCTCTAGGTTCACTATTCCTAGTTTTCCAGATCGTCTTTGCTACCCCTCTATCTTTCTTTGTTCTATGCATCCACTGTTGAGAAAAACTGAATAGACTTTGACAGCATGGTATATACATATGTATACAGATACATACACATGTGTATATATGCATATATGTATACATGCATATATGATATATACACGTGTATATATGCATATATGTATACATGCATGTATGATATATATATGTGTTTATATGCATATATATATACATGCATATATGCATACATATGCATATGTATAAACATGCATATATATACATTTGTATATATGTACGTCTCCACATGTTCATGGACATGCTCAACACACACACGTACATACAGGTACTCTTACAGTTCTAGGATGCTTACAGTACTGCAGAACATCAACCACTCAGAAGCATGTCCACATGCATTTTTGGCATGTGTGTGGGATCTATTTCTGAGATTGTGTGTCAGTCAGGATTGAAAGTACTTGAGGGTGTTCTCTCATTGCAGAGGTTACCTATCCTTCCTCTCACTCTGTCATGGTTCTACAGGTCATCTGCCACTAATACTAGATATTGGACAGAATACATACAATTTTTCACAGGCAGAGCAAATACAACTCATGAAATCAAGGAATATATCTTAGAAATTAATGTAACCCATTGGTGAGAAATACATTAAGTAATATAGAGTTTGTGTGAGTTATAAAATACTAGTTTTCAAATTTAGCTACAGGTTAATATGTTGATTCGTTGTTTCGCAGTTGTAACCCACCTGCCGTTCCCTACCTTGGAATGTACTTAACAGACCTGGCATTTATTGAAGAAGGAACACCAAACTTCACTGAGGAAGGCCTTGTCAATTTTTCCAAAATGAGAATGGTAATTTTTTATTCCATGTATGCTTTCCCAACATGTGTTTATTTTTATGAGTTAATTATTGATTTAATAACTCCTTTGAATTCAACTTCCAAGACATACAAGTATATTGGAATCATGCAGCTATTTGAAAGCAATTACTTGACCCAGTCTTCTGTCACCACCTTCTGGTGGCTTAGCTGAAGTCAAAATGCAGTTGTACTTACATATATGTATTCTTTTGAAAGATCTCTCATATTATCAGGGAAATACGGCAGTTCCAGCAGACGTCCTACCGCATAGAGCATCAGCAGAAGGTAAGGCTCTTCTTAAGCACTGGTACCTCCTAACGAAATCAAAGCTGTGGCAACAATTATTTGTAAGGTACAGCTGTTGTTGAACGCTAAAATCAATGTATTCTGCTCCCGCACACAGGAAGGATATACAGAAATATGGATGGGTACTCTGGGGTTGTAATACTCTCACTCTGGCAGAAACTCTTTGTTTGACACTGTATATAGAAGCAACTTTCTCCTTCTCTGGAAACTCTGTCAGGATTGCAGCCTTTGTAGTTCTGGGGTATGAAGCAGTGTTTTCAAAGGGAAATGTGTTCTCCCTGCCCAGTTGGAATCATAATTCCCAGGGAATCTCAGAATCTGCTGATGTTGTGTGCGTCCTGCAATTCTTTTCCCCTTGTCCTTTATGGGAGTGAGAAAAACTTGCACAAAGCTAGTCTGTGCCTTCAGAGATTTCATCTCAGACTCCAGAAGAGCAACATGGGTTTAGGTAACCTGGCTAAGTTTCTGCCCATTTCTAGGAGCCTGTACTTAATTCATAGAACGCTGCTGGTGCAGATTTGTGTGGTGTTTCTCAAGAAGACAACGTGGGGGAATAGCAGGATCTGAAACGGGCTGAAGGGGAGAAAGAAAGCAGAAAATTGTGGAAGTTAGAGTCTGTTCATCTATGTTTTCTCCATGCCAGGTCACTCACTATTTACTTGACAAGACACTCATCATAGACGAAGACACCCTGTATGAGCTTTCCCTGAAGATTGAACCCAGACTCCCTGCCTGAAGAGCCAGCTTTGCCTCAGACTCTACAGAAAGCTTTAGTACAATGAACAAAATCATGTTATGTCATGTCCTAAAGACAACAAGGGAAATACCGAGAAAAATACAAGCTCTCTTTTCCAATAAGAGATACAGAGCCTCAAAGCATTTCCCTCTCAGGCAACGCAACTGAGCACTGAGGTGGAAGACAAAGATACTTCCTACCTGGATTAATGGATTGCTGCTTCGCAAAGATAATGTCTTGCAGCAGGGACTATGCATTTAATGGAAAATAGGAGACTTCCCTGTCAATGGGCACTAATTGTAGCCATCTTATGTGGCTAATTAATGGTATATATATAAAGGGTGGTAATATACTCAGGTATATTAAGATAAATGAGCAAAATGAGATAGCTGTGATATGGTCTGGGTTGATTACTAACTATGCGTTCACTGAGGCAGTTGTGGTAGTGTTGTCCTCATATAGTGCTAACTTCAATGAAAAAACAGGATCTTAACAGTCATCTGCTCTCTTGGAGTGATGTTAAAACAGCATCTATTATCTTCAGATCTTCAGCTATTCAAAACACTTGCTGTACATTTAATGCTACCCTTTATAAAATGTTATCTTCTTTAAATATTGTGACAGCCTTTTCTAAGGAGACTGATCTACAAATGAATTGTAAATATTTTTTTTCGTTAATACAGAATGAGTATATTTACAGCATGAAAAGCAAAAGGACTATCTGAATGACTGTAAATAGCTGTCAGCCTTGCAAGCTTCAGCTGGGAAATGCAAGGTTAGGAGCTTTATCTGAGACTCGAGAAATATGGAGATACAGTGAATGGGATGGTTGGTTAGGTTGCATACAGCCCTGGAAAAGGCACTTTATTTTTCTGCACCTCCTGCAGCTTCTTTGACAAGTCAGGCTACAGAGCACTTTCTGGATACACTGTGGAGAGAAATACGTCTGGTCTGGCAATGGGTAGTGATCAGCTGTGAACACTATGAGTTGGAGTGACAGTTTCGTTTCATGTGGAATCAGTTGTTTGAAAATGTCTAGTTTTTTTGTTCAGCCACTCGGCACTGACTTAGCTTTAAAATTGTTCATATTGGTGGCAAACTTCAAATGCCAGCAAACATATCTGAGCTAGGAATTACTATTTGCATATGGGCATGCGTTTAAGAAAATGTTCTGTTTGTAAATGTTTTCAAAGCCTATGCTTTTGGGACATACCAAGTAGATATATGTCATTTCTACAGCTAGTTTATACTTGCTGCATTTTCCTGATAAAAAGTGGCCTGTTGTAGCTGCATGAAAAGTGAGCTGAAATGCATGCTGTAAAGTGCATCATAGTGCAAAACACAGTTATTAGTACTGATGAAAAAAAAAATTGGCTGGAAAAGTGTCCTTACTTTTCCAATGATATTCAGCCAGTTGAAGAAAGAGGGCTATGTCATTGTATACGTCCGTTAAATCCTCTCAGGGAGATAGATGTTTAAAATAAATTACTACCTAGGCCTATTTGATCTGCCATTTCTTACCACAGTCATGATGCTTCTTAACGCTGTCAAGGAAAAATGGATCTGCCTGGCTTGTGCGTTTTATCTTTATTTGCACTTTAATTGTATTGCTGGCTCAGCCCAGAGCTGCACAATAAATTCCATTCATTCTGTCTGAGTGTAACTGCTAGCATTTATAAATGTACCTTAGCCGCTGTAAATTTCATTAGGATGATCTCATTGTAAATAACTGCATAAGGAATCATTGCAAATACTGGAAAATTCCTCAATTAGAACAGCACACAGCAACAGAAAAGGAAATTCCAGAAACATTTTAAGTCATTCTGATGACTGCTGTAGAAATGAATGGAAAATGATACTTACAGAAGCTTTATTGTCAAAAATAATGCTTGTTAGTTTCACTAATAACTGACAAGAAGCTGATTGCATCTCAGTGCATGGTATGGAGAAGGAAAAAAAAAAAAAGCAGCATGGTTTATTTGGACCATGAAACCAACTTACTGTGTATTTTCTGTACAAAAGCAGCTACCATCCGGTAGTTTCGTGAAACACTTTGAAATAATGAAGAATTAGAGGGAAATGTGGTCCAAAAAGTGATTTTTTTTACTTTGTTTTATTGTTTCTGTATTAAAAAAGAAAATGTGTACAACTGTCAATGCCAGTTGGCATCTCTGTTGTGTGCTATTAACTGCTGATTTACCTGCCTGTACCCTATTTTACTGAACTTCCTTGATGTTGTTACCATTACAGGGTACAATTCTTCACTTAACTCTTTTCACAGTTTGTTGTTTTGTGCTTTATTATGTGTGTACTGGTTCTTCAGTGTTTCAAAGTGTTCAGTGCATTTTAATGCTTGCAGTATGCAGGGCTAGTGCTGTGCTTGTGCTATCGTGTTGCAAATGGGCAGAGCGGAAGACGAAGGATTAGACATGGGTTTTTTAAACGGTGCTGAGCATCCATATCTTAGACAAGGTGGTAGTTCAGCCCCTCTGGAAAAGCATATACTATTTATATGGCATATACTATTTATATGGCATATACTATTTATATGCCAAAGGTTACTCTCTTGGGTCAGTGGCATGATTTAGGTTAGAATCACCAGAGTAACTAGTTTGTGTTCAGAGCAACAACAAGAAACCCTAACAACAAATAAAGCATATGGTCACAAAACATGAAAAAGTAATGTTTTATTTGCTGATAGCTAATATTAATCTTCCTGGTTGAGGATACAATGCATTCGTTAAAATACAGGAGCTGACTGCTCAAAGGGGTAAGCACACCTCTTGCTATCTACAACCCCATCCAGTGTTGCAACCCCAGCCAAAGCTGGAAGTGGCTCTTCTGCCAAAGTCCTGCACACCGAGTGTAGGGCAGTGTGTCTGCCCCACAGCCGGGTTGGGTACTTCCCATGTAAGTGGCCCGAGTGCCTCTGCTACGGTACTGTTGAAGTGTTTGGGCTATGGCAACAGTAGGCAGCAGCAACCTGCTTTATGTGAAGCTTTGCCCAGTATATTTCTATACCCAGCTAGTGCAGCGATCTCCCTGTACAGCACACAGGGATTATGGAGCTCCTTGCTACCAGCTTCTCTGTGCCACTCCACCACAGCCACATAATACATAGTGAGAGAAATCCTGGACATAAAACACCCACTGTTTGCTTCTGGTGTTTTAGGGAGGATGTCTCCACGTGAGCACTTTGTCATCTGGATCTTGCTGTCTTTTAGGATCTTCTCCACTAGCTTTTATGCTGTGGAAGCAGAGCAGACTTGCTTTTTTGCAACTGGAGCTGAAAAAGCCAAGCAGATTCAGGATTCATAAGAAAGAGAAGGGCTGAAGCGCCTCTCTATTTGCCTTTCTTAGCTCCTCAGCCCTGCTGTGTCTGTCAGATGCAACAGGAGTTTTCACGTTGGAGGGCCTCCCTTCATCGCTCTCTGGCCAAAAACGCCTCAGGGTGTACAGGCTGGCTAGCTGCAATGGGGATAGCATATTTCACCCACTGCTTCAGCAGTGGGCACGCTCGCCAGCCAAGTACGGAGGGAGTTTTGTAGTATTTTTTACTGCATAAAGTAGCAGCCTAGATTCAGTCCATAGTTATCTGGGAACCTCGGCAGCAGCGCAGACATGTCCCCTTCTGTGTGACAGAGAGCACTTGTCACACACTGATACAGGGTTAGAGTTGCCTTCACCCCAGCCTTCATTTTACCCCATCCCTGTCCTTCCCCACTAAATTCACCAGTATTGTTAGTGGACTGAGACCATGATTAGGCATCCTGTGGACGAAAACATAGATGATCCATTGAATTTACAGCGGCAGTTAAGTGTGTATGTGTTCTGTCCTTTTCCTTTGGCTAGTCCTGTAACACACAAATGCGTAGCTTAATAGCGAGACGTGATACTGGGACTGATTACCCTTATTTTAAAGTAAAGGAAGAGGTATCTGTCCTCCTCCTGCTTTCCTAGTTCTTAATACTGATTGTTGTTCTGTAGGATACAAAGGAACTTAGCTATTTAAAGTATTTATTAATTTTAACCATGTTGATTTTTATTTCAGCACGTGTTCATTATCCCAAATTTTCTGTCATAATCACCATTTAAGGGTTTTACAAATCTTTACATTGATTTATTTGTATCAATAGTCTGTCTTTCATCCTTTCACGATTACCAGCAACATTAAACTTAGATACATGATTTAAAATTCTCACCGATAGACATTTTTACCCACTCATAATTGTTATTCATTAAGAGTAAAATCCTCCAGAGCTCATTCTGATAATACCTTAGGCTTCACCGAGAGCTTTTCATAAGTATTTGGGGATCTGGCTCTCAGCTATTTGCCTGTCACTGTTTTTGCCTCCAAAGGTCAAATGTCTCCGTGTAGGATGCTCTGTGTCCTATATGCTGCTCAACTATGGTTGTTTTGTTGTACCTTAACTTTCTAAATAGTCTCTGAAGTTTTGTTATTTAGGAGAATAGATGTATTTGTTTGATAGATGTACCTATATCTAACATGTTACTCAGTGCACAATCCAGGTGTTTTTGCATGTCTTGTAACTTATCTTTTGACCTGAGGTTATTGCTTTGTATTGTTAGTAAGGCATATCAGGCAGGGTGTTAATGCCAATATGCTAATTAAACTTTTTTTTCCCTAAGCTTTAAGAGTCCTTACTGGTATCTGTTTATTTGTTTACTTCCCAGTGGTGAATAATTAAACCTACACCTGAATTACAGAGAAACATGGGATGGGAAGGGACAATCCATTAGCAGCAAAGGCAAAAAGAAGAGAAAATTCTGGGTCTCTACTGGAAAAGAATGGCTTGAATTTCTGCATTTTATTCTTCTTTCACTCGTGCTGCACAGCAGCTGTGGTGGCCATCACTGGGAATAATGCTGATTTTAACCTGAAACAGAGAATGAAGCCTACTTCATACACAACTGGAAATACTGATCCACTGTGAAGTGTACAGCACAAATATCTAAACAAGACTTAACAGATAAACTCAATCAGCTGCACAACTCATTCTTCTTCAGCTGAGGAAAGCCTCTCCCCTTCCATACCTCTATTCCTTTTATAGGAAGGTACATGTTTGAATATAATTTCAGAAGGTGTTTAAGGAATTCCCATTTCAATAGAATTTTTTTTTTTTTTTTTTTTTTTAGGCAAAAGGCGACATACTACATAAATAGGGAAAAAATAACATTGTCCCTAAATTCTTTATCTACTTGTTTTGAATTTGGACTTCTGTCTAAATGTCCCTATCCTTCTGTTGTCTGGAGTCCTGCCCTAGATTTAAAGGAATGGTACTGCCAAATTTTATACCCAAGCAAACACAGAAAATATTTTAGGTTTGTAAGTATGGCATATCCCTCCTTTTGCAATAGGAAAACAAGTCATATGGAGATAAGATTACTTGCAAATTGAAGGAAAATAGAATAGAGATCAAGACTACAAAGCCAGATCTCCAGCCTCTGTTATATGCTTTAATCACTGTCCACTGCTTTCCTTTGTTGAACTGGATAACATTTTTATGATAGAAAGATGCCTATTAAATTTGTTTCAAGAATGAGCATATTTCAAGATGGAGATAAAACAAGTGACATATTAAAATCAGCATCTATTCAATACTCTGTGACCTTGCAGTCACATTTTGTGCAATCTTTTTACATTTTTGGTATTTCATATAAAACTGAAATAGCCTGAGAGAGCAACTTACTGTCGGATATTTTTGTTGTCAGATATTTTCAGTGCAAGAAAAAAATCCAACTACTTGCCAAACAGCTCTATTTAGAAGTATTGCAGGATAATTTTGATTTCAAGTTGTTTTTCCCACACTTTAAACAATTTTATTGACCTTATACCAAAGACCTGGCTGATTTTACGTATTTATCCTAAGGTCAGAATCAAAGAATCACAGGATCACAGACTGGTTTGGGTTGGAAGGGATCTTAAAGCTCATCCAGTTTCAACCCCCTTCCATGAGCAGGGACACCTTCCACTGGACCAGGTTGCTCCAAGCCCCGTCCAACCTGGCCTTGAGCACTGCCAGGGATGGGGCAGCCACAGCTTCTCTGGGCACCCTGTGCCAGGGCCTCACCACCCTCACAGGGAAGAACTTCTGCCTAAGGTCTCAATCTCCCCTGTCAGGTTAAAGTCATTCCCCTTGTCCTGACCCTACAGGCCCCTGTCCAAAGCCACTCTCCAGTTTCCTGTAGCCCCTTCAGGCACTGGCAGCTGCTCTAAGGTCTCCACTTAAGGAGCCTTCTCTTCTCCAGGCTGAACAAGCCCAGCTCTCTCAGCTTGTCTCCAGAGCAGAGCTACTCCAGCTTCTGCAGCATCTCCGTGGCCTCCTCTGGACTCACTCCAACAGCTCCACATCCCTCTTGTGTTGTTGCTCCAGAGCTGGACATAGGACTGCTGAGGGGTCTCCCCAGAGTGCAGCAGAGGGGCAGAATCCCCTGCCTCGACCTGTTGCTCATGCTCTGTGGGGTGCAGCCCAGCACACGAGGGGTTCTGGGCTGGAAGTACACTTTTCTGTGTCATGTCCAATTTTGTGTCCACCAGTATCCCAAACACCTCCTCTGCAGGGCTGCTCTCAATCTCTATCCCCCAGTCTGTACTGGTACTGGAGATTTCCCCAACCCACCTGCAGAATCTTGTACTTGGGCTGTTGAACTTCATGGTCTTTGCATGGACCCATTCCTGCAGCCTGTCCAGGTCTCTCTGGATCCCCCCCTTCTCTCTAGTGAATGATTCACACCAGTCAGCTTGGTGTCAGCTGCAAACTTGCTGAGGGTGCACTCAATCCCACTCTCTATGTCACTGATGAAGATAATAAATACAATTTGTCCTCATTTGGACCTCTCAGGGACACTATAGGTTATTGGTTTCTACTTGGACTTTGAGCCATAGACTGTAATTCTTCAGGTGCCACCACCCATCAAATCCGTATCTCTCCGATTTAGAGAGGAGATGTGGAGGACCGTTTCAAAGGCCTTACCACAGTCTAGATAGGTGACATAAGTAGGTCTTCCTTATCCACTCAGGCAGCCACTCCATTGTAAAAGACCACTAGATTAGTCAGCCATGATGTGCCATGTTGGCTGTCTCTCCTCAGTTCCCTGCCTTCTTTCTGTATGTTTCAACATGTCTTCCAGGAGGATGTGCTCCATGATCTTACCAGCCACAGTAAGATCATGGATGATTGTTCAAGAAGTATTTAACAGGGGGGTGGCTGTTTTCTACTATTTAGTACTGTCGTGGTTTAAGCCACTATAACTCACGCAGTTTGCTCACTCACTCCCCCCTCTTTCTTCCCCCCAGCTCCTGGGGGGATGGGGAGGAGAATCGAAAGAATGCAACCCCCACAGGTTGAGATAAGAACATTTAGCAACTAAGGTATAACAGAAACCACTACTGCTATCACCAATAATAATAAGGACAAGGGAAATAGAAGGAAAGAGAACACAACTGTTCACCACCCGATACCAAGCCCGACCCAGTAGCGAACCCCCCACACTTCCGGGTCTTTGCTCTCCGTTTTTTACATCCTGGACATGACGTGCTGTGGTATGGAATAACCTCTTTGGTCAGTTTGGGTCAAGTGTCCTGTCTCTGCTTCCTCTCGGCTTCCCCTCCTCCCTGGCAGAGCATGAGGCTCAGAAAGTCCTTGGTCAGATAAAACATTCTAAGCAGTAACCGAAAACATCGGTGTTATCAGCACTGTTCCCAGGCTGAAAATCAAAAACATAGCACTGCACCAGCTACCAAGAAAGAGAAAAATGACTGCTACTACTGAACCCAGGGCAAGTACGTTGCAAGAAAATAACTAAATACTCTGTAAAATGACAGACTCACTGAAATGATAGAGTCTATGAGTATATCTGATAGCCCGTAACACTTTTTAATCTTGAATTTAAAGAAAAAGGGGGAAGATAGCTGGTACAGCCTGTTCAAAATTCTCAGCTCTGTGAGAACAAAGCTGAAATTAATCTTGGCTGATTGGACAAAGCTAGATAATGAGAATTGTGTAGACTTACCTATGCCTTGAAAGTTATACTCTAATGTTCTGTCCCTACCTAGAAGAATTAAGATTTTTACTTGAAATCTTCAGTTTCAAAGAGGACTGAAACAATGACTGGTGTCTGTCTCAGTTTCCTGACTGCTTGAGCCAACCCTAAAGTACATGTGGGTTGGTGAATGTAGTAGCAGAAGCTATTTCAAATTTGTTTTTCTTGTGGTAGCAACTCCACTGTGTAAGCCTCTTTGAATTAGACACCGGCCTCCTGTACTAATGCTCATGGTGTGCAGATGCCTAGATGGATAGGTCTGAAACAGAGCAGTAATTACTAAAGGTTTGTGTTCTCTCCCACTACTCTTACCAGAAGCTCTTCATTTATACAATTTATTCATTTAGACTGAGGACAGCATGTGTAAATCAAGTCTAGATTCTGGATATGTTTCACGTAAATCCAAAGTAATAAGTAATCAAAAGTAGGGTAGAGAAGGCACAAAGACCTATCAATGCTTTCTAGTCTGGTCTAAATCTTTTTATTTATTCCATTCTGTTTACTGTTAAAATTTCATCTTCAATGGGAGCACCATCTGAAAAAGAGCACCTTTATCCTTCTCTAACCATACCTGCTGGAGTTTTGATGACAAAAAATGCTGGATCAGGAGGGCGGGAAGAGGGAAAGTGTCAGAGTTCAAAGTATTAAAATATGCTTGTTGGCCAGGTTTCTCTAGCCATTACTCTTTTGAATTTCCTGACAATGACAATCTCAGAACTGATTTAATGTCACCTTTTTGGTAATTTTAAATTAGCTGCTGCATTTGCAGTAGTGTTTTTTGAGGGTAATAAGAATCCCAGCTGTGAAACGGCTACTATAAGACATCCAGATCCACGGTTGGGATGTGTTTTAATGAGAAAGCCATGGTCTGCTGGACTGTGAGCCTCCATTGCCAGCAGTGGCTGGGCCAGTAGCAGCAGTGGAAAAACAGAATGAATACCCTCTACTGGGTTGGAGAGCAGAGATGTCAAAGTCTCCTCTTGTAAAGCAGTAATGTTTATCTTAATCATGTCTCAACATACATCCTTGAGAGAAAATAGCATTTCAGTGAGATACAATTAAAAAATACTCTTTTTAAATTTTTTAAATGAGACAGAATCTTCACCACACTGTCACACAACAGCAACTTTTCAAAGGACTGAAGCTGTCTGAAACAGAGTTGTCATCCTCTTTCACAAGCATGATCTGACAATTCCTACCTCCAGTCTTGCTTCTCAAATTAAAAACATACATGGTGCTGTGCAGTGCAGTCTCCAACACAGCTGGCAAAAATCGTGTGATCACTTTTCAGCCAATTGTGCATGGTTCTGTTGTAAGAATTTTTGCCCTTTCTGTTTTTCCAAAGGGCCAACTCCAGTTTTAGGAAAACCTTTCCTCCTCCCTCTGGCCAGAAAACACACTGCTAATTATAGAGAACCTTTCCTATAGTATGTGGTGGATGTTCTGTGAAGAGCAACTTCAATAACTTAAAATAACTGGGGTTATTTTTAACAGGTTGGTTACATCCAGTTGAGCTCTTTATTTAGTAGATGTGGCTCCTCCAAGTGCCTTTCTTTGGAGGCCTAATCATAACTGTAAGAGGACTGTTCTGTACCTGATTTTGCATTTGGTCATGGTGAATTTGTGCCCATGCTTAGTGCCAAGTACTTGCTTAAATTCTATCAGTTTTGGTGGGATTTAAGTGGTTGAATGCCACCTCAAAACTCAATATTTTCCAGGTTGAGATCTCAGGGACTGCATATACTCTATGTGAGTGGATACTGAAAACATCCACAGTCACAAGGAGATCTCAGGCAGAGGTCTGTTAACCATTTGGTAAACAACTACATTTACTCCCAAGATGGCACGGTTCCCTGCTTTATTCTAAATCTGTCTTTAGGAATCTCAAGAAAACTCATCAAGCTTGAAAACCAGTGACTGCCATTGCACTGGGTGCAAGGCGACTGCTACCTTATTTAAGGACATTGTGTGTAGTGGTTCTTTGCAGCTGCACAATAGCAGAGCTCTGACTCCAAAAGCAGAAGAGATAGTGATTATTATCCTTGCAAGCTCTTCAGAACACAGTATCCTCTAATTCCTAATTGGACACATATACTAAGTAAGAATAACTACGCTTGTAATTTCTGCCCTGATTCCTTTGACTAATGATAAATTATTTCCCATATATGGAAATTTGACTCTACAAATATTTTCTCTGAAAGAAATGTGCTAATCAGAAAAGCCTTCCCATAAAACAAAACTACTTTCCTCTGGTCCATATTAAGTAATTCTCTGTTCAGCCAGCAAACTCCAATGGGGCACAAATTATTGTTGAATTTCAGGTGAACTCCCTGTCCAGGACAGATGGCATTAATATGAATTGCAATTGAGTTAACACTCAGCTACTGCTACCACCCAAGCACAAGCAAATAGAACCAAGACAACATTTTAATTGGGAGATTTCACATATTTAGGTTAGATAGAGATGAAAACAGGGCATTATTTATGAACAGTTCTTAGCATCCCAACTGTTTCTGCAGCTGAGTTCCTTACAAAATAGCTCAAAGAACAGTAGGACGTACCTATTTTTTAAGTATTAATGATACAGTCTTTAGAAATCATAAGGGAACTTGCTAACACTGTTCGTTAGGTGTTTGTAATGTTAGCTAGCAGGCTGAGTTTTATTTGCAACTTCTGTTCTTCCAGGCTCTGAGGTGGCAAATAGCTTAAACAGCCGCATAAGCCAGGAAGGCGCTTCAGTCCATAGCATCACCTACTCTGAGGCGGAGGTCTTTATCTGTTCAAGGGCTTTATAAAAAAGGCTGCCGTTAGTCAAAAACTGAGATACATGCCTCAGTCAAGAGCCTGTTGTCCTGACATGTGGGGGCTGCACTGCTGACCAAGAGATGATAACGGCAGCTGCAGAAGTGTTAGTACACAAAGCTCTGCACTAAATGCAGGCTCAGGGGCTTACAGCAGGAGCAAAAGATGCGATACAGCTACTATGGAGCTCTTGTCAAGCACAAAAGGAAAAGATGGTTTCTGTTTTCCATGCCAGTTCCTGCACTGGGGCAAATTTGCTGTGCTCGTATTTCTGTACTCATGTTACCTCGAGAGATCCTCAATTGGATTTTTATCTCTATCAATACCAGAAACACAATGTTGGGTTGATAAAAAGCAGGTGTAGTGAAGAGGGGATGTTTCAAATACTTGGTAGTCCAGATGCATTGATCTGGAGTGGCTGTTTTGTTTTTAATTATGGTGGGTATGCATGGCTTTCATTAATCCAAATAAGCCATGACATTTTTGGCCTCTAGATGAAAAACAAGAGATACCAATGTTCTGTAAAGTTTTTTTAAAAAAAAAAGAGAGATTTGTGTTTAGGAAATTGCTGTGTATAATGCAAGGAATATTAAATGTACAAAGGAAAAAGCATTTTAAATTACTGGACTTTTAAAAGCTGCACTGTACTGGTCTCTGTGTTCCTCTGTCAGCCTTGATAAATGTTCAGCTTCAGTGCAAGCAGAGCTAGGTGAAAGAAACTGATTATTCTTTTTTGCTTTCCAAACTATCACATTATTTCTTCCAGTACTTTACCACTATGTAGCTATTGTAATTCTAAATGTGAGGCTTCAGATAGGCCCCTTTTGTATTTCATGTTTCTGGACCCCTCTGCCTTACAAATAGTCAAGAACCAATGTTCTGAATTACAAAGTAAAGGCATGGGGGGAGCAAATACCAAAGGTGATCTCAGCATGTCTGGGTCCTGTTCCTTGCTCTGACCCATTTCCACCTGGGATGCACGCAGGTGGGTTTATCCTGCTCTTTGTGTCCATTAAGAGTTCTTCAGGCAGGCAACACAATCCAGCACGGAGGCTGCTCTTGACCTTTTTCCTTTGGCTGTTACTAAACGGGCTCTTGAGGGTGAAACAGCAGAGGTGCATTTCGTTACAGTTAAGCATCTTGGCCAACCATTTGCTGACGTGAACTCTTTTCCCTTGAGAAAGATGATGTTGTGGCCACTCAGCTGCTACATGCCCCCTCCTGCCACATCCCACTTACATCCTCAAGGGCACCCTTGTGAGAGCAAATGTCACTCATGTAACTCAGTCAAACAGGATTGGCCACTGCAGCAATTATTTTCATTTTCCTCGCCTCCTTTTCACCCCTCTCAAATTACCTGGGCTCCTTTCAGCGCACCAACTTGCTACTCCTTCTCACACTGGGCTCACTGCAGGCAGCAGGAGGTCTACCTTCAGCTTCAAGGTCAGTTTAACTAACCTATATTGCTTTTCCAGCCTCAAACGGTAACATTTCAAATATAAGGGTTATTAAATATGAACTCAAAGCACCACAGAACGTGGTGTAATTTGGTTATAATTTATTGATTTGCGTAAGTACTTGGTGCAGGAAAAAATGCGTCAGCCCATTGTGCAGCTGCTTCAAATACTGACCCTTAACTAACAGTTCAAACGAAGGAAAAATAGGTCTCTTTGCAGATGTGTAACAGTTACAAGAAAATGTCTCTAATTCAACAAGGTTTTTGTGATTTTGGTTGTAGCTCTCTGCACTGTGGAGATGAGGGGTTGACACTGTAAAATAGCGTTGGATTGATCTGGAACAAGCAGCACTCTCTGCGCATTTGGTTGCACTTCAGTAGGAGAATTTGGGCGTCTGAGTCTCACCAGGTTGGGTCTGACTGGCCAGACCTTCAGCTGACAGAAATCAAAAATCATGTTGTAAAATCAAGGGGTAGTTACTAAGGGGTAGCTGTGTCACCTATGAACAGTCAGTCTTTGTCATGTCTTTTCTATTCATGCATCTATTCACAGATTCATTGTTTGTATTTTTAATTACTACATTTTTATAACTATTCACTGAGCTCTGACATTACAAGGAGAAAGAAATGGAAGTGTAGCTGATTTTTTGCATTGATGTTCCATGCTGTGATTAAAGCACGATCTTGAGGTCCTTTCCAACCCTTACTATTCTATGATTCTATGATTCTATGTCTGTACTCACATTGATTCTGCACTCTGGAGGCTGTACCTTAAACCCAGACTAGTCAAAAAGGTTTGAGCCTTGCTCATAGTGAGCTACGAGCAGCTGAAAAAAACCCCACCAATACTGCCTTAAGATATTTTTTTATATCTTATCCTTTGTGCCTGGAGAGTGATTCAGTATAATATATATAACCATATTTATAACCATAAAATGTTTTCTAGGTATCTAAAAAAGGTCTCTCATGCATGTAGACACTTGTGACATTTATTGCAGATGTTTCTAAGGTTCCAGCAACTTCCATAGACGGCCACAGAAAACTTTCCACTGGCATCTGCAAGCTTTGGCTCAAGCTAAGGATGATTCAAAGGAATTACTTCCCAAATATAAAAGATCAGCCTCCTTCCTCCTCCACCATGTGAAAGTTCAGCTCACTGCTGTGACACCATTAGCTAAACAGCTTAGCAGTTTAAGAAGTGCATATACATTTTCTGTGATTATGAGCCTGCGTGAACTTTGGCTATGACTCTGCCATTCCTCTAAAATGTCACTCAGAATCACATGGTGTGGCAATTAATACCACCCATGACATGGCTCAAATATTTAATCTAGTTCTATTTCAAGAAATGTCACTGTAACCCTTGTACCTTCCTTCCAATCTCGGCTAAAATCACATGTGCTCCCTAGTGAGAAATACCTCTGTTCAAATACATTAAGAGAAAAACAGAGCTGACAATTTCCTCTTCAAAAGAAGTTTAAAAGAGTAAAGAATTGATAGCAAAGCATGACTTTCTAAATATTAAAAGTAGCAGGAAAGTTCACAAGTTCCTTAAAGGGTGAAGAGGCAGACTGTGCATTCCTTATGATTGATAGCTCTGAAGTTCCCAGAGAGGGATGCAGCAGCTTCACCTATGTGCAGAGCAGCAAGGGAAGTTTTGCCATGTCAGAGTTTTCCTAAGATCTTGATTTGAAAAAAGGATCTCTTTAGTGTTGGTGAGGGACCAGCCCTCACCCTTTGATTTACAAAAGGCATATTTCTTGTGGAGAGTACCTTCACCTTTAGCAGAGGCTTTAATCTAGGTGCATCAGGAATAAGAGGGAAAACTGTTTTAAGGCCCTGAAATAGGCATTTTCCAATTTTTTTCATCCTGGGGTTCAAACTGGGGTTACAAACAGCCCCTCCACATTAAATGATACTTGCACTCCTTTGGGCTCTCAGCCAGAACCAGATTTGCAGTGATAAGTTATGTTAAAACTTGCTGCTGGCTTTTGTCTCTACCTTCTGTGAATGGTAAGTGATACGTACACTGAAAGAGTTTTAAACCCAAAAAACACTCCTGACAGGCTATTAATGTCCTGAAGCCTGGTTACAGGTAGCTGAGCATGTCTTGGGGGAAAGCAGAGAGATAAAGGCTATGACCTCTAAGATCATGACCTTTCAGGCATGTTTTGCTGATTCACTGGCCATAAGTCATCACAGCACATGGGAATACTGCTTTGGAAAAGGCAACACCAATTTGATACTGAATTTGTTTACCTTTTAAGGTGCTGATGTGATGAGTGAGTGTGAACGAAGAAACCTTGGCTTTTCAGACCCTTCACACTACAGCATAGTAGTTTAAGTCTGACTGTTTAAGTCACTGTTGCATTTAACCCCCTCATCACTAACCACTGCAGACATTGATTCACAAGATAACTCACAAGGAATTAATCATAATTGTTCACTAGGGAACAGCAGGAGGGAACCTGGTCCATGGAGGATACACATCAACTGTTCCTGAGCCAATTGCTTTTTGTCTCTTTTCTCCTGTACCACAGTATTTATGTGTTCTCAAAGTGATAATACAAGTAAAAATGACCTTGGAAACCAAACTTTAAAGGACTTCTTGCCATTCTTAGCTACGGAGCTGTGCATGCTCCATGCTCTGGCCTTGGGCCAAAGGCATGTGCAATACTGGAGGCATATAAAAGACTTCTAACTGGTTATCATGAGGCAAAGCCAGTATCCAACGTATGAGCAGATGACATAATAAACAGAAAATTTGCTAGGCAAGTTGACCAAGCATTTTGTAAAGCTGCTATATTCAAATACCAGGAGCCTTCAAAGTGTTGTGTGGAACACTTGACTACTAAGAAAAAAACCAAAACCTTCCCTGCCACTTTACCTATAGAAAATCCACCTGATGCTGGGACATGTGTTCTCCACCTTCATCAGTTAAAGCATGTCTCATTGCTATCTGCAAAGGAGAGGAAGACAGATGTGTTGGAAGTGCTATGTGACAGTAGAGCAGATCAGCCCCGACCATCATAAGGAAAAGCAGAAGATAAATTACTTGACTAGGACCACTGTATAAGAGCCAGCAACTCTGTCACTGAGAGTGATCGTGAGCCAAATCTGACATTGATGCCATGCGCAGAAGTAGCTGCACCCTCCCAGTTACAGCACAGGCTGTCACCATAGTGCTCATGAGGTGCATTTTTTGTGTTTCTGCCATCTGCTTAGGCATCTGAGAAGCTCATGCTCTTCTCTCCATGATATTCCCTGCTTGCTCTTCTTTCCATCAGGCTGCAACAAGGACGGTGATGTCCTAGTCTGTGGACTTGAGCTTGTGCTCCAATTTCTATTTTCTCACTGCAGAATACCACCTCTCATTTATTCATTTTGGATTTCTGTGTCTCCTGATATGTCATCTTCTGCTGGTCTGCATACAGAATATATACGGCGCTGCAGCTTCAAGATAGATCACATCTCTGAATATTTCTTAGACAATGTGCTGAAATGAAATTGCATCATCAAATTAGTAATGAAGAAACTGACTTGTAATGTGCTAGTCCAATTATATTTGGAAAAACAGTTATTACTATCAGAATATTATCTGAGTGAAACATGCTTGAGGTCTCATGTCATGAATCCTGACAATCTTGTTAAAATCTATAAAGTAAAATTATTAAGGTTTATACTTTAAAAAAAAAAGTGTTCTGTCCAATACCATAGAAATTAGACCTTGCTTGGATAACTGAAGAAGAGATGTTCACAGAGATAAAAATCAGTACAGACTTAGACGCAGTTAATTCTGTCCTGCATGTTACAAGAATACAATTCAAATTCACATCTAGCTTGCGGCACATTGAAAGAACTTGAAAATTTCTCAAGGTTGTTGCAGTTAATAAACCACCTAGCACAGAAAAAAAATTTAAGCAGAAAAAATTGGGAACCATTTCAAGAATATTTTAGCAGTACATTCAAATCCCACAACAAAATAGAAAACTATAAGGAAGCATTCCATCTTAAAAAGAAAGTTATAGTAAAAAAAAAAATTAATGGTACTGATAGAGACTTAAGTTAATCAGGTCCCTGCTACTGCAGACAACCCTATCACATAATCTTACTCAGAAGTGTATCTATGTCTGTATCAGAAATAGTTCTGCTTTCATCAGGATGCTGCCCAGTCCATCCTGAAGACTGCAGCCATCACCCCCTAGCCATGGTTCAGAGAAGGATGTGATGATAGCTCTTGGCAGACAATGACTATACATTCTAGTCACTCTACTGAACTGCTGTGGTCCCAAGGGGATGATACGATCTCTGAATCCATAAGCTATTTAGTAGAGAGATGCTCTGCTGCTTCCATGCCAGGGACTTGGCATGACCATCACTGCAACAAAAGGACCATTCTGGTATCAGGAAGATGCTGAGGATAAAACAAAATTGAAAGAGTGCTGGGTAGAAACAAAGAATGCTCCATAAATTTGAAAACACTATAAAAAAAAAACTGATGGAGAGACATTTAATAAAAAATCTAGTTATTAAGTAGCTACATGTAAAAAAAATGAGTAGAAATTTATACAACAAACTGATAAAAGTAATAACAAAGGACAGTGATTTAAACTGAAGATAAATAAATGCAGGCCAGAAATAAGATAAGAATGTTGGGGTTTCGCCTTTTTTTTTTTTTTAAACTCAGGTTGATTAACCCTTGGAAATCCTCTATCTACTCCGTCCCTATCTACTAGAGACTCTAGTCTCTCCAGATAATTTTGAATGCCAGATACTTTCCTAATGCAGGTGGTTTCCTTCCAGCACACCTGATCAGTGCAGCCAAGCACAGGGTTAAAGCTGACAATCACAAAAGTTCTGATCTTGAAAAATTCTTTCCCCTTCCCAGTTGCACTATGGTATCACTATAGGCATCTACAGGAAAATTGATTTTCTACCATCATGAGCACAAGGGAAGACCCTTAGGAAACTACAAAAGAAAAATGTGCACTTTTAGTTTTTTAGGCTGTGCAATGGTTAAATTTCTCTGATGAAAGCGAAATCTTTGCAGTGGAGGCCTAACGATAGTCTGTCATGAAACCTGAATCACAGCATGGTATTTCTGGCAAAGAGTTCTTAGAAATACCTTACGCCTTTAACAACACCTTTGGTTGGGATAATTATTTTTCTCTGAATCCACAGAGGTGTAAACTCATTGTTAAGTCAGGCTGGCATTTTCTGTGAGGAAAAAACCCACAGAGCTGAACCTGTTAATGATCTGAGGTCAGATTTGACAAATAGTTCTGTTGAAAATTATTTTAGTTTGAGATCATTCTGTTCAGACTCTTTTCAAATGAATCTTTTTGAAATGTCTGTTTTGAAGCAGTACATTTCTTAGAAATCAAGCTAATTTTAGAGGAAAATGAAAGTAAAACCAAACCAAACCAGTCTTGTTTCCTGTCAGATAAAATGTCTTATTCATTATGTACTCCCACTATGTAAAAACTTTATTTCTTGAGCTTGGGTTTTTGAGCAAGTCTGTTTGTGCCATTTAGATTGTATAACATATAATATGGACTCAGGTTTGTGCTGCAGTGTTGTATGCATTTATATTCAGAGCTATAGCCCACCCTTGTGGCAAGAGGTTTTTTTTAAATTAAGAATTACGCAAGGATTACAATCACCTTTCCAGTGCAGTCCAGATGATGTTCCCATAGGAAATTCTAACCTGCATGTTCGCTTGGGCCCTTTGCATTTGTTAGTCACAAATGATGTTCATGCGATGGCAATGCCATGCTGTAGTCAGAAGGTCCTACCTAAGGAGTAGACCAGGTCAGCTGTTATCTCCTGGTTCCTACAGGGCAGGGGGGGTGGAATTAGATGATCTTGAGGTGCTTTCCAACCCAAACCATTCTATGATTCTATGATGATGTGAATGATGCCTCTCTCACCTTCTCAGCGTCACCTTTTCTGCAGAAGTGATTTTGTTTAAAAAGCTGAGGCATTTAACCAGTGAAGACAGAAACTGAACTCCTGAATAAAGAAATGCAAAGTCTGGGGAAGAAAATACTAAAATGAGGCATGCTGGGCTTCAACTGTAAGAAGAAATGTGTAGTTAGTCATCAGGGGTTTTTAAGAGAAAAAAAAAAAAAAAGCAAGCCTGTCTTACTCTGATTTTTTTTATTTTTTATATTTTTTTTTTTTAATTAGGTAGTTATCCTACGCTGCAGCATCTCCAGTGTTGGAAGCTTTTAACAGCTGTCAGAGAAACATCTGCCAGGTAAAGTAGAGCCTGCCTCAGGGTAAAAGGAAATGTTTTCTGTGATTCAACAATGCAAGAATGTCCTGGGGGATAAGGCTCAATGGAAGATAATGGTGCCAACAAGAAAAAACACGTGTGTTATGGGACTTTATTAAAATTCAAAAAGGAAAACAATTTTATGAGCACTAAATCTGCCTCTGTTCAGGTGTCCAAAAGTTAGTCATTCTGTCCTAAAGGTACAGACGCATTTAGTGTATCACACCCTGAAAGGGTGAGAAAACTGCTGATGCTGCCTGGACAAGGAAGGAGGGAACAACGAAACTGCCCATGCTGAGAGGGTCTGCTTTAGGGATTAGGCATTGCACATCCAGTCAAAGACGGGCACAAGTAAGAGCAAGGAGGGTGCACTCATATTTGTTCAGCAGAAGAAGTAAGGTACAATGTCCCTGTATTTCCTCAATCAGACACGGCACAAAGCCTTCACCAAATTACCAGGGAAGTCTCTTTGCCTTTTCAAACTAGTTCCTTTTCCGTCATGTTCATCCATTTCTTTTCCCAGGTACTTCATTTCTCTTTCTGTTCACAGAGCTTTGTTTTCTGTTACAACCCTATACCTCAGATTCACAGCGTAGTTCAGCTTGAAAGTCAAGGATGCCAGTCTCCCTATAGCAGAAAACATTCTGCAGAAGGTTTGCTCTGTTCAGTTGCTCTTATCCAATAGCTGTAGCCAAGACAAAGAGAAGGGTAGAAGAAGCACTGAATCTGCAGCCAAACAATCTTTAGCTTTTAACAGCTTCATGGAGCACAATTTGCCTCTCAAAGAAATCAGAGAGAGAAGCTTCTAGCATCCTTCACCTTTGCAGAGCTCCCGTGAACTTCTCAGCTCCTGCAGAGCAGCTGGACAATTGGTAGCTGCTGTTAGGAAGAATGGGGCTTTCCCATCACATCGCATTAGTGCAAGGAATGGAGGTTTTGAGAAAACAGCAGAGTGCAGCCTTGACAGCAGGTACGTGACAGGGGTAAATATAATGACCTGTCTGAGGCTGTTACCTTTACCTGCTAGGCTACAGTCAATAGGCACCCTGCTGTGCAGTTATTTCTGAAGCATTATAATTATACTGTTGTGCCTCACACTTCTAAATACATACTGCACACAATTCCTCTAATTTAATCAGATACAGACCAGATTTGTCTCTTAAAATGACACAGGATTCAGAAGGTCCCAAGAAATCCAAGCTGGTGGAGATGCTGATGAATGCCTGGGGTTAAGTCATAATGTCGTTGTCTGCAAGGGGATTTTGATGGGGCTTCTAGTTTTCAGGAGAGGATTTTGACTGCCAGCCAATTACTTGCAGTAAAGTTGGCATCCGTGAAACAGAACTATAAATACACAGAACTGCTGTTGAAAATATATGTATTGTTTCTCAGACACTTGTGTATAACAATAATAATTCTGGGCAGATTAGTCATAAGCAAATATTTTCAGAGTGTAGGATGGGTATGCTATACTCTGATAAGGCACAAAAACTATCCACCAAATACATACATACAATAAAAAGCAGCACAAAAACCTCCATCACAAACCTCGTATTTGATTTCAATTTACAGTCAAACATTCTTCCACTGCATTTTGAGAGGGAAAATCCTGTTGCTGTCATGAATGCCTATCCTGCAACTCTCACCTACACAAATTCATAGATGGAAGGAACCCATGCTGAGAGATAAGAAAAGGCTATGGTCGATGATCTGCCTCCTGTTCTAGCACAATGGCAGCATGTATTTCATTATACTCTAGTGCTAGAGAAAATAGACCCATTAGTTAAAAACAGTTAAAAATACTGAGCGTCAATCAGTCAGCACCTTTCTCTGGAAGGAAAGTGAGATAAATGTATGTTGCATTTCAAAGGCATGAAGAAGAGAGAATAACAAAATAACAAAATTCAGGCATAAAATTGTTTAAACAAGATACAGGACACAGAATAAACGACTCTCAAACTTGAAACGCATCTGTTTTTCATCTCACATATGCGACCAAATTACAAAGAAGGTATTGCTTTGAAAGAGAAAACTGTGCAAGGATGTGAGAATCTCTTTCTACCAAGTGAGAAGGTATAGATTCAACATTGCATTTTTCTTTAGACAGGCATGAAAAAAGCAAAGAAATACAGGGTTTGGGGCTAACTAACCCAGATCTACATGAAAGTAACTGGAAATCAGAAGACTTTGTTCACTGAAAATAAAACCAAATGCTTTCAGGTGTTTAGTTTACCCTCTAAAATAATGGTGAAGAGGTTGCATAAACAATTATGGTTTTAAAGATTTTTCAAAATTTTGAAAAAGCCACTAAAACTGCATATCCTGAGGAAAATATTTTCTTGTAAACCTACCATGACCACTTCCCAAAGATGATTTAGCAGAGTCCAAGTTGAAGAATAAGCTTCTGTCAAGGATACAAATCGGAATTTGTGTTGCTTATGCAAGCAGGAGTTATATCTTCCTGAGGAACCAACAGTCACAGGCAATACTAGTCAAATTCTGATTCTTGTAAGAAAAAATGTGTATTGTCTTCTTCAGAAGACTTTTCACAGAAAGTCTTCTTTCTGTGACTTTCACAGAACATGCCATTTTCTCTGGTAGACTTAGAGATTTGAACTCAAGACCTAATCCCAGTAGAATTAAATAGAAAAAATATACATGTATAAGAATAAAACATGCAAATACCATTTTTTTTTTTTTTTTGGTAACAGTATATAAGCACAAATTGACAATGAAGAGAAACTTTTTCTCTTACAGAGCTACCATCTAAAGTGTGGATTTACTGGTCATTTTCCTTCCACAGTGACTTATGGGTTAACACTGGCCCTTTTCTCTTTCAGACGTAACCTCTGAGGGGAATGGCTGGCACCTTCTGTCGTCTCCTGGCTGGCCGTGCAATCACTGCACTCTTCGCAGCTGCAGGTACAGGGGTGCTAACCACCGGGTACCTCCTTAACCAGCAAAATGTGAAGGCTGCTGTTCAGGAGAAACGGAAACTCTTCCCGCCAAGGTAAGGACTTGGCTAGGCAGTCAGTGCCCTGTTAATTGAGTTAGGAGCAACATTTAACACTTTAGAGGAAGAAGATCCCTATCAAAGGGTCCCTGCAGGGTCCTCATGTGGCCACAGAGTTTGTGTGCCTGTCTGTGGGCTGTGTGACAGCACATGGGCTATGTGAAAAGTAGCACCCTTTATTAACAACCGTAATTTTAGGTAGCATCAACAATGGCCTTCAAGGCCAGAAAGCAGGGGTGTGGGATACTATCGACACTCAAAAAAGCCACTGACAAACAATAACAAGCCTAAGAAATATTTCAGATTTTAAGCAGAGCACTAGATTAATCCTTATTTCATCTCATCAGCTGTCAGACACTCTGCATCTCAGTCTTTTGGACTGGCTGATTGTACATGAGAAAATGTGAAAGTATTTTCATTATGCAAGTAGTAAAGACATCTCCCATATAACTGCTACACTGGAAATACTCCTCATTCTGTTACAAACTGGCTAGCTGATGATTACAAACTAATTACAGACCATCTCTGTAGGCTGACTTTGTCGGCATACGTGTTGAAAAACAATACAGACCAGGATCTGAAACAGGCTGTGAATACTATTCAGTAGTGAATATTATCCTAGTTAAAATATATTCCTAAAGAAATAATGGAGTTGTGCATAAAGCAAATAATTACCAGCACACGGTAAACATGGTCTGACTCAGTTGAAAAAATACCTTGCTAAAGCATAACATCTTTATTTTCCCTGGCTTAGTACACCATGAATCTTTCTGTAAACAGTAATGCCATTAAAGTAAAACCAGATATTGTAGAAGAACAAGCACCTAGGCTCTGAATTAGACAGAATGTTTTCAGTTACACTTAATTACCTCCCCCTTGAACAAAACCATGTTGGAGCTCTTTTATTTCTGAATAAATTTTCTTTATTTCTTATTTCTCTCAGCAGAGATTTAATGGGGCTTAGTACACTTTCAGAGCCCACTGGGATACATTTTCCTGATGGCTCTGCATAGCAGAAAGCTGCAACTGCCTGTTGGTGTGGCGGCCCACCGGTATGCGACATGGGGTACTTTCAGTGACCGGAATCTTTCTCCCTTCCTAAAATTCCATACAACATATAAACCAAGAACTAATTATACTTTTAAACCATGCTGTGTATTCTGTTTCTCATGACCCCTTTAATAGATTATTAAACTAGCAAGAATTACTCTTCAAAGTGTCACATTAACTGCTTGGGCTTCTTCTCCTCTTCAGTGCAGACTACCCTGATCTCCGCAAACATAACAACTGCATGGCTGAGTGCCTCACGCCGGGCATTTACTCTCGGCTTAGGGACAAGATGACTCCCAATGGCTACACCCTAGACCAGTGCATCCAAACTGGGGTGGACAATCCTGGCCACCCTTTCATTAAAACTGTGGGCATGGTCGCAGGTGATGAAGAATCCTACGAGGTAAGATGCTTCCACTATCGTGTTGTATTTGGTTCAGGTTTTGTGGTATCTTTCACAATAGCTCATTAGATGAAGACAGATTCCCAGTAGGGTATGGATTCCTGAGGTAAATTCTATCCCAGAGAGTAAATAAGAGACAGGCCACGTGCGTAAAGATGGTGTTTTCCCTACTCTTCCTTACATTAGGAAATGCATGAACATGAGGTATTACTACTGCTGCTCTCTCTGATGCAACTGAAGTTAATGAAGGGTACCTGCTTGGGAGCAGCTGCTACCCATCTCCAGCACCTGCCCTCATTCACAGAATCCTAGAATGGTTTGTGTCGGAAGGGACCTTAAAGCCTATCCAGTTCCAACCGCCTGTCACCAGCAGGGACACCTTCCACTAGAGCAGGTTGCTCCAAGCCCCGTCCAACCTGGACTTGAGCACTGCCAGGGATGGGGCAGTCACAGCTTCCTACAACTAAACATTTTATGGCTGGGCTGCTGAGGATGGACTGGGACATCTGGCATTCTGGACTATCAAGTCCTGTGGTTCAGTTATACTCAATTGGATGTGTCATTGCCACCACTCCTCATCTGCAGGAAGGTGTGGTTGTGATCACTGTTGACACACCTGAGCCAAGTGGCTCTAATGAGGATTAGCATCCCATGGCACTGAAGACAATAGAATATTCCTGCAGGATCTAAAACCAAGATACAAGCTTCTGGGGACTCCTGAGTGTGTGTTGTGGCTGGTAATATATCCTGAAACCTAGTATCATTGCTACTACACCCAGTACCTCTCTGGCAACTAGAGTAGGCTTGTAACGCAATTTCTGTTGTGAAGACAAGCACCCCTCCTTTTATTTTTACCCCATCTGCATTTGCAAAGCCCCCTGTATGTCTGTCCCCCAGGAGCCTGTGCCAGGGGACTTCTCCTGTGGCTTAAGCTGGTGCACTGAAGCATTTCTGTGAAGCTGCAGACTCTATAGATTCTCTTGATTCCATAGGTGTTTGCTGAGATTTTTGACCCTGTCATTAAAGTAAGGCACAACGGCTACGACCCACGGACTATGAAGCATCACACAGACCTGGATGCATCCAAGGTAGGATTGAAATAAAACAGTGAGACAACAAAGGATCAGGGCTGCTTCTTACAGTGATTATATTGTATGCAACAGTACTTTTCTTTTTCCTGATCCAACTCCAAAGGCACTAAGTTTAGGGTTAAGAGAAGAGGGATGCCACTCATGGCCCTATGCAGCAAGACAGCTGCATCCCTACCCTGTTCCTAGCAGGTGGTTCAGTCCCTACAGTCCCTACTAAGCACTTGGGCCACAGTCTCCCTTGGCACTAGGTCTGTGCATAAGCTGAGAAATAACCGTGTGTCTAAAACTTGGAATAAAACCAGAAATTGACTCCAATATGCCCACATAAACATGATAAAACCTTAACACTTTGCTTGCTGCTTAGTATTTCCTTCATAGTTCAACTACACTATGTTTTAGCACCTTTTTATTCTTTCCTCTTTCAAAGACTCTTCCTTACCTGGTCCCCTGCCTCTGCCCATATCCGTATTTCCAAAGCCATGAAGATTCCGTCATATTTTTGGACCACTGCTGGTTACTCTGCCACATTCATTCTGTCAAAGAAAAACGTTGTTCCTGAAGAAACTTCCTCTGTTCCTAAAGAAACCTAAAACTCTGAGGGGCTCCCGGTATTCTGAGTATCTGTGATCTCATGGAGAGGTTATGACGCTTGGGCAGAAAGATGGCCTTCTGTTTTTTAATGGGGAACTACAAGATGCGGGGATGTGTGTGAACTAATTATTCATTCTTCCTCCAGATCACCCACGGTCAATTCGATGAGCGCTATGTCCTCTCATCGCGGGTGCGGACTGGCCGCAGCATTCGAGGGCTCAGCCTTCCTCCTGCCTGCACCAGGGCAGAGCGGAGAGAGGTGGAGAATGTTGTGGTCACCGCGCTCGCTGGGCTGAAAGGAGACCTCTGTGGCAAGTACTATAGCTTGACCAGCATGTCCGAGAGGGACCAGCAGCAGCTTATTGATGTAAGTATAGCTCCAATGCTGACATCACCTTCATTTACTCTCACTTATCTTAACCTTCGTCTTTTCTTTGGGGTACATGCTTTCCTGTGTGGGTAAGGAGGATAATCACAGTATTAATCCAGTAGTTAATGGCCTGTCAATATTTTTAATGCAATAACAAATCATCCAGGGTCTATATTTTGGTTAAGTATCTAGCTGTACAGGTCTGAAATGTAGACTTATATTCCAGATAGGAAGATCTGTGTCAGATCAAACACACATGGCTGTTGCCACCACTTCGGACAAATAATGATTTAAATTCAGGATTTCATCTTGGTCATTTCCTTGTGGAAAGATTGATATTTTCTATATTAATAACCATCCTAACTGAAAATATTACAATGAGATAAACACTACTTATTATCTGTATTCTAGACTGTTGGGGTGGGGGGTTTTGGCTGTAATTTCTGTCTGTCAAAACTACACTAAGTTCCCTAAAATGGCTGTAGCCAACTGCACCCAGGTGACCTTTTCCCAGTCCTGTAACTGTGTTTCAGGACTTGAAGGATCAGGCCCATAACGAGAGTTTTCATTGTCACACAGATGGAAAGACAAGGATTTTCATCATGGATTTTGTCACAGCATGTGACATGTCAAACAAACCTTGAATGTGCATTTTAAATATCCAAAGGAATGGCTGTACCCTGTTAGCTATATTCATGGCACATTAATCCATAACATCAACCGAAAGGGAGCTGATGAAGTAACATAACTATTTATAACCTTGGAACTAGGTGTCACAGTTTGGATTAACCAGGAGTTAAGAATTTATGTAAGGTCAGTAACTTTTTTAATTGAATGTCCTTGGTAATATGTTTATTGACAAGATGTTGATGACCTATTGTAGGTTTTATTTTATTGCCTTTTTCAGCAGGAGAGAGAGCTCCTCACAAAGCAGAGGCTGAAATAGGAGCATGGAGAATATAATTCCGTCATGGTTTAAGGTTAAGTCCTTTGGGAAGTGGAATAGGTTTCACTGATTCAGAATTTTACCTTGTTTTTTTTGTTTTTACGTTAATGCAAATGTCAGGGCATTGAATGTTGTAACTTCAGATTCTATCTTTAACTCATACCATTGCTTACCTCTTCAAGTACTTTAGGACCTTGAACCTCTATGGTGTCATGTTTTCTACCAGCCTTTAATAAGCATCACTTGATCTTGGTAATGAGTGTTACCTGAATGGCATTCAGCACAAAAGGTATTTGGTACTTTGCAGATTTGAACCACACACATTAAAGGGAAAGTAATAGTGCTCACATGTTTTCTTGCAAGAAGTTGTTTTCCTTCAAACAAAAACTGTCTGGCTGCATCCAGTCAATCACACAGTATTAAAAGATGAAAACCAAAAATTCTCCTCTAACAGGAAAAAAAAAGTAAAGCATATCAACTTGTTTACCATGTCATATTTATTCTGCATAGCTTGCCTCACTATTCTCAATTAAACTCCACATTTAAAAAACAAACAAATGAAAACCCAATAAAACCCCCATACAACATTTAATATGGCAGTATTTGATGAATTAAGAACTAATGATTTTTCAGCACAGACAAGAAAATCAAATATTTATTGGCTTTGGGGAAAAAACAGCCCAGTTAAAAAATTAAGAATCTAAATTACCTGGAATGTGGCAAGGCAATGTCACAGCAAATGCTACATTTATTAAATCAGAAATAGCACCTCTGTTATGGAACAGAACAAGTCTGTTATTCCAAAAGGTCAAGCTTAGCACTGACTTAATTCCTACCTTGACTTCACACTCAGAATAAATTGCTGAATCTCTGTGCTGGAGAAATATCTTTTCAGAACTTGCTTTTTTTTTTTTTTTTTTTTTTTCTTCCCCCAACCTTTCAGGACTCATTGCCTTCTCCTATCCTGAAATATGCCTGTTTGCAGAAAACATCTCTGCTGGTAGCAGTCAGGTCCCTGGAGAGTACCCTTTGGTGTGTATACGTGCTATGAGGTTCCAAACTCCCATTCCTCTGCACATTTGAAAAATGTTTTTGGCAAAACAGGGTCATATTACCAATGTCAGTGAGAATCTGCCAGATGCAAGAAAATCACTGGGTAACGTGCTCTTAGTTTTCAGAAGGAATCAGATTCACAAGCTGTACTATGTGATTTACTTGTACACTGACTGCCCTCGCTTAAATTGTATTAGAAAATGTTATACTGCTTCCTTGAGCGAACTTGAATTTTGTTTTCTCTCTCTTTTTCTCTTTCCCTTTGTCCCCATTTTGGTGTCCAGGATCACTTTCTCTTTGATAAGCCAGTGTCCCCTTTGCTAACATGTGCTGGGATGGCACGTGACTGGCCAGATGCCAGAGGAATCTGGTATGTTGTGTGACATGCAGAAGCTTGTGTCGCGTTTTAAAGATTGTGTTACAAATCTCCTTACTTGTCCTAACCTTGCAGCCACTCTGTCCCTATACTCACAGAATGTTCAGTTTGTTTTTTAAAAAGCTTTATTGCTTAATTTTTGGGGGAAAAAACCCAAACCAAAGCCCAAGCAAGCAACCAAACAAAATCCACTAGTGAACAACAGAATGGGTGAAACCTTTATATGCAAGAAGCCATCACTAATATCATGCACAGGACACAACATCACAGGTGTGGCTCCTTCTTTGGGTTTTTATCTCAGGTTTTTTATTTCTAAATAAAAATCTGACTTGGGAAAGAGCTTATGAGTCACTCACCCCAATTCTAACCTCAGCTTTGCTGAGGTTACAAAAGCAGCTCTAACACCAGATTGTGGACATGCTGTCACCTAGGAACCATCGGCCATACAGCTGCAGGACACTGCATAGCAAATTCCTACCCCCCACGAAGTGTTATTTTAATTCCCAGAGCTGAAAGTAACTCTTTCTTTCCAAAAGAACTGGACAAAAGGGAGATACAGAAGTTAAATTTCCTGTTTTGTTCTAGGTCTGCTTCTACTTTCACAGCACACTTGAGGTATTTTGTGCCCAAATACATTATTTTCTGTGGAAAGAAAGGGATAATAGATCTGAGATCAGAGCAGAAGATGGGGCAGCTGTGCAGTGCATAGCATCTGTGTCTACCCTGGTATACTTCTAGGCATTACCAGTGCTTTAATTTTAAAAATAAGGCTAAAAAGGATTCTAAGGAATCACCTAGCATATCTCCCTGCCCTATGCAGGCTCAAGACTTTCAGAAAGGACAGGACTTTATGGAGAAAAAAAACCCCAACTGTTCTGACAATTGTCTGACAATAGTGGCTCATGATCAGAAGCACAGGCAGTATTACTGTGATGAGTTAAACATGGTTTCTGCTGGGGAGCAGGCGCTGTAAAAGCTGATCATCCATGAAACCTGACAACCTGCTGGGAATCTGTGAGGATTTATTTCAACAAGCTTCAGCTTAGTTCCCTGGTCCCCACCTAAATCTGAGAAAAAGGATAAAGCTGAGGCATCCCATTCACTGTCTTTATGAACAAAAAAACAGCAGTACCAACAATACAATTGCTACCCAGGGATCTCCTGAATAAAACAGGTCTAGGTTTTGGCTTGTTTTACATGTGAAATATCAGGCAGATACAAAAAAATCTGGCATGACTGCAAAGTATTTCAGTAAGCCACATTCACAAAACCTGCCTTTCTCTTGAAAAACCTTGTCAAAAACAGTACATTATTTTGCTTCTACTGACTGTGATTCTGTCCTTTTTACGGGCTGCAGGACTATTCCCATTGACCTCAATGGTGTTCATGGCAGTTTAAATGTGCTCAGCATGGCCTCCCTCCATGTTCCTTAAAGCAATGGGGAGAGTTACACAACCAACCAAAGAAGGGAGCTGGGTCAGGCTAACCTCAGACTATTTGGAAAACCCTCCCCTGAACATTTGTACGTGACTGAAGACAGGGTAACAGGACCTTGGGTGACCATAATGTCAGGGCACAGGATGTTTACACCTCCTCAGTATTACACTGGCAAACTCCCAAGTACCAGCCCAAAGTCAGGCTATGGCTGAACTTGATCTTCCAAGTTTCATGTGTTTCAAACCTCATAATATTCCACCGTTTGCACGAATGAGTCTGATGCCATCAATCACTTCCTATGTGCAGTAGAAAGGCTGTGTGTAGTAGGAAACAGAGGAAGTAGAGGAAAAACCAGGACAACTGACCTCAGGTTTGACCCAGCACTTAACAAACCTAACCACAGCTGATCTACTTGGAGCAAGCGTGAATATCTTCAGGCATTTTGATCTTGACTGACAAGCCAGCATCACTAATGTGCTGTCTGCAAGCAATGTGCAGCTGCTGTCCTCGGACACGTAACGTGACTGATGTGGCAAGCCACTGCCACCAAGCAATAGAGAGGGCACTGGGATTTGATTTAGGGAAGAATATAATTAAGTAAGGACATATTGCTTGGCCCCCAGCAGCATGTTACTGTTAGGTCTGTGTCCTAGCTGTACAGCTTTCTGAGAACAATAAAAACCATCCCTAGTGACAGGATGCAAAGCTTGGCTTCTTTCTTTGCTGCACCCCCAACTGCGCTTGTGATACAGGACAACACATTTTCCCTCGCTCAGCACCACAGCAGTATGATGTGATCAGAAAAACTGCCCTTCTTGCTGTGCCCAAAAACCCATGTAATGCCCCTCACTGGCACGGGGGACCCAACTGTGGAAGCAGCTCAGATGCCTAACTCTGCAGAACATTGTTTTGCCACACTTAACCACTCCACAGCCCCAACAGACTGTGATAAAACTAAGGATATTGAACTACCTTTCAATGCCTGTCTTTTTAAAGATACTGTTCCCCCCCACCCCCACCCCAACCAGGCATAACAATGACAAGACATTTCTCATCTGGATTAATGAAGAGGACCACACCAGGGTGATCTCCATGGAGAAGGGTGGCAACATGAAACGGGTGTTTGAAAGGTTTTGCCGTGGCTTAAACGAGGTAATGTCTCAATGAATTTATTATTCCTGTTTGTTTATTGTTGAGTTCTTGTCAGCACTACTTAGAATCATAGAATCATAGAATAGTTAGGGTTGGACAGGACCTTAAGATCACCAAGTTCCAACCCCCCTGCCATGGGCAGGGACACCTCACACTAAACCATGTCATCCAAGGCTATGTCCAACCCAGCCTTGAATGCCGCCAGGGATGAAGTGTTCACAACTTCCCTGGGCAACCCATTCCAGGGCCCCACCACCCTTACAGTAAAGAATTTCTTCCTCATATCCAATCTAAACCTCCCCTGTTTAAGTTTGAACCCATTACCCCTTGTCCTCTCACTACAGTCCCTAATGAAGAGTCCCTCCCCAGCATCCCTAGAGGCCCCCTTCAGGTATTGGAAGGCTGCTATGAGGTCTCCATGCAGCCTTCTCTTCTCCAGGCTGAACAGCCCCAATTTTCTCAGCCTATCTTCATATGGGAGGTGCTCCAGTCCCCTGATCATCCTCGTGGCCCTCCTCTGCACTTGTTCTAACACTTCCATGTCCTTTTTATGTTGAGGACACCAGAACTGCACACAATACTCCAAGTGAGGTCTCATGAGAGCAGAGTAGAGGGGCAGGATCACCTCCCTCGACCGGCTGGTCACACTCCTCTTGATGCAGCCCAGGATACGGTTGGCTTTCTGGGCTGCAAGCGCACACTGCCGGCTCATGTTCATTTTCTCATCGACCAACACCCCCAAGTCCTTCTCCGCAGGGCTACTCTGAATCTCTTCTCTGACCAACCTGTAGCTGTGCCTGAGATTGCTCCGACCCAGGTGTAGGACCTTGCACTTGGCATGGTTAAACTTCATCAGGTTGGCGTCAGCCCACCTCACAAGTATGTCTAGGTCCTTCTGTATAGCATTCCTTCCCTCCAACGTATCAACCGAACCACACAGCTTGGTGTCATCGGCAAACTTGCTGAGGGCGCACTCAATCCCACTGTCCATGTCACCCACAAAGATGTTGAACAAGACCGGTCCCAACACCGATCCCTGGGGGACACCACTCGTTACTGGTCTCCAGCTGGACATTGAGCCACTGAGCACTACTCTTTGCGTGAGGCCATCCAGCCAGTTCATTATCCACCGAGTGGTCCACCTATCAAATTGATGTCTCTCCAACTTAGAGAGAAGGATGTCATGCGAGACAGTGTCAAAGGCTTTACATAAGTCCAGGTAGATGACATCAACTGCTCTGCCCCTGTCCATCAGTTCCGTAGCCCCTTCATAGAAGGTCACCAGATTGGTCAGGCAGGATTTCCCCTTAGTGAAGCCACGCTGGGTGTCACCAAGCACCTTGTTGTTTTTCATGTGCCTCAGCATGCCTTCCAGGAGAATCCGCTCTAAGATTTTGCCAGGCACAGAGGTGAGACTGACTGGTCTGTAATTCCCTGGCTCATCCATTCTCCCCTTCTTAAAAATGGGGGTTATATTTCCCTTTTTCCAGTCATCGGGAACTTCACCTGACTGCCATGATTTTTCAAATATGATGGACAGTGGCTTAGCAACTTCATTTGCAGCTCCTTCAGGACCCACGGATGGATTTCATCCGGTCCCATGGACTTGTATACATTCAGGTTCCTGAGGTGGTCTTGAACCAGATCCTCTCCTACAGTGGGCCCAGGGTCTTCATTCTCACTGTCCCTGCGTCTGCCTTCCAAGACTTGGGTGGTGTGGTCAGAGCATTTGCCCGTAAAGACTGAGGCAAAGAAGTCATTAAGAACCTCAGCCTTCTCTAAGTCCAGGGTAGCCAGTTCTCCCGATAGCTTCTGGAGAGGACCCACATTGTCCCTAACCTGTCTTTTATTTGCAGTGTACCTATAAAATCCCTTCCTGTTATCCTTAACATCCCTAGCCAAGTTTAATTCTAACTGGGCCTTAGCTTTCCTAACCTGATCCCTAGCTTCCAGGACAACATCCCTGTATTCTTCCCAGGTCGCCTGACCTTGCTTCCACCTTTTATAAGCCTCTTTTTTCCTTTGAATTTTCCTCAGCAGGTCCTTATCCATCCAAGGAGGTCTCCTGGCCCTCCTGCTAAACTTCCTTCTAGTTGGGGTGCATCGCTCCTGAGCTTGCAGCAGGTGATCCTTGAATATCAACCAACAGTCTTGGGCCCCCCCGCCCTCTAGGGCTGTGTCCCATGGAACCTTACTGAGCAGGTTCCTGAAGAGGCCAAAGTCTGCTCTCTTGAAGTCCAGGGCAGTGAGCTTGCTGCACGCTCTTCTCACTGTCCTGAGGATCTCGAACTCGACCATCTCATGATCGCTGCAATCAAGGCTGCCCTGGAGTGTCACATTCCCAACCAGCCCTTCCCTGTTGGTGAGGACGAGGTCAAGCATGGCACCTCTCCTTGTCGGCTCCTCTATTACTTGCAGAAGGAAGTTGTCTTCCACACAATCGAGGAACTTCCTGGATTGCTTGTGCCGGGCCATACCATCCCTCCAACAGATATCAGGGTGGTTGAAGTCTCCCATGAGAACAAGGGCCTGTGAGCGTGAGGCTGTTCCTATCTGTCTATAGAGCGCTTCATCCACCAACTCCCCTTGGTCAGGCGGTCTGGAACAGATCCCCACAATAATGTCACCCATCGCTGTTCTCCCTTTAGCCCTGACCCACAAACTCTCTGTCGACTGCTCACCTGTCCCCAGACAGAGTTCCATACTCTCTAGCCTATCCCTAACAGAAATAGCAACTCCCCCTCCCCGCCTACCGGGCCTGTCTTTCCTAAAGAGCCGGTAACCTTCCATTCCAACACTCCAGTCATAGGAGCCATCCCACCATGTTTCTGTGATGCCTATGATATCATACCCCCGTAGATGTGCACACATCTCTAATTCCTCTTGTTTGTTCCCTAGGCTACGGGCATTTGTATAGAGACATTTCAGCCGAGATCCAATTGAAGCCGGCTCATTGGCTGGAGCAGCTGGAATATCTCTACATTGCTCTGAATGTTTACTATAGGTGCTACCAATACTTAATAGGGTTCATACTGAACTGATATCTCTGGGGGAAAAAAATGAAGTTAACACCAGTCTACACAGCATCCCACAATAATGCAGATAAAGAAGGAAATATAGGCATTCATGCTAGTATGAAATCTGAGTTGTAAGGAAAAATTAATAAAATGTATTTGTAGCTTTTTCATTCAAATATTAAGCATAGGCTGGCTAATGAAATATCCCTTTTTTTGCGATTTTGTGCCTGTAGGCTATGGAAATCCATAAATCATACATTTTATTTGGATCACTTGATTTGCTTGAATGGAGAATTTATTTGACCCAGCCTCTTCATTCTCTTCTCCGATGTGGGAAACGGGATGCTGCTCAGGCTGTGCACAGAACTTGGGGCTTAGGACCCTTTGGCTCAGTGCCTCTTTTAGGGAGATAAGGAGGGTTGTGATTAAAATACAAAAAAATGATACCGAGGACTCCAGGATTGTATTCTGGTCTAGCTATTCACAAAGGAAAAAGAGCTTTCATGAGATGGTGTGTGGGTTCAGTTTTGTCTAGACAGTCCAGGTATGATTCACGTTGGCTGTGGGCTCAGTGCAGCCACAGTACTCCTCCGGCACAGAAAAAGTTTACTTAACAAGGAAATAAGACATTACCATGTTCCACAGCCAGTATCATAGAATGGTTAAGGTTGGAAGGGCCCTTAAAGCTCATCTTCCCTGCATGGGCACAGACACCTTCCACAGCCACAGCTTCTCTGGGTAACCTGTGTCAGGGCCTCACCACTCTCACAGGGAAGAGCTTCTGCCTAAGATCTCATCTCAACCTCCTGTCAGGTTAAAGCCATTCCCCTTGTTCTGCCCCTATAGGCCCTTGTCCAAAGCCTCTCTCCAGGCTTCTTGTAGCCCCTTTAGGCACTGGAAGCTGCTCTAAAGTCTCTCCCTGGAGCCTTCTCTTCTCCAGGCTGAACAAGCCCAGCTCTCTCAGCCTGTCTCCAGAGCAGAGCTGCTCCAGCCCTCACAGCATCTCCGTGGCCTCCTCTTGACTTGCTCCAACAGCTCCACATCCCTCTTGTATTGTTGTCCCAGAGCTGAATGCAGGACTGCAGGGGGGTCTCTCAAGAGCGCAGTAGATGGGGAGAATCCCTTCCCTTGACCGGCGGCTCATGCTCTGGGAGATGCAGCCCAGCACATGGGTGGTTCTGGGCTCAAGCGCACACTGCTGGTCATCCCTCAGGGTGTTCCTTGGGATGATGATGCACCTCATCAGGTCCCATGGACTTGTTCACCTTCAGATTCCTCAGATGTTCTCAAATATGACCTTCTTCTACAGCGGCAGTTCTTCATTCTCCCAGTCCCTGCCTTTGTCTTCTGCAATTCAGGCGGTACAGCTGGAGCCTTACAAGGTGCATTGGCTGTTACAACTAGGCATTTAGACGTCAAGTGTCCCCTCGAAAGAATCACAGCATCATACTGAAAATCATATGAAACTCAGATTCAGCTGCTTTTGATTGCTTTGTAGCATTTAAGTCCTTTGGGCTTGTGTGTTGCCACACTGCTCCAAAAATACCAAGGTTAGAAGCACATGGCAAAAGCCCTAATTCTTATGTGAAGATATGGCTTCACAGGCTAGGGCTATTGCAAACCAACCTGATAGGGATCTTTGTGCTAAAGTATCAGAGTCTCCAGGCTAGTGGTTGTGCGAAAACAATGAAGAAATCCTTGTAATATGAACTGGGGATCTTGGTACCTGATGGGTGCAAACATTTGCATCAGATCCAAAACAGATGTACTTGGGTGTAAGTTTATGCATCTCCACTGGTGTTAGTGAAGTTCACCATCAACAAAGATACATGGTGAAAAGAATACCACTTACAAGCAGAGATCTTAAAATAAGACATTTGTATGCTGACTTTTTCTTTGTGCTTTTTTTGTTCTGTCATAGGTAGAAAGATTAATTAAAGAACGGGGCTGGGAGTTCATGTGGAATGAGCGTCTTGGGTATGTTCTGACATGTCCTTCCAACCTGGGAACTGGTTTACGTGCTGGAGTCCATGTTAAGCTGCCCAGGCTAAGCAAGGTATGTAAGTAATTTAAAAGGCCAGTGATATAAATCAGCTCTTCTGATTTATAAAGAAACAAATTTAAAATGACAATTTACATCGACTGCATATTAACATGATGTGTAACAAGGTCCTAGGGATAACGCACCACTAATTGAGCATACTTTTATTCTGCAAATTATTGTATTTCTCATGGAAATTAATCTACTCAGCAGACAACTGCCAACACAGGCTTTAATTCAAGGACTGACAAAACTATCCATCTCTGCCTGTCTTTCTGGAGATGTTACTATGCCATGGATAACAGTATTGCAATGATTTGGCACAATACACAGGGTGAAAGGCATTAACCTCAAACTTGTTTTCTGATAGGATCCTCGGTTTCCAAAAATCCTGGAGAACCTGCGTCTGCAAAAACGTGGCACTGGTGGCGTGGACACGGCAGCTGTAGCAGATGTATACGATATCTCCAACCTGGACCGCATGGGTCGCTCGGAGGTAATCTCCTTTTTTTTTCCCTTGCTTTTTATCTCTGATCTGCACTGATAGAAGTCAGTTTCCCCCTGCTGACCTCAGTGGAGCCATCCATGGCAGTTTTTACTCCTAATGAATCTGGTCCAGTGGAAATGCTAACTCAAAAGAAAAACTAACATGCATAAAATGTTTGACAAATATTCTTCTTATGGCCATGCAATGCAAAAAAATCAACCCTGAGCAAGTCCCACAAATGCATCTTGCTTGCACCATGTTGGGTTGGACTAGATGACCTCTGAAGGTCCTTTCCAACCAAACTACTTTATGATTTTGTATTCAGGTTAGAGATGAGGAAGAAATTTTGTAAAACGAGGGTGGTAAAACACAGGCACAGGTTGCCCAGAGAGGTGGTGGATGCGCCACCCCTGCAGACATTCAAAGCCAGGCTGGATGTGGTTATGGGCGACCTGATCTAGTTGAAGATGTCCCTGCTCATTGCAGGGGGGCTGGACTAGATGACCTTTGAAGGTCCCTTCCAACCCAACTATTTTATGATCCTATGTGATAAGTATCTTCATTGAGAGCACACAGGTATTAGAAAGGTTTGGCTTTGGTAGCAGACATCCCTCATGATAATGTTTCTCAGCATCAAAGTGCAAGTTCTTAGGGATGCCTGCCTGCTGGGATGCCTGGCTACAAGATTATATATACAAGAGTCTGGTGATCTCTGCTATGCTGGACATGAGATGTTTGCAAGTTGACAGTGAGCACTAAGCTAGCTACTGCACATTGGGTGGGACCTGCTCTACCTGCTGCAAGGTGTTGCGGAAACAAGGAGGAGTCAAGTCCTAAGCTATCTGGGGCATGAGACACTGAAAGCAAGACTGGTTTAATGGGCTGTGTTCCTTTTAGTACTTAACCATGCACTTTCTTCACAGTTAGACTGCAGGACAGAGGCCAACCGTTTCACTCAGAATAATTGAGGAGGAGTTGGTGTCATCTTCACGTGTCCTGTGTGCCGCTGAGCAAAGGATGCAGGAGAGCTGGGTTTAAATCAGGGCAAAGGTTGAACTGTCAGCTGGGACCTCCCTGTTGGGCTGTAGGCTATGATGAGATGGGTTCATGTCAGACATTTGTTTTGAAGCTTTCTCAGTCTGAATGAGTATTTGTTGTGCCTAAGAGTAGAAATGACCTTACAGCCTTGTGGTAGTGCTGCTCTCCTGAAGACTCAAGTCATGGACCTCATTCCAGTTTCATATTTAAGTATTTTATAAAGCAGAACAGCTTATAAGAGCAAATCTACTGCAGGATGGGGGAGAAACAGCCCTGTCAGAGTTGCAGCCTCCTCCCATTAGCTCTGCTGAGGCAAACTCTTACTCTAGGGCACAGGCTCTAAGTCCTCTGGCAGTGCTACAGATTCCCTTCCCTCACCAAGACTAGGGCTGTGCTCACCCCTGGCCATGTTAAGAACAACCGAGGCAAAAATTTACCTTGCAAGACCCTGTAAGTTCAGTGATTTGAGCACTCTGCTAGTAAATGGGAAACAGAGGTTCAAAGCTTCTGTCAAACGTATCTTACCCCCCAGGTTTGTGGTGTAGCATCTCAACAAAATGGTCAACTGGGCAGACCCTGGTGGGACTAAGGTCTCCTGAGGACCTTTCTTCTCCACCAGCAATGCAATACACGACTGGGGCTCAGACGCTAATCCTGCTTATACATGTCAGGATTTGAAGGGCTGCCTGCTTGCCCAGCAGCAAATTGTTAATTATCCTGGGGTATTTGTGCAAGTTAAAATATGATTGCAAAGGAAAGCATACTGTCGAAGTGTGTTTAACCCAGAGCAGCACAGCACTGAGAGGCTCTGGCAGCTTACATACAGATGCAGTTTGGTCGTGGTGTTCCAGCCCAATCCTGAGTTCAACCTTATTCTTGGTAGGTTTTCATAACACAAATATAACCCTAGGATAATGCACCTGGGTAACAACTAGATCCAAACAGCAAGTCGCTTCCCTTCCTCACTCACCTTGGGTTTTACACCACTGTTTTCCACAAGTCAGGTCTTTTTATTTGGAAACGCCCTTGAACATCTTCACAGCCAAGGGGCATTTGGACAGGGGCTTGGATATTCATAATTTTGGAGTTTGATGTAGGCAGCTACATTCCTTTGGATCTAGACCAAAATAAATAAGAGAGAAAAACTACTGAGCTGTATTATTTGCAAAACCAGTATGTGAAAAAAAATTATTAATACCAGAAACATCACAACATGCTCTTTAGACTAAAATAACACTAATAATACAAAAGGATTACACAGCACAGTTACTTAACAGAAGTTCTACTGACAGATGGGCTAAGCCTACAAATTTTTGCTTACATGAAGACTTCCACAGAAGTCAGTGATGCCTTGTACAGCAACGAGTCAAAAGACTAAGCCAATAGATAAGATACAATCCCCACCTTGAAGGTTCTGAAATCTAAATAAGACAAACTCAAGCAGATGGAAATGTTTTAACATACTTTTTTTTTTTTAGTATATAATAAAATAAATTCCATTATGTGGTAAATGTGTTTGCAGAACTGAATTACGATCCCAAAAGTGCAAGACAAATTATTTCTATTTTTGCTTTGGTTCAGTTACTGGTCAATGCAAACTTAATATGAAATCCCTTTTCTCCTGGAGGCTGCAAATTCAGACCTCTGATTTCCCAACACAGCTGGTCTGTAAAAGACAATAAAATAAACTGCTAAGTCACTGAAATGTTTTGTAGCAAAAACAAGTCCCTTGAAAATCAAAGACTGTCATAATAAAGAGACAACAGGATTTAGTCTTCGTACTAAGTTTTAACAAGCAGTCTTTAAAGGTTGCTAATGAACCATTCCATGCAGAAAAAGAAAAGCCAGTGCTATAGCTTGCTGGCTAACAATACCACAGGGTATTGTTACTGCTATGGAGAAAGTCTGCTGGGGACAAGGCACCTTGTATTCTTTAGCAATTTTGAGGAAGTTTACAAGTCACCACTACCCCCTGCCATAGAGAACTGCAAAGTTTGGTGCTGCTGTAGGCCTGGAGCTAATCCCATCCTTGCCAGTGTAAATCAAGAGCCAGAAACTAAGGAGTGATGGATGGTGTAGAGCCAGCATGAGTTTAGGATAAGTACGTCTGCTTCAGAGATGCGCATCGTCCAAACAAGCCCAGCAAAGCCACCATGCTTGGCAGAATGAGTAGAGCATCTTTCCCCACAGCTGACCAACCATCACAGCAGGGTTCATGGTCATCTGCAAGGGAACATCTTGTGTGAAGAAGTACAAGATTCTGGCTTGACAAACTTTCTCAGGCAGTCTAAATGACTGTTGGCAAATAAGGTAGTCCTGCAATCCTCCCAGTGCCAGCCATGTGAAGGGTATCTACCCCACGCCTCTAGCAGCATTCAAGTCCGGTGTGGATCAAGGCAATGAACCTGTCTTCCTCTTCTTGCACCACCATCCCAGTCAGCTTCTGTCCAACTCTGTGCTCAAACAAACGCTCCTGCAAGCACATGGGTGGGACAGCCTTGGGAACTGGGAACACACAGCAAGGGCATTTGCAAGAACTGCTTGGTGATATTGAGCACCTATTTGAAAATATCTGCTGCTGGTGGTCCAAACTCAAGATAAATATGAGAAGGGAATTATTATGGTTTTCCACTGGACCAGCTTAAACCATATTCCCTCTGCCACAGGGGGTGATTTCTCTGCTGTGACCCTCCTTACTTACAGCTTTACCTACTGTTGTTGCAGTACAAACCAATTTTCCCTTCCTCTATTAACAGCATTAGCTAAAGCTTTTCTTACCACTATTTTCTTCTTCTTGTTGTAGGTGGAGCTAGTCCAGATTGTCATTGATGGGGTCAATTTTCTAGTTGACTGCGAGAAGAAACTGGAAAAAGGTCAAGACATCAAAGTGCCACCACCGCTGCCCCAGTTTGGCAGGAAGTGATCTTGCTGTTCGTGGTGGCAACTGATGGTAAATACAGCTGCCATTCTGACACAAAGGCACCGCTGTATGTCTCTGTATAAATAACTTGTGTAATAAAACACTACCTGATACCTGATGTCTCTTTAAATGCCTGGCTGCACTGGAAGAACCTAGTCTTTTTGCAGCTTTACTAGGATGCTCCCAACATAACTACCTTTTTTGTGGGGACACCTTTCCTTTCTTTCCTGGTTTGTGATAAGAAAAGTACTACCTCAGTAATGCAAAAAGCAAAAATCTCTATCCTGCACTTGCACCTATGGTCATACATACTAAATCTCCTAAGAGCACCCTATGTCACTCACAGACGTGCTCCTTTCCCATCACTGTCCAGAAAACTGAAGTCTCCCAGCCTGAGGGGCAGATGTCGTAAGGAGCTCATTGCTTTTTCAGCAGCCACTGGACACCAGCAGTTAACTGGAGTAGGCAGCTACATGTGCCTTCAGTCTCTGAAGCCCACAACTTGACCTCTCATCAAGAACTAAATGGTGTCTCTGCATGGGAGCTGTCTTTCTCTGAGGAGTAGTCTGCACACAGAATCCCAAACCCTCAGATTTTTTTCACTTCTGGAGAACTCACCAGGTCACTTCTCAGCTTTCTCCCTTGGGCATAATATCTGGCCTGTGGCCTTGGGCTGTAGAAAGCTGGCCCAAAAATCAGTGGGCAAATATGTTTGCTGATAGTCTGCATCCAACATAAATGTGTCATGCTTGGCTTGTCCCAATCTTCTCCTGCTGCCTTCAGGTTCCAGGTAATGGAGACAAGGCTCAGCTAACCATCACATATCAAAGTGCGTTAGGACGTACTGCCACTCTGAGTAGGATCTCTCTACTCAACATTATGTTGGTGGTGTAAAGCAAAACCAGCAGATGTTAACAGTCCCACCATTTGCTTCTTATTTTCATACTGAAACACATTCAGTGTTTCACAGTAACCTCATTCAAAAACAACAGTTCTTGAGGGGGGGAAGTCAAAACATGCTTTGATGAATGTGCAGTGTTGCTGTTGAGTGGGGTGTATCACAGAATGCTTTGGGTTGGAAGGGACCTTAGAGCTCATCCAGCTCCAAACCCCTGCCATGGGCACCTCCCACTAGACCAGGCTGCTCCAAGCCCCATCCAACCTGGTCTTGAACACTGCCAGGGATGGGGTAGCCACAGCTTCCTATAACTGTAGGTTAGTCTTGGTTTGATTCTTCTGTGGTAGGGACTCCTCTAACAAAGCATCCTTCATCAGAAGCCTCTCAGCTGACATTTACTGCAGAATGCCAATGTGGTGCAAAGCCTCTGGAGAAGGTTTTTTAGTGATTCATATTGAAAAGATGTGACTGGATAGTTAGGCCGTGATCAGTTACAGACTTTAAAAGTCGTAACTGGAAGATACTTGAGGGCTAGATGGTGAATTAGCAGATCCTGGTAATCAGCAGCATGGTGTGCTCGTTTCTCACTTAGGAGAGCTTTTGTGTATAAAGTAGGTTGGAGCTTCCATATGATTTCCGCTTCTCCCTCATCTCTGCTTGGTATGCTCCCTAACTATTTTGCTACTAGCTTTCTAAATGGTGGCTAATAATAGCAATTCTGGGGGAGGAAAAGAGACTTCTGCTGATTTCACATAGAAGGCAAACAAGTAAAACTGGAAAGACTTCACCATTAACTCTCCAAAACACTCAGATCAACACAAAATTCAACTGTGGGACAAATGTGCTCAGATTACAGCCTCTACTTGCTTTTTTCCTGATAACTTGCAAGCTGCTGATAAGCAGTGGGACAAAATCCAGCTGGCAGCCATGTACTAATAGCATCCCTGAGGGGTTGATACTGGAGATGATGATACTTTTTTAATACCTTTAATAACACCCTGAATGATGAGGTGCCTTGCATGGTCAGCCAGTCCACTGCTGGTACTAAATGAAAGGGAGCAGCTGGCACACTGGAGAGCAGGGCTGCTCTTCAGAGGGTGTCTGACTGTAGAAAGTGCTGACAGATATTTCATAGAGCTCAACAGAGGCGAAGTTCTGCGCCTGGGATAGAGCAACTCCATAAAACAGCATAAGCTGGGGGACAACTGGGTTGAAAGCAGCTTTGTAAGGACTCAAGGTCCTAGTGGACAGCAGGTTGAACATGAGTCAGCAGTATGCCCATACTGAGCTGTCTTATACATAAGCATAGCCAGCAGCTTGAGGGACATGGTAGGTTCCCTTGCATTCGGTACTTATGTGACTTCATCTGCAGTACTGAAAAGACAGAAACAAAATGCAGGAGGTCCTCAACACGGCCAAAAGAGGATTGAGGGAGGTGGAGCATGATGTACGATATGAAGCTGAGGGAGCTGGTTTTGTTCAGTCAGGAGAAAACAGGGCTAAGAGATCTTACTGAAGTCCACAACTGCTGTCTGCATTAGAGGGTACAGACAAGTTAAGTTCAAGACTCCTCCTGGAGGTGCACAGTGATAGAAAAAGAGGCAACAGATACAAGCTGGGACACTGGAAGACCTTTTGGACAAAGAGGATGGCCAACTCAAGAAAGAACGTCATAAGCAATCTGATATAAGTTGGTCCCTCTTTGGGTTTGGGGTGGGATGGGTTGGGTGTGCTGGATAAGACCACCTCCAGACCTCCAGCTTACATAGCTCTGTGATCCTGTGATTGAATCAATTACTGCAAAATGCCTTTAGGTGAGTAAATAGGCCAGAGAAAAGCCCTGGGAATCCTGTGCTCTGACTAGACACGGAATTATGTCTACCTGAAGTATGGATACCCAAATACAATTTACTCTCTGCTAAGATTCAACTGTGGCCTTCCCTGTATTGTTGGCTTCCAATTGTCTCCTTCACAATCAAAATACTTTTCTTCATATGGATTATTTTGTAAAAGCTTGTTATTTGCCATCTACACTTTTCATTTTGGTGATCTTTTTCACTCTCCATGACCTTTATACTGTCAGCAAGTGTAACTCAGCTGATTAATGAGAATTATGTATTTTGATTCTTCATTCCACACCACTATCTAGTATTTTAAATGAAACTTGGACAGTCATGTGTCTATTAACATTACGCTGGACATATTTACTCAGTCCTACTCCATCATGACAGTCCTCAGACCAGTTTGCTGTCTGCCTGGACCATGTTTATCTCCAAGTCGAGTACATGCTGGTGCTTCGAAGTGTGAGAAGAGGAAGGTTCATCTGCTCCTGTAAATGTTCAATAACAGCTTAAAGGCAGCAATACTGCAGCTGCATTGTTTTCAGAGGACATGCTCTGGAGAATTTCCTGCAGCAGGAAATAAAGAACCTGAAAGGTTATCAAACAATGAAAGAAAACCATACAGATTATGATTTAGTAAGAAGATACCAAAGGTTAAAAAGCTGGGTTGGTGCACTAACTCTAGACATATGATGTCACTTCTCACTTTCTCATATTTATTTTTCCCATGCCACCAATTTTGCATTGCTGAGCTCCTTCTCTGCCGATGAAACTCTTTCCTGATAGATTCAGACACTGATTCTCTATAAATCTTTGAAATTTATTTGATTAAATACTCCAAGAAGAGCTATATGGTGTACCTCAAGTACTTTCATAATCTTGACCAACATATCAGTGACTAGGGATCAGCAAAAGTAAACTCTTAGGTCATGCTCCATCAAATCCACCTGTGCTGCATCAGGCAGTTCATGCAGGGTGAGAACTGGAGAGAATCTGCCATTAGAGGACAAGGGAAAAGCAGTCACTGTGCTCTGAGCTCTGTCGGGAGGAAATGGACAATGACTTTGCAAGGGGTGCCTCTGTACACCAGCAAACACATTTTTCTGTGTTGAAACTGCCATACAAATCCTGCTGTAACAATAAATACTGTAAAAGGCTGGGGTGATGGGAATAAACTGTGTTGATTTGCATTTGCACCACAGGGGGAAAAAAGGCCCTCAGTTAGGTACAGATTCTTTGACCTGTATACTACCAAAACATTAGCCTAAGGACAGACCTACTTTTTTAAGGCATGTTCATGGTGACAAGGAGACAAAACAGCAGATGGCAGAATGAAGGCTGAAAGCATAGGACAAAAGCCAAGAAAAGCAGAAGTCAGGTGATTGTCAGCCAGTCAGGAGCATAGTTATATATACGGGGAGATTTAAGCATGGACATATAAGCCAAACTATTCATGCCAAGCCTGAAGTGGGTTTGAAGCTGTGCTAAAGTTAATACACGCAGCCACTGACTCCAAGAAGAGGCAGCTCTTGCAACAAGCCCATGGCCTGGCTAAGCAGCATTGTCAAAAAACTGGAAAGTCAAGGGGTGGCTCAAATGAAAAAGTCAAGTGAGGAGCTGCACCAAGTTGAGAGAAGCAGGAAACCAAAACCCAAGGCATGAAGTAGCATGTGTGGGGGGGTTGCTTTGGAAGAAGGCAAGGGATGCTTCAGGACAGCAGATCCAAAGAAAGAGAAACACACACATACCTTCACAAAGAGGGCTAAAACTTTCCTGTATTTGTAAATGGGCTCCTACAACACAGACAGAAGATGAATTTCCATATATTGACAAGTAGGTCTCATGTGACTAAGCTACGGAACAAACATATACTGCCTGAAGCAATTCAGTTTTCTGGCAAATTGTAAGATCTATCCATCACTACATGGCTGAATATGAGTTGTTTGTACAGAAAGGCAGCAAGACGGGAGAATTTACCAGAATACCGCCTTTTTTTCCCAAGAAATATAACATAATGTGTGCTACAGCAGCATCAGAGGGGTTGAAAACTAACCTACTGTGGGTGATTTGAAATTTGGCTTTACTCTACACACCGGTGCTCACATCACTCACAGAAAGAGCAAACAATATTCATGACTCACTTGGAGGGTTCTCAGTAATGCAGACTTGGTAGGTGGGACTACGTGCACAGAAGTGATTTATTTCCTGAAGCCTGATTTAAAAGCTTAAGGCCCAAGCCTGCACCTAAGACAGTTGGAATTGATTTCACTTGTGACACCTTTCACCTAAAGTCATTCAATGTCCTAACAAAAACTGACTAGACAGACTTCAGAAGTTCATGAAACTGTCACTCTTACAAGACTAATGCATACATGAACAGATCTAATGTAATTTCACTCTGGAAATATCAAAAAAGGGAGCAGATAACTTGGGGAATTACTGACAGCTAATATTTATATGCAGAATTACTTTACTAATAAGATTTGTTGGAATGTAATTTAAAACCTGCCAAAATACTGAATGCCCATCTTTCTACTCTAATGCCTTTTACAGTTTACTTTCAGCTTAAGGCTTAATTAAAAGATTAAAGACTTCAATTTTTTTAAGCTATTTCTTTTGCCTGCAAAGACGCCTGAAGACAAGGATGGCATACACCAGAGTGCACTACATAGAGTACAGAAGTCCTACCATGTCAAGTCTTCCAAGAGGGCACAGCCACCTACTGCAGAACATATTGTTGCTGATTGATACTGCATTTTTAATTCACTCACTATAAGTTATCATAGAATCAGACTGAGCTCCTAATGAGAAAATACCAGATATGTTACAATACTAAGTTTGTAAAAAAGGGCAATGAACATATTTTGTTCACCTATCCATTCTTCTGGGAACTCAGATAGATCCAAGAGCTCCCTAGACAGAGGAGGAAAAAAAGTTGATTAATGGTATCAGTTAATTTCGGTTCATCTTGTGCACAGACATATTCTTGTCTGAAATGAAAACACTGTTCATAAATTTTGTATGTATGCCTTTATCAAAGTCTGCCTTAGCTCTTGTTCCAGTTTTGCAGCTCCGCTTTCTGAATTTCCTATTATATTGACAGTTATTTGGCAATGGGGGCACAAACAGAATTAGCTCTATTTTTAAAGTCTATAAAAGCTTGTATGTTCAAGAGACTACCTAGGTAGCTAAATCTGTATTACCAAATATGAAAACACACATATCTAGAGATGGACTTTCCTCCTCCAAGCCAGAACACTTTATCAAATCAAACCACTGAAGAAAGCAAAGATAAATTACTAATTCCAAAAGTCACTGGCAAATCTCAGAAAGATGTTTCGCTGCCTAGCTCCAACAGAAGGAAAATAGAAGATGTCTAAGCAAGAGCTAGTTATCCAAATGCCTTTGGCCTTAAAAGGTACTGATAATTTGTCTGGTATTTAGCAAATAACCTTGCAGATTACTGGCACTTTGACTTTCTTCTGTAGAAATAAGCGATTTGTATTTTTCTTAGTGGACAGTCACATGAGAAGTAAGGCTGAAAATATTAGAAGCACCCTCCCTTGCTGCTTACTATGCCTAAGGAACCTGTACCTCTACATTTACTTCTGCTTGCAGCCTTAGACTGTTGGTTTTCCTTTATTCTGTGAACTACAGCAGCTTTATTCAAAATACAGCCAATACTGTAGAAGGAAGAGGCCACTGCATCTAAATGTATCCCAATGAACTGCAGAGGATAATCCGTTCCACATTTCTTCATTCTTTCATGTCTTCAACTAGAAATTAGAACTTACCTTGTGATATTAAGGTACCAGCCAAAGCGTAGTACTGTGCAATTTTAAGTTATATAGTTCCCAATGTGTTTTTCAAAAAAAAAAAAAAAAAAAGTTCCCCTATGAAAAAACAATGTCCCATTTCACTTGAATCAAGTTTTCCAGATTTTCACTTTGCTCTAGAAATAATCACAGAATAGTTAGGGTTGGAAAGGACCTTAAGATCATCTAGTTCCATCCCCCCTGCTATGGGCAGGGACACCTCACACTAAACCATGCCATCCAAGGCTCTGTCCAACCTAGCCTTGAATACTGCCAGCGATGGAGCATTCACAACTTCCCTAGGCAATCCATTCCAGGGCCTCATCACCCTTACAGTAAAGAACTTCCTCCTTATATCCAATCTCAACTTCCTCTCTTTAAGTTTGAACCCGTTACCACTTGTCTTATCACTACAGTCCCAAACGAAGAGTCCCTCCCCACCATCTTTGTATGCCTCCTTCAGATATTGGAAGGCTGCTCTGAGGTTTCCAAGCAGCCTTCTCTTCTCCAGGCTCAACACCCCCAACTTTCTATAAATAGCAATGTTTCTTTGCAGTGTAAAGTAACTAAATAAACTAACTGACCACAGGTTAATCTTTAAAGGCTTCAGTTCATCCAGGCACTTAAGCACTTGCCTAAATATAAACCCTTAAATAAGTGAGTTGATCCAGCAACATATGTGAGGTGATTGAGCAACACATTTAAGCACTTGTTAAGTATCCTGAAAGAATCAGAGACACAAACAACCAACCTAATGGAAATAATATGAGGTGATGGTCAGCCAGACAGGCTTCCTGAGGGTGATGCAGCCTTAGTTGTAGCAATTAAAATCCATTAAATATTTATGATTAAAACCAGAATACATCATTACCCAACACAGACAAGAATGCCAAAAAAACCCAAAGGATCAGTAATTTGTTTGGCTTACGGCGAATAAGCCAAAGCTAATGGGAGCCCTCAGAATACTGCAGACGTAGAAGAATTTAAGCAGAAAGAGGCCCTACTTTTTATCTTCTCTCCCCAGGCCCAAATCAAAATTAAAACAACCAGGAAAATGTCATTCTGACACTTGGACAAGTAGTATTAACTACCCAAACACAGGCAAAAAGAGTCAACAGAGGTACCCTCAGCCACATGTACATACAACTAAAACCTCTTCTGCAGACAAAACTTCCCTTTGGGAGGTTTGAGGATGATGATTATCACCCAGAACAAAACCAAAGTCATTCATCAAGCTTTTTAAAGAACTTGACACTGTGACACATTCGGCTTCACAGCTATGCCTCTATCAAATGCCATACTACAGAGGACATCTTTGTATTACTCTTCCAACTTACTAGAGTCTTTCTTTGGGCCCCAAAAATGAACCTGCAACATTCTAAAAGAGTCCATCTCAAGTTACAAAAGATGCTACAGGATCCACAGGTCCAGATTTTCAATTCTGTTGTCTCAAATCTCCAAACCATTTTATGTTTGTGATGGAATTACGAAGAAAGTCTCCTAAAAGAGGCATTAGACTGTGTTGCTATGACTACTGTGCTGTGGACAGGCAATATGCTGCCTCTTAGTAAAATATGGAAAAAAGGCAAGAAAATTTTACAACAATTTGCACAACTGCTGTCCTGCTCAATTTTTCACCAGCTGCTTGTGCACAGCAGAACTCCCAGCCAGCTAATGTCAAACTGGAGTAAACCTCAACCAGGGTAAATTTAAACCGGTGTGGTCACTATCAAAGAAGGGATATATGTGAGCAAAATACTGTCTTACTGACTTAGTAGTAAGGTATTCAACTGCTTTTTTCCACTGCCTGAAAACCTGGCCAGGGATTCCAAGGGTCACTGATCCTGCCTAGACACACACAGATAAAATTTTCTGATTTAAAAAGACAGACAATACATTTAAGACTTCAGCAGAACAGAAAGCAAAACAAGTCTCCTCGTGCTGACCTTGTGAAGGCTGTTTTTCAGCTTTTCTCTACACTCATCTTCGTGTACCACATGGGACTGACAACCAGTCATTCGTGAGCTCAGTATGGAGGAGAGAGGAAGCTAGAGCCACAACAACCATCTGCACTGACCTGAAACCAGTGAGCAGCCTGAATGCACCAGAAAGCAAACTGCTGTCCCCACTTAGTGAAAATAAACTGGTAAGCCAGAAGGACATACACATATGGATGTAACTACATATATATGCGTATGTATTTTATTTCAATTTGACAAGTAATTTGATCCTCACCCACTGTAATGCATAAAGCCAAACTGGCCATGTATGCTACACACAGATTAGCAAGCAAAAAACCATTTTAAAACCTTCTAATACATAAATATGCAGCTATTTGTACAACACAGCCAAATAAATACACAGCACACATATTCCTGAAATGTGTGTAACGTGATGCTCATGGGATCCTTGATTATCTTCCAGACCCTTGGGTCACTGTCACCTTTTTAATAGCCCTCTCTGGCTCTGTGAATCAGCTCTGGCCATGATTTCTAACCTACAGGGTAGCTGGAATACATTGCAGGAAAAACTGGGACCTCATGGTATGGTTGAGCTGTAACTACATCAGCAAACTAATTTTAAAATTAAATACTGATTCTTTCTGCTTTAATTTCATATTTTATTAACAGCGACTCTTAAACGGACTTCATAAATTAGTTTCACCTGCAGTAAATGCAGTCAAACTATTCTTAAATCTGCTTGTTCCTACCGGCTGTGGCGTGGTCTTAACACCAAGATCAATACATGAGTTGTGTATACTCCCCTCTAGTGGATGCAAAACCCCGGAAAACCTGCAAATACAGAGGAAAACTACCGAAAAAAAGCAAGGCCATTTCTCTAGGAAGACATAAATACTAAGGGCAAATAACAACGAAGGAATGGTGCCCAGCTGCCCTAACATCAGCTCAAGATTACCAGGAAAGGTAATGGACATCTAGTGAAATGTTAAAAATACAAGCAGCAGAAGACTGACTTTAGAAAAAAAGTCTTACTGGATTTATAAACACTTATTTCATTGCTAAGCAGGGGACTCTAACAATATAGTCCTGTGTATTTATTTTGTGACCTTAAGGGAATGGTTTAGGGACAGCAAAATGTGTCATAAATCATGTTTCCAAAAGCTATGTCCTTGGGAAATTTTTCAGGTGAAGGTTTGAATCAGCTTCACTGCTACGTAATGGAGGTAGGGACCACAGTGATGCCCCAGCATTGCTCTTGGTGGAAGATAAATCCCATCTAAACAGACTTTACTGAACAATATGATCATTCGAAGGGGTGTAACTGCACCAGCACAGGTCCTCACCTGCAGTGTCTGGTATAAGTGATATAACTGTTAAGTATGGTAGTGTTACAACTGTGAGAGCGCAGCTGCATCCAGGAGAGACAGCGCAGCTCAGGACTGTCCCACACAAACTCTCCAAGACACTCAGCAGGTCCACCAGTGGCACTGCCCCAGGATTCCCCTGCACCAGTACCTCTGTGGCACCCTGTACTACAACTGATGCCCATCACCATGCTTCCCTACACATCAGGAAACCTGAACCCAGCTGGCACCAGCTGTGGTGCCCATCATCCCACTCCACTCTAGTGGAAAGGCACCTGCACTAGAGACAACATCTTGTGCCACACCCCACCATCCTCCTGGACAGGCACCAGTAACTGCAAAGGGCCATGCCCCACAGTCCTTTTACCACTGTAAATAAAGAAGTTAAACTTGCCTGGAAGAGGGCTAGCCCTTTCGAGGCACCTTCACATACTGCAGATGCACATCTGTGTCAATGAGACCACGACCACACTGAAAACAACCATGCGCGTGTTACTCTGGTAACCAGCAGGTAGAAACACGATGGGAGCACCGCTGCTAGGAGCACCAAAATAAACCAGAATGGCAGGTTAGAAACTAACGTAACTTTAGTACAGTACCGGCTGCATGGGGGATACCCCCTCATGAAGGAACCACACCGAAAAGAGACAGTTCACAGCTCAGGTATGTTTATTACATACACATTCATTATAATTCTGTGACATGCCCGCCCAATTCCTGTTACTCACTGCATGCGGCAATTTGGGCAGATAAGGCTGTGGCACAGGCGCTGTGAGTCAGAGGCGTTTTCCTTGGGGGTTGCTTGTTTGGGTAGAAATACCCCCACTGGGTTTACCCTCCTGGGGAAATCCATTACTTGAGGACACTGGAATGTGTTTAGTGTTTCCAATTAACAACATGCTCATGTTTGGGCTCATTTATGACCCTGAGAGGCTCCTCAAGCTGTTTTCTTTCGCAGACGTTTACCTATTTTTCAGGCCCTATCGGCAGGAGGAATGCCCACATCCATTTGAAAGAAGACAATTGTTGCATACCTTCCTCATCTTGTGAATCACTGCCGCGTGCCCATGACCATGTCTCTATACACGTAGAAATACATGTGTAATTCGGCATCAGCCCCACAACCTGCTGGGGCCGCCGGGCGGCTGCCCTCGACCCTTACGCCACTGAGCCGTAAGACGGCGGCAGGGCGCGAAACGACGGCGGCACCCGGCGGAAGTGATGCTACGCTGGGCCCCGGCACGCCCACTTCCGGTGCGCGACGGGGCTCGGATCTGTGCGACCTGCTACGCTGCCGCAGGGGGCTTGGGTGAGCCGCGGCTCGTCGGGAGGGGCCCTGCTCGGTCTGGTCCTTCCAGCTGCCCGGCGCTTCTCGTGGCGGGCTGCGGCCGAGAGAGAGCGCAGGTGCCACCGACCGCGGGAGCGGCTTTGTTTGGGGGGGCGGGGGTTGTCCCTTGGAGAGCCGTCTCGTTGAGAGAGCGGGGCTGCGGAGTGGTCCCCGCGGGCTGAGAGGTGCGGGCCTCCCCTGTTCTGTGGCGTCCGTGTGTTGAGGAGCCGGCCCATCATGACGAGATGGGCTCGCCGAAGCGGTGCTGCCGGCGAAAAGGCGCTGGATGCGACTCCTTGGGCGGAGATGGAGGGGCAGGGCCGCACAGGCCCTCTTCTCCTGAAGAAGGAGCAAGAGAAGAGGAAGAAGAAGAAGAAGGGCTACCAGAACGAAGACGTTAACGGGTTTGCGGCGTTCCTGAAGCAGAGCTCGGGGAGTGGCGAGGTGGCCAGAGCAGACAGCCCTGAGCTGGAGAAGGAGATAGCCATGGCCTTGAAGAAGGACAAGCGGCGGGAGGGGAGGAGACTGAAGAGGCAAGAAATGAAGAAAAATGCCATGGTGAGTTCTGTCTGCAGCCACAGGTGTTTTGTCTGTTAAGAACTTGGGTAAAGGTCTGTGTGGAAAACGCCAGTTCCAAACTCTTTGTTGGCACTTCCGGGGGTGGTTCGGTGAGGAGGCTGAGTGCTTTACCTGCTGGAAGCACAGCATGTGCTGAGTGACTTTTCAAGTTAATGAGGATGAATTCCAGCTTAACCCTTAGCCCATTCATACTGTTCATGCTACACTGTGATGAATTCTCAGCCTTTCTTTTCTCCTGGGTGAAGCTAATTACCTGTGTAATTCTTTGGTACAATCTTTCTGCTGTTTGGGGGTCTTTTTCTGCAGTGACTTCTGCTTGAGAATTGAAGTGGGATTTCCAGCAGACTAATAAGACTGTCTGAAAGCAGTTATCTCACAACAAACTTAGACATTCAGCATAAACTGGCCCTGAATGTAGTCTGGGAACATATGAAGAGAGTTACTACTCGTCTCACAAATCTTCAGTTTTTCCAGAGTGAAAAACAGCACTGGTGCAACATAGCTTATATTTCCTTAAGCACTTGCTGCAGCAGTACTTAAAGAGCTTTGGGAATTGTAGTCAAAATCAAGCGTCTTCACTTGTTCAGGGCACTCTGTTGTCGATGAGTGAATACCCTGTATGGTGTGGTGTTGGTAAAGGAGAGGAGCAGCCATAATAGTGTGTTCTAATGACACAGACCACTGACAGTTACTTTGTGACAGGGTGCAATATCTCTTAGTCTAGCTATTTTTCCCTAAGGAAAAAATATCTTGTTATGTTTGCATTCTGAAAAGCTGGAACACCTTGTTAGACTGGGATTTTCAGGTCTTTGCCATGCATAGAATGCTGTCTTTTTATGATAGAGTAACCTCAAATCACAAAACTAGAGATAAGTATCTGGTACTACGCTCAAAGTTTCAGCCAAGAGAAATAGTGGTCTAGTACAACTCTGCTAGGTGATAACTGGATAATAGGAGCGAATTCTATAGCAGTGTCATAGAATCATGGTGGAATCATAGAATAGTTGGGGTTGGAAAGGACCTCAAGATCATCTAGTTCCAACCCCCCTGCCACGGGCAGGGACACCTCCCACTAAACCATGCCATCCAAGGCTAGTTCCAACCCCACCTTGAACGCCGCCAGGGATGAAGCATCCACAACCTCCCTGGGCAGCCCATTCCAGGGCCTCACCACCCTCACAGTAAAGAATTTCTTCCTCATATCCAATCTAAACTTCCCCTGTTTAAGTTTAAACCCATTACCCCTTGTCCTATCAGTACAGTCCCTAATGAAGAGTCGCTCCCCAGCATCCCTATAGGCATGTTCATTTTCTCATCGACCAACACCCCCAAGTCCTTCTCCGCAGGGCTACTCTGAATCTCTTCTCTGACCAACCTGTAGCTGTGCCTGGGATTGCTCCGACCCAGGTGTAGGACCTTGCACTTGGCATGGTTAAACTTCATGAGGTTGGCATCAGCCCACCTCACAAGTGTGTCAAGGTCCCTCTGGATGGCATTCCTTCCCTCCAACGTATCAACCGAACCACACAGCTTGGTGTCATCGGCAAACTTGCTGAGAGCACACTCAATCCCACTGTCCATGTCACCCACAAAGATGTTGAACAAGACCGGTCCCAACACCAATCCCTGGGGGACACCACTCGTTACTGGTCTCCAGCTGGACATTGAGCCACTGAGCACTACTCTTTGCGTGAGGCCATCCAGCCAGTTCTTTATGCACCGAGTGGTCCACCTATCAAATTGATATCTCTCCAACTTAGAGAGAAGGATGTCATGCGAGACAGTGTCAAAGGCTTTACATAAGTCCAGGTAGATGAGATCAACTGCTCTACCCCTGTTCATCAGTTCCGTAGCCCCTTCATAGAAGGCCACCAGATTGATCAGGCAGGACTTCCCCTTAGTGAAGCCATGCTGGCTGTCACCAAGCACCTTGTTGTTTTTCATGTACCTCAGCATGCCTTCCAGGAGAATCCGCTCCAAGATTTTGCCAGGCACAGAGGTGAGACTGACTGGTCTGTAATTCCCTGGCTCATCCATTCTCCCCTTCTTAAAAATGGGGGTTATATTTCCCTTTTTCCAGTCATCGGGAACTTCACCTGACTGCCATGATTTTTCAAATATGATGGACAGTGGCTTAGCAACTTCATTTGCCAGCTCCTTCAGGACCCGCGGATGGATTTCATCCGGTCCCATGGACTTGTATACATTCAGGTTCCTAAGGTGGTCTTGAACCAGATCCCCTCCTACAGTGGGCCCAGGGTCTTCATTCTCACTGTCCCTGCGTCTGCCTTCCAAGACTTGGGTGGTGTGGTCAGAGCGTTTGCCAGTGAAGACTGAGGCAAAGAAGTCATTAAGAACCTCAGCCTTCTCTAAGTCCAGGGTAGCCAGTTCTCCCGATAGCTTCTGGAGAGGACCCACATTGTCCCTAACCTGTCTTTTATTTGCAGTGTACCTATAAAATCCCTTCCTGTTATCCTTAACATCCCTAGCCAAGTTTAATTCTAAGTGGGCCTTAGCTTTCCTAACCTGGTCCCTAGCTTCCTGGACAACATCCCTGTATTCTTCCCAGGTCGCCTGACCTTGCTTCCACCTTTTATAAGCCTCTTTTTTCCTTTGAATTTTCCTCAGCAGGTCCTTATCCATCCAAGGAGGTCTCCTGGCCCTCCTGCTAAACTTCCTTCTAGTTGGGGTGCATCGCTCCTGAGCTTGCAGCAGGTGATCCTTGAATATCAACCAACAGTCTTGGGCCCCCCCGCCCTCTAGGGCTGTGTCCCATGGAACCTTACTGAGCAGGTTCCTGTAGAGGCCAAAGTCTGCTCTCTTGAAGTCCAGGGCAGTGAGCTTGCTGCACGCTCTTCTCACTGTCCTGAGGATCTCGAACTCGACCATCTCATGATCGCTGCAATCAAGGCTGCCCTGGAGTGTCACATTTCCAACCAGCCCTTCCCTGTTGGTGAGGACGAGGTCAAGCATGGCACCTCTCCTTGTCAGCTCCTCTATTACTTGCAGAAGGAAGCTGTCTTCCACACAATCGAGGAACTTCCTGGATTGCTTGTGCCGGGCCGTACCATCCCTCCAACAGATATCAGAGTGGTTGAAGTCTCCCATGAGAACAAGGGCCTGTGAGCGTGAGGCTGTTCCTATCTGTCTATAGAGCGCTTCATCCACCAACTCCCCTTGGTCAGGCGGTCTGGAACAGATCCCCACAATAATGTCACCCATCGCTGTTCTCCCTTTAGCCCTGACCCACAAACTCTCTGTCGACTGCTCACCTGTCCCCAGACAGAGTTCCATACTCTCTAGCCTATCCCTAACAGAAATAGCAACTCCCCCTCCCCGCCTACCGGGCCTGTCTTTCCTAAAGAGCCGGTAACCTTCCATTCCAACACTCCAGTCATAGGAGCCATCCCACCATGTTTCTGTGATGCCTATGATATCATACCCCCGTAGATGTGCACACATCTCTAATTCCTCTTGTTTGTTCCCCAAGCTACAGGCACCACTAAGTGCTGTGTTTTGCTGTGTGAACTGTCTATGGAAATGCATGCAACTTAATTTTTATTTTCAAAGGTGTGTTTCCACTGTAGAGAACCCGGCCATGGTGTTGCTGATTGTCCTGCAGTACTTGAAAGTCAAGACATGGGTACAGGAATCTGTTACCGATGTGGGTCCACAGAGCATGACATCAGCAAATGCAAAGCAAAAACAGATCCAGCGATTGGTACGTCTCAGAAGTTTGTGGGGTTTCGAGATGCTTTGGTCTTGTGGATTTTTTTAACTACTAAAATACAGTCTTTGTGCTTTAGTAATTCAGCTGTTTTCAGGAGACAGGTTAGTGTAAAAACGAACCTGTCAGTGTAGGAGTATAGTGCTTATGGTATAGTAAAAATTGTCATTGTAGTGTCTGGACTTTACAAAGTTTTTAATGTGGATCATAAACTGTATGGGATTTTGCAGGGCCATTTCCGTATGCAAAATGTTTCATCTGTGGTGAGATGGGGCATTTGTCAAGGTCATGTCCAGATAATCCCAAGGGATTGTATGCTGAAGGTGAGTGCACTGATTTACTAAAACCAAAACACATTTTTCATATTTAGCTGATATGGAACAAAGTAACATTGCAAGTGAATTAGGATCAGACTAAAAGGAATATCTGCGTATCTTTACTCCTGGTGAAAGCAGATTAGTTCAGGGGAATTCAGTGTTAATATTGATTATCTAGGGATTTCTGTTTTAATTGTAAGTTTAAATTGTCGTGCTCTCTTAAGTATGAGAACTTGCTTATGCTTACAATATCAAGAGGCACACAAAGGAACAAAATCAGAATACGCTGTGTATATGTAGTCAGTGTGCATTTATATGTACATATACCAAAGAATGCGGTAAAAAAACACTGTCATAATATAGTTTAAGATTCTGGGAGATGTTTGCTCAAAACTAGGCCTCTAACTAGAAAGAGGACGTCTTCAGTTTAAGTGACTTTAATGAGAAATGTGATCTAAGTTTGAATTTCAGTCAGATTCTGCTTTTCGTAGTTTCTTTATTGGCACTAAAATGCAGCATTCTGTCTCCCAGTACAGACTTGTGGCATGGCACACTCAAAAGGGCGATCTTACAGTACAATCACATTACTTTCAATGTTCGGTTTATATTTATGAAATACAAAATCTATGTTTATAGATTTTATAAATTTTATATTTCATATCTCAGAAGTTGGATTGCCTGCCACTCAGGAGCTCCTGGTAGTTTTAGAAGTCCCTTTTGAGTATGAATTTTCATGGAATTCCTACTCAAAATGAAAGCTTCCAACAGATCAGAAATAGTCAGTATGTGGTGCTTTACAGTGCAGTTTGATTGCAGACAGCTCTGTCTGTCAGGGGCACAGACAGAGGAAGCCATGTTTGCAGGCTTCCAAAGCTGGCTGTGTATCTGCTTGATGATGTTATGTTGCCAAGGAGTGCAGACCTGTCCATAAGGACACTGCCATATCTTTTTTAAAGATTGTGACTACAGATAAGTAGGTGTTTTCAATACACATACAAGAGCAAAACAGTGTAGGAGGGATGTTTTGTGTTTGGGTCTTTTTGTTATCTGTTACTAGTTTTTTATTCCCAGATGAGTAACAGCTTTCTCTGTTAACAGGCGGTGGCTGCAAACTTTGTGGCTCTGTGGAGCACTTCCGAAAAGACTGTCCCGTAAAACAGAATGCAGGTGAGATGCAGGGGAGTGTACAGAACAGAGTCTGAGTGCACAGCTGAGTAATGTTTATCTACTGTCAGGAAAAAATGCGTTTGAGAAGAGAACTTGCAAAGAGCAAAGGCGATCTTCCTTTGGGACGAATGCTTCTATTGAGGGGTGTGTGGAAGAAGCATTAAGTTGCAGTGCATAACTCGAACTTTCTGTAATAAAAATAGCTAGCTTGTAGGTTTCTGAAGATAATATGGGCTAATGTGTACTTGTTAGCCAGTATTTTTGCTGCTGTTCAAAACTTAGCAGCTGTAAAACAAAACTGGCTGCTGCTTCTGATGATTTCTGTGTGAAGTGGTGCAGTTGAATATAGTGTCAGTTGCAGGGTTATGGGACTGGCAGCCTGTAGAAGCTGTGTGTGCAGGCAAGTGTTCCCAAGTCATTCAAGAGGGAAAGAAGGAGGTAGATCTGTCCAGCTGGATTCACCAGAATGGACAAAGCCATTGGTGATACGATACAGTGGGAGGCATCTCTGCCCATGGCAGGGCAGTTGGAACTAGATGATCTTAAGGTCCTTTCCAACTCAAACCATAGTTTAATTCCATGATTGTACCGTGGTGAAAAATTGCATTAGATACAAAAAAAATGCAACGGAAGGCAAGAGCATCAAACAAATGTTTGAAGAATGACTCTGTTACTGGAGTGCTGATACATTTGTGCATTTTTATAATGTATTTGCATAGCTTGTAGAACCTTGGGGTTAATAATATGCCGCTTTTGTGGAATTTATGTTAGATATTTATGTAGGCAATAGAGGCCTATGCTTCAGCCATTTTTTTTATCTGATCTGCATTTTTTCCTACTTTTTTTTGAGAAGCCTTATGTCCATAATAAAGACTGACAACTGCTGTTTAATTTGCCAAGGGACATGGTAGTCTTTACCCTGATGTTTTAAAACTAGTTAAAAAGAGTTGAATTAGTTTAATACTGTGACACCACTGGTAAGAGTTGTAAGATTCTTTGAAATCAGTTTGCATCATGCAAAAGTACTTTTAGACTACAGGAAGATAGCTGATAGCTGTCAGGTTTAGGCACTACAGCTTGTGGTTTCTTTGGGTAGACTTGTCTGTGGAGCTGAACAGGCTTGAGAGGTGGGCCAGTGTGAATCTCAAGAATTTCATCTAAGCCAAGTGCAAGCTCCTGCCTGGGTCAGGGCAACCCCAAGCACAAACAGGCTGGAACAGACTTGATAGAGAAGCCCTGGGGAGAAGAACTGAGGATTTTTGATGGCAAGAAGCTCCCCATGACCCAGCTTCAGTGAGTGCTTCTGCCCAGAACTTCCCCTGTGTACTGGGGATGCTGGGCTGCATCCCCAGAGCGTGAGCAGCAGGTCGAGGCAGGGGATTCTTCCCCTTTACCGTGCTCTGGGGAAGAACCCCCCTGCAGTCCTGCATTCAGCTCTGGGGCAACAATAAAAGAAGGACATGAAGCTGTTGGCGCAAGTCCAGAGGAGGCCATGGACATGCCATGAGGGCTGGAGCAGCTCTGCTCCGGAGACAGGCTGAGAGAGCTGGGCTTGTTCAGCCTGGAGAAGGTGCTGGGAGACCTTAGAGCAGCTTCCAGTGCCTAAAGGGGCTACAAGAAGCCTGGAGAGGGCCTTTAGACAGGGACCTGTAGGGACAGGCCAAGGGGGAATGGCTTTAACCTGACAGAGGGGAGACTGAGATGAGCTCTTAGGCAGAAGTTCTTCCCTGTGAGGGTGGTGAGGCCCTGGCACAGGTTGCCCAGAGAAGCTGTGGCTGCCTCATCCCTGGCAGTGTTCAAGGCTAGGCTGGACAGGGCTTGGAGCAATCTGGTCTAGTGGAAGGTGTCTCTGCCTGTAGCAGGGTTTTGGAACTAGATGAGCTTTAAGGTCCCTGCCAACCCAAACCAGTCTGGGATGCTATATTCTTGGTATGAGTTGATTTGTTCCAATACAATAAAAATTAAATTATCATTCAGAATTGGTTAACTGTTTTCTCTAGCAAAGGAGTATGAATTGGGCTAAATAGCATTTAAACAGGGTGATGTTAATTATATGCAGGGATGTGAGTTGAGAAATGTAAATTTTGCTCTTTTGTGCCTTCTCAGTCTTTTTTTTTTCCATCTGTAAATCATGGAATCATGGGATTGTTAGGTTTGGGAGGGACCTTAAAGCTTATCCAGTTTTATTCCCCTGCCATGGACAGGGGAGCCTTCCACTAGACCAAGTTGTTTCAAGCCCCATCCAGCCTGGCCTTCAGCATTTAATAATGGAGAAGATCTTTCCTTTATATTCAGGCACACTTAATGTATACTGAAATCGTCATCTTAAGAGTTATTTAAACTTTGGTGAGAGCTAACGTGGTCTTAGTTTTTTGAATGCTTCTTTGGACAGTCAAATAGGAAAACCATGTAGTAATGATTTTGTGAACCTTGATAATTTGTGTGTGGGAAGAAAGGGAATGCACAAAACCCAGCTTAAAAAAAAAGTTGTGTAAGGAGAGTTGGCTTCAGAGCTGGAACTGAATGGACAGATCTTCAATGAATTAATGACAGGCTATTGCAGGCCAAATCTTCAAATGCGTAAGTTTGACATAATGGTGAGCCTTTCTGTATCTCCTGCCTCTCTCTGCAGACCAGGTTACGGTTGCGCGTTGGGCCGCTGGAATGAGCGCAGATCATGAAGAAATCACAGAAGCACCAAAGCTGCAAAAACCAAAAGTGAAAGTACCCAAAGTTGTGACTTTCTGAAAGCTTTTTGGCTCTAGACTGCTTTGCCTGCACTGCTTCACTTTGGAGTATGGACTACACACAGTGGGTTGTTGATTACAGAAAATCAGACTGACTGCTGCTGCAAAAGTACGTTGCCTTTTTTTTTGTCCCCCCTCATTTGCCTGCCAGACTCACCCAGCTTACTGCAGAGCTGCAAACCACAGGAGTACAGCAAGTGGGTATTTTGCTAACATGAATCTCTGCCAAAATACAGCATTCCCTCTGATTTGCAGTCCCTCTGACTGCCAGCTCTCTGAAGAGGGTAATTGGCTTCTTCTTGGGACAGGGATTTGGCTGCAGTAACCAAACAGCGCATGTGTGTTCTATCACAGAGGCTTAAGACCTGTGGTCAGCACTGTTACCTTAAGAGGGCTGTTTTACTTTACCAGAGATGAACACAATTATGCTGATCTTACCAAGAGTATTTATTTCGCTGAGAGGGGTTGTGGGTATTTGCTGAAGAGCCGCCTTCTTTTAGAGAGAATTGATTCTTTTTCTGTGTATGCCAACTTGAACAGTCCTGTGTTGAAGGTACCAGGTATACCCTACAGCCTGTTGAGCTTCTGTGTAAAATTCCCCTTACTCATGGTAGGTCAGGTAAAATATGTACATGCATTAACCTGATTGCTCACACATGCTGGATTGTTTGAGTATTTGTTCGATTAGTAGAAACAGAATCATGCCCTTCCGCTGGTATCTGTGGTGAAACACACCTGGAAGGAGTTGGAGAACAAGTGAGAAGCTTGCTCAGTTTCTTTACCTTTTAGTTTCTTTCTTTACCTTTTAGTTTCTTTCTTTACCTTTTAGTTTCTTTCTTTACCTTTTAGTTTCTTTCTTTACCTTTTAGTTTCTTTCTTTACCTTTTAGTTTCTTTCTTTACCTTTTAGTTTCTTTCTTTACCTTTTAGTTTCTTTCTTTACCTTTTAGTTTCTTTACCCATTTTCCATGGAAAGTGGTCAGAAGTTTTCAGTGTTTTTGTCTTGGTGAGCTGGGAGTAAACTGCTTTGTATTACAAGTGCCTGCTTAATGGCAGTTTTATTTAAGTGGAGACTGCAGTCTGAAAGCCTTAAAGTTTTTTTTATTTGTTTGGGTTTTTTTTTAAGTTTAGAAACCAAACCCAAACTGGCGTTTCTGCAACAGCTCTCAAATACTGTAGTAGCAGTACAGCAGTAGAGCCCATGCAGCCAGTGGTGGTAGGCTTTCACCTGTGCCTGGCTGGTGTAACTGGGAACACCAGGTGGGAAACTGGAGATCAGGACTGGGTTTTGACATGCTCAGGACCAGCCACTGAAACTATAGATTTGGAATGTGCTCTTCTTACAGCAAAGAAAACCTCACATATTGGAATTTAATGGTGTGGGTATATATTTGTACATGTTAATTATTTTTAATAAAACACTGCTAAAGAATACAGTAGTTGGAGCTCTTATTGTAGGTTTCCTTGTTATGCTCTGGATGCAAAGGCACATTAAGTTGACTACAGTAGGGCGAGTATGTTCAGTTTGTATTAATCACAGCACACATTTAAATGCGGAAGAAGAGTGGATGTGGATGAAATCAAGGATTGATTACGGAGTTTTAAAGAACTATTGAATTAAAGGTTAAAGCAGTATCGCTTTAATATGGACAGTTTTGCAACAGATGTTTATTCTAGCCTAAAAAGTGTTTCCCTTATTTTATATTGTTAAAGCATCTTTTTAGATCATTTCCTGTCCTTAAAAACTTGTTGGTACTGTAACATGTTCTTTTATCCATAGGAACTTGGAGCCAAGCACCCTGCCTTTCGTAGCAGTACCAATAATTCCCAGATGAGCGGCTGGTGCAGACTGCTATGCAAGCTGGTGGCTTAGGGGTACAGCCTCTTCCAAAGCACGTCTGTGGCTCCCAATAGGACGTGGTTACCTGGTTGTGCTGGGGCAATGTGAGCAGAAGTGTCCCCTTTATAGACTGCTGAGTTCTGTGATGTACAACATGTCAGTTGGACAGAGAGAAAATTTACTGTTTGCTTCCCACAGCCGATCAATGTCGCAACTTGGAGTTTGATACCTGTTGCTTTGATCTGTCGTGCACTATACAATCACTTGTCAGGGTCCGACACCGGACTGTTGCTCTCAGAGAAGAAAGAATGGACTTGTTCAGACTTCACAGGGTAAAATCACAGGGCACAGCAGCTGTGAGAATTTCCATGTAAAGGCAGCAGCCATTTTCAGCTTGCACAGGGCTGGAAGCAAGTACACCTCCCTCTCGTGCTCTGCATCAGTGACTGCTATGGAAAATGAGGCACTGAAATGATTTTGCCACAATAACAGCTGCACAGGTTGTCAATCTTCAGTCACTGTTGGACAAAACCACTTGTTAAATGCACCCACTGATCACTTTTGAGGTTATTTCACAAGGGTATGTGTAGTTGAAGAAAGCTATTTGAAAAGCAGCCATGAAAGATGCTGCATGTAAAGCCACATCATACCCACAGAAAAAAATTAAAAACTAGGCAAATAATGAGTGCTTAAGTGTAGTCTGTGTGCAAGAAACTTGAACCTCTTTGTCTTACAAGTTGCACAGACTTTGGGAAAATACAATCCTTGGTATTTCCTACAACCCCAGCTACATGCGATGGCTGTGTCCAGAGCATAGCCCAGTTTTACATTGCTTCAGTCTCCAGGGGCCCAAGTCTTGGTGTGGGGGCAGAGGGAGGAACCTCTCAGGTAGGAGTGAAATTGGCAGAACACTAATATTTCAAAAATTGTAATCCCAGACTGGTTTGGGTTGGCAGGGACCTAAAAGCTCATCTAGTTCCAAAACCCTGCTACAGGCAGGGACACCTTCCAGTAGACCAGATTGCTCCAAGCCCTGCCCAGCCTAGCCTTGAACACTGCCAGGGATGAGGCAGCCACAGCTTCTCTGGGCAACCTGTGCCAGAGCCTCACCACCCTCACAGGGAAGAACTTCTGCCTAAGAGCTCATCTCAGTCTCCCCTCTGTCAGGTTAAAGCCATTCCCCCTTGTCCCGTCCCTACAGGTCCCTGTCTAAAGGCCCTCTCCAGGCTTCTTGTAGCCCTTTTAGGCACTGGAAGCTGCTCTAAGGTCTCCCAGCACCTTCTCCAGGCTGAACAAGCCCAGCTCTCTCAGCCTGTCTCCAGAGCAGAGCTGCTCCAGCCCTCACAGCATGTCCATGGCCTCCTCTGGACTTGCGCCAACAGCTTCATGTCCTTCTTTTGTTGTTGCCCCAGAGCTGAATGCAGGACTGCAGGGGGGGTCTTCCCCAGAGCATGGTAAAGGGGAAGAATCCCCTGCCTCGACCTGCTGCTCACGCTCTGGGGATGCAGCCCAGCATACGGGTGGGTTCTGGGCTGAAGCACACACTGCCTGGTCATGGTGAGCAAATAACCTTCTCCAACTAGCCCCTCCACTAGCCCCACAGCCGAGTTCAGTGTGCAAGCGTTGCTAAAGTCACATTACAGACTGTGCTCCACAGCCAGCCACCCAGATGACAGGAAAAGCTTGGTGCAGTTAGCAGCATTTGGGCTCTTTCTTCCCTGATGTGCATGCATTCAGTGCTGAACATTAGGTGTCTCTGTTCACTAAAAATTGGTCCCACTGAGACTTCTCTACCATTTCAAGACCTTATCTGACATCATCTGCACACAGTAAGTGTGGACAGGGCTGGGAGAGCTAAGCTCCTCGTTAACAGAGCCTGAGGCCCTCACCCTTCCTTTACCTGCTGAGCCAGAAGGAGGCAAGCAGGGCTGGAGGGGGCTACCCTGAGGCTGCTCCCTAGACTGAGGCAGTATTGCACCTTACTCACATGATAAAAGTGATACAAAACCAGGCTCTGGATCTACAGTCTCTACTCCAGAGCCAACAACCAGGACCTTCTCTACTTCATTACTAAAGCAAAGGTTATGCTGCGCAGCACACAGTGGCCAGTCTTTGCTAGATGTAGAACACGGCACTGATTTCACTAGTGATTTGGTTCAAGGTTGTGCCCAAGCTAAACTAGTCTGGTTGAGAGGCCAGGTGGCTCCTGGTGCTGGTACCCAGAGGGCTTCCAGGCCTCTCACTGCTGTCTCTGCTGCTGCTCTTGGTAGACATGCTGTACAGAATGTAACCTATAAATCACTGCTGAAAGGTCTGATTTGGTTGTAGGTTAAGAAGAAGATGTGTTTAAGTGGGAACTGGACCAGACCCCTTGAGCTCTCGCTCTAGCAATTACAAGAGTACAGTAAGATGAAATAGCACTGCCACAGCTTTGATTCCCTTAACACCCCTGCATTCATATTATGATCCAACTGCTGATGACCATACTTGTTTTTCTGAACACAGCTCTTCAGAGCAAAAATCAGAGCCAAAACCAAAGTAGACACATCACAACAAAAATCTCTGAAACCACTCTCCTTTTTCATCTGTGAGGGAGTTTCACTGTTCTGCATTTATGCAGTGCTCTCAGAACAGTCTTGCTGAGAGCTTGCCAGCTGGAGGTCAACAGTCCCCAACATAACAGGAAAGCTGCCTTTCTGGAACAATGTCTGAAGCTGTTCCAGAGGCACCGTAGTAAGATTTGGATTTGTAACCTCAGAAACAGTATTTTATTGGAAGTCAAGAGATAAAATAGAAGTATTAACAGTTGAAGTTAGCAAACTAATTTAACATGGGGTGCAGTCACTTTATAGGTGACAGGTGTGCAAGAATCTGGATAACCAGCGCACTGGGTAACCTATTTAGCAGCACCACTTCTCTGCAAATTACACTAGGTGGTATTTACTGATTTAAAACCTCAGTGGATGCAATTCTGTTCATAACATTAAAATAGTGAAACAATCTCATGAGCTACAGTTCTACTGAGCCACGTTCTGCCCCAATTTACATAAAATTCATTAATGCAGTCAAGACAGAATCTGTTCGTTTAATCTTTTTAAAGTCAAAAATTGAATTTACAGCCTAGCCTAACCTTAATAGCCCAGTATTGGCTACATGATCTGAAGTAAGTAACCTGTAAAAAAATGACTGACACACATGCAGGAATTTAAACCAGCACTGTTTGATCATATTCAGAGGTGTCTTCAGAAATCTGTTTTCAATTTCAACTTGCTATTGTTCATCTCCAAGAACTTTCTACATTCCAAAGCAGTGTCTTCAATGGATTTAGATGAGCCAGCAAGATTTGCAGCAAAGTAAGGCGTAACAGCTGATGTCACTTGATTGAAGTAGCATACCTGTTTAAACAAAAATATATGAAACTAAAAAGCATATGGATTGCAATAGTTGGACAATTTTTCAGAGGCTAGATGAGTATCGAAGTTTTTATGGATGTGCATAGAAACACAGAGTGCTTCTGAAATTGAAGGCAATAATTATCAAAAAGAACATGCATTTTTTACATTACTTTAGTGATCTCAGTGTCCTCACAACTGACAGGTCCTAACCACCCATAGGTAAATGCACCCAGCAGTGCAGCAAGAAACATTCTGTGTAACCTGTTAAACAGATATGCTTTATGAACAAGGCTGTGGCCTGAAAAAAGAATCCTGGCTACTGAGAGTTTCTGAATGCTCTCACAGACGTATTTCCTTCAATGGAAGTTATCACTTTCCCATGGAAAAAAACACCGGTCTAGAGTTGGGACTCAGATGGCACAATTTCTTTCATGTCAAAGTTAAGTTAAGCATTTAATCTGAATTGGTTCATTGATCTTCTTCTGCAGCCAGCACCAGAGACCAGTTTAATGCGCACCTTCTAGAAGTATATTCTAGGGTTGAACGATTGACCAACTGGAGATGCCTGGCCATCTCTAGTTTAGATTTCATTCCTAACATTCAGATTGGCCAAAGTTGGGCAAGACCAATTTCACTTCGTGGAATAAAGAATGTGTTAATAGCCAGACTGAACTCTGGGGAAATCGACTCTTTTTTTTTTGTTGCATTGCTGATTCTGTTCCAAACTCTCAGCAAAAATATGACTATATGCACATGTAATATTACAGGAAAGGAGATACAGCTGAGGTCTGCAGAACTACTCACTGTACAGGAGCTATCACTGTCACTGTAGATGTGGAATCCAGCACAGAGGATTTCACTTCTCCAGTATTCTGAAGAAGGTGGCATAGACGCGAGGGTAACTGACTTCACAGCTACTATGTAAGGTTCACTGCAGGACAAGGGGAAGAATCAAACACATCTTCAAGAAGATGTTAAAAAAGATACACATAAATGAGTACAGAGTATGCATGGTTATACCAAAGATGTAATTTTCATATGAAGGCAAACAAGCTTCTGTATTTTTAAAGATATATGTTAAAAGATTTGGTTTTGAGTCTTGTGAAGGCTTTATCATAGACTCCCACCCCAGGGAAACTTCTGTGGAAAGCCACAAAACAATCATCCACATAATACAGCACCTCTATTTTTTAATTTACCCTGCTCTCCACAGCCCACATTTACAGAACTGGGGCCGTGGAGCAACCCTTACTAAGATACTTTACAGTGCGGCCCCAGCAAAGGTAGAAAGGATTCAGCTTCCAGATGTATGGGGTGAAAAAGCAAGTGCAGTTCATAATACTGAATTTTAGAAGCAATATTCTGTTAAAATGAAGAATTGCTAATATAAGAAATTGAGACTAAATAGGAAGTTACACCAGATGGTCCCATTTATCCATTTTTCATTATAAAGGAATAAAAGGAAATCTAATGGGGAAAAAAAAATGTATCTTAAACTGATCAAGGGGCTTTTTCAACCAAATTCGGGCAGAATTTACAGATAAAATAAATGTGTCACACTGTGGTTTCAAGAAGGGTCAATCACTTCCTTGAGTAAGAAAATCGTCAGAATTGCATTAAATGGGATTACAAAGGAGCCAGTTAAACACACAAACTCCCAGTTATGTGCTTCAGCACACTGATAGGCTCTCTGGGGCATGGCTTTTTTCCAAACTGCTTGTTTGGAATTCTGGCCTATTTTTCGTGATAGAAGTCATTATCAAAAAAAACAATACTGGACTACACTACAAATTTTTGATGCTCTGAATTTACTGCATTGCACCTTCATGTTGCAAAACAAATCTGGTTGTGCAAACTCAGCTAATAACCTGGTTTCTTAAAAATATAAAATCTTTGCTACCCAACAGCAGGCCCAGGTAAAGGTCAACAGTAATCAAAACTGAGACTCCAAAGTGCTCACAGTTAAACTTGAAATTGTGTACTCACCTTGGCTTAAAGGGCTGCCTTTGAGACACAAGAATCACAAAGTCTCTGGGTTTATGGCCAGTCATGGGTGGAGAAGTAACATAATATATTTTGTCATCTTCATCCATAGCCTGCAGGACCTTGCAAGTTCTGCAAATACATTTAACACACACATGCAGACCCTGACGTATGCAACAGCATCTTCTACAAAAGAACACAGTACATACATATATTCCATCCTAACAATAAGCCTATAATTTTCATGTTCCGGCAGCAGAGAAGAGGGGGGAACACAGAGTGGAAAACTGAAGTTTTTCACACCACCTCATTCATTCAACACCACTTCTCTCTCCCACAGAATTGTTAGCAAATGCTGCAAGGTGCTGGAGTAATGTCCTAAAAGGATACCTTTTGCACGCTGTTTGGAATGACATTAGCTTCCAAGCCGTAATGCACTTGCTGAATAACCAAGTATCACCCACCTGACACACCACAGGAAAGACAGTTGTAAAATTTTATTCAAAGTTGTGTTCTACTGGGTTCAGACAGGACCACTCTTTCACTGTCTTTGGAAGTACTGACCACTATCTCTGAGTTTTCACTTCAAAGAAAAGTCAGTTTTCCTATATACTGGAGTAATTTAATTTATTTCATCTCTGCAATAACCACTGGCTAAACCAGTACGCCATTTTCCCCAGTCAATTAGGCTTCACAGTAGTCATAAGAAAGATGAAATTTTTGGCGTAGATATGGATAGTCAACTTAGTATTTCATCATTTTTCATTTGTTACAAGCTATAAATGCAGCACAGTGTAAATTTTCAAATATCCCCATGCTTCCACTATTACCCTCTGATAAAAATCTTTCAAGGCAGAACGACTAACAGAAAAAACCTTTTCACTAAATATGATTAGTACTATCAATTAAATTGTTTCCAGTCATTATTCTACACCATATAAGGTAAATGAAAAATCTCAAACACCCTTTACAGCAACTCTGAAACCCATTTCAATTCAGATAATCTTTACATGATGTTACTTTTCTTGAAATATGCATTTTGAAGAACTCCATTTCTTGATTTCTCACTTTGACTGTATGAAGCCGAGCATTAGTGTCCCAGACATAGTATGAAGTACTCCACAGCTTTGCCTACTTCTTAGAGCATGCACAATATATCCACCTCAAACTACAGGCAATTTACTTAAGTTAAACCTTTTAACATACATATGTCTAAGCACAGAATTGTGTTCATTCTCGAAAAGGGTAACTTCTGCTGCAGCTCTTCCTTTTGACGGTCCAGGGCAACTGTGTTTTAAAATTTGATTAAGAAGAAATCAAATTTTATTTTTAAGGTTAAGCCCCCCAAATCCATGCTCTGACTAATTAATCTTTAATGTCAACTTCTTACAGCAATTTCTTCTTAATTAGGTAGCAAAGTCTCAACATCTCAAAAAAAAAATTGTGTCAGAAAAGGTTAGCTGTCAGTGGATTAGAACAGTCTTAAAGAAAGGTAAGTTCTTACAAGAAATGTTTGTCCCACTGTAAGCGTAATGTGAAGTCAGACAAAAGACAGAAAGCCAGATGTGATGGTATCTTCACTTGCATTTCAACTTTGAGTGACAACATTTCACCCTCCTCATGAGTCCATATTTTTATCTGGAAAAGTGTACAGTATATCAGATCCAAAGAATGATTACTATAAATGCTTCAACAATTACAAATGTTACACATTTATGACTTAACGCAGATTTTCTCAGGAGTACCTATGAAACTATACGTGGCAGATGAAATGCAGACATGCAGTTTGAGACAAAGGGGGTACAAAATTACAAAATGAAATATATAAACCTTTAGAATCAATTTTAAGTAATGTTAAGTTTGATGGCTTTGTAACAGTAGTAATGGAAAATTACTGAGATGCATGATACACAGAGAAAAAAGACAGAGTACAGCTAGAGAACACACTGAGAATTCTTGTACAGGATAAACTGTTGTAGTTGATGTAGTTTAGGCTTTTATGACCTTAGTAGAAAATAAGTGTAAGAAAAACAGGCTAGAAGAACAGGACGTAAAGATAGGGAGTATCTGGAATGGCAGGGGCCCAGGATGGGCTGCAGTTAAACTAACTGATAAGTAAGAGGACAGGATGATTGTTATGTCTGTGGTGTTAATGAACCGATTAAGCTGATACAAGCATCTACTGGGTGTGCTTCAAAGGCTGCCAGCAGTGATGAAGATTGCTGGAAGAAGTAAATGACCCCAGAGACCCCCACCACATTTTTGTACACATGCAGGGAACTTTCTGGAAAATAATGTAATCCATACATAGCCTCATGAATATGTATGTATGCTCCGTAGCTATATAAGGACTGCTTGTGTAGCAATACGGGGACACACGTTAGGAGAAGCTATCCCCCGTGTCTCCCGGCGCCGCAATAAAGAATACCTGCTTGCCAACTTAAAACTTTGTTGGAGAGTTTGCTCCTGGAGTTTTCTCTGAATCAAGTTTTACATTAAAATACAGCAGAATGTAAAATCAAATACACTGATAGCATAGTGACATCACAGAATTATAATTACATCTGGTTAGGGACAGCTGAATTAGCTTTCAAGTAGAACTGGAAGAACTAGAGGCCAGTATGACCTCTTTTACACACTATGCATATACAGTCTCTAAATACCCTTTACATGGCAGACAACTTTAAAAGATTGAGTTATATCAGTGTAATTTTTTTTCTGTCAGGACACAAAGGTGTCCATCACTTTCATATACAACAGTAGATCCACTTAGGAATGGAGGTAAAGGCCTCTTCACGTCTTTGCTGCAGGAAGTCTCCTCATAGGGGGTTCAGTTCACTAACTCCAAAAGCTAATGGGGCAAGCTGAGGACCTCATGCAGTTCTTTTTGTGAATCTGGCATCAGTGACTTGTGACAGGAGACTGGACTTTTCATACCAGATCAGGTCGGTATCAGTCCAGAATTCTATGATTTTCTTAACTGGGCCCTTGAGCCAGGTTGAGTTACAGAAATACAGCATAAATATGGGAAAGCAGGGAAAGGTAATACGGAATTTATTAGGAAGGAATTCCATTCAATTTATGTAACGTATCTAGAAGTGTTCCAGAATTTGAAACTACAGACAAGAATCCACTGGATGTGGCACTGGTGAGCAGGAGCAATCTGGGTGAGGCCACACTAGATGAGACAAGCATCCCTGTAGTATGTGTGACAATCAAAATAAGACAAACCAAGCAACTGTCCCCCTGCCATGTGGATTTTGGCACATATCCAGCAATCCTGTGCATTGCAGCTTTGAGGAGCTCATCTACAAACATCCAACTGGGAACAGACTTTTACGAAAGCACTTTCCAAGCCTAAAAGGGATAATTTTAGATGACGGATGACCTCCTTGATCTACCCCTCCAACCTATGCAGTTCAGTAGCTTGTCTCTAATGAGTAATTTGTAGAGTTCAATTACTTTAAGCTCCCTTTTACATGCAAATTAGCCACACACTGGCCTATGCCCTCTTCCCCTAAAAAGACCCAATTCTCTTTCCAAGACCCCCCTCCCCATTCCCCCCCGACCCCTTCCCTATTCTTTACTGTGATGAAGAGCACCTACAGTTAAGGATATATTGAAAAACTACTTCAAAACATAGTTTTTTCTCTCTTGTCTCACACTTGCAGTGTCTTGTCTTGATTATTTTGGGCCTATTGCTAGTCATAGGCCTAAACCCTAACACAAGAATTCAAAATTAATAACCTGTACAGAAAAATCACACACAATCATTGCAAAAGAAGGGCTTGGTATGTTCCATAAGCCCTATATAATGGAACAAGTTGAGTGGAAGAGACTGCTCAGAATTAGTGGACTTTATTCCCAAATTAAAATTTGATGTTCTGATGATGTGATGTGCTAAATTGTTTCCCAAATCCGAGGAAGTTTAAAAGATTTTCATTTCTAAGTGATACAAAATTAGTAAGTTTCATCATCTCTTGACTTTATTTTTTTTTTTTTGCTATATATCTTTTGGTTAATGGGGCATTTGTGCAACAAAGAATTTGTGTGTTTTCATATTTTCATGTCTTGGCATAGGGAAAAAAAAACCCAGCATAACCCAGCAAGCATCTTGCTGAAGTAAAGTTTGGCGCATAGCAGAAAGCCTAAGAGCTTTAGTAACCAGCTACAGGATGCATGAATCAATACTGCTCTAAGGGACAGAAAGGAAGTCATGTTTTAGGAGTCCTCTCCTAAAGAAAACAGTATGTGCAGCTGTTAAAACATCTCCCTGCTAAATGAACACTGGTATGGCTAGATTATTACTATATGCCTACAAGTCTTGTGGCTCTACGTCAAAGTGCCACTTTCTACCTTCAAAAGTTGTCAACCAAATTGGGGTCCTTCTAGTTCCAGGGAAAAGGGAACAAATTCTCAGCCTATACAGAAGCACACACTACTTTGTAAAACCTACCTACTAGGATATTTCATCTCAAATACAGTTCAGTCTCATGTCCTTGACAGTCTCCTCTCCTACAGTATGACTGCCTTCAGGCAGAACATTGACCAGCACTACTACTAGATTCCTACTATTTTTGATCTCAGCCCCTTCCCAAGAAACCATGTAATGGACATTGAAGAAGTCTGTTTGAGTGGAGATGCTGCTATGCATGTCTGTAAGAGAAGGATAAGTAGTTTTCTGTGACTACACCACTGTACACACCAAGGATGAGGATCAAGACCTGCTGCATGAGTGCAGAGGACATAAGGCTGGCAGGATGCATGTGTGCTGGCTTACAGTGTTTAAGGAAAGATGTGGAGAGTTTTATTGACGAATGGCTAGTGGACAAAGGCCACAGCCAGATGAATTTGATGTCTCATTAGCAACAGAACCAGGCCTATGAGCAATCCGGACAATCGCTTGACAATAGTACGGTAGTAACCCGCAGGCACTGAGGCCTCGCCTGGGGGTTACTAAAGTTCACGTACGCGCAAAAATCTTGAGAAAAGTTAGCAAGGTCCTGCTGACTCCCCTGGCTCTGTTGATAATCAGGTTCCCACTGACTCCCTTGGTCCCGCTGGACCACAAGGTCCCTGTGGATGTTAGGTCCCTGTGGTAACAAAGCGCCTTTCGGACTAACTATGCTAGCTGTAAATTCCAAGCATGCTGAGATAAGATAAGAGTAACACTTTGAAGGTTAACCAATTAGGAGCTCAGCTTTGCAATATGTATGAGGCTCATTATCTAGTGTATTTAACCAAGTGGCTTTGCTAATAAAGTTTTGAAGTTTGCTGACAACTATATGGTGTACGCTTTTCCCATATGGTGACCAAACTTTCCTTCGCCAACAGAAAGACTCTGAGCTACGTATACCTTCTTAAGGGGTATCCCCTTGTGCTCGTGTTTGCAAAAGTGACAAAAGTGAGTGTGAAATGGTGATAAGTTCACCAAACTAAGACTAGCCAAGACAGTAAGTTTCATTAACCAGAGCTGGCAGAAACCCTTCCTTGGAGCTGCATCTACACCAGCATTCAGGGATTCAAGCACGTATCTAAATTTGACTGGAGGAGCTGTGTGTGTAGGTGAATTTCAGGATTGGTTTCACTCTCACTTTATCAAAAAGCAAATCTAATCCACACTGTATGTTAATTTAGAGGTAAACATGCAGTTATATATGGCAACAAGTATACCCTCTGCCTACTGCTGACATCTATCCACACTTTGTCAGCAGTTTACTTTGTGCCTACAAGCTAATAAGAAAGAAGACTTACTAATCGAATAAATCATACACAACAACTGAAGTGGCCTACAATCATGTAATCGAAAGTATGGTTTTCTATCACTGCTGACTGCATATATCCTGTGTATATGAAGTCAGCATATATCCCAGAAAAAAAAGCAGTGTGCTGCCTTGGATCCCTGACACTTCTTAAAGGAGTATCTAATGTCTGACAATGCCAGATCATGCAGAAATGCGCAGAACAATAGGAATAGATGGTTAGTCTTCACCCACTGACAGCACCAGCATTCTTTCCACCTAAACCATCTAAAAACGGGTTAAATTATGACATCATCCTACGTCCTGCCTGAGATTTTGCTGGATTTGAGATACTTCAATTAGATGAAAGAACAGGTAGAAAAAGCTACTCGAGATTTTTCACCACATGAGTCCCAAGTGGCTCAGAAGCAGATCTTACTGTCAGGACTATTTTTTATGATATCCAAAAAAGGGGAGAAAGTTCCACACTTCAGTAATACTGGAAGGTACCTGGTGGCTTGCTGAGAGAAATGACATCATGCTGTTTTAAAATATCATCCAGAATGTGCATGGGGTTTGGGTTTTTTTGTATGAAGTAATTTTTTCACAAGATTTAATCCTGTTTGTATTACAGGTTTCAAGCATTTGCTGTTAAGAAGGAAAGAAACTGAGATTATCACACTGCCAGTGGATGCAGAAAGGAAGTTTCACATGGATAATAACACAGTCTTAGCAGATGCTTGAAAGTAACACTCAATTTTTCATTCTGACAGTTCAAGATTGCTGTTTTGAGGATGAGTGCTGTCTGTATTTGGCACAACAGGGTTTCCTGAAACAAACTACACAAAAACTGGTGGATTTGCCATCACTGGAATTCCTTATGAATTGTATGTATCGTCTTATTCAAGTAGCTTACTGACTAGATGCAATAATCAGTAAGTGAAGTTTCATAACCTGTGAGATGGAGGAGGACAGACTTGAAGATACAAAGTTTTTCTTGTCCCAAAACACCTCTGAATCTACATGATCTTAATCTGCCAGTCACTAACCATATTTCAGAAACCAAACCTTAACAGGTATCCCTCAATAGTTTGAGAAACATGCACTGCAATGAAGTTAAAATAATTTTCCCAGCTAAATTATCTTGCTACTGTTTTTCTTAACAGCATCTTCCTGTCTTAAAACTGGCTAACATAAGATTCCTTACTGATTTTGAGTTTACAACACTGATCAAAGAACAGGGAGGTGCTTTGCTTTCAGGCTTGTGCAATTTTTTAATAGAAAAAGGACAGAAATAAAAGTACATGGAAGGAAAAATGTGCACAGAAAAAGTCAAGTGGAGAGGACATGGGGGAATGGTTTTAAACTGACAGAGGGAAGACTGAAATAAGATCTTAGGAAGAAGCTCTTCCCTGTGAGGGTGGTGAGGCCCTGGCACAGGTTGCCCAGAGAAGCTGTGGCTGCCCCATCCGTGGCAGTGTTCAAGGCCAGGTTGGATGGGGCTTGGAGCAGCCTGGTCTAGTGGAAGGTGTTCCTGCTTGTGGCAGTGGGTTGGAACTGGATGAGCTTTAAGGTCCCTTCCAACCGAAACCAGCCTGGGATATTGTGATTATTCTGAGAAGACAAGGACTTAAAAATATGGTATATAAATTCCTGCCACATGCCCACAGGGAGTGTCCACTTGGAACTATCACCAGATAATGCCTGCTACTTAGAAGTATCTCCCATGCTACAAAGCTGGTAAAGACAGTATGTTACAGGGTTCTGCACGTATTTTAGTTATCACAGTGACATGAGAAGCACCAGAGATCATTAACAGCACTGACTCATCAAAGATGTCTAAGTTTGGTGTTTCAGTGGAATCAAACCATCTGGCAAAACCAAACTGCAAAACCAAGCATGCCAGCGGTGGCAAAGAAAATGCCTCACAAAAATGAGATACCAGTTTGTTTGAGTTTTTACACTCTCCTTGAGTGCTGCTCAACAACCACAACTGATCAGCTGCCTGCAAGTCTGCCTTTCTGAGATTCAAGTCCTTGTGTTCACCAGTCATTCAGACCATCTTAGAAGAACTCAACTGTACTTCCAGTTTGCACAGTGTTCTGGACAATCAGAGATTGCTTTGCAACGTTTCCAGTAACCTCTGTGAGTTCTGATTTTCAACCCCAGCAACAGTACTGAACACTGTCAAAACAAATGTAAAATGTTGCTTTTCTCCACCCACCTCTTATGGTGAAACATAACATGGCTATATAGCTATCCACAATTATGCACTTACATCATTCACTGCACTGGTTACTTCCCATCCTGGTTTTGCTGCTAGGCATGTCAGTGCAGCTATATTGCTGTAACTCATATATGCCTGTAAATCATAGAATCATGGAATAGTTAGGCTTGGAAACGACCTCAAGATCATCTAGTTCCAACCCCCCTGCAGTGGGCAGGGGCAAAGTAAGATACATTTCTGAAAACAAAGGAACAAAATTACATTTCACTGAACACTGCAGAAATCAGGTGTTCTTTTTCTATCATTACCCTTCAATGGCAAAAATTGTGTATTGTCCCATAAGTGCTCCTTCCAGAAAATAGAGTCCAGTGTTTCTGAATTAAATACTCTCAATAGCTAGATTATGTGGTCACATTGCTGTTGGCAAAACAGCCCTAATTAAAGAACAACAAAATACTACTTTTGGCTTCTCCAATTATAAAGCAGTGCAGAAAAACTGTGACCCCCAGTGAGATAATAGAGGTAATCCTCTCAGACCACAAAATTAATGATTTTGTCCATCTTCCTCCTCAGGAATTAAAAACAGCTAGAAAATTAACCCCTTCATTGTGATCTAGCTTTGGTCTATCTTGGCAATTGCTTTAGGCACAGCATGCTTGGAGCAGAAAAAGTGCAAATATATTCATTATTTATGCTTGACTACAGTGGACAGAGCTCTCATTTGACCACTGTATAAAGAAAATATAGCCATAGAGTCTTTAATGACAGATTTTAATTTAATATTAAAAAAATCTTAAGTAAGCTCTTTTATCATTGTGTCTGCATTTATATTTTTTGTTTTGCAGAAAAGAAATGCTGCTTCAAACAGCAGCGATGCCACTGTTAACAGCAAATCACTTCCTGCATTATGATTTTTTTTTTATTTTTTGTGTGTAATGGGATAAGACCAGGTAAAACTGCTGGGAGCCATGAAGATCTTCAATGCAATGAAAATTTAACCACAAAAATCTGGCACTGAAAAAAGCATTTAGGGCGTCTGTAAATCCACCTAAATTTGGGTTTCAGATTCATCACTATCGATTGCATGTTTACATTGTTTCACTATTGATCTGTCTGCTGGTTTGTCTCTGCCCCACCTTTTAGCATTTATTAAATTGTCCTTGCACAGCAATTGAGAAAGTCAGTGGCTGGATAAAGCAAAAAAAGAGAAAAAAAAAAAAAAAAAAAAAGGAAAAATACAACCCCCCCAAGAAACTAACTCCTCCACAGAAGAATTCAGCTTTTTAAAAGCTGGGAACACTGGGACATAAATCTGCAGGAGACCTTACAGCTTGGCTGCTTAAGGGATCACTTGCTAAGAGTCTATCTTAAAGCCGTTTTTAATGATTTGTATGAAATTTAGTCTTAAATCAATAGTGAAGGATTTTCTCTCTTTTTTTTTTTCCCCACTGGGAAAAAAAAAAAAAAAAGTTGATTTTATTACACATTGATCCATCCTTCTATGACTATCTTAACACTTAAGCACAGACAGTCCACTTTGGAAACTGGTAGGTACAAGTGTTATACACACCCAAAAAGTATACAAATACACCATTTTATGCAACCAGACAACAGGACGCAATCTACAGATTACCTGGTTGCTTTTCTCCCAGAGATCAGAAGGTTTGTCTACTTTAGCAGATAGTATGCATTTTCTAAAACAAAATTCAGAAGAAAAATTATAGCATGAATGGTTCTTTACACTTTCTATATATGCTAGAAAAAATCACTTCTATAGGCTGAAGTGTCTTCTAAATCTTTTACAGGTATTTTATCAATTTTCGGTTGCAAGACAGGTTTGCAATAACTCCTTTCTGTTCCCAAGAAAGACAGGGAAACAAAAAACTATAGAGCAAAGTACTTTAGAGACAAGTAACCTCTAATAATTTCAATGCAACTTAGGCAAAACTGTTCAGAAAGTTAAGCACCATAATAGTTATGTTTGAGGAGACTTCCACTATTAAACAAATTATTACTTTTTTAGAGGATACATTAAAAAATTAACTTTTCAAAATCAAGTTCTCCTTGTAACTCAACTATATACCTGATTAGTTGAATTCTCCTTCGGGCAATAGCTCCACGGTATCGCCTCATACCATCCTTTACAAAAAGTAAATCAAACAGTAACATATCTGATTATTTTAGGCCACAGTCTAAGAAAAAGACAACTAAAAAATTATTTCTTACAGATGGACAAATGCCAGAGATGTATTACAAATAAATAACATACTCTGTATATCGGCCTTTACACAGATTCACCTGAGCAAGTGGTTTACTTCTGACTTTACAATAGTCCCTTAAATTTGCACCAACAATCCAATAAAAAAGTTGCAGCACAGTAGCACATTCCTAGCACTTTCTGATTTTAAACCAGCAGCAGCTAGGCAGTGCACCATACATATTCTATCCACCAACTAAACTATTAATCAAATTCATCAGCATCTGATGTTCAAAGCACAAAGGAAGCAGGAAGAACTCCTGCTTTAGTGCATATGGATCTGGGACACAACAAGCACTGTACAAACAGATGTCATTTGCCTATTCAGGCGGCAGGTCTTCTCTTGTTATTATTCTGCATCAGTGGACGTTTTTTTGAAGCACAGAAGCAACAGAAGAACATACATCACAATAAACTGCATTAAAAGTCAATAGGACTTGTTATCTTGAAGGACATGCCACTTCAAAAAGCTTCTTTACCTCAGCTTTTAAGAGCTGACATGTAGCTTCTGGAACAAGAAGACTCTCCAGATTAGTGCATCCCAGCCTTCTCTAAACTACATGATGTATTTTGAAAACATCTCTTGCCTGCTTCATAGAGCTGTGCCATACCAGCTGTCACTTATAGCCAAAACACCACTGAAAGTTTAAACTAGCTTGAGCACATACTAATTTTCCAAAATTTGTCTTCTTTGCTCTGAATAAATGTGTGTGCATGTTCTTATATTGATGTTTGTGGATGCCCTCTAGGCAGGTCTTTAGGGAAGCACTATGTTTCTGATAGAAGCTAAACTGCTATGGCTTCTTTTGTCTGTTTTTTTTAAGAGGAAGAGTCAGTTCTTCCTCTTTGAACACCATGTAATAGGTGGTAATGCACCTTACTAACTCAGCTACTACACAGGACACCTTCATTTATTAGTCCAGTTGCCATCCCATAAAGTGTAAGTTCACTGATGCTGAATAATCATTTCATTTCTGTCTATGACGGCTCTCTAAAAATTCTGTAACTGGAGCAGTAAGGTTAATGACAGGTGACATCACAGCAAATAGTATTCAAACTGCTCTGAGTGCTCCGTGAACCACTTTCAGGGAAACACATGCTGAGATCTCCATGTCAAAGAAACTGGAAAGCCTACCCATGTCATGGGATTTGACCCCTACAGATTTGCTTATTAATTCTATTTCTCACCTTCATTAAGGGTTTATAAAAATAACTTTCGTTCACTGAACACTTAGGAGTTTCTTCTACAGTCGGTGGAGGTTGCACAAGATAGGTATAGACAGACACAAAAACCCGCGAAAAGCAGATTCTTCTTCCCTGTCCATTAACTAACTACAGAATTTATAACGGAGGGTAGTGACCTTCCACTACACCTCTCAGTTTTGGATGACTGAAGTTAAAATGAAAAATTGCTCACCCAAAGACAAACATTTCATTTAGAGGATTTTTCTTCTGCAAGAAAATTTTAGCGCCCTGTTTAGTCCTCCATTTCCCCAGCAAGGAAAATGCACGCCACACAGTGGCTGGCTGTGTGACATGCAGTGTTCTAGGTTGGACCACATAATCTCATCGAATCATAGAATCAACTAGGTTGAAAAAGACCTTTAAGATCATTAAGTACATCCATCATTACGCATTCATCCTACTCCTGAGGATAAGAGCTGACCTGTGTAGTAGGTTTGATTCTGGGGAGGGTGAGCAGCTCTCCACTGTCATTCACAGCGTTAAAAACGAGAAACGCGCTGTTAATGTGCCGTGCCTGGTTCTTGATCCATTCTTCACAGTTATAAGCCTCGACATGGACACCAACCTCCACACTGAAATAAAAGTTTAAATTAATTATTGAACTACTACAAGTGATGCAGAAGTAGCTCTGAGATATACCAAAAAGGGCTGCTGGTTACCTTTCTCTATGAGGGAGGCCTGACTCAAATAGTTTCTGCAGTATACAAAATAAATTACTCAGTCTGGACAGAAACATCTCAGAAATAAAATACAAGGTGGCACTAGCCTGAATTAAGTAACAAAATATGAGCATATTGTGCATACTGTGAGAACAGACAGCAAAAGTGAACAGGATGATACTGATTTGACATTCAGCAGAAGCATGGTATGAAGGCAACTCATTCCCTGCTAGCATTCATTGGGACCAAATATACTAATAAAGAAAAAGGCAGAGAATAGCAGTGCCAGGGCAACATTTGCCCCTTGTACAGAATCTGGAGGAGGAATTACTTTAGCTTCTGCGTTCTTGTGGCTTGCCTTGCTACACCTTTTTCAACTTCTGAACATGTCCTCCTGCTGGGACAGGGTTTCACGTAAGATGTCTCACAGCCCTGGCATAACCTAAGAGTCTGTTGGCCCAAAGCCATGCTGCAGATGGGGAAATAGCGTAGCAGAGAAGTGCTATCCTCTTGACAAAGGTTAGAGGAGAGTAATTCTCTATAAGGCAAACATGACAGTAGCCCTAGTTGTGTAGAGAAGGTAGCACATGCATGGTAAAATGGCAATAACCATTAGCAGGAAGGATCTGTGCACGATGGGTCAACTGACACACCACTAAATTCAAGGAGCAGGCACTCAGTGTGCTAAAATCTCTGTTTCATGCTTACAGTGACCATATACTCAACTAAAGATAAAATTTCAGCATGGGCTGCAGCCATTTATTCCAAACTGCAACTGGCAAAGCCTCACTTCTGTGTACACCCAAACCAACACTGGGAAGAAATACACAAAATAAAGCATGAATTTTGCCAGCAATAAATAGAACCTAGATCTATAAACAGATGCCAAGACAAGAAGATCCTGGCGCAAGCTTGAGTCTTATGAAGAAACAAAGCTGTGGGATCAACTCACCTCTTGAAAATCCCTGAATTTCAAAGTTACATTCATGGTCTGAATTTGCAGGATTGGAATTTTTTAACAAATGATCTTTAAATTGAGAGTGAATGTCAGAGAACAAATTTTTAAAACTGACACTGAGAAAAGTAAAAAAAAAAAAGCACACACAGACAGTTACAGGTATATCCCTGAAAGCCCCAGCGGAAAAATCATTTATTTAGTCATGGAAACCCTATAGATGGCTGCAACCTGAAACACACATTTAGGCTGGTGCTGGACAAGTCAAGGAAGACAACCAGATGAGGAACTCACCTATTCTGAAATGTATCGTTCACAATTGCATTGAAAACAAGGCGGTCACCCACGACGGATGGTCCTCAGAATTTAAACATACTGACTGATTTCAGGACAGGATATGAATGACAAAGGCGGCTGAAAAAGAAAGCAAAAGAGGCAGACAGCAAAACATACAGTTTGTTAAAAAACCTCGATGCTAGACTTGAAGTGGGTAGTGATTACAGAAACAAGGTTTGTGCAACCTAGAAGATCACTCTATTACTCTAATTCGTCCATAACCCACTGAAATACAGTTAACAGGTTCAGCTCCAAGTGCACAGAATTCCAGCTTCAAACATAATAGTACAATTTATGTCATGCTGTTTCATTTTTCAACACAGTTTACAAACACTGACTTGCTGCTTGATATTACCTTCTTTTGAAGCCAGATCATGAATCCTTTACCTACAGAGTAATCACTTACTTCAGAGAGTTTCATTAATTTCTCTATGACAGCATGGGGAGTAGGATATTGCTCAGTATGTAGAAAAGCCAGATCATAAGGCCTTTAAATGATTAAAAGAAACCTGAGCAGAAAGGTTGAGCTCCAGAAACAACATCCAAGCAAAACACAGTCTGTCTACTTAACATTTGTACTGTTTTGCTTGCTTATCAGATGTTTTCTGCTAGCATTATATGACATAATTAATTAAAACCTACTAATGTAACTGTCAAATGCATAGGGGTTTTTTTGTTTGTTTTTTCTTTTTGTGTTTTTTTTGTTTGGTTGGGTTTTGTTGCTTTTTATTTTTTTTTGTTTTTTATTTTGGTCTGTTTTACTGAATTATGTGCAGTTCACTACTGGTGCTGAGCTGGGAAACACATCTTTGCACATACAAAAGAATATAAAGAAGTTGAAGTGATCACTTACTGATTCAGAAACCATTGGCTAAATTTTAAAAGCTGAGGGGACAACAATGTATTAAAACATACAAATCTTAATAAGCCTGTTCCCTTTATCCTTTTGATTGCCTGTGTCTCTGCTCAGCTGTCTTTTCTTATTTCAGACCTAATCCTCCACTGTGCTCAATTATATGTAGTCATGTACAGCTGGGTTGTCCTGCTGTACCTCTTTGTACTGCTCATGAAATAGGCTGCAGCCACTGTGGTAAAACTTTGCATGTCTAGTACAGAAGATTGTCTGTGTCAGGCAAGTACCCCTTCCACAAGTATACTCTTAAAGCTGCCCTTTAGATTAGTACAGTGGATAAACAGATACACACCTGATCAAACCCAGCCACACAGCTAAAGAAAAAGTTCTGCTAAAGAAAAAACTTTGCAATAGCATGTCATCTACACTAGGGAATTCCAACAACTCATCACTTCCCTGACCTTCCCTGACGTTCCAGAAAAAAAATCTGCAGCACAGATACAGGTTAAGGGTTTGTGGAATTAGGGTCTTGTTTGCATGCTCTCTGGAGTGTGCATAACTTAGGTTTCTTCAAGAGGAACGTGAGCAGCAGGTCGAGGGAGAGGATTCTCCCCTCTGCTGTGCTCTGGGGAGAACCCCCCCCAGCAGTCCTGCGTCCAGCTCAGGACAACAACACAAGAGGGATGAGGAGCTGTTGGAGGGAGCCCAGAGGAGGCTACGGAGATGTTGTGAGGGCTGGAGCAGCTCTGCTCTGGAGACAGGCTGAGAGAGCTGGGCTTGCTCAGCCTGGAGAAGAGAAGGCTCCTTAAGGGGACACCTTAGAGCAGCTGCCAGTGCCTAAAGGGGCCGACAAGAAACCTGGGGAGGGGCTTTTAACAAGGTCCTTTTGTAGGGACAGGACAAGGGTGAATAGCTTTAACCTGACAGAAGGGAGGCTGAGATGAGATCTTAGGCAGAAGTTCTTCCCTGTGAGGGTGGTGAGGCCCTGGACCAGGCTGCCCAGGGAAGCTGTGGCTGCCCCATCCCTGGCAATGCGCAAGGCCAGGTTGGACAGGGCTTGGAGCAACCTGGTCTAGTGGAAAGTATCCCTGCCCGTGACAGGCGGATGGAACTGGATGAGCTTTAAGGCCCTTCCAACCCAAACCATTTCATGATGCTATGATTCTATGATTCAGGAGTTATAAATGTAGTCGAAGTCCCAGTCTTTACTGTAATCTCTCTGGATCACATGAGTAGGGAACAATACACAATAATGTCATTTATTTTTGGACTTTGAAGAAACATGGTCTGTCCTCATGGATGATTGCAAAACTCCTCAGTAAGAATCCCATATGCACACCTGAGAATAGATTTTTCATTGCGCAGATTTTAAACTCGAAAATACAGTTTGGTAGCATTCCCACCTTTTAACTCAACTACACTCTGCAAACTAATGTACCAGAATTCTTAAAAGCACACAATTACCTGTAGCTAACTAATTGATTGGTACGTCTTTCTAACAGACTAACAGATTTAAATGACTGTCATTTCATTAAGTTGCTTCTCTGATTTTAAACGCAAAACAGTGATCTTATCTACAATGGTCACAAGAAAGATGCAAAGCCAGTATTACTGAAAATAAGGGAGGCAAAACCCAGAAACTAGGCCTAAATATTCTAGTTTTCCTGGAAGACTATGCCCCAAATACTTATACTGCAAGTGTACGAAACACAAAAGTACAGATCGAAATCAAGCTAGTATTATTAATATTCAAATGTCTTTATTGCTATCTGCAATATTTTCATCTACTATCCAGACAAAAAACTGTGGGCAGGAGGGAAGTGGGAGAATTTAAGGGTGAGTAAACTTTAAAACACCCTTAGAAATGTATTTGTCAAGCGTCAGCCCTCCTCTTGTGCTCCTCCATCGGTTTGTGGCCATAGCAACTCTTAATTGGCACCTTCAAGGGTCAGATCTAATTGTGAGTGGCCTAACAAAAGGTTTGTATCAAACTAGCCATTTCTCAGGCAGAAAGCACAAAATCTCTGTTTTTAACAAGTCTCTGTCATTAGCTATTACTCCTGAAATTTTCAACATGACGAATTGTGTTTGACATACATTAGTTCAAACAAAAATTGTTCAGTACTTGGTTTTCTGATGTTTTTCTTTTCTTTTTGAACCTAAGTGTGACTCTCGCTAGAAAAAAAATATGAAAAATGAAAACAGGTAAATATTTTGGGTCATATTATGGCAAAGATCTGAAACAATCCCTTGGAAGCCAATAAAATTACATACTTGTGTCAGGTCAGTGCATTCTAATATTACTAAAAATAGCTGTTTATCCAACCCCTACAGAAAATCTGTTGTTATCTTTACAACTACTTGCTACAAATTGAAACTAAATGAATAATGAATGTGAAAGTAATTTAATTATTAAAGTTAAAAAGCAAAAACATAACTAAAATCCGTGTGGTGAATTAGGTCACTTGGTATGCAAAAAGAATTCAAACTGAAACTCTAGTTTTGCTAACAAAGAAGCTTTGTACAGTGTCCAAGAACAAGGAGGGATGAAAACGGCTTTATTTCACCGGAAGAGAAATTAAATGATTTTAAGTCTAGGCCAAACTGACAAGCAATACTAGGCAGCATTACAAAAATACTTTGCACTTAATACCTGAAGATGACGAAGCCCTTTAAAAAGCTAAAAATACTATGACCCATAGGATGGGGACTCAGACTGAAAGGTTAAATGACTTGCTGAAGGTTATGCATCCATTCTGTGTTCATCAACAAAACAGAACCTGTTTTGATTCTTCTTCTCTGACTTATTCTTTCTTCCGACACAAGGATCTGCAGACTAATATTTAGAAGGCTGTTCACTTCTGAGTATCAGTTGATACAGGGTTTGTACTGGTTTTATCCTGACTTAACAAGTAACCCTACATTTAAAACAATGCACCAACCACCAGAAGGGCAAGCTTCTATTCCAATGTCTAATGCTGACTTGCTACAGAGATTCTCAAGAGAATCATTCTCAAGAGAATCAATCTCAAGACAAACATTGCCTCTTTTGCCTCAGGGCCTCCATGTGTAACAGAAGAATAACATTCGTCTCCCACAGGGGTGTGGCATACTGTGGGAACTGTACCACATGATGATTTCAAAGGCCTCCTGCAATCTTAGAAGAAAGAAAAGTCACAAAGGCTTGGGTCTGTATTTTTCATAAAATAAATTCTTGTGAAACCCTTAATATTAAAATCACATCCATTTAGAACCACGTGCAAAGACTATGATACAGAAAAGTACCTTGCTGAAATACTTGCCACTTTCTCCACCCAAGCCATGATTTGGCCACCGAAAGTGTTTCCATGATGGTTTGCATGAGGAGGCTGGATAAGCTCAATACTCTGTACATGAGTAAGGTCAGTTGAAATTCCATCTTTCTCTTCAAAAGTATCTGAAATATGGCAGCAATGTATTCATGAATTATTTCAACTAGTAACTCTGATAGCCAAGAAGAAAATACCCCGTTACTGAAGTGTGCAGTTTGCTTCAGGCATCACTGAAAAGAATAAAAAAAGAAAGACACAGAAGACCTCTGTTTCTCTCAAGGGAAGCAAGAGGCTGAAGATTTGCTCTCTTCTTCCAAGGGACAGAAGTGGTAGGGGATGGTCCATGCTGCAGTCTATCACAGCATAGTGATCCTTCCCAGCCCCCCTACTACCTTTCAAGAAGTGATGTCAGAAGCAGTCAGTGTGAAGCTTGGCTATCTGTGAATGCAGACAGACAACAGCCTCTGCATATGCCTGTGATTATTCATGGTTGCTATGCGTGACATCTAATGGATGTTGTCAGAGAGTTTATCAGTTGTTTAAATGACTTTCATAGACTTTGACCACCATATATGATGGCCACCTTTGTAAACGTGTCTAATTAAGGTTATGCATGATTGTTTCAACAAATCTTGTGATTACCAGAGAGAATACAGGACACATGAGAGCAAAAAATATTGATCTGAATCAGTAATGATCTTCCATTATCTGAGCATTTTCTAGTTCCATTTTCAAATGTTTAGCTATACATCCACACTCTAATCCTTTTTTACAGTTATGTTTTGCAAGATTAGATTTAGACACCTGATGATGCCTATCATTTTAAAGTGTATCTTGATGTGAACTGTACTTTTGACTTTTGCCATAATTGACTGAAGTTACGATTACATGAAAGTGCGGACTTATTTGACTAACTCGCACTTTGGACCTACTTAAGTTGTTGCATAAGATCATTTGGAAAACAAATTTCACTTTCTGGATATGATTTATACCTATTTTGCTACCTGGCAGCCTTTACACACAGTATTTTCTTCTCTCTTTCCCCTGTTTCGCTTGTTCTGTCTCCTTAAGGAGATGAATTAGTGCTAACAATGATAAGATCCTTCAAGAAAGTTCCTAGACAAGGCAGTGGAAACAAAATCATCAAACTCTGATTTGTCTTTCATGGTACTAAGCTGTTTTCTATGAGACAGTTACCATGCTACTAGCAAACAAGCCTCTTTAGTTCTAATCTTATTAAATTATTACAGCTAGAATCTATATTTAAAACAGGGTTAGTCTTTCCTCAGTAAAACCACATGATGTCTGTTGTTTATATGTGGAGCTATGGCTCAGATTTTCCAAACACCAGCATATTTGTTAACTATTTCGAATAATTTCTTTTGCAGGGAAGCTCAGCAACTTTTGAGCACACCTGTCTTTAAGAACAGAGTAAGAAATAAAGACAAACCTGTCTCATAGCTCAGTTTTTCTAATTTGGTCATGAGGAGTTTTAAGTTCTTTTACCTGTTTTGACCTCCATGTAGTGAAGCTTCTCCTGCTTCTTGGTAATGATCTCACAAGACAAACATAGTTCTTAGAGCTTTCTTGCAAAGACATAGCTCTAAACCTGAGTGAATTTTATCCTCCTATCTATATTATGACTAGTGTCATAGGACTTTACTATAATTTTGCAAAATTCTGTGTGAACTGTTAAACCTTACACAGATAACCTACATGAAGGCCTGCAATTCACATCTATTTAACGCATGCTTAGCCTTCAATCCTGCATTTTAAAATATGGAATGTCTGAAAGACAAAGAAAAACCATTCTATTAGAATAACTGCCTTACACACCCTCACAAATCCAGCACATGCTTTTCTACATGATACCACAATGTCAAAGAGCTCTACTCAGGCATTTTGTCTGCTTTTTTCCTCCCTTGCAGCCGCCCTTAAGTCAATTGTTCCATCCTCTATGCTGACCACAGTAATCACCTTCCTTATTACTCTCGTGCATTAGGTTCTGAAAGACCTGTTCATAGCCCAGTCGGATTCTTCTTCTCTCAATAGCCAGGCTGTGCTCCAGGTGGTCTTCGGTAGACAGAAGCTTTACAGGTTCTAATTCAATCTATGCGAACAAACAAACAAACAAAAAAAGGTTCTGAACACCATAATCATAACAAAGTGCACTTTGAGCTTAAAATGGCATCAGCATTTTCTATAATCTTTTACTATCAACTGTCCAAGATGACAAGTTCTATTAATACAGACAAGTGTAAAGTTCAAGAGATTCTGCATTATCCTTTCTGAGTCACTTGTTAAAACACAATAACAAAGTGCTTTTAGCTTTTAAATACAAATGCTCATGGCAGCACATGCAGTTTAAGACAGTTCTCACTTAGAAGAGAAAAGGAAAAGATCTTGATAAGTAGGTTTGACTACTGATTTTTTGTATCAGAAAAATAATCCAGTTGCATTAATCAGTTGTATAGTCTATGAGAAAGTGTATCTCAGAGTTGACTCCCACCCACGACAGAAATGGCTCCCTCTATGGAGAGCAGAAATGCTCTCTACGCTCACATAGCCTATTCCACCTATCTTGAGGACCAGTTTCCAAAGAAGCACTGAGGTGCACTGACTTGGAGGAGAAACACATGAACACCCAGCACTTGGTGCAGCTTCGGACTACACTTATGCCCAAAACTGCTACTTGTGCTCAGACACACACCCTTCTCTTGCCAAGATCAGACCTTCCCCTGTAAGTAAAAATTCTCATGTATGCCAGCTCAGTAACAAACTCAAACCAAACGTGTACTGGCTTAAGAAAATTATCACATTTAGATAAATACTGCAGAGGTGCCACTGAACAGTCACTTGTGTGACTTGTCTACAAGGTCTACCCTCAGAAACCTTAAAACAATGCACAAGCACTGCAACATAGAATCACAGAATCATAGAATAGTTAGGGTTGGAAAGGACCTTAACATCATCTAGTTCCAACCCCCCTGCCATGGACAGGGACACCTCACACTAAACCATGCCAACCACACCTTGAACACTGCCAGCAATGGAGCATTCACAAATTCTCTGGGCAATCCATTCCAGTGCCTCACCACCCTTACAGTAAAGAATTTCTTCCTCATATCCAATCTAAACTTCCCCTGTTTAAGTTTGAACCCGTTACCCCTTGTCCTATTACTACAGTCCCTCATGAAGAGTCCCTCCCCAACATCCCTATAGGCCCCCCCTTCAGGTATTGGAAGGCTGCTATGAGGTCTCCAAGCAGCCTTCTCCAGGCTGAAGAGTCCCAACTTTCTCAGCCTATCTTCATACGAGAGGTGCTCCAGTCCCCTGATCGTCCTCGTGGCCCTCCTCTGGACTTGTTCCAGCAGTTCCATGTCCTTTTTATGTTGAGGACACCAGAACTGCACACAATACTCCAAGTGAGGTCTCACGAGGAGCAGAGGGGCAGGATCACCTCCCTCGACCTGCTGGTCACGCTCCTCTTGATGCAGCCCAGGATACGGTTGGCTTTCTGGGCTGCAAGCGCACACTGCTGGCTCATGCTCATTTTCTCATCGACCAACACCCCCAAGTCCTTCTCCGCAGGGCTGCTCTGAATCTCTTCTCTGCCCAACCTGTAGCTGTGCCTGAGATTGCTCCAACCTAGGTGCAGGACCTTGCACTTGGCATGGTTAAACTTCATCAGGTTGGCATCAGCCCACCACGTAAGCATGTCAAGGTCCCTCTGGATGGCATTCCTTCCCTCCAATGTATCAACTGAACCACACAGCTTGGTGTCATCGGCAAACTTGCTGAGGGCGCACTCAATCCCACTGTCCATGTCATGGACAAATACAACATTTTGTATCTTGCAGTAGTGCTGCTCACATTTCTCAAGAGGGCTCCGAGTCTTCACTCAAGCTCTCTTGCAGCTTCCTTGCCCCCTTTCTGGCCCTTCTCAACAGCTTTCTAGCTTTTTACAGACAGCCCTACTAAAAGATTAAGATGGTGAGTGCATACTGTTGCTCTCTACTCAATTTCAGCAACAGTTGTCCAGAAAAGTGGTTCTGAAAGAATGTTCTTTAATTTCTCCAACACTTTCATTTGTGATGGAATTTGAACTGAAGTCTCAAACTCCCTCTGCGGTATTACTGTCTTAAGCCTAACCTTAATCATCACCAATTTAATCCTGAATTAGTCTCCCTGGAAATTTGGGCAAAAGGTAAATGGGTAAATGGGTTGATGTCACCGATATGACATCAAATCAATAATAAACCATCCTTACTTTAGGTTAAACAATTTAGCCATTAACCTTTCAGAGACAAGCTGGGCATTAGTTTTGGTAAACCTGCTCGGATCGATTTCTTCTGCAAACTAAGCATGAGAAAGGCCTTTCTCATACGAAAGCTTTAAAAGAACTGTGCCTGCTTGCACAGCAATGTGAAGGCTAACAGTACCATGACTGATTTCTACATGTCTCCAGGGAGCCAAACACTGGGGAGAAGAAACAACATTGACATGAAAACTAATTAACATAAATGGCAAAGAATTAATTTAAATTGGAAGCTACCTTAAAAATAATGTCTTTTACGTGAATAGTGATGTCTGAACAACCTCCTCAAAAGGGGAAGTAAAGGATAAGGAAACCCCACCCCAAACACCCTTGCAGGTTTCAGAAGGTAGATGGATCAGTAACTGAAAAGGAGAGAGACTATGCAGACTCATAAGCATCTCTTTTCCAGTGCACGCCTCTCAGAATATTGCAAAGACACTAGTTCTACTATTAGCAAACATGAAACACAAAGTGGAAACAATAAAAAAAAAAGCCTAGGAATTTCAGAACAGAGATATGAAAAAAAAAGCGTCTCCATAAAGTCTGTACTTCATACTGTTTTCCTATTACTCGTCAGAATAACAGGTATGAACATTTTAGTGTGTTTCACAACCAGAAAAGTTGGATTATTTAGCAGAAACTAAGTCGGTTCCAGTAATTTAGCATAGAAGAAAACAGAAGGAATACCTTTCCAGCACCAACTGGTTTGGCTATGTATGTTGCATATGCCACACTCACAATTTTTTCAACATTAGTCAAAACATCCTGTACCATAACCTTGATGCCAACCTAGAAGGAAGAAGGTAGTCAAGGAAGGAAACAAAAAGAGTATTTACATCATTGTCAGCTGAATTGAGACAAAATGGTGCAGTCTCTTAGAGAAAAAAAGGTAAAAGAACTGCTGTGCTACCACTGAGACATCTCTGAACACATAAGAACACCACAATATTCGCTGAGCTCTGCAGTGTTTTAGTATGACTGTAGGTAAGCTTAGCAGCACTTGTAAAATAAAGTAAAAAAAGGAAAGACACTTGGATTTAGTTGTACAGATCTCTCTTTCCATTACATGTGTGCTATTGGGAGTCCCTGAGATCTGTATGAGCAGAGAAGTCTATATAAATGTATAAAACTCAATGAAACACTTAAAGGTGAAACAGTGTAATTGATCCTGTGTGGCACAGGCCTGACATGAATCAAAGCTTATGACTGTTTTCTAACTTTTAGAACCTTTAAGAATACATCCTCTGTGAGATGCACCACCCTATGAACAAGAATTGGTCTTGGGCATAACGCAGAGAAACTGAACTTTAAGGTTCAGTTACGATTTCAAGTAAGTGATTGGGCAATGCATTGCATACTTGCTACAAAAAGAATATGAACATGCATACACCTGAGATATATTTTTGTATCAGAAGTTTCAAAACTACTTAGAACTCCACCTATTCAGTGGATTCTAGGTCTGACCTAAAGACTGCTCAAAGGTCAACTACTTTGGACTGGACCAACATCACCTATCCCATCCTGTGCATTATACCTGTCAAATATTTTAAGTCTTCAGAGTCCAGTTTCTATTTTTACACCCATTATTTTACAAGAAACATGCAACTATAATACACCTTACGAAAACAGTTTCATTAGGCAGATATTTTTTGTGCAGATTTTCTTTAGATATCTGCACAAAGCTCCTGGACCCATGCTACATTCCTCCATTCCTCCCACCTAACTTCTATTCTTTAAATATTGTTAAAACAGTGATGATCTCTTACCTCCATGCTGGTTTTGAATGCTCTGTTCACCTTTGTTTTGATGGTAATAATTTGTCCAACCCTGTTAAGAAAAACAGCATGGTATGTAATCATGCAGCTTCCTAACGGCTTGAACCTGCCTCTCTAGGTATTCCTAATAGTGAAGAAAATCTCATTAATCAGTCTGTGTCTTCCATTCCATACTGAAAACACACTGAAAAAGGTCTAGCTCTGTAATTTGCCAGACTTCATTCATGCTCTGTAACAATTTTAGTTGTTCAGAAAACTGTGTAAATTCAGTACTAGCATTCGTTCTCCTTGCTGATGCCTGTGCGACATCAGGCATGCTTCAGGCCCCAGGACCCCCAAGAAATTTTGGCCTGCATTCTGCTTTCGGTCAAAGGGACATGTCTGTCTGCAAAACAAGATGTATCTATCACACAGGATACACTCGTTGTATATTCTATAGCATACAGATACATGTACATGAAGAAATAATACCAGGAGGAAGAGCGCTCTTTCACATCTTTGCAGGATGAGGAACAAGGCCACTGCAAGTTTTAGCCAAGAACAGGGCTGCAGCATGTCCCTTCTGTTCTGTAGCACCACACCTCTGAACAACTACTCTTCCCCATTTACCTACGCAGAATCGTCAAACAGAGTCGTAGCTCTCTACCTAAATAGTATCAAATTTAAATGAGAAACTAATTCATTGCCCTCTGGAATGTCTAAAATACCTGTTACGTGTTGGTTACAGGCAATGCTGAAAGCATGGAAAGAAGGCACTTTCCCCTAAAACTGCCTTATTGAGCACTGCAATAAAAGGATATGATGTGCATGGTAAGTCAGAACAACAGACAAAATAACTGGGCATCAGGCCACTGCCTTCAGGGAATTTAGACAGACTGACAATTGTAAAGATCAGTCCCAGAGCAGGATAAGCGCAGCTAGCAACATCTGAGTCTTGAAAATATAACTCAGATCACTTGAGTAAGAAAGGGCTAAGAAATAGGCATTTATAGCTAAGGATTTGGCACAGTTATGATCTGAGTTTATATTAAAAAAATCTTTTATCATGTCTCCCTGATTTAATGAATTGTTTTTGACATATAAAGGTATATGACTTTTCTTAAATTGCTTCTCTCAATGCCAGAACTTCAAATGAACTGTTACCAAACACCAGAATGGGGAATAGGAAACCTGCTCCTTTACAATATCAGACACGAACAACCAATTACATGGAAACTTTCTTCTTGTTCACGTTCAAGAACACAACTGGAAGCCTTTGAATACATTGGGGAGGAAAACGGCCACAGAAAAGAAGACCATATGCAAATACACAGCCCACATTAGCATTTGAAGAACATATTCAAACGGAATTGTTCCATCATTGATTGCAAAGAAAAAGCACAATCATTAATACAGTAATTCTAAACTCACAGCTAAGGGAACCATCAGAAGAAGGAGAATGTGCTCATAACTGTAACACAATATTTATGTTTAAGTTTGGAAAAGAAGTTAACATTACAGTGTTGTAAAGGCTTTAGAAAGGTTCAAGTCAAAACCCAACCAAGTACCCTGAAACACCTCTGAAGGCTCTGTATTTGTCATAAACCTCCCAAGAGAGAGGACTACAGTAACACAGCAGTAGCAGTAATGATAAGTACAAGGTGAAAAAAAGACAATATGCTAACTGGACAACCTACACAATTAAAAGCAACATACGTCAAATAGTCAGAAAGGCATTCCTTATATGAAAGAGAATTCAGAGTCTCTACAGATGCATGCAGGGGATGTCATGCTTCCCATCAAAAGTATCACAACACTCGATTATCCATGAGGTCCCATCAGGGACTGCAAAGGTCTCAATCTCAGGCTTACTGGCCTGTAAGTATTCTCCTGTACAAAGATTGTTTATTTCACCTTTGTCAGTGACACCTGCCTGGTGACCTCTATTCCTCTGTGTGAGAACATTGTGTAAGAAAGGCTGAGAGAGGTAAATCTGGGTCTGTCTGACTATGAGAAAGCTGCAGGGTGGCAACTACAAAACAAAGCTGCATGTGATCTCACTGGGCCTGAGACAGCCCTGCAACAAGGCAGATCTTGACTTCAAAGACATCAGACACCCTGACTGATTGGCACCTCCCTGGTGCACAAGCAGTCTGTGCAGCTGGACTCACATTTCATTGTAGAAAAGTGTACTCCCCTGGAGTCCATGGCCACATCAGAAAATGAAGATGTCAGAACTGAGTTGGTCAGACACTATGATAGTGAAATGTCCTTTCATATACTTTCAGGAGCTGTTTCAAAATTAAATGGTTTACATTATAGCACATGTTCTGACTTCGGACAACCTGATTTATTTGGGCATTTAAATACACAGGTAAGGACAGAAGTCACAAAACACCATCTACCTACACAGAATCCCTGAACAGATATTCATCTGGCATAAAGCAGAAAGCCTGTAAAATGTAACAGAATGAATTAATATTATTCACATATGGAGCACTAACAAAATTTAAACAAATTTAATTTAAAATCAGATGTTCTTACTACCACTGAACTGCTGCATATTAAAAAGACAAGGAAGAGGTATTTATTTGTTGTTATGGCATAAAATGGAGTTTTGCAATAAAGAGATTTGTGGAAATATCTGTTTCCATGTCAATCAAAAAGAAATATGTACAGAAGAGTTAATCCTTACAGAACATTTGGTAACCTGAGTTAGGTAAATGAAACCTTGTAGCAGGCAACTTACAAAACATCTTTTAATTTAGAGTGAGATACAAGAGCTCTCTTACTTATGCAAGATGTTTGTACAATCAAAATGATCTGTCAAAATTTTGGAAATTACACAGTAAACTACAATTGGAATGTTAGAGATAACCTGAGGCTGAAAAAATAATTACTGAAATAACTTCACAGTTACTAGGCTTGTAGCCTGAATTCATATTAAAAAATGAAAAATTGGTACCACAAGACGAAGGAGAACTAGAGACATATTTGGAAACAAATTTGAAAGGAAAAGTATTTTCATTATACTTTAGGAGCTCTGTTCTGCTCTTGGAAACAAGAGAGAAAATTGCTCTGAAGCTACTGAAGTCTGAAATTTTATGCCTGAAATATGCCTGAATTCATTTGTAGGACTCTCTGATTACAGTTTTCACAGAGAGGACTTTTTTCCTAAGGATAAATTAAAAACAACAACAACAACAACAACAAAACCACAAAACAAACAAACAAAAGACACCAAATAAATTACATGCAGGACAAACACTTTAATTTTGTAAATGTGACCAAAAAACTCTCTGGAGTTCTAGACTCAGAATGACAATGTTAACTTCCTTGTTACTTGTACTATTTCTTATCCTAATGGCCACTAGTGTAAAAATCTGTTGTTCAGAACTGTGAGAGGGTGTCTGTTTTAAACTCCTGTGCCGCAAACAGTTTTAAATTGACATCAGCTATACATCCAACAGCCAGCATTGCTTGGTTCAGTCAGGACAACTGCATGCATGCTCATCAGTGTAACCCACAGGCTCATTCCGTCTAAGCACTCACTGATTTCCAGGTCGCAAGGTGTAAAAATACATAAAACCCACAAAGTGATGGCTTTAAGTCTCTGTAAAGATATTGCTTAGGACTAAACATGCAATTTCCTCTTACAGTGCCTTTTATCCATTGGAAAATAATGAAAAATGGTTAAAACAGAAGTCCTGTATTATCTTGTAGGCTGTTGTGGTTTAAGCCCAGCTAGCAGTGAGTACCATGCAGCTCCTCTCTCACTCCCTCACGCCCCAAGTGGGATGGGGAGGAGAATCAGAAGATTAAATCCACGTGTTGAGATGAGAACAGTTTAATAACTTAAGTAAAATATAATAATAATAGAAATTATAACAAGAATAACAATATTTATAATAGTAATAGGTGTCCTGGGTTCAGCTGTAACAGTTATTTCCTTCTTAGTAGCTGGTGCAGTGCTGTTTCAGCTTTAGTCTGAGAACAATGCTGATAACACACCAATGTTTTAGTTGTTGCAAAGTAATTCTTACCCTGATCAAGGACTGTTCAGTCTTTCATGCTCTGCCAGTGAAGTGGGGCACAGGAAACCGGGAGGAAGCAGAGACAGGACACCTGACCCAAACTAGCCAAAGGGGTATTCCATGCCACAGCACATCATGCCCAGTATATAGACTGGGTGAAGTCACCCAGAAGGCCCAGATAGCTGCTTGGGTTGGGCTGGGTATCATTCAGCGGGTGGTGAGCAACTGTATTCTCTCCCCTTGTTATTTCCCTTATCATTATTATTGCTGGTAGCAGTAGTGATTTGTGTTATACCTTAGTTACTGAACTGTTCTTATCTCAACCTGTGGGATTTACATCCTTTCGATTCTCCTCCTCATCCCACCAGAAGCTGGGGGATGAAGCTGGGGGGGAGATAGCGACCAGCTGTGTGGTTCTGAGTCACCATCTGGGCTTAAACCACAACAGCGAACGACCGTAAAAAAAAAAAAAAAAAAAGGGACAAACGAAAATTCAGAAAAAACAAAAGATGCACAATACAATTGCTCACAACCCCATGACTGATGCCCAGTCTGTCCTCCAGCAGAGATTGGTGGCTCCCTACCACTTCCCCCAGTTTCTATACTGAACATAATGTTCTGTGGAATGGAATATCCCTTTAGATAGTTCAGATCAGCTGTCCTGTCTCTGTTCCATCCCATCTTCTTGTGCCCCTCTTGGCACAGCACAACAGACTGAACAGTCCTTGATCGGGGTTAAGTGCTATTGAGTAACAACTAAAACATCAGTTACCAGCATTGTTGTCAGACCATCAATGTTACCAGCATTGTTGTCAGATTAAATCCAAAACACAGCATTGCACCAGCTACTAGGAAGAAAAACAACTATTCCAGCTTAAAGCAGGACACTGACTCTGTCAACATTCAGTGATCACAAGCGCAAAATATTTTTATTTTGTTACATGAACACATTTTTCTAAAAGAGTTGAAAGAGATGTTAAGAAATAAACTGAAAGAGCACCTACAACAGAAGAAAAAAAATAAATCACACAGTTAACTGTGATAGGCATGTATTCCTTATTTAACAGAGATAAGTAACAGACTGCAGCACTGCCTTTAACTAGAGCCAAAGATCACTGGCCAATCAATTCCTTACCTGGCATCTAGATTGCCAAGTCAAAGTAACTGCAGTTTATTTTTTATGTGTGAAATTGATCTCTTTTCTAGGCGGACCAAGCTATCATAGATAGAAAAGAGCAGTTTTGAGATACAGCCCTGGGACTCCAGGGAGCCCACTGGCCTGCTATCTGAGATTTTATAATGCCTCAGTTTATCTCTGCCAAACAAGAATCTCTAGAATAAAAACATTTGACTGATGTTAGCTGGTTTTGTACCTGGCAGCCTCTTCAAACTGTATGTCATCCATAGATGCAGTCACACAAGAAACACCAGCATGTTTCTCAGCTTCAAAAGAGACACAGGGACACACAGTTACCACATTGTGTTTGCAGCAAGCTATTCACCTGTATACTTTTGCACAAGAGGCAGAAATGAAACACATAAGATCCCACTTCTTTTGATCACCTTAATGCAAGCCTGCAGTAGACCTCTTAGAAAAAGAAAAGCTAAGTTAATATTTATCATGAAATAAGGGTAACATCAGATGAGGCTAACTAATGATAATTTTCCTTCTCGGTTTGAAAAGCTCTAAGGTCTGTCTGTAAAAACGAACATTCTGGCAAGACAGCATCAACAAACATGTTACAGAACAAAAAGCATCACATAGCGTTAACACACCTAAAGAAATCTCAGCAATCTCCCTCAACACAGGATGCCAGGAATATTGGCTGTGTTAAACCAGTGTGGAAGTTTCACATCAGTTGAAGACTCTCAGACACGGGAGGGAGATCTACTGGCTTATTAGCATGGTCATGGCACTTGAGAGCAGGTAAGTGCATCCTCAGTGCTGTATTAAAAATGCAGGAATTAAATAAAAGAAATACAAACAAGAATTAAAAAAAAAAATCAAACCTGCTTATTTAATTTAAAATAATTTTACCAAAATTTTAGTTGCATTCTTCATCTCCCTAGGATGCATTGGACTGTGAAAAACAATGCACTCTATTTTGTATTAATTATGAAAGCTAATCTGGAAAAGGTAAACATCTTTACTGTTAATATTTGATAGGCCAATAGTTACCATTTTTCAGCAAGTTATTGTGATTTATCATTTATCTGACCATAGCAGCCAGAGGCTAAATCTCCTCTGGGGCACACTAGGAGCTGTATAAACACAGGGAAGCCCTGCTCCAAAAAGTTCCTTGAGCAAAAAGCAAAACAGAGCACTAGCATTAAAGCTAGAAAACAGCACTACACAACAGGCAGCAGTTCTCACACCCAAACAGTCCAGTATTTTTAGTGAGCATTGCAAGCAAATGCTTGGAGGAACTGGAGGATGGTGCACGGGTTGCACCAGTATGCGCGGAGTTCACTTTGGAAATATGAGGGTAAAACACATAAAGGCACTTACTAGAAACACACCAAACTGGGATGAAAGGGAAGAAGTTACAGATGACCAAGAGGGTGGACTTGTCACTGTGACAGGTAATACAAGATGATGAGTAAGCGATAGTTATAAATAGCCTCAAAAGTGAGGAAGAAGCCAGCCATGTACTGGCTGCAGCACATCTAAAGCAACAGGGTACAAAAATGAAATGAGGAAGGCGCAAACCCCAGGCACTTGCAACTGCACCAGCTGGCACTAATGCGAGCGAGAGATGGCAAAGCCAAACAAATCTCTGCCTGGCATGCTGAATTTTGCTGTGACACAAAAAGTAAACTAAGGAAAGAACATGCTGAGATTCCCTTGTGTGCCACAGGATTAACCCTGCAGCATGAACGACTGCTGCTGCCCCAAGCCTAACCAAGTAAAAGCAATTATGAAAGCAAGCTCTGGTGGCAGATAGGCAGCTGATGAAGATCATCACAGCTTAAATAAGGTCCAAGGGAGCAAGGATGAACTGCTGTAGCAGCTGGGGCTCTGACACTTCAGAGCAGGGGCTTGAGTTCAAGGCTTGTCAAAATCAGCTCAGTCTCTCCACAGAGAGCGCTGTTACAAGCTCAATCACTGAAGGTCTGAAACTGAATAGTACTGCGCTAGAATAAAAAATAATCAGGATCATATTGTGAAGTTGGTACATGCCAGACACATTATTGTGTGGCACAAGTTCTCCAGGATCCAAACTCTTTCTGTAGGGTGGCACTGCACAGTGAGCTCACCGTGATCACGGCATCACATGGAGACTTGAGTTCCCCAAACACAGCTGGTATTCTCTGCAAGACTTGTTATGGGCTGCTGATGTTGCACTTCAAAACGGGGTTCACTGACAGCAGAGACAGCAGAGACTTGGGTTTTCTTAGTGCTTTAGATGTGGCTTTTGCTTCCACAAGTTAGCCGAGGAGATTTAAAAGATTTTCTAAGCTGAGCTAGACGACACAGAGTGCTCTGCCTGTTGCTTGGATCTGTGGTTGTTTATGCTGTGTATTCTTTTTTCCACCTGTGTGCCAATGTTTTTAAATTAGTACTTTTCTTTCTTCTAGTGTTTTTCTTTTGTCCATCTTTTTTTCCCCTCAGCTGCTGTAGTCTTTAATTCTCATCCTAGCCGCCTGTCACCCGCTGAGATCCGGCATTCCTCTCCAGCTCTACCAGCTTTTCTCACCCCCCTGACGCATGTTCCAATCTAAACCCCCACATCTCACATGCTCCCCGCGTACTAAACTTTCCCTCAACCCTCCCCTCAGCCCCTCCAAGGTCAAAATTCCACCTCTTCCTCGCCTGTCATGGGCAAATAGGGGGACGGGGCTACCGGTTTTCTATAAGGAAGACGCTGTCCCCACAGCCGACGAGCTCACGGCGCACTCCTGAGGGGAGCCGGGGAACAGCAGCCCCTCTCCCCAGCGCCCCGAGACGATGCTCCCGCCGGCCGCAGCCCCTCTACCTGCGAGGCAGGCAGTGGCGTCCATCCACTTGAGTAGCTGCCCAGCACTAAGCTCACCGCGGTGGTCGGCGTGGGACGGGAACACGGTCTGGCACATGCAAACATCGCCTCGCTCCACCGCCCCGCTTCCCTCCATCGCCCCGCGTTCCTCCATGGCCCCGCGTCCCTCCATAGCGCCGCGGGTGACGGCGATCAGAGGCGGCCGACGCTCCCGCCGGACACGGAGAGGCAGCGATGCCCCGCCTCCTCCACCACCTACCTGGCTAGGGCGGGACCTGCCCAGGGCTCAAATGGAATCGCCGCCCCGGGCGGAGGCCGAGCGGTCGCGGGGAGGCGGGAGGGAGCCGCGCGGCTGCGAGCAAACGCGTAATGGCGCGCGGAAAGCGGGGCCGCGGAGCGAGCGCGGTAGGGCAGCGGCGAGGAGGGCGGCCCCGTTTCCATCCCCGCGGCTCCTCATGGCCCGCTGTCAGCCGCCACGATGGCGCGGCAGCCAGGAGCGTGTGCAGGGGCTGCCGGCGGGTCTGGTGAGCACTTTGCCACTGAAATTTTTATAATCGGGCTCGGATTTATTTTTCCCTTTTTCCCGTCACCAACTTGAGAGCCTGGCAGTCCCAGGGTAGGCACGTTCCCATCTCCAAGTGGGGAAGGTGCCATGGCCTGGTGAACCCCTGCCACTGCTGGTGCTGGTGTTTGACACCTACCTTGATGGCCATGGCTCTGGTCATGTATTCCTGGAGGAGTTAAGTGGAGACCTCATGGAGTGCTCCTTCTCTTACCTAGTCCTCCTCACATGGCTGGTGACATACTGCAGGATGTTGACACTTCTGCAAACCATGAAAATGAAAGCACTGCTGGGGAATCATAGCATGGTTTGGATTGGAGGAGACTGTAAAGCTCATCCAGTTCCAGCCCTCTGCCACAGGCAGGGACACCTTCCTCTACACCAGGTTGCTCCAAGCCCTGTCCAACCTGTCCTTGAACAACTAGAAAGAAGAGAGCAATTGCTTTTGAATCAATTAGGAAAGCTGGTGTTTGACTACTGCCACACATAACTACTACTGAAGGCGCAAACATGGGAAGAAGGCAGTTTGGAGGTGCTCACTGGCTGGGCTTGTCAGCTGTGAAGGCAGGGCTGGGTGGTGGAGCAAGCGTGTTGCTTTGACATAGCAGTGTGTAACTTGTAAATGGTCTTTAGTGAAAGACTGCAAAGCTTATATTTGACTGTGCTATTTTCAGCCTCTGAGGTATTGTAAATAGCATGGTTTTCAACAGAGCAGCAAAACTGTAGGCTTTCCTTACAACCTTTCCTCTTTTTACCATCGAACTATGGCTTGTTACCTGCTGTTCTAATGACAGGCTTCCCACGTTTATTAAAAACATACAGCAGTGAATTTATATAATGAATATATATGTTCATTCAAACATTGCTGAAGATCCAGCTTTAACCCGGAACAGCCAGGAAAATCTGAATTTCAGCCAATGTGCCTCACCAAGATAAGAGTTTCTCAGTGCAGTAGTGATTTTCTTCCCACATGGCCTGTTATTATCATTGCACTACAGCAAGATCTCTGTTTCCTTGTCACATACTCTTAGCAAGTGACAGAATTGCTGTGCCATCACAGTAGTTAGATTGCAGAGAAAATCAGCATGCTGTGCTAGTCTCTAGATTTATTTCTATTCTGTTACTTCAGGAAATATGTCTGTACTGATTTCTCTTTTCTTTTTTGACTAGCTTCAGTGCAGGCAAGGCTTTCTCAAAAGTGGTGGTGGCATAGCTCAGTCTTGCTGCCTGAACAGGATCTGGAAACAGTATGCAGTCAGTATTTTCTCCTTACTTGCTTGCTCAGTCCAGATGGCAAAACCTCAGGTATCAACTTCTCATGCCATGGATCCTGGATGTCAGAAGGAAGAGTCTTTAAAGAGAACTCTGATCAGCAGACCTCTCTTGGGCTATATGGAGGAGTTCTGGAGAAGCAGAAAAGGTAGTCTCTAGTTTCTGTTGGGGTAAGGGAAAGCTGGTATTTGAAAAACATACCTATAAATTTCTAAGGGAAGGATGTCATTCAAAATATGTCTGGTAGAAGCAGGAGCTGCACTTCCAGGACAACAATGGCCCCCCCAGGATCCAAATGAACAATGTATGTGGTTTACACTGCTTTGGACACTGGCAAAAACACCTGGAGAGTGATGTCGACGAACTCGTAGATTAAGATGTCCTTTTCCCAGGAAAGCCTCAGCTTTCGTAAGCTGCATTTCTCCTGCCCTCCAGCTCCTCCTCTTGCACCCTGCCAGCTGAGTTAACAGACTAATGTGAGTCTTCCAATTGGCTTCAGTGACTCCTTTCTCTGCAGTCATTATACATACTCCTTTAGCTTCACAGTCTTCACTGTAAGAGCACTGTTTAACATCCTTCAATGTATTTGCCCTCAGAAAATACTTGCAACGTCAGTATTGTTCTCCCTTCACAACTGAAAAATTAGAGAAATTAAATTACTGGCCCAAGTAATTTAATTTCTCCCGGAAGAGAATCTGTGCTTTTCAGTGGGTTTGAGTTGAAAAGTACCTTTTGTGGCACAGTAGCCTGTACCACCACTTCTGGCATCACCACCAGGTGAAGGTAGCTGCACCAACACTATGTGGCTTAGGCAGTCTTTGGGAAGCATCTTTGTGAACCATCAGATTTCTCATTATTGAAGCCCACTGTGAACAAATGATTAAAGGCAGATGGGGGATGCCTTACATCCGAACCCATACATCACTCAGTCACCAGCTTTGCTGAAATTGTTATTGTGAAATGAGAACTGGTGGTGGATTAGAGCGAGCTCAGCTTTAAAAGTTTGGTTAACCGACTAAGAAATTGACATCCCTTCAGCACTGTTGCTTGCTAATGCAGTTACAAAAAGTTTTTGTCAATAAATGATTCCCACTTAATGGCCTGAGGCTTCTCCTGCTGAACTGAAATCGTAAAACCAGCAGCAACAACAGGTGCAATACTGTTTTAAATAAAGCGAAAAACCAGAATGGATATTAGGTTATAATCTCCTAATAACATGCATTTGTAATTAATTGAAGCAATCTAACTTAAAAAGATTTGTGCAGCACAGCAGCGTATCTCATAAGCACTGTGAAGAAGACACAGTGCTATGCCTGAAGAGGAACTGTGCCAGAATAGGTAAGGTATTGTATTAATAAAAGATGAGCTCAGTATTAGATGTGATTAACTCTTCTGTAAAGTTATCAGAGCTAGCAAGTGCTGCAGCAGCCAGCCAGCTAGCAGCCCACCTAGCTAATAGTGTAAGTGATCCACACCTGTATTTCATCCGAGCTAGAATTTATCCTGAGAAATGGTATTCCACAAGGGGGTAGCAAAGAATCAAAATTCTACAGAAGCTCGTAATCTAGAATTAGTTTTTGTGTTTCTACCAAAATTTCTTCTATATTTAAACAGATGTATGCATGACTAGAGAGCTTTAGTGTTCCTTGGAAAATAAGAGACTAATGTACTAATTACTAATACACTGTTAACACCTTCACAATCTCTTCTTGTCAATGGACTCAGCAGCTGTAAGACACAACTCCAAAATGGATCTTTTTGGTGATGTTTTAAATGCAGATGCCAGTTACTGCAGTAAATCAACTACACTGTAAAGCTGTGCATCTTTGTAGACTGTATAGCTCCTGCCCCTTTACTCTGCTCTCGTGAGACCTCACTTGGAGTATTGTGTGCAGTTCTGGTGTCCTCAACATAAAAAGGACATGGAACTGTTAGAACAAGTGCAGAGGAGGGCCACGAGGACTATCAGGGGACTGGAGCACCTCCTGTATGAAGATAGGATGAGAAAATTGGGGCTGTTCAGCGTGGAGAAGAGAAGGCTGCGTGGAGACCTCCTAGCAGCCTTCCAATACCTGAAGGGGGCCTATAGGGATGCTGGGGAGGGACTCTTCATTAGGGACTGTACTGATAGGACAAGGGGTAATGGGTTTAAACTTAAACAGGGGAGGTTTAGATTGGATCTGAGGAAGAAATTCTTTACTGTGAGGGTGGTGGGGCCCTGGAATGGGTTGCCCAGGGAGGTTGTGAATGCTTCATCCCTGGTGGCGTTCAAGGTGGGGTTGGACATAGCCTTGGATGGCATGGTTTAGTGGGAGGTGCCCCTGCCCATGGCGGGGGGGTTGGAACTCGATGATCTTGAGGTCCTTTCCAACCCTTACTATTCTATGATTCTATGATTCTATGATATTCTTGAAACAAAGGTATTACTCCATGAAGTTATAAATGTTTCAGATTCATGTGGTTCTTTCATAACCCTAGTTATTCATGAAAAAAAAAAGGGGGGGGTTTGACACAGCTTGTGAAAATACAACTAATTCTTGCAAAATGAAACTTTATTCTAAAATGTATCCAAAATTGCAAGACACAAGCACCATTAAACAGATAAATAGACATATATTTATGTACAGAGAGCATCAAACACAGAACAATTGTTAATATAATTCTTATACCATTTTAATGAGTATCCATCAATAAAACTTTACAATTTAAAGAAGACTTTTCAGTTGCAAAACAATTGTAAAATCATATGTATAAATTATGTTTACTACAATTCCAATAACAGAAGCAAAGTAAAATACAAAAATAATAATCAATACTGCAAATTCAAATACAAAACCCAAAGTAATGCTGCACAGGTACATATGTACACTGGATGAATTCATGCAGCTAGGCAGTGCAACAAATCAACTGCTGAGTTTAACTTATCACAAATGGCACAAGCATGTTGGCAAACAGAAGAAAATATATTTTTGTAATAAATCATAGTGCATTTTGAAGTTAGACTTTATAAAATGATTGAGTGATACACTTCTAAAATTCCCCATGTGATCTGAGATTCCCCAACTCCTCTCCTGCAAAATAAAATACAAATGACAAAAGCTAAAAAAAAAAAAAAAACCAACCCACTGTAGTACAGAGTCTGATCTACTGGTACCATCTTGATTTTATTTTTTTAAATTCTTGGTATCAGGCTTGTTTGCAAGTGTCCGTGTCCACAGAGACATGTATTACTCTTTGCTACCACATGTAAATCTTCATGCTCCAATGCTATCTCCATAAACTGAATCACACAGGATGCTTAGACTGCACTGGTTCAAAGAGACACAGCTGAGCCTTGAAAAAAAAACCTCTTGAATCCCTGTGAAGTACAGAGAGTAAAACGGAAGGTAGAGAGCCCTTGTTATTACTGAATCTCCTATCCCCAATTACTTTAATTACATAAACACAGAAAACATAAGAGGATTTTATGGCTTAGATGAAATTTCTGCTGATTTGCTGGGCATGTGCAAGGCCCTTTCACAGTGCAGAAGGCTACAGTGTGTTTTGGTTGGTGAAAGGAAGCCTCAGGTGACTGTGTAGAAAAATACTTCTGTGGTGAAAACAAGTTAAAGAAACAAAATCAAAACAGAACTCATTGAAAACTGATTTCTTGTGTAACTGCAATACTAAAACATGGCTGTTCACCTTTCAGTTCTGCTTTGGTTGAACATGTAGATATAACTGAGGTTCATACCTCATTGAATATTACTGATTAAGTGTCAAAATTAAATGAGATACAATTACACAGTCCTTAGAATTTTAAAAGTGATAAGCACACTCAGTGTTTTTACTAGGAAGTTACTGCTGAAATGCTACATTTCTTTGCTGAGAAGACATCAATTTACAGCAGTCTGTAAACTACTGAAGAGTTGATCCCTGCATCCTCTGCACTCCAAAACCCCCTTTCAAACCATCACTAACTTTCAAGTTAATGGGAATTTCGAGCAAAAAAAGGATGCAGAAATACACTTACATTGGGTAAACCATGTAGCAATTTATACAGCAGCATTTCTAAATTCCCAGCATGCAAGTACGTGTTAACAGAGAGGCTAAGAGACGGCATGCACTGCAGTGACATGTCATTGTGCTTATGTCTGATAAGTATCCTATAGCATTTTCACTCGGGAAAACATAAAGATTAGCCCCAGAAGATTCAAAACAGCCAGCATGAATGAAGCCATCAGCTGCTATTTTGAAAGCAAATATTTGTACTTCTAGTAAAGAACACTCCAAGAGGGAAGAGGTTAGTCTACTTGTAGCTTATAGATACTGAAGCTGAAGAAAATTACAAAGGCATGATACAAGCCTGTATTTGTTGTAAATTGCACATGCTCATATATTTTTGCTCATACACCTTGAGATACTGAATGGCAAAATAGTAACTGAAGATGCAAGTGTTAATGGAAAGTTAAGTACTGAAAATAAATAATTGCTGCAGAAGATACATTTCTACTTTTCCTGGGTGGTGAGCTTGCTCGCCTTCCCTCCATTGGCTGACAATACCCATCAAGATACTCAAGAACATGGTGATCCACTGAGAAAACTGGAAGAGTGTCAGACAACAGACCGAACGGCTTTATCCATCTGAAAAGTTGTCAAAAAGCGAAAAGTGGCTGCCACAGCAGTTTTCCCCACTGCAACTGTTTACCTGTGGCCCAGAATTCACTGAGAACCCACAGTCAGTCACTGGAAATTCACACCCATCTTCACGCAGAGATGAGGCTAAGATAATCCATGAACGTAAAAGTTTTGGTCAAGTTCAGCACTTGAAATATTGAACAACAGAGCAGGGGATTGTACTAACATATCATAAAAGAAATTCCTCAATTCTTCTATTCATAGCTACACCAGATGCATATAATTTTCAACACAGAATGACTTACGACTTGGGAAATAAATCTATCAGTACCGCTCCTGTTAAAACTTGCAAAAAAAAAAAAATTACACCCACTTTTGTGTGATGAAGTTATATGGCAACTTCAGCTGCTGTCTCAGGCCCAGCTGTGAGAATGTGGACTCTTCATAAAGGTGACAAGGTGCAATTTTTAATCTTCAACTGTTCCTTAGCTTTCAGCAAGAATCAGTACAACTGCTCTTACGATTTTGTACCAGCAGTTAATGAAGAAATATAAGCAAGTTAAACTAGAATAATGTAGATGTTCAGTGAAAGCACGAGGTGGAACCTGCTGTAAATTTACTTTGCTAACTCACAGTAACACTGATACAAAGATCCACTAGTTTCCAAACCAGCATGTGAAATCATATAGATGCACTGCACGTTTACAAAAAATCGCCACCATAAACTGCCATTACTGCCTGTATTCTCACAATCCTAACTGAGGATCTTCTAGATTTATTCCTTGAAGTTCCCAGGAATCTTTAGCCATCCCAAGAAATGTATCAACATCAGTACCTTCACTGCAATCTCACTAGTGCTTAATTTAAAAGCATCATATGCTATGTCTGGTGTTGATTCATCTGTGCAATGGTTTCGTCCTATGTTGCTTTCAGTGAATGAATCAGTGCAGGGAAAGAGTGAGAGTGCGACTGATACTTTTGTGTACAGGGATGTGAAGCCTTGGATTCATTCCACCTAATTGTAGGCAGTTAAAAGCATGCAGGTTTCACCATTGGAGAGGGAAATCTTCCAGAGGCATATACTCTTCTGTTCCACCTCTGACTTACAGAATAGACACAGGCTGGTAATTTTTAGGCAGCTGAAATTAAGCTAGGATGAATCAGGCCACAGTGGGGAGCAGAAACATGCCTGATGTGGTACAATGTACTGCCATTACAAAACACAGCCTGTCAGACTTGTCTGAGGCTCCAAACCAGATATACTTTTTGGTTAGTGACCCACACAATCCTTGCAAGCTCACCAGTCTCGCAAGGCTCTTTTAAAAGATGAAACAGTAAGACTTGATTTTATGACCTTGGTTTTATGAGCTGGGCAGGGTGTCGGACCTTTCATCAACACAGGCTACTGCCCTTCTGAACACATCCCAGAGGCTGCTTTTTAATGTTTCACATAAGGTCTGGAGAAGTTTGCAGTTGGAGTGGTTACTCATCCCAATTTTCATTACATTATCATTAATGTAAATCAAATCAACACACACACGTCAGTGTATTTATGATGTTGTGGGAATTTTTTATCTCTATGCTTTTGAGCAATTTTGGCATGGCATGTATTCACTCTCTACAGTAGATGGTGATAGTGAAGCACACACTGAGGAGAAATATGGGTGTTCAGAAATACACATTTGTGAGACCCCCAGTATTATCAGTATTAATGCTTAAGGTCAGAGGCAGTATCAAGTTTTACATGTATTTTCTATGTTAATATTTATATTGACAAATTTAATTTGTGCTGGTTTGGAAAACTGCTGAGGTTTTCTTTACTTCCAGAGACCAGAGTGTGAACATTAGTTTCATTTCTGATATTGAAAGTCATTCTTTTTCTAAAATACACCTGCCTAATCATTCAGATGTGACCTGCAAATACTTGAGATTATGGGATTGGGATTCCCGTGGTGTTCTTTTTTTTAAAGGGCTGAAATAATCTGTAGAAATTTTTTTTTTGATCTTAGAAATAGAGGGAATTTATCTACACACTGGCTTGGAAGCATCAGAAACATTTATTGAAAGTATTCAGTGTGAAAGCGTGAAGGTGCAAAGTCATTAACAAAGACTGCCTTTATTCAAAATATTAACCTACACATTTAAACAATCAATAAAAACATGTAAAACACAGATTTAAAATAATCAAAGTAATTATCCCCTTCAACTTTCCCACCTTTTTTCACTTTTCTCATTACTGTCTTTCATTCTAGACAGGACTTGAATGTCAGAAACCAGCAAAGAACACACACACATTTTCAGGTCTTTGTTGTATATCATAAAATTGTAATAAAAAATAATCCAGCATCCAAGAATTCGGATTATTTTTCTATCTCCATAAACAGACAAAGAATTAAATTCTCCTTAAAACACTGCCACACATAAAACCCGTGGTGGCTGGGGACAAGGACACAATACAAAGGCAGTGCTTTATCCCTTGCATACCCTAAGAGATGGTTTTCTGTCCTGGCACTGACGCAGTGGAAAAGCAGACACTTCATATCCGGCACGGAGCAATGAAATGGACTAACCTGCAGCTGCCTGTTGTCTTCTAAAATCCAGCCCCCAAAAGGGTATGAGCTGGGTTGAATTCTCTTACATTTAATATTCCTGCAAATGGCTTATATATCTGCTGTTTGAAGTAAATTCTGAAACCACTAGGTGTGCTTAACAAAAACCTTTTACCTATATGTGAACAGGAAGTTTTGAGGAGAGAACAAGTACTGTTGTAGCATAAAATACACATGGCTGTACAATCAAACGCCACCTCTTGCTTCGAAACAATTTACAGTAGTAAGCAATGGTGACAAGGCTTCTTACACAAAACCTACAGGAATTTACATAATATGCATGGATCACTGAGGTTATAATGCCAGCAGTAGACTACACAGAGTATCTTGTGCAATGTGAACAAAGTTGACTATAGTTTACCAATACTTTAAGTAATTCACATAAATATGCTAACCCACCAGCTATCAAACCCTCCTCCTCTTCCCACCATAAACAAGTGTTTGCCAGATGCATATACAGCAATCCATAGAAAAAATCTATTTGTTTTTATGGTTTTAGGCAAACATGCATGAAATAGATGCACTGCAACATTTTTGCAAGGGGATACTTGCCACAAAAAAAAGCCCTCAAAATTGGCCTCTAAGCATATACAGCATTTTAATTCACGCTTCTCAAATACCCACTACAAGGCTAAAAAGTTTATTTTATGGATAATAAAAATTTACTTGCTTCCCAACTAACAGAAGGCTCCAGCTTCCACTTTACTCATGCCACTCTTCCATGTCTGTATTTTAGCCTTAGTTTAGGAACTTGTATTCTCTTCCTTAACCGTCAATGTACTCATTAATGTAAATTAATGTAATCATTAATGTAAATCAAATCAAAGCTACAAGTTAATCAGAAAAACTAAAATAAATGGGGGAACAGCTTATATTTGCTTTTGAACATCATCTTTATTGACAACAATTTAGCAAACACAGCTTTGCTTTTCTGCTAAGCTGTTGGACACGACCTATGCTCCTGTTACAGATGGACTTTGACACCCACTAGAAGGGCATTCGCACTTTGCTCATCTGTAACAAAAAGTGTGGCTGGTGGATTGCCCCAGGACCACAACCTGCCTGAATCAAAAAGACCAGCCTTTCTGCTGGGGATTACAGACTGCAGGATCAGGATGCACCTCTGCTTTAAAAAAGAGAGCAGCTACTGAACCCTAGCTACCAGTTTTGCTGATAACAAGCTTGTTGCCAGTAACGTACTTTCCAAGCTATGACAGTAAAAACTCTACTCCAATTACAGATCATCTGTTTGGATTTTATTTCCTTCCAATCTGCATGGTAAATATCAGCTTTTGTTTCAACCTACTTTATGTCATTGCTAGAAATCATCTTATCTAATGTGAGTCTGTGAGAGGCTACCTTTCCTAATCCTGAACAGTAAGAGCTCTCAGGATGCTGCACTGCCACTCCACATTTCTTGTTATGCTCGATGTCTCTAATTAAACTCTCTGTAGTAGGGCTGTAGATAGAGATTTGAATAACTTTCTGTACATTCATTGGATCTTATTTTTGTGCAGAGATCTGGGACAGTATATTTAATAGGAAAATCCAAATAAGAGAGAAAAAAACATTAAGATGAAACAACAGAAATGAAACCTACAAATATCCAGTTCATCCAGTTGATAATTTGGCTCCTCAAGGATTGGAGCAGTTGTTCCATAGCAATAATTCTTCCCATCAAAACCGACTGCTGATGATTTCACTCTATAAGGACAAACATAGGTTTGGCCATGGTTATTGTTATAATTCCCTCCTAATCTGAGGAACTGTATATATCTCTGTAACAGACCAAACTTCTAAATTGTATGGTCTATTTCCTGGTACACCCAGGGTATTGAGAAAAGGCATCACCTTTCAAAAATCCCCATGTTTTGTGCTGATTCTCTGTGAAAACTGATGCTAAACTGCCAGAGTTTTCTGTTAGCAAAATTATTCTTCTTGTCTCAGCATTGTAAAGTCTTGAAGGATCCCCATACCTAACTGCAAGAAGAATTGTACAAGTTCTCAAGAGAACAGCGAGGTAGCATACAAATACCTTGTTTCTGAGTGCACATCTGGTGGATATTAATCACCAGTCCTTAATTACTAGACCCTGTGAACAAGCCTGCTTGACCACTCATTTACTCTTCTGAGAGATACAACCACAGAACCCTGCACAGCTAAGGGGCACCCTGAATCTCCCACGAGATACTGTGAAAACACGCAACAGACAAATAAAATATTTGTGAATTGGGCTCTTACAAAGTCATACATTAAGCAATCCACTTTTTGGCGTGTGGAAGGAGCTTTCAACATAAAATTCCAGCTGTAACTAGGCAGTAAATTTCATTTTGATCTGTTTTTCCCAAACCCACATCTTTCAACATATATTTATGATGCTGAATTCAAATAAATAAAAGGGGGTTTTCTTCCTCAGTTTCTTTCTCACATAGAAATTAAATAGTGGCTATAAAGTGACCATTTCAAATTATAACTGCAAATTGCATTTTTATTAAATGTGAACATGTGCCCAAGAAAACCCTTATACATTTTTATGGCAAGTTTTCCCATTACATGAGAGGCTTTCTTACATATTTTAAGCTTAAATTGAAAGAACACTGACCAAACAGAAGTTTGGACTAAAACTGCAAAGCTGTTAAGCTATGTTGAGGGAAACTATGGCTGCACAATTAAAAACAAGATGGAAGGACAAGTTCACAAAAATAACTCATGTAGTAGTGAGCAATGCTCTAATAAAATAAGAAACAGAAGAAAGCCAAATCTGTTCTGCATATCAGTACTACCAATACATAAACATAGTCCTGCACTGGTAGAATCTTTAAAATAATGTCTGCTTAGGGAAGACTAAATTTGAGCTTCTAGACTATTCATGCACAAGTATGGTTACAGTGTATTAGCAGTCCCACTTTCCTGAAGGATGCTACTTGTATTCTTAAATGTAGTTAAAATTAACCAAGTGCAGGCTTAATTTCAAACAACTCTGCCCATGTTTTCAGGATCAGTGTTTCAATGTGCTGAACCGATGATTTGGTACTGTATTTTTTTTCTCCCCAAGATAACGACACTGGCAGACAAATTGCACACATGCACTTAAGGCAGTATTTCAGATTAAGACCTTTTCTTGGTTTTGGTTTTGGTTGTTTTTTTCAGGTTGAGACATCAATTTCATAATTTTAACAGACCCCTTGTATTTTGCTCTGTGTATTCAGTTAATATGTCTGCCAAATGTCACACCTCGGATAAATTGCATATTTCATCCAGAGCAGGGTAAAATCCTACCAAAAAAATGACCTTATGTGAGTGGTTTCATCTGTTTCAGCAGGACAACTGTCACGCACAGCAGCTTACAGGGCTGTCAGGAAAGTAGAGGAAGCTGCACACAGTAACATTTAAATCTAACTCATTTATTTCTGAGTGCACTGAATCTTTATAGCTGTTTCATATCATTAAATCCTGAATTAGATCCTTAAGTGTGATCACCCTGAAGAGAAATGAGCTGTCACTGTTGGAAGAGTATTTTTGAGTTTTATTTGAAATATGTGCTTTTGTCAGGATTCTCATCTTTTGGGCCTGACCAAACCTAAGTGGATTTGTGACAGAAGCCATGGCATTTCATCACTTACAGTGAATGAAAGAGAAATAAATTCACCTGCAATAATCTCTCCTTTTTTTTTTTTTTTTCCTTTTTCATTGTTAAGCTCAATTTTACATTCTCCAAATGCAAATGTGTAGGGTCAAATCTTGGAAGACTCCAGTCCTTATTTAGCTACCACAACAAAAAAGAATCAAAGCGGACTAGGAACAGGAGATAACACTTAAAAATAATTAACTGAGCTGAGAAATAGAAATTGCTGCAATATGCATCAGCTGAAAATTCATTTTGACTGGCAAAGGGAAAAAGAAGAGTAAAATGTTCAACACTGAATACTGGAACAGCTGGTCCCTCATTAAATTACCCATCTAATTCCAAATCATCTTTACAGGCAGTATTTCATTTGCAAGCCACAGAACAGGGGAAGATTCAAATGATTTCTAGACAGTTCAAGACACTGTCCTTTTGACACATGAATTGCTATACATAAAGAAGCAAGACTGTTCCCTTCTTCCTAGTTTGAATTATTTGAAATAAATAAGCAGCCTACGTATTTATTGTTGTGTATTCCCGCTGCAAGGGAAAACAACATCTTGGGACATGCGGCATTTCATTCTACATTGAGGCAAGCAGGCTGGTTAAGTCTGAAAGTTGTTGCCATCTCTGAGTGTGTGACCCACTGCTGGTCTGGGCTCTGCAATCAGAAGGATTTCCAAACAAAAAATGGCAAATGTGGCCTCAGCACAGGCTGATGGAGGATCCTCTGATCTGGAGACTGTCACTCTGAGATGCCCTCGAGTCAAGCTGAGGCACATTTATGTCACAGGGCAGCATGTCAAAGACTCAGTGTTATTCAATGTTATTGCCATGTTTTTTACACGCACCAAACTCAGTGTACAGTGGAGGGGGAACACAAGAGTGCAACTGCATTTCTTCCTCATGCTCCTGCAATTAAGAAAATAATATAACCCCTACATGCAAATATCCAGACATTTTTTTAATGTGCATGTCAAGGCACATGCTTTACATGTGATTCATACGGCTGCTTCTTTGCCCTAAATCTGGTTCTTGCCTACACAGGAATTAGACATGGAGATGAAATCTGGGTAAGAACACTCCTTTTCATAGGCTTATGATGCAGATAAAATTTCAGTGTGAAATTCACAAGTGAATCCTAATTTCAACTGATTTGTACAAGGACAGACTATTTGCCAGAATTCTCACAGTATGAGACATCCATTACTCCCTATTTCTGCTACTCTAAGGTTTCATCACTTCTGTTTTTAAAAAGTCTTACTTCGATTTTCCCTGAAAGAACCATTTACAGGACCATGATCTAACCCTCTACTCTGCTCTTGTGAGACCCCACTTGGAGTATCGCGTGCAGTTCTGGTGTCCTCAACATAAAAAGGACATGGAACTGTTGGAACAAGTGCAGAGGAGGGCCACGAGGATGATCAGGGGACTGGAGCACCTCCCGTATGAAGATAGGCTGAGAAAGTTGGGGCTGTTCAGCCTGCAGAAGAGAAGGCTGCGTGGAGATCTCATAGCAGCCTTCTAGTATCTGAAGGGGGCCTATAAGGATGCTGGGGAGGGACTCTTCATTAGGGACTGTAGTGATAGGACAAGGGGTAATGGGTTCAAACTTAAACAGGGGAAGTTTAGATTGGATATGAGGAAGAAATTCTTTACTGTAAGGGTGGTGAGGCACTGGAATGGGTTGCTCGGGGAAGTTGTGAATGCTCCATTGTTGGCAGTGTTCAAGGCTGGGCTGGACAGAGCCTTGGATGACATGGTTTAGTGGGAGGTATCCCTGTGCATGGCAGGGGGTTGGAACTACATGATCTTAAGGTCCTTTCCAACCCTAACTATTCTATGATTCTATGATTCTATTTATTACTGTGTTAATAAAGAGAAATCTACATAAAAATCAAGTGTAGAGAAAATATCCTGCATCACTTAAAATAGAATTCCTCCTAGAGCTGGACAAGTTCTGACATCAGTAATGCTGTTGTGTAATAAAGGTATAAACAACCAGTTACGTTACACACTGGTATCTAATGTATTAAAAATGTAAATGGGAGTAAGTTAATGCATGAAAATAGTCTTTCCACATTAATGCTCTAGATATGTTGGAAATCGTACAAGGATTTATAATCGAAAGAAAGAAGTGAACAAGCAAAGAGCATTATGCGTATTAGAAAAAAAAAACGAAACCAAACCAACAGCCAAAAGGACACCTATAATTTTTAAAGTTGAATATTTATCACATAAGACTGCTTTCTTATAGTTCAGCTGCAGAAAACTGTGTATGGTATTATCACCTGGGCTTGCCAATGCACATGCAAGTAACTCTACTCATGTACGAAAGCATAGGGATGTAAGCATCCCCTACAGAAAGCAAGATGGCTGGGTTTCCTTATATCTGATTAAAATTCTAGCAATTAAGATATTCAAGATTAAGAGTATTCAAGGAGATTTTCCAAATCTACAACTTTGTAGGCTTGCACATCTTTTGTTCCCCCTGTCTGTGGGACTATGTAGGCATGAGAGATGCCGGACATACCTAGTAACTAGCAGTGAAGGACAGGCTATAAGAAGCAGGGCCTGATCCTGTTCATTTTGAAGCCAGGAATGTATTTGCCCAGATTAACACTGCAGGATCAGTGTAACAGTATTATAAATGTTTTGATATGTATAAATGGTTTGGAAAAGAAATGGAAAGAGGAAACAAAGACATGATGGCAGTAAAAAAAATTGTATTGAAAGGAGTTTGAAAGAGCCACAGAAGAAAACGTATGTGCCTGAAAGGATGTTATACTCTTCTATATAAACTAAGATAAGATATTTCTCAAATTTTATTCAATATGTGCTGGCAGTTGCATTTAAGGTGCTTCTCTGCAGAGGTTTAATTTAATGGTCAGATGTCCATCCTGAACAGGTGCCTATAAGCTAAAATATTGCAGACAATGCAAAATTCAGAAAGAAGGAAAAAAAAAAATCAATATTTTGATTAATCTAAAACCTCACTCTGATTAATAACGCTACAGCGGCACATACTCTGTCATGTAAGAGAGCCCTCAATGATACCGTCAGGTGGTCACTGGACACACTGCTTGCCTGCTGGAGCTCCAGCTTAGCTCAGGACAGCACAGGGGTTCCTGGAGATACAGAACAGACCCCACGCTCATTCAGCAGTGTAAGACCTCACTCTGTGGCACACCTGGTGCATGAATGGGCTTTGGCACTTGATGCATAGTCCAGGTGTATGCTTTTATGTTAGTCCAGTGGCAAGTGAGCACATGGCTGGGCACTAAAGTCCTTCTTTGGAAGACTACCATGGATAATACAGGCGTCAAATGCAGGCTGCAAGGACACCTGGACTTTGCAGTGCACTGGGGACACAGCCACTGAAATCAGTGCTATCAGTGACAACAGCAAACGATCTGAGGAAATTAGATCTGATTTTTGTGTTTTTGTAATTTGAATCAATAGCAGGGGCTTCTAGCATCTTTTGGGACAGCAACGGAGTGTTTTACGAAGATAAGCCGGCGAATGCAACCTGCATAATCACTGGGAATTAAGTCCACAAAATCATGTAATGACTATGTAGTTTGTGTTTACAACTAATCAAAGTAGTTATTATCACTTAAAAGTGACGCTGCCAAAATCTTTGATATTTTAAGATCATTTTAAGCCTCCAAGAGTTTCATCTTTCAATAGCCCTAACGAGAGAGTAACAAGTGTTACACCTTTCAATTTTCATGTATTATATATATTATATTCGTATTAGACACATATATGTAAATAAAAATGAGCTAGGAGATTGTAGTATTCCTTGCACATCCCATTGTGTGCAGCTACTATCACAAGGAGTCCATTACATGCCTTTCCTTATTGTAAGTTCATGAAAAAAAGTCCTTGAAAGCCTTCACAGCCGTCCGTAGCACATCTCAGAACTGATCCTCCAATGTAAGTGGCTCTTCTATATGCAAAGTCCAAAAAGGGGACTTTGTTTTTTGTCTGTGGCATGAACTTTTTGTTCAGCCTCTTCCTGGCCTCATTGCTGTTCATCAACCTTTTGATCGCTACACAACTGATAACTTTTGTTTTCTTGGGGGAGCTGGAAGTCATTAGGAACTACATGTGCCATAACCTTGGTTTTAGAGCTTTGCCTGAAGAGGCATGGGATTGCTTCAGAAACACTTCCTTTACGACCATATGCCCTTTCTCTATTCTGTCCTCAGCTTTCATGTCTAACATAGGCTGACCTCCTTATAAAATGGTCCACACTGTATTTTCTCTTCTGCTCATCGCAAAAATGAGACCCTCACAAGGCCAGCAGTCATAAAAAGTTCACTGCATCATTTTGGCTGAAAAAAAAAAAAAAAAAAAGAGAAGAAAAAGGTTGTTTACTGAAAATTTTGAGGGAATTATTTCTGGTAATGTGATGAAAAATACACGCCCGAATAGTAGGGTGACCTGATTTTCTGAATGGGCTTGGGAAATGCTGTTTACAGTAGGATTGTTACCATCTCATTGAGAATCAGTGAAAATGGGAAAATATAATTGTTAGAAAAGGTTTTGGTGATAAGGACTCTACTGCACAACCACCCCTATGGAAGATCATGCTAAATACAAAACTCATTACCAAGGGCAGAAGAAGCCCTGACTTTTTATTGCTAGATTCTATAGCAATTGGAGCTCACTTACAGTAACCTTATAGTACTCTATATAAACTGAGACTCTTGTATCAAATTCAGGCTTCCATTTAAAATAGATATTGCAGATACTAGGCTTCAATTAAAGAAGAAAACCCTCAGTGCTTCTTTTTTTAAAGGCAAAGTATAAAAAAAAATCCCCAAACTAAATGAAAATTATTAAATTTCTCAAAAAAATTTAAGTTGAGCTTTCTTCTATTTCTTGAGACAGTACATTTTGTAATTCACAGGGTAACTGGTATCAAACACAAGTTAATGAAAGCTCTTAGAAGCAATTTCATTCCTATCTATAATGGCAGACATTAACAAAATCAGAAGAATTTATCATTTGAGTTCACCATAGAAAATAACTTATAAAGCAGTGACATATGCAACATAAAACAGTTCAGGAGGGGAGAGGGAAAGAGAATTTTTATAATTAAAATGTAAATGTGGAAAAAAAAAAAAGGAATAAAAGTCCCTACTCCTCATTTCTAGCTGTCATGTCATAATATTTTACAATGTCCTGCAGGTCTGTGTATGTATGTGTGTATTTCTGTATCACACAGACATACATATATATAAACCCACACATGTACATACACAGATAATTGTCTGCAGTTCCATCTTGGGCAGTTCTCTTAATACCACTCTTTATGGTTGTCTCAATCATGTTTGGGACCCACTTTCTTGACAAAATGGGGGAGATGGTAGAAAAAAAAAAAAAATGTGTGTCTGATTGTGTCTGAGATCCTTTTGTTAAACTGTACACAGGAACGAATAATTTTCTTCTGCAGTAGCTCTCTGAAGAGGGCCAACTCACTGTGGTCTTCATGGCGAGACTTGTTAACGGATCACACACTCATTGTCATGCTAGGGGAGTACTGGAAAAAGAGGAATCCACATTTTAACAACCATTTTTCCCGCCCCCAGGTAACTGAACCCAGTTCTGGGCCACAGCAATGGGTTCACATGTCAACATGTTCTTTGAACTTCCTCCTAAAATTGTCCTGTAGCCTGAGGCTGTAGTTCAATTTGTGGTATTATAACTTCTGTGATACTTCTCTCATTACGCGAAAGTACAGCTATTGCTGATAAAGACAACTTTCTTGAAGAGTGTTTTGGTCTTCCCTGGGTGGTGTGGTGAACCAATACCTCACTGATGCTTTCCACACGTTTTCCTGGTCAGTGCTGGATACTGGGGGGATTTAACTTATCTCAAGAAGACCAGTTGTATTTATGGTTATCTGAGGCACATAAATATTTTGGAGAGCTTTCTATTACTTCATGGGAAGAAAGGAGTAAAGGTCTGTAAGACTGGAATTAAACTAGGCTTTTGGTCTGCATTATCCTGTATTACCAATTTTAGGAGGCAAACTGTATCAAGGTTCAGTGGTCATTCTGCTTTATGTGAAACAAAAATTGAATCACCACATTACGTTATTACTGTAACACAAATTGAACTGCAGCCCTTATACAATCTATAGTTTCCCTCAAGTTAGCCGTACTTCATCACAGTAATCAATGGGACACCATAATACCTGGAAGTGCGTATCTATATGCCTAATCTGTTTTTAAATTGAAAACTGCGGACTGCAGCAACACTTAATTTGGCCTAAAATCTTCTAAGTAAAGGAAAATGTTCAAATGCAAGAAGTATTAGCATTATGAAAACTGATATAAGAAACAGAAAGATGAATTTGTCTTTGCAAGAACAGATACACAATAAACATACTGCCAAAGCTATAGTTTCAAGCTGGCCGTTTCCAAACAAGCATATTACAAAAAAAGCATCTTGGATAGGTCTTCCCAGTCATGTAAACTATATAGAATGGACTATTTGGGTATGGTAATGGACCACTTAGGTAAAGTCTATTTATCCCTTGTCATGTCTCTGATGTTTTGACTGCTTTAGGGCTACTTCCATCATGTCCTGCCAAGCAAAAGAATATGCTTATCTTTAGTCACAGAGACCAGCTCAAATGCTTAAAGCAAAGCCTATGTTTAAGTGATTTCCTGTACTGAGCTAAAGTACCTGAGTAAATCACTTTGGATAAGTAATCAAAAGATAACTAAATGTGTTTGTGATTTTGAAGTTATTATTAGCCAAGCACTGTTCCCCACCCCCAACCAAAACTCTTGGTGGACAGTAAACTTGCATGAGAAAGACTTCATAATAACGCCTACTCTAAGTATCCAAGTAATAAAATACAAATCAGAAAGCAAAACAGTTCCAAGGACTACAATGTGACTCGTGTTAGAGAGGAACCCATACCTAAGTGCACATGGCATGTATAATGCGTGCCTTGTAGTCATACGTCTCATGTAAAACCTTGGGAAAACTGAGTCCCAGGTTTTTCCAGATAGGTAAACAACATCTAGGTGCACCTAGAATCCAGGAAGTGCCTGACAAAACTGATCTACTTTTGGGTACAACTGATGTCCTTTCCATGATCTCAGTTTGCTAAACTGGCTTGCCTGCTGATCAGACTGCCTGCCCGCTGATCAGACTGCCCGCCCGCCCTCAGTACAAGCAAAGTATGCCAAATTGAGAGTCAAGGATTACATTTAATGGAGGTTCTATGATGACTGTTTTTTTTGGCAGATGTTGAAACATCAGCCTTTTTGAGTTGTAAAAAACATTTTTCTTGAATACGCCACACAAGCGGAACATGTGAACATGTGCCCTCACTATGAAGACATCAACAGCTAACATGCAGAAAGTCTACCTCTTCACTAGGTTAAAAAAGCAAACCCACCCCCACGCCCAATCTGATTACCATTAAATTTGCCTTGAAATTCAACTGTTTTGTGATCAGACAGTTTACTTGTCATAATATCTGAACTGAAGTTCACCACAGTTAATGAAGTTGCACTCACTTTGGGCAGCAGTGATTTCCAATAATAATAGAAGTGTTGAAGTCACTCAGCACTTCTGAAAAATCAGGCCACTCCTATTTAGGAACCTAAATATGGATTTAGAAACCCAGCTTCAGACACATGAGTATGAAAACACCATGGGCTTGCTCTGTAATGTAGTTTATACCACATTTTGCTGCGTCAAGCTTTTCCCATTTCAAAAAGCCTGAATGAACACTAGAGCGAACCTTTGCTTTTTCTGCCTCTAATAGGACACTGCTTCTTTGCAACATGAGATCTACCCGTGCTCTGATCATATCCTTCAGTGAAAATCCTGTTCCAAAAGGCATTCCCTACAAAACACATTGTTTGTGAGGTGAAGGCTGGGCAGCCACACATAGAAAACACTCAGATGTAAGGATCTGTTGACTATGTGTATTTAGGCTGCTTGGATATTGCCTAAAAAACACTCATTGTGCACTACTGAATACGTGATGCATAATTGTTACTGTTTAACAGATATTTCAGTGATAACTGACCTCTTAATCTAGAAATTTCTATAGTAAATCTACACTTCCCGCATTTCCCAGTTTCAGCTCAACTTCTAGCAGTCCTTTGCACAATGTTTTCCCAAATCCATAAATACTGTAATTTTAGAACCTAGTAAGAATGTGAGGCACAGTACTGCATTAGAAATAACTACAAAGCTGTTTGTTATTGCTGTATTTTTTCTTTTTTTTAAACACAATTACAGAGCTAAAGGTTCACAAAGTAAAAGGAAATAACAAAACAAACAAGAAAACAGGTAAAGAAATACTTACGCTCTCACTCTGAAAAGGGTTGAGGAAGTTTCCACCCATCTCACCATCATCTCTGGGAGTGCCAGGCTGATTACTCATGCTCATATTACTGGGAGAGTTCTGTTAAATAAGATTTTAAAATACAGAATAAGTTTTGGAGACTGCAGTCCATTTCTCAGCTTCACCAATTTCAGCTTTACATGATACTGTAATGCACTAAAATGCACTGTGCAATGCATTGTGATTTTCAAAGATGAAAAATAAGCCTCTGCAGGTTTCTGCATGATTTGGTCGCTAATTTTAGCCTGTAAACTAATGCTTCCTAATGACCTAAAGCAAGAATTATTTACCTGCAATTCTTGCTCTCAAGTTATAGCCAGCATCTTCTAAAATCAGGAAGGTATCAATAGCTGCATCAGGATATGAGCCAGTTCTGTCACTACATTAAATCATGTGGCCAAATGCAGTGAAGTCTACGAGTGTGTGCCTTGACATACATGACTTAGAAATATGTACTTAAAGGTACACCTATGGATGGATCTGGTCTACACAGACCTTCACAAAGGCCTGTTTCTGGGGTCTTTCCTCATAGTGTTCACAGTTTATTGAAATATAGTTTCACAAGTAGTTCACAAGTGTTGTTCAAGTAGTAAACCTCTGGACACAATTAACACACAGCATTCGTAGGTAAAAGAGTTAACAAGAATCTTTCAGAAGATTCCTGAGTAACAGCTGGACACTGGACTGGGCTCACAAATCCTTTCACAGGAGGAGCTGCACTTTTGCCATTTGCTTGCACACATATTAATACAACACCATTTTAAGCAACGTTTTCAGTCTCTAGGTGTGACTGGCATACTAATAAATAATAACAATATACAGACTCATGAACATAAAATTCCTTTTTTCATTTGTTTTTTTTTTTTTATTTTTTTTTCCTTACAGAAGTGCAGAACCACCTTTGCAATGTTCAGCAAATGCTTTCAGGATTCAGTTATTTAAAGAAAGGGTGAAACAACATAACTGCCACAGAAATTATTCTGAGTCAATAGCCAATACATGATTATTGTAGGCACTACAATTAGATGTTTTTAGGAAGTTGATTGGCGGTACCCTACCATGCCTGGAGCGTGGGCAATTCTCTTTCCATCACTGTTAAGATTCCTACTTATAGATAATTTGTGATGGAAAAGGAGCAGTCAGGGAAATTGGGGAGTGAAGTCACGAATGTCAGCATGAAACATTTATGTCTATCACAGTTCTTCTGTTTTTCTTTTGATCCAGAAAATTGAATGCAATATTGCTGTTGACATTTTACTTATACAAATGCAAATCTGGTATGTCATAATAAATTCAACACAAACCTAGTGCAGTCAACAGGCAAGCTAAGAAATGTAACTCCAAGTACTGAACTTGATCAAAATGACCAAACCATAATGGCTGTCAGAATCCTAAGTGAATTTGTCCTCTTATGTTACTTCAATTATAATCCTCTACACTACATCTGTTAGCACAGAGACTTATTTAAAAACAAAACAAAACAAAACAAAACAAAGAAGTATTTTGCACTTTGAAAATACCTGCATGCAGTCTTCATTTAGTACAACTAAATCTGCAATAGGTCAAACTCTGAATGAAAAATTGGAAACATTAAAGAAAGATAAAGTTCCCTTCATTCCTTGGCACTTCCCTTAGAACTACAAAGGCTCTCTATACTGGCACTTTAAAGGTGTACACTGGAGTGCTCACTGAATAGAAAATGGGATAGGATAGTTATGACTTCTTCTGCATGCTCCTCTTTCACCATATTTCCCTGAGGGAAGATGACCATTTTCAGTCTGAATGGCTAGGTACGTATATGAGTTCACAGAATCATAGAATCATAGAATAGTTAGGGTTGGAAAGGACCTTAACATCACCTAGTTCCAAACCCCCTGCCATGGACAGGGACACCTCCCACTAAACCATGCTATCCAAGGCTATGTCCAGCCCAGCCTTGAACACCGCCAGCAATGGAGCATTCACAACTTCCCTGGGCAGCCCATTCCAGTGCCTCACCACCGTTACAGGAAAGAATTTCTTCCTCATATCCAGTCTAAACTTCCCCTGTTTAAGTTTGAACCCGTTACCCCTTGTCCTATCACTACAGTCCCTAACGAAGAGTCCCTCTCCAGCATCCCTATAGGCCCCCTTCAGATACTGGAAGGCTGCTATGAGGTCTCCACGCAGCTTTCTCTTCTGCAGGCTGAGCAGCCCCAACTTTCTCATCCTATCTTCATACGGGAGGTGCTCCAGTCCCCTGATCATACTCGTGGCCCTCCCCTGGACTTGTTCCAACAGTTCCATGTCCATTTTATGTTGAAGACACCAGAACTGCACACAATACTGCAAGTGAGGTCTCACGAGAGCAGAGTAGAGGGGCAGGATCACCTCCCTTGACCTGCTGGTCACGCTCCTTTTGATGCAGCCCAGGATATGGTTGGCTTTGTGGGCTGCAAGCGCACACTGCCGGCTCATGTTCATTTTCTCATCGACCAACACCCCAAAGTCCTTCTCCGCAGGGCTGCTCTGAATCTCTTCTCTGCCCAACCTGTAGCTGTGCCTGGGATTGCTCTGACCCAGGTGTAGGACCTTGCACTTGTCATGGTTAAACTTCATCAGGTTGGCATCAGCCCACCTCACAAGCGTGTCAAGGTCCCTCTGGATGGCATTCCTTCCCTCCAACGTATCTTGGTGTGTTTATTTTCACTTATGGGTTACATATAAAATTAATTACATAAGTGACATGCAAACATAACTTGTTTATTAGCATCTGAAATGCAGCTTCTAAGGTTGGGTCAAAACCCCTGACCCAAGCTTTTTGCTTTCTTCAGCCGTGTTCACTCTTTCTCAAACTGATCCTCAGATCTCCAGAAATCACTGGGCAACACGTCCATCAAAGACAGGTAAAAGCCTAACTAGCTGATTAACGTCAGACAATGAAGTTTGCCGTTCAGTGAAGTTAGTACTGCAGATATTTTGGGATCCACAGCTTGAAAAATGTTGAAAATGCTGCTTTGGCTCAACCACAGCTACTGTACCTTTAGCAGGAATTAATTTAGGAAAGCTCGGTTGCCTGCGTTATGCAAAAGGTCATACTATACAATGTATCAGTTCCTTTTCACCTTTGAATCTATGAATATAAATTTTAAAACTCACTAAGGCCTTGTCACATATATTTTATGTGATGCTCCACACTTTTGTTTATTCCTGGGGGATCTACCCCTGTTTAATCTTGCTCTGAGTAGGGCAAAGCTTTGAAATTCTGCAGTTGCTGGAGTACACCAGCCCCAAAGGTTCAAATTCCTGACATAAACACTTCTGTAGCAACTCCTCTGGGCTGCTTTTACGGCCAGTATGGGGTCTAGCCCTGTAGCACTGGCTGGGTTTCTTCAAAGCAAGAATGTCTGTGATGCCTGTACAAATTCTATGGGCACTGCAAGTATCACTAGTTATTAATGTTTATTTAATATGCATCATTTCAGCTCATTTACTTCCCCATCTCAATCTACTTCATAAAATCTTAATGTTTTGACATTCAGCCAATTACAATAAAGTCTTCTCTAGAAAAAAAAAGCTCTGAAATCTGTGAGACGGACTGATTCTACCGAGACTGGGTTGATTTTCCTAATCTCTTGGGAATGTACCATCTGCTCTTCTAACATGCATTTTACCCCAGTGATGCCCTGTGCCTGGACTTGAGCATCACACACCCCAAGCTATATTAAGTTCAGCGAACAATGCCCATCACTGGGACAGCATTTTTCTTTCAGTAATTTGAAAAAGGCATGCATCAAATGTGATTTCCATGAGTTATTTACTAAGGTTAACAAACTACAAGACTTCCAGATAAATTTGGTTCCAAGTTTTCAGAGCTCCTGATATTTGTATTAGCACATAGACTGATACTTAGTGAGTTGAACACAGGCTGTTAAAAATAACCCTATGGCAAGCTAATGGAAATGTTTTGGGTTTTTGCCTTAAAAAATGCTGCAGTTTGCAATAAAGATACTGAAGAAAAGCTATGGGTATTGATTTAAAAAATGCTGTACGGTTATATACTTATTGGAGGCTTTTACTGAATCCATCACTGCACATCTAAGCACAGCACAACTAAGGTAACACTGTCATTTCAATCCATCATTTTGCAGAGCCTAAAAATGTTATAGATATAAAAATGTACAAAAATACAGGATTGCTCTCTCACAGGAGCAGCAATGGCCTCGGACACATCCTGCATGCAGCTATTAAAAGGTGTTATGCAGATATTAAAAGGTCATTTTATCAATACCAAATAAGCTCATTAATTCCTACATTAATAATAACATATGTAGTAGCATTATTTTTATGGAAGAAGTGACACATTCAAGCACAGTATTATTTTTGTTGATGCAAAACCCCTTCAAGTTAAATTCACATTCATTTTCAACTATTTAATGGTTATACTATCAAAATAGTACTTCTTCTGAAACTACTTCTTATTCTAGCTTTTAGGAACTTACACTAATGATTAAGATTGCCTTACAGAAGTGACAAAAGTAATCATGCAGTGCATAAATGTAACATCCTAATGACATTTCCCCAAATTTACATTTAAATAGAATTGATTATTAGAACTACATTCATTAGTCTTAACAGTATGGAAGATTATAATATGATCAATCAGATTATGAACTGGACATAATTAATCACATTCGTTAATACACATTATTAAGCAGTAGGGACTAAGTCTACTTATACTCCCCATTTATTATGTTGTTATTGAATTTTCAATTAATACTGATGTTGTCTGCATAGCTTCCAAACAGCTGACAAGTGGAAAATGTAGATATGTAACAAAAAGCTCTGTAACAAAGAAAATATGTTTAAGACGAAACATTCTAAAAATTCCGAATATTTGATTATATACTTACTTTGGAAATACTGTCCATGTCTCCTGAGCCTTAAATTAAAACAGACATTTTTTTCAATTAGTTTTAAGCTGAAGGTAATCTAAGAATTTTTTTTTCCATAGTAAATATATAGTGTCACAGCAATATTTTAAAACATAACCAGTCATGCATCATCTCACTTCCTTCCCAATGTCTCTCTTACTAAAAGTTTACAGTCAGTACTGAACAATGTTAGCCTTTTCTCTGTGAACATACCGAAAAATGGAAAAAGAGTAAGGAAACACTTCTGATCTGTATCTGTTATTTGTGTGGCATCCTTTCAGGATGAGAGAGCCAGCATAACTCTAGAAACTAGGGTAGGGGTACAATTCATTTTGTGGTATTATCCACCAAGGGAGATGCTGCATTAGCTGTATTGAAAAAAAAAAAAAAAAAAAAAAAAGACCACTATTATCACTAAGTTCAGCTAGGGGGGTTTCATCAATGTCTTTGCTTGCAGAGGCCCTCTACTGAAATTGGCTGGAATGACTTCCTGTTTTGATTCATTACAAACACTGATGATGACAGTATCTTTCAGAAGAAAGCAGATGATCCTGAGGACCAGAGTAACAGAAATCAAGTGAAATTAAATATAACGAGTGCAAGACTATTGAATTTTTTTTCACATGCTGTAGCTCTCACTCTGGTAAAGCAAAGAAGAAATAAAACTTTAGGATGAATGTATCAAAAAAAGCATTTTTAGCATCAACAGAGAGTAAACAATTTTGGTCACCTATTTTCAGGAAATACATGTTCTACAAGAGTACTGAATACAAACCCAAAAGAGTAAGACAAATCAATCAAGAAAATGGGAGCTGTGGAAGAAGACTGAAATAGCTTACTATACTTAGCCAGGCAAATTAAGGCTGAGAAGGAACATGATTTCTCTCTATAAATACATCAGATACATAAATGTTATGAAGAGCTATCTTGTCAGAGCCCAAAGGATAAATTTTGGTGGAAATGAGGAAAAGATTTCTATCTAAACTTCAGAGCTATGAATAGATACCCAATAGAAAGGTTACAGTCAAAGGAGTTGGAGAAGTTCAAGATGGACCTTGACCAATTTCTCTGTCTGATTATAAGACGCAGCTGCCTACTCCAGCATGGGAATGAACGCAGAGGATCCCTTCCAACCCTCTTCTCCTCAAAGAACTCAGGTTCTAATTTAGATATGAAGTTACCCCTAGAAAGCAGTCATCATTAATTTGACTAAGCACTTCATCTCTTTCCCTGGAGAAAATAACTAAGCAAATGCTTAGATGCATGTAAAATCCTTCCATAACTGTTTCAATTCAATTTATTTTCTTTTAGCCAAAAATAATTCTCAGGCTGTAGAAACGTGACAGAAAAAGATGCTATTAGCTTTTACACAATTTTTAATTTCTTTGAATGCAATGTGCATGGTTTTTAATTAAAGCAACAACCAATGTTAGGGTTGTAATATGTAAAGAAAGGCTGTAAAATCACCAGGTGTCCTTATGCAAAGTAATCTAGGAATTTTGGGGACATGCTTTCCTAGAAAAAAAATATAATTCTATTAGGAGACAGATGCATACTGCTGAATTTTAATTACTCAGAACACGTCTACTAAATAAGGTTTGATAGCTGTTTTTTTTCTCAACCTGACATAGCCTCTTCAGATTTCTCCCTTTGTCCTACCAGTTTGTATTTCCTGTCTCACAACCTCTAGCTTTTGGGCTGTGAGTGACAGATCTCCACCCACCATGGAAGTATGGATTTAAGCCATGCGGAGTTTAGGTTAGCCCATGCCTGTGCTGGGAAAGTGACAAAGCTTTTCTTTGGGGATAACAGCAAGGGGAGCACCAGCAGCTTGGCTTCTGACCTGTGTTTAGCTTGCTTGGGTTTCTCCCCATGAAGGAAAACACTGCTCAGCAAAGTGTTGGTGGTGCCCTTTGTGGAGGCACAAGAGAACATTGCTGGTGGACCAGGGGGATAGAAAAAGAAAATCTAAAGAACTTTACAGCCTGAAGTTCCACCTTGTTGCCTGCATGACTGGCACCCCTTGGTGCAGACGGAAGTGAAGAGTACAACATAAGAACTCTATCCAGAGCTATTGGCCTCATGCTAGGGTATGAGCAGAAATAAAATCAGAGTATTTATTTACCTTGCAAGCATGGAAGAGGAAGGCATAAGTGCAATTTATTTAGCTGTGGTTTGCTTCTTAAAATCTCTTTCAAACATCTATCAGGCTTCCAGCAAAGAGTAAGAGCAGAGTTTGCTAGGATAGTCAGGAGATAAAGCAGTGTATATTTTGCACAGTTGTGCAAGGCTTCTCCCCTAGATACAAGTCCTTCAAAAATCACAGTGCTAAAAGCCAAGCGGAACGCTCTTCCCCCTGCCTCTGCATGCCCTGACCAGAACTCATATTCTTTTGGATGCATTAAAATTGGCAACTGTCTGAAGCTGCTAGTGGGTATGGAGTAATAAACTTAACAGACATATGGCTAAGTACGGAACAAATTACAATATCTAAATGTTGGAATAAAACCAGCTTAACACATACATCAAAATATGTAATAACAAGTTACTTCCAGGTAATTGATAAGAAAGTGCATCAGCATTTCACAATGACATCTCCCCAAGATTTTCAAAGAGGAACACAGGTAAATAAAAATAGTCTTTAAGCCTTCGCATCTAAATTACTGTGATGGTATGCTTTCAGACTGCTTTTCGTTAACTGCATCAAAACTATACTCTCTAATATAAATAAAACACAGTATTTTTCTTCCAGAGGTGCCAACTTGTTTGCTTAAAAGAGTATCTTAGTACTTGTCACTAATATATATACAGCTTTTTCAGGTTTTAAAAGGTTTTTACACGCAGTCTTCCATATAACTCAGAGAACTGGTCATAGAAAATGGCACTAGTCATAGAAAATTCACAATGCTTGTAATATTTACTATCATTACCTAATGATCCATTCATATGATGTGAGTCCATTCCACCCAGTCCACTCATAGGTCCATCTGACCCTGGCCCCATTGGAAACTATAAAATGACCAGACATTAAAAACTGATATTACTGTACAATTTTTGTAGATAATCTAATAAAAAAGAAAATATTTGTCAGCATTTAAACAAACACAAAAAAAAAAAAAGTGAAGGAAAAATGCACAGTCCTATGTCTGAATGTGCAAGTCAAATTAAAGTGTTTCATGTGAAGACTGTGAAAACATCATTGTTTCTTTTAACTTCTTCCAATATTACCTTCATGAAACTCTCACCTCTCCTGTAGCCTGGAATACAGCTTAGGAATAATTCATTATTTACTTTGACACCTTGGGTATGACTTCCAAGCCTGCTAGTGCTGACCTAGCTGTACTCTCATTGGGAAACTTTTATGAGTCTCTTCAACAAATGAAGTGATTAACTAACAGCTTTCAAGGCCCACCTTATACTGACAGTTGGACTACTCTGCATTACCTTTGTGGAGTTTCTGACCAATTTCAGATATTAATCTTAAATTTTATTCTTCAAATACTTAATGAGACATTAACATCTAACTAGCTATATTTTTAGGTCCTACTGGATTTTTTTTTCTTCTCCAAAAGGCCCATAATATAGGTCATGATTAAATGAAATGTGGTTGCAATCAAGAGAAATAAATACAATAAGACTGAAGCCATAGAGAAAGATCAAAGAAGATTCAAGTTCTACCTGAGAATCCAGATTTTTGTAAGCACTAGAATTGATGAAATTTAGGCTAAATAGTCAGAAGTTAACTAGTTCATTAGGCAAGTATTTAAATGTTATCAATAGGTTTCATTCTTAACAACCCATTTAGACAAACAGGGAAGCTGGTGTCTTCTCAGAGGCATTCATTTTGTCCTCTTTCACAGAAGAGCAGGGCAACATAATACTGGGTCACCTTCAGCAATTTTCTCCTCCCTTTTCAAGGATAGATACTTTTATTTGAACAGAAGTTTGAATCATTGGCAGCTCCTAGGATGATGTTCTACCACACCAAAGTCCACTGCATCACAGACGTACCCAAAATCCACATGCAGGGCTTCCAAAGTCTTTTGTATGTAGAAGAATATGCTCCAATCCTTATGTTGCATGTATTGACATGATTTGAGAAACATTAAAAAGTACATGGTGAGGGGAAGCAACTGAAGTGTCATCCACAAAAATATAAACTTAGGATTAATGATATGTGATGGAAACATAGTGTTTGGATTAAAAAAAAAAAAAAAAAGGCTGCATAATTCAAAGAAGTATGGAACTAGAGTCATATTTACATTAGGTCTGTTGGGTCCAGGTGGTACTGCACTCATTAAAGTGTACATGTTGTCTCCAGAGTTGGTTGAATCTGTAATAAGAGATTATTTTAAGCGCTAACATGCACCTTTCAATAAAACTTCTCACCTAACACATATCCTGTCATTTTGTTCATATTATTCCTGTGCCTGAATCACTGATACACAGTGGCAATATAATAGATTTCACTCCCTTTCTATCTACTGCTACCACAAAACAGAGCTATGAAAAGAAATAATTGCAATGGTTCCTAAGTGACTATGTCTAGACTCTAGTTTTATGCATAACTGTTTAAAGGTTTATAAATCACCAAGTAGCTATAACTATTTAATTCCATAAACCCCTTTTTCCTGGAGTTCTGGATTACTTCACACATCTTCAATTCTCTCTATAGAACAGGAGTTTCTTATCAATACTTCCTGCAATTTGTTTTCCATCTGTAAAAAAATGGTAAGTAGCTTCTCATTATACAGACTTCAAGTTAGGATAGCACGTGAAAAGTTTTTATTCTCATCCATCTCAGTCTATTTGATTTTGGATATATCTAACCGTTCAGCGGAACACTGTGCAAAGATCCTGACTCCAAGGACAGCTTTAATGTATCTTAATGGTACAGCATGGTGCAATGCTTCAAAAAAACCTCTTTGAGTCCAAAACCAACAAAACCATCCTGGCACAGGATGGTGCTTAAGCTAGTAAATTCTGCCAAGAGTTTCAGTTGCCCTTGCCAGATACTGACTGACACAACTATATTGCGTCTCAGTCCTTCTTCTGCAGTAAATGCACATGAACGTTCAGATGGAGCAACTCCAGAGTCGAAATGCACGAGACAACCCAGCTAACTGTGTGGCTGAACTTAAACCAATGCCTAAGAACCATGAGACACAGGTTACTCATTCTGATCCCCAGCTCATCCCCAGTGCTAACACACACACGACATCTTAACACCTTTCATCAATATTTGTATGAAAGAGAAGGCAAAAAATGCAGCAGATGGTCGACAAATTAGGCAAAACCTTTCCCAAAGGAACTTCCCAAGAGATAGGTCATGTAATGGAAAGGTTTGCTGAGAGGGAATGACCAAAGGAAAAGTCTAAATACACCCCTAAAGGGGACAGCATGTTTTAAAAAATACAAGGAACTCTGAAACCCCAGCACCACTATAGTACCTACAAAAACGATAAAGAATAGCTTAGTAATCTGCACCTAGATCCTCCAAAAGGTCATTCCACTGCTTTGAACCAGAGTTCTGAGGTTAAGAATACAACCAAAAACCACTGCTGAGCTATAATTCCTTTTCAAAGAGAAGGTGATGGAGGAATTTTCGAGTTAGAAATAGCAAAAGCAAGAAAGCTGAGCCCACCGAAGTGTGTTGGAAAAGGGAATGCAGCCTGACCTGTAAGAGTGTATTTGTATGTACTCTGGGAAGTTAAAATCAAGGTTTTTGTCTATTTCTTAACCTTTCTCAGACAAGTTTTCTAAGCATTAGTTCACCTTGGTGAATAAATCATTCCATTATATAACAGAGCACTACGTATCACTAGACTATGTAAATATGCTGTTTGCAGAAGTAGGGGTGAGACAAAATGCTTTTAGCCTGAAGTTATCAAAGTAAGATTGGCATACAAAAAGACAGTTTTAATGCTCAGTAAGGTAGGCAAAAAGTTCTTCCATCACCAGATCCTTCTGCAACACACCTCCGTAAGTTTCCCTGTGTTCTGCTGGCTTGCATCAAAGTACACAGAGGCTGGTTGGGCCATGGGAACCTTTGGAGCTGGTTTGTCTCAGAGGCAAATAAATACCGTTGTAAAACTCCCAGGTGGTCAGTTTCTAAGTGTTTTCATACTTTCAAAAGCAGAACATCAAAACATCTTTGAGACTCTGATTGAAAGTGGGAAAAACTTCCAGCAGAAGCTTCATTTGAGTAGCACACAGACAGCCTAACATCTGCCATAACTGCAGTGCTGAGGAAGTGCAGGCTGTCCATAAGCTTGTTTTATGTTAAAAGGGACTCTGACATTGAAATGCCAGCTTGCACTAATTATCTTTTTCACTAATAATATGAACAAGGAACACTATACTTCATCTTAGGCTGCATTATTCTAAAGCCCTGTAATTGTATCTAATGAAGATGTTACACTGCTGAAAGAATTTTTATAGCTACTTAAGAAAATTCCCTACTCTCTTCTGTTGTAGAGGACAGCAAGAACATGTATGACACAAGGACTGAGGATGCTGTAATATCACCGAGGTGAATGGGGGACCTCTTAACTGGTGGAAGTGAGTTACAAAGGCAGATGCAGGCCAAAAGGAGTAACTATTGAATACTGATATTACACAAGGAGGAGCTACAAAAGGAGTAGCTACTGAATACCGATGTTACACAAGATGCAACTGCTTGGACTTGTGCAAACCGTTCGACACTGTCCCACATGACACCCTTGTCTCTAAGTTGGAGAGACATCAATTTGATAGGTGGATCAGTCGGTGGGTAAAGAACTGGCTGGATGGCCGCGCACAAAGAGCTGTACTCAATGGCTCAATGTCCAGCTGGAGATCAGTAACGAGTGACATCCCTCAAGGGTCAGTGTTGGGACTGGTGTCTTGTTCAACATCTTTGTCAGTGACATGGACAGTGGGATTGAGTGAGCCCTCAGCAAGTTTGCTGATGACACCAAGCTGTGTGGTTCGGTTGATACATTGGAGGGAAGGAATGCCATCCAGAGGGACCCTGACACGCTTGTGAGGTGGGCTGATGCCAACCTGATGAAGTTTAACCATGACAAGTGCAAGGTCCTCCACCTGGGTCAGAGCAATCCCAGGCACAGCTACAGATTGGGCAGAGAAGAGATTCAGAGCAGCCCTGCGGAGAAGGACTTGGGGGTGTTGGTTGATGAGAAAATGAACATGAGCTGGCAGTGTGCACTTGCAGCCCACAAAGCCAACCGTATCCTGGGCTGCATCAAAAGGACCATGACCAGCAGGTCGAGGGAGGTGCTCCTGCCCCTCTACTCTGCTCTCGTGAGACCTCACTTGCAGTATTGTGTGAAGTTCTGGTGTCCTCAACATAAAATGGACATGGAACTGTTGGAACAAGTCCAGAGGAGGGCCATGAGGATGATCAGGGGACTGGAGCACCTTCCATATGAAGATAGGATGAGAAAGTTGGGGCTGCTCAGCCTGCAGAAGAGAAGGCTGCGTGGAGACCTCATAGCAGCCTTCCAGTATCTGAAGGGGGGGCTATAAGGATGCTGGGGATGGACTCTTCCTTAGGGACTGTAGTGATAGGACAAGGGGTAATGGGTTCAAACTTAAACAGGGGAAGTTTAGACTGGATATGAGGAGGACGTTCTTTACTGTAAGGGTGGTGAGGCACTGGAATGGGCTGCCCAGGGAAGCTGTGAATGCTCCATTCCTGGCGGTGTTCAAGGCCAGGTTGGACATAGCCTTGGATGGCATGGTTTGGTGTGAGGTGTCCCTGTGCATGGCAGGGGGGTTGGAACTAGATGATCTTAAGGTCCTTTCAAACCCTAACTAGTCTATGATTCTATGATTATATCTTGCATTTTAGCAGGATTCTGCCCATGGGGGAGGACAGCATCCTCCACATCCTGCAGTTCCACCTTGGTATCAGAATGTTTACACAACATTGACAGAGGGCAATACTTACATCTAGCTGACCACCTATTAAGACTTGAGAAGCTGGCTAGCCATCCCAAATCCTCCCATCCTCCTCCTTGTTTCCTCAAACCTTGGTTGGAATGTGGCCAATCTTTTGCCTCGCCAAAATCTCCATGTGGTCCAAGTTGCAAGATACAGACCATTCACTTAGGGGAAAAAACAGGGAAGCTGAAGTTCTGGGAACAGATCACTGGTAGGACATGATGATGGCTCCTCTGGGGCCTTACTCCTCTATTGCAAGACATAGGAGAGCAACCTGTCCATCATGACCCTCTTGTCAGTCAGATAACACAGCTGCAGGATGCAGCACATCACTCAAGAGCCACATGTTGGTCAGGTCTATCCCACAGCTTAGTACATGGAAGTTTCTCAGCATTCAGAAATCCTCTGATTTCCAAACTGGTGGAACTGTCCCAAAGAACATAAGTAAAGGCAAATAAAGACTGCGTCTTCTTTTGTTTTTAACTTGCTATTGCTGAAACTGCAATTTTGATCAAATGCCAGAGTAATTAATCGTCTGAACTGCAGAGATACAATGCTCTGCGTCTGCAACAGAGCAGCAAGCGAAAAAGAGTGAAAGCAAAGACAAAAAAAGTCATACAGAAAGCATAAAATCAGTAACTTATCATTAGCTGACTCTTCATCAAAATCAAAGTCTGAAAAATAATTTGTGTGCTTCCTAAAATTCCTTACAATTACTCTTTATTATTTTCAAGTATATTTCAGTACCTGCAGGACTAGGCATGATAGGTGTTCCTGGTGGCCCTCCACCCCCTGGAGGACCCTAGAGAGAGCAGAGAATGTCAGCTGGCATGAAAGAAAAAGATACTGCAATAAAAAATGAACACAGTACAAATAAAAAGAAAACTGAAAAAGTATCATGAATGTCAGGAGTTAAATTGGTAAAAAACATGCACATTTTCTGTTAAGCTAGTGAAACATCTCATCATAGCTTAAGATAAGGTAATCAGTCAGCAAGCTCTCGCATAGATTACTGATGTACGTAGGTATAGAGACACAAGAATATCCATTAGTCAATACCTCTGTGCCATGCTGTGAGTCAGATGAGAGAAATACTTGGAACAGGGCCTAAGACAATTATACTTAATTCCCTCAACCTGTTTTCATTACCAGTGTTTTTTCAGCTGACATTTCTGTTTTGTTGTACTCTGTTCACGGTCACTGGTAGAGTAAGTAATGTTTGCTCAGCACAAAATGTGAGGTGTCCCATCGGGCCAGAAGAACTTAATCACCTTAATAATCAGCTTTTTAAGGCAGACTTGGTACCTTGATGCTGTTGGCATCTAAATTCTGTCTGTATATCCTACAATTTTTAAAATAATATCTGTATAAAACATTTCTTTCAAAGTTCTAACAAATGGATTAAAAAAGTCAGAATAATGCTAGATACAGTCATATTACTTGTCCAGCCTGCTAACTCAAAGATTAAAAAAACAAACAAACCAACCCATCAAGGAACATCTATTTTCTTAGTTTCAGGTATTTCTGTGTTACAAATCTGCTTATGACTACAAGTTGTACACGAACTGCTTTAGTTGTTAAACAAGTTTTTTAAGCTTCTTTAAAAATTTCTGCAATAATATTCTAAATATCCTAATCACTTAGGAAGAACAGAACCATAGCATATTGCTTCTTCCGTTTGAGAATCACTAATATTTTTAAGTAATATGAAAAGCTAACAAATTCCAGTTTGGTAAAAATGTCTGTGTCGATAGAATTCAATAAATATTGACTTTCCATTATAAAAGGTACACAGATAGCTAGCGAAATTTGTTTTCATTGCCATATGACTATTATTCTTTTTATCATTTTTGTTATAATTTAAAATAGCAGATACACTGCTCCAGACAGGAATATTTTTTCAGCGGCACTGAATATAAAGGTGTAGCTGTTCCTATCGGCTTACAAGAACATTGCTGAGATTTGCTATAATTCACTGAAGTACTTTGGAAGGGTTTAAGCAAGGTCACCAAGTATCTTATAGAGCATGCTAGAACAAAGACTTGCTCCACCACAACACCCACAGATCAGCTTAAAAAAAATCAAGGCATAATCATAACTTCATTTCATACTGCCAGTAGCCACATTGCTTTTTACCCCTCCCAAATTAGAATTGAATCAGAAATGAATGTGTTAGGATCTGGTTTGGCAAAACTGTCTGAAAGGCCTACTCAGCCCTCAGCAAAAATTTCCATCGTTGCTGCTGCAGAGCTACAGATTCCAAAGAAACCCTTAGATCATATATAAGACCTTTCAAGCATCACAGAGCTGTCAGACATTTTATCCCTGAACTTGAGCACTAAGCTCAATGACTTTTTTTTTTTAGGTTAATATATAAATTTTTCAGCATAACATAAAGAGGTGTAGAAAGCACTAACTGTTCATTTACTAGAAAAGTTACTTATGTTCACTACTAACTTTTGTACCTGATGTTAAATTTGCATTTACTCTTATTGCTCTCAGAAAGTGTCTTGGTATCAACTATTTTCACCCTTAGAATGTTTTCATATCTAATGGAATTATTTCTCAAAAACTGTCTGACAAACTAAGCAGACTGAGCCCTCAAACTGCATAGTTCCAGATCTCAAATCCTCTGGCTAAAAAGTTGCTTAAAAAGCTCCCCAGCCTATACCCTATCCCCATATACTTGCTCTCTTGGAAGCTGCTGCACACCTGTTTTGCTAATTTAGATGTCTGTAGGGCTGGAGTTCATGCCTTCCTTTTCCAAAATGTGGTGAGCCTTTCTGAAGCAAGACTACTACTCTCCTAGCACCAGAGACATGCACTTTACAAGCATTTAAGCTGGCAGAAGAGTTAAACCCTTGTCCGCTTTCTCAGTAGCTTCACTACTATCCTTGCCAGCAGCAGCCTCAGCTTTGCTTAGGGCTCCCTCTGGAAGTGTCCCTCCAATACTTCAATCTTCTGTGTGTCTCATTCTTGCATGTTTGCCTGTCTTTCGATTTTCCTTCACCATCACCAGTTGGATGCAACATTCCATCATCACTCATCACTGTCAGTGAAAGAGGTAAAATCACCTCTTTACTCTTACTCCTTTCTACCTGTACACTGACATATGGTGATGCCCTCTTTTGTCCAAGTCATTTATGCTGGCTGAGCTCTGTCTTTATGTGAGCACACCAACAGAGTCCGCTACTACAGCCTGCATTTTACTTAGATTTGCTTCTATAAAATAATGTTCTATAGTATCTCCTTTTCTAGTTTCTCAGGGTTTCTTACTTCCAAAAAATGAGAATATGAAGTCAAATATTAAAAAAAGAGAAAATCTTCAAAATTTGCAACAATAACTGATCATTAATATCAAGGGCAGAACCAACAAAACCTCTTTCCAATAGACAGAAATCTATTAAATTCTGCATTAGAAGTCTGGTGATCAGCAGATTTGTACTGTTTCCACTAAACATATGACAAAATTGGTACTCAGTTATGGACACTTGTGAGAATCATAACCCTTTTCACATCTAATTGTCTAAATGAAGAAAAAAAGAAATTGCTTTTGTCTATAAAAAACAAGCTCATCTCTGAACTCTTCGTAAGACAAACCTACAAGCTGCACAAAGAGATGAAAAAACACTGGTAATATTGTCCTCATGGTGAAGGGCCTGCTATTTCCACATTCTGAAATAGCTTCAGGCCCTATGCTGGATAAAGGCAATGCCCTGTAGTTGTCTTATCTTCAAGTGATAAACATGAAATATCAAAAGAGAGGTCTATAGAAACCTGGCACAGCCAGTATATATGTGTATATATACACACACACACACATATATACACTTGCTGTGTATAATATATTGGTGTCACAGGGTAATGAGGGAGTATTACTACCCTGTGACACCAGCACTTAGCATGTGATAAAACCAGAAACAATATGCCTTAGAAGAGTACATGATGAGTATAGATAATCCAAGTACAACAGTACAAGAACAATAAAGAGCCTACACGGATAAACACAGTTAATCTCTTGGGATAGAGACAAAAACCAGCAACATATACTGCCCAAAAAACATTTTGTTGATAGGTAAAGTGTTGAGACGGTTAGCACTTTGTTTTCTTTTGAATGACAGCTCAATGCTGGGCCTATTATAAAGTTTTAACAACTTACTTCTAAAGTACAGATTAAGAAAATACGATGATACCAACTAATCCATACTATGTTAAGACAATATCTGTGAAATGAAGACAGACAATGGAAAAAAAAAGAATTTGAGTCTTTAAAAGTTAATTATAAGAACATAAATTTCCTTTAAAATATGAGCTACAAGGACACATATATATACCTTTAGGGAGATAAAAGCTTATTCTAAATTTTCAAATTTTTTTTCTGAAAAAGTTCAGAAACTCATACACAGTATTGTGATATTGAGGAAACTGGTTGTTTTTTTTTGTCCCTTATTATTACTGCAATATATTTTATTGGATATATAAATGTTCACTGAAGTAAAACAGCACTCAGGGCAATTTTGATCAGACTGATAATGATTCTACTAATAAACATCAACATATGCACCATAGATGGCAAAAAAAACCCGAAGTGCAGATCAGATGTTCAGTTCTCAACCAATACACACGTATTCTTCTTAACATTTGGACAGCTGTGTCTTTGCCTAAATAAAGTGTAACATCCATTCTAATAAGCAAACACACACACGAGTGTACTTACTACATAGTTCCCAGGAGATGCTGAAGAGTATGGTATCTGTAATATCAACAGAAACAAACCAGTAATTTCCTCTGCAGTGAGACGGAGTCCGTACATACATTTATGTGTAGCTGCATGCTACGCATATTTGTTTAATTTATTTCAAAGACAGTTAAGGATTATGAAAAAATGTTACTATTGTCAAAAAAACACCTTTTTAACAACTTGTCCTTGTAAGTAGGTTCAAGTCAACTACCAGTACAGACACAAACCAAATTTAATATCCAATATTTCAAATAAAAATATTTCCATTTAAGATTACTATGCCCTGGTAGCCACTTAAATGAAATTAATACAAATAACATAATTCACATATTTAAATGTCTGTAGGCTGAGGTCTCATATCTGCTCTCCATTGTTTCATAATAAGTCAGGCATGCATTTTCAACAGCCAGCATCACTTTTTAAAGACACCAGGTCACAAGTTCTAGTACAAATCCAGTTCCTGTATCTACTGCAACAGCCTTCTTATTCTTACTGCGGGAGCCACAGTAAGGTCTGTAAAGATCTGTAGTCTATAGTAAAAGGTTAAGCTATAAGATTAAGCTATAATGTTATTAAGGTAATATACTTCATAAGGTTTATAAAATTAAGCAGCACATAGAATCACAGAATCATAGAATAGTTAGGATTGGAAAGGACCTCAAGATCATCGAGTTCCAACCCCCCTGCCATGGGCAGGGACACCTCCCACTAAACCATGCCATCCAAGGCTATGTCCAACCCCACCTTGAACACTGCCAGCAATGAAGCATTCACAACTTCCCTGGGCAGTCCATTCCAGGGCCTCACCACCCTTACAGTAAAGAATTTCTTCTTCATATCCAATCTAAACTTCCCGTTTAACTTTGAACCCATTACCCCTTATCCTCACACTACAGTCCCTAATGAAGAGTCCCTCCCCAACATCCCTATAGGCCCCCCCTTCAGAAATTGGAAGGCTGCTATGAGGTCTCCACGCAGCCTTCTCTTCTGCAGGCTGAACAGCCCCAATTTTCTCAGCCTATCTTCATACATACTTGCACTTAAGTCAAGAGAAGCATGTACTGAATTTGTATGTTCAGATGCATACTTAATATTGATTAAAATCTTGTCCTCAAAGGAAAAACAACTCCTTATCTTTCACCCTACAAAATGCTAGTTTTATTTCTTTGCTGCTTCCTCTTTTTTTTTTTTTTTTTTTTTTTTTTTTTTTAAATTAAAGGACAGTATTTTATTTTCATTTCAAACTCAGTTATGGTATTTGTTACAGAGGGTATTATAGAATCATAGAATAGTTTGGGCTGGAAAGGATCATCTTAAGATCACCTTAAGATCATCTAGTTCCAACCCCCCTGCCATGGGCAGGGACACCTCCCATTAAACCATGCCATCCAAGGCTATGTCCAACCCCACCTTGAACACCACCAGCAATGGAGCATTCACAACTTCCCTGGGCAACCCATTCCAGGGCCTCACCACCCTTACAGTAAAGAATTTCTTCCTCCTGTCCAATCTAAACTTCCCCTGTTTAAGCTTGAACCCGTTACCCCTTGTCCTATCACTACAGTCCCTAATGAAGAGTCCCTCTCCAGCATCCCTATAGGCCCCCTTCAGATACTGGAAGGCTGCTATGAGGTCTCCACACAGCCTTCTCTTCTGCAGGCTGAACAGCCCCGATTTTCTCAGCCTATCTTTATACGGGAGGTGCTCCAGTCCCCTGATCACCTTCGTGGCCCTCCTTTGGACTTGTTCCAACAGTTCCATGTCCGTTTTATGTTGAGGACACCAGAACTGCACACAATACTTCAAGTGAGGTCTCACGAGAGCACAGTAGATGGGCAGGATCACCTCCCTCGACCTGCTGGTCACACTCCTTTTGATACAGCCCAGGATACGGTTGGCTTTGTGGGCTGCAAGCACACTGCCGGCTCATGCTCATTTTCTCATCGACCAACACCCCCAAGTCCTTCTCCGCAGGGCTGCTCTGAATCTCTTTTCTGCCCAATCTGTAGCTGTGCCTGGGATTGCTCTGACCCAGGTGTAGGAATCCAGTTGCCTAAGAATAATCCAATTTTTTTCTTCCTTATGACCTTTCCAATTATTCTTTCTAAAAGAGCATGGACCAGTACTATTATATGGAGTAAGAATTAAGCAACTGCACTGACAGAATATAAAATTATTTTGCAGCATCACCACCTTGCATGATGGTAGACAACTTGTCGGACCCCTCAGTCTTACAAATACATCTATTACTGGACTTCAGTATTTATTTCACAGAATGAAAGTATTTCAGCTAGCCTAACATCCATTTTAGTTGAGTACATGCAAAAGAAAACTGAGGAAGAGTTTCAGCTGTTTTTTTTTTTTTTTTTGAATCATCTTCCTCCCCGCTGTCATTAGTAGAATTAAATAATCAAAATTGAGAACAAGGCTAGAAAGAACCAGGCTAATCTATTTAAGCCAGATCCATCTTATCCATCTGTAAGTGCTAAAAGATGTCGCATTTTAAAACTAGTGATGTATGATCACTGAATGAAAACTTTACCTTTGTGTTTTCTGAAGAAAATCCAGACGATTGTTGTTCATGCAGGATGCCTCACTGACCTCTTCTTCCCTCAAGCTGCTATTCGACTACGTCATTTTGTAGTTGTTGCCATGAAACTCAATAGACTGCACTGCTTTTTACAAAAACCATTGAGAAATGGCTGATTTGTTGCAAGGAATTGCTCTGTGCTTCTGTATTCCAAGGTTTAGAGCAGCAAAATGTGCTTTTGCTATGTAAAATATGTGAACACACATTGAGCTGTATCTTTAAAAGCTGTGATTTCTGTAGATCTTGCTGGGCAGATAGTATTGACCTAATACATCTTAGTGGCACTAAAGGAAACAAATATGTATTTTGAATATACCCCAGGATAACCTTTGTGTTATGAAAGTGTTGTAACTGATGTGAAGATGCAGAGCTATTGTTGATTACCTATACAGCTGGATATTTGCAGGTCAATGACAGCTCTGTTCATATGTGTTCCACACTGTACCTGCTCTGCACTAGGATGCACTAGGGTTACAGGAATACAAAGTATGCAGTATCCTGTTTGTTGAATGAACTGGAAGCTTTTTCCTGGTGCACTGATGTGAAATACTTCCTTAAATGTAAGATCATGTCTAATATATTTTAAATATTTACTTACAGAGTTGGCATTGGTTGGGTTTGGCCAAGGTCTACCACCGCCAGGACCCCTGTAACAGAAGATGAAAAATGAGACACAGAACAATCCCCATCTTCTAACCAGCTCTTAAGGAAGCAAGTAAAAATAATCAATTTCCAGAGTAAGGAAGGATGACTTTTTCAAAATAAAGTGTGTTTATAAACCATAACTACACCAAGTCACTGTAGCAAAATTCTCATCATTGCACTACTATCATAATTTAATCAGCATATGAGTTGATGAAAGATAATTTATTTATTGTTACAACCCTGCCACTCACATTTAAGACACTTTATTTCCTGACTCATTTTGGTACTTCTTTGCTTTTCAGGACAGGACTTACCAGAACGGCACCATAAGGAGTTCTTCCCCAATAGCCACACTGCCAGAGGCTGCAGCGGAGATGGAACAGTTTTGCATTGGTCCCAAACACTTGCAAATTTAGGAAGTGCCAGACATTCCCCTTATATATTCTCAATGCAACAACAATTTGAAAGACACTGCAAGTGTGTGTCTCTTGAAGTGTTTTCTTTCTGCTCACAGAGAATTTAACTCTGTGTTACATATATACAACACGCTAATATGGCACAGAAGTTTTGCAAAGGGTAAAAAAAAAAGTTCCCAAATTTTAAGTTCTCACAGGAGTTTTTTTCCTGGTACTCTGTTACTCTTTTCTAAAATATCTGGAAGAAGTATCACACAGTACATGGAAGTCTGCTTACAGTAGAGACAAAGGCAGGAGGTACTAAAATAGAAGTATAATTTCAGACATAGGAACAGAACACTTGCTTAGATAATTAAATACCTTCCTGAAGAACTGAAGGTGAATGCATTTATTCAGTATAGTTTTAGAATACTGCAAGTATGGCAAGGTTTTATTAGTGAAAGTGATGGTAGTACATTATACATGTTTTGGGAAAACTTTTATTTTTAAAAGAAGAAGCCACATTAAATCACACTGCTATAACCTCTACCTGTTAATAATTACAATAAATCTCATGCATTAACAAGTGAAAACATGCCAGTTTGTACATAATACTCTCTGAACATGTTTAGAAATGTATCTAAAAAACGGTTTGCTACTTGACTAAGGCACCAGAAGTCACAGAAACACAAAATATATCCTACAGCAGTCAAAATGGAGATTTTAAACATCCTTGTTACGCTTGACCCAAGTGGCGTACACATGATGAAGTGGCAGCTTCCCAGAAGGAGGCACAAGAGTGTTTCACAGGCACAAAACCCTTTTAACAAAGACAGCTCTGAGGAGACTTCAAAGGGATATAAAGGCAGGGAAGGGAAAAAAAGAGGAGCCATGCAGATAGAGAATGCTTTTCTCACAACTCTTGCTGTCATTTTAAGTCTCTCACTCTTAGCTAAGCTCAGAAAAAATAGTTTGATGGTTAGGTTTCATCTTTTAACAGTCCCTTATGAGGGATCCAAGCCATATGGGAGGTGAAATCTCCATGTTTACAGTCATAACATCTCAATAACCATAATTATTCCTGAGAGCATTAAGAGCTCATAGTTTTTTATAAATAAGGCAAAATCACTTTTTGAAGGCCCTGACAACTCAGAGGCAGAGCAGATGACAAAGCTTTCACATTTAGAATGGCATTTTGGCCTCATTAGCTTTAGAAAAGCAACATTAGCCATCACAGCTTCCAGACATGGGAGAGTCATTTAAATATAGAGAAGAAAGTAGGCTTTATTAATGAGTTCAGGAAGTTTTCTATCTATTTTAAAATCTTGCAAAACTAAAACCTATTAAGTAGATAAGTTGCCTGAGGGATTTAATATTGTATCTTGTGGTTTTTTTTTTATTTCATTGCTGATGAAACCACAAAGAAATTATCTCAAACAATCTACTAAAATAAATCAAGTGAAAACTTATTTATTTCCACTGATTTTGTTTTTGGAATGCCTTTTCTGCCTTATTTATTGGGAGAAAGGGGAGATGAAGCAAGGATAGGGACTGTCCTGGGTTCAGCAGTAGCAGTCATTTTTCTCCACCTTAGTAGCTGGTGCAGTGCTGTGTTTTGACTTTCAGCCAGGGAACAATGCTGATAACACCGATGTTTTTACTTGCTGCTCAGTAATGTTTACTCTGACCAAGGACTTTCTGCATCTCATGCTCTACCAGGGAGGAGTGGAAGCCGTGAGGAAGCAGAGACAGGACACCTGACCCAAACTAACCGAAGAGGTATTCCATACCACAGCACATCATGCCCACCATATAAACTGGGGGCAGTTACCCGGAAGGATTAGATCACTGCTCGGATCGGGCTGGGTATCGGTCGGTGGGTAGTGAGTGGTTGTATTCTTCCCTTGTTATTTCCCTTATCGTTATTATTATTGGCGGTAGCAGCAGTGGTTTGTGTTACACCTTAGTTACTGGACTGTTCCTATCTCAACCTGTGGGAGTTAACATGCTTTCGGTTCTCCTCTCCATCCCTCCGGGAGCAGTGGGTAGAAGGGGTGGGAGTGAGAGAGACACTGCGTGGTTTTCTGAGTTACGGCTGGGCTTAAACCATGACAAGGGACTCAACAGTACTCATGCTCCTCAGGTCAAATGGCCAGCATATTCAAACACTCAAATTTTCAGCAATTCCTAAATATTACAAGGTGAAATATTAGGTGTTCCTTTTTCCCCCCCAAAAAAAGTTGTTTTATTTTCTATATATCATATTTGTTTTCCACCCCAATATCTGTTAGAGGGTCAACACAGCAAGGCACCAGCAGTCCAGGAGGTTTCTGGAATGTGTTGGTGACAACTTCCTACTCCAAGTGATAGAGGAACCAAGGAGGAGGGGGGCCTATGTTGGACTTTATCCTCACATAGGAAGAGTTGCTGGGGAATGTGATACTCCAAGGCAGCCTTGTCTGTAGCAATCATGAGGTGGTCAAGTTCGAGATCCTCAGGACAGTGAGAAGAGCATGCAGCAAGCTCACTGCCCTGGGCTTCAAAAGAGCAGACTTTGGCCTCTTCAGGAACCTGCTCAGTGAGGTTCCATATGATAAAGCCCTGGAGGGAAGAGGGGCCCAAGAAGGCTGGCTAATATTCAATGATCACCTCCTCTGAGCTCAGGAGTGTTGCATCCCAACAAAGAAGTCATGCAAGAACACCCATAGGCCTCCATGGAGGAACAAGGAGGTCCTGGACAAATTCCAGCATTAAAAAAGAGGCCTACAGAGGGCAGAAACAGGGACAGGTAGCCTGGGAGGAATATAGAGAAAGTCAGAGCAGCCAGGGATCAGGTTAGGAAAGCTAAAGCCCTGACAGAACATTCAGCCAGGGATGTCAAGGGCAACTCAAAAAGATTCTACAGGTATATTGGTGATAAAAATTAAGATTAGGGAACCTGATGAAGTTTAATCATGCCAAGTGCAAGGTCCTACACCTGGGTCAGAGCAATCCCAGGCACAGCTACAGATTGGGCAGAGAAGAGATTCAGAGCAGCCCTGCGGAGAAGGAATTGGGGGTGTTGGTCGATGAGAAAATGAACATGAGACGCCAGTGTGTGCGTGCAGCCCACAAAGCCAACCATATCCTGGGCTGCATCAAAAGGAGTGTGACCAGCAGGTCGAGGGAGGTGATCCTGCCCCTCTACTCTGCTCTCGTGAGACCTCACTTGGAGTATTGTGTGCAGTTCTGGTGTCCTCAACATAAAAAGGACATGGAAGTGTTAGAACAAGTCCAGAGGAGGGCCATGAGGATGATCAGGGCACTGGAGCACCTCCTGTATGAAGATAGGCTGAGAAAATTGGGGCTGTTCAGCCTGCAGAAGAGAAGGCTGTGTGGAGACCTCCTAGCAGCCTTCCAATATCTGAAGGGGGCCTATAGGGATGCTGGGGAGGGACTCTTCATTAGGGACTGTGGTGAGAGGACAAGGGGTAATGGGTTTAAACTTAAACAGGGGAAGTTTAGATTGGACAGGAGGAAGAAATTCTTTACTGTAAGGGTGGTGAGGCCCTGGAATGGGTTGCCCAGGGAAGTTGTGAATGCTTCATCCCTGGTGGCGTTCAAGTTGGGGTTGGACATAGCCTTGGATGGCATGGTTTAATGGGAGGTGTCCCTGCCCATGGTGGGGGGGTTGGAACTCGATGATCTTGAGGTCCTTTCCAACCCTAACTATTCTATGATTCTATGATTCTATGATTCTATGATTCTATGAAAATGTGGGCCCTCTCCAGAAGGAAACAAGGAGACCTGGTCACCCGGGATGTTTAAAAGGCTGTGGTACTCAATGACTTTTTTGTCTCAGTCTTTGCTGGCAAGAGCTACAGCCACACTGCCCAAGTCACAGAAGGCACTGGGAGAATGAAGAACCGCCTGCTGTAAGAGAAGATCAGGTTCAAGAATATCTAAGGAACCTGAAGGTGAACAAGTCTATGGGACCTGATGACACACATCCATAGGTTGTGAGGGAACTGGCAGATGAAGTGGCTAAGCCACTATCCATCCTGAGAAGTTGTGGCAGTCTGGTGAAGTTCTTGTTGACTGGAAAGGGGAAACGTAACCCCCATTTTTAAAAGGAAAAAAAGAAGACCTAGGGAACTGAAGGCTGGTGAGTTGGTGGCCCAGCAAGATCATGCAGCAGATCCTCCTGGAAAATACACTAAGGCACATGGGCAATAAGGGGGTGATTGGTGACAGCCAACACAGCTTCACTAAGGACAAATCATGTCTGACAAATTTAGGGGCCGCCTACAACAGGGTTGCAGCATTGATGGATGAGGGAAGAGCAAATGGTATCATCTAGCTAGAACTGTGCAAAGCATTTGACACTGTCCGCATGACATCCTTGTCTCTAAACTGGAGAGACATGAATTTGATGGATGGACCACTCCAGGAATAAGGAATTGGCTGGATGGTTGCACTCAAAAGAGTTGTGGTTGATGTCTTGATGTCCAAGCGGAAACCAGTGATGAGTATTCTTCAGGGGTCTGTAGCACCTCTGCTCTGGAGAGCTGGGCTTGTTCAGCCTGCAGAAGAGAAGGCTCCTTAAGGGGAGACCTTGGAGCAGCTGCCGATGCCTGAAAGGGCTACAGGAAACTGGAGAAGGGCTTTGGACAAGGGCCTGTAGCGACAGGACAAGGCGGAATAGCTTTAACTTGTGAGAGGGGAGACTGAGACGAGATCTTAGGAAGAAGTTCTTCCCTGTGAGGGTGGTGAGGCCCTGGCACAGGCTGTCCAGAGAAGCTGTGGCTGCCCCATCCCTGGCAGTGTTCAAGGCCAGGCTGGGTGGGGCTTGGAGCAACCTGGTCTAGTGGAAGGTGTCTGTGCTCTTGGCAGGGGGTTGGAACTGGATGAGCTTTAAGGTCCCTTCCAACCCAAACTATTCTATGAAATCAGGAATATTTCTACTAACACTGGAAGTCTGTTCTCACCCCTAGCCCCTGAACTTGTTTGTGTGACATTAAGTAACACAAATATATCTAGTGAAAGCGTCAAATGGAAAATAGCTGTGACGGTACTACAGATTACTCTGAGCTATCAAGATATTAAAATGATGACTGAGATAAATGATTAAGCCACAGTGACATGGAAATTTAGGCAGGCCTTATGAGGAGACTGAGAAACACCTTTCATCTAAAAAGCTGTTGGAATTTGAAAAATTACTGGAAGTCATGGACAGCTCTAACAATAGACTTAGAAAACACTGTCGCAGATTCTGCTGGAAACCCATATGGTTTTTGTAGAGCCAAGTATTATTAGCTTATAAAACACACATTTAAAAAAGCTACCTGTGTATTTTTTTTCCAATGCAATGTGAACAGGGGGTTTTGCTCTTTATTAAATGTTTATTTTGGACACGCAGACAAAATCATAAAACATTATTATGAATGTACAAGTTTCAAAATGGAGTAATTCATGAAATAGCTATCACTATGACTAATTGCAGCTGCATTTTATCCTTAAACTTAGTCCTATACTGTTGATCCTAGTTCTTGAAAAATTAAGTCTGAAGTTGCAGTTTCCCAAGGGGCAAATATATTCAATCAGGAAATTAAACAGAGACACAGTTTATGAATTGAAGTCAAAAAACAAAATCACTCATTTTTTTTCTATTCAGGCATGACTGAGATATTCTTAGTGCTTGAGACAGCACTGCAGGTCACACAGGCCATTAAAAGGTGCCAGTGAAATGTTAACACCGACCCCTGAAATTTGCCATTTTGTTCCAAAGAAGGCATTTTTCCACAAACACATAAAAACTTACTAAACCAGGTTACACCAAGTTTCAGCTTCAAACTTTAGGGTTAAATACAGTAAATTTGTACAGGAACATAGAACATGTATTAGCTGTTTCAAAAGTAATCTGCTAAGAATTAGTTATGATGGAGCAAGCAGTAATTTAGCAGTGCTACATTTGTGGAGTATATGCTTTTGGACTTAAATATTATCAATGAGTTCACAAGCTGGTTGTTGCCATTTTTTACAATAAGGACACTTTTTTAAATTGCAGTTAGTAGTCATCAAAGCATGTTACTCATCAAAGCATGTTCTCCTTGTCTTATCCCAAATGTTACTTCCTGGTAATGCTTTTGTGGGTACTCCCCAACAAATTGCCAAATGTTACTGCTACAATCAAATAATGATTTTTCTAAATATGGCAAGATTTTATTATTGTACTTACATGTTCATCCCAGGCATCCCTGGGCCACCTAAAGCATTCAGCGGGGGTCTCATTGCACCTCCATAGTTCTGTAATGATAACCAAGGGTCAGACTACCACAAAACAAAAAAAGAAAACCAAAGAGGAGGGGGAAAGAAAGGACAGCAGGTTAATGATATCCCTACGTAACTGGTGACTGGATAGGCCAATGTAATTCATTCTTTCAGGAGTTTCCACTGTTGACTTCAAAAAATAACACTGTTAACCCCACAGAAAAAGAATTACAATACAGTAAAAACAGACTAAGAATACTTAAAAGTGCCAGTTGTTTCAGGAGGAATTATTTACACACACAAAAGTCAAGGCAAGGGCCAGCAAGAGGCAGGCTTTATAACATATTTAACTTTTATACAGAGGGAACTCATTCAAAATCAGAAACACAGACTTAAATTCTAAGATTTCTACATCATGGCATTTAAATACAATTATTTATAATCAGATTTTGTTAGGATATCAATAAATGCTTGTATAAAATTACACTATCACTTTTACAACATACAGCATAAAAAATCATTACATTTCTCTTCTAATCAGTCAATTCTAGTAAGTCTATAGTAACTAATATGAAAAGTATTTAATAATGAATGTCATAGCACTGCTAACAAATGCATTGCCCAATGCGTATAAAATCTGAGTTTATGCTCTGATATTACGACGGAAGTTTAACTGTACTAGTTATGAGAAAAATAAATTATACCTATTTTCATTCAAAGGAATACAAAGGAGAACAGTCTGGGAGTCATAACAGACTCCCTGAACTGTATTAATCCTGCTACATTTTTCTGATATTGCAAAAGAACAGATAATAGAAAATCCAAAATAGACAGCTGTCCATTTCAGAAAAAAGTGGGAATGAAGAAGTAATTAAAAATAAAATAGGCTGTTGTTGCAGTCTGTTTTCCACTAATAAAACCTATTTCATGTATGGTATACTATAAGCTGCATAAACTGCATCAGTCAGACTTATGGGTGTTCTCTTAACAGGTCTGATTCATAAAACCATGTAAACATGAAGTCATGAATGGGAGAAATCCAACAATGATAGTCAAAGTGTGGGTCTGGTGCTATTTATACTTTGACTGATATGACATGATCAGTTATCTAGAACTGATCTAGAAGTGATTAAGAATTAGGAGAAGAGCTTCTGTTGCTGAAACAAAAACCCCAAACTTAAAAATTTCTTAATTGTCAGCAATACTGAAAGAGTCCCATTGATAGCTGGTTTGCAAGAATACAACCAGAGGCTGCAAACACCCTCTTCCAGACTCAGCAGTGATATTTGAGTTGCTGATCATCAATAACTACTCATCTTGCCTTTTTGTACCAGCAGGCAGACTGGTGGCAAAAGTCGGCCAGATTAACTCCTGTTTAACGTAAGTTATCCTAAATGATTTACCTGAGCAACTATAGGGGAGTAAGTGATGGCTAGTCAAAACAGCTGGGCACAGTGACAACCCCAGCTGGCAGTGCTGGATCTGGAAGAGAACACAGTCTGACTAACGTCTTGTTAGCAGTTCTGTAATCCAGTTTATTTCATTTTTCCATCTTGATGTGGAGGGCCAAGACATTCTCCCTGTTTGGTCTTTCTGGTATCTCCCCTCTTTATTTTAATTCAGGAATCATTTGTGTGGACTCGGGTTAAAGATCTCTATGAAATCCTGCAGGACTTGGAGAGACCTAATCAAATGTACTTCTAACTCTAGTTGCTGCCAATTCTAATCAAATGTACTCCTCTGTCCTAAAATAAGAGCGCTTTCATTAAGACTGCCAATATACATGTTCCTTCATCTGCAGCTATACTCTCTGCAGAAGTTAGTGCCTCAGTTTGCTCCTTACAGCTTTTTACTCTAAGTCAGCACCACCACTGTTTATCTGGCATTTGAATTGTTCGGAAAAGTGCCCTTTAACATCAGGTGGCCAAAAGGAGACAGATTAGCCAAGCCTTTTTATTTAAATATTGAAGATGACTTGATTCTTTTTGTCTAGAAAGCAGCAGGGAGCATGTGGGAGGATCACCAGCAGGTATGAAGGATGAGGAGAAGTAGCAGTCACAGACTGAAGGTAGTACTCCACTCATCTAACATAGCTGTTATCTTGAAAAAAGCCTGAACCCTAATTCTCTAAACTTTTTCACAGCTTCAAGCATTTACAACCACCCACTTCTTTTTTTTTAATTTCATGTTATTTAGTTTGAACAGTCTAGAATCATAAAATACAAATCTGAGGTAAATTTTCTTGAAGTTTTCTAACACATGAATGCTATACTGGACATAAGCATTTCTATATCAGCACATCAATTGTTCTGCAGGTCGACTGCCTGTGCAGCAAGGTAGCAGAACTTCCTACTACAGTCACACCTAAGTCAACTTTATAAGAGGATGTTAAAAGTAGGTGCGAAAGATTCATCAAATTTGGTTTTAGAACTGTATTCTGAGAAGATCCTAAATGCCAGAAGCAAAGATAGATGATGATACGTTTACAGAAAAGATCAATTTGCAAACTTAAATTTTGCATAGATTATATTTTTCCCCATTTTAAGACAATGTTCAGTATAAGAGAGAGGAACCTTACAAAACCACTAGATTTTAGGAGACAGAAAAAATGTAAAAATCATTCTTGTAAAAATTGGCATGAGATCTGCCAGCTGTGTGACTAATGGTGCTGAATAAAGTATCAGTTCAATTTCATATGGCAGCATTGCAAAGTTTCTCTTCCTACCTCCAAAAGGCAAGTGGCAAATATACCTCAGTGATACAAAAAACCCAACAAATGTATTTAACAATAGTCTGTGGGACACACAGCAGATACAGTGTAGACTGCACAACTGATTTCTACCCAAGAAGACCCAAAACTGTAAAGACAGTTATGAACATATTTGAAAAGCAAATCTAATAATTTAAAATTCAGTTGCTACTACAAGGAATAAAGAACTCTCTAGAGAGATTATCTGAAATGGGGAAGTAAAAATGCAAAGTGTGGGCACAACAAGCATGCTGTAAAACACAATACTGGCAACACTCGTATGAAACACCACCACCTAAATCTTCTCACTGACAGCACTGACAAAACACAGAATATTCTGGATTCATATTTCAGGTATGTATCAGAATTAATTTGTTTACTGCTGAAATGTAATACTGACAAATATCCACTCATGTTTTTCACAGATTTGAAGAGAAAGCCTATAAGTAATTAGTGCCCTGGAGAAGGCTGCTTCTTGCAATGCAAGGTTGCTTTGGATGTCAGAAACAGAGCTAGAGAGATTCTTCTGATTGACAAGGGGGAGAAATGGCAGCATGAAATTCTAATTTTACATTAAAATCTCACTAGCAGTCCCCCAAAATATAGATCAATAGTGGATAAAAGAAAAACTTAACAGAATTTTTGGGTATTTTTGGTACACAGAGTTTGCCTAAGTTAGATATATCAATCCTTTCCTCCTAAACAGTATAATCAATTACGCTGGGAGGATAAGGAAACACCTTGTCTCCTTCACAAACATCAGCCTTTGATTACAACACACACTGCCAGTAGGACAAACAGAACTTTTCTGAAATAAGCAAGGTAAGGGATTCCTCTTTTAATTTCAAATCTTAATTTAAATGACTGATGGTTTTATTTTAGACTTTGTACAGCCGCAACTCAGAATTAGCTTTTGCAAAACAGACAGTTTATTTTAAAATTACATTAGGGACTGTAGTGACAGGACAAGGGGTAACGGGTTCAAACTTAAACAGGGGAAGTTTAGATTGGATAGGAGGAAGAAATTCTTTACTGTAAGGGTGGTGAGGCCCTGGAATGGGCTTCCCAGGGAAGTTGTGAATGCTTCATCCCTGGTGGCGTTCAAGGTGCGGCTGGATATAGCCTTGGATGGCATGGTTTAGTGGGAGGTGTCCCTGCCCATGGCAGGGGGGTTGGAACTCGATGATCTTGAGGTCGTTTCAAACCCTAACTATTCTATGATTCTATGATTCTAAAATGGGATTAGAAGAACAAGTCCTGGCCATCTTCAAGCTATGGAGAGCCAGAGTAACAGAATCAGTATAGGCTTATCAATAAAAAAGGGCACCTATCTGTGGAAGGTACCTGTGGTCCTAATGGAACCATTCCTCTTGGAGGAGTCATTCTCTGCATTGGCCCACCCATGTTTGGATGCCCTGCAAATAAAATTTTGTAGCTTAAAAAACTATGCAACACACAAGTACCGTCTAAAACAGCTTTAAAATATCACTAATTTTTAATTAACAACAGCTTAAGAAGCTGCAGTAAGCCTTGAAGCAGGAAAAAGAAAGACACAAGTTTGAGAAGACTGTACTTTTGAATAGTCCAAATAATCATTTCATGCACCTTGCTGCCTTGTTGGGTCCATCCCGCTAGGCAATAATGGCTGACTTCCTGGGACACCTCCAAGTGCCTGCAGGAACAGAAATCATGTTAACAGCATATACTCCTTTGGAATTTACTTTAAAGATGTAATTGCCTAATTTGCACCTCCTCTGCCTACCCTTCACTTTATCTTACCTATTATTTAACCTCCAAACAGTTGGGTATGTAGCAATTTTCTTTGATATGTAGCAATTTGTCCCAAGCTTATATTGTTACAGTTTTCCTTTTTAACTTCCTTTTCAACCACTGTTTTAACATTTCCTGTCAGAAGTCAGGATGCAGACATGGATATTCTCCAAGAGTGAGCCATAACTGAGCCAACTCCACAGTATTCACAGTGTACAGCTATTGAGCTGTGATGTGGGGGATATTTTATCTTCCACTCTGCCTTACTCTTCTTGAAGGGCATCAATGCAAAGATAAGCTTATTATTCACATACAAGATATAACAACTGTCACAAAACTTACTCCTAAATCTTGCCTTGATACATTATGGTACATTGTGTTGTTACTTCACCTCTGGTCCAAATCAAACACATTGTTTTTATGTCCCCATATTTTAATCTGACCTTTGTGTTTATAGTAACTGAATCTGGTTTAAGGCTAATTTCTACAGTCTCTTACCTGCAGTTTAGTTGACAAAAAAGAAGTTTTTTTTTTTTTGAATGGGTCTTCGTGGCTGATCCACCTAGCATTTCAAAACATCATCACATTTTCACTGAAAATGTATCCAGATTGAGTAAATCTGTTACTTGAAAGTAATCTACTCAGGCAATACAGGCAATGCTTACTGTGGGAATGGGTAAATTACTCTTGAATGGGAAATACCACAGTAGTCTTGGATATATACAAAAGAGAACTTATCTGAAAAAACTATAGAGTGTGTTCTACAAGAGGCAGGAAATTCACAATTAAAATGCACATTATGTCCTCAAAGGTAATACGGTCAAAAGGTACTGCACTGCAAGATTAATGGAATTAACAAATAGTCTGAGATAATGTCATTTAAATCAGAGTTTTACATGTACTTCAAAGGCTTGAAGTTAGGACAATGCATAAGAACAATACATGAAGCGTATGGAGAAGTGTCAACTACCAGCAAAGCAGGAACTTGTCACTTCCGCCAGAGATGGACACACAAGGACAAGGAGGCATTTCCTGCTGTGAGCACATGTGACCAAAGCCTTATCTCATGCAGTCATTACACTGTGGATCATTACATGAGGGACCATAGTTCCTTTCTAACACATCAGACAACTTCCCAAGAAAAACAAGTGACCTACACAGCACAATGCATTGCCAACAGCAAATAACTTTGTAGGTCTTGATCTTGTAGGATGTGATCAAATACTGGAGGCAATTTAGGGGCATTCATGCTGCACTCAGTACTGATTTTCCCCCTGCAAAGCCTAGACTAGCTCAGATAACCCTTACACAGCACTGTACAGTGCTGTGCATGCATGTCCTGTGTTACCCTTCGTTGCCTAAGAAACACTATCCCTACTTGGAGGCATTAAGGAATAAAATTATAGTTAACAGAGGGAATTTTAACTCTGATTTTTACTGACTTCCATCTAATCAAAATTTCAGCCTTAAAGCTGCACTACAATAGCTTATTACTTCCACACATTGCCCATCTATACTGTAACTTAAATAATGTCACTGTTGCTAAAAGCAGTAATTCATTGATGTGGCATAATGTAAGTGAATGGCAAGAGCAGTAATTCACTGAGATTATGTGATTACGTTATAGCTCTGAACTGAAAATATCACAATCTGCAGACAAAAGCACGTCTGAAGGTAAAACTGCAGGTTGGCAGTGCGTTCACAGCACTCACCACATCCTGCTTTTACCTGCCAGCATTTACAGTGTTCAGAAACAGAAAAACAAAAGAATATGTGAAACCCAAACACTGGAGTGTTTTTGGCTAAGGTATTACTGAGAAGTGTAAAAATAAAGAAGATATTTTGTACTGAGTTACAGTATGTCTGTAGCAGAGATTTAACTGACACTTCAGTTGTCCCTCGATGATCACTTCTGCAAGGTTAATTAAGTCACCCATTTCTCTTGTGAGAAAGCAGCTGTGGTACAGGTAATTTAACCTGCTCCCAAACATCACCATGTTTGATGTAGGGGAATATCTGAAGAAGTCTTGGCACCTGGTATACACAGCCCACTCAAATTCAAACTTCGTGCTTTCTGACAATATGCCAGTGCTAAAGACAAGTTTGTTCATGTGTTATACAGAGCCAAAAAATAGCCAGCTCACTGAGCTGTGACAAGAAAGGCAGTTCTGGGAGTCTAAGTTGGACCAAAACACCCATTCCATCTATCTTATGACCTTTCCCAATATCTCCTCTAACTGCACCAAGGAGAGCCTAAAAATACAAGTGCTATCTGCTTTCAGAACCAAACAGCAACTCACAACTCATTCCTGTTATGCTGTCATGCATGTCCTTTTTGGAAATGAGAGAAACTGGGAATTTGATGCTTTTATGAAGACTTCAGTGTCTCCAAGAGCCATAAAGCACTTCACAGTATCTCCTTCTCACCAATAATCTTCATATTTACTAAGAAATAAATATACTTCATATATCCAATAAAGACTAGGAGGGAGTGATGAATTTTACATAGAATTAAGTAAAAAATATTCTCAGAGCTAACTGCTTGATGTGTGGTTAGGAACTTTAGAGAGTGTAACAATTATGGGGACATTCTGCCTCCATCTCAGAGGAAGCAGCACTGACTGGAGGTTAATGCAGCACAACACAAGGCAACTATATCCTCCCTCTGCAAAAACGCTTAGCTCACAATTTTGAGGTGCAGACACTAATTATGCACAGGAATGTCAGCTGGGAGTGGCATGGCTGCACCTTATCAAAATTGACTAATGGTCAGACAAAATGGGGTGGGGAGGGACTGAATGAGTTTTGTATCCCACAAGCCCTTGATAGCCAACAAGACAACATTCCCTGTCCCCACCACTGTACCGTCACCTGGGACCACGATGCAGCAGTGATAAACTCTTACCTGATTAGGTATTCTTAAAGGTGGCCTTGGACCTCCAGGGTACCGAGGAGACATGAAAGGCTATGAAAAACAAAGAAATACTGCTAAATGATTAAACTTAATTTGCAAATACCACATTGAGTCATTGGGTGTATGCCTTGTGCCATATGCTCACACCTCAAGCATCCAGCTTAAATACTTCCACAGAGCGTTCAGTACATTATTCCACAATGTTTTGCAGAACTAAATAAATTTTGAGATGCGTCTATTTGGAACTTTGCTACAGCAACTGTGAATGCAGAATATAAGCAATGTATTAACAGTGTAGAATAATAAACCATTTAGACCACATAATCACACACCTATACTTTCCACTGGAGAAGGGGGAAAGATACGAACCCTGGAATAGAAAACAAAAATGTTCTTGGAAAAGTTAAGAGGTAAGTAATAGTACAAAAATTCACAAATACTTTCCATTCACTTTTTCAGAATAATACAGTAAAATGTAATATAAGATTGTGAAGACACAGATTTCAAGTTTATGTTGTTCCATTAACAATATTAATTCAATGTTGCACTTGTCCCATCTTCCATATGCAGCTCCATGCTCACGCCAGTACATTTGCTCTCTCAAAACCAAATTTATACCCCAAATCTGTCATACCATCCTGCACCTTGTGAAGTTCTAGTGTAGCTTGGAAACTACTGTACAACATGATTCATAGCCCATGTGACATGTGACCAAGAAGGTCAGACTCTTATGATAAAAAAATAGTAGTACCAGCAAATAGATTTAACATCTCTGTTTATTCTACCCTAAAGTGTGACAATAATTTAGAAATCAAAATAGCCAGGAGGTTAGTGGCAAGTGTGAGATCTACATACAGGAACAAAAAGGGACAAACATCTGACTAAAGAGATGATGAAGAGGAACATTTTGGCAAGCAAGCATACCTGTAACAACAGAAGAAAATGAAAAGCTAAAAGTATGCTCTGACTGTAAACACAGGGACAAAAAGACTGACTCTTTGTATTGCAAAAGAGGAGCTCAATTCTTTCATGACACTGCCACTGGAGACAAAGGAGAGATAAAGGAAAGGAGTCCGCTGGGACTGCCCAGGTGCCATCTCTAATAACAAAGGAGCTGCTGCACTTTTAAACCCACTCTTTGGTGTCCCTTTGAAAAGAGACAAATATACCTACATAGGCACCATCTAGTCAGCTGTAGGTATGGACCAATGAATGGCATATTTCAGTTCCATCAGCACCACTGTGTTATAAACTAAAATACTAGTGACAATCAATGCTAGCAATCATGTATTAATACTAGCAATAGCTAGCAAAAGAATTATAATTATTTTACCAATAATTAGTAAAGGATTTTTTCCTATGATCTTGCATAAAAAAATTAATAGACCCTTTCACATCTTAGAATCAGATGAAAGCTGAAATAATGTAACCTATATAAACATGAATTCAAAATAGGTACTAGAAAGCAATTTTATAAACAGAGGATTTACAAACTGAAGAAGACAGTACAGTGACAATTGTGAAAAGATTATTAGAAAAGGCATTTGAAATTCTGTGCTATAGAAGAGGGAGTCTTCTTCCTTCATGCCCTCTCTCTGATGGTGAGAGTCTCTGAGAAGAAAGAAGAAATAAATTAAAAAGGGTTCTGCATGTGGTGAGGGCTGTAAACATGCAGGCCCTTGTAAAGCAGTAAAAGCATGAGAAAATCAGAATTTCAACAATTTCCATAAAGGTCAACCTAGTGCATTATCTGGGGTGCAGCAAGATACTCTAGAGAGTATCTTAGATTTGGCTTACCTCATTCAGCAAATGAAACCTTAACTTTATTTACAGTTGTTACAGTTCATAAAAGGGAAATGAGCAGTGTCTCTCAAGTCAACCATATCTTAATATTGAATCACACTACTAGTGTGATTAGTTAGTATATAACTAACTGTGCATTATTGGCAGAACATGGCTCCTTTCAAGCACAGTGGAAACCTGCTTTTCCCTCTCTCCCCAGTGGGTTCACATTTCTATGCAGTTTATAAAAACATCTCAAACTGTATTTTTTTTTCATAGAATTGAAATGTTATTAAAAACAGTGACAAATACCCCACTGCAGTAACAAGAGAAAGAAGCTTACTAATAAAAAGTCACAACTTCACTTTCCAAAAGATGGTTTCTAATGCCTGACGGTAAGTCTGTATGGTTCGATTTGCTGTGCCCTGATGTGAGTAGCTGCCTCAGATTTTTGCGAAGGTCTGGGTCTAGGCAGGTCTCAAGTCCACTAACTTAAAACTGGTGGTCACAGAGTTTTAATTGGTCAGCATAGCACCTGTCTTCTGAAGACAAAAAGTTGATTCTTCACATGTTTAAGAAACAAATATTTCTTCCTGCTACCTCAGCCTTGTGCCAAGTCAAAATTCAGCACCTGGATAGTTGAAAACCTGTAACGGATTCCCTCACTAAATTCTCTCCTTATTTGCCTCAAAATTTCACGGGAGGAAGTGGACAGATGCCATGCGAATGAAACAAAGACTTCCTTGCTCACCCCAGCTAGCAGGGAGGAAGAGGGCTGTCAACAATACAGAGTACAAAAAACACTTCTTCCACCTAAGGATTAGAGGCATATGACTTATAAAAAAGTAAAAAAATGTAATATGCTATGCTATACTCATATATTATGATTATATATTGTACAATATATAAAAATATATATAATCCTACATAAAAACATAATATATATAATAATATATCATAATGATATATAAGTATACGGTATTATGTGCTGTGATACTAAAACAATAATGTATAAAAAATAAAAAAAAATCAGTATTAAAGTAGAAATGGAAAAATATGTCAAAATATAGAAAATATAATCAAATAATATAGCTACTTTAGCCATTAGGTAGGAAGAAGACAGAGTAGAACAAAAGGTTATCTTCCAGAGCCCTCTCTGTGCATAAGGATACTCTTCAAATAATATATCTGGCATTTCAGGTCCAGATTCTGCTTAAGATGTTGCAAAGCCTATCTAAGGGAAACCAATCTCTCAAAGCTGATCTGACTTGGGAAGAAGAGTATTATGAGAGTGGCTCCATTCTACAGTAATTTCCAGAGGCTGAAATGGATCTCAAGGGTTTCCAGTCACCACTTCAGCCTTCCAGTCCTCTTAAACCACCACAGGGACATTATGAAGACTACAAGGAGGTGTAAACAACACTACTGCACACTGTCCTTAGCTACAATTTACTTCTCAAATGGAGTTCAGGAACTGATACATACACCAGTGTATTAAAAAACAAAACAAAAAACAACAAAACACTCACAAAAAAACCCACCAAAATCAAACACCAAACAAAAAACCAAATCAAACCAAAAAACAACAATGAAATAAAACAAAAAGAATAAACCAACAAATGTAAAGAGAAAAGAACATGAAGAAAACAAAACAAGAGCAAGAATGTCATATCTAAGCCACAACTGAGACGAAGATATCACCAGCGTTTGAAACCTGTGTCACACAAGTTACAGCAACAGCAGAAGATTCTGGAAACTGTTTTGAAGAACAGCCAACAAAACACAACTGTGAACATCAGTATATTATAATTACTGCCTTCAGGTATAAAATTCAATAATTTGGTATCACAGGAAGCATCTTGAAGGCTGCTGTAATGCAACTGTGACCAAAGCAGAAGCTTTGGTCTACTAAATTGGGTGAAAAAGAAGCCAGAGAAGAAAAAACTTTTGTGCAGTTACTGCAGACTATATGGACCATATGAATTAATCAACTTAAAAAAAGCCCACCTAAAAGAAGAAAATTACTAAAAAAAAATATTTAAAAAACACTAAAAGAATACAGACTACACAAAATAAAATCAATAAGAGAAATGTCAAATTTAGTAAGCTCCCTGCTCTAACTTATAGCATCCTATCAAGTTGAATTGTTAAAAATCAGTTCTTATTATTGATAAACAATTACAATTGTTGTTGTAATTGTTAAAGAAAAGTTTTTGTTAAATACAAGAACTGTGTAATTTTTACTCTGTCTTCTTTTAGTTCTTTGGATGATTCTAGAATATAGTGTGGTTTAGTTTTCTTGTACCTAATACCAGTCGAATAAAAGAATTTAAAAGACAGTGTTCTACTAAGTATGACAGATTTCAATAAATCTATTTATATTTACATTTACTTCCCCTCCAAAAACTGAGAAAATAAATTACTTGCTTCAAAATATAACGGGGTTTTTTTGTGTTGACATTTTCATCCCTTTTCTACTTATTTAGTTACATTTATTGACCATGTTTTGTAACAGATAAATTGCAAAATTTACAATAATCCACAGTCAAATAACTAATCCTAAATATTGCTCACATTTCAATTCCTACTGAGACTGAATTTCTGATGAGATTGAATTTACTGTAAATATCCATCTGTATTCCAACACATACATATTACATGATACCCTATGACTTGTTATACTGGATAGCACAACCTTATGTAAGAAACACACACACCAGGAAAATATATAAATATAGTTCAAAAATAATTACTGCAATTACTGGGCATGAGTAATGGGAGGCTGCACATATCTGCCAACTATAAAATACCTAGAGCCAACATGCCGATGAATAAAGCCTGAGCTGAGGAATACAAAATGGAATGCATACCACTTGAATAAGAGAATCCTGTCACCGTGGCATGAAAAAAACCCACCTTTTTCAGTTAGGGTAGCTTAAAATAACAATGCTCATCAAGATTACATTCACATGAACGTCTTCCTAGCCAGGTGTACCAAATCTTTTTTTCAGCTCAAGAAAAATGTGTTTTGTCTGGTCAAAGCAGGACATAAGGTATGTTTTAAAACACATCACCGCTTTGGTTTAAATTACTACATTTAAGGACACTGCAGAAAGCAGGGCAGTAGCTCAACCAGTCCCTAACAGCTCTATGCAGACCTGGATGAGGATGCCCATGCCACACTCTTACTGCTTTTTACATGCTTAGGAAAGGTTCTTGCTTGCATCAGAGTGCTCTGCAGGGGTTTCCCAAAACACCCCTAAATTAATGATCTTAGAAGCAAACAAATCCAAGTAATAACTCTTCTTCAGCATCCTTTTTTTTTTCTTTAACTTTCATTATCAAATTCAGAATACTCTCCTTAGAATGTGTGTGTCAACACCGTGAGAGGAACATAGCAAGACTACACCACAAACTAAAAAATACAAGGTGAAACACAGTTTTAGCACTGGAAAAGACGGAAATGGTATTAATTGGCTTGTATAATTCAGTCACCGTTATCAGCACAAGCTCTAAATACCATGTATAGCTAGAAGCTGAAAATGGAACCACAGACTTCGTTTGTGCACACTATGACAAATTATTTAAAATTAATTGTGCTGCTACTTGGAGATCAGGTACTTTAGGAGGGTCCAAGCTGCCAGCATCAAGGTCATAAGCCAGACAGGAATCATAGAATCATAGAATAGTTAGGGTTTGAAAGGACCTCAAGATCATCGAGTTCTAGCCCCCCTGCCATGGGCAGGGACACCTCCCACTAAACCATGCCATCCAAGGCTATGTCCAACCCCACCTTGAACACCATCAGGGATGAAGCATTCACAACTTCTCATAATGAGCAAATCTCTTCATTTATTCATTTAAAGTTCTAAGTGATAATAAGTGAAACAAACTAAAAATCTTTGTTCTTCTCTCCTTCTTTAAAAAATGAATTCAATTGCCAAGTGATATATTCTGTCTCTGAAAATGCAAATAATATTTATCTTCTGTTGTTTTCAAACTATTCCTGGTTAAAAGGGTTGGCAACACTTAACTATTTATAGTCCAAATGGAAAGAAATAAGACTATGAAGTATTTTTATTTCATTTTTATATTATAGTAGCAGTATTGAAAAATTACTAGGAAAAACATTTTAATGTATCTCCTTAAGACCCCTGTGTTTCATAAAATGGTTTAGAAGTGCTTTACAACTACTACTAGCTGTGTGCTTCCATTCTCAATGAAATGGGTTTTGTACTCTTTTTAAGAGTACTGATGATGAACCATAAAGTATGTGTGAATTCAATTTATCCAAGTTAGTTTACAATTCATATACTTTCATTAATTTAGTTTCCTCTGTTCTTTTTCTGCAGACATCTCCATCAGCAGCAACAGTCATCACAGTGTATAAGACACTCTTCATTAACACATTTTAATTCTAACCAGGACTAAACTAAATTAGCTCTCCAAATGACACTCTTGCCCTGGCATAGCCTGCTGATAAGCACAAATATGTAATTTACCCTCTGCAAAGCTCAGATAGGCTATCATAAATTCAAACAAAAAATTATTTTCCTGTTCAACCGCATTTTACTGTTAATTTTAAAACCCTTCTTGTCCTCCTTTGCTCCCCATATGTCTACTACAGTGTTAGAGGTCTTTGTTTCATATTTTGCTAAATTATTTTGGAGATGAAATTTGGGTTACACACTATACATCTTGTAATTCAGCAGTAGAAATCAAACTGTTTTTATCTACACTATTTCACGTTATAAAAAAATTGTTAAAATCTCAGCACTGAGACAGGATTTCCCTCTACATCAGCCTTTCCTCATTTTCAAACACATTTGCATGAGCAAGTTCTTCTCTGTTCTTCAGATAAAGTCCCAGAAAAAAACAAACTTCTGTATTTACGGTTTTCTAAGAGCAGCCTAACATGCTTTAGCAACCTATAAACCGCAACAGTAAGAGGTTTGATTTAATTTAAGAGTATGGAGCAAAAGTATTATTTTTTTTTTAAATCTAAACGCTTCCTACAGACATCTAAATATTCCAAAAGTTACAACAATACTAGTATTTCAAATGAAATGAACGCTTTATCTCTAGTCAAGAAATACAGGAGTCATTGCACCGTACAAAAGAATACTGCAATACCTTGCATGGTCAGCATAGAAAAATGAAGAAACTAAACCTTTTCCTAAAACACACAACCAAAACAAAACCAAAAAATCCCAAACAAGCAAACACCCCCCCCAAAACAAAACAAAAATATTTTGCCCCTAGCTAAACAGGTGGGAGAGAGAGGTTGTAGGTTCTGCACAAGGAAATTCATGCAAATTTTGAAAAAAAAAAAAGTCCATTTTTGAAGGGCTGTTACCTACATGCATTTTAAAACGGGTTAACAGCTTTTACTTAAATTTTTATTGAATGCAAATACTACAGAAAGTAAGAGTGTGTCAAACCTTACAAGCCAAAACTAAAGCACCAAGTATAACTTCTTCAAAAAACAAACTGTGCTTTTAGAAATCAGACATCATACACACCACGAAGCTTGACAGAAGTTTTCTTCCAATTTAGTAAACCTTCTATTGACCCCTAATTATAGTAAAAGACTGATTTTTTTTGGAACAACTTTGACAATGACAAGCTCAAGTTTGTTATTCCTGCTGTTAAATTTAATAAATATATTATTTCAAAGCTACATATATTATCATCATCCCAGGACTTTGTCTTCAAACCCAAGCACTTGTGGCTCATGTAAAAAGGAAGAGTCAGACTAAGACGGGAACTTGAATTAACCACAGCAGAAGGAAGCATCATACATGAATGACAAACTTTCCCCCTACTCTACTTTACCACTTCAGCAGCAATTATAATGCCAAATTTGGCATATGGTCAGTACCCATAAAATTCTGAAGGTTATCTCACAGAGAACTTGAATTTTCAGGGTAAGATTCTAAAGCTCAGAACTGATCTCCTAGGGAAATGACTTGTGCCCAGTTTCACTTCTTCCCCCTGCTTCACAACTAGCACTGGGTCTGTGGCTGTGTGAGATGCACTTATGGAAGAGGAGGCTGGGGAAGCATGGGCTCAGAGCTTATTTAGCTACTCAAGCTGAGCAGTTTTAATTATTCTAACAGTTACAAGCAGCAAAACCATTACGACAACTGCAGAATGGAATTATCAAAGCCAGCAGATGTCGGACACCTTTATCTTTCTTTATAGTTAACTTTATTCCTGGTATTTAGAGAAAACGAACAAAAAAGAGAGGAACAAACACAAGCTACTCGCAGATCTTTCAAGATGATAATCCCTTCTCACATGGGCTAGAAAGTAAAAATATTTTTTTAATAAAGATAATTGAAAATGCAGTTTGACACAAGGACAAAAACGTGCAGATTCAAACTCTGCAAAGAATTAGAAATATATACACAATTTTACGCACTTGAGTGTTCCCAGTGGGTGCCAGTCTGCTATACTGGGGTGGATACATTTACAAACAACAGAGATTTCAAAAATACAGTAAAATTCTTCTTACTAGCATTAATTATATAAACACAGAGTGAGGGGGAAATCCCCTCTAAAATCTATTTTCAAGGCTTTTCAAGGCCTACAAAAGCTGCTAGCTTAACTCACAAGCTGCATTTGTAGCTTTGGTGACATTTTATTTGCTCATAGCAAAGTTTTAACAATCCATGATGCTTTTCAGACCTCTGGGACTTCAGCGTACCCATTCTGCTCAGGGCCAATTCGTTAACTTTTCACTCCTTCACCTGCAACTATTTATTCTTCTCCACTGGAATTCAGGATGGCTGTGAACATGTTGCAAATCCAGCTAATTTTTCAGTCATTTCAGTTAATTTTAGTTAAAAAAAAAAAAAAAAAAAAAGGAAAAAAGTACAGGGAATTCTGCAAAAGTGTGGAAAACATAAGGATCAGCACTGAAAGGTAACTGATGAAGCAGGATTGTTTACCAAGTATGGCTGTTTCAAGAGGGGGGATAAAAAATGGTCCTTGAAAAAACAGCAAACTATGGCAACTAGATGGTCAGTAAGGTCCCCTCCAACCCAAACTAGTGTATGATTCTAAGTGAGTTTTAAGGGAAGAAATAGTTGAAAGAGTTCAAAGGGCTTTAGAAAGAAACAAAAATGTTTTAAAATCAATACAGATACACATTATGATCTTACAAAGACCAATCTGAGAGATGCCTGCATCTTCTAGCTTTGGTAAAGTAACTTAGTCGCTGGAATTAGAAATCTTCATTCCTTGTGCAAACAACGACCCCTTGGTGGACAATTCATAGAATCAACATAGCCATTCCAAAATGGCTTTAAGGGATACTGGAGGATTTCTCTCCCCTCGAAGCTTTTTACTGCTGGATACTTGTTCAAATGACCAGTCTTTGAGGATGCTGTGCGAGTGTGAAGCAGCTGAAGCAGAGGATCACATATGTAGCACAACCATTTCCAGGAGATTAATACATGTGAGCTCATTTAAAAGGAGCGTAAGGACTGAGAGAAATGACAAATGGGATGGTTTAACCCCAGATGTCATAGAATCAGAGCAGATATATATAAAGTTATCATCCGTATTTCTTTGGGAGACTTTGACCAGTGAGTTTTTAAAACAAAGCAGATATTCTATGCTTCCCTTTGCTCAATTATCATTTTCCTTGCTAGTTTTCTTATGGGCATATAGCAAAGATTCAACTGTTTTCCTCAAATGCTGCATTTTACATATCCATAATACAATCATAGAATCATAGAATAGTTAGGGTTGGAAAGGACCTCAAGATCATCTAGTTCCAACCCCCCTGCCATGGGCAGGGACACCTCACACTAAACCATGCCACCTAAGGCTCTGTCCAACCCGGCCTTGAACGCAGCCAGCAATGGAGCATTCACAACTTCCTTGGGCAACTCATTCCAGCTCCTCATCACCCTTACAGTAAAGAATTTCTTCCTCATATCCAATCTAAACTTCTCCTGAAATAAGTACCATAACATGACTTTACTATACATATTGTAAATGTAAGTGTAAATTTAAGTGGTACATTAAAAAGATTTTTACAAATCCATCTTTTTTTTCCTATAAATAGTTCACTATTTCTGTTTTAAAATGCGCAAGGCGAATACTGTCATTGATTTTTAATTCAGTAACTTTGCTTACTTTCAGTAGCTAAACATTTTTTTTTTTTGATAGCAGGCAAGGAGAGAAATGGTAAAGTTTTTTCAGCTCATGTGTCTTACTGTAATGATGCTCTCCTGAAGCATCAGATCAGATCCACTAAGGCATAACAAGGCTAAAAATAACACCTTAGAATAATAAGGACTGAGCTAAAATGAAAATAAGTGCCACTAGATGGCACGACAGCCTTACATTAAGGGGTTGGGTTTGGTCTGTTGGGTTTTTTTTTACCCCTTTATGTAAGAGGAATATGTAACATTTGTGTTTCAAACATGGTGTCGACACATTTTTCCCATGCCATTCCAAGTATAACTCATGATCACAAATCGGTGAATGAAGCAAACTACTTGACAATTCCTTTAGAAATTATATGCTCAATGGAAATAAGGTTTAGTGGCAAGCTCAACTAGGAGAAATTTTAACAAATCTGCTAAAAAAGAAGAAAAGTATTGCATTTAAAAGAACAAGTGCTTTATTTTGCATGTGAAAAGGCATAGTCAGTGGCAGAATTTAACTTTTTTTAAAAATTACCATATTAAACAAGTGACTTTTCAATTATCAAACGGCCTATTCCCTTTACACCTCCGTTGGCACTTGATGAGTTAACTCTTCAGCAGTGTCTCTCAGGTGAGTTAAGTACAAGCCCAATATTACCTGCCCAAGTGCCTTTAAAAAACAAACAGGTTCCTTAGCAGATACTGACTTAGCAAACTTTCGGTCAACCGCGTAATAAACTATGTGAAGATAACTGGGGTTAAAGTAAATATGCATTCAAATGTTTCTCACAATTGCAGTGCAGAACCGGAGTCAGATATTCAGCTGTACTAGTTGTCACTAACATGGAGAAACATAATGAAAGCTACTCAATTAGAACATAGAACTTCGGAGCAATCCGGTGTAGTGCAAAGTGTCCCTGCCCTTGGCGGAGGGTTGGAACTGTATGAATTTTAAGGTCCCTTCCAACCCAAACCATTCCATGATTGATTCTAATTCTTCATAGAGGTGCATTAAAAAACAAAAAAGTAACTAAAAGGCAAATAAAATTCTGCAAAATCAATAGTTTTCATTCTGCCTAAAGATACAAAATTCTTCAATGAACACAAGCTGCAGAACTTCCCTCTGGCCTCTATTTAGTTACTAATGCTGGTATGATCCACGAGGATGAAATAAATAGTCTGCAAAAATAAAAATGCAACGTATCTTCAAATTTTTTAGTTGATTTAAAGATCAGTGAAGAGATGGACGGAAATGGGCCATTCACTGCCTGAAGAGCAGGGGTTTGCACCTGAACACAACCCTCATGCTTCAAATGGACATGTTGATGTGCACACAAACATGTTGAAGTGTATACAAACTTCAAAACTTCATGATGATATTTTCAAATATTTGTGTTATTTTCTAAAAGCACACTGTACAATGATGTGCAAGGATAAAACTTGATTTTTTTCTGATCTCATTGTCCTCAAGAAGAAGGGAGTGAGGCTAGTACTTAAAATTTGGAAGACCTTGCTCTGCCCCTATCTGAGAGGCCTTTCACAAGGAACACTTCTGTACTGCAGAGAACCAACCCTGGCGAAAAATGCTGGCTGTCCTCAGCCCAGCAACTAGAAGTAAGACGGCATGTGAAAATATGAGAGCCTGAATTCTATGACCTAATCCTCTTTGATCACAAGCGGATGAATTTAACTCACCTCAAAGAGTTTATTAGAATCCTGTGTAAAGCTTTGGCTGCTGACATTATATGCATCCTCTAATTTACCTGAAGGCAAATAATTATTATAATCTTCATCAGTCCTCCAGCTGCTCTACTATTTTGGTATCAGATAGGACCACAAAAAGAGGGCGAAGACAAGGCCATGCCGACTCTGTGTATGGCCATATGAAGGAAACTAACAGCAGGGTAACTCTGATGCTAAAAATTGGCATGGAAAAAAATGTCCTAAATGACTGTATTTGTTTAATATAGTAGCTAAGTGCCTTCCTCACACCTGAGCTCCATGTACAGGATGTGGTCCTGGCAAACTGATGATGTATTTCAAGATTCAGACTGGAGTTGGAAGATCAATTCAGAAATGTATACAGCCATTTTGTCCTTATGCAGTCTACTACATTTTGATGACTGCTGTTGCCCAAGTACTTCATAATCTTTCAAAAGGATCATCACTGATGGCATTCCATTTTAATAGGCAGAGAAACATGAAGAAAGAGAATTGAAACAACTTATCTTGGGTTTCCAAGGAAAAAATTGGGTATTGTGCGATGAACTGCACATCGTTTTTTAGCATCCAGGCTCACATTGATTCTCAACCACTATCTTTCTCTCAGGCTCTGTATTTAAGGAAGCAACTTACCAGAAGCACTGACCCAATAGACATCACCCTCACTGAACTGCAGTTGACCTGTTATTTCAGTCTGAGACAAAATCAACTCTAAAACTTGTTTGGATTCTCCTATTTGCGGGTTAAGAGTCTTGTATGACCTATTATCTCTGCTCCTTCTGTAGTTCCACAAATTCAGTTTTGATGCTAATGAGCCAAGAGCAGATTCAGCTACTGTATAACCCCAATTTATTTCCAGAGTATCACCTATTCTATGTACTGAAAGATGAGAAGAGAAAAAAAAAAAAAGTACGTAGCTATGAAATTTGAAGTCACATTAAAATGCAGAGCACTAGATGAAATTCAGACACATCCTAATTCTACATAAACCGCTTTCTTGACTTTTCAAAGTTTTAATTTTTGACACTGTAAACAATTCTCTAAAAAAAAAATATAATTTAGTTAATGACAGTAGTTGTGCACAACTCTAGCACCTTCCTTTTACTTATCATTGCAAAGGGTTGCATTTTGGACTCTCAGCATTATAGTGATCATCACCTATTACCTGAATTGAAGTATAAAAATGCAATTACAGAGAGACAGAAGATAAATGCAGCTGCTAGCTTCAGAACTCCACATCTGTGGACCAGTCATAAACTGCTAGAGACTGCTAATTAAGATCAGTGCTGGTGGTCTCCACATAGGTGAAAACCTCATCTGACAAACAGCAGTTTTACCATCTGAGAAACCATGCCTCTCCCATATTTATCTACCGCCATGTGCTATACTAGTGTATATAATTTTATTCAATAAAATTATTTTCTGCTATAAAAAAAGAAATGTCACAGAAATAATTCTGGAGGTCAATAGTGCCAATAAAGCTGGAACCCAGGAAGCATTTCCTGGTTCCCAGCAAAGTCCCAGCCTAGGTTGCCACCCTCCCCTGACCAGTCTGATAAGAAGGAACTGCAGCAGCAAAAGCATCCATTTCTCTCATGTCCCCATTAGTGGTCAGTGCTGCATGCTAAAATTGAACTGCAGTGTAAAACCAAGAGTTAGTACTCATGAGAAATGAAATGACTTTAAGTTGCCTAGCAATTCTGAGTTAGCCAAGCAGAGCTGGATGGTACAGAGCCGTCAAAAAGTTCAGCTTAGGCCAATCCAAATATTTTGTGAAAGCAGCAAAAGGCAACTTTATCATTCCAGGATGATCTTCTAAATGAATTTCAGGTTGTAGAAACTTGAGAAGCTATTATGTTTTTGTAGTGCTAAGTCTTAGTGAACTAAATGTAGATATAAGAACAGTTCTCCCACTGTTTCCATAATCTTCTCTTAAAAACCAAAATGGTTCACTTTCGTGATTTAGGAGTGATTTGCAGGTCTGAATCCCCAACTTTCAGTGAAATAAGACTAGCAGTTCATGGAAAAGCTGAAATCTGTCAGCATTCATACCAAGACAGATGAACAGGCTGCCCAAAGAAGCTGTGGCTGCCCCATCCCCGGAAATATTCAAGGCCAGGTTGAATGGGGCTTGGAGCAACCTGGTCTAGGGGAAGGTGTCCCTGCCCATGGCAGAGTGTTGCAACTGAAAGACCTTTAAGGTCCCTTCCAACACAAACCATTCTGTGATTCGCTCTATGAACATGTTTTCTGTGGTTTGGTTTATTCTTGTGATCAGTTGGGATCAGAGGAATTGCAGAAGCATATACAGAACAGATTGTCTAGTTAAAGAAAGCAGCTTACTGGAAAGAAAGCAGCAAAGAAGGAAGTAGGAATGAGTTTCTCTTTCTTCCTTGTTGTTTCACCTGCTTTTTATGGTAGCAGATGATGCTCCTCAACTTTCAAAGTTCACATACACGACTATGTCTGCCAGTGTATTTTCTTGTCCTCCGAGAAATTGACATTGATAAGACTTAGCTCCATCTGAAGGTATTTCAACCAGATATATTAACTGCTTCTTCACAACACTCACTCCAACACCGCAACACATTGTCATGGACTGTCTGTACGTGTTTGCTCTATACATACCTTACAGTTTCAGTATGCTGTTAGGTAACTGACTGGATTTTGGCTTAGCTCCCCTTGTTGTTAGCTCCCAGCTGGAAGCTGCGTTTGCTCCCAACCATATCAACACATCTGCTATCAAACGGATTTGCAACCAGCATGTTATTTCTTTACGTATATTTTAAGCAGATGACTACAGTGAAACCTCAATAACGTCTTGAAAAATATCTGTCCTGTTGAGAATCCCATTCAGATGAGGAAAGCAGATCTCTATCAGATAAAACTGTAAGAACTCATCTTGAGCACTGCATGTTACAGAGACAAGGTGGCAGTTTCAAGGAGAGGTGAAGGGTGACCTCTGGAGCAGTCCAGATCAGACTGCGCAGACCAGATCCTGGAACCTGCCTTGCAGAAGACTCACTACCCATGCTGTTAATTGATGATAGCTCTTACTAGTGTCACAGGCTGCATTACCCTGAAAATGGATTTTCCTCTGTTCCTTTTCAATACCACGCCTTGCAAAAACGGCAGGCTGTTGGTGGGACTTCAAGTAAGACTGAAGTCAGATACTGGCAGACAAGGAACATTTACCCATACTTAACTATAATCTTTAAAGATCTAGAGTGGCTAGAAGTCTTTTCACACTTCTAAAAACAAAACTCCCACACCCTCCTTCTGCAAAACCTTTAAAATAGTTCTTCTCTCCTCTGTAATTCTCGTGCTTGTCCTATTCCCTTCCCACTCTTGATTGTCCTCAAAGACAATAAAAGGAAAAATTAATTCCTTTGACACTAAAACTGGAGTGGGTGGTTAAAATAAGAAAAAGTGAAATATTTATAAAATAGAAAAATTAAGATAAAATTGGCTGTAAAAAAAATCTACCCAACCAGCTGTTCAAAACAGTAAAAGTAGAAATAAAGTAATTAATCAGTTCTGTCAACTCCTGAGGATTTTCTGATGGGCAAAAGTAAGATATTTTCTACTTTACTTGCAAATATCTTTTCATTCATGTATTAAAAATAATGTCTCAGTTTTTGAGTTGATGAAGGAAACAACATGCTCGTGCCAGGTTCAGGGTTTCTTTTTGTTGGCATCAATGCTGCAAGGAGCAGTTTTTCCCTCTATGACTGTGTGAAAAGGAGAACCTACAAAAAACATGTCACTTACATACAGTGTAAATTAAAGCTTCTGATATACTGCCATTTATATGCAATCACCACTGGGGTAAAAAAAAAAAATGAATAAAATGTTTCTTCTTCCCTTTTTTTGCCCTGACGAAACATGCTTCTTTTATCTATATATCTCTGTGAAGAAGGAAAAAGATACTGGTCTCTACCTGGGACTGCAGCATTTTACTTTAATGGAAATCCGATCGCAATGTTCTCTCCACATCACAATCCTACAAATCTGTGTTGTTTCTTTCACATCATGAAATTAAGTATGTAAAGTGGAAATCCCTGTTCTTCCTGAAGAGCTGTTTCAGTGCCAGAGATGATGCTACTTTTTGCTCCTGCTGCACAGCCACAGTTTACCAGCATGAAGAAAAGCAGACAAGTTTTGGTAGGAGGAGATGTGAGCTCGCTCACAGAGCAGTCTAATCTCTGGATTACAACTGCTAGGCTGGCCTTGCACTAACAGCTGCTATTTTTCCCATTACAGCATTCTCAATGTCCAAGGTGCTAACTGGGTATTTAGTCTCATTTATGACAAAACTTAATAGAAGCAACACAAGGTCTAAATGCTTGGCTTGGTTTTTTTAGGCATTATGGTTGAGATCTTCAATGTGCAAGGAGATGCAATGCTTAATTGCCTACCTCTAATTCTAACATCTTAAAAATCTGGCCTGTGGCTTTACCGCAGGGCTAAACATGACCAACAAAAATTTTACTTTTTCAATGCAGTGTACATATCACAAGAAATTATTTTTAAAATTGTATCAAAGCATTTTCAGTCTCCACCATTGCTTATCCTTGAAATTTTGAATAACTTGCGCTGTCCTATTCCATATATTAAATACTTGTCTGTCAGAGACATCCCTTCCTTCCCACCTGTTCACTTTTGTTAAAAAAAAAGATCTCAGTTATTGCACCATATTACCAAGACATAGGTTAGAACAGGACCTTTTCTACAGACTTGTAAACAGAATTAAGGAGGATTTTCTATCCTGAAATTCCTGTAATCACAATTTTTCTGAATACCTGAAAAAACCCCGGTGGTACAGGACCTACTGGCATGCCATCTCCTGGGGGAATGTTTCCTAGCACTGGACTGGGAGCTGCTGCAGCACTCTGAAAAGAACAAAGGAAGAATAAACCTTTGTCATTGCATGGCAGGCATTAAATCCCTAAAAGAAACCAAGCAGAAAAAAAAAAAATTAACCTTTGTCATTGCATAGTAGGCATTAACCCCCTGAAAGAAACCAAACCAAAAGAAAAAAAAAACCCAAAACCTGACCAAAATGCAGAAAGTCATTCTCTGGATATGTCATAATATCATTGTTTCATCTGAAGGTAAACTGAAATTGTATAGTGCTTAGTCTACACAAGTATAATATTTTCTTAAAATAACCAACGAATGTTGAGGGGAAGGATGCTAGAGATTGCACAGATACACAAATACACATCAAATAAATAGATCTCATCTAGATTTTAAAAAATACTGCATCTGAGTATGTCTCTACACATACAGATGTGAATGTAACTTGCACACTTACGTGTATAAACACCCTCATGCATACACAATGATACACATAGCAGATAGTAAAGAAAGTAATTTATGCATGTTATCAGCAATTTCAAAGCACTTTAAAGATAATTTCAGCAGACTGCAATATTCTTTCAGAACTACATCAAGCTTTCAAAACAGGATTCTGTTACAAACAGTACAAGAAGGAATGTTCTACTGACAATGCTTATGATTTTACCAACCCCAAAAATAATCACCATGACAAATTAGAAGAATTCAGGTTACGATTTTTGGAAGGGAAAAGAAAAAAATGTATTTCCAAGAAGTGAATCAGAGGATGAAATTAGTTACCTTTACAAATCCTTCAGCTGGAATAAGCAAATAAAGAATATTGTTTCTGGTAACTTACAAGCAGGAGATAGTCACAAAAAGGGAAGCCAAACTGTTACCATTGTCATGTGCTGGAACTTCAATTACTTTTAATTTCTAGTAGTCTTCCTTCCTGTGACATGTTTCTGCAGGGCATAAGGCTAATTACCTATAAAGACTCACAGTCTCCTGTGGAAGGACTCATGCACACGCAATGCACCGAGATCCATTTGCGGCTTACCTGCCAGTATCTGCCCTACAGAATCTGAATGGCTTATATTTATTAACTTATCACTCTATTGTATGCTCACACTTGATTTCCATAAGATGAAGATCTGGAAACTGTATTTCCAGGTGTCTGGCACACTATCTAGGAAATAAAAGAATAATGCTGGGAAGAGTTAAAACTGGCAGAAAGAAGGGCTGACCTTTTTAAGCCAAGCAGAAAGGAAACATTCAGTTAATTACCACTGAGTTTTCAATGGCTTAAGCTGTGCTTTAGAATCAACTTTCTGAACAACTAGCAGAAGCATATTTAGCATCTAAGATGTAAGCTCGTTCCAAATAAAAGTCTTGAATGTATCATTAAAATACAAAGACTGCAGAAAGTGCTGGCTTCAGAACTCAGCTAAGACTTTGACTCACTAGAAAAACCTGCAACAAAGAGTCTTATTTGTGCAAGGATCTGGTCAGCAGGATCAGTATTAAAATACTAGATAATTGCAATTGACAGGAAAAGCTAGTTGGGTGAATTGGATGTAGCAAACACTTTTGAATCATAATGCCTTCTCAGGAGAGGCTACCACAAACCAACCAAGCTATCTGACAAAACTGTAGTGAATAAAGACCATTCCTCATTTGTCACTGCCATTCTTTGGGCACAGCCCGAAGTTCAACAGACTGGAGTATGATGTGGCTGAAATGCATGCAAAGTCATGCGATTCTCTGGCAGTCTGTTGCAGGTCTGTCACAGTAGCTTGACCCCCCAGGCAGAGGGAGAAATAAGCAAGTGGTGTGAATGTACAGAAATCACTCCTAAAGAACAAAGTGAATTTGTTATACTTCTTTTCTTTTGCAGAGCTTCTGTGAATGCCAACTGTTTTCAGATTATCTGCATTTCCAAAGGAAAACAGAAGAGAAAGTTTTCACCTTTTTTTCGTGCAAAACCTGACCTGTTTAAGCTGAGCATCAGGCAACAATGCCAAGTAAAACCATGAATAGGTGCAGGCACAGTTTGAGTCAAGTATGTTGGATCTTGCTTCTGTATGTACAGGTTTTCTAGATGAAGAATGACAACAGCATAATCTTAAAATGTCCAAAAGAGCCTGCAGTGCAGTCTCTTGACTAAGAAGGAGTAGTCCATTAAAGGAGCACTAATAACTATGAACATTATTACAATATCAATCTTCCTTGCATGCTGATTCCTGATCAACCCTATGCTACTTTAGCTGTGCCCATCTTTACCGGCCACGTAATACACACTGTAGTATGTCCAATGGAGCTGATGCTACAGAATAAAGCATTTGAACAGACTATAACAAATCACTGGGCAAACAGAGGATGAAGTCAGATAGGCAAAATAAAGTTAAGCTGCCAGATATCAGAAAAATACTAAGCAGCACCTCCTCTGATACACAGTTTTCAAAAGCCTTCCATCCCAGATTCACTTACGCCTGCTCACATTACTAAACTATACCAGGCATTAATGCATGTCAGGGTGTCTTCATGCACTCAGTGGATCTCAGATGTCTCCCTCAACTGCAGCCTCTGCCAGAGCCGCCAGAAGTTTTGAAAGAATGCCTGTGAGAGAAGGAAGTCACAACTTCTCAGGATGCAGTGCTCCTATGGTTGATGAGGTTGTGGCCAGCAAGGTCTCAACTAGAGAGGAATTAGCCCTTTTCTTCAGTCCAGCTACTCAAGATTAAATTAATTTACTAATGTTGGCTGTTTTTTTCTTGTGGACTATGATGTTTCAGGGAGGTATTCAATGCATTGATTTTAATTGGCCTAATTATTTGAGACTTGATTACACTGTGCAGTTTGTATACACCATCTCTCTTCTGTATCTGAGTGGGAAGCAGGACACAGCAATGCTAAGTCTCAGTGGCCATGACAGTAAGTCACTTTTACTGCTTAATAATTGTAAGAATATTGTAGCTGTAGGCATTCTGCAATAGCCCACTCTTAGATGCTACAGCAACTTCAGTTTCTATCTTTCATTATCTAATGTATTGAAGTTTTTTCCTGTTTTCATATTTGTTTGTTTGGATTTTCTTCCCTGATGGGAAATGAAGTCCCAAAACCAGAAATAAAGCATTTTCAGTATTATAGGTACATTTTCTAGTTTGTGCTATCCAGTGAACGTTATAAGAACTTGTACCAGGTAGATCAGTAAACAAACCTGCAACTCCTGCATTAAAATACTCTTATTTATTCAATACTGATGAATTATTCAGTTCTTTTCTCATAGTCCCACAGCAAACCATGGCTTCTTTTTGCATGCACTAAAAGTTGTTCATCATTTATGCTTACATTAGTTTGACATTTTAAATATTTGCAATTTGCTTTCCCTGCTTTTCATAAAAGGATGAAATAAGAAAACTTAAATGGTTTTATCTTTTCGTACAGTATCTTACCTCCTTAAAATTAGAAAACTTTTTTCTTTTGTAGCTAAAATACTAGATTTATGACATCTCCTTACAATTATTAATTAAAATGGCGTACTTGAATGAAACTTATTGTGGTGATTCTTTGGTCTAGCTAAGCTACTCTTAACATTGTAAAATAGATGACTGTGTTAAAAAAATTAAAACTAGTCACAGTTTAAGCTGATTTTTGCAATAAAGAAATCACAAAGTAAATAAAAAAAATAAAATAGACTAGCTTTTCCATTTGTTCAGTATCTGAAATATAAAAATTGAGACAGAAGTCTGCAACATATGGGTCATTTTTTGAGGCTATCACAAGAAGAAGTTTGTGACAGAAGCTCACAGAATTCCAGTTGCAATCAAAGAATTTCACAAAGAAAGGACTTGACTTTATCTACAAAAATCCTCATATGGCTCATTCATTGATCTGGGCATTTAATTTCAGGTATTTCACTTAGAGTGACACCCTTATTTTTACCCAAATGAAAAAGTTTGTCACATGTTCTTAAATTTTTCCACAGTATGGAAAATCTACTTGATGAATGATTAAATCTGCTTGATGATGGACATGAGAAGCTGGACCTCACATATAAGACAGATCTACTGCCACTCAATTCCCTCATCATCCAAACCTTCTCCATAAACCTTTGCTACACCAACCTTAAATCTGCTGATTTAACTGGACAGCCCTAGCTCCTACTGAATTAGTAGAGCCTGTGGGTACCCACTTCTTCAGCTTCATCAAGCATCAAGCCAGCCCCTTCTGCTAGTAGCTCATTTCTTGTGTTCCTTCTTCTGTGGCAAAGCATTAGCATGTGTCATGGGTTCATCAGCAGCAGTCAATTTTTTCTCCTTCGTAGTAGCTGGTGCAGTGCTGTGTTTTCGACGTTCGGTCTGGGAACAGCGCTGATAACACGGATGTTTATAGTTACGGCTTAGAATGTTTTGGTCTGACCAAGGACCTTCTGAGCCTCATGCTCTGCCAGGGTGGGGGGGGAACCCGGGGGGAAGCAGAGACAGGACACCTGATCCAAACTGACCAAAGAGGTTATTCCATACCACAGCACGTCATGGCCAGGGTGTAAAAAAAAAAAAAAAAAACCTGGGGGCCGGAACCCGGAAGAGTTTTGGGTTTAGTTCCCAGCTCGGTCGTCGGGTGGTGAGCAGTTCTGTCCTCTTCCCTTGTATTTCTCTTGTTATTATTGTTATTGGTGGTGGCGGCAGTGGTTTGTGTTGTACCTTGGTTGCTGGGCTATTCTTGTCTCGACCCATGGGAGTTGTGTTCTTTCGATTCTTCTTCCCATTCCTCCCCCCCCCCTTGGAGTGGGGGGGAAGAAAAACTCTTCCCTTGTATTTTTCTCTTGTCATTATTATTACTGGTGGTAGCAGTGGTGGTTTGTGTTACACCTTAGTTGCTGGACTGTTCTTATCTCAACCTGTGGGAGTTGCATTCTTTCGATTCTCCTTCCCATCCCTCCAGGAGTGGAGGGAAGAAAGAGGGGGAAGTGAGTGAGTGAGCAAAACTGTGCATGGCTGAGAAGCTTAAACCACGACAGCATGTTACTAGTATGTTGCACTGTGAAGATCATGCAAGTAAACCTCCCTGCTGGACCCCAGGCACAGACAAGGCAGTGCCTGTCTATGACACTGAAACCACTGGCACCAGCGTCTGTGACGCAGACAAGTTAAAACCACCATTCTTAGGATTTAATGATGCTAAAACTGGCATCAAAGAGGAAGAGGAGCATCAGGTTTTTGAGAGCACAGCAGCAGCTGTGAACCTGTGAAGAAGGAGCTTCATTAGTAACTCTGGTTTGAAAGAAGAAGTGGAGCTAGACTTTGTAAGGCACAGATGCTTGTCAGTGCTGTCAAGAGTGCTAGGCTGAGTCTCTTTCTTGAAAATAGATTTTTTCTACAGGTAGAGTCTGAAGCAATTTTCCCTTTTAAAGAGCATTCCACTCACTATTTGCACAGTAGATGCAACTGTGCTTTCCCACCCTTCATACCACTTCCCATCACACTGCACATGTCAGGAAGGTTGTCCTGGGTTCAGCAGTAGCAGTCATTTTTCTCCTTCTTGGTAGCTGGTGCAGCGCTGTGTTTTTGATTTTGGGCCTGGGAACAGCGCTGATAACACCAGTGTTTTCAGTTACTGCTTGGTGATGTTTAGACTGGCCGAGGACTTTGTGAGTCTCATGCTCTGCCAGGGAGGAGGGGAAGCCGGGAGGAAGGAGAGACAGGACACGTGACCCAGACTAACCAAAGAGGTTATTCCATACCACAGCACGTCATGTCCAGGAGGTAGAAACGGAGAGCAGAGACCCGGAAGGGTGGTGGGGTGTGCATGGTGGGGGTGCACTGTGGGGGGGTGCACTGCTTGTTTGGGATTGATGGTGAGCTGTTGTATTCTTTCCTTGTATTTGCTCTTGACATTATTATTATTGGTGGTAGCAGTAGTGATTTGTGTTACACCTTAGTTACTAAACTGTTCTTATCTCAACCTGTGGGAGTTGCATTCTTTCGATTCTCCTTCCCATCCCTCCAGGAGCGGAGGGAAGAAAGAGTGGGGAGTGAGTGAGAGAGCGACTGTAAGGGTTTATAGACTTAAACCACGACAAAGGTATACCTGAGAACATGTCTCCATCATCCCAAGTTGTGACCCCTCCATATACTGCTAGAAGCAAAAGATGCTTTCACAGGTGATCTTCTGGCTGACAGAGCCTCTGAAAGACGGCCCTTAGGCCCTAATAATCTTACAGTCTAAGCAGAAACATCCTATTGCGGAACTGACTGCATGTTACTGCAACCTCATGTTGTATGAACTATTTTTTCTGCATTCAGTCAAGAAAAAAACAAACCAACCAAAAATAACCAAGAAACTTGATGTTTATACCAGATCTCAAAGTTCAAAGGCTAAGCAGCACTGTGTAGGAACTCCTTCTTATACTCCTTCTGCTGAGACTCTAAATACTTTAATGGTGCAACTGAAAGCCTTGCTTTTGATTATTCTTAAATTTCATGTCTGATTTTCAGTGATAATCAGAAAAAAACCCGCTAACTATTGTAAGCACTGACAGACATACTTCAGCTTTCTTTTCTCCTTCTGAATCCTGCTTCAGAGAGAAGTTAGGTCATGAAAATTTTGGCAAGATCTTCAGAAATACTAACACTTTGATCAGTTTTTCTGAAATACAGGGGCTTCATCAAGAGAGATCTTTTCATAAGAAATCTGCTACAGAGCAATTCCAAGAACTAGCTGTTTTATATACGCATCATTTTACATTTCATCTAAACCTTAACATGATTGAGATGCATTCACTCCTCAGTTCAAGTGCTGAAACATATATATACAACGCTGATATATATACGACATATATATACAGCGCTTAACATAGTGTTAAGGATAATTTTTGTTCCTGTAATAAATAAACCATTATTATTTTATTTTAAAATCACTGAGCTTTATAACCCACATGAATTTAGATGTTTTTTTAGATTATGGTATGAGTATTAATATTATTTTTTCATATATGCAACCAAAAGATGAAGTAACCAGACAAAAATATTCTGTCTTGGAGGATATTAACACAATCAGCTGAATCAAAACAAGAGTAGAAATGTCCAGCATCTCAGGTTAGTTTTGTGTATGTTCATAAGACATTAATGTGCAGGCAATTTTAACTGAACAGCAACTACGTAAGGATGAATGCAAAGGACAATCCAGGGAAACACAAACCGTTTTTGGTATCAAGTTTGAAACAGTGATGACAGCAGCACAGTGTTGGCAGGAAAAGTCTAATTTTTGGTAGCTATTTCCTTAAAAGCCATATTGAAAACTCGTGCTGACGTTAAGCATAAATAAGACTCTGCTAGTCAGTTGATAGCTCTAAGATGAATGTACAAAGAAGTTCATATGAAAGTAAAATGTCTTCCCAAATCAGTATTGCTTCATTCATCACATACACCAATGCCAATTAAGAGAACTCAGGTAAATAAACATGAACAGATGACAGAGGCCATCATGTTTAGCTCTAACCAGTCCCTGATGCACAAAAAGTGCAAAACTAAGAGAAAAATATTGTAACAAGATAAGCAAATTTCCATTCGTAAACACGCCAATCTGCAACTTACCAGGTGTTTGTAAGCCATTAGCTAGTTATTATAACAATGTTTCACTAACTTTTACCTACCATGATTCAGAGAAAAAAATATTAAGAGGAACTACACTAATTAACCACTAGAAACCACCTCATTTCCTCAAAGATGTAACACAAAACTACTCACTGCTCTGAACAATAAAAGAAAAACAAAAAACAAACAAAAATGTTTAAATAAGCTGCTATTCGTCCTATAGAGCATTTGAAACACTCAGCTGTACACAAAAGAACCATAGCCTCTAGAAAGCATCTGTGGTTTACTTAAGATGAATTGAAGAGCATGCCCAAAAAGTTAGGTTTGTCACATAAGAGCATGCCACTTGAAATACCTAGATCACAAGACCCAATCAATTCTTGGTACAGTTCCATTGATATGTATTTGTCTAAAATGTTTAATTTCTGCTATGTAATAGGAAGGCATTAATGTGACAAGACTAGTTTGAGAAGTTTAATTGCAGAAGGTCATAATGTCATTCCTCATAACTTTTCCACTTTTCTCAAATTGAAGCTCCTTACAGCTTGATCTGGAGCCTGGCATTCTATTTCCCTTCACTCCATCTTCACTACATTATGAGTGATAAAGAATATATAATGTCATAAGTAATAATTTTGCTAATAGCCAAGTTGTTTATCAGTCAACAGACAAAAAATCACGTTTAATCTCTTTTTTGGGGGGAGGGGCAGGAAATTGGCTTGCCTGGTTTCATTCAGCAGAACTGTTCACTTAGAGAAGTGGACCTCTTGACGAGGATGCCATCCACTCTTCTTCCCTCAAGAAATAATCCTCTCCCCAAAACAACTTCACTGCAAGCAAAGTGTCCCCCTATCTGAAGTAGGATTACAGTTTGCTTTACTGTATCCCAGTGCGCAATCTGGGGTTTTCATTCTACTTAGCTGAGATAGTAAAATTCTATTACACTACTGAGAAGCAGGTGTTAGGTTGGAAGTGTGCTGTTAAGAGTAACAGAAATAATTTTTGAAGACAGCTTTGCTATTGATGAATAAAAGGATTTCAAGCTCTTGTCAAAAGACAGCATTTCAGCCCTGTTTCTCAGCTCCTGCTTCCTGGATTCTCCAGAACACTATTTCCAGACAAAGATTTTTCTTAAGTATGGTTATTTTAAAATGAAACTTTTGTTATCCACTGGAGCCTACTAAAATCACTACTGCAGAGGTATCAACAGAATGTTCACTTGAAAAAAAAAAATGTGTAAAATTAGTGTTTTAAATAAGGAAATACAGAACTATGTTTAAAAGCTGAATACTTGGGTTCTCTTATTTCTTTACAAAGATAAAAAAATAAATACTATTTCGAAAAATGAATTCAGACAATTTCCTAGGAAATTTAAGGCATTCATTTCAGCTTAATTCCAAGCCCTGTGTTCTTTAGTAATGTACACCTAAGTAGAAAATCAAAACAACAAAGGCTAGCCAGCTGAGTTATGCGAAACGTCTGATAAAATGCATCAGTATTATCGGATCCACCAGTAATAATCATGCGGCTGACAAGTTAAAGGCACTTGAGGACACAAGACATTGTGGTGGCAGCTTGGAGGTGAATTGCAGTGATATTTCAATGAAATTATTTCTTTCCAGAAGTGACACACCCCGCCTCCAGATTCCCTGGAGACCAGGACTGCTTCGGTCTGCTAGCTTAACAACCACAAAATAGTCAATGCACTGTTTTTTTTCCAAGCTGCACCTCCAGACCACGTCTTTGTTGAATAACTGACATTGCAGCCCATGGGTTTAACCCGCTGTCTTCCTCACCATGAGCAATTTGAATGAAGACATGCGAAAAAGATGCTTCTCCTAAAAAGGAGTTAGCACAAAAACCATTAGAAAAAATCGTTTAACTTACACGACCATGACACATCATGTGTATCTAATTGAATTTTTAACCCTCTCTTCTGAGATCTAAGCATTGCCTTTACATTTAAAATTGCTGAAATACAAAATTGATCCTTAAATGATTATTCCAAATAATTTTAAACGGGAACTGATGATCATATGGCATCATCTCTGTTCAGGCCAATCAGTAACTAAAGGTTAGTTTTAGAAATACTACGCTTAGTCCACGTATGAGTTTGTGTAATACTACTTCAAGAGGAAAATTTGAAGGAAAAAAAGAGGCTTATAAAAGGTGGAAGCAAGGACAGGCGGCCTGGGAAGAATACAGGGATGCTGCCCAGGAAGCCAGGGATCAGGTTAGGAAAGCTAAGGCCCACTTAGAATTAAACTTGGCTAGGGATGTTAAGGATAACAGGAAGGGATTTTATAGGTACATTGCAAATAAAAGACAGGTTAGGGACAACGTGGGTCCTCTCCGGAAGCTATCGGGAGAACTGGCTACTCTGCATTTGGAGAAGGCTGAGGTTCTTAATGACTTCTTTGCCGCAGTCTTTACCGGCAAACGCTCTGACCACACCACCCAAGTCTTGGAAGGCAGACGCAGGGACAGTGAGAAGGAAGACCCTGGGCCCACTGTAGGACAGGATCTGGTTCGAGATCATCTTAGGAACCTGAACGTATACAAGTCCATGGGACCGGATGAAATCCATCCACGGGTCCTGAAGGAGCTGCAAATGAAGTTGCTAAGCCACTGTCCATCATATTTGAAAAATCATGGCAGTCAGGTGAAGTTCCTGATGACTGGAAACAGGGAAGTATAACCCCCATTTTCAAGCAGGGGAAAATGGATGAGCCAGCAAACTACAGACCAGTCAGTCTCACCTCTGTGCCTGGCAGGATCTTGGACTAGATTCTCCTGGGAGGCATGCTGAGGCACATGAAAACCAACAAGGTGCTTGGTGACAGCCAGCATGGCTTCACTAAGGGGAAATCCTGCCTAACCAATCTGGTGGCCTTCTATGATGGGGCTACGGAACTGATAGACAGGGGTAGAGCAGTTGATGTCATCTACCTGGACTTGTGTAAAGCCTTTGACACTGTCTCCCATGACATCCTTCTCTCTAAGTTGGAGAGACATCAATTTGATAGGTGGACCACTGGGTGGATAAAGAACTGGCTGGATGGCCACACACAAAGAGTAGTGCTCAATGGCTCAATGTCCAGCTGGAGACCAGTAATGGGTGGTGTCCCTCAGGGATCGGTGTTGGGACCGGTCTTGTTCAACATCTTTGTAGGTGACATGGACAGTGGGATTGAGTGCGCCCTCAGCAAGCTTGCCGATGACACCAAGCTGTGTGGTTTGGTTGATACATTGGAGGGAAGGAATGGCATCCAGAGGGACCTTGACACGCTTGTGAGGTGGGCTGATGCCAACCTGATGAAGTTTAACCATGACAAGCGTGAGGTCCTACACCTGGGTCGGAGCAATCTCATGCACAGCTACAGGCTGGGCAGGGAAGAGATTCAGAGCAGCCCTGCAGAGAAGGACTTGGGGGTGTTGGTCGATGAGAAAATGAACATGAGCCGGCAGTGTGCGCTTGCAGCCCACAAAGCCAACCATATCCTGGGCTGCATCAAAAGGAGCGTGACCAGCAGGTCGAGGGAGGTGATCCTGCCCCTCTACTCTGCTCTCCTGAGACCTCACTTGGAGTATTGTGTGCAGTTCTGGTGTCCATAACAAAAAAAGGACATGGAACTGTTGGAACAAGTCCAGAGGAGGGCCACGAGGGTGATCAGGGGACTGCGGCAGCTCCTGTATGAAGATAGGATGAGCAAGTTGGCGCTGTTCAGCCTGGAGAAGAGAAGGCTGCGTGGAGACCTCATAGAAGCCTTCCAATATCTGAAGGGGGCCTATAGGGATGCTAAGGAGGGACTCTTCATGAGGGACTGTGGTGAGAGGACAAGGGGTAACGGGTTCGAACTTGAACAGGGGAAGTTTAGATTGGATCTGAGGAAGAAATTCTTTACTGTGAGGGTGGTGAGGCCCTGGAATGGGTTGCCCAGGGAAGTTGTGAATGCTCCATTGCTGGTGGTGTATGAGGCCAGGTTGGACATAGCCTTGGGTGGCATGGTTTAGTGTGAAGGTGTCCCTGTCCATGGCGGGGGGGGGTAGGGGGGGTGGAAGTAGATGATCTTAAGGTCTTTTCCAATCCTAACTATTCTATGATTCTACTTAAGCCATGACATACTGCTCAAAGTAGGCTGATCACTGTTACTTTCTTCTTCCTGCTCCAAACACACTCCACTTTGTTCTGCTGATGCTCTACAGAAAATTCACAGTTGGTATGACTGTGCTAGTTAGGATAGCATGATAAGACTATTTCACACCCTAACCTTCTCCAGTAATTAATCTCTTTTTAATAATTCAATCATATCTTTTAATCATGTAATTAATATAATTAACTCATTTTGTTTTCTAAAGGTTTTAAGATTGCCATAGCACAGTTCTCATGCGACTGCACTCCACACAACAGTCAAGCGCTCTCCCATTTTAAGAATGTAGTGATTAATAATAAAGGTTTCTCTGCATCCCTCTTCATTTCCAAGTTATGAAACACAAATGTATTAACTATGCTGTGAGTTGAGAGACCAATTCTTATTATGTAATGCAAAGTAGACTGGTTTGTGTTACCATTAGGTCACCTGGAAGTGAGTCAGCAATCCTGGCAATATTACATATTTCAAATCACATTTACCACATGGTTAATTTCAAGTCATTGATAACTTCAGATATTGTATTTATATATATGAGTATGAGGAAACTCAAGTAATTTGTTATCAAAAATGGATTTTTGTCTCCATATGTAGCTGGCTGTGAAAGAAAAGACATGCGCAAAACCCACATATTTTATTTCAGAAAAGGCTGAACTGCAGAATGTCCCTGATGATGAAGCTACTCCCTTTGCTCAAGCAATAGTATATTTGGGTGTTCTTGTCTGGACTTCCATGTCATGAATTCCTCTTTAATAACCATTACTAAAAAACTAACTACAGACACAGCTCTGTTTTTTTCAAGGCTGTGCTGTAGAAGTTACTACTCTGTTCTAAACCATGAAAATAAGATTTCACAATGCCATATTACTGACAGCACATTTTCATAGACAAAAAGATACTGAAGCAGCCATTTGGAGTTTTTCAAACATCAGCTTCTTTCTTAATCCAGTTAACAGAACACAACACAATACATTCTTTACAGCCTGAATTTCACTACTTTAAAATCAGTGGCATTTCTTGTATATATGAGAGCTGAAAAACACATTTTTTATTCCATACCAAGTCTGTGTTCACTTTAAGACACAGAGATTGCAATTAACACCAGTATTATTTGTAAAAGATTTCCCTGTGTTTCTTAAGACTGAAGCTCCTCCCTAGATGGCCTGAAGTTAATTCCGTAAGCAGAAACATCATCACAAGATGAACATTCTCACAAAAATAACAAGCATCTGAAAATTAAAGATATATGCTGCAATTTCTCAATTTCCATGTAACACAGAAAGAAGCCTTTAGGAATACTTCCCTACCATGCAAATATAACTAGCCCAGTGAGACTCTTCTCTCCTCAGGCACAAAGAGAAAGCTGCTCAGAGACATCCTCTTAATGAGTGCATCTTTTCCTATCATCTACAAAAGATGCGTTGGGAGACCACGACCAGCCACATCAAAACTGAGGTTCACCTTTGTGAAAACCCCTCTACGTATTTGAGCATTTTGAATTCAACTGAAGCATTACATGCAATGTATGGTGCACAGTATTGATAACGAAACACAGTCCACAAGACAGGACTTTTCAGGCATGCCTGAAACTCAGGTTTACAAGAACAGCTAGAATGTTTAATATCAGAGTCTAAGAAAAGCATTGCCAATTCGAAGGAAAATATGGTAAAATTAAAACTCATAGAAAGCTAGCCTGTAAAGCATCTCATTTTTCTCACATTGTCTGAGTATCTATCTTTGGATAAATGTAACTTGTTGAGCAGAGAGTTAACACCTCTAAGTGCTAAAACAGAATTAAGTACACTGATGTGAAGGACTAACATTTTCATGCTGGTAACTATTTGCTACATAGTTTTCTTTGGTAGTCTACAAGCAACAAAGGCCTAACCTGCCACCCATGGGGTATGTCTGGGGTCATAGAATCATAGAATCATAGAATAGTAAGGGTTGGAAAGGACCTCAAGATCATCAAGTTCCAACCCCCCTGCCATGGCCAGGGACACCTCCCACTAAACCATGCCATCCAAGGCTATGTCCAACCCCACCTTGAACGCCGCCAGGGATGAAGCATCCACAGCCTCCCTGGGCAACCCATTCCAGGGCCCCACCACCCTCACAGTAAAGAATTTCTTCCTCAGATCCAATCTAAACCTCCCCTGCTTAAGTTTAAACCCATTACCCCTTGTCCTCTCACCACAGTCCCTAATGAAGAGTCCCTCCCCAGCATCCCTAGAGGCCCCCTTCAGGTATTGGAAGGCTGCTAGGAGGTCTCCATGCAGCCTTCTCTTCTCCAGGCTGAACAGCCCCAATTTTCTCAGCCTATCTTCATACGAGAGGCGCTCCAGTCCCCTGATCATCCTCGTGGCCCTCCTCTGCACTTGTTCTAACACTTCCATGTCCTTTTTATGTTGAGGACACCAGAACTGCACACAATACTCCAAGTGAGGTCTCACGAGAGCAGAGTAAAGGGGCAGGATCACCTCCCTCGACCTGCTGGTCACACTCCTTTTGATGCAGCCCAGAATATGGTTGGCCTTCTGGGCTGCAAGCGCACATGTGACAGTTATTTTTCTCTGTTTTAAGTTTGATTGTAAGCCCTCTCTAGCATGTGACCCAGAAGAAGAATGATTTTAAACGGGGCCCTGAGCAACAACAAGCTTTTGAGCAAACCGAAAGAGTGATAGCCCATGCAGTAGCCCTTGGACCAGCCTGGACCGGGCCAGATGTGAAAAATGTACGGTACACCGCAGCCAGGGAGAATGGTCCTACCTGGAGCCTCTGGCAGAAAGCTCCAGGGGAGACTCGAGGTCGACCCCTTGGCTTTTGGAGTCGGAGATACAGAGGGTCTGAGGCCAGCTATACCCCAGCTGAAAAAGAGATACTCGCAGCCTATGAAGGGGTTTGAGCTGCTTCGGAAGTGATTGACACTGAAGCACAGCTCCTCCTGGCATCCTGGTTGCCGGTGCTGGGCTGGGTGTTCAAAGGCAGAGAATAAAGTAATGGGAAAAGCCAGCAGCAGCATCAGAACTGTTCTCAGGTCACCACTGACTGACCCTGACTTCCCTCCGATCATCACCCCAACAAAGAAGGAACTTTGATGAAACCAGACGAGCTCAGCGGTGACCAGATGAGTTCAGTGATGTCATCAGCAGGCAACAATCCAACATTACGCACCTCTCTCTGCCTTGAAAGACTGTTACGACAGATGGAGCCTGACACCATAGTGTGAATGAACTCAGTGAACTTCATAGGGATGGTCCATTGACTAAGGAACAACACCAGTCTACTTGCGTGTGTGTATATATATATACATTTATATATATATATATAAAGACACAAAAAGTGATACTATATTGAAAAATGTGGTATCTGAGCATGACGTGAATGGTATGGAATAAGGGGTGAATACTGTCACGGGTTCAGCTGTAACAGTTATTTTTCTCCTTCTTAGTAGTTTGTGCAGTGCTGTGTTTTCAACTTTAGCCAGGCAACAACGCTGATAATGCACCAATGTTTTAGCTGTTGCTCAGTAACGTCTACCCTGATCAAGGACTGTTCAGTCTCATGCTCTGATAGTGAGGAGGGGCACAAGAAGCTGGGAGGAAGAAGAGACAGGACACCTGACCCACACCAGCCAAAGGGATATTCCATACCATAGCACACCATGTCCAGTACATAAACTGGGGATCAGGGGAAGCACCCAGAAGGCCCAGATTGCTGTTTGGGTCAGGCTGGGTATCAGTCAGCAGGTGGTGAGCAACTGTATTGTGTAGCACTTGTGTTTATTGTTTGGGTTTTTTCTTTCCTTCCCTTTATAGTTTTATATTCTCTCCCCATTTTATTTCCCCTACCATTATTATTGGTGGTAGCAGTAGTGGTTTTGTGTTATACCTTAGTTACTGGACTGCTCTCATCTCAATCAATGGGAGTTACATTCTTTTGATTTTCCTCCCCATCATACTGGGAGCAGGGGGAAGAAGAGAAGGAGTGAGTGAGCTGCTGTGTGGTACTGAGTTACTGGCTGGGCTTCAACCACAACAGGATACCAGAATTTAAGGAAGAAGCATCCATCCATTCTCAAAGAACAGCAGAGGCAGAGGGCTCAGTCCTTCAAGGGCCTGCCTGCACAAGGCTTTTTGGATGCTCTTCTAAACACTTCAGTATCTGAAATACTGTATCTGTATCTCAAAAACTCTCTATCTGGAATGGTGGTCTAATGTATGTGTCAGAAACTTTTATTTAAATTTAGGACATGAGTAAAATAAAATAATAAACACACACACACCCCTCCAAACCCCAAAAAGTCCCTAAGTGGCATTTGAAACCCACTAGTTCTTCTCCCGCCCCACCAAAGCAGCCAGGCAGGACAGCAGCATCCCTTAAGTTATATACAAATGGATTACTGAAGATTAAAAAAATCTACGTCCTCTCTTTTCTTTGGGACTTAAGAGTGCAAAGCAAGTCAAACCCCAGTGGCTGTCTCAGGCTGCTTCTCCTCAGCGAACCAATTATTTTACATCCTGCGGTGTGAAAATACATAGTGGTGATAACAGAACTTGAGGTTTTTAGGGTTAACTACCTCCTACCATTCTTGAACACACCTTTAAAATCCTAATCTTTTGATTATTTTATTATTATTATTAATGTTTTTAAGTTGTGGCCACATAGATACCAGCACAGCCCATATCTATGCCACCAGAAAGCCCTGAACATGGGGACTAGAGTCAAGGCACTTCCTCTCCTGGAGCTTTTACAACCGCTGTCCCAGTGGGCTGGACTTGTCCTTCTATTGGGTTACCCCATGGAGAATGCCAATATCGATCGTGTATTTTTAAATACTTATGTTATGCTGGGAACAAGAGACAAAATCCAGCTGACTTAACCATAGACAGGCACCTCTCATATAAAAAATGCCATCATGCAACCTGGTCTGTAATAGACATTTATACATGCCTAGACTGCATATACATACAGATTTGCTTTAAATGCAAATTATGTATATGCATATCTTGGCTGAAGATACACATACTATGTGGAAGGAACCTTCACAAAGTAAAGCATGTATAAAAACATTATTCACATAATTTATATAAATTAGGTCAGGTCATATAACACTAATTCAAACCAAAAGCAAGCACATTTTCCCAAGCTCGCTCACTAAGTGTGTGAATAAAAACCTAACTGTCATGGTCACTCTTGCTTCAGCACAGTGTCCAAGCTGACCTAGAAAACTACTAGAAATAAATGTTAGTATTTACTGGTTGCAATAATGCATATTCACTATACATAAAAAAACAGGGCTTCCTCCTCTCAGCTTGGAAAGTACAGGTAGATCAGAACAGAGTTTAGCTCTGTTCATTGAAGAAAATTATCTAAATAATTACTTAAATAATCAACACACGTGCCAACTTCTATAACTTAATATCTCTCACTCTCTTGGAAGTTAGTTTAAGATTAGGTTAAACCACAGCAGGCTAAGAACAATGTAATGTACAGGGCAGTAAAAAGAGAAAATAAGAATTTTAAAAAATGGAAGCCTACTCCCCATCCTAAATTTACAGTAACTAATTAGATAATAAAGCTTATGACCATCCTAAACTACCTAAAACAGGACAGTCAGAGGCATTTTCCCGCTCCACCACATCCTTCTATAACACTATTTCTCCTCTCTCTGACACAGAAACCCAAACAATTTTTCAGCCAGGTTGGTTAATGACAGAGAGCTGGCTGGTCCTAAGTGCTGTGCTACCAGGGGATAATATAAGCTATAAAATGCTTTATAAAAACTGCTTGAAGAAACAGCACTATAGCAGTGCTCCCCACTATCAAGTAAATAGCCTGTATTATGTTGGCCTTTTGATGGGAAATTACACTGCTCTCGCTATCTGCTGATAAGATTCACATCAGTAAGTGGTGGAGAGCTGACACTCTTCTTCCATCAATCTGAAACAGGGCAAGTATTGACAAAGTAAGACTCACTTGTAAAAGACAGCAGCTGAGCTGCCAGATACAGGGTTTACGTCCACATTGTGTTTTGTTAACAGAACAAGAGAAATGCAGCCTTTACTGGGATTTCCTCCAAGGAACAGCCAAGGCGTGGAATGTTAAAGCTCAGGCCCATCATTTCTTCCTCTTCACTTACAAGTCTACGAATCCCTAGAAACAACTCTGGGCTTTTCGCTCTCTGAGGACTTCAGCCCATCTTGCAAAGATACCCAGTTTCTGCAGGCAGACAGTCCCGCAGGAGGGATACCCATGTTTAGTACAAAAGCTGACAAAACTGACTTAGTGTCAGGTAGCAATGGCTAATGAAGTAATAGTTCATTTAACAGTTTCTACCCTAGTAGCCTCAATACAGCAAGAGCTGATGAAAGGGAAAGGACACAGATTTCTAGGATCGTTGTTTCAGTTCTTTTGCAATTTACTTCAGCAAAGCTTAAACCTGCTAACCAGCATGCTTGATGTCCTTCATTCCTTCAAGTTCATGCGAAATTAACTTGTTCATGTCCTTGTACCGCTCCTCGTTGATGTAGTATATTGCTGTGCCTTTGCTTCATAAAAGTGACTTTCCAGGATCTGTCTTCTAGAAGACTTTCCTCATTCTTTATGCTTACTATCTGCATCAATATTTGCTAATCAAAATAATACACAATACAGGCTGTTCTCTTTACTTTCTAAGCACTCAATTTGCTACCTCCTTAAAACGGATAACAAGACAGCCACCATCTCAAAATGGTACATAGAGGAAAGGCTTCACAATTTGTAAGCAACAAGTACTGTTCAAAAGGGTTTTTTGTTGCTCCTGTTGCCTTATTAGCCACTTCATATCAGCACTGAAGTACAACTGGCAACATCATGAATACTAATGAACACCAGATGAGCTGGACAAGGGAAACAACATGGGATTTATTTTTATAAGCAGCAGGTTTAAGGGGCACTAGATAATGAAGTTTCAAGTGCTAGGAACATTTAATTTCTTCTCAGGTATATTTAATCCAAGACAAAGGTGTACTGTTTGCATAGTAGAAGGGTAACTGAAAGTTATTTTTTTTCTCTTAGTGGTCCCAGCTTGGTGTTATTGCAGCATAGACTTATGTTTCTGGCATATTGTATCCTAGAGTATTCATAGCAAAATTCACATTTAGATAAACTATTTCAGGTCAGCGACTGTCAAGCTGTAGCTAGACTGAATGAAACAACTTGCAATTTCCAGAGTAAAAAGCAGCCCAAAACGCAGTAGTAATTGTGTGAAAAGGTGACAAAAAAGTCTGGGCTTAAACATACACAACATGAAACTTGGACAGAAGGTTTTAACTTCCCAGGCTGAGATAACATCATCACAACTTTCATCAGCCATAGCAATGAACTTTTTCAGCCTTCCAATTATTTTTACACCCTTCACGCACAGAACAGCGTGCAAGTTTAACATGACAACAATACCTGATAAGGCACTGTAAAAAAAAAAAAAAAAAAAAAAATCTTATTATTATTTGGCTTGGTGCAACCATAGAATCATAGAATCATAGAATAGTAAGGGTTGGAAAGGACCTCAAGATCATCGAGTTCCAACCCCCCCGCCATGGGCAGGGACACCTCCCCCTAAACCATGCCATCCAAGGCTATGTCCAACCCCAACTTGAACGCCGCCATTGTTAAATCCTCCTCATCCCCATCAACCCTCAACTCTACCAGCGTCCATTCCTGTGCTATTTGTCAAGCACTCTAGTTCAGAATGTTTCTGAAAAGAAAGGTTTTAAACAAAAAAACCTCAGTGGATTTGCCACGATGTAATGCCAAGACAAAATTTCAAGAGGCAAGGGTAAGTAGGTCAAGTGGACAAAGGCAAGCAGACTGCTTCATGCTTTCAAATTTAATTTGTGACATAGCTGGCACATGAAGAGAAAGATGTGTGTGCCTGCGGAGAGACTCAGGGCACATTTAAAGCCCCACATTTAGGATGTTCTTCACCAGGATCTGCAGAGATCCTCTGTTTCTGCACAGGATGCTGCTCAAACCGGATGTGGGGAACTGAACATAGCAGCAACGGCAGACACCATACCTGGAGCCTGGGAAGAGGGTTATTTTGGGTGGCCTTGGGAGGTCGAAGGAGGAATGTGGAGGACAGCAAGGCAGTCTAGGACTCTCAGCAGGGAAAGGCAAGGCAAATGATCTGTTCAGTGCTGTTCTGAGTCACCTCCACTCTCATAATTAAAGAAAACTGCAATACAAGACAGGAAACTCAAAATACACTGGCAAAAGGCTTTTTACAACTGCTTCTTCGTCTCAAAATTGTCTTGTAACCAATATTTCACTTCAGAGATGAAAATCTTTTACACAGGCAACCCTTCCCCCTACACTTTTTAGGCTGTTGCTTTTGGCTGAGGCGACTGTTACAACAGGAAATAAAAATTATATTACTCAGGAAGGAAGCTAATGAGTTTCCCCTCCCCCAGATGCCATTAGACACTTCCTGAATAAAGGAGAAGCACATTAATATAAAGAACAGTGGTACATAAGTAACCAGAAGCTGAGCCTGCTGTATAATTAAAGCTACATACAGTTTCTGGATGGAGAAGGAATACCAACTCAGCTACCAATGCTCCACCACCTTTATGCTGCCTTACAATGCCTGTGTCAGGGTGTTTTGTCCTTTCTGCTTTTAAATGACTCAAAACCAGTGATGCTTTCATCACTTCCTCTGGGAGCATATACCCAACTATAAAACAATTCCTTGTAAGGACTGTGTTCCATGCACCTACTTATGAGCTACTCTTAATCTGTTTTCATTGTTTTGAATTTAGGGCCACTTAATAAAACCCCAAATCTGGGCTTTTAGTGTTTGGTTTGTTCTGTAGAATTTGGATGTCCTTTAGACTGAGGGATTTCCCAATCTGGGAAATATCCGAAGCCTGAAAATAAACAAAATACCAAACACCAGCTTTACAGAGACTCAGTGACTGACCCTGCTGTCTTATAAACTTCCAGTGTTATTCAGCTTTAAAAAATGCAGTAATTTTTTCAGTGAACGTAATGTAAATATTTTTGTGTGGTTCTATGTTAAAGAATATATTAAGACTTTGGCCAAAATCATCAACTTCTCCATGTAGTTAATCTGCATAATGTATTTTGGACTACTTGAATTCATTCTTGGCATGTTGGTATTTTATTTTAAAATCAACTGACTGTAAGTAATTTAAGGAGTGATTCTGCAAAAATTTAAGACCCATGTGAAGTGAATAAAATACAAGAGTGAAATTCTGCACCTCTTTAAAATTTTCACAGGAGCAAACATTTCCTACAGAGGAATATCTTTTCATTTATGGTTTGACCACAAACACACATAGTATGTGAGTTTATAGCTATTCACAATGAGTTCGGCTTTTTTGGCTACCTCAGCATGACCAACAGTGAAAGTTATGCGTCTGTTTCTAGGATAAATGTCCACACACCATATGGTTTCATGACATCTACAGTGATCTCTTGTGTTGGGCCCATGTACACCCATGTGCAACAGCACCTTGTCTTTTCTTCTCTTTCCTCGCCAATATTTTTAAGTCTGCATCTGCAAAATCCACTTTCTCTGCTTTGTCTTATTCTGTTCTCACTTCTTTTTTTCTCTTCAATAAAATCACTTGTTTCTTTGCCTTCTTTGCATTCCTCTCAAGTCCTCAATCCATTACTTCTTTCACCTCTTCTGATTTAGTTTAGTTGCTGATACTAAAAAAATTCACTAAATTTGAGTTAACTGGCAATAATGAATGAGGAATAAAAATGCTTCTACCGGTACATAGCAGCAGAACAGAATCCCCATGAGAATAAAAAAAGACAATGAGGAAGGAGAGAGTAACTACTTGCTGTAGCTTTTCCCAATATTTGTATTCTGTAACTTCTTCTGTATCTAAACACTGTCTTAGAATTATTTCAAATGTCAGCTAGTTTCTATTTCAAACAACACATAAAATGTAGAAAGCAAAATAATTAAGAGGTTAATAAATAATTAATTGGATTCATTAATTAGGTTAGATGGGGCTTGGAGCAACCTGATCTAGTGGAAGGTGTCCCTGCCTACGGCAGGGGGTAGAAACTTGATGAGCTTTAAGGCTCCTTCCAACCCAAACCATTCCATGGTTCTATGATTAACTTACACAATTTTAATTTTACACATCCTTTTTCTAAAGTTGACACATGCATTATTTTCTTGTACTAATATTATAAAATATGGGCATTTGATAATTACATTAAGACATTTCAGAGCGTGCCTCATTCTGGGATCTTAACATTCCACCAATAGCTGAGGCACTTGGCTTGTCATCTTCCAAGGAAATTAAGACATGGCAATGTGCCAATATGACACACTGCCAGTTGAGTCTCAAAACTTAACTACAGGATCTTATTTGTTAAAGAGAAATCACATGAGTCCCTACACCATGTTTAAAACAATAAAAATGCATCATTTAATCCATACTGATTAAATTCCTTTGCTACTCTTTAAAGACAAATGCTGTATTAGTGATGCTTACGTACAATACTTAAAGGGGGAAAAATAATTCTCCCTTTCCAATTTTTTCACCCATTCAACAAGCACAGCTGTTATTTCTAGCTGAAATAGCAGCCTTTGGCTACAGCAATTCTGAACATACCTGCACAGCATTTTGAACAACAAAACAAGTTTCAATTATTGAAGAGAATTCCTCCACAAAGTAGACAGATAAAATCGGGACTGAGGCCAACACTACTAGTCAGCTTTAACCAGGTTTTCTTCCCAGTGACCCTGCCTAAGCTGGAGCTCTGCGGATGAGAATGTCTCCGAGACACTGCGGTGTGGACAGAAACAACTAACAAATCACTCCCAGCAGAACCAAATGTACGTACATGCATAAAACCTTCCATGCCTCTTAACTCTCCAGAAATTAAATGCTTGCAAGTGGTTAAATTTCAGCACTTGTTAATTCCACAGAAAAGCAGAATAACTCTGGAAGGAATAAATGCTAAATTAACCAAAAATTGTAAAATATTTTTTTGCCCAATACTGATTGCTTTTTTCATGTTTGCAGCAGTCAAGATATTATGTACTCTAAGTTTGTGCATGAATATCTGGTTGAGCATGTTTTTTCACACTCTTCATAAAGCTTGTCATTGATCACCTGCCAAACGTCTAACAGTCTGCAGCTTCTTGCATAGCAGAACCTCTACATCTGTGTTTTCCGATACCAGCATATTGTCCTAATATCAGCATAAACTGTAAATATACAGAACATTTCCCTACAATTTTCTTATCTGTTGTAGCTGAGCAAAACAAAATCTAAACCTCACAGAACCCCCCAAATCTTTACCATACTATTCCACAACCACTTTTCCTTCATATAAAAGCCAATGAACATTACATTAAAACATTAATGTACCATGTCATTTAATTTCTCCAGGTATTTTTTCTGACAAAATACTGAAAGCCAGCAAATGTAAGTAAAGATCATCCCAAGATTAGAAAGCTATTCTAATCTTAGCATACATATATTCATGTGTATATATTTACACATATAGTATATGAGGTATATTACTGTATTCTCTAGGGGACAGCCCTCTGGCTTCCCTTCGGGTGATGCTCTGAGCTTGATAGCCCCAGTCTAAACCTCTGTGCACTTAGATCTCTGCTACAGAGAGCAAATACAAACTCTGGAGCCCAAACATAAACTCTGCAGCTCTAGATACAGCTAAATTATAAGTATTACAAAGATGAAGACCAAATTTGGCCATAAAACTTTTATTCTAATTTTATTTTTCCCCACCCTGGAAAGAAAGGACTTCCTAATAATGAAGCAACAAAGCAGTACTTATTCTCACATCCTTATATTATCATTCCTTACACGTGCCCTGTCTTGCCTTTTGTTGAGAAAATTCCTCCTGTATGCTAAAAAAAAAAAAAAAAACCACAAGCAAACAAACAAACAAACAAAAAAAACTAAATCAGAACTGCTTCAAAATCCTTTTGAATTCAGTAAGATTTTTCAATTTTGGCCTATTATACTGACACTATCACTTAATACCCATATAAAGACCAAGCTTCTTTTCACCTGGAGATCTCTGAAGAGCTGGGCACAGAAATCTGTTTACCTTCAAGGTATTCAACATCTTTGAAATTAAGATGTGAATATTCAAAGAATGCCTCCCACACCAAGCCTAAAGATAGTAATGTTTCATTCCCATTGTATATTTTGAACTCCAGAGCTGGCAGTTTTGGATTTCTGAATTTCTGAGTGCAGAATATAGACAAGACTGCACAATGATTTCATCAAAGCTCAGAACATATTTTTAACCCTTATTCAAAATGATGTTCATTTTTCCCCCTCATACTTCTTATTCTATCTTAGGGGGAGACCCATCTCTTCTGCAGCTCTTTAACTGCCTTATAAGGCATAAACAGCACATTTGTGTAGCACTAAATCGCTGTTTCAGATTCAAATGACATAGCAAAACCCTTCTGAACTGAATTTTTAGAACTAAGACATCCAACAGTTGTGAAAAATCGAGTCAAATTGATCTTTACTACAGTTTAAGACTTTACATAACACAGCTGAAACAGAAAATCCTAATGTTTAGAACTAATACAGGCTTGTTTCATAGAGTTGCTTCAAAGTTAAATCCAGTGCAACACCATGAGCAGTGACACTTCACAGTAATGACCATTGCAGCCTTATAGCAATGGTTATTGCAACAATTAAAAAAAAAAGAGCATAAAACCAACAAAACCCAAACAATGAAAAGCTATCATCTAAGCAAAATTAACGCCTTTCTCGACATGTATTTTCAAAAACAGTGGATTGAGCTTCCCTGAGAAGTCACCTTAAAATTAATACAGCTTCTAACAGCTACAACCTTGCATATCCATTATGTATTTAAATAAGTAATGGTTTCTTTGGTGTAGTAATGAAGAGTATCTTCATTTAAATCAGCAGTCTGTACTCTAGACTAAGCAGGATACAATTTCTCTGGGGACCAGGAGGCCTTGTGTGTAAACTGTCAACTCCTTCCTCTTCCCTCAGCAGCCGGAAAGGAAGCGTTAAGGGTGGGACATCACATACATGTCTTGGAAAAAAAATGCTAGGGATCACAGATGGAACAGAAAATATACTATACCATAGACAGAAAAAGGTTTACCTTATTCAGCAGAGAGAAATTAAAAAAAAAATACCCTGTAATTACCATATTGCCAGCTGACATGGGAGGAGAGAGAGGGAGTAAATGCACTCCGCATGTAAATATAAGCACGGGCTTTTTGTACTGCCTGGTAACAAAGGGGTCAAAACCCCCTCAAAACTTCAGATAAAGTTTTTCCAGAGAAATGGTTCAACTTGAGAAGTCAAAACCTTCCCATCATTTGTGGGAAATTAATGTACTCATGGCCATCCGCAGTGCTTACATCAGTCCCAGCTGAATCTAACTCAATGGGATTTAAGTCAATTTCGTTCAAATTTAAGTTATATTGGAAAGGTAGGATCCTACTTTAAAATTGTTCAATTTATGATTCACAAATCACTCAGTTACTGAGGTCGCAGGTGCCACACAGACAACACTGACAAGAGAGAACAACCAATCCTTCAAGTTATTTATTTTCACTGAAGTCAGTGAAGGAAATTAGAGTTTAAGACGCAATTTTAGAAAGGTCCAAGGAGCAACTCTACATTTTCAGTCTAGCAGATTCATACCTTGGTGTCACTTTTGTTCTAGTTTTAATAAATGTTAATCTGCCTGTAACAGACCTCTGCAGGCCCCTAAGTGGTAGTTCTTGCCTGTGGTAAGAATTAGCAAGTTCAGAGACAGTTCCTTTCACAACGGGCTCCCGGATTTCAAAAGAGCTTTAAAGATCTCATTTGTTTCAAAGACATTTGCTTCAAGTCTTTGTTGGTGGAAAGAATAAAATCATGGTACTATGTATCTCTACACCATAAAAAGCACCTTTAGTTGGACAGGCTGATACTGTGGCCATCCCTGGCTTTGAGAGCCAACAGCCCTTAAGGGTTCTCTCTGCAAAATCAATGAGGACATGAAGGTGTTAGTAAGCATTAAAAGACACTGCATATCCCGCAGAGGCTTCTCCAGATTTTTGTTCCAAGAAACTTAGAAGCAGCCTCATTTGAGAGGACTAAATGATAAACTTCAAGGATTATGATGAAGAGATAGAAAGACAAGCAGTATTTTACCAAAACTTGGCTCTGGTTGATCACCACAACAGGTAACATTTCTCTTCTTCTAGGAGAAGCAGCCAGCAAACATGGTATTCATCTGAGACCCACAGAATAAACGAACATGTTGCCATTCATCCTACTTCAGTGGAGACAGCACTTAAATCATTACTGATTTTTACTGAATTCTAGCAAAGCAAATGACAATGAAACATGTACACAGGCAGACAATTCAGAGGGAAAGTATCTCTAGGCAGCTGTCACAACCTCAGAAAGAAGGCAGAAAGAACCAGCAAAGACGAATATATGTCCAGTGCACAGTGACTACAGTAATCCCGTGAACCTCTATAACACCCTGAAGAAGTTGGGCTCTCACTATGTCTACGCCAAGCCCTTGTCACCCCCTTTGTAAGACTAACTACAGCAGTTCTAGTGTTTGACTACCACCACAGTGTGTGATGTCAAAATGGGATTTCCTTTATTTTGATTTGTGCCCACATACACTAAGTTTATCTCAATTAGCAAGATCTTTTATCTTTGTGCTCCATATTTAAGTGCAACAGGAAAGGCATAAAATTAGTTAAGCATGGTGCAAGGACTCTGGCTAGTTTCAAAACATATCTCCAATTCACCATGCGGTGCCACTTAAAAAAACCATTAAGTCAATTCTACATGAATGGATGTCATCTTAGGCACAAAAGTGACAGTACTTAAAGTGCTTCCTTGGGTAGCAGATACAATTCAAGTAGAGTTGTCAAAAGAGATTTTTTACCAAACTTTGAAAAGGAATATATCAAATAGACCCATTAGAAGAAAGTATGCCTGTTGGCCTCACAAAGATATTACAGGGCTGGTTATGTCAACAATTCACAGATCTCTAAAGGACGAGCAAAGATTAAAAATAAGTATGGATCATTCAGATTTTTGAAATTAAAGGCCAGACTCACACTGTGCTTTAAAGCAACTGCAGTACCCAGGGCTGCTTGATCTCAGCTGTTGTATCAAAAAGATTGATTAGAAGAGAACAGCACTAGAAAAAGATTATCAATTTGTTTCCAAGCTAAATGATAATCAGTGCAAAAGAAGTGCCAATATTTAATTGATTCCTCTTAATATTGGCACCTTCCAACCTACCTGTCTACTGCAGTCGGATTAAATTAAGGCCTTAGGGCAAACAGTTTTAGGGTTTCTGCAACTTCATCTTCGGATGCATCCCCCTTGTATAGGCAGTACGAATGGTTAAAAGCAAAAACTATTATGGTGATGATTCTGATCAACAGAATTTCTCAGAGACACGCTATGTTTCTCACCAAGCAGCATCCTCCAGGATAAATTACAAGACCAACGAACTGTGGTTCTCCAGCACAGGTAGGATTCTTAAAAGAATCTCAAAGAAAGTCACCATTTCACACACACAAAACAAGTTTATATCGTTATCTGGTGAACTCAAGCTTTTTCAAATATGTTTATTTTATGGAATCATAATACCATTTAAAAATAGATTTTGAGCATTCTAATATGGCATAGTACTTTTTTCAAGCATAAATTTTTATAAAATACAAATAATTTTTTAATTTTTAAATAATTTTTAAATGCTTTTTCAATTGCGCTTAGGCAAAATTTCTTAGAAATCAGAACATTTCTGTTTCTAATTAGGTATTTACAATAACAGTGATCACCTGTATGTCCATCAGGTGAGTACAGAGAGAAAGGTTTAATACTTATTTTGGCATTCATATGTGGTTGCATTTTTTTATTAACCAAAACCAAAGACTGACCTAATCACTGCTGAATAAAACAGCTTCTGCCCATCATTTCTAGCCTCAAAAATACAAAAGACAATGTTGTCATGGAAACTAGTCCATCCCTGAGGTATACTGCATTTTGCCAGATCCAAATTATACTTGTATTCACATTTTCCTTAAATTATGGACAACTTAACTTCTTTGCCATGTCAAGCTGAGAAAAGCCACCATTCAACACAGCTAAAATCAGCCTAATTTTTACAACAAATTACTAAGTAATGATAAGAAATATATTCAAATCCTGAGTTTTGCTTATATGCGAAGTCATAAAATCATCAAGCAAATATGAACTGCAAATCACAGAAGACACCAAGTAACTGAAAATGACAACACAGCAGAAGCTTGCTCAAATTCTGTAAATTTAAATAAAAAAGAAAGTTTTTTTCTTTGGAGTTCAAGAAGCACTGTGCTGAAGTCTGGCACTTGATGTAAAGGTGGTGATTACATCAACCCAGAGCTATATAATCAACTATCTTCAAGTGCAGTCTCAGTGGGAGGGTATTACCTGTCATTTGAAAAGAAACAGCAACTTTCAAATTCTCATTTTTAGTATTTTTTCTGCTTTTAATGAAAGAGTACCTCTTGGACAGCACCTGACATGCTAGTTGAGATTTATTCTTGCTCAGGTATCTGACACTAAATGCACAACTGTATCACAGAAAGAACTAATTCAGAAAGCACTACAGAAAGAAAAAAGCAAGCATTTCTGGATCCAGGTGAATCACAGCTAAGCAGAAAAACAGGCTAATAGAAAGTAATTTCAACTTGACTGCTGAACAGATAAAAAGAAGCTTCTCAAAGATTTTAATTACAGACTGTCTCAACAATATTCATGCATCAATGCGTTTATGAAGAACTCGGTGAAAATGGAGAACTTTTGCTTGTTTGACTTACAACTCCAGGAGACGATACAATCCCAAAAAATACACCTTTGAAGGACCGGCATTTTTAGTCTCCACAAAGGAGAACAAAAACTGATATGGAATAATTTAGAAGGCAAAATAAGAATTGAGGAATAAGAAGACTGTAATGTCACACCTTTGATTTTTTCTGACTTACTAATGACCACACTAACTAATGACACCAGGAGGCTCAAAAAGTAGACTTGGACATGGTGAACCTCTGAGTGGCATGACCCAATGTAAAAACAAGTTTATAAATTAACTTTTTGCTGGTAGAGGAGCACTGGTGGTGGGACTGGGAAACCTTGCAAGACTCTGAAGTGCTGAGTTGTAAACAAAACAGAGGACTTTGTAGAGCAATATACATGTTTGCCTCTGTTTCCTGCTGTGTTAGTCTTCTTGACCAACTTCTCTTCCATCATGCTGTCCCTACACTCCTCATCCTTTTGTTTCCCATGTTCTTGCTGTCTGCTTTTTGATCCCTTTCCCACTTCTCTGGCAGATGTACTTTGGGCTGAACTCCTCCATTGCCCTCTCAGTGCTGATGGGCAAAAAGTTGTCTCCCACCTCCCACATACTCAGCTTTCTTCATCAGGTTTGCTCCTCACAAGACTCATTATGCAGCTTCCCCAGGGAAGCATTACCTTGAATGAACTGATTTACCTTTAATTTGTATAAATTTTACTGCCAGAAACATTCCCCTCCCCCAGGTTAGGCTGCAATTGTACGTGGAGATGAATTAGGAGAGCTTACTGGACATAAACAACCAAAGTTTTTAATCACACATAACGCAGTTGAATGGAAGAGTACTATATGAAGAAGAACCACAACCTGATACACTGGAAATAGGGTTTCTGGCAGGTCTTTTCCTTGAGTTTCTGGCAGGAATCCATTACTCACAGAATCACAGAATGGCTTTGGCTGGAAGGGACCTCTAAAGGTCAGCTAGTCCAACACCTCTGCAATGACCAGGGACATCTTCAACTAGATCAGGTTGCCCACATCATGCCAACACATGCCTGTGCATGAAACTCTGTGCAAAAGACAGCAGTTTCTGCTTCTGGAATACCTATCAATCATTGTGAAATATATGTACAGACAACCATAGAAATTGATTCTTTTTTCTTTTTAATTCAACAGATATATTAATATTCCAGCTGCACATGGAGCTTTTCACAGTGGCTTGAACATCTCCACCAAAAGTGATGTGAAAGCGGAAATGAGCCTGATGTTCACAGTAGTTCAGTTTCCATGGTCACACAGGATTTTACCTTTCCTACAAAAATAAAGTTACTAGGTAGTACAATGTGAAGAAAATCCGAGTTCCCTCCTAGGACACGAATATTTCCCTCTACTTCTCTATGAGAGTTCAGGCAATTAGTGCCCAAAGTGATGCAGTGGTTTTACTACATTGCCATCTATCTACTCAGAGATGAATAATCAAAAGACGGTAATTAGCTGCTGCTAATTTTGGGATTAATTTGAATCCCCATTTCAGACTTTAAAATGCCATATCTGGCTATCAATTCAAGCCTGATATTTTTTTTTTAAGTGTATTCCTTTCAAAATCATCTTGAAGTGGCCTCATAGCTTCAGGCCACCTCTCATGAACTTCAGTGTCTGGTAACTCAATCCCAAGGTCAACAAAGGCCGGGAATATGGTGAAGGTGGTGGCATGGGCAATCCAATCCAAGGAACTGAGCTATGACAAGGAGCAATAAAAGCACATCATCTCACACACTGGGGATTTGTATATTCAAAAAAACATCCTCTAACTCAGCTGTCAAGCTCAAAACTTGTGGCAGATCATAAGAACTACTCTGAGGCAAGAAAAAAATAACAATTTATGGAAGGTGTTCACTAGACACAGATGTGCTGTACATTTTTTTAATAACTGTAGTTATTAAAATAAATAAACATAATGTTGGCTTTCTGTTCCACAGTTTCCTTCCTTTCTAAAGACTTTCATAAAACTCCAAATGATGTTGGAAATGTAATGGCATACTTTGTGGGCACGGTTTAACTTGTTCTTTAAGTGACATTTTAGATGCTCAGTGAGAACATTAACATGAACATGCATTTAAAGATGAAAACTGGCATAGTTCACTGTCAATAGGTGATTTGTCTGCGACCCACACAAATTTTAAACTACAAGACATATCACACCCATGTAAGCTACACATTCTATTTCACAATCTAGTTTAAAATGCTTCAAAGGTAACAAAATAAAAACCTGACTTTTCATGCAGTTTCACAAGCCAGTCTTGGAACACCTTGAAATTGGAGAATATTTTACTTGATATTTCTGCTGAGTTCTCTAAAGTCTGTAAAGTTCACTTATAGGAATTTCCATCCTAACACTTAAGATATACCCTCTGCTACTACAACTAACAAAATATGATATATTTTTTGCTGCTAATCATCAAATCTGGATTTTTCTTTGGGTTATATTTAAACAAATAAATTCTTTTTTTCCCTTTCTCCCCCACCCCCCACAACCCCCCATCCATCATCTATTTCTATTGAATGGCTATGAAAACAATTCAGCTAACCCACACTTCAAAGTTCTTAGTATTATGGAGAACACTGCTCCAACTCCTACTTCCCTGTAGTTATAAATTACTATAACCTTTTGTAAAAGGAAGGGCTGCCCAGGGAAGTTGTGAATGCTTCATCCCTGGCGGCGTTCAAGGCAGGGTTGGACTTAGCCTTGGATGGCATGGTTTAGTGGGAGGTGTCCCTGCCCATGGCAGGGGGGTTGGAACTCAATGATCTTAAGGTCCTTTGCGACCCTGACTATTCTATGATTCTATGATTATTTCTGAATTTATGCAGCCACAATCTGAGGCATGCAAAACCATTAATCACATATGGAAAATCTACTCCTTTATTAATAACAAGACTTGAACACAATCTGCATGCAGAACTTATTACACGGATTACAGTCTACAACTTGCTGATATTTAAGCTTCTACATGGACATTACTGGCCTAGCTGTAATATGTTCTTGGGAAATACAATAGTTTATCCATTTTATATTACTACCAAAACAAAACCATCGTCATTGTTTGCTCAACAATACTCAATACTCTTGCCTGTGACAACTCTACACCAAGAATTACAAAGTAACAGCTGTACAGAGTTAACACTAACAGAGACTGAAAAATTGTGCTTCTTCCCCACAAATTCAGTGAGTGAATAAAACAGAATTATGAGAAATGCAACAAATTATCTAAAGCAAAGGGAGTGTTGATGGCAATTAGATATATTAAGATTTCTCTTATGCTATCTTTTTATTTAAATGGTTGAAACTTCTTGTCTCATATTTATTCTTCTCTTGCCTACATTTGTCTCAATCGGTATAGTCAACTTTCTTCCTAGCCTGTTTGTGTTGCACGTTCTTGTTCCAGACTAATGCTATTTCCATACCACCACGTTTAGCGAACTGGAAGAGTATAGGAAGTGCTTCCACCACTTTGCAGATGTAGAACAGCAAATTTTCAAGCATTACTGATAAATACTACCTGCCTGCATACAATATCAAGTTGTACCTCCTTAAGCTGCTGACAGAAATTCAAATTAGGGAGTGTTATTTGGACAAATTCACACATGGGCAACTCAGTGCCACCTGAATTAAGGTAAAATTGAAGTTGATCAGAAATTCACAGAATGGTTGTGGTTGAAGGCAGATCTGGAGATTACTTCTGGTCAACTTTGGGATTCACAGCAGGGTCATCTAGAGACAGCTGCGCAGGTCCATGTACAGATGAATTTTTAATATCTTCATGAATGGCTTTTACATAACTTCTGGGCAACCTTTTCCACCTTATCCCACTTACAGTGAGGGGTTTTTAATGTTAACAAGAAATTCCCCGTATTTTTGCTCCTTGCCTCTCATACTTTCACTCTGCACCTCTGAGAAGAGTCTGGATCCGTATTCAAGATTCCCATCAGGCATTTAAACACACAGACAAGATCACCTTTAGCCTTCTCTTCTCCTGGCTGAAGAGTCCCATTAATCTCAGCCACTCCTTGTACAACAGGTGCTCCAAGCCCTTAAACATCTTCACAGCCCGTTGCTGGACTCACTCCAGTAAGGGCTTTTCCTGTACTGGGGAATCCAGAACAGGACACAGCACCCCAGATGTGTCTTACAAGCCCTGAGAAGAAGGATAACCCTCCTCAACCTGTTGGCTACACATCCCTGAATGCTGTTGGCTGCCTTCATTGCACGGGGAAACTGCTGCCTTGGTGGATACCATGATCCCCAAGCGGTTATTACACAACTGCCTCCCAGCTGGATGGCACCCAGTCCATCCTGGTTCCTAAAGTTATTTCTCTTCAACCATGAGGACTTCGCATTTCCTTTCGTTGATCTTCCCCAGGTTGGCCTATCAAAGTTCTTCGGAATGGCAACACAGCCTTCCAATGTTATCAACCACTCCCACTGCTTCTGTATGATCTACATAGTTCCTGAGGGTTCACCCTGCCCTGTCATCCAGATGACTAATAAAGATACACATACAACTTCACTAAAAATATTTGAAAGCGCTTTATGCCAAGAAGTTCTACAGGAAGCTGGTGGAACTGGTCTGACAACGAACAAGAAGAGCGGTTTTGGTAGGAGGCTTGCCAGGTTGGTCAAGAAAGCTTTAAAGTAGATGTGCTGGGGGAAAGGGGCATCATTCCATTCCAACACACCCAGTCAGTTGCCAGCACCTATAACACATGCTTGAAGCAATGTAGAGATATTCCAGCCACTCCAGCCAATGAGCTGGCTTCAATTGGAGCTCGGCTCAGAAGCCTCTATACAAATGCCCGTAGCATGGGGAACAAACAAACAATCCAGGAGGTTCCTTGACTGTGTGGAAGACAGCTTCCCTCTGCAAGTAGTAGAGCAGCCGACAAGGAGAGATGCCATGCCTGACCTTGTGCTCACCAACAGGGAAGGGCTGGTCAAAAATGTGACGCTCCAGGGCAGCCACAGTTGCAGCAATCATGAAATGGTGGAGTTCAAAATCCTGAGGACAGTGAGAACAGTGTGCATCAAGCTCACTGCCCTGGACTTCAAGAGAGAAGACTTAGGCCTCTTCCAGAACCTGCCCAGTAAGGTTCCATGGGATATAACCCTAAAGGGCAGGAGGCCCAAGACTGTTGGCTGATATTCAAGGACCACCTGCTACAAGCTCAGGAGTGCTGTGTCCCAACTAGAAGGAAGTGCTGCAGGAGGGCCAGGAGACCTCCTTGGATGGAAAAAACCTGCTGAGGAAACTTCGAAGGTAAAAAGAGGCTTATAAAAGGTGGAAGCAAGGACAGGCAGCCTGGGAAGAATACAGGGATGCTGTCCAGGAAGCCAGAGACAAGGTTAGGAAAGCTAAGACCCAGTTAGAATTAAACTCGTTGTTAGGGATGTGAAAGATAACAGGAAGGGATTCTATAGGTATATTGCAAATAAAAGACAGACTAGGGACAACATGGGCCCCCTCCGGAAGCTATCAGGAGAACTGGCTACCCTGGAGAAGCGTAGGCTCAGAGAAGGATGAGGTTCTTAATGAATTCTTTGCCTCAGTCTTCACTGGCAAATGCTCTGACCACACCACCCAAGGCTTGGAAGGCAGACACAGGGACTGTGAGAATGAAGACCTCAGGCCCACTGTAGGACAGGATCTGGTTCCAGACCATCTTAAGAACCAGAACATACACAAGTCCATGGGACCTGATGAAATCCACCCGCGGGTCCTGAAGGAGCTGGCAAATGAAGTTGCTAAGCCACTGTCCATCATATTTGAAAAATCATGGCAGTCAGGTGAAGTTCCCGATGACTGGAAACAGGGAAATATAACCCCCATTTTCAAGAAGGAGAAAATGGATAAGCCGAGGTACTACAGACCAGTCAGCCTCACCTCTGTGCCTGGTAAAATCTTGGAGCGGATTGTCCGGGAAGGCATGCTAAGGCACATGAAAACCAACAAGGTGCTTGGTGACAGCCAGCATGGCTTCACTAAGGGGAAATCCTGCCTGACCAATCTGGTGGCCTTCTATGATGGGGCTACGGAACTGAAGGACAGGGGTAGGGCAGTGAATGCTATCCACCTGGACTTGTGCAAAACGTTCAACACTGTGCCACATGACATCCTAGTCTCTAAGTTGGAGAGACATCAATAGGCTGAGAAAATTGGGGCTGTTTAGCCTGGAGAAGAGAAGGCTGCGTGGAGACCTCCTAGCAGCCTTCCAATACCTGAAGGGGCCCTATAGGGATGCTGGGGAGGGACTCTTCATGAGGGACTGTAGTGAGAGGACAAGGAGTAATGGGTTTAAACTTAAACAGGGGAGGTTTAGATTGGATCTGAGGAAGAAATTCTTTACTGTGAGGGTGGTGGGGCCCTGGAATGGGCTGCCCAGGGAGGTTGTGACTGCTTCATCCCTGGCGGCGTTCAAGGTGGGGTTGGACATAGCCTTGGATGGCATGGTTTAGTGGGAGGTGTCCCTGGCCATGGCAGGGGGGTTGGAACTCGATGATCTTGAGGTCCTTTCCAACCCTTACTATTCTATGATTCTATGATAGGTGGACCACTCAGTAGATAAAGAACTGGCTGGATGGCCGCACGCAAAGAGCTGTACTCAATGGCTCAATGTCCACCTGGAGACCAGAAACAAGTGGTGTTCCTCAGGGATCGGTGTCGGGACCGGTCTTGTTCAACATCTTTGTCGGTGACAGGGACAGTGGGATTGAGGGCACCCTCAGCAAGTTTGCCGATGACACCAAGCTGTGTGGTTCGGTTGATACGTTGGAGGGAAGGAATGCCATCCAGAGGGACCTTGACACACTTGTGAGGTGGGCTGATGCCAACCTGATGAAGTTTAACCATGACAAGCGTGAGGTCCTACACCTGGGTCGGAGCAATCCCAGGCACAGCTACAGGTTGGGCAGGGAAGAGATTCAGAGCAGCCCTGCGGAGAAGGACTTGGGGGTGTTGGTCAATGAAAAAAAACATGATACAGCTTCAGTGTGTGGTTGCAGCCCAGAAAGCCAACCGTATCTTGGGCTGCATCAAAAGGAGCGTGACCAGCAGGTCGAGGGAGGTGATCCTGCCCCTTTACTCTGCTCTCGTGAGACCTCACTTGGAGTATTGTGTGCAGTTCTGGTGTCCTCAACATAAAAAGGACATGGAACTGTTGGAACAAGTGCAGAGGAGGGCCACGAGGATGATGAGGGGACTGGAGCACCTCCCGTATGAAGATAGGCTGAGAAAATTGGGGCTGTTCAGCCTGGAGAAGAGAAGGCTGCTTGGAGACCTCATAGCAGCCTTCCAATATCTGAAGGGGGCCTATAGGGATGCTGAGGAGGGACTCTTCATTAGGGACTGTAGCGATAAGACAAGGGGTAATGGGTTCAAGCTTAAACAGGGGAAGTTTAGATTGGATATGAGGAGAAAGTTCTTCACTGTAAGGGTGGTGAGGCACTGGAATACTTTTTGCCCAGGGAAGTTGTGAATGCTCCATCGCTGGTGGTGTTTGAGGCCAGGCTGGACATAGCCTTGGGTGACACGGTTTAGTGTGAGGTGCCCCTGCTCATGGCAGGGGGTTTGGAACTAGATGATCTTAAGGTCCTTTCCAACCCTAACTATTCTATGATTCTATGATTCTAAGTTAAAATTTCATTCTTTTACACAAGCACTGAAATGAAACTTTCTTGTGTCTTTATCCAATAAACAAAATAAGTTTTAAACTAAAATCCAGCATCTAAACCTCTTCTTGTCAGGCACTTCTTGGGGTTTTTCCACACTGACAAGAGCAACAGCCGGTTCCTTAACATTTTTAAACAGTAGAGAATTTCTTTTAGTGCTGCTGGACCACATGGCCAAAATTTAAAGAGACAATAATTTCAAGTGACAATAGCTTAAAGCTCTTTACTGTCATACTAATGGCAGCGTAACGCATTTGAATGATACGTACAGACTGTGCCTTATGGAGTTAAAAGTAATTACATCCATTAAAAATCACACACTTATTCCAAAATTATGAGCTCTTATGAGGTTCAAAAAATCGAGATGAACTCATCTGTAAAATCCATATTTTTACATGAAAGACATACTTACAGGCAAAATATGATGAAAATACTGTAAAGAATCACCCAAGTCAATTAAAAATAATCAAATAAAATCAAACTAATAGAACATGGAACAGCAAATGGCGTAATTTTCAGCACACACTGTTACAGCAATTAGCTCTACAACTGCTGTTTTCAAGGGATGAGGCTTATTTCCATTAATAAATGTTTACTTAGAAGATTTATAACTCTGCTTCAGCATAAATATGGCAGAAATAGTTTCCTTCAAGAATGACTACAAGAATGCATCACCAAGCAGGTCTCTGCTGTTATTTTTAATGTGATCCTTGAATCACACCAAGGTATCTCCATACTTTCGTTGTCCTTTTCCAAAGTTCAGATTTCTACAAACAGCTACCTTGAGTTGCTGAAACGGTTCACTTTTTTGGTAATAGCATTATTTTACATTTTTCACATCAAAAGAAGTTGAACTGAAGAATCACAAATGTGTAGGACACAGGAAAGTAACTCATAACTAGCATGGATTAATTTAGAGAGCTGGAGATTGTAAGCAGATGACAGCAAGAAGTACTAATGCAAATGTTTGCAGCAATCTTAATTAGGATTTATCATTCTGACATAAAACATTATGAATGGTGTGTACATAATTTCATTTAATCCAACTGTGATTTATGGTGCATATATTTACACTTACATAGCCAGAACAAATTAATGTACATGACACTCCCATACACACAGTTCAACATGACATTACACTTCACTTCTAGTAACACACAGTACATGAAAACTGTGTATAAAAGACTGTGAAATCTTCAGAGTTATAATTTTACTATCCTAGTTATTTTTAAAGCAGAAGATAAACTGTAAAACAAAGTCAAAGATGGAGGAGGGGTCAAATTTAATACACAAAAAAAAAACAAGAGACCTGCCCAAGACACAGATTCCCCAAACTTCTTCTTTAGCAAGTTTCTCCAGAGTAAAAAGAACCACAAATTTGTGTGGAAACAAAGAATGATGGTCGGTACCAACAACATTTCTACTCCTGCTGAGTGGCTCTCCCATACAGGCAGTGCCAAGGCTGTGAACAGGTGTCCATTCCAAGACCTGTTGCTCCAAACTCTTGCTACTGCCCAGTCAGAGATTTTTCTGACAAGCACATCCTGCAAAACCCCTCAATATCTGTCAGGTTAGCCCCGCATCAGTAGTCTGGTCAGTGCGAGGCAGGCTGAGATAACAGGAGAGCACGCAGTACTCCTCCTTTTAAGATTACTATAGCATCATAAAGTAATTTAGTCTGGAAGTGCTCTGTGGAATTCATCTATTCCAACCTTCTGCCTGAAGCCAGTTTGACGAGAGCAGGGACTTGTCCAGAAAAGCTCTGAGTGTCTCAAGAAACGATATCACAACTCCTCTGGTCAACCTGCAGGGGGGTTATATTATATAGGGTTTATATATCATAGAATCATAGAATAGTTAGGATTGGAAAAGACCTCAAGATCATCTAGCTCCAACCCCACTGCCATGGTCAGGGACACCTCCCACTAACCCATGCCACCCAAGGCTATATCCAACCTGGCCTTGAACACCACCAGCAATGGAGCATTCACAACTTCCCTGGGCAACCCATTCCAGGGCCTCACCACCCTTACAGGAAAGAATTTCTTCCTCATATCCAATCTAAACTTCCCCTGTTCAAGTTTGAACCCATTACCCCTTGTCCTACCACTACAGTCCCTCATGAAGAGTCCCTGCCCAGCATCCCTATAGGCCCCCTTCAGATATTGGAAGGCTGTTATTTCCTATGCACCAGTCAGACCTTATTTATGGGAATTTATCCAGCAGAACTGACTTTTCATGTGATTTTCCCATTTAATTTTCACTATTTATATTACCTGAAAGTACATCAAATGTATTCTCTGTGCATTTCATTTATGCTGTCTAGGAGTTTGTTTGGATTTTTTGGAGGTGGGTAGGGAGTGTTGTTGGGTTTTTTTGGGTTTTTTAAAGTTAGAGGAGGAAATCGTTATACTGGAATCTCGAAAAAAAGGTAGAAAACCAATCCCCTCTGTTTATTCAATGTCATTCAGTATTTAAAGAAAAGCAGCTACTGTCCACTGCTAGACTAAAGATTACAAAAAGTTGTGTGGTTCTTTTTCTTTACTATCTCTTATTTCCTCTGTCCTTTCGAAGTAGCCCTATGTCATTTCCAATGCTGTAGCTAAAATTTCAAAACCCTGACATGAAAACAAAACAAGGAAAAAGCAGTTCAATAGCTCTGCTAAACGCCAAATTAAAATCAGCACAGGAGTCACCTCAGTGGTTTCAGCAAAAGCGAAAGGAAAGTGTGCTGGAGGCACAACTGTCTTTGCTCTTTGGGGCAGGATGTCCTTTCAGAAAATACAGTGTTTTCCATGCTCTGTGAATCTCAGTCCACAATTCAGCTGCAGACAAAGCAGCATAAGTATGTTTAAGGTCATTCTGATTTTGTTTTCTTGTTCCCCAACTGCTGTTGGAATCTTATGAATCTTATCAAGCCTGCTGACTAGCCATGGTAGGGGAGAGACAGTTTCTGATTGCAGAGTTTAACAAACCTATTCACATATCTCAAATTTTCCATGAAACTAACAAAAGGCTTCAGATGCACTAATTCCACCCAAGGTATGGTCAGTTGAATTTAAAGTTCCACTTCACTGGATAGAAAAGAGCTAGGCAAAAACATCTATCAACAGCTCCAAAATAAAAAAATTACACATAAAATTTTTTAAAGAGATTTGCTGTTCAACCAAAATATGTTATTTTCTTTTAAGAAACAAATCTACCAGTTATTGTATGCAGAAGAAAAACAGAGCTGAACTAAACAGAAGTTGTAGAACTTAAAAACTACCCAGACAAACCAAGTGCATACAAAACCATCCAATGGTTATGCTCCCAAGAAGCTTTAATACTCTGTAATGATTTCTCTTGTCCCACCATATGTCAATTTTGGCAGCCATTCCCCAACAACTATTGTCAGTGCAGACGATCTGACTCTGTAATCTCACAAGCCATAACACCTCCCACAGTCTGCAAGCATTAAGTGGATTTTTTTTATCATCTTCAAAGGCACATTTATGGTTTCTTTAGTTGTTGCATCATTAAACGAAAGGAACTGATTGAATGGCTCTGACATGACAATTCATCATAAAGGAAGAGCTTCAAAACCCTACCTTACTAGGTTTGTTTAAGGACTTTATTGTATAAAACAGAACTGCAAGAATTCAGGACAAAATCTTTTCAAATTCTGGCCCCAGAGATGTTAGCGAAAGTTTGGATGTCAGCCTGGTCAAAAATTCATCTCTTGTTTCGCACTAAAATTTACCTTGAGTGAAAAATCTTGTAGGTGGACATTATGAAACAGATTAAAGTTCAATATAAACACACAGACAGATGGATAGATGACACAACCTGCAAATGTTACAGTTTGGGTAAGACCAAGAAATAAACGAATTACATATGGCACCTTTATTTTGTTCTTAGATGTAACTATTAGGCAAAACTAAATTAAAAACAAAATTTGTATTAATAAACATTTTTCTAGCAACAGATCCAAACATGTAGATTATTAATGCCACACTATTCAGATTCCCCCAGTACATAAAATGAATTATTTTATGATAAAGTAAACAACTCATGCTTTGAAATATGCAATTTACTGAGGTAGAAGGAGTCAATCTGTATTATGGCTAAGACTTTAAAACAAGGAAGATGTGAGCAATTTTAGAGAAATTAAAAATTGACACTCCAACAGGAGTTTCTCTCCAATTAGCCAGCAAAGACCTTTCTTTTTTGTCTTTGTTACACAGGGCAGTGATTTCCCTCTCCTCAAAGCAGAGGAGTAGCAGTAAGCTGCAGTTAGGAATCGCTGATTCAGTGAACCCATAGACACAGAGCATTGCCTCTGTCACAATTATACTACCTTTCATTCAAGACACCCTTCTTTCAGCTGGGGAGAACACAAAACACCTTTTGTACTCAAGAAATTTTAGGTTAGAACTCAAAAAGTAATTTTCCTAATAACTGAAAGGAAAAGATAAACTCCTGACCACTACGAAAAGCACAGCCTGTGTATAAACAAACATAAACAGGAAAATCAGCATAACTTTTGCACTGTGGTTTACAATGCAGTTGTGCATCAGCATGGTCTAAAGCTCGTCTCTGTGAATACAGAGACATAAGGTTTTTCTTAATTTCTTTAAGTTGACAGGTCTCAGTAATGAAGGATCAGTGTCACTGATCAGAAAACAGATGGACAGGTTGACTACCAAAGGGATTAAAATTAACAAGTGTAAAACAGACGATGAAGATAACACATACTAATTAATAGAATGTAGTGGTTGTTTGGTTTTTATTTTAAATCAATGTTATTAATCTGTAGCAAGATAAATACGTAATAATAAAGAACGATTATGATTTCATGAAAGCAAACATAAATCTAAATTTTTAAGTCATTTTGGTACGCATAGGGAAACACTGATGTCAATCCAGAAAGCACCAGTGAGAGTTCACCTGGGACACCGTGAAAACTGACCATTCACAGAATCATAGAATCAACCAGAGTGGAAAAGACCTTTAAGATCATCAAGCCCAACCATTACTCCAGCACTGCCAAGACCACCACTAAACCATGTCACTAAGGGCCTTGTCTACACAGTCTAAAGTAAATTAATTTGAGCTGGAAAAAAAATAGGAAAGCACTAGTATGACAACTGCAACAATGGGAAAAGATTTGACCATTAAGTGATGGTGGAGATCTAATTAGGCTTGTATAGCCATTTATTAGTCTTGACTATTTCCATGGTGTACAGAAGGAATACTGGAGGAAATGAATATGGAGCATCTTCATATGGAGAATATTCTTTTTACTTTAACATCTTTCGAAGCAAAACATATGTACAAAATCAAACAAAAATGAACATCACAGTCTGCCTCTTTTCTGGGTTGGGGGGTAGAGGGTATTTTATACCGTAGTATAAAATCAGTAATTAAAATAATTAAATTTTACTAATTAGAAGGTTTGTTCCAGATCTGGTATATTTGCAGTAAGGAGTGAAATGAGTGATTCTATCTCCTTCATATCTGCCATTTTCCTATAAAGGAATAAGTGTTCAAAGTGCTCATGCCTGTGTTCACATACTAGACTATTCTGTAAGAGCCTTGTTGCAATATGGTCATAGACTCTTATGACCAAAATAACTCCAAATAAATTCCTAGCAAACAGAACTATGAATACTGCTGTACTTCCTCTGACTTTGATCAAGCTACATTGAGTTACCCGAGCTGAAAAGCTGCCCCAAAACATTAATGTCAAATCCTGGTTCCAGTGTCACAGAACAGGGGAAAAGAAACAAAAGACTCAGACAACTCAGGTAAGATGAAAATTAAACCCAAGCACTTTTTCTTGCAAGTCAGTATTGAAAATAGATTGTTCCCCTTAATATTTATATATAATGCTAATAATGTAAGTTCCTTAATATTTAAGACCAGTAAATAATTCCTAAATTGCTTTAGAGGTGGCGATACTCACTTCCCCCATTTTACAACAGCACACAAATGATAACGCAAGTTTGGGGAATAAAGTTGCCCAAACAGGGCAAAATGATGGTAACACAAGGTTGCCCTGCTTTTAGCTGGTATAATTTTCTTCCTAGTAGCTGGTGCAGTGCTGTGTTTTGGCTTTTGTCTGAGATCAATGCTGATAACACACCAGTGTTTTAGATGCTGCTCAGCAGTCCTTACCCTGATCAAGGACTTTTCACTGTACCAGGCTTTGCCAGTAAGAAGGGGCACAAGTTTATTTCTATTAATAAACTGGCTTTATCTCAGTTACAAATGTGGTTCTTAGTTAAACGACAACAGAGGAGCAGACAGCAAATCTTAGAAGTCCTAGCCCCACGTCCAACCCTTTTATCACATTCTCCTCTTCTTGAAACTATACATTGAGTGCACAATGCAAGTATCTTTTAGATTAAAAACTAGAAGATGTCAATCTCCTGGCTTCATTGTTCAAGTGTTGTTGTACAGCTCTGTATTTACATAACACATATAAATCTTCTCCTACTTTAAACACTAATGATCTGATAAACATGCACTGTCATGTGTCTTGATTTTCAAGTCTATAGCCATGTATATTCAGCTGACAAAGTCACATAACGCGTGAACTGCAGTAAGGGATTTAGAGAGGCGTGGGTCATGCGATCTGTCTCCTGCCCTGGTAAGCAGCCCACCAGGGACAAACATGCCAAAGGTGGATGATGCCTCCTGAAGCAGCATGCAAGGGCATATAAACTGCATCAAATGATCAAACACACTTGAAACTTAACCACACTGAAACTACTTGCTTATTGTCTTGACCCAATGCAACTGCATCAGACTTGTACGTAGAAAAGCTAACTATTTTTGGTCCTAGAAAGCTTGGTTCTGAGGACACAAGAGAACAAATTGTACAAGGACAAAACTGAGGAAAAAAAAAAGGAAAAGGCAATCATGTTCAACAACAGACCAGCATTTATCTTGACTTCAGATTTCATCCATGATGCTAAGAGATGGCATCTGGTCATTTTAGGGTAATGGTTTGTGGTGCAGGTCAGCAGGAGGTATTTTAGAACAAAAGTTTTCTAGGCATGTAACAGTTGTCCATAGAGAAGTGGAAAATTCCATTTCAGAGAAAGGGGAATTGCTTAAGCACGGTGTGGTTCCAAAATCCAGAGAGTGCCCTTGAATTTTAATATAAACATGTCATGGCATTTTCTAAAAAAAAAAAAAGATTACAGTTAATGCTGGGAATCCCAGTAACAAATTGATTCTACATTAAATATGAGAATTTTATATATTAACAGAAAATGAAGTCCAAGTAAATAAATTCTAAATTCTTTCTCAAAGATACAACAAAACCCACAAAATAATGTCTACTTTCATTCTTCTAAAATACTGTATGATGTGTCAGTAACCAGCAACAGAAAAAATGCCTGCCATAGAATCCTGGTGAATTAAGGTACCTGACGTTACACTAAAGTAAAATTTTCCATAAATGACCATAACCAGGCATGTTTTATTTCTCTCCTTCACTCACACACTGCACCTCTTATACTGCAATTGTACAAACGGGTCTTGTGCATGACCGTCACCTTAAAGAAAAACAAAAGAAGTCGTTCCCCTGACTAGAAATGTCACTCTTTCTTTTCCATTCAAAGCAAGCTGCAAGTATTAACTACAAAAGAATATTTTAAAATGCAGAAGTATCTTAAAATAAGAACATATTCATACAAAACCAAAATGATCACACACTTCTTTGGACAGTGAATTAAAATCTGGTGAACAGCTGCACAGGGAGAAATATGTCAAGGAATTACTTTGATCAGAAAACATCATATTTTATCTTCATACAAGGCAAGTTTTGAGACACATCATCTGTTGGCCCAAGCAAATCAGTGAAGGGGTTAAATGAAAAATTGTAGCACAGCGAAACTAGAAAACTAATTTTTCTACAGTGGGCATTAAAAAGGAATCTTAATGCTAAAATGAGATGGTCCTGCTCTGGTACCATAACATTTCTACACCTTCTCTGCATTTGTGATCTCCACAGAAGCATCTTGTGTGTACACAGATAGGCTTGAACAGTGAGTGTACTCAAGCCCTCCAACCTTTAATAACTTGATAGGCTAAGCTACCACCAATATCAAGCACTAGATGCAGAGTTTCTAGAAAAATAACCGCCTCTTTCACCATTCAAAATCAAATCGATTACTCTCCAAGCCTACAAACATCAAAATTACTCTAATTTCTTAGGAGCTCTCTAAAATCTAATATTTGAAATATAGCTTGCTGTGTAATTATTTCCCATAACAAATGTACTACTTTGAATAACTGTCTAGAATCCTTTCCAGAAAACATAACCCCAAACCAAAGCTGGTTCCGTACTGAATATAAATTATCCTATAAGCACTTTATCTTATCATAAGAGTATATACAAGAAAATTGAAAGGAAGAATATTTTTAACAGCCATACCAGAAATCTTTTTCTTTTTTTTTTTTTTTTTGTGTGGGGGGGGAAATGTTACATGCCTATTACAGACATCATTAGTGCTGGATGTCAAGCTAAGCCTGCATTCACACTATGCTGAAGTTTTACTAAGTACTGCCTTTTTCTTCTCTGGAAGGGGAAAGGAAAAGACAACTCCTGAGAGCACATGTTGCTGCCATGAACAGAGAATTCAGAAGAATCCTTTGCTCCACACTCTGCACCCTTACTGACTATAAACATCATATGCAAGCCAGGGATCACAATGCTTTTCAGTGTTTTCAAGAGAAAGCATTTTCTCAGTTACAATTCTTGGGAAACTTGCTTTGAAAAGGCTTACCAAGACAGTGAACAAAACTGTTCACTTCTGCTTATCTAGTGTAAATCTGTCAAAATAGAGATTAACAACAGCATAACTTCTATTCCTCTACTGCAAAAGCTTTTATCTGATTTCCATATTCCTTTACATAATTCATAGACAGATGTCACTTGTGTGCATTATGAAATGTCATATGACAGGTAGGTTGGATTGTATTTATCAGAAAAGGTCAAAACTAAATTTTTTGTATTTTGAAATTTTAACAGGATTTGATATGGCATAAGCGTGAAATATTTTAATGAAAAAGAAACTAACAGCACAGGGAAAAAAATCAAAATAGATGATGATATGTATCTTGAAATTAGAAAGGCTTCTTCTTCATCACAATGTTTTTTTAGAATGAAATATTTCTCCACTTTTAAAAACTCATTTCCATAGTAAAATTAATCAAAGTTGACAGCAATGGTGGGGAATGCTAGCATGTAATTAAACAACATTTTCCTTTAAAATTTGCTTCAGTAAAACTGTACTGGAAATTATCATAAACAGAAAGTTTATTTTACTATCAAATAAGTCCTTATATGTTTATGAATTAAGATGCCCATAACAGACACATTATCTTACTAAGTATAGTATTTGAATATGGTGTTGAAATCCATATTTATTATTTGATGTTAAGATATACATATTTTTAAGTTATTAATTTATTTTGTACCTCTTTTTAAAATTGAATAGAAGATCATCTTTGTGACTGAGAGCTCACTATAAAAAAAAAATCTGTTAACTCAAGCCTACAATAGTGAGAGTTTGAAAACAGTACCTTTCTACACAAATAAATTATAACAATCGTAACCCAACAATCATAAACCAACAGCCATAAAACTACTGGAATTTTACCACATCTTAAAGCAAATCCTGTTCCATAGTACACAAAGCTAATGTACAACCACTCTTAGATAATGTGAACATTATCTTAGACAATTTGACTGTTGAGTAGATTTAGCTTTTTGGAAAAGTTTAGGTTTAATATTGCAAGTACAAACTTGCAAACTATTACTGCATGTGCCCTCTAGCATATCTGTTTTTTAAGCGCCATATTCCAAGACCTTTTAAAAAACCCTCTCTAGATCTGGAAAAATCATCAAGCAGAAAAGTACTTACAGCACTGTTTTAGATACATGGTTGAAAGAATTCAGCCAAAATAAAATACTGTCAAGTATGAGATGCTTGATAATGCATCTGAGGAGTACAACAACAGTAAGATACAGGACAGCAACTGAGGAGAGATGCAGCTGACTGATAATAAAGAAACAACAGAAGGCCATTACAGAGGGTCAAGCAGCAAGAATATAGAAAAGGTGAAGTAAGTCTTTGTAAAAAGAGAGAAAACAGACAGAGAGGAGAGGGGAATCCATGTGGTTAAAATCACATTTTTGTCACTGAGCAGTGCCATTTCAAGAGCTGGACCAAGACACAGAGAATCCTTCAGCACAAACTGTAGGACAAAAAGCCAAAACACAGTATTTAGCCAGATGTTAGCCTTCAGCTGCCTGTGAATCCTACTGGAGAAACAGAATGGACATGAGGTACTATCCTATCTCTAAAGGGTACAAAAACATGAAAGCAAGCTGAAAGCACAGGTGAGGTAAGTTGATCTTATCATTGTACTTTATCCTGGTTTAATAATGTTAGATGTCTGCCCCATCTCTGAAACACCAGATTTAAACGTAACTTTCTAATATTCATGCACCAATTCTCTGGATGTTGCTATTACTCCCAGCATGTGAAAGTCCTTTTGACATAGCCCTTCACTTTTTAAATGGCAGAGCATTCTACAGCCTAAACATACACGGTGAGAAATTTCCTTTCATCAGTTCTGCCTTCCCCACTTTTCAATTTTATTCTGCACCTCTTTTGGTGTGAATGGCCTTGAAAATCATCAGTTTTAATAGACAAGCATTAATTCTTATGTTGTTCCACTTCTATAAAGCCACAGACTCTCATTAAAATAAACTAATTGTAATTTATGATCAACTTCATGCTTATCCCACCTTTATGCCCACAAATTTATACCCTTTGAGCCCAAAGGACTGATTCTTTTCCCTATCATAGTAGCTGAAGACACTCGGGCAAACAAGAATAAATCTTCATTTTAACCACTTAATTTCAATTAAAAAAAAAGAAAACAAAAAAAGGTTAATTCTAGTTAGACACAAATAACATTGCTTCACATAATTATTGCTTTTGAATTGGAAATAATCTTCTATTGGTTCTCTAAACCAAAATGCAAGAATAGACCAGTTCTGGAGAGAGCAAGAGCTGAGAAAGGAAATAAAACTGCATGTGTAATCACCTCTACTTTCCTCAATGTCAACTATTTATTTTCTGTGTCCTTCACAACTCTAGTCCTTTTTTTCGCTGTTCTTCCAGAAGGATCACTTTTTGCAGCTGAGGTGCCCATTATTACAAACAGATGACATATGAAGCCATTATGCTCATTTTTCATAATGAGGTCATAAAATTTTCCATACAGTTTTCCACCCTGTTTATTATGCGAGTCTTGAACAAGCTTATTTTCCTGTGTTATCATAAATAATTGCAAACTGAGGAATACTTTTTGTATAGCTAAGAAGCAAACTTCCTCAAATCCCAATTTCACAAATACTGTCAGCTGACACCAAGATAAGCAGCACTGCAAACAGCATGAGAAGGTTAAATACAAAATGCTTGCATTGGTAAAGTTGGTTAGCTTGAGCTATGGATTTATACATCATGTGAACAATTAGGTACTGTTTTTCATAGTTAGTGTGTTTTGTCAAACTAATATTTTTATTTACATATATATTAATTTATGCAGTAATTATATTAATATAGATTTGCTTATATATTAAGAAGGATTACAAATTTCGGGGATAAGTATGTAAAACGAACAGCAGCATTCCCGCAGCTAGAGTACTGCACGTACCTCTGAATTACCCAAGGATGATTATAAAAAGTGACTGTACTGCTGAACAACACAAGTTATGAACCAAGAATTTATGGTACTAAACATCCATCTTACAAGAGGCAATATTTAAAATTATCTAGTATATGGATATAGGCACTCACATACATGAAAATCTTTAATCACAAAGGACTTAATAGCCTCACTGGAGCATAATAACATTAAGCAGCAGGAGGTTAAAGTTACATTGTTAATATTGATAAGTATTCAACACTAAATGCTATTTTCTAGAAGCTAGGATTATTAAACTCTGAACTTGCTCACCAAGGAAGGCTGTGGGTTTAGAACTGGTTTGCAGTCAAGGTGAGACCATGGCTGTTTTTAAAAGTTAAGCATTTAACATTCTCAGCCAGTTTGAGAAAACAAGTAGCTTGCATGCTCTGGAGCCTGATTTCCTCTCCTTCTTTCCTTCTTTCGCTCTAGAAAGAACTGGGTTGCTCGCATTGTCCCCTGTGCGCTTGCAACACTTGTAACCCTCCACCAGTCATAATGAAACATTACCCTTAAGGGCTTCTATTGGTTGCCTTGCAGAGCCCAGGAGCAATTAACAGCAACAGTTTGGCTTATGACTTTTGTTCTTCCCTTTTCACTCAACTGGAGGAGGCTGGATGTGAGGAGGTACTGATGACCACTGCTCTGAATTAACACACACCCACTTTCTTAGAATCCAGCTTTTGACTTGAAAGAGATGGGCAACACTTCACAGTCTGAACACTGGGAAGTTAGACTGATCTCTTTAATCTTTCCTTGTGCTTTTAATTTTAACTTAATTAGTGCTCTGGACCACAATTACCTTTGAGCACATTACACAGAAGTCCCCACTGAACTACCTGCAGTGGCTCATAACCTGTTCTCTATTGTTATTGTTTGTTATGACAATTAAGTGTTTTATGGGTTAGTCCTAATTTTTAAACAATGGAATATTTCTCAGTTTAGCTTTCCTAACCCTCCTTGCAGGCTGTTTTCAATAAACTTTAAAAATTGGTTGTTTCCTACTTTTGCCACAAAATCTTGAAAATCCATTTTCCCCCTTCTAAATTTCCCCTGAGCACTGCTTGCTGAAATTCACATTCCCTATTGTTTACTGCCTTAAATTTCTTTTTAATTTCCATGTGGTTTTGTTTGAAGAGGATTTTACACTTTACGGGTTAAGCATCCCATCTTACCTTTCCTTTCTGCTCAATGACTTCTTGGAAAATGCTGGTGTTCTCTGATGTAGCATCCAGACCACCTCTTTTCATTTTAGGTTGTTTGTTTGTGGGGTTTTTTTGTTTGTTTTGTTTTGTTTGTGGTGTATTTTTTTTTTTATTTTCTAACTTTTAACCTCAGGGTCTCTCACTTTACTGAAATCACTTCCTCTAAAGCTTAGCCTCCTTCTGTGTTGCCTTTTGGGTTTGTGTCTTCCTCCAGGATGTTGAATTATACTTCAATTATTAAATAGGTGGATCAGCCATTCTGTCTCAAACAAACTTCAATTCTCCATTTAATATTAAACATAGAATAATGTTGGCTCTCCAACTAACTGTTCTGAGTTTTTTAATGTGCCAAAAAGCACACCAAGTTTTGTGCCAGCCACACACTAATTCAGACTAACTGAAGTCCTGCAATATTATAAAAATTCAGACAAGATTGCACAGACTCTTCATGAAGCTATGTTGGTAAATCAGTGTGTGTCTGATTATGCAGTATATCTAGTTTCTTTCAGATGCGTAATAAAAATATGAAGACTAAGGGCTTTAAATCGACCACCTAACAACACCTGTGTAAAGAAGTAAGTAAAACTTGAATAAAATAAGCATGGTTTGAGCTGTACAACTGGCTGCCACTCCTCACTTTTCACTTGCACACACAAATCCACACCACATCTGAAAATATGGTCCAAAACCTGTACACTCTGGCAATCTCTGCCTCCAGGGGCAAATGAATTTCAGCCTGCCTAAAGTCTTTCTTAATTTGCAATGAAATTCCATGTCTATTATTACTCATCATTTGCACATATATCTTTCACTGCTGTTTTTACTGTCTGGATTTATTTCTGCATTCTTTGATTAAACAAATATTAGAAATGCAGTCATACTTCCGTGTTCCTTTATTATTGCGTATTTACTATTTGTGTATGCTGACAACACGTTTAATATATGACATAGAGTCATACTGATACTTAAAAATATGATTATGAATTATAAAGGACATCAGTCACACAATGAAGACGCTGATTTTGAAACTGAAAACTGTTGTGTCACTGGCAATGCCAGGAATACCTTCACAGACTGTTTTATGAACTTTCATATAAATTAATTATTTAACAACTGGGAAGTATACTTAAGTCCTGTCAAAGTAATTGAAATGCTGCTTTTCCACTGATTTTTTTTCAGTTGTACAACAACAAGAGTTATAAATAGAAGTTTATTTCCCTCTTCAGTGTAGCAAGAGAAAACTATATAGAGCTTTACTGCTACTCAGGTAGGTCTTGGCAGAGGAAGGACATCCAGTAACAGCCAGAGAAGTAGGAAAATCTAAGACTGTCTTATCTGAAATACACTGATTATATGGTATTACTCAAGATCTAGCATTTAGTTTATTTTTTTACTTTTACACCTGACTGTTGATACTGCCTTTCACTTGAGTACTATTTCTTAGACACTGCAAGCTTCAAGCCGAGCATGCTGCTGGATGCTCAAAATGGACCGGAGAAGCATTCCACTTCTTGCTTGCATCCTCTTACCAACACGAAGTTTAATAGAAAGCACAAAATCTATTGCAGTTATTTGTGATATTAAAAAAAAAAAAAAAGTTGTTGGCTCCTTTACAGCTTATTAAAAAAGGGAATAAAAAGCTCAATTTGCATCTACTATGTGAGACATACATAGGTTTCCTACTGAGTCAGGCTTGGCATTAACAACAGGTTGATTTTCTGAATACCAAAGTCCCTTTAACCTGCAGGACACAGAACTGACTGCAACAGACAGACTACTGTAACTGTGCACAGGGAGTTATGAGAAGAGAGAAAATAAAATAAAAAAACATTTTCAAGCCTCCCTTCCTGAAGAAATTACTTTGCTTGAGATCTCCTGTTCAGTGTGAAATTACCATAGAAGAGGATATGGAAATTGTTGCTTAGGTATAGTAACATTTTTGCAGGCACAACCATATGCTAGTTTAATCTCTGGGAGAGAATTTACTTTCAGGTGTATCATAGTTAACTGAAAAGGTTAAAGCTACATTTAAACTTTTTTTTTTCTTAATTATATAAAAATTTGGTTGTTCTTGTTATTTCTTTGTTCCTATTCTACTCAGACAAGGTCTTCCAAATCTGTATCAAAAGGGATAAAAAATTTTGTTTAATGTTGCTGAATGGATTTTCCCTTTTATTTTTTTTCCTATGCTTTACATGAGGATGAATATCCAGGGTATTAAAATAATTCAATCATTGTTTTAAAAAAAACCAACATTTACACACTAAGGGAATAATCTTTCCTGAGCTTCTTCCTTAGATCTATCCAGATTCAATTCTGAGGACTCTCTCCTACAGATGACAGAGAAAGTGCATGCTCTTGCTTCTTCATGTTTAGAGTTTTTGATTTTATTTTTCTTTGCTCTTTGGACTTGCTTGAGTAGGAGTTTCAACTATAAATTAAAAAAAAAAGAAAAAAAACCCTCTTTTCCAGCTTCTCCTTTCTAAGAAAGATTACGCTTCCTATCAATATCCTTGCTGGAAAATAAGGACAAATCCAAATGACATTAAGGTTTTGTGGCACCTCTAACTCCTATGACACAGCAAAGTTTCAGACACGCTGAAGTGGTGTTTGAAGGGAGATGACAGAGGTTGATGGGGGGGTTGTTTGCAATATTGGAAGATAAGTGGTTACCTCAGTGCCTCTTCATGGAATTGGTATAAAAGTGGCAGGCAAAAACTCAAAGAATGACAGTTTGCTCCTGTAGAGTAAGACCGACTGAACTGAATTACAATAAGGGCAGTTGCAGCTGCGAAGAATGAGCTAAAGTAGACTGCTGAATTCAAATGCAAGGAATTTCAGAAAAAAGTACCACTACATTCAATAGTTTACATTTAATACATTTAATTGTATTCTAGAATAGCATTGTTAATGACCCTAACAAGACTCTCTTTGAGAAGTATGAAAATACTTAGGAGATTTTAAGAATGGAAAAGTGAAAGTAAAGGTAAAATAAAATCACAGAGATTAATCTAAACTTCCAAACCAATTTTGACACTACATTTGAACCACACAGCACACAACAGTGAAAAGGTAAGCAAGTTTCTAACACAAAAACCTCACTGAGTAACAGCTAAAATTCCTCACACTTAAGTACGACAATACTTAAAATCATAATGATCATAATCATAAGTGGAGATAATAATAAAATCATCTCCACTTGGTTTTGTATCATTCTATCTACTCTTTCTCCACAGCTGTCTAATTCTACTCCTGTAGTTTATGCTTTTCCTAGTTAGTACCTCATTTTACAAAATATTGCTTGAATTATTAAAGACACCATTGATCACGCTTTTACTTCTGAAGATTAGCTATTTGGGAATTTAGTTCTTTTTTGTTTGTTTGTTTGTTTCAAAAAACATACCAATATAACAGAGTATGTCTTTGACTCCTCTGATTCATTTTAAACCAACTCACTGGGTATATGCATTCTCCATGTGCCACCTTTGGTCATAAGGTCTTATTCATTCTACAGCTAAGGAGCTGCAATATTAAACACTAAAAATCCCCCTCTCAGGATTACCAGCTTTTTTTATTTTCTTTTTTTCCCCCCATCTACTACCTATGACTTTATCAATTACAAGGCCTGAATATTTGCAAGTAGCAGAGCTATCTATATCTAGAAAACCACATACTTTTCTTCATAAATTTGAGAATGGTATGTATGCTTCTGGTTTACGTAAAGACCAATTTTGGTATCTATAATTCTGTCTGAGGGTTTTGATCTTGCTATTAATGCCCGACCCTACCCAAGCAACCATAATTTTTCACTTACTCAGTTTTTCTCAGTTGTTTGTACATCTTTCTAAGACACATTCAACGTATTTTAATATCTAGGAAAAGACTTTGGGCACAGAGAATAGATCAGGTGTGAAAATTAGCAATTAAAATAGTTATCTTGCCTCTACATAGCTACAGAAGAGCCTTCAGGTCACTATAACATTTCTGGCAACTAAGTCTATCCTAGCTAGCCCAGTAACTTGTAGATGAGCTACTTGACTTGCAGTGCTTGTACAAACTCTTCTCCCCAGAACTTCCAGTCTAAGTAGGATCTCTTGGATATAAGGAAGAAATTCTTTACCGTAAGGGTGGTGAGGCCCTGGAATGGGTTGCCCAGGGAAGTTGTGAATGCTCCATCACTGGTGGTGTTCAAGGCCAGGTTGGACATAGCCTTGGGTGGCATGGTTTAGTAGTGGGAGGTGTCCCCGGCCATGGCAGTGGGGTTGGAACTAGATGATCTTAAGGTCCTTTCCAACCCTTACTATTCTATGATTCTGTGATTCTACGATACAAGAAAAGAGACATGAAGACCTGAACAAGCAGATGGAGACCTAAAAACCCTTCCTGAATCTGTGACAGAATAAAACTGGACAAGTGAACGGGAGAAGGAAAGACAAACCAAAGGAGGGGAAAGGTCAGACTATATGTTAACATGCTATTATTTCATTATTGTTAAGAAATCTGTGAGATTATACATAGGAAACGATGGGAAGGAGAAGCCAAACACTTCAGGAGGGATCCAAAAGCAGAGAAGAGCCAATTGAGATAGCAAGTATGGAATGTGATGATGTCCAAGTGTAAACCGGTTCAGTGACAAAGACGGCAGAGCTGGGAAAAAAAAAAAATAGGCAGATAAATCTGTAGCAAGAGGAAGTCGGGCTGGTCACAGGATTTCCGCTGGAGCTACTGTGCTACATGAGAGCAGGACGAGAGGAAGTGGATGCTGGGAGACTGCCAGGGCAAGCAGTTGATAGACAGGGAAAAGAGGACAGCACAGTTTACCTAAGAGCTCTATTCAAATATACGGTTAGGGGAGGAAAAATCCAGGAGTCAGAACAAACAGAGGTCAAGACCTGCAGTGTTTGCTCCTGCTGAGAAGAATTTGTGGGCAATCTGAAAGGATTAGTCTTGCTTTCAGATAGGGAAAGGGAAAAAAAAATCTTACAAAGGAAATTATGGATGAGAATGCAGGAAACTGAAATGTTGATTACCTTGACGTATTAATTACCTCCAGGAAATCTCCCCTTTGATTTGGGGAATCACAGCTTCTCTCACTGGCAGAGAGCATAGATGTGCAGAACTGGAGGCTTGTGAGATACTTCTGCATGGCTCAGCTACTGGTCCCTTGATCTAGAAGAAGTTTCAATCCAGTACTCACTACAACAAGTTCTCAACAGGACTAGAGATTTTTCAATCCTCAGTTTTACATACCAGCATGTCAACATTCAAGCAGTTCCTGCTCTGATCAACCACAGCATTGCAGGATTAAATACATGCCTCCTCCTTCAGTGATCACTGAGAGCAGTAACAGAACACAAATTCTTCAACATGTAATTGTGTTCAACACAAGTACTGCTGAAAGATATATGCTTCACATTATTTCACCAATTACTGAAATTCAAGGCAGCTCCATTTTGAGACATACAGATTATGCCACTTGCATTCACCATTACATATATATATGTTTATACATCTTGCAAATCTAGTTCAAATTTCACTGTAGTGCAACCCACCCATTGGTGCTATCTTTGTTGGGGAAACAAATACAAATTGTTTTAAAAAAAGGTTCTCTAGAACAAAGTCCAAAAATTATTTTTTCAATACTCACTTTGAGAATTCAAGTTGGGGTGCAGCAACGATGATTTTCTTTGAAGAAGCCTATATAACACCATCACTCATCCTATGGAAAAGATTATTTTATTTCTTGATCGACTGTTCTGGGAGTCTAAGCTGCAGTATTTTCCGAAACATCCCAATTCTCAATCATGAAGCAGACTCTCCAAATCCCTACTAGAGTGGCATTAAATTAGCAGTCAAGCAAATTAACCAAATCCTGACAACTTACATCCTTATTTACTCTCCAATCCTCCTGAAATTCCCCAAGAATTTTGCCATAGAAAACCAGATTTTGCTCAAGTGCAATGGACTTAATTTTTCCTTATCAGACTTCATGTTAGGAGCATTGTTTCAGGACCAGGTTTGTATACAGCTCAATTTAACGAGGAAAAAGGGGTTTTATACCAAGCAGCAGATGAAAGCTTGGTTCCAGGACACAGTACAAAAGTAATGCAGCATCTGAACTCTCAACACAACTCAGCATTTTACTTTACATCTAAAAAAAATTAAAAAGTGGAGACATTCTGTATTAATTGAAAATCTTCAGAAATAAAAAGAAAAAAACTGGAAGAACTCATATACGGAAAAAAAAAAAAGTCAGTTACTTTAAGAAGCAGATATAACTTTCTGGATATAATGGCGAATTTATTAATTTTGGGTTGGCTGTGCAATTAAAGGGCTATCACACAGCCCCCATAAGAAAACAAGCTAGAAAAAATATTGTTGTACTTAATCCTAGCACAGAAACAAACACAAAACATATTCCACAGTCTGACACTGTGGGCTATGGGGACCACTTCTTTATTTCTGCCATAGTCAAGGTTTTACTTTGGCAGCTGCTGAAAGACAGAAGCCCCTCGACAGTCTTAAGCTGCAAACTGCTGAGCAACTAGAACAAAGAATATCAACAACACTGTTTAGGTCCCAAAAGACTACATTTAGAAACCAACTAACTGGAAACAAGAATTGAACCAATTCCATGGTTCATCAAACATACGCAATAGCAAACTGATTCTAGTGCAGTTACAGGCAATGAATCTGAATGTCTGTCAGGTCAGGACTGAAAATCAAGGCAGAGGTCTTGGTGAGTCAGGAATTGTTTTCTGAAACAGCCACTAATGCTTGAAGAGGTTTGGAGAGAAGGCAGAACGCACCATGAAGCTTCTCACAAAGACATAGCCAGCCAGGGCTGCATCTTCACCGTTAACAGTTGTGAACCATAAGAGAATGTTAAAGAAATTCAAATTAAAAAATACATAAATAAATAAATGGGATGGGTGTGGCAAAATGTAAAAAGCAAAATAACTTCCCATTGGAGGAGTGGCAGACTGCCTGAATAATGGTGACAGTGGGTTGAGAAGAGGAGGAGGTATTCTGTCAAGGTTGATAGCCAGTATTGAGAGATTTGAGAATGCCTGAGAGACTACTCCTTCAGACTTCTTTTTTACTGTTTTATTACAAGACACTAAATAGATGTACAGAAAGTAAAAATACCATCTTAAAAACAGAATCAGCAAACTAAAGGGATTTATTCTGTTGTGCAGAGCCCCAAAAGCATAGGTTTAATTTGTCTACCATTAGTTGTGCCTGCACAACTTGTGGTATCATCAGGCTGATACTAGATGGCTTATGAAAAAAAAAAAAATGGTTGGTTATGTCACTCAACAGTACGATGCGGTATCTCCTGCACACAGCAGAGCTGACATTAAAGTATTAACTAACTTCCCTTATAATAGTTTCAAAGAAGTCAAGATTAAGATCTCAAATGAAGAAGGTAAATATATGAAGAGATCTAACGCTGCTGAATAAACAAGGACAACACAAGTAAACGAAGAAACTGTTGTCTCAGCTTATTTATTATGCACACACAAAAAGAAGAGTGGTCAGAGTGGTCACCTCGTCTTTGCATTTGAAAGCATTATTCAGAATGTTTTTTTCACTGATCTGTAGGGGAAATCATAATATTTCAGTACTTCACTAGAATCAGGGAGGAAGCAATCAAAAGCAATCATGTAGCTTCTGCTAGTTACTTAAATCAAAACCACCAGACCAATTTCTGGGCTTCACAAAACACCTTTTTGCTTAAACACTAGCACTAGTGGTTTTCACAGTAACATTAACACTAAGCAAGAATAATCTGGTTTAGTCAATCACTTTCTACTTATTTTAAAAACAAATAAAATGTACAAGAAAAATATTGTGGATTTTGTGATTATGAAGCCTTCTTTTATGTTTCTCCATTAACCACTTCAAATGACATTTCAATGCCTGGATTGTGCAAGGTGCCTGGCACTGTCCCCACTCAACAACCTTGTCTCTAAACTGGAGAGGCATAGATTTGACAGATGGACCACTCTGTGGGTAAGGAATTGGCTAGATGGTTGCACTCAGAGAGTTGTGGTCAGTAGCTTGATGTCTAAATGGAGATCAGTGACAAGTGGTATTCCTCAGGGGTTTGGTATTGGGTTCAACATCTCTGTCAGCAGCATGAACAGTGGGATCAAGTACCCTCAGCAAGTTTGCCAATGACATCAAGCTGTGTGGTATGGTCAACACGCTGCGGGGGAAGGGATGGGACCCACAGCGACCTTGACAGTCTGAAGAGTTGGGACCATTTGAACTTCATGGAGTTCAACAAGGCTCAGTGTAAGGTCACCAAATCACAGAATCACAGGATCATTAGGGTTGGAAGGGACCTCTGGAGATCATCCAGTCCAACCCCCCTGCCAAGGCAGGGCCACTGGGAGCATATTACACAGGAACGTGTTCAGATGGGTTTTGAATGACTCCAGAGAGGGAGACTCCACAATCCCCCTGCACTCTGCCATCCTCAATGTAAATATATTCTTCCTCATGTTGAGGTGAAACTTATGTTTTAGTTTATGGCCATTGCTCCTCATCCTGTCACTGGGCACCACTGAAAAGAGTCTGGCTCCATCTTCCTGGCACCTACCTTTAAGATGTTTATATGCATTAATGAGATCCCCTCTCAGTCTTCTCTTCTCTAGACTAAACAAGTCCAGCTCCCACAATCTCTCCTTGTAAAAGAGAGGCTCCAGACCCCTGATCATCCTTGTGGCCTCTGCTGGCCCCCCTCCATTAGCTCCTTGTCTTTCTTGTACTGAGGAGCTCAAAACTGGACATAGTACTCCAGATGTTGCTTCACCCGAGTCAAGTAGATGGGGAAGATCCCCTCCCTTGACCTGCTGCCCAATGCATCCCAGGATACTATTGGCCTCCTGGCTCCAAGGGCACACTGCCAGCTCACATTCAACTTATCATCCTGGAAAGCTTCAGGAAGGAAGATACTGAGCCAGAAGCATGCAAGCTGACTATTTTTGTCTAGATATGGCTGGTCAAGCTTGCTTTCCAGAAGCTACGCTGGGTCCAGAGTGTCTACACTGAGTGTCTACCCTTGCAGAGTCAAACCGTAAACCAGTAAAAAACCTGTGCTTCAACAGTGAAAACACCTGTGGTTTTTTTTAGAGTAAGCAGAGCAAAAGGCACCTGGCCTGTAAGGCCTGATATCTATGAAAGAGTAACAAATTTGTACGTAACAAACTTTTGACCAGGGAAGGAGTTAAGAGTTCACTCAAATGAAAGTTTAAAGATGGACAGAATCAGTGTCATAGGAAAGAGAACAAGCAACCAGCCTGGAGAATTGCACCACAGCTGTGCAACTGCACGTGTTTTAAAATGTTTAACTAAGATGCATGATCCATGATACAAAAACAGATGCATTTCAGTTTTGCAGCTTCAATAGCTCAGTGGCTTGCTTAGTCAGCAAAACTGTAACAGAAATTACTATAAAAAAGGCAATTTTCACTGACAGAATTCTTCCAGGAGAAGATGTAATATATGTGCTTAGGTAATGGTTGTGTGTAATTGCTTACAACACACACAGAAACAGCAATTCAATTTCTGCTATTAACAAGGCAGTATCTCAACAACTGCAACATTTTCCAGGCCCCATTTAATAAAGTCGAAACACATTTTCTGACACGGCTTCCAGCCACTAATAAATAGAATATCCAATATGTAAGTGATTTACAGTCTATTTCTTTAAACATTTCTTTTGATCTCAAACTGAAACTATCAGTAATCTAAAATTGTAAGAGAACAGATATTAGAATTACTGTGGTTTACTATAACTTTTTAAAACCAGAAATGTACTAAGAGAACCAGGGTATACCACATCTTTCATGTGACCGATCTACAGAGTCCTTTTGATTAATCCAGTATTACCCAAGCATCAAAAAAATGCCTATTTGTTAAGAACAAAGATACTACTACAGACACATGTACAAACTGAGCCACAGCTTGAAAGAACAAACCATGAGATTAGAAGGGTAAGTATCCTAATGCCTATACACACACTCAAGTCTCTTAAATAAGCAGCCTGATTTACAACAGCAGAGCACCTCTGCAGTTCATCTCATTACAATAAAAGCTGCTGCATACTTCAGAGGTTTTGAAGGGGGGGAAAAAGGGGGGGGGGGGGAGGGGGAGAAAAAGAAAAGGGCTACTTACACTTGCAAGAACTCCTAGCCAATCTTTAGGCACGCATAGTTGAGATTTAATTCATAACGTCAAAATCATCAGAGCCCAAATTATTAGTTCTTTCAGCTCCTGCTCTGTTTGAACGTATTTTTAAGGCGCATAACAAAACCAGAGGTTTTAACCATAATTCAAACTTAGGCTTGACAGTAATAACATTAATAATGTTAACTGGGCTGTTTCCAGCTAACACTATTAACAAAACATCCTCTGCTGCTTCTGCCAGCTCTGTTTTTGAACCAGCAGGGGCACAAGTTACACAAAATCCCACTCCCAGAGAACAGGAGACAGCAACCTCATTAACATCAATCCCCTGTGGCTCACAAGAACAGAACAGCTGGGGTAGCTGGAGTGCACTGCAATGCACATACTGTCACTCAACTACCTTTTCAGCTATTAAGATTGATTATTTTTGCATCTTGGCTAGTTGACAAATTAAGGAGAAATTTCAAAATAAACATTTCAAGTTTTAATTTTCTTCTTTTCCATTTATTTTGAAGTTTTTAGGACACAAGGCTGCTCAACAGCAAATGCACTGTGTCTTAGGCTGTCTAATCCACAGAAACACAGATATGACATGGTCACTGACAATGTTTCAAAGGCTGTGGCAGAGTCAAAGAGTGTCTTCTGGAAGGATGTGAAGGCTCCAGACAACATAATTTGTGTGCCAACTGTGGGATTTAAATACAACAGAGCTGATAATAGATATTAAAAAAAAAAAAAATACAAACCTTCTAGAAACCTCAGCTCTGCCCCCATGCAGCTTACGAGATGTCTAACTGCTATCACAGCCTGTTTTGTTAAACCCAAGTTCATAGTCATTTAACTCTTCCCAAAAGTGCCACTTCTTAGCAGCTTTGCTGTTCAGTGCTTGGGCTGCAGTTTCTCTTCAGTACAGCTCCAGAAACCACGCATTCCAAGCTGAACTACACCAGAAAAATATTTGTGCCCTGCTGCATGGCAAGGGTAGTGGTGACCACCATTTTCCTGAAACAACTGCTAGGGATTCAAATCTCCACTTTTCCTCCAAAAATGGCCTGTGAGCATGGTGGATCACTTGGTAAGCACATGGTCATGTATAGGGGTTTTTTATTTTGGGCCCCTTGGTCCACAGATGGACTGGCCTGCACCGCCCTACAACTTCGTCCTGTAGCACAAGAGGTTGGTAAGGGAGAAGCATATGGAGTGCAAGAATGATATTTACAAATAGAGTATTTAGGTAATTTACGAAACAGTAATCCAGCCTCTAATGATGCCTCCAGTATGCAAAAGTATCATCTCATCAAAGATTACATTGGCTGTGGTGGGCAAGTGACCTCAGCCTGCCCTTTCTCCTGACAAAACACAATGGTTCCACCAACAGGAACAGTGCTATTCAGCCACTCATTTTTTCATTCCATTGACCATCCATCTAGAGGTATCTTTATAAACCTTCAGAGAACTATTTCTGCATAAAGGTACTGGGAAAAATGACTTCTGCCTGAAGCAGCCACCTTGGACAGACAATTCAGCTGTAACTGCTAAAGTTTAAGAAAATGTTAAGAACTAAACCCAGGCTCTTAAAAAGAATCTAGAACAGACTCCACTTCATAAAAGTATTACACATATTGTAAGAAAACAGAAAGTTATTTTTTTGTGTGATTTAAATAAGTAGTAATAAAAAATGTATTTATTAATTATAAAGGTTCTAGAACTACTACTATGGGATGAGATGACATCTGGTAACAGCGTATAGCATTAGAAACCTACTAGAGCCCTCTTTTGAAATTGGACATGCCTTCAATACCATCTTCTTGTGCTACTCTGGATTTCAGGAAACTGAATATAAGCAATGTCAACTTTACTGGGAAAATTTCCTTTATTTTTTTTCTTGTACCTAATCATTTTCCATCATTCACTGAAGTCGTGTTTCCTAAGCAATCATGCAGGCTAAACCAAATATTTTTTAAAAATGATGAAAGCTTAGCTCCTTGTACAACTTAAGAACCTGATTTACTCAACAGAAGCTTCCACAAAACTCTCCACATTCTGTAGCGCTGCAAAAAGAACTTATTAACAATACCAGTTTTGTTCCAGGAAGAACAAATTCTGTAAATTATCAGGAAAAACAAAAGGGATGTAAAAGGGCTGCCTTTTTTTCCTATTAAGGGGAAAAGGAAATAACAATTTTCCCTATGTCTCTGCTAAAATGGAAACGAATTAAGCTCGAACTTGACAAAGCAGGAAGAAGCTTCATATCAAAGCATTGGCTGAATATTCTTTGGGGTACAGAGAATGTACCATATAATTCCTTGAGAGTTTACAGTGTTATGTTCAGCTAGCTACTGGAATTAGCCCAGCTCCAAGAGACCACCACAGCTGAGCATCAAGGAAGGCCACCAATAAAGACAATACAAAAACTCAAGATGCTGATGGATCCATAACTTAATGCTGGAGGAAAAGGTTCCCCCAGAGAAACTGAGAGGAAGGCTTCTTACCCTCCAGCATCAAGGAGGGCCGAAGATCCTGCAAATGCTCAAGGTACAGCTATTATACAGCAAGGAAGAACAGTTGGTAGGAGGCTGTTTATTGTTAATTCTGTTTATCTTTCAAGGGAGGAGGGCAGTTACTGCAAATGATAAATTAAACTATCCAACCAGCGGAAAGTAAACTGTTCTGAATGAGCGAAAGCCAAGACAGCAGCTGGATCTGACTCAGGAGTTGTAGGAGCTATAGTCTTGTGATCCATCAGTACCCAAGCCAACACACTTCCAACATATAACAATGGGGGGAAAGCAGCTGAAGCAAGAAAAATAAAGCAGTTGGCAATAGGAGTCAGAAAACACCACATTGCTGTACACAGAATAACATAAACCTATTAAAATAGTGGGAAGACCAATTAATTTTATAAATTAACAGCTAGAATGGAGTAAAAAGCTTTCTGCAGAGATACGTAAAATCCCTCTGCAACAGTTTTGTCCTTTTCAACAGAAATTTTAAGATTTCCTTCACAACAGAAAGAATTGGAAAAGGGTCTCTTTGCACCTGAATATGCAGAAAATCCCAGACTAAATAAATTAATAGCCGGCTTCTATATTGAGGAAAAACTCAAAAATCGGGCAGTAAACAAGAAAGACCCGCTGTACTCATACGGTTTCCTATGATCCTGATACTGCAAACATATATGAGATTTTAATGAGAGTATTCACACATAAAATGCTACCCAACCATGAAATTGTTAGCCAGATTGGGGCCAAAGTCCTTGATCCTGCCATCGGATCCATAGAGGCAGATCACAACATCTGTGTTAAAGTCAATGAGGTCGTACTCCACAGGGATTCAACTGTCTGCCTTTACAAATCTCACTGCAAGTCTTACTCATGTAAAATTGATTTATGAAGTGCAACATCATACTCCACTTTGTGCATACATACTCACTATCTGTATACTTTTCTGCCTGTCACTTGAAAAAGACATTAAAACTCCCCTCATGTATTATATTCCCTTAACTATATTATAGTTAAACTTTGCACATTTCACGGGCTAAAATTTCAGGTTTGCAGTACATTTACAGAAACCAGACCTGGAAGAAGAACTGGAAAATGTCTTCCAGATTCTCTATGGCTCAGAACATAATATTTATCATACACCTTATAAAGAGCTTTGTCTTCCTTTTCCTATGACAGGTAGTGGACCTCTTCTAGTGTGAATTATGCACAGTACAACTTTCTCAGCAGGGTAAATTAGCCTCTGATGGGTTACAGACTGATGCATTTCAGTTCTGTTACAGGTACCCTCACTAACTGGCATAAATCTAATTTGCAGATGCTACTGTGACAGCACTATGGAGATGTCCCCTTGGAGGTGTCACAATTAAACAGCATACAATGACAAAATGTAAAGCAGATTTTCACCTTAAGTCAAGCTTAAGTTTTTATTCTCCTTTATTACACCACAATCTTCATCTTTCTCTATATACACATGTACGTACATGTGTACGTTTCTATGCACACACATATGTAGAAAACATACACGTGTACAAAAGAGAAGACATTTTTTTCCCCCGTAAAACATTCTGTGCAGGCTCAAGAATCCTTGTTAGCACAATTGCTGGTAATATTAAGACATTAACTTGGGAGAAAATTCAAAAAGACTGTTGTCTGTTCCATGTGACTCGTGTTACATAATGTGCACTTTGTATTTAGTGCAATGCTTGGTGGATGGTTTGGATGTGACAGTTCCAGTCAGCCATCGATATCCATGTTCCCTCAAGAGGCTTCCCTGCTTTTCCTTCTCATTACTTCATTTTTCACCACCTCTTGTAAGGCTTTGCTGTTCAGTTGTTCTTATTAACAGCTGCATGTCTCCCCCAGCTTGTGATCCTCAAGATTCATCTTTCATCATATTAGGGAGCAGATGGAAGTTATAAGCCTTTGTTTTTTTCCTGGACTGTGTTAAGCAAGTCTGAAATGAGTCACTTAGGAGTATTAACAAAGCAGTTGAGTTTAGTACAAAATCCATGTTTGGCACATGGTGCAGAAATAAGACTCTCACTTAACGCTGCAGTACTGACTTGCACTGTACACAAGCACATTGCTACACACACATACATATATGGAAGCAAGCACTTTCGCAGAGCCTTCAAAATACTTTTTCCTAATTAGCTCAAAGAGAAATCTCACTAGCTAAATTGGAACTGCTGAATCCAAGCATCTAATAGAAAGATACCTAAATCATTTAGCGTTATAAACATCAGACAAAATCCTGACAGGGAAAATAAAACATCAGAAGAATACCAAGGGGGAGGAAGAGCATACAGAGGAAGTGGGTTGTTGAAAGGCTTTAATCCAACATTTGCTCTCTATTGATTAAATGTTTGTTCAGTACTTTATTGATGTAAAGCATTACGCACAGTGTTAAATATTAATGCCAGAAGATCTTTAAATTCAGAGCATTTGTTAGTCAATTTAAGACTCCAAATATTACTAAGCTTAACAACTTAACAACTTACTTAATCTCCTTTAATAACTTTCTGGAGCACTGTAAAAACATACTGAGTCTACTATGCCATGAATGAGAATGACATGTATGTCAACAGATAGAATGTTTTTTAATGCAACTAATATAAACAGAAGTTTATAAACAGGACATTTCTCAATGCTACTTAAAACTCCCAAAAGGATGCATCTTCTCATTCTTAAAAGCAAAGTAAATTTGAAAGAAGCAAAGTTTCTACAACTTTTGAGGGAATATATAAAATCCACAAGGTTTACACTTCTATACATTGAATTATTTAAAAGAAAATGTACGTATGCATAAGTACTTCCATTTGTAAAAGAAACAATATCCTCCCTCCACTGAAACTTTGCTTTTGAGTTCACTCCAGATTATAGAGTTTAAAACCTAAAGCTGTAACACAAGTCTCACTGTTCTAGTGCAAACAATCCATTATAGCAAACAAAACAAAAAAAATAAATATCAGTGGAGTTCTATTCCTAATGCATCAGAAGTATTGAAATTTTTTGTTGATACATTTAACAACTTCACTCTGAGAAACTGTTGAAGTTAACGACTGTTCATCAGGGCAACCACAGAGGAAAAGAAATAGCAGCAGCCTGTGATTTCTATCAATCTGGTTGAACATTTCCAGTGCAGCCTTCTTCCAGGCAGTAACATATGTCATAATTTTAGAGAAGAAGTGCCTTGGGTTTATTTTGATTTTAAAGAAAACCCTAGACTTCAGAACACAGAGAACTGAACCCATAGAGACATCTATTATGGAGTAAAGCATCTAGTAATTAAACAGCTTGTCTATCAACATTTAAAAAAAATATATCTTATGCCTAATTTATGAAATGGGACAAAACATTATTTTGCAACCAGGTTTTACCTGTATATTATAAAAAGTCAACTACTGCAAAGCAGCTTGAGCATTCCAGACATTTTTTTAGTCTTCTGACCTCTACCTCATCCTGTGCACTCCACATTATCTCTCAGATGACTGACTTAAGTTGCATCTTCAGATACTCCCCCATTCCTCCAAGCAGAAGAAAACAAAGTTTTGTCCTATTTCATGAACTTCCATGAATGGTTTTATGTATAGTGCATATATTTTCGTGTTTTCTTCTAAATAAGTACTTATTTTTTGCACAGAACATTCCCCCTCATTAGAACGGCCATTATCTCCTATTGTTTTCAATGAAAATGAAGCGTAAAACGGTTCTTAAAGAAGAGGCACTCTTCCAACATGTCCACTGCCTCCCTCTGGGAACTATGAAAGAGAAGCTAAACTGCCTTCAGGGGAGGTGGTGGTTCCTCATACAGTCACAGGCTTCCAATTAACTCAAACTAATTATCCATTTTACTTTCAAATTCTGAGAAAATTAAATTTCCACTCAAAAAAAGAAATGGTGAAATTTGGCGGAGGAAGTGTTGCTTTTTCTCTCTGAAACAAATGGCTAGCCATATAAGAAGAGGAGTACAGCACAAACTTACCTGTGAAACTGCCACTATAAAGAGAAAAAATTATGTGGACTGCATTTCTGCATCACATCTTAACATTTGTGGCACAGAGTAGTTTAATCATTATATTATCCAGTAGTTGATGGGAAGGAATTATGCAGGAGGATGGAGGAAGCAGAAAGAGCACATCTTCCTTCTTCATGGAAACACAACAATACCTTTTTGGTGGGTTTCTTAACAGGAAACAGAAAGAAATTTTGTATTTTCCTGCAAAAGGGGTCTCTACGATCCAAGGAAATCAACAGCTGCTCAATTCGGAAGATTTCTGAAGAGCAAACAAAACCTGTTTCATAGTCTTGGAGGTAACAGTCCAGCACATTGAGATACACCTGTAAATGACGTGGAACAAATCCTGACACAAGTCAATGCAGTTGCGCAAAAAGTAATGCCCACTTTGATTAGGGGTAGGAGCATGATGTTAATTAATCCTTCCCACGCAACGGCATTAAAGAACACCTATTAAGCAGTAAAATTAAAGACTGAAAAAGTTAAAGTTGCCTGTGCACAATTCTGCCAATGCCGCTGTACAAGATTCTCAGATTGTGAATCACTGTCCTTTCCAAACCTTCTAGAAGGGCTGTCCTCCCATGAAGGCTTTTACCTCGTTTCGCATTAGTGTTCCTATACAATTGATAACTGAAGGAAAATAAGAATTCTAAGCATTTATCATGTTTTTCAGATTTACAGCGCTTTGGTTGCAAATATGATTTCAAAGCAAACATTAGACTTCCTTAGTCTTCTTTAAGCTTTCACATCTAAGGATATGTCTTGCTATTGGTATACCTGAACACAGAGAAGTGAGACATGATTTCTGCAGAATACAAAGAGCAGTAAAGAAAGGCATTTCATTCATGCTGACAAATGCTATTAACACAAAAGGGAAAGGATATTGTTTTAACAATGAACAGAGATGCTTTTCATTTCCTAATTACTTACAAAAAAGAAGAATATGGCCGCTTAAAAGGTTGCAATTTTTTTCTGATTTTAAGAAATAACCTGTTCTCCAGGTAGACACAAGTAGTACCTACATAGCTGAAAGAACATATTCTGAATGTGAAATTACAGATACAGTGATGACCAGTAAAGACGTAAAGGGCCTTCTGCAACTGTGCAGAGCTCATGTAATGAATTGATAGGTAACTCGGACACGACGCATTGCTTTTGGTACAACAGTCCTTGATCATTGCTGAGCAAATATTTCATGATCCTGTATCAATAAAATTTGGCATTCGTCCCATCAGTGACACTGAATCTATCTCTGATCTCTTCCTTCCCTCCCTCCCCAGTACTTGTCATCTCTTGTGCTTAGGGATGATTGTGAGCTTGTGTTCTGATTTTTTATTTAAAGCAGAAGGAGTTAACATGCACTCTCCACAGAGACAGCTGGAAAACAGATCTAGAATTCAATTTTCAGCAAGAAAGCTGGGAAGGCCTAGAAGCACAAGCTGCTGTACCTAGGCTGCCTTACAGGAAATCACAGTAGCAAGAGCTAGGATGGCAAGAAAATCAACAGCTAAAACAAGTTCTTCCATCCCTGAGACACAAAAGGCAGAGAAGGAGTTCCTGTGATAGACTGCCTGGAAAAGACTGTGCTTAAGTTAAGCATGAGCTAGGCCACCCAGAGAATATAGCAACAAAATACATTTTAAAAAATTATTATGAAACAGAATAAGCTTCTATGCATTTAGATCAACAAAAATCTGCACCTAAAAGAGAGTTCTGTGTGGGTTTCAGAAGTAAAAAAAAGTTTAATGAAACTAAACTAAAGCTGTCCTCATTGCAGAATACAGTTTCACTGTGCTGTGGGAAAGTTAGGCTTGACATTTACGGTCACTGCTGACTAACACGTAATCATGCCTTCAGAGAACATCTTCTCCCAGGTCTTTCATGGCAATCTTCAATCCAAAAAAAGGATGTAAAAATATTCATAACCTCTCAAATTCCAAGTACTACTAATGATAAATGAGGGAGTTTGGGGGATTTAGGGCAGGCAAATGCCTCAGTTCGACTGAAGGAAGATGGGTTCAGGAAAGAAAGTGGTTAATTTTTTTTTTAATCATAAAATATAGCAAAGTGCAGAGACACAACTTGTTCTTATGAAAGACTCACAAAGAGATTTACCAGCCATCGTCCAAACACCATGCCAAATAACTTCTACGAAAATTTGATTTATATCACTATGACATTTAAAAGGAATAATCTGGAGAGAACAGATTATAGCATAGTCTTTAATATACTCTACAACCCTCACATAAAGCTAAGCTCCCTTTCATATAGCTTACTATTAAAATGTGCTATCAAGTCAGGTGGAAATGTGGTATCAGCTTATGAGACTGTACAGCCTCTGAGGCAATGAATGTCTTTTTTCTTACCCTGCAAATCACCTGGCATTCTTTTCAGAGCCATAAAAACAAACAAGAGACCCTTACCCACATCAGAAGTGACCTTTCAAAGAGCTGTGAGGAAAACACTTATAAAACCTTACCTGAAAAATAATCAAGATTTTACTAAAGCTACTTGTGAGAATTAATAGATCCCTCTTTGCACAAACACCACATGGAAGAGCTTCTGTTGTAAGGAGCATGAGAGAGGGACACTGGACTGTAAAAGGATCTTAACTGTTATGTACAGAAATAATCTTGTAAAGAAATACTTTTCAGGTATCACTCCCCCAAACCCAGGGTACAGAGATGTGAGTGAATGGCCAGGCCTGAGGAAAAGGAGAATGGTTACTTGTAGCAGTCAGAAGTTCATTGGTAAGGGTGCTGCTGAAAATTAATCATTCTTCTTTTCCAAGTAATCACAAGGTTTATATTTTATATCCCCTTTTGACCCACTATGTTTTCAGCTTGTAAAGAAGCGAAAAGAAGGCAGGAAACAAGATGAACACTGGAACCTGCTTCTTTCAAAAGAAGATCTCAGTTCAAAACCTAGAAAAACGAGATCTTAACTAGAGATTAAGAGGTAAAGAAAGAAAAACCCATTTTACAGTGAAAGCTAAATTTTGTCTCAGAACATCTATGTAAATTATTTTTCACAGGACTTCAAAGCACAGAGAAGTCTTCCTCCAGGAAAAGTAACACGTACCTGGAAAAGAAACACGGGGGCTTTTCTGCTCCAGATAAGCTATTTCTACCACAATGGCTGCAGTATCAATAGCCTAGGTGAGCAAGCACCACTGTTTTTTCTTGACTTGCCTGAAATATGAACAATTTCTAATTCTAAATCATTTACATTAAAACTTCGAGGCCAGAATCCATCTCCCTGATCCAGCACAGTGACTTTCATGACATGCGTGTCTTTTCAAGCCTAAAATATATCAATGTACCTAATGAGTTCAGAATCTTGCTCACTCAGAAGAAAATATTTCCAATCGTAAGTAAGTCTCAATAGAAAATAGAAATAGAATCCCTTTTAGATAAAATGGAGGACCTGCAAATACTTAAAACACCAGAATGAGTATAGAAAATCCTCTTTTTAAAGTCAGAATAGGCCTTTGCTTTTCTATTTATTTCATTTTTAGTAATAATGAACACTGTCAGTACTGCAAGCAGTTACAGCCTCCACCTTGCCACACATGAAATATTCTTCCCTCATTAGCTCGGTAAGTATCAGAAGTTCTATTAGTACAGTCTGAACACAATGAAAAAGCACTTCCAAACCCTTTCTCTGCAGAACAAGGATGCTACTATAGAAAGGAACCTGTATGCACATATATGTAAGAAAGTTTAAATAACAGGTAGTGCAAAGAATTTGGTTTTACTGTTGTTTATGCAAATAGCCAAGAACAGACTCAGAAGAACAGACTGCTAGGCACAGACAAGTTGAGATTTAGTTTTCTTGATTAGGCAGAGCTGATATTGGGGGGAACTTTTCAAGCACTCTCTTTCAGGACAGTATTGCAGTGTCCAAGGAAAATCCTGTTAGCCTTCTAGAAGCTTGTAGAAGCATACCACAATTTATTTTTCCTTCATCAAACATGACTTTATACAGTAACTTAAACATCTAGACAATCACAAAACTGTATCACACACAGATACATCATAATACACACCATAATGCAGACAGAACTGAGCAAAAAGGACGTGATATTTCAAGACCCGTAGAAGTTAGAAACACTGGAAGGGTGATGCCAGCACAGCATTTTTTTACTTGATGTTATTTTGCTTCACCTACTCAAATTCTTAGTGTATCTCAAAATCTAGATTCAATAGCAATCAATGAAACTCTCATGAGTTTAAAGAATAGTAGGCTCCACTCCCTTTTAGATTTCCAAGTTCTTTTTCACTGAAAATTTCCTTTCACTGATCAATTTGTTTCATAACTATTTCACAACGTCTACAACTTTCAGATTTTTGGCTTTTTGTTTTTTATTTTGAATGCACAATGCTCCCCACTGAAGTCAACCATCATACTCTGGATTCTGATCTCTATGGATTTAATTTACTGAGGTCATTCCCTGCAGACATGGACTATTACTGTAAAACTATTTATACTTTAATGGGGAACAAAACCATGCTCTGATAATGGAACAGGTAAGAAAGATTGCAGCACCTGTACTTGTAAGAGTTACTTAATTTTTAATTTGAGGAATATGCTTTACCAAGTTGGTTGACCTTGACACCTCTGTCGGTGGAAGACTTCCTTATAATTTTGTTCCTCCCTCTGACACTCTTTAATTTGTTAATTATCACTGGTGGTAAATGTAGCCCAGGCATGACTGTGCAAAATTGTCCAAGCTCCTTTACTAGTTAGCCTCATAACCTAAAGAACAGGGTATTAAAGTGGCATTGGTCTGTAAGTAAAATATCCTGAATGGTTCTAGCTGTGTTGATGTTGCATTTACAACGTAAGTCATTGCTAAGTACAAATAAGTTATCAACATTAATTCACATACAGTGGGACGCCAAGATGTTATCAGATTATGACAACAGAAAAAGGAAAATGGTCACTTAGGTGATTCATTTCCATTTTTCCAGATTTGTTTTTGCAAAACACTGGGATATGGCACTCTAATTTCAATTTTATCTGTAGAAATATTTTTCTGCAGCAAGTAGATAGAATTTCCAAGACAGTGGAAAACACTCAAGAAAAGAGGTTCCAGAGTTGAACGATAAACTCAAGCATGGTCAGGCTGCAAAGGATTTTGTTAGCAAAAATGAAATCACCAGATGGAAAGAAGCTCATGTAGTAGAAGGAACTCAAACTCCACCCTAACTCTGGAATGAAGCTCCACATCTCCGGGGAGCTCCACTTATGTTACGAGAATGAAGAAAGTGGAATGAAACTGTCACAATGTTTCGGACCCTAGTTTCTAGAGAGATTATTTATTTATTTATATTATTATTCTTGTCATCATCAACAACCTCCTTCTCATCATAGTCATCATTATTATTAATCATCAGCATCACCATTATTATTATTATTAGTCCTTGCAGGCAAAATGCCAACAAACTCTCTGCTGGGATTTGAACTAAGTTTCAGAAGCATCAAAAGTGGCATAACAATCTTGCTGTTTATTCCTCCCATTCTCCTGGACCACATAATTTCACATTTAACTTACTGTATGGCACCTAAGTGCTTATTATGCTGATGAAAAATACCTACTTCAGGACACAAAAATACCTGAAAAACAATTACACTTTAAGTCAGTATGACCCTGCCATAAGCCAGAGGATCAATTCCATCTGCTGAACTGCTTTTTCTTTAGCATCAGCAGAGGACAGATATTTGGACAGGACACAGCTGTGCTTCCATTTGCCCTGTGCCTTTGTCACCAGTCTGATGTGTTCATGGTGGGGTGGACAGAAGGACATTCTTCACTTTTCGTTAGCACACAGGACAGCACTTCGATCTCTGAGGTGGCTTCCAGGAGTTTTTATGGTGCTTGGCAATCAAAGTATTAGGAAGTCCTAACTCTTAGGTATTCCCAAAAAAATGAGAACTTATAAATATGAAACCTATATTGTTGAACCACTGTATTGCAAAAATGCTTCTCTATCATATTATACATACAATTAATGAGAGTGTGGTAAAGACACACAAAACTTACATAGTCATGAAAGGCTTTCGCTTCACTTGAATGTTCACATGTTTCTCGTCTTTCTGGAGCTGCACAGTAGAGATCCCAAAATACACTGCAAGTTAACAAGACACAGAGATGGTGAGAAGATCATTGTAATACTCGTACAGATTTTATGGTGTATGCACACCACACACGCATGTTCGTATATAGAAACAGAGATACCACTTCCTTGCCAAGGGATGAAAACACTTGCCTCTAAGAAAGAATTTAGCTTTGCAAAACATCTATGAGAAGTCCTGATATCTGATTCTATGAGGAAAGCAGTGCTGTATTCCTTTAATACCACTGTAGTACAGACCAGGAAGCTAGTCTAATATACAAAGCTCAAGTGTATAAAGTGTATTACAGAAGCTTTGCATTTAATCTCATCCCTCTGATGACTGCTGCAATTAACTATCACAAAATGTGGGAAGGGATGGATTTGCAGTAACATGAAAAGGCAAGAAACTGGAGAGAAAACTGGGAGTTCTTCCAAGGTCCGACACTGGGCTTTAAACAAAAGTTCCCAGAGAAACAGGTGTGTGTTCAAGAGTAGGAAATAGATGGCTGTGTTCTTGTCAGTGGAAGGAAATTATGGTACTCCCACTGGTCCTTCTCCCCTTCAAATAGAGTTATACATGTATCAGTCCAACACAAAGCTTCTGGAATGAAACTATGTGTATGAAAGAACAACTCGAAAGGATAAAATTTGCTAGAGTTTCAGAGTGTTTCTTTATTGGTTTAGATTATCCTTTGTAACTTAGTCCAGAAGCGTAATAAGGAATGTGGGCAATTCCAGCACTCTAATGCAGACAAGCAAAATTAAGGATAATGCAGACATCAGAGATAAAAGGAACACACTTTTCTTAGACAGGTTCCCATCACACAGCTAAAAGCTGTGAAAGAAAGGTCAATGAATGTGCCACATACACCTTCCATGCAGCTGTACAAATCACTTGGGTTTGAATGGGACCACTTTAAAAATGTTAAGTTCTTGTACACTTGACAGTTGGACCCATTCTCTGTAATTCTTTCAAACGCAGGTATACTGGATATATTCCATCAGGTGACAACTAATAAATATCACAGCTAAACAGCAGTGGCTATGAATGCTCTTCTCCCCTTGGGATTCTACATGCACAAACTGGTGTGCCTCTGTACACCAGTATATGTAAGCACATGCCACCATGCATAAAAAATTACAAGTCATCCTCATGTCTACCCATCTTCTGAGCTGAGAGAAACTCTGCAAATGCAGACATTGCAGCACGAAGCCCATGCTAATGCACACTGCCTCCCCAAAAAGGCTGGTAGCTTGAGTTCAGCTAATTTCTGAGAAATCCTATTCCCGTGACTAGAATGTGGACTGTAGGCTGAGGAAACTCACATCTGTCTGCAGAGTCTCTGTACATACTGGGGTTTTTTAATGCAATTATTTAGGATATGTAGAATAATCTCTTAAATGCACCACTTACCAAAGGTGGTGAGGAAAGATATGCAGACCACCTTCTTTCAAAGAGGCTTTCTTATCAGCACACTACAGAGTGTTTTCCTGTATGTATTATCTGTATATTTTTCCATATCTAATTTTCTGTTTTTTCATTCCTTAACAAGAAACTGGCTCTTGATCCTCATCTTCACATTCCTTTTACAATGTTTACCTGAATTTCTTGCCTCCAACTGCTAGAACTAGCAGCTGGCATATTCTGAAAGTGAGAGGAAAAGAAAATTGATACTTACCACCACCAGGAATGCAAGAATCCTGGGGGCTCCCCCAGTGTGATGTTTTTTTCCCATCTTATCTAAAACAAAACAATAAAAACAAGAGGTGCACATTTCTGATGGTGGTGACTAAAAAGCATTATATAATCCATGCAGATAGGGAAAAGAAAAGGGAAAGAAGAAAAGGTTTTGCAGTTATGAAAAGTTTTATCATCATCAATCTCAGCAGCCATATCAGTTTATTACAGTTACTAATATAGCTGATGCTTAAATTAAGGTTTGCTTACTCTAATAAAGCATGTTTTAGAGTATTTTTTATTTAGATTCTATTTTATATAGATTCTGAATATAATGTTGTTAGCGACATGCTTTGTATCACTCCAGCAAGATGTGCATTATAAGGTCAAAAATGCATGTCCGAAATGCATGAACGAAAAAAAAGTGTTAAAAAGTACTCTTAAAATGACCTAAAAGATTTTCCAAGGAAAACTAAGAAAAACACAGAATACAGAACTAATGTGACTGATTCAGCAGGTGGCAGTCTTCCCTCCACATCCAAAGCAGGCACTGTTTTATAATCCTCAAGGAGTGCTTTACTGCTAGAGGTACATCGGCTGTACGTAACTCCTGCTCTCACCACGCAGTGACAATGCCAGTTTGGCTTGGTTTGTCTGTGCTGGCAATCCCTCCTGAACGGCTACACTGGCTGTGATTTCTTTCCCACCCAGAAAGCCTAGTTTGCTTAACAGTTTTCAAAGGAAATGCAATTTAAGAACTTCTATTATCCTTGACATTATATTTTTCTTGTTAATCATCGAACATATGAAACAACATAACACACAGTGAACAGCATTCTGCCTCTTTGCAGTGCTTCCCAAATGTTGTGTCTTAATGATAATCAACAACCATTTTATTGATGCCATAGTTATTAGCTTGTCCTGTACTGCAAAATAAAATACTTTGGGCTATAATAAAGCCCATGCAACTGCTGAAGGAACTCTGTTGCAAGTAAGTGAAAGTCCTGCTGAAATCCACACAACACTGTACAGAAGAAACGTTTCATGTTAGAACTGGGTGGAAACTAGGGCGTTGTATGCGCTCCAAATTCCCCCAGTTACAACTACACACAGCATTATTTCCTGTCCAATTTTGTTAATAAAAAAATTTGTTGAAAAAAAAACCAAACCGTATTCTGCTCTAGAGACAGAAGTAATGGCAGACAGAAGATTGTTTTAATGAAATGCTTAAACAGCCTTAATATGAAAGACATTTCAAGACGTATCTATAAAAGTACATAAAAGCTTACTATAAAAGGCAGATATAGTGCTCATTCTGCCAGAGGCACTGGTAAAGCTGTTATTCTCCAAAAGAGAATAAAAGTCTGATTCACAACTCCAACTTCATTTTGACATCTAATTCTTTAGAAATTTATACATATCCAAGTTCTGCCAATAGCTTTCAGGAGAATATGTAGCCTGTACACCTTAAAATGTTCTTTGTACTCGTATGGAGTAGCCTAGTATAATTTTGCTATATTGTATAAATGCAAATATTCAAAATTAATGTCTCTTAAAAATATTTTTAAAAGGTAACCTCGAGGAACTATCACTTCTCTTGGTAAAGCAGAATGATCCAACTGCGTGGCATTTAACCTCACCACCTCCAAGTAACAGTAGTTAATATATAAAAATCACCATTTTTAAAGCTGCTGCTTAAGCACTGGCAGATAAAAGTATTTCTAAAAATGAAAAATGCAAATAAAAGCCAAAGCTACTGCAAGGGTATTATACACTCTTCAAATAAACTTCTCTGAGGCATCCTTGCTTCTTGCATGCACTGGGAATGGCTTGGAAAGACTTGTGTTAATCACCAGGAATATCGAGTACCTCTTCAAAAGCAACATAATGAAGAGACTCAACGTACAATCAAAGCAAAAAATGGTAAGTGAAGTTGAAAAATCATTCACTTAAAGGTAAAAATCATGTCTGTGTAGAAAGCCTTCACTATGTCTAACCAGTATCCTCTTCAAAGCAGGGCTTAATGGGGAAATTACCCATTTCACAGATCTCATGCTAGTCCTTTTTAACAGGACATATTTAATATTGAGTAAATTATTCAGAGAAGGAGCAGGAAGGGAATGCAGAATTTGGTCTTGCTTAGAGGGGGTTTGTTTTGCTCTTCAAATTAAAAAAAAAAAAAAACATGCTTCTGTCTCACATGGCAGATGTCACTCTGTCTGACAACAGAGACTTAAAAAGAACAAATTATAAACAATTAATTTAGGAAAAATGCCATCATTGACAACTGTATTGATTAAGGTCATAGCCGAGGCCTGATTAACTGGGAAATGACCAACTTCCTGCTCCAGCCAGGCTAACATAATTATTCACACAAGGTTAGAACCTAACTTCAAGGACAGAAAATTCATGGGATAAGGATCAGCTCTTCAAGGAAACTGCAGCAGCTGTGACACCAAAGGGAAGATTCTGGAGCAGAACAGCTTCTTTTGTTTTTGTTTTTGTCAAAAAAAGCATGTACCCCATATGCATAGCTCTGTTCAACCCTCAAAAGCAATGACGATTTAGATGAAAGCTAGTTCTGCTTGCCCCTTGCTGTTCCACCAATTGTACCATAAACCAATACGATATAGCTGCTGGGTTACTTCATGCCATGTCTCACGAAACAAAGTAAATTTGCAGACCAAGATACCAGAGTTACAGCCAAGATACTGAAGAGATCTGCTACCAAGAGATCCAGGAAAATGCTAGATGAGCTTTAGGCCCTGCGTTTCAGAGATACAAACAATGAAGGTTTGACGGCTGTCATCACAAGGCCCACAAAACACAGCCCACCTTGTACTTTAAAGTTCAGCAAAGCACTTCTAGACCTTACTGACTCATAGAACCATAGAATCACAGAACAGCTCAGATTATAAGAGCCCTTGAAAGATCATCTGGTGCAGCCTTTTGTGCACAAGAGAACTGCGCTTGTTTTTACCGACAGGCAGTTAATTTTCTTAATGACAGCTAGCATGAGGCTATGTTTGGATTTGTGCTGCAAACAATGTTGATAATACATTTTCATTACTGCTGAGCAGTGCTTATACCATCAAGGCCTTTTCTGCTCCTCATTCTACCAGTGAGCTGGCTAGGAGTGCACAAGGAGCTGGGGGCGCACAGCTGGGACAGCTGACTCCAACTGTCCAAAGGGATATCCCACACCGCATGGCATCATGCTCAGCATGTAAAGCTGGGGGAAAAAGAATGAAGGTGGAATGCTTGGATCGGTAACATCTGTCTTCCCAAGTCACCATTACACAGGATGAAGCCCTGCTTTCCTGGGGGTAGCTGAACTGCCTGACCATGGGAAGTGGTGAATGGATTCCTGCAAGTGTTCAAGGCCAGGCTGGACAGGGCTTGGAGCAATCTGGTCTAGCGGAAAGTGTTCTTGTCCGTGGCAGGAAGTTGGAACTGGATGAGCTTTAAGGCCCCTTCCAGCCCAAACCATTCTGTGATTCTACGAGAATTCCTTACTTTGCTTTCCTTGTGTGTGCAATTTTTCGTTTACCTATTAAACTGTCTTTACATCAGCTCACAAGTTCTCACACTTTTCTGATTCTTTCCCCTATCCCACTGGGGATAGGGAGGACCAAGTGGCTGTGTGGGGCTTAGTTGCCCACTTGGGTTAAACCACAACAGTCCTTTTTGGCACCCCACATTGGGCACCAAAAAGGACAGTCATGGTTTAACCCCAGAAAGCAATGAAGCACCATACAGCCACTCAGTCACTCCACCCCTCTGGTGGGATGGAAGAACTAGAAAAAGGCAAAAAACTTGTGGCCTGAGATAAGAACAGTCTAATAATGTTCAGGAGGCCACAAAGATGCTCCAAGGGCTGGAGCAGCTCTGCTCTGGAGATAGGCTGAGAGAGCTGGGCTGGTTCAGCCTGGAGACGAGGAGGCTCCGGGGAGACCTTGTAACAGTCTTCCAATACAGAAAGGGGTCCTGCAAGAAACTCTACTGATGGGGACTCTACCACATCCTGAGGAGGTTGTTCCAGTGAATGAGCGTTTTCACTGTAAACAAAAATAATTATTTTTTCTTGTATTAAGATGAAACCCCTCCCTGTGCAACTTGTAAGCACTGCCCCTTGTCTTCTCCATGTGGCTCCTTACAAGAGAAAGCCTCTGTCTTCTTTGTAGCCACCCTTTAAACACTGAAACACTGTGACGAGATCTTCCCTGAGCCTTGTCTTTCCCAGGGAGAAAAGACCTAACTCCTTCAGTCTTTCCTCATAGGGTAGATTCTCCCTTTAACTTGTGGATCAGTCCTACAACATTCAAACTAGATACAGAGCACTACAAAAATATAAGACTGCTTATGACAACCATGTCCAAGTTAGGGTTAAGGTTGTCTAGTAGTAGATTCCATGATATCCAACTTAAGATCTTCCTTTTCCTGATTTTATTCCATTACTTAGACACATACCTTGCTAGATCTTTAAAAGAAGGACTTTCAGTTTTTGTCATTCATACATACATAGATACCACTGCCTGCAATATAGCTCAGACAATTTATGCATACTTACTGCTTTTACACCCCAATATTCAGTTTTAGAGTTACCCTGAACTATTTCATCTTCTTTTACTACTTGTTGCTTTAACTTCTGCATTTTAATTTAGTTTCTCCAAGCTGCAGTAGTGTACACTTTTCTCAACTACAACCTGTCTACCCACATGTAATTTTTTCCAGGGTTCTCTATATCAGTGGTAACATACAACCACTCACAAGTATTGCCAGCACAGTATTTACCCTTCTGCACTGCTAAGGAATGAGGTAAATAAACTCACAGCTCTGTGTGAAATCTAACCGACACCTCATACCAACTCTATTATTTGTCCCTGACCAATGCTCACCATCTTTTGGCTACCATCAGTCTAAGTTTGAAAGATTTTATATACTCTCATATTCAGAATTCAGACCTGAGAGTTTCTCTATAACTGAAGACTGAGTTACTTTCAGAAGCTAAGTTTCTAGATCCTGTACTGAATGTTTTCTAGAAACCCGAGTGTCACACCAGTTATAATTCTGCCAACTGCTTATTTTGCAAATATATCCTAACAAAATGAGCAAAATGAATATTGTACAGTGTTTTATTTACAAATGACAGCTATTTTGGGAAAGCCAAGATTATACTCTCCATTATTTTCTCTCTTATTTTCTCATTACTTTACCAAAGAGGAAAAGCTACTGTCAAAAACATACTTTACCATGAACTGATATCACCACGGTTCTACCCCTTTACCTTATCTCTGCTATATGAATTCTTTATAAACACCACAACAATGCCCTGGGTTCTCTCCCACCTCCAAAATGTCATCACCAGCACAGTAATTTCATTAGCTTTTGGAGAAGTATCAGCTGAACAGCAAATACTCCTAGTAAAACACCTTGCCTATTTTTCTTCACTTCTGCTAACTATCAAACTATTTTTATTATCTTCAATGTTCTCATCAAATAAACATTAAAAACAGTAATAAATTTGAAAGACCTTAATATGTTTGGTGTACAATATTTCTGTATCTCAGATTAAGTGTAAAAGACATAATTTACTTCAATCTTCAAAAGATGCAAACAAAGTCTTTGAAAGACTGTGAAAAACAGTAACTATTGTGTAAAGGTGAAAATTCCATTAGCAGTTGAAAGTCTTTAAGAAACAGAACCTAAATGGTTGTACTCATAACTGATTTGCCAGATGAAAAGAAGTGGTGGGAAGCATAGTAAGAATATGCAGAGAGATCAGCGGTGCTAAAGAGAATGAGAACTGCATGTGTGTAACAACAGGTTGTAAGGTACACGATCACTGTATAATTTGGAAGGGTACATAATTCACAATGAGATATCAACAATAAGGTTATAAAAAAATTGCACTGTTGATGCATTCTCTAGCATGCACATTTATTACAAAAAAATAGATTAATCTGTGTTAGCAAATCGTAGAACAGGGATAACAAGTCACAGCAAAAATAGTTATGCAAAGGTGTGTTACATGACAAAGTGGCTACCACAGAATCAGAAATCTATGCTGATCAACATACACAGGTATTCAAGGCGGTTAGTGCTCCTTACTCTAGACCCATGTACATGTAGTTCACTCGCACACACTGGAAAGTTGTGTAAGAAAAAAAAAAGCATGGGGAAACATACCTCTGATAAAAATGTCTGGGCTGATTTCTGTGCTCCTACATGGAGCAGATACTCATATACATACAGTGCTAATCTGGAAAATAAATAAAGAGGACAATATTTAGTATTGTGCATTTGTTTGTTCCTCTTCTTTAGAAACAAAGTTGCACTCTATTACCTTTCACAAACCACTACATAGGGAACACATCAAATCTATTACCTGTACCAGAATTTTTAAAATAGGCGTGTAGGTCACTGCAAGCAGAGGCGTTTAAATAGTAGTTAATATTAACTCCCTGAATTACTTAATGTCAACATTTTTAACTGTATTTGGACAAGTGCCCAGTGAGCTAACAACTGACCTACTGCTGCTCTGCATTTGCCCACTCCATGGCGTGCTTACTGTAAATACAATACATTTGTACAGCAACACTGATCATTTTTCCAGATGAAATTTTTTCACATGTGGAATGTGTCAAGCCATTAGTACACTTGAACAATAGCCTGTGTTTATTCAAAGAACATGCAAACTTCAGGCTGCATCAGTGATAGTAATCCCATCTATGGCATGCAGTACAACCACATCTCTCGAGATTTTTAGATTACTTCATACTTGTGCATCTAGCAGCTCAGATCACAACACAGCTACAAAAGATACAGCTTCCACAGGTGTTCCAAAAAAATTATATTCAGCATAACCTCGGCACATTTTCAACTAAGTCCAAAGAGGCATCAATAAGGATCTCACTGCGGAAAGAGGACTCCCTTCGTGAATGATTCCCCACCAGAACTTCTGGTGGGAAGTCCTGTTCAACAGCCAAAGAACAGGAAAGCAATAACAACAGCCAATTTATTTTGATATAGGCTATGTAGGCTAGATTTGAATCAGAAAACTGAAGAAGTAATGATTCCTATTCCTCAGCTGACACCCCAGGGAGGCTCCAGTCTCTCTGTATGTTTCAAGTCTTTTAAAATGAAATCTTGTTTTAAAAGAATGATTTAATAATAATGCTTGGGAATTTTCTATGAAACATTTCTGTTTGTGAAAAGAAGAGAAAAAAGTCAGTCTGTGAGTCTTTCAAATTTGGTAGCTGAACTGTTTTTAAAAACTAAAATATATTTTCATGCACTTTGTGATACACTGCTATTATTATTTAAAACATTTTACTATTCATATTCAAAAATATGTAGTTTAACTAAACAAAGCAGAGAGGCAGAGAACCTACTTTCCCGTTACTGTTCAAAATGTTATGCAGTATTAGATGCGATAACTGTCATCATGGCACTGACGGAGTAGCAATTACAGCAGTAACTTATTATGTCTGAAATTTTAAAATCTAGTACAGGCATTCCACAGAAGATTGCATGTACATTTCACTGTACATGCAATACACACACTACTTTACTCTCTCTACAACTTCAGAAGTAAAAACTTGCTTTTGCCCACAGATTAAAAGAAAAAATTACATTCGAATGTGTGACTGGTTTTAGTTTGAACTTCAAGAAGGGTCATATTCCCTTTTTAATTCCAGTATTTTACAGAAGAGTTATGAGTTTGCATTGTGCCATATCAACAAATGTAAAGTTCAGAGTGCTAAACCGAAAACACTTGGTTCTTCTAAAAGAGCAACACACAATCTAGCGCTCAACTGTGAAGCAGCTCCAACAGGACATAGTGATATGTCTCTGTAAATAGTATGGAGAGGGGACCACACACAACAGCCTCTTATCCCAAAAGCATAATTGCATCTGTCAAACAAAGCCACATCTTGTTGATTTAATTCTTCCCAGTTCAACTGGCATTTAATTTTTAAGCAATAAATGGTTGCAGACAAAACCTAAGACCTAAGAAAGGTGTAAAAGGCAGACAGGAAGGTCTTTTCTACAGCATCCAAGATGACCCGGATACCAGGTATGCTTCAAAGCATTTCATTTGTCTTCTGAGATTCCCTTTTTGGTTCTTACCAAAACATGAAACCTGCAGTTCAGATAAAAGAATTTGTGTGGTCATATCCTTTCTACCCCGCAAAGTAAAGTGAAACAGCTCAAAACCACTGTGTTGCAGGACCACCACCTTCACAGATCTGCCATCTGCTGAAAGCTTTAGCAAATACTGCACCAGCATACCCAAACTGACAGCGCAACACTTAAACAGGGAGGCAAATTTGGGAATCTCATCTCAGGACTCCTGGAGTCTACAAACAAACACAGTGCAGGCAGCGGTGCTCCAGCACAAGTCAACATTGCTACCTGTGATCATCTCTGCTGGTCAAAAAAAATTCAAGAAATTTCAACACTGAAAAAAAGACATTCCCAAAACTTTGACTTGTACACATGGAATGTGCTAATTAACCAGTTATAATTATAACCTGTCCAATTCTTTAACATGCATTATTACACCTTGGTCTAAACATACTAGCAGTGAAATGAAGTGGTGCAAAAACGGTGTCTATTAAGCACAGGGTGTAAACATGGCATATTTCAGGAGAATCATAGAATCATAGAATAGTAAGGGTTGGAAAGGACCTCAAGATCATCGAGTTCCAACCCCCCCGCCATGGGCAGGGACACCTCCCACTAAACCATGCCATCCAAGGCTATGTCAAACCCCCACCTTGAACGCCGCCAGCGATGAAGCATTCACAACTTCCCTGGGCAACCCATTCCAGGGCCCCACAACCCTCACAGTAAAGAATTTCTTCCTCAGATCCAATCTAAACCTCCCCTGCTTAAGTTTAAACCCATTACCCCTTGTCCTCTCACCACAGTCCCTAATGAAGAGTCCCTCCCCAGCATCCCTATAGGCCCCCTTCAGGTATTGGAAGGCTGCTATGAGGTCTCCACACAGCTTTCTCTTCTCCAGGCTGAACAGCCCCAATTTTCTCAGGCTATCTTCATACGAGAGGTGCTCCAGTCCCCTGATCATCTTCGTGGCCTTCCTCTGCACTTGTTCTAACAGTTCCATGTCCTTTTTATGTTGAGAAGAGTAAGTATTCCAGATTTTAGGCTTCCAAGTGGATCCCACTATGGTAAATCAAGAGCCAGACCACGCTGGCAAGGGGATTGCCTGGCTCCTGTGACAGGAAAGCCAGGACCGCCTTCTACAAGCAGATGTGAAACAGAAGGCATGACACAAAATAACCTGATTGGGTCTTATCAGATCTAAATCACTGTCCCATCCCTGGTTATTATGCTCTCAGGAAGTCTTTACAGAAGTTAACAAAGTTATAGCTTCATTCAGAAATAAATACATTTACCACAGAGATCAAAAGAAAGATACTAATGCCTCACTGTGTTACTTGCAGCAAAATGATCAATGCAACCTGATGCTCTGAGGAAAAGACAACAAAGAAACTCCAAAAAGATGCAACACTGTGTTAAAAAGGAGAATTACCAGATACATGAATGTTAACTACAGCATAAAATAAAAATTAGGGAACAGTCCAAATGTGTATATTTAACAAAGGAATAAACTGTTTAACATCTCAGCAGAAGACTAAGAGAATAATTGTAAGACAGCCTTCAAAACCAGAGGACTTGCGTTTGAGGTGGCATTTTAAAAGACAGTTTTTCCTCGTTAAACTGGCGTGAGAAACCGTGAAAAAGCAGCAAGGAGACATATGTTAAATTTTCACATTTGCATACTTGTTGACATCCCATGAGTAATGTGAGGAAAAAATATTTCCTATCAATTTATGGCAACACTGCAGTAATTTTTGTTAGAAGACATGCCACAGGCCAGAGTTCCCCTATCCTGCCAAGATAATTAGAACATACATTCTTCTATGCCCCAGTGATACATTTACTCTATTAAAAAAAAAAAAAAAAAAAAAAAAATGAATGTACTGTCTAGCTCTTTCACTATCCTGGTGATTTTTGCCTCATGTTTCCCTTCTAATCAGCACAACATTCATACACCCTGCAAGTGCATACTGAACTCCAAAGAGAAGAATCTTTGAAGTGCTTCTAGCCAAACAGTTATCAGATTATTAGCAGGAAATAACTAGTAATCACTCTAACTGAGTGTAACCTTCTTAACACTTTAAGGTGGGAAGATGCAATTAGCTTACTGAGAACTTACAAACAAAACCCTACAGAACTATCTCCATTGATAAAAAGTAGGCAGTAAACTCCCCCAATTCCAAGTCAAAGCATCAAAACAATGTCTAGCTTTCTATAAAAGGCAGTGAAAACCTGAAAGCACCAGGAAGATGTTCTACCTTATCTGCTTTTGGTATCTAATTTAGGTGCTCTGAACCACACTCCCCACAGGGCCCTGCAAGCTTCACTGGCTGTATGTAGGGTACTCAACCAACAGCGCAGATGAACATATGCTATGGAAGAAAGGCTCAAGTTGTTGTCACAAAGTCATTTAGGAAATAATTTTTCGGTAAAAGGTAGAACACTAGTAACTGACTCATTCTGTAATAAGACCTGTACTGAGAAATTTCGTGTCTCTCAACCTAAGACTGAACTTCAAGCACAGAGTCATAGACTTTCATAGGATTATCAAAGAATGTCACAGACTTATCATTTTTCATAGACTCATACTGTGATTTGGCTTGGAATGGACTTTAATTGGGACTTGCTGCACTGATGGTGCACGCAGTTCTACTTTCTATGTCGCCGACAAAGATGCTGAACAGGATCAGCCCCAACAACAATCCCTGAGGGACACCACTCCTCACTGATCTCTACTTGGACATCAAGCCATTGACCACAACACTTCGAGTGCAATCATCCAGCCAATTCCTTATCCACTGAGGGTTCCAAACATCAAATCTATGCCTCTCCAGTTTAGAGAGAAGGATATTGTGTGGAACAGTGTAAAATGCCTTGTGTAAGTCCAGATATATTTCTAAGGAGACAACAAAAGGAGAATGGTCACATTTTCCCATGAAGTTCAAAAGCTGGGCTTAGGAGAGTAAGGAACTGCAAGAACTCAGCTTCTGCTTTCTCCTAAGAGCTGCCCTGTAAACCTGTCAAGTGCAGGCAACCATGACACACAGCTTCATGAGCTGAGGGAAAGTGCAGTTGCTTTCTTTGTTTTATTAGCCACATGTCATAACTAAAAAAGTATGTGCTTTAACTGAGCATACAGGGGCATATAACCATTATCCTGCAAGTTATGAAATTGATGCAGCGAAGTAAGAGCCTGCAGCCCCCCAGCTCTGGCAGTATGTCAAAGTACAGTTTGGGTACTGTACCTGCCTTCTGCAGCACCCACAGTCAGCTCATCACTGTGACAAGCAACTGTTGCTTCTTTGACACAAAATCTATGACAGTGAACAACAGAGATGTCCCTAGATGTTACCACCTCCTCCACCAGATATGATGCTGTTAACATCTGAGGCTGAATGTAAAAAAAGAGAGAAAAATTACTTTTTAAAGCTATTTATAATGGGAATGTTCCAGATCTAAGCATCATCAAGATAGATCTAGCATTTTAGGACTGTTAATATGCAATTTTTTAAAACTGTTCATGTATGGGAAGTACTGCATATGACACACCATCTATATAACTTTTGTGGGGTTTTTAAACCGTAATTAGAAAGCACAGTGAAAACTAGCAAATCAATATCCACACACAACTTTCAGATTGTGCAAAAAATAAAATATCTTAGATGTTCTTCCTTGTGCTTCAGGAGACTTGCAGTATTCCAAAATCACTACTCTGACCTATACAGAGAAACAGCTTATTTGGCTTTTTTTTTTTTTTTTTCCTCCAGAGAGGTATGTAGACGTTTTTCCAAATCCACAAAGTCCTAAGAATCTCATTCATTTAATATCCAAAATATAAATGTCATTCTCTGAAATAAGAGAATGTAGCACTGGATCCATATCTTAAATATAAGACAACAGTAAAAGCCATCTCAAATTTGGAGTTTCCTGAGCAAGTTTTCTGGAATCCATCAATCCAGTACTTTAAAAACTGCCCTGAAGCTCTTGATGGTGAGCTGGTTTTGGAAAGTTTCAACTTATAACAGCAAACTTTTTTTTTTTTTTAAAGAAAGTTTTATATTTTTAATAGTCATGTTATCTTTCTCCCCTATTTGATCATACTGACAGTCACTTTCCTCTCTCCCTTTACTTAGATACAAAAATATACTGGCATACAAATATGTTTTTTTTTCCAGTTCAAAACATGATCTTTGTTATTGTTAGTGCTCTGTATGCTATTAACAACATGATCAGTTTTCTTAGAAACACCTGGGTATTAAATGGAACTCAAACACTGTTCTGAGAAACACTGTGTCCTAAAGCAGATAACTCGATGCTTTTGCCGGGCTGAAAGCACTTGCCCTTCCTGAGAGCTCCTATCATATCCTTGCGAACACAGGCAGCATAAAGGTGGATGTATTCAACATGATTCATATCCACTTATTTCTATTTCTTCCTCTCTCTGTAGGCAGCAGAAGACATTTTCCTCATATGCATCAAAATATCTGGGGTTTATATCCGGTGCTACAACTAACGGTGGTCTCAGTGCCTTGTATTAGGCTTATAGTACTTTCTGAATAAGCCAATCCTTCTCATTTATTTCAGTTTTACAGACAGTAGAAGCTTTCTCCTACCATGATACTGGGCAGGTAGACTCACTGCTAGTCTCTCTTTCACTTGACTGCTTGCAAGATGTCCTGAAAATATGCCTTATTAAGTCCTATCACTCTCCCCTTGATCATATACTCCTTATACCCCTACTTAATACGTACTCCTTCAACTATCAAAATCAGTTGTACCCTAGTAAATGCCCTTTTACTCTAAAGGCATTAGAAGTAACAGTAGGGCTTTTTTTCAGTATACCCATACACTTTCAGCACACAATTCTTTCTGCTTCCTAATTTCACATGCTTTTGCTACTTAACCTCCTGTAGACTTCCAAACGCCAGTACACTGATTTCCAACAACACGTTAACGTGTGCACCAGTATAAAACTAAACATCAAATACATATCTGGTATCCACTGATCTTCTGGAAAAGATCAGAGATACATGCTGTGGTGGCATCTGCAATCTCTCCCACAAGCGCTTAATTGCATGGGTTTACATATTCTCATCTGCTAGGGATCTCCTGGCTCATGCCAAGATGCCACACTGCACAGTGTTCCTCACTTTACTTTCATCTGACTCTGGCTGAATTACATATTCATTTTTGTTTCAGGTCTCAGGTTGCAGAAATTACTACAGATCCAAAGTACTGCAAAATTGAAACACTGTTCTGTAGACTCCATCCCAAATGGGATAACTTCCACTGATTTCCAAATACATCATCAAAATGTAGGTTTTCCTGATGAACTCTAAGGTTTCAAATAAAAATCTTTGTCCTTTTTGTACCTGTATTTCGTACGTCTTCCTCAAAAACATTTCCAGTAGAATTTCACAGGCTTCCTCATCCATGGTTAAGAAAGAGGTAAGGCTTAGGCACCTGGAATTCTATTTGCATTTTTCCAGCTATATTTGCTCGTGTAACAAAATAATGTACCCTCCTGCAAACATAGGTCTCTCGGTACACTAGAGGTACAACATTATGCCCGCAATATTCCTCTGTGAAAGCTGATGAACATCTCAAATTTATCAGCAGCTGCAATCCTCAGAAATAAGACTACCCTACTTCAGTTTGCTAATGACAGATGCAAATGGAGAACGGAACATGCTGAAATTAATCTACTTTGTATTTTCAGTGTTTATGGAGCTTCCTAGTGCTTTGTGACACCAATTTGTTCAGGTCCCACACTTTCACCCCTGCTTAACAGATTGTGTTTCTGTAGCCTCCTCTCCTATATTCTTGACTCCGCAATGCTACTCACCAGCCTAGAAAGCTAAACCATTCAGACGTACTGTTCCTGAAATCACACTGCAGACAGTTCTTTGCTCTCTATATGGGTTGAAAGACCTTGTCCTTGTTCCCTGTTCCTAGTGGCCAGGAAGCAGAGGCTTACTCCAGAACAGACTGACTGATGATGATGTAAATTTTGTGTCATCAGGGATAAGTCTGCTGTAGCAGAGGAAGCAAGACAAGCTCTTTGAGTGCTCTGGTGACTTGCAGAGACCATAGGCATAAAACCTTTTATCGTGTAATTCCAGGGCTGCCCAAGGTGAAGCCAGCCTGCTACTAATGCAGCCTTTGCCTTTTTCGCTTCTTCTCATGGAGGGCAAGCTATTTCACTGAAATAGCCACATCCCTTGCCATACAAACAGAAAACAAGGCTGAGTTCATCCAATCACCTATTGACACTGAGGACCAAAAAAATCCTCTTTTCACTATGGGTACAACTTACTTATGGCTGTAAGTTACTCCTGGGGAGATTCCCACTGAACACAGGACAAAAATGTCCCACAATGGGAGCAACCAGACACTGGAATAATCTTCCAAGGGAAGTGGTGGGTTCCCCAACATTGGACACTGAAGATTTGGCTGGACAGGGTGCTGGGCCATCCATTCTGGCCACGCTTTGCCAAGAATGGATTGAACCAGATGATCCTTGAGGTCCTTTCAACCTGGAATCCTAGTATTGTAGGATTCACTACTCTTTCATTTCCTCTTCCTTTCCCAGCTAAGGGACTAGAAAATTAACACAGCCAAAAAAAAAAGTGAGCGGTTTTCTGCTCGATGACTGCAGTGAATCAGTCTGCCAAGGGCTAGAGGAGCCACAAAAGAGCAGGAAGAAGCAGAGGTGCTCATTTGGGCATTCCTGGACTCATAGCACAGCCTTGCCAGCACCATCAATTCCTCTTGCTGGCTAGAATCTCAAACTTGGCATCTTATGAAACCACAGTATTCTCAGGTAAAATCTATGTAGTATGCATACTATTCAACTTATAACTATAAAATAAGAAGAACAACAGCGTAAAAAATGTGACAAAACATATTCTGAAGTGTAAACTGAGACTTTTATTAAAACACATGAGTTTGCACCTCTTCCTGATAACACCTCTGCTAACCTTGGTCTTCCCTGCTGCTTTCAAGGGGATAGGAATGGGTTTTTACATGCCGTATTTTTCGCTAGTATATAATTTGCTACAGTTAAAGAGTTTAATGCAAAGCAGCAGACAGCAAAGCACAGGTACAGTCCTGAGCAAACTTTAAAGGACTTTTGACAAGGGCCTGTAGGGACAGGACAAGGGGGAATGGCTTTAATCTGGCAGAGGGGAGATTGAGATGAGATCTTACCTGTGAAGGTGATGAGGCCCTGGCACAAGATGCTCAGAGAAGCTGTGGCTGCCCCATCCCCGGCAGTGTTCTAAGCCAGGTTGGACAGGGCTTGGAGCAACCTGGTCTAATGGAAGGTGTCCCTGCCTGTGGCAGGGGTTTGGAACTGGATGAGCTTTAAGGTCCCTTCTAACCCAAACCAGCCTATGATTCTATGATTCTGTGACACAAAGATATTCACTCTGATAATCTCTGCCCAGCTAATCTCTGGAGTGAGTTAGCTTGCTGCTGGAAACTTCATCCTGAATACATGCTGGAGAAAGGTTTCCCAAAAAGCTAAGGGCTGAATACTCTTCAGATCTGTCTCACGCTTAAAGAGACAAACTGAAACAGAGAGAAGGATAGACTATACCTGAAATGAACTAAATCAATCATTTACCATTGACGAAAAAATGATTTGGAAATGGTATGAAGAGCCACCTGTCCCATGACCAAAAGAGAATGGTATCTCTGTCATATTAATTTAGCATTATGTGAAATGTATCTGCAAAAGCTTCCCTCCTTTAAAGAAAAGATCAGAAAAAGAGCTCACAGGAAAGAGCACACATACACACACATATAAATCTGTATTAAATGCAAGATTTGCATCAGCAGCTGGTTGCATTAAAACCAAATCAACAAAACATACCTGTTTAAATACAGAAATTAATTTTCCTTAGGAATACATTTTTTTCACTCCCAACCTGACTCAAAATAAGATTTTACTCTAAATCTTTAAATCAAGTTATAATACCTTACTTTTATCTTCCAAAATACCAATGCTTGACTTAGTCAAAACCATATTATTTAGTTTTTTAAATTTCCTTTTATTGGCACAAGAAGACAGCTTGTCAGCACAGCACCAGGCATTCACACCTCTGGATTTCACTGTCACCTCAAAAAGCCAATCCTGCTTCATCCCTCCCTCTGCAGGGTTTTACTAGAAGGTTGGAGTCAAGTCCTGGAATTACATTGAGCATTATATATATTTATAAATCTGTACTAAGTAAATTAAATGTTTAATATGCATTTTAACATAGGATCATTTTGGTTATGGATTTTAGTGCAGCAGTTAGACAAAACACTGTCTTTAACACTTTCTACTGCTGCGCTTACTGACATGTGTAATACTCTTCATGCCTGTAACCCATTTAGTTACAGACATTAATTAATTATTAGCCCTCTTTAAAGAATTTATAAATGTAACCTTAGTATTAGCACAACTTGACTGGCCTTTACTTCCACAATAAAAGTGTTTTAACTGCTGTATTAAGAAGTCAACCCTACTTACAACAAACACAAGAGTAATACACATTATGTGTATATAAATACAACCAAAGAGTCTATCATTCATTTCAGAATTCAGTAATGCACAGCAGACTTCCCAAAAATTTATGTGAGTTGGTTACAATGCCACTGTAAGTGAAACCAAAATCATGTTTAGGTACAATAAAAGCTTTTTATACCTCTGTCATTCAACCACCAGGTATATTTAGTTTTTCACCTAACTACCCACTTTTGTGAGCACAGGAGGTGCTCTCCAGGCAGGCTGAATTGACACCCCATCACCAACAAACCAAAAGCAAATTTTAATACCAAATTCCCAGCAACAGCTCATCCATATGCTAAATTGTCCTGAAAACCCCACTCCCCTGCACATGCTCTTTCAGGTAGACAGCTAAGACGCCCATTTTTACAACTCACATACATCTCCACTGTCCCCACACCGGACTATGACCAGCTTTTGTTTTCCTCCACACTATTCAAGATGTCTTTCCTTGCTTGTCTGTGTAACTTGCTGTTGACACTAATAATCTCCAGAGCCAGCAGCTCAGCAGCAGGGTGCTCCCATGCAGATAACGGTGGATGCTCAAAAGCCTGCAAGACCACTCTCCTACTCTGATAAGGTTGGAGAGCACTAGAAGTACTCTTCTAAATGAGATCATCTCAGGTGAGGTTGCCTAGGATCTTTTGCATGCCCAACAGGGCGTGGAAAACTTAGGAAAACTGTATGTTTTGCCACTCGTTTTAAATATAGATTTTGGAAATAGTACTGTGTGTTAAATGAGTGTCAATCTTCACTTTTAGAATAGCTGACATTCTATATAATTTTAGGATTAAAATCAGCTATTAGTTCTAGCATGTATAAGGCTTTCTGTGACTCCTCCTGGCACTGCACTGGCTTGCTTTTACTATAAATGTTGCCCTTCTCACATGAGAACTGCATTGAATTTAAAGCAAATACTTACAGCATCGCAAAATGCAAGAAATGTTCCTAATGGCAAGATACAACGAGCAACACTTTCCTAAGTTTTCAAGTCTGCTATTTGCACCTCCCTTCCCTGGGTTTTTCCTCCAACTCAGTAAGCGAGTAACAAACCCCAGCTTTCCAAAAGTGCTTAAACTCATGTTATCTTTTTGATTACACTGAGAATTTTCCGTCTAGGAAACATCCTCTCCAAATAGCACTAGGAGATCAAATATGACCTAAGCAAATTGATGGAACATCAAACCCAAGTATCAGTGGTACTACAAACACCACTTGTGTTGCCCACCTTGGAATGCGTGTTCTGTGGAAGAACAACAACCGTGTGTAAGAACACATTAAAACAACAAACAACCCAGGTACAAGGAGGAACACAGCATGGCCTCTTAACTCCTTGTTCCCAGCAGTCTGGATTCATTCAGGAAAGAGGCATTGAACCAGGGGAAAATCAAATACAAAAACAAAGGCTCACAGTGTAAAATTAATTCATGCAGCTCAAAATTATTCATCTATGAGAAAATATAAATCAAAGCTGTTCTTTGCACATTTGAAAAATGCCTGTCTTATATAATAAAGTGTTCTTTTCAGACCTAAATTATGCCTTCTATGTGCCATCTCAACACAAAAGCACAAACAGAAAAAAATTAATTCTTGCCCATATGAAGTTCACAGGGAAGTTGACAAAGGAACTGCTACATAATTTGAATAAACGACAATAGAAGTCTTAAGTTCATAATAAAAGAGATTAACTATTGCTCCGTAAGATATGTGAGGAAAAAGGAAAACAGCGCAAACATTTGAGACAATACCCATGTACCAGGTAAAGGAAAATGTAAGAAAAGTATTGACACTCAGAAAATAACACAGGATGACACACATCTGTGCAGCATCTGAGATCCTTGGGCCAAGACAACCTAAGCTGGGTGCTGTAGGTACTGGGTGGGAGTTTGAAGACCAGTTATTGTGGTTACAGCAGCAGCAGGAAGAACACAGCAGTAATATCATGACAATGCTGTGGTGCAAGGAACTTCATCAACCCCTACCAACATCTTGTCTCCTACAGAGGCAAATCCAGCAGATGTAAGTATGCAGAGCACACAGGTGTATCCACAGACAATCATACCTTTACAGGTGATGTAATCTTTTCTATTGCTTGGTCAACAAGACAGCTCCCCATGGAATTTGGTTAAAAAAAAGAGGTCTTCAGCATCCTTCAGGGTAATGAATACAACTTCCCAGCACTCATTTATGCAGCAGTCTAGACCTTTGAAGAGCAGCCACTGGAGATATGCAACACTGATTAGCTTTGAAGATGTCCTTACACTATAATACAACAGTCATGTATCAGGAAACAGATGCATATAGGGGAATAATAACTAACAAGCAAACCTAAGATAAAGATCAGTCAAGTCCAGCATGAAACTCAAGACAACCTCAGCAAGATCAGCACAGCTAAAAGCTGCTTGTTATTTCATAATGTGTTTCCCTCACAGCAATTGTGACCTAAATAATGTCCTTGCATTTTAGAAGATGTCCATGCTATGGTTCCTCATTGCTCTGACTCTCCGAAAGAGCTCAAGCTTTACTGTGATCATCACAGTAAAAGGTAGAGGGACTGCAACCTAAACTCCAGGGCCCCAAAAGAAAGTGATAGAGGCCCAACACCTAAAATGATGTGCCCTTGAAAACAGTGTTCAGGGACAACATGAGGCAGGTAAGTCTGTAACTGCATCAATCGAGAAACTGCAATAGATGGAGAGATGCACTTGGGAACACATTTATCTCTACAGCCTTTTCTGCCAGATTGTGCAGTCTCTCTTCATCCCTAGAAATATGGAAACAGGGGAAGAAGGGAATAGCTAGAAATTCTCAAATCTTGCTAGGATGAAAGTAAAAAAGTCCATGGCCCTGTGGAGCCTACATTTGTAAAATATTTTTAATGGGAATCCTGCAATTTCCCTAACTCTCCCTGCAACAGCCACAGAACAGAAAGATAACTCTTAATAAAAGATTTTTTTCCAAAGTAGCTTGTTACTGGCATCAGCTATTAGATTGGATTTAAGCCCCACGGGATTTCTGGGACTTGATGATGCGTAAAGTCTGACTGGGTCCCTTTCACCTTCTATTTCTGAGCGTTCTATTACCCAGACCTCCTCATAATCACAAAAAAAAGAGAATAAAAACACCCTGTTTTACCAACCAGATCTGTTGTGTCCAACAAAGCAAAGAAACGATCTCCTCACAAAGCCCACACCACAAAACCCCCATCTCTGTACACAGTCAATAAAGACTCTGCTGGTGCACAGAAAGATAATCCTGGCTGTTATCACCAGGATCACACGTTGCACTGTAGTTTTGGAGGAGTACAATTTGTCCCCTAACATGCTAGCTAACTGGCGCATGGTACAGCCCAGCTGCTCTCCTAGAGGTACAAGGACTGCTTTGGCTCCATAGAAAGCAGATCCTGAAAATGAGTGTTTCCTACCCATATTCCTAAAAGTCAGTCGAAGGACAGCACCCTGCCCTGTGTTGTGGGAGCGGCTGCCTGCAGTAGAACACAATGCATTCAGGCAGTTTCACTTCCAGACTGCTTCCCCCCAGCTGAAGTGGTCATGTTCCACTTACCCTTACACCCTGCCCAGCTTCAAGGCATTAAGACCATGCTCCCCCACCCCCCGAAAAAAGGGCAACTCACAGGCCAGCCTGGCTTAAATTTCCCTTCTGGACCTGCCATGGGCAACAGGGACATGCTGCTTCATGAGCACAGGGTATAGGGCCCCTTTTTTCAGCAGAAAGGGGGTTTCTGTGTTTAGCATTCACACAAAGCACATTCAAGACCTTCTGGTGATTTTGCTGGATTTGCTCTCCTTTTTATCATAGAATCATTTGGGTTGGAAGGGACCTTAAAGCTCATCCAGTTCCAACCCCCTGCCATGGGCAGGAATACCTTCCACTAGACCAGGTTGCTCCAAGCCCCATCCAACCTGGCCTTGAGCAGTGTCAGGGATGGGGCAGCCACAGCTTCTCTGGGCAACCTGTGCCAGGGCCTCACCACCCTCACACGGAAGAACTTCTACCTAAAATCTCATCTCAATCTCCCCTCTGTCAGGTTAAAGCCATTCCCCTTGTCCTGTCCCACAGGGCATTGTCCAAAGCCCTTCTCCAGGTTTCTCGTAGCCCCTTTAGGCACTGGCTCCTTAAGGAGCCTTCTCTTCTCCAGGCTGAACAAGCCCAGCTCTCTCCACCTGTCCCCAGAGCAGAGCTGCTCCAGTCCTCGCAGCATCTCCATGGCCTCCCCTGGACTCGCTCCAGCAGCTCCACATCCCTCTTGTGTTGTTGCCCCAGAGATGGACACAGGAATGCAGGGGGGTCTGCCCAGAGTGCAGCAGATGGGGAGATTCCCTCCCTCGACCTGCTGCTCATGCTCTGGGGATGCAGCCCAGCACATGGGGTGGTTCTGGGCTCAACACACACTGAAGCTGGGTCATGGGGAGCTTCCCCTCACCCAACACCCTCAAGTCCTTCTCCCCAGGGCTGCTCCATACAGTCTCCACACAGCCTGTGTTTGCGCTTGGGATATCTTTTATGCACCCCTTTGCCAAATAGCACCAAAGACAGAGGACCTGCTCCCCGTGCCCCATCCATACATCTTTCTGCCCCCCCACTGCTGCAGGTGGTTTCACATTTGCACTCTGGCAGCCCTGGGGCTTATCCCTGTTTCCATGCTTCCTTATCCCCCATCACAGGTTTTAAACAAGCTGGACATTTCCTTATGACTACTTAAGAACAGGCTTAGCCAGCACAGCAGCTGCGATATTCCCCAGCAAACCAAACTTTACACTTCATATATTTAATTTTCAACACAACAACAACAAAAATCAAAACTCAGAATCATTGTAATCTTTCCATTTCATTGGGAGGACCACTTACTAAAAGAGAGAAAACTGTTTTCTCAGTACCTCCCTATTATAGTAATCTCACCTACTGACTTCAAGAAAAATAAGCCACTGTTTGTGAAAATCTCACATCAAATTCAAGAGGCAGGCAATATTTGCTACTCTTTTACGAGTTCAATCACACCTCTACAATGATAATTTCATTGACTCATTCAAATATTAGTGTGTTTTCATTTTATCTGGAAGCAAAATACAAGAGGTAACAATGATTTTACATTAAACAACAGACAACATTACTGAAGTAATTGTAAGGAAATGCAAGAAGTAAAAGTTATCTAGAGCCTGAAATTTCTCAACTTTTACTTCAGACCAGGATGATCTTTCCTGTTGTTTGGAAACTTCTAAGGGTTTGGTTTGGTTGGGGTTTTGATTTTTTTTCACTCAAAGTCTGCAAAAGAGCTGTTTTTAAAACAGTAAAAAAAAAAAAAAAAAAAAAAAAAAAAAGAAGAAAAAAGAAAAAGAATATATTACCATTTCTCATTTCAAGATGTGTGAAGTCTTTTCCAAAAACAAATGTTGAAAAAGCATTACTTTTTTTCCAGAAAGTTACTAACCTCTGTTAGGAAGCCTGATTTATCTGCTTTGTTCACATTTGGGGTGTTTAATACACAGCATCAATGCATAGATGACCTGTAAAACTTAGTTGCATTTGAACATAAAGTAGATGATAACATGCTGAAGTGGTATCACCACCCTCAACCTAACACACAAAACAAACCACCACACCACACCCAACCAACCAAAAACTAAAAATCCCATAACTGACCTCTCAAACTAGCTTTTGTCATTTCAAGTCTCAAACTTTAGCATTCAGTACACTATCTTAAACAGAGAATGGGTTCCCCTAATCTTCGGTCCCAAGTATTTGCTTAATTCTAAGAGCCAACTAGCAGCTCTTTAGGCTATTGCTTTTCTCTTTCACATGCATTGTCTCACTTTTGCAGATAAGAAGGAGGAATAGTCCCCCTAAGGTGCTTTTTACACTTCGTTAAAGGTGAACAATGCAAAGAAAGTTTTCTATGGGTAAGCACAAGCTCACCCATAGAAAGAAGTACAAACAAACATCTGGATTAACAATTCCAGCCCAGTAAGGTGGAACTGAAGATTAGCAGGAGACACTTGGCCAGGACTGGTTTTACAAAGCATTCCAGCTCCCCAGACTTCAGTTCGCCTTGACCTGCTTGGTAACAGTATGGGTGATGATCTCCCGTTTACTCTACATGGGCTGATGGGTGAGGCTGATGCTTGTATGTGACCACGCATTTTACATAAATGCATTCACACAGAGACAAAACCAGATCTATTTTATCTATGTAAAATCTCTGTTTTTCCTGGCGGCCAAGTTGCTATAGAGCTCTTTATTGTTGCGAAGGAAAGTAAAGCTTCATTCCTGCTCTAGTTATTTCACTCCCCAGGGCTGCCATGAACACAACAAATGAAATTGCATGGAAGGTGATCTTGTCAGATCTCATAAGCAAAAAAAACAAGAGTTTGTCTGGTCATTATTAGAATAGGAGATTTCAAATATAAGCTTGAAACACAGACTATGAAACTATTTGCACACCGAGCTGAAGTTACTCAGCACAGCTTCTCTCTGTATTGTACTGTGTTGATTTCATGTTCAACAAAGACCATCAGAAAAACAAGTTGTACAAATGGCAAAAATAATGAGTCAGCTGTTCAGTTTGTTCAGGGCCCTGCAACTCAAGTGAAAAAAAAGCACCTTACCAGGACTAGATTTGCGAAGAAAAAAGTCAAGAAACTTCCAACCAGGATGTCAACAGTGTGATTATATTAGCCGGTGACATAACAATTAAAAGTAATGAAGTTCTGACCGTTCTCACCAAGTGTTAAGAAGATGAAGATTAGCATTAAACAAACCTGGCAGTCCATCTGAAAAACCTAACATAGACCAATCAACATACTTGGGGTGGTAGTGCTCCTCCACAGATTCCCAACATCATTAGTCACCCTGCAGCACAGAGACTGACAGTGCAAAACAAGAGCAGCTTACCTAGAATTCCAGCATAGACTGTGCAAAAAAGCACAAAAATCAGTTGGCATTTAGTGGTACACCATAAAACCTCTTCTTTAAAAGGCCCCAAAACTTACAGTTTCAGAATCACAGGTTTACAAAACATTACACTTACCAAGAAAAATGTCTCTACAATCCACAAAAAACCCTGGTGCACATGTATTAAACTGCAGCCTCACACAGACATGCATGTCTGAGGAGGGAGTGCTGACTGCCCAATATCAGGGAGGACCAAGGGAGTTAGGATTAAACAAATATTAAAAACAAAACAAACAAATAAAAAAAACCCAAACCACTACTATTCTATGTGCCAGATTTAAAACTTAAGCTTTGCAGATGACTACTGGAAGGCTCCAGGTCCCTAAAGGAACAATTGGGTGGTGAACAGTTGCTCTAATAGGTGTGTAGAGCTGCTGTATTCTTGCCAACACATACCTGCATCCAGCTGGTCTCAATTAATAGGCACATCCTGGTGGTTGTTGGCAACCCCTCAAGCAGCTCTAATTTGTGCCATAGACCAGACTGGCAGCCAGAGGACTTGAGACAAAGATTCTGCATAAATAGCACAAAGCCATCTCCCCACTCTGCAGAACTGCATCAGATAGCTAAGTGCACAGGAGCAGTGCAATGTAATGCATTGCCATATAGAAATAAATATCTTGGAGGGGGGATCATGAGAAAAACATAGTGTGGACAATTTATAACCACCATTAAATACCATTTAATTCTCATTTTAAACTGAGAATAATTTCTACCATCTGCCCCTCTCACCCCCACCTCCCCAGTCCTACAGAGACACCTCTGGAGTATTTGCTGGAATCATGGTAGTTCCCTGAGGCATACTACAGACACATGGAATGGGCTGGGTTGGAAGGGACCTTAAAGCTCACCTGTTCCAACCCACCTGCTGCACAGGCAGGGACACCTTCCACTAGACCAGGTTGCTCAAAACCCCATTCAAATCTACCTATAACTCTAATAAATTTGGAGGAATCATTTGCCTAAAGAAGGTGTTCCAGTGACTTAAATAGAATTAATGCCCTGGGTTCAGCAGTAGCAGTCATTTTTCCTCCTTCTTAGTAGCTGGTGCAGCGCTGTATTTTTGACTTTTGGCCTGGGAATGGCACTGATAATACTGGTGGTTTTAGCTGCTGCTCAGTAATGATTTGTCTGACCAAGGACTTTCTGAATCTCATGCTCTGCCAGGGAGGAGAGGAAGCTGGGAGGAAGCAGAAACAAGACACCTGACCCAAACTGACCAAAGAGGTATTCCATACCAGAGCACGTCATGCCCAGGATGTAAAAACTGGGGGCAGGGACCCGGAAGGGTTAGATCACTGATTGGGTTGGCTGGGTATTGGTCAGCGGTGGTGAGCGGTTGCATTTCTTCCCTCCTTATTTCCCTTATCATTATTATTATTGGTGGTAGCAGCACTGGTTTGTGTTATACCTTAGTTACGGGGCTGTTCTTATCTCAACCCATGGGACTTACATTCTTTTGATTCTCCTCCCCATCCCTCCAGGAGTGGGGGGAGGAGGGGGGGGGAGCTAACGACATCGTGGCGGATTTATGGCTGAGCTTAAACCACGACAATTACTATTCAGACAGATTATTGCTTTCAATACGCAGAAATAGCCCTGCCAAAAAATCAAGAAGACAGCTTTTAATTTTTAGTCTGAAACTTTGTTAGAAACAGGGAAAAGAACTGATGATAGTAGCATCTGTGAGATTATGGTTAAACAGGTTAAAGAGGTTCTTAAAGGCAAAAGGTCAATGTGAAGTTTTAATTTTTTTTTTCACTTACTCATGTAAATATTAATGTAAATTTCCTGTAAGGGTAAGGTTATTCATAAACTTGAAAATGCTGCATATACGAGATGTGCCAGCAAGTTCAATATTTGGAATATCCATCAGACTGTAAGCCAGGAAATCAATAAAACATTAACATTACATAACATTACATTAACATAACAAAACCGTAACATTAGCAACATGATAGAGGATTCTGCTGCTTAAAAGATACTTGTAAAAAAGGGGAACAAAGAGAATTTCAGAAACTTCCTATTTTGTAGTACAAGTTGCTATTTTGCTATTTGCTGCTCCTTTTAGTTTATTTAATTCTGAGTGGTTTTAAGCAGAATATCAATTACATTAATCTTTCAATACTGAGCATCACCTCTTAAAATGAAGGGGAAGCCTCAGTGAGCAAATAGCTACAGCAGCACCAGTCAGAGAACAGAGAAGTGAGGCTGATTCAAATACTTCAGCACTCAAACTTTCCCCCAGTTCTGAAGTGTTCAGACTCCTGGGAATAAGTGCAGGCAATGTGGCAAGCATGCTCATGAATATGTTAATAGACAAGAACCATCGTGTCCCCGTCTCTCCCCACCAGTTAGTATATATCAAGGGAAAAACATGTAAAGAGGCTCAAATAGCTAAATATCTCAGGGCAAAAATATCGAGAACTCCCTCAGCTGGAAGTTGTAAGCAGAGCTCTGATAAAAATAAGGAATCAGGACAGCATAAATTCTTTCCCTTCCCTGCAGAAAGTAAACTACATTTGGGAGGAAAGTATTCAAAACATAATAAAAGAGGTGACTCATCCCCACCAACATACAGCACACACTGGAAGTAGGGGCAGGGATGCAATCCTAACCCTGGTGAAGGCCTGGTGGGAGAAGAACAGCAATTCCTAGCTCCCCACATCACCAAACACAAAGCTCCTGCCCACCAGATGTCAATCTGAAACGGTTACCACAACAGTTCTGTAATATGTTCAGTACTCATGCCCTGAATGATGACCCGGGGCACTTAAAGGTCTTCAGAAAAAGGCAGATGAAATGAGCAAACCGAGTGAATGATTGCTCCTGAAGCCTTCTGCAGAGGTCCCTTAAGCGGAATGGTCCTCTAGAAGGCTGCTAGCACCAACGGCAGGAACTGAAAGGCCAGGGATATTTTAAGTTAGAATAACAGAACCACAGAATCATTTGGGTTGGAAGGGACCTTAAAGTTCCTCCAGTTCCAACCCCCTGCTATGGGCAGGAATGCCTTCCTCTTAGCCAACAAGATTCCCAGACCGAAGCTGTATTCCTTACTTCTTATTTATTTTTCAAACTTCAGGAGATGTAGCCAGATGAGCAAACCCAGAACAAGACAAGCCAGCTCTGGGTTAGTTTGCAAGTAGACACATGCACATGGCTCAGTTGTTTCTTTTTTGTGAGCAGGCAAGGTACTGAAGAGCAACTACAATCCACCTATACTTAACAGCCTTCCACACTGTCCTGGGTTCAGCAGCAGCAGTCATTTTTCTCCTTCTTGGTAGCTGGTGCAGCACTGTGTTTTTGATTTTGGGCCTGGGAACAGCGCTGATAACACCAGTGTTTTCAGTTACTGCTTGGTGATGTTTAGGCTGGCCAAGGACTTTCTGAGTTTCATGCTCTGCCAGGGAAGAGGGGAAGCCGGGAGGAAGGAGAGACGGGACACCTGACCCAGACTAACCAAAGAGGTTATTCCATACCACAGCACGTCATGTTCAGGAGGCAGAAACGGAGAGCAGAGACCTGGAAGGGTGTGGGATGTGCACGGTGGGGGGTGCATTGCTTTCTCGGGCTTGATATCGGGTGGTGAGCAATTGTATTCTTTCCTTGTATTTCTCTTGTCATTATTATCACTGGTGGTAGCAGCAGTGGTTTGTGTTATACCTTAGTTACGGGGCTGTTCTTATCTCAACCTGTGGGAGTTGCATTCTTTCGATTCTCCTCCCCATCCCCCCCGGGACTGGGGGGAAGAAAGAGGGAGTGAGTGAGAGAGCGGCTGCGTGAGTTTGAGAAGCTTAAACCCAGTTCTTTTTGGTGCCCAAGGTGGGGCGCGAAGGGTTGAGATAACGACAGGATTAATAGCCACTCGTCACAATGCTGATTTATTGGCTCTCAAAGTTGTTGCTCTGGTTTTCATGGTTTCAGCCTGTGGTACCTTACTTACAGCCAGTATTTATTATCTTAGCATTCAGATACGAGTTTTGGGCTAAGGTTCTTGTTTCAGTGTACTTTATTGGAATGGCTTGTGATACGGGCGGGATCCAGAAGCACGGAGTGGGGGATGTGGACATGGATGAGGACGTGGACTTGTACCTGGCAGCTTGGCTGCTCCTCACCGTCCTGGCCGTCTTTGAGAGGCTGTGCGGAGCCGAGGGGGGGCGGCCCCGGGAGGCACCGGCGGCTGAAACGGCCTGGGAGCACAGCCCTGGGGACCAGGAGCGGAGGCCCCCCGCCGAGCCCAGCCCGGCGGCTGCGGAGCAGCAGAAGGAGACAACGAAGGAGTGGAGCCCTGCAGCCGAGCAGAGCCCCGCAGCGGCCGAGAGCATTCCCCAGCAGCCGCCCACAGAGCCCCGAGAGCCTGAGCCCCAGGAGTATGCAAGAGATCACGCGGCACTTCCCAGCAAGGCAGAGGAGGAAGATCTGGACTCAGACAAAGAGCAGCTGGTGGTGAGAGAGCCGGCAAGCCCAGCAGCTACACCAGCCCCAGTGACAAGTACAGTAGTCTCATTTGAGAGTTCTGAAGGGTTTGAATGGCCTTTGGGTACCCTTGAGACCTGCCTGCTGACTGTGATGGGGATCAGCATGTTGGCATGCATACAGAGTGTGTTTTACCCACAACCATTTCATGTGGTCTCGAGAGTTAAGCAGAGTGGGGTGTGGGCCTTGTCTGGGGCTAGACTACCATCTAGGATGACCAAGATATTTTCCCCGAGGCTGGACAGTCACGAGTGGCAGGGTGTGTGGGACACTATGGGCGAGTATCTAGTCCTCTGGGCCCCTCCAGTGCTTTGGAAGCATTGGAGATGGAAGGCAGCTGTATGGAGTCCCCAACGACAAGCTGCAGAAACTGCTGGAGGGAAGAGTGAATTATTTTGAGCCTGGTGGGCCTACGACACCTTAGGCCATCAGGGCAGAGATGCAACATACAGATGGACTCATGATCGAGGGGTGGACTTAGCAATGGACACTATTGCCCAGGTTATTCACGAGTGCAAACACTGCACACAGCCTCTCCTGCTCTGAAAGACTGTTACAAGAGATGGAGCCTGGTATCATGGACCGAATGGACTCAGCAGCTTTGTAGGGATTGGTCCATGTACTAAGGGATGATCTCTCTCCCTCTGCGTGTGTGTGTGGATGTATATATACACGTTAGGGTATATTGAAAATGTGGGATCTGAGCATGACGTGAATGGTATGGAATAAGGGGTGGAATGTCATGGGTTCAGCAGCAGCAGTCATTTTTCTCCTTGGTAGCTGGTGCAGTGCTGTATAACACCAGTGTTTTCAGTTACTGCTTGGTGATGTTTAGGCTGGCCAAGGCCTTTCTGAGTTTCATGCTCTGCCAGGGAAGGGGGGAAGCCGGGAGGAAGGAGAGACAGGACACCTGACCCAGACTAACCAAAGAGGTTATTCCATACCACAGCACGTCATGTCCAGGAGGTAGAAACAGAGAGCAGAGACCCGGAAGGGTGTGAGGTGTGCACGGTGGGGGGTGCACTGCTTTCTCGGGCTTGATATCGAGTGGTGAGCAATTGTATTCTTTCCTTGTATTTCTCTTGTCATTATTATTACTGGCGGTAGCAGTAGTGGTTTGTGTTATACCTTAGTTACGGGGCTGTTCTTATCTCAACCTGAGGGAGTTGCATTCCTTTGATTCTCCTCCCCATCCCCCCAGGACTGGGGGGAAGAAAGAGGGAGTGAGTGAGAGAGCGGCTGCGTGAGTTTGAGAAGCTTAAACCACAACACACACTCAGAATAAGGAAGGCCAGCAGAATGGCCTTCAACTACAGAAGAACATGTCAACTATAGATAAAGCAGCGCAACTACGATGTCTTAGGACAATGAAGCCAGCAAATAATCTACAACGGTATCACACTGCTTCATTTTGGATGGAAAATTCTTAAAACTGTGGAGGAACTGCATCAAGAGAAATGATCTTGCTGAAGCACATCACAGTCTTGCCATTTTGTAATCACACACATCACACTGTGTCATTCCACACTGGAGACATTCCAAAGTTTGTATTTTTAAAGCCACCTCAAGTACTTCCTTCCACAGAGCATCCAACAGAAGGGTAAGATGCTTCTGTACACTAACACCTCCACTGACTTGGAGAACTAGAAACTCAGAAAAGAAACAAAATGCCAGTACAAGCGTGGTGACCACCAGCACACAATATAGTTGAATACCACTTAGATCAATGCCCAGGAACCTGCTGAAATTTACTTTAATTTTACAAGCTGCATGACATTAAAAAGATAAAAGGTAACTCTGCCACTAGGAAATACTCACATGCCAGCCAGTTCAGGCAGTGGCATTCTTGGACTCTATAAAATACAGAATATTAAGAGGCAGAGCACCCGTGGGCTGGAAAACGGCAGCTTACTGAATCTGAAACTTGAAACTGAATTTGTCTGTAAATTGAAAAAAAAAAACATGAGTACTATGTAAGGACATATCTGAACAACTTCATGGAAGGAATGTCACAGATTAACTCATGGGCTACATCATGTCACTGAATGTTAAGATATTTTTCTACCAATTTACAGAACTAATTTCTCACTTTCACATGTTCGATGAAAAAAAGAAAAACCCACAGAGAGATGCTAGGAAGCTTATTATGCTCAACAGTGGGTTGAAGTAGCACCTATGCTCATAAGCTTCCTATGCTCAGCAGTGGGTTGAACTGGGTCCAACGAGCCACCACAGAATAGCCAGCCAAATCATATATTAGTGTAGAATACAGCTGTATTCCTCCTGTGACTGGAGTGTTGGAATGGAAGATTACAGGCTCTTTAGGAAAGACAGGCCCAGCAGACGGGAAGGGGGAGATGCTATTTAATTTAGGGGTAGGCTGGAGAGTATGGAACTCTGTCTGGGGACAGGTGAGCAGTCAACAGAGAGGTTGTGGGTCAGGGTCAGAGGGAGAACAGCAATGGGGAACATCACTGTGGAGATCTATTACAGACCGCCTGATCAAGAGGACTCTGTGGATGAAGCCCTCTACAGACAGATAGGAACAGCCACGCATGCACAGGCCCTTATCCTCATGGGGGACTTCAACCACCGATACCTGTTGGAGGGATGGTATGGCCTGGCACAAGCAATCCAGGAAGTTCCTCAATTGTGTGGAAGACAACTTCCTTCTGCAAGTGATAGAGGAGCCGACAAGGAGAGGTGCCATGCTTGACCTTGTGCTCACCAACAGGGAAGGGCTGGCTGGAAATGTGACACTCCAGGGCAGCCTTGGTTGCAGCTATCACGAGATGGTTGAATTCGAGATCCTCAGGACAGTGAGAAGAGCGTGCAGCAAGCTCACTGCCCTGGACTTCAAGAGAGCAGACTCTGGCCTCTTCAGGAACCTGCTCAATAAGGTTCCATGGGATATAACCCTAAAGGGCAGGGGGGCCCAAGGGTTGGAAGTACATGATCTTAAGGTCCTTTCCAACCCTAACTATTCTATGATTCTAAGATTCTATGATATTCAAGGATCACCTGCTACAAGCTCAGGAGCGATGCATCCCAACTAGAAGCAAGTGCTGCAGGAGGGCCAGGAGACCTCCTTGGATGGATAAGGAGCTGCTGAGGAAACTTCGAAGGAAAAAAGAGGCTTATAAAAGGTGGAAGCAAGGTCAGGCAGCCTGGGAAGAATACGGGGATGTTGTCCGGGAAGCCAGGGACCGGGTTAGGAAAGCTAAGGCCCACGTAGAACTAAACTTGGCTAGGGATGTTAAGGATAACAGGAAGGGATTTTATAGGTACATTGCAAATAAAAGACAGGTTAGGGACAATGTGGGCCCTCTCCAGAAGCTATTGGGAGAATTGGCTACCCTGGATTTAGAGAAGGCTGAGGTTCTCAATGACTTCTTTGCCTCAGTCTTCACTGGCAAATGCTCTGACCACACCACCCAAGGCTTGGAAGACAGATGCAGGGACAGTGAGAATGAAGACCCTGGGCCCACTGTAGGAGAGGATCTGGTTCAAGACCACCTTAAGAACCAGAATGTACACAAGTCTATGGGACCGGATGAAATCCATCCGTGGGTCCTGAAGGAGCTGGCAAATGAAGTTGCTAAGCCACTGTCCATCATATTTGAAAAATCATGGCAGTCAGGTGAAGTTCCCGATGACTGGAAACAGGGAAATATAACCCCCATTTTCAAGAAAGGGAAAATGGATAAGCCGGGGAATTACAGACCAGTCAGTCTCACCTCTGTGCCTGGTAAAATCTTGGAGCGGATTCTCCTGGAAGGCATGATAAGGCACATGAAAACCAACAAGGTGCTTGGTGACAGCCAGCATGGCTTCACTAAGGGGAAATCCTGCCTGACCAATCTGGTGACCTTCTATGATGGGGCTACGGAACTGATGGACAGGGGTAGGGCAGTGAATGCCATCTACCTGGACTTGTGCAAAACGTTAAACACTGTCCCGCATGACATCCTTGTCTCTAAATTGGAGAGACATCAATTTGATAGGTGGACCACGTGGTGGATAAAGAACCGGCTGGATGGCCGCACACAAAGAGTTGTGCTCAATGGCTCAATGTCCAGCTGGAGACCAGTAACAAGTGGTGTCCCCCAGGGATCGGTGTTGGGACTGGTCTTGTTCAACATTTTTGTAGGTGACATGGACAGTGGGATTGAGGGCACCCTCAGCAAGTTTCCCAATGACACCAAGCTGTGTGGTTCGGTTGATACATTGGAGGGAAGGAATGCCATCCAGAGGGACCTTGACACACTTGTGAGGTGGGTTGATGCCAACCTGATGAAGTTTAACCATGACAAGTGCGAGGTCCTACACCTGGGTTGGAGCAATCCCAGGCACAGCTACAGGTTGGGCAGGGAAGAGATTCAGAGCAGCCCTGCGGAGAAGGACTTGGGGGTGCTGGTCGATGAGAAAATGAACATGATCCGGCTTCAGTGTGCAGTTGCAGCCCAGAAAGCCAACCGTATCCTGGGCTGCATCAAGAGGAGCGTGACCAGCAGGTAGGGGGAGGTGCTCCTGCCCCTCTACTCTGCTCTCGTGAGACCTCACTTGGAGTATTGCGTGCAGTTCTGGTGTCCTCAACATAAAAAGGACATGGAACTGTTAGAACAAGTGCAGAGGAGGGCCACGAGGATGATCAGGGGACTGGAGCACCTCTCGTATGAAGACAGGCTGAGAAAATTGGGGCTGTTCAGCCTGCAGAAGAGAAGGCTGCGTGGAGACCTCATAGCAGCCTTCCAATATCTGGAGGGGGCTTAAAAAGATACTGGGGAGGGACTCTTCATGAGGGACTGTAGTGACAGAACAAGGGGTAATGGGTTCAAACTTAAACAGGGGAAGTTTAGATTGGATATGAGGAAGAAATTCTTTACTGTAAGTGCGGTGAGGCATTGGAATAGGTTGCCCAGGGAAGTTGTGAATGCTCCATCCATAGTGGTGTTCAAGGCCAGGTTGAATGGAGCCTTGTGTGACATGGTTTAGTGTGAGGTTTAGTGTGAGCCTCTGCCCACGGCAGGGGTTTGGAACTAGATGATCTTAAGGTCCTTTCAAAACCTAACTATTCTATGATTCTAATGCATGTATACTTGCAGGCATAAGACTTCGGCGCAAAGAGTGCTCAAACACAACTTCAAATACTTCAGACAGTTAATGTATTGTTCGAAAAAGTGGAACACCTGAAGCATCTGGTGCGTCCTTTTCAAATGTTTATGTTTAGCAAAAATATCTGCTGCTATTTTAACAGCTCAGGTCCCACACTTTGCACATTACCTGGTACCCTGCATTCAGTGCATGAACCTTGTCTTTCCCAAAGCACAAGATTCTCTACCCATCTGATTTAGGTCTTCTTTAGGTCACTTGGGCTGCCAGACAGGAAGGAAAAAATCTGTCTTTTTTGTATAAGCCTGTGTCAATTGCCAGGGGACTACCCAAGGAGACACACTGAGAGAAGCTTTTTGGAGGAATCAGAAGCTTGTTTTATCAGAGAAGCATTAGGGCAGTTGTAAATTCCTAGGCAGGAAAAAAATATTACATCTATAGACAGCTTTTGCTGTTTTCCAATGCCTTCACTCACACTGCTCTAAACAAACACTTTGCTTTGAGAAGTCTGGGTGTTGGGTACTCCTGTCATTGCTTCCAATGAGAAGTAAATGACAGATGGTTGAATATAAAGTCAGCCTTGGTCAGGTAATTGCAGTTATCACACAACAGACCATAGGCATGCCATAGGCAGGACACTGGAAATGTCACGGTTCCATGCCAACAGACATCACAAGAGCATAACGGTGACACTGAACAAGCCTGGAAGTGGATCAATAGTGTAGTTACTCTATTAACTCTGAAAGTGCCTCCTCTAATTTTAGTCTGCATTTGAATCAAAATGGCTTGTTCTTTGGTTTTTCATTTGTTTGGGTTTCTTTTAATCAACCTACTTTTATGATTCAATACATGCAGGCGATGCCCAGTTGCCTGTTCTAAGGGCAAAGATAATAACCCTGCCATCCAAGCTTAAATATATACATAGACCTATGCATACATGCAGACACAAAACATATGCAATGCAATATGGAAAATTTGTAAGTTGGAAGAATGCAATGGTCATCTTTCTTGAGTTATGTTAATTCTTTAAATATGCTACTGAACTGGAAAACCAGAAATTCAGAGAAAGTTGTGGGCATGCTAAAAAGTAACATGTCATAGAACTGGCTTTAAGGCCAGCTGAAATTGTAACTGAATGACAAAGGTGAAAAGAATATAAAAACATTTCCACTTTGATGCTGTAGAGTACACAGCAACTACTTTACTAAATTACACCACTGGTCTCTTTATAATTTAGTTCCTTGTTTCCCTTCACAGCCCCACTGGAGTGCTTCAAAACATAGTGTTAGAAAGCCTGAGGCATATATGACACCGGTGATTTTACTCTTTTAGTTTTCGCTTGCATCCAGAATTAGTGGGAATTTCCAGGGTTTGTGCTGAACATAAGAGCATGCTCACTTCAGTACACAACCCTTTATGGATGCAAATCTCTTCCCTCTATAATACACTTTTCCAGGGAGCCCCTCTATATTTTAACCATTGAATGTATACACTCTGGAAAGAAAAGTTAAACAGAAACTAACGCCAAACTTGTGAAAAGTTTTCCTTTGGACTGCACTTTTTTCACCCATAGTCTTGCTTTAGCAGGAAGCACCTTTTCACTATCTTCTCTTTGGCTCAATCCATTTGTATTGTTCCACAGGAAAAAATAGTTATGGTTTTATGACAAGAAAACCTTCTACTGTCTATCATGCTTTTTTTAACTTCAGATGTGTAAACCCACATGGAATTGTAGACTGACCAGGCAACTCCAAATTATTTTTTTCTCCAATTGTGAATAATTAACTACAGTCTTACAAGGCTATTTTGGGAATACTGGAAAAGACTTCTAAGTAACTTCTTCAATTACTATAATCAATACAAATACACCTGCATAAAGTATTCCTGGCTGATTCTGGTTTTAATGATATATATATGTTCTGCAAAATCATTCAAAATAATTTATAGGTCCCCCAACTACAGCTAGACAAGTTAGTTCTTTCATCTTCAAAGCATAAGATACAGCTTTCTTTGTATTTTGTTGTATTACAGTCTCTCATTTAATTTCTAAAATATTTTAAAATATATAACAAGGTTTGCAGTTATGCATGCCTACAGATACTGAGTAAACATTTTTCTTTTATAAAGAATTAGATGTACAGATAGTAAAATTAGAAGTGGCACTGGATTTGAGGATCTGCAGAAGTCAGAAACACCAATATGTTGTACCTTTTTGCTTGTCAAGCATATTCCCAGTACTAGAGGCATATTTATGTATTTCTCACACTGCTCTTCATCTTCTAACCAGAAGCTCTCCTTTTTCTTTTATAGCTTTGCATATTTTTTTTCAATGTACTGTCATTTGTGCAAGCTTTAGGTCTCTATTTGTTGATCATGTACTTTTCTTGTTCCAACGTAGAATCATCAACTTCCCTTTATATTGCTTTACAACATGCATATAAATACAAAGAAAAACCAAACTTACTTCCTCAGACCAGGATACATGTCTTAAAGTTTTTAAAACATCCTCTCCATGTGTAATACTCTCTAAATATTTTATTAATGCTGGCATCACCACAGAAGTCTTTTTGACTTACACCACCTCAATTCAAAGGCTGACCTCGAGGAGTAACCAGAGCCCTAAGACTGGTCCTCATTCTTTGAGGGTTAGCTGGATAGGGAAGAAAGTAAATAAAACATTTAGCACAGAGAAAACAAAGGGGATTTGGTTTATCAAATCTTCTTGTTGCAATTACAAGTATTTGATAAAACAACACTTCCACAGTAGGAGCATCAGGTGGGATCCTTACTTCCACCCTTATAAATCATGTAATATTTATGACACATAAATACAGCCTGTCAGCCACATGGTCCGTTTTGTCCTGAGACTGTCAAGAAGAACATATTTATTAAGGACTTGAAGTTCCATTTCCATTAATTATTTTCTTCAGAAGGCACAGTCCTTCCCAGGGAAAGGCAAACATGGTAACATGGTAACACAGGCAACCTCAGGTTGCCACTGATGTTGTTGTCATTTTTTTTTTTAGTTATAAAAAAGTTTCCAAAAGTAACACTGCGACTTTTCTGTAAGTATTAAGTTGATTATCATTGGAATCTACATATACTGATAAATTATTACTACTGACAATTGATTGCTTCTATATTTTCAAAACACTGGCTTGTTTCTAGAAAAATTGTAGGAGTTTGGTTTTGTTTTAAGATGAAATCTCCCCCAAAAGCCAGAGTAATTACAAACAAAATGGAAGTTAACATAAAACACAGGACACCATTTAATCAGTACCTTTGTACATTAATTTCTTCCTCATGATCGAGATTCCCTCTTTCAAAGACAGTCTTTTATTTAGGGATTGGTGATATCAAAGAAACAGAACAGCCAAGCCTTAGTAGCAAACCAGCACTTTCACTGGCAATTTAGGTGTGATCAACCCCATCACAAGTTTGGGGATAAATTCAAGGGGTTTACTTCAACTTTACCCACACAAACTTAGCAAAAACTGTTGGTTAGGTCACATTCAGCTCCTAGTTAAATGCTTCTACATCAACAACTGACCTTAATACTGAAACACAAGCCCAAAGGCAGACTGCAAAGCCTAATACGGATGGGATCAAGCAGCCTATGAATTCAATGACAAGAGGCACTGAGGACCTTGACAACCCACACCACCCACAAACACAGCCAACAAACTGTACCCAACATCAGAAGTGTTATTTCTTTATTCCAGATTTTTACAAAATCCATAATTTCCCAATTGGTACTTGCACAGGAAACAAGGTGGGAATGAAGCCTGCTCCCAATACACTTAGAAGAAGGAAATCCGGCCCACTGCTATTCTTTCATGGGTGGGTCCAGCTTAAAACTAAAACCTTAAGACTCCAATAAACTCGCCCAAAGGAGGACGGCAACCATTTTGAAAGCCTAGAGAAAAGCCATGGTTAACATAAATTATATTAATTTACATTTTGGCTCTTTTATGACAAATCATGCTAGTTAAAAAAAAAAAAAAAAAAAAAAAAAAAAAAAACAACACACACACACACAAAGAAAAATAAACAAAAAACAAAACCCAAACAAAATGTGGATGTCAAAACTGCATTGAAGCTGGGGTCTAGAGGAGCTAAAGGCTTGTACACAAGAGGCTCCAGTTATTCTGGGCACAGGGAATGAAGGTGCAGAGGGAAAAGGAAGAAGAAGGCCTTGAGGGGGCCCAACCTAAGGAGGCACTTCGGAGTACGCAGTGAAAAGTTTGTCAAGTTGGCATACTAGATGTTCAACCACTTTCTGAGAAAAACAAAACAAAAAGGAGCTGAACTTACTCCAGGTAAAACCCTCATTCACGCCGCACTGTAAGATGAAGCTCTCCTGCTGCACAGAAAAGCAGATAAGATACAGGCAAGAAGAAATGAGCTGTCCAACTTCTCTGTCTGACTGCTCAAGCACTCACAAGCCAAGTAGGAGCCAACTTTTTGTCCTGGGTTCAGCTGTAGCACTTGTTTTGCTCTTTCTTAGTAGCTGGTGCAGTGCTGTGTTTTCAGCTTTAACTTGAGAACAATGCTGATAACATACCAATGTTTCAGTTGATGCTAAGTAATGCCTACCCTGATGATCAAGGACTTTTTCAGTCTCATGCTGTGCCAGGGAGGAGGGGCACGGGAAGACGTGAGGAAGCAGAGATAGGACACCTGACCCAAACTACCCAAAGGGGTATTCCATAGCACAGCACGTCATGCCCAGTATATAAACTGGGGTGAGTTACCCAGAAGGCCCAGGTTTTAGTTTTATATTCTCTTCCCTTGTTATTTCCCTTATTATTATTACTGGTGGTAGCAGCAGTGGTTTTGTGTTATACCTTAGTTACTGGACTGTTCTTATCTGGTCCAGTGGGAGTTACATTCTTTCCATTCTCTTCCCCATCCCTAGGGGTGTGGGGTAAGGAAGAACGGGTGAGAGAGAGCAAGCAGCTGTTTGGGCTGGGCTTAAACCATGCCACCTGTTTACACCTATTACATTAGTTTGGTATTGGAGAAAACCAAAGAAAAGCAAAACAAAACAAGAAGAAACAAAAACTTAAAAATCTTAGCATGCCATAATAAATACACAATAGAAAACTAAAATAAAAACGGGATTTAATCCAGACATCAGCTTGAGTATCAAAAAATACACAGAAAACAATTCCAAAACCAAATTATAAACACCTTCAGAATACAAAGATAAAAAAGAGCCAACATCGCCTGTCAAGAAAAAGAATGTTTCAGCTCAGTTTGGTTTACTTGAAAGGGAGACTGCACAGTGGGTAAGGAGGAACTTACTCCTTAACCACTTACTAAATTTAAGATGTATGAATTTTTATTCTTAGCCTATTACCTGACATCTATGTATGCAAACAGTCTTCATGAAATGAAAAAACGGTGTTATCACATGAAAAAAATAATGGAAGTGTCTTGATCAGTATGTTTCTACAAATGACAGAATGTTTCAAGAAAACTTGCTATCCTAAGCCAAATCCATTAGAAGACTTGCCTTAATAATTTGTATGTAGAAATACAAAAGTGCACAAAATAAGTTGGGAAAGATTATACGCCCTTTTGGAGACATGAACAGAATACGGAAAGCTAATAAGAGGAAATTAAATACAGACAAATGTAGAGTACTATGCTCAGTAAGAAATCAAATACACAAATATGAAATGGGGAATAATTGGCTAGGCAGTATTGTAAAGAGAACCCAGAGGGCATGTGCACTGCAAAATGGATTATTTAAAAAACATTAAAAAAACAAACAAAACTAAGGGGGAAAGAAAAAAGATAAAACCAAACACCAACAGCAACAAAAAACAGGCAAGTGCTCCAGGGTGCATCAGCAACAATGTGTTATATAAAACACAAGTAGGATACATTATCTCAAAATAGGTAATTATTTTGCTTCTCCAGGTTGAACAAGCCCAGCTCTCTCAGCCTGTTTCTGTAAAAGCAAATAGCTGAAGCAACCTTTAGAAATGTAGTTTTGAGTCTGCTGTCTGTTTTTTTTTCCCCATATACTTGACATTGGAAAATGAGCTCAAAAGCCATCCAGGGTAGTTGGTTCATACTTACACACAGCACAACCTCGCAAGCCTGTTTCCCTTAGGGAAAGAGACCACAAATACACAATCGCATGATTCAGGGTGGTGTAATTGGGTAGAGCCACTTCATGATGACCTTTCCATGAACCCTCAGTGCAGAAAAGGGCACAGCCCACTGCGGTTCTCTGCCTGCCCAACTGCTCAAAACAGTTGCTTTTCAGACTTTTCTGCAAAAGCTTCCTTGGACACCAGCAAGAACACCAGCTGCATGATGGTTTTTCTCCATGAATATGCAGAAGCCACGCCTCGAGGCCTCCCAGCCGTGTTGGTTGGAATTAGGGCCACACTTGCTTTCTCCGTTGCTGGATGTACAAAGAGGACACAGAGGAGTGCTGATCCAGGTTGAACCGAAGCTTAAGTTTCTTTTCTGGTGTCTGCTCAACTGAGTCACGGACCCCACAGTCCACATGGTTTGAGTAGCTGTCAAGTAATACGCAGCTGTTGCATCATCTACTAACAGAACATCTTAGACAGCAAAAGGGTAGACCTTATAATAGTCTTCCAATACCTCAAGGGGGCTGACAGGAACCTGGAGAGGGGCTTTTGACAAGGGCCTGTAGGTACAGGACAAGGTGGAATGGCTTTACTCTGACAGAAGGGAGACTGAGATGAGCTCTTAGGCAGAAGTTCTTCCCTGTGAGGGTGGTGAGGCCCTGGCACAGGTTGCCCAGAGAAGTTGTGGCTGCCCCATCCCTGGCAGTGCCCAAGGCCAGGCTGGATGAGGCTTGGAGCAATCTTGTCTAGGGGAAGGTGCTCCTGCCTGTGGCAGGGGCTTGGAACAGGATGAGCTTTACAGTCCCTTCTATCCCAAACCAGTCTGGGATTCTGTGATTCTATGAAACACCAAAGCATGATCTCAAGAAGACAGATGTCACAGACTGTGCAGGGGATGAAACATTTTCTGCTCCTTATTTTACAGATGCCTGATGTGATAAAATGGCATCTCAGCCTTAGAATCAGTGGCAAAAAAAGACAGTGGAAGTTGTATGGACAGACCAGTGGTTTATGCAATGCCTCCCCCCCCCCAAAAAAAAAAAAAAAAAAAAAAAAAAGAAAAATCAGGACTACACAGCTCAAATTGGGCACCAAACAATCCGCAAATATTTTTGCCTTTCACCTTTCTAGCACCTTACTGCAATTTCCAGAACTGGCAGGCAGGCAGGAGTGGCTGATGCATATTTTTAAAGGTTTGTGAAACCAAACATGTTTTTCCTCCCAGAACAGCTGTATTATGAAACAGGGAGTCAGCCATAAGGCACATACCGCATGACAGCAAAATAGTGAATTATCAAATAGCTGCTCATTGTGAAAACAATGCTCTATTCTGCACAATAAAAACCACGAGTTTTCCCAGAGGGGAAAAAAAAAATAAATCAATGAACACGTGAATGAGGACAAAGTAAGAACAACACTTAGTATACATCCATATTTTCCAAGAGCACATCATTGAGAATTCAAGTACAGCACCCAGACACAGCACTCGAACACATACCAACACACAATTCCAGATGCTTTTGAATGGCAAATCCTACCCTTCCCCCCCAAAGCTTTGACATCTCATTTGAGTTACAGTTTTTAGGACTACCATACACCTCTCTGTCATTTCAGCCAAGTCAGTATTTCGTATGTGTTTGTAGGCTTTATCTTGAAGATAGATATTTTGCCTGTTGGTCTCACAGGTACTTACTGGCAGGAACAGTCATTTTCTAGTACCTGGAGGGACAGTATGGTCCTCCTAACACAACAAAAACCTTCCACTTACTGACCTGTTCCCCAGAAGGTATCTCTGTCTTGGCTCTGCTCTCTGCTTTGCACCAGGTCAATTTTCCTTGTCAAGATGGACCAGCTCCCACCCAAGCCTCTGATCACAGTGCCAGTCACCTTAGGGAGCAATTCTTTGTCTCCTCTCACCAGACCAGCCACTTCAACCCCTCTTCCTCCATCCTACCCTACTTCAAGAGCCAACCCCAGTTATCTCTACCCCTGGCAACTCAGGGCTGCAGGCTCCAACTCCTCATCATCGCGCAGTCCCAATTTTCCTCCCCAACCCACCCTCTGACCCTGGTGTTTGGTGAGTTCCCACCACAGGTGAAATATTCAATGATTACAGTTAGTTAGCCCTAAGCATATGCAAATTGATCTTTTTGAAAAGGCTAAATTCAGATGCTTCGTCATGCAAATGAAAAAAGACACATCCCTGGAATAAAATCCCTCATCCTTTTCAACCAGATTCCAAGCGTTTTCAAAGGGAAGGGCACTACTGGTCTTCCACAGCAGAAGTTATGAGAACTTCTAAAACACTGGAAAGCACACTTTTTTCTTTGCCCAATTCGCAAATCAATTCAAAACATTTCAAATGAACTTCTACACACAAAGAAATACATCAGCATAAGGCTTAAATATGTCATTATAAATTTTCCACTTAAGTTTGGCAAAGTTATGAAAATCTTGTTTAGCTACTTTACATTTGTGACATTATCATATGCCTATAATTGAAGCAAAATGAATTATTAATGTATACTGGTTTCTATTAATTATTCTCTCCTTCAGCAAGATTTAATTATCTCTTGGCCAAGCCTGAACCATGTTCACTGTAGTCAAGAGTGCATCTCCTGTACCCAGTGAGTCTAAGCAGGCTCTAGAGGTTCTTACTCTTCAGCATCAGAAATGCGCTTGGCACTACAGAGCCAAAGAAGACTGGAATCAGACACCTTGCAATGTTCATCATTAACAAAAAGCACAGGGGGCAAAAAAAATAATCAAACCTTCTGTGAGCAGAAAAATTACATAGAGGAAGCGATGCAGAAACTGATCATCTTTTCTTCCCTAGGTTCTTGTCAGTCCAATGAATTACCTGGATGTGCTTAACTGTATGGAAACACCAGTTTTGTATGACGGCACCCTCAGCAAGCTTGCTGACAAGATCAAGCTGTGTGGTGTGGTCAACACATTGGAAAGAAGGGATGGGATGCAGGGGGCCCTGGACAGGCTGGAGACACTGGGACCATGTGAACTTCACAGAGTTCCACAAGGCCAAGTGCAAGGTCCTGTCCCTGGGTCAGCTCAATCCCCAGCACAAACACAGGCTGAGGCAGACTGGATGCAGCAGCCCTGAGAAGGACTTGGGAGAAGCTCCCCGAGGTGGCTTCAGAGTCTGCCTGAGCCCAGAACCACCTCCTGTGCTCGGGGCTGCATCCCCAGAGCATGAGCAGCAGGTCAAGGGAGGGGATTCTCCCCCTCTGCTGTGCTCTCGGAAATCCCCCCTGCAGTCCTGATCCATCCTTGGGGCAACAACACAAAAGGGACATGGAGCTGCTGGAATGAGTCCAGAGGCCACGGAGATGCTGCGAGGGCTGGAGCAGGTCTGCTCTGGAGACATGCTGAGAGAGCTGGGCTTTATACTCTTTATATTTTTCTAAAACGAAAAAGGTGTCATGTTCACACTCACAGAGCAGTTCACTTACAACTTTTACACGTTTGACCTGATGAGTGGAATCCACAGAAAAATGTCACACCCAAATTTTCTAAAACAAGCCAGATTACTCCCAATTTTGTTTTCAAAAGGGAGAGGGGAGAAGAGGTCAATATATCCTTCACCACCTGAAACTTGAAAAAACAGCTCACCATTTCCCAAGGACAAGCAGTAAATTTATCATTGAAGACAACTAATTTTAATCAGTGTCTTATTTTTATGGAGCTTAGAAACATTACAGCAGAAATAGGTAGCCCAATTCATGCAATGCCTTTCCAAATCTGAAGGGAAAAAATACCCCAATCAACCAAAAAAACCCCATATCCTATACAAAACCACTAAAAAAAAAAAAAAAAAAAAAAAAAGGAAAAAACCCACCATCTCTAAAAATCCACAAATCTTCAACAGCCCTCGGAAATCTCAGTTTTCCTACACAGCAGTAGAATCAAATGAAGAAAGCATTGGTGGTTCTTTCTCTATTTACAGAGTAGTGTACTGGCATCAACAAGAAAATGACAAATTTTTTGTCAATTTACTCTGCTTTCCCGATTGGGAAGAGTAATTGATCAAGGCAGGCACTCATGCCACTCATATAAAGCAGCTCTGCATCTGAACAGACAACCACCCAAACCAGACTTGAGAAGAAACAACAAAGGAGATGTCTTTCTTCTTCAAAGCAGCAGAAAAGTGAAGAAGAAAAATGCCCAACGAACTGGCCAAGATCAAACTTTAGAAGACATTTACAACCACAGCTGTGTAAAAAAATGGAGCAAGAATAACACAACAGCAGCTACCAAGTGTTGTTACTTTCTCCATGTCCTCTCCCACACCAACCCGGAAACCAGTCAATAACCAACTCTAATTCTTGCTTTTATGTTGTTATGCATCCTCTTACACCAAAGTAAAATGCAGGTTCTAGTCACTCAGTTTTTGACCAAAACCCACATGGCCGGGTCTGAGCCCCAACAAGGTAAGGGCATCTTGGGAAAAAGACTACTTTAGAAGACTACTGAAAAATCAAGACAACTGAATACAAAACATGTCATCCCTTCAGAATTCAGTTTCCCTTGTATGTTCTTTTTAACTGTTTTTATACACATACTTTCTAACCTAAAACATTATTTATATTTGTAGATAGGAGTTCCGTTTGCAAATACAATCAGAATTGTTTAGGTTGGAAAAGACTTTTTTAAGACCATCAAGTGCAACCATTAACCTACCCTACATGATGCCTATGGAAGTCCTGTTTGAAAAGCTACATAAAATTTGTACAGTGTGTCTTTACTTCTCCCAGATTAAAAGTTTAGTTTCACCATTCAATGAAATGTCAACAGGTCCAAGCTCCTAATCTGATTTAATCCAACTTTAAGGAGTAAGGAAAAAATAAAAAACATTTAAAATAAATAAATAAATAAATAAAACAAAACAAAACAAAATTTGCTGCAAATAGATTAAAAACAGGATGCTTAGAAAAATTTTAGTATTTTTCCTTCTACAATGTAGATGAGCCTTATTTGAACCTGGCACAGCATGAGCTGCTGCTTAATACAACTTTCCTTTCCCTATCCTTTATGCAACAGGGATGGCATGAACCCAAAATTAAGCCACATCTGTTCCAGAACAGGAGAAGGGGCACAATATGAAAGATTTTTCTCTCTTATTCTTCTTCACAGCTCACAGGTACTGTGTGCCTTCATTTTCAGCCTTTTACTTACCTGTGCTGTACTGTGCTTCTCTGGCATAAAATTAGGTGGTTTTTTTTTTTTCCCCTGAATCCATCTATCTACACTTCACATGAGTCGTTAAGCTACATAATACAGATAATTTACCCCAAAGGTCAGGCAGGCAGGACAAAGGGAAAGACCATAAAACGAATGCCATCCTTGGAATTGAAAATTTGCCAAAGGCTACTGTAAATGCAAAACTTGTTAATTTTAATAGAAATTACATAACCTTAAAGGACATACATATTAAAGGCAGCATACAGCAAGATACCACACTGCAAACGTATCTGGCACAGGATCAGTCTGTAAAATACATCACATCCTTGATTACAAACAACATCTGAAGAACACACATCTTTTCCACACTTGATAAATACTCTTTTCACACCCTAGTCTCGTGACTAGCACACATCCCCATGGGAAAGAAATATGTTCCATGTAATTAGGCCGTCCAAACCCAAAGTAGTGGATTTTTATTTTATTTCATTAATTACTAGGTAGGGGGGTGTTATTTTATTTCCTTAATTATTACAAACGTATTTCAGATATCAGTTGCTGGAGACAGATTTTAGAAATTTAAAACTGTAAGGAGTCACGACAGAGTTAAGTTACATCTTCTGCTTTAAAATTTCCAAATTAAGCATAATTATAACTCCACTCTCCTTGATTAAGTACTTAATGTATCAATCAAACATATGTATTTTCTCCACAGTTTTCAATTTAATACCACCTCAAGCAGAAGTTAGAGCTGTATTTCTGTGGACATATTTAATTCAACAGCAACTTTTCTCAGAACAACAACTTGTGCATCACCTTGGGAGAAGCATCGCACAGCTGTGAAACAATGTCACAGGAAAGAGAAAGGAAAATGTAATCACAGCTTTTTGGACATCAGAAGGAAAGCGTAGGAAAATGGTAATGATGTGATCCCATTTACTACGAAGACTTTAAAAGATACAATAAAAAAAGAATCTGGAATCTAGTTTATAATGGCATTCCATAACATAAACCAAGTCTTCAGGCTTTTCTATTTTTCATTAAGGGAAAGGACGGCTGGGGAGGGGGGAGATGAGAGAGGAAGAGGGTGTTTCTAAATTCCCTGTTACGTTTATCCATCAGTAGATGCTGTAAGATCCGTCAAGTCCATGATTTAAGAACAAATCAGTGTTTTGCACAGAATAACCTATACTCGAGGAATTCACATTTCCAGCTGTTAGTTACAACGAGTGGGTGACAAAGCGTATTTAAATCGAATAGCACCATCTAGCAGGCCCCCATAACTTTACTCAGGAGGGCAGCTGCTGCTTGGCAGTAGGTCAGTTTGGCAGGCTTCTTGCCCTGAAAATTATTAAGCATTTTCATTCGGCATGAAGTATGATGTGCCTTATGGCACCAAGGACCCAAAAGAAAAATCAGCTACAACGAAGTAAGACTAAAGCCAGATTAAAGTTTCAGCTCTAGGACCGCAGCACAGTGTGTGCGGCCCGCGCTGGGAAGTTTTTGCCAAGCAAAATCAAAATAACGTGGTCTTCACCTGATGCAACACACAGCAGCCTTATGGATTCGTTTTATCTAGTCCCACACTGCGATCCCATTCTGCCCTTCAGGATCTTACCAAGTGTACTGACAAACACATGCAACTATGCAGCAATTATGCAGCACAAGAAAATGGCTTCAATCCGTAATTTCGAAAAACCAAATAAACAATGCTTCCACTAGCCACTTCAGCAATGATTCTAGAATTATTCGCCCACGGGGAGCAAGAAGTGCCACTAGTTGATTAGGTTTCAGCCCCCAAGTTGTGTCTCCCACTCCACCCCAACCATTAACACTGCATATCGGCACTGCCTGTCTTCCTCCACCTTTCCGTGGCAAAGTTAGGCGTGGAATTCCGTAACATAACATCACTTTAAAACCTCCTCCAGCATCACATAACATCACCTTAAAACCTCCTCCAGCATCCCCCTCTCCTGTAGCAACAGAGATGCCTAGCCTGCTGCTGTTCCGGGAAGCATGAATGCCATTCTCTAGAATTAAGAAGTGTCTAAAATACCGCAGAGAAAATAAATAAATAAACAAATAAATAAGAAAGAGAGAAAAGAGAAAAGAAAGAAAAGAAAAGAAAAGAAAAGAAAAGAAAAGAAAAGAAAAGAAAAGAAAAGAAAAGAAAAGAAAAGAAAAGAAAAGAAAAGAAAAGAAAAGAAAAGAAAAGAAAAGAAAAGAAAAGAAAAAAGAGAAAAGAAAAGCACTTTCAAGGCAAACAGCCCGATGGGGGAACTCCCCCGGAGCACTAAGCCCGGAGGTTACAGCCGCTCCGGGAGCAGCAATGCGGTGTGTGCTCAGGAGAGAGCATGTGGCCGGCGCCCTCCAGCTCCGGACTCTCCGCAGCCTCACTCCTTCCCCCGGCTGAACCCCGCTCGGTACACGTCCTCCCCGCCTCACGCGGGCTCTTCCTCCCCCTCCTCCCCGGCTACAGCAACGCCGAGAAGCCGCCGCTACAGCACAACTTGGCGAGACCGCCGTCCGCTCCTAAAAAACTCGCTTTCCTACCCAAATCTTTCGCGCTCGCCTCATACGCAGGGCACCACCGGCACGCAGCCGGGCAGCTTCCACAGGGAAGAAAACCGGCGGAGCCGTCGCGCGGTTAGCACGGAGGATTTTACCCACCGAGAACGCATTAAAGCATTAAATAAAATAATAAAGTACTTTCGCGGCTGCTTCGGTACCACCCGGGGTCCGGAGGGGAGGGAGAGGGTTGTGAGTGGAGCCCCGCCGCGCACCGGCACCCTAAAACCCGACTCCAACACCACACCGGGGGATGCCCAGCACCTTTGTTCGGCGGGGCGGGCGCCGGGGCGCGGCGTGTCCCCGTCTCTGTGTGTGCCTCACTCCTCCCGTGCGCCCGCAGAACAATGCGCCGCAGGGCTGAGCGGAAAAGTTGCGGGGCGGCGGAGTTGATAAGCCGCGGGACGACATCCCCCTTCCTCGCCAGTTCCCGTCCCCCCGTCCCCGGCTCTTTGTCACATACGTTGCCCCGGGGACGGGACCGCGCGGAGCGGGGACACGGGGGGACCAGAGGCGGAAGGACGGGGGGGGGGGGGGTCCGCCCGGTGCGTCCTCCCGCTCCGCACCGCCCGGCGGCGGGAAAGTTATTTGCTGCGTCCCTTGGGGCGGTACTCACTTCTCCCGGGCCTGACTGTCGGACGGGACGCTGCTGTTGCTCTTGCCTTTGCCGTACATGCCTGCGGAGAGCTCCGACTGTCACGCACCTGTCAACCCATCACAGCCTCCCCGGGAACAGCCCCGTCACCATGGAGACGCCGCCACACACACACCCCATTGGCCAGCCGGTCGCCCGGGCACGCCCCCCGCGAGGTGATTGACAGTAGGGGACCCGGACGGGCTGCTGGCTCCTCACCACCCCCACCCCTCCCACACTCGGCTCCTCCTCTCTCCCCCCCCTCGCGCTTTCCCGTCCCCGCGCAAGGGGGAATTAGAAACGGTTCTAGAAGGGTTTTAAACAAGCGGCTGTTCCCGGCAAGCGACACCCCGCCCGCCGCCGCTGCCGGCTGAGGGAGAGCAAGCCGGCGAGTGCCAAACTGCGGACCGGATTCCCGCGGCAACAGCGGCCCGCCCTCACCTCCCCGCCGCGTCCGCAACGCCAGCCCCGAAGCCCCCTCAGCGCCCGTAGCTGCCCCGCTCCTGCAGACCCCTCTTCAGCTGCTGCCGTCCCTCGGCCCCTCAGCGGGGACCCTAAGCCCCCCTTTCCCTCCGCGCCTGGAATCAAGCTCTTCCCTGTGGGGCACGGGAAGGCCAGGGGCGGCAGAGAACTCCCGGGACCAGGGGGCTGCACCCCTCCGAGACGTGTACCACAGCCCGCCGGAGCCTAGGCCTCCTGTGGCCTGCGGGCCTGGGAGGCTGGGGAGAAACGTTTCCGCAGCCGAAACTACGGGTTTTAGACACGATTAAAAGAAAGACAATTCCTCTAAAGAAAATTCAAGGATTTTTTTTTAATTTTTATTATTGTTGCTTTGAGGGTACATTGTGAATAATCCTGTGCTCCAGAGACATGATGGGAAGAGAGCAGCACCGGGACCATGCGTGGCCATCGATTTTATTAGACGTGCCCTGTCCCTGCATTTGACTTCCCAAAGTATCATTCCAAATTCTGCAGATGCTGATACCCGCTTCTCTTTACAAACCCATGACTTAATGTTGTAAACCTGCTCACGTGTGTAACCCGAGGGTGCTTTTAGTGTTTAATGTCAAGATCTCAGAGCACTTTTTTAGGTCATGCCAGGTTGTAAATACACCCCATCTCCCCATTGTACTGGCAGGCAAAGGTCACACAAAATTCGAAGGAGGGGAGCTGCACAATGCATAGACCACCAGCATCTGTTTAACATTGTTGGAGCCGCAGAGAGGGAAAAAAAAAAAAGGCAAAACAAAAACAAAAACAAACAAACAAAACCACACACACACACACACACAAACCCACATATATCCTCTGGATTTTGAGCTGCTAGAGCGAAGGGAATGGTTGGTGAGGTGGAATTGTTGTGGGGGGATTAAAAGGATATTAATGAGCAACTGGAACAAATTAGGGATGGAGTAGCAGATACAACAGAAAGGAGTGAGAGGCTGAAGGGTCTGAGGTGCTTGTAGCTGGTTGTGCAGGATGTGTGCAGAAGTAAATCAGGTGAAGCATACCACAACAAAAGCCATTTTGCGCCAAAGTTGGTTGGTTGTCCTGGGCTTTTGTCCCACTGTATTTTTATTGTTGTACTAACAGGTAGAGCATGGTTGGAGTGGTCTAGCTTTTGGGTCACTCCGTGGTGGCAGAGGCTCCTGCTTCCAAGCTATGTCAGGGGAACCAGAGGAAGAATTATGAGCAAGGTGGCTCGTTGTGGTAGGAGAAGGACATGCATGGAAAATGGCTGGAGAGAAGGATGCAATGGAAGGGTGGGAGAAGCTAACAGAGGAAATGAAGGAGGCGAAAATGACTGTGTGTGAGAACAAAAAAGCAGGGAAACAAAGTACAAGAACAGTGCATGGTAAATTTGGGTGATAAAAGGGGGGGAAAGACTAGGGAGGGAATCTGAGAAGGGCACATTAATGAGGCATGAACCAAAAGGAGGCATTTTGCCCTCATTTCTAGGTCTTACATGTCTTGTGCCTCGGAGTTCAGGTGGAGGCTAGCTGTATGACCGATTGCAATCGGTGTGAATAGGGGTGGCAGAAAATGGTACAAAGAAAGAAACACAGAGAAAGAATCAGGGCAAAGAACAGAAAAGGACTTGGGTTGTAGGTAAAATATAGAAAGAATAAAAAACAAGAGTTGCTGAGGGAAGGAGAAGAGTGAACCGTGGATATCCTTGGCAAACACACAAAGGTAGTTGACACTTTGGCACAGGATCATATTAGTCCAGAATACAGTTTTCATCTAACTATTTGCTTGGAAGAGCAGTTATCATCCCATCAGAGACGTTAACAACTCCCTGTTCAAGTCTCCCACCCGTCAGCCGCGGTATCAGCAGGGCTTTCACATGAAAATGGTAGCAATGGCCAAATGGCTTCTGGGCAAGGCATCCTTTTCATCTTCTGTCTTCATTCCCCCCCCCCCCCCCCCCCCCCCCCCCCGTTCTCTTTACCACGATTGTTTTGGTCGATTTGTTTTGTGGTTTGAAGGGTGGGGGTTATTTTGGGAAGCAGGGCCATCAGTGTTGTGTTGGCCTTGTACAGGGAAAAATTCTGTTCTGGAGAAGGACACTGTTGAGGTGTTTCCTAAAAATGTGCTGATGGGATTGCTGTAATGTTCTCTGGATATGCATTCCATGGCAAGTCTTCCACAGCTGAAAATCCTTTGTTCCCGTTTTTTCATGTGATTTATTTGCATTCTTATGATTTACTTTGGTCAGAAGGACTGCGAGTGCCTTGAATGTTCATAGATCGAATGGTGATTTGGAAGAGAGTGGAATGAACTTTTGGAGGGTAGGGATGGGCACTCAGATATGGGCAGGATGGTTCTGTTCCCAGTAACAGTGTTAAAACCTACTCTCTTTATGGGTATGGTTCCTGAGCTACCATTAACATTCAGGTGATGATTTTGTAATTTTGCTTAGAGATCCTTTGGAGGAAAATGCTGGTACTTATTTATTATGCATATGAAAAATAGAGCACAAAAGGAATAAGGTGCTCATAGGACCCTGCTGTAGATCTGCCAGGCTAATATTACAGCTGCCTTTGCAGGAATGCTGTCTTGGTGTATTATCTATCAGCACCACACGAACAAAATATTATCACATGGGTACAAAAGTTTGCTTTGTAAGCAGGTAAATCAGCATGAAAACATCCAAATACGAAGTTTTATCTGTCCTTAATTCTTTCTTTAAGTGTTCATGCGTGTATGAATGTCTGTATCTTTGCCCTTGTGCCAATCATTTTGAGCACAAACACTGCTGGTAGCAGCAGCAGTTGTATCTCACAAGGCCAACACTGTAATTAATTAGATTTGAGGCATAAATACTGAGAAAAATTTAAGTTTCTAATATCAGAAATGAAGATCCAGTCTTTGTTCAAAAAGGGATGAGGGGTGGCAGTAGTTTAAAGCTTCTCAGTCTGACACTGAAAGGAATTCACAATGTATTTTTAGAGTGTTATAAAAATCTCTTACATAATGCTCATTAATTCTTAGGTTTTAGGGAAGAGCACTGGGCTTTGTGTATAAGAGTGTTGACCAGCTAAGCCACTGAAAGGGGCTGGTTTGGGCTGGATTTTTTTAATTTTTTTTTTTCTTTTAACTTCTTGGATACAAAAAGCTGCAATTACTCAGTTATTATGGGGGTTTGCTTTTGTTTGGGCGTGTATGAATATTTTTCTGGAAACTGTGTCTTATTTTTGGAAGTCTTTATCATTTTAAAACATATGTTATATCACCCTGTCTGAGATATAGGATAGCCACGAACTGGGTGGGGTTTTCTTTTTTCCCCCTCCCTTTTACTGCAGCTAGTTGCGTTATGGATTAACGTTTAGGAATGTCTGCAGTGAAACATTATTTGTGTAGCTGTGTAAGACTTACTTAAGCAATTTAACTTATATTACAGAATCATGACTTTCCTCATAGTAATGTATGCAATTACTATATAGTTCTGCCCATCCTGTTGATTTTCAAAATCATCTATTAATCTTAACTGCCAGGTCCTCACACAGCTCTTAACAAAGTGCTATTCAGGAAATTAAACCAGTTAAATGGTACTCCCTAATTTTAATTCTAGTTATATGTAGTTATCGTTCTGTAGCTGGAAGGATTTTTTTTTTTTTTTTTTTTTTTTACAAGATAGCATGGGAAAGAGACACCTTTGTTTGGTCTTTTTCAACAGACACGTGACCAAGGCAGCTTTGAAGCCTTTCTGAAGAACCCTTCTTGCTTCTGTAGGATGTTAAATCTTTCTGTGAAGTTTCCAACTCTGCACTTTATTCTACAGACTTTCACTCCTGTGCCATACCAATAAGTAAGAATTGCTCAGGTGAGTGCAGTGAGTCCTAGTTGTTACTGGAGAATCTACATGGGTGACAAGTGCAAAACAAAAGCTTCCTTTGTACTTTCTTTTCCAGTTGGGAGAAAATGAAAGTAATTACAGCTCAATGGCAAGGAGGGAGGATCCTTATAGGTCCTTTCTGATTTGAGATATCCCATGAATTCTATGGTTCTGAGGTTCAAACAAAGGCTTACCAATAACCCGTTTGTCAGCCAGGAGTCCTGCCAGCAAGGGCTCTCTCTTTCCCTCTGTGATACCTTGTTTCTGCAATTCTCCTGGAAGGAGTCTCTGACACCACGGAGAGCCAGCACTGCTCTGCAGTGTTTGGCTGCCTGCATTTGCTAAAGGATACTTGTCCTGTGAGATGCAGAGCAGCTCACTGAAGGGAGCTGGGGACACCTTGCAGCTGGGATTTTTAGGATAGGGAAGAGGCACTGCTGTTCTCTGAGACCAGCTGGAAGAATTTGCAATCTGCTACAGTTCCTGCAGTAACAGAGTATGTCCTTGCTTTCTCACTGTCATTCTCCCATGAAACCTAAGTTATGGCCCTAGTTCCCACTTGCACTTTCTTTTTTCCCAGCAAGAACCACAATTTCCTTCTGTCTGTGGAGAGGAAGCAAGAATGCTTTGCAGCCTCCTGTCACCCATTTCATCCACTAAGGAAACAGGGAGAAGCTGAATATATTCAGCTTATAAATAGTACTTGGTAAGACACTAAGTCTTTCTTTAGCTTATTGCTCTCATTGGTAATATGTTTGCTCACACTTTTAACTACTCTGGCTTCCAGTCTGTGTACACATGCAATTCAGAGTGTCAGAAATCATCTGTAAAGGGCACACAGTGACACACAGTCTGAGGCTTAGTTCATACAATGGAAAAAAACACGTTTATAAGTAATGGTTTTCTCTGTATTAAGTCTAACTATTTCATTCTCTGGTATCTTATGTGGTTTCAGGTCTCCTTGATACTATTTCCAACAAAGAGGCTTTCACAACGTCTTACTTGCTAGTTCTCACACACAGAAGCTCATGTGCTGGCTAAAGGTTGAACTCATGTTGCATTTCATGTAAAAAAGCCCAGACACAGTCTCCCTCTTCTCCCCAGCCATGTATTTTCACTTACAGAACTGGAATTGCTACTCTTCCTTTTGTCAGATTTGCTTGATAATTGGGTAAGAGGTTAAAATTATGACTGACATACAAATAAATGCAGCATGTGGGATTGCCCTTATTTCTTTGGTTGGCATGCTAAAACTGGTCATTTTTAACTGTCTGACTGAAACTATATGTTACCAGACAACCCAGCCTGTGGAAAAAAAAAAAAATTAAAAAGCCTCAATTATTAATCATTTGAAGGATAGCTAAAAGTCATTATTGCTGGTTCAGTGATATGTCACATCAGGAATGTGATTCTTCTTGGTGTGTGTACCAATAACTTGAAGAAAAACAGCTTGAAAACTGGAGATACAGGTGGATGTGAGGCCAAATTAGACCCCGATCCTACACAAAACTCCACATGGGTGGATTGATCTTCCTTGGCAGTTTTAGCATTTAGTGCTATGCTAAAACAAAAAAAAAAAAAACAAACAAACAAACAAACAAAAAAAAAAAAACAACAAAACAAAACAACAACCCACACAAATCACATTAGCAGAGTCAAAATTGCGTTAATTTTCAGGGTCACCCCACTCAGCAGTATGTTACAGAAAAAGGATGAACCCAGTATGGAGTTGCTGATAATTCCTGAGCTGGTTTGACATATGAAGAATGCTGTTGACTTCAGCAGGCTTATTTAACACATTTGTTTCTTTTGGGTTTAGGATTAGTAAAAAAAGTAATTTTGTGAGCCTATACTGATAAAGTTGCCTATGTGGACTGTAGGCCTGGAGTTGCAAGACTTGGGTTGCGCAGATAGAGTGGCAGAAAGACTTCAGCTTTAGCCAGCAGTTAACTGTGATTGGGGTAAATAACCTCTTCAGAGCTACTCTCAGGACTTTTAAATTTATTAAATTCTGTTCAGGGAAAAAAATAAAAAGATTCCCAAAGCAAGCAGTAACACTCAAGGTAAAGATCTGGGAAAATAAATGGCCAAAGCTGTCACACTGTGACAGCTCTGGAAAACCTTTACACAGTTTTATAAAGCAAACACATCTGATGTTCTATTCTCTGGGTAGGTCTTTACATTAGAAGTTCATACTTAACACAAAAGGTGAGTAAAAACGGTTCTCTTGCTCCGCATGATTGCTGAGCACATATTGGTGAATTAAGTATCATTCCAGTGGTGTACTGTATCAGTCAGGCTCTATCAACACAATCAGATGTACAGCAGTTTTGTGGAACTTTTCTGCTGCCTTTGATGTGTATAACTGAGGAGAGGTGGAGATCTTTTCAACCTGTGCTGTGGGCTTAATATTCAAAGGAGCTACTTTCTCTGGATCCCAAGAATTGTAGAAAATAAAATGAAAATAAATTTCTGACGGTTTGCTCTTGTTTTCAAGAAGTATGAAACATTCCAGTGGACTGATAGCTAAGTGTTATTTCATTTGCTTTCAAAACCAATACTTGAGCTTCTTCTAGTTTTTATGAACTATTTGAGGTTTTCATGTTTGGCTAGGAATAGATATATTGAGAACTGTTCTCGGTGGATAAAGAACTGGCTGGATGGCCGCACACAAAGAGTAGTGCTCAATGGCTCAATGTCCAGCTGGAGACCAGTAACGAGTGGTGTCCCCCAGGGATCGGTGTTGGGGGCGGTCATGTTCAACATCTTCGTGGGTGACATGGACAGTGGGATTGAGGGCACCCTCAGCAAGTTTGCCAATGACACCAAGCTGTGTGGTTCGGTTGATACATTGGAGGGAAGGAATGCCATCCAGAGGGACCTTGACACGTTTGTGAGGTGGGCTGATGCCAACCTGATGAAGTTTAACCATGCCAAGTGCAAGGTCCTCCACCTGGGTCGGAGCAATCCCAGGCACAGCTACAGGTTGGGCAGGGAGGAGATTGAGAGCAGCCCTACGGAGAAGGACTTGGGGGTGTTGGTCGATGAGAAAATGAACATGAGCCGGCAGTGTGCGCTTGCAGCCCAGAAAGCCAACTGTATCCTGGGCTGCATCAAAAGGAGTGTGACCAGCAGGTCGAGGGAGGTGATCCTGCCCCTCTACTCTGCTCTCGTGAGACCTCACTTGGAGTATTGTGTGCAGTTCTGGTGTCCTCAACATAAAAAGGACATGGAACTGTTGGAACAAGTGCAGAGGAGGGCCACGAGGATGATCAGGGGACTGGAGCACCTCCCATATGAAGATAGGCTGAGAAAATTGGGGCTGTTCAGCCTGCGGAAGAGAAGGCTGCGTGGAGACTTCATAGCAGCCTTTCAGTACCTGAAGGGGGCCTATAGGGATGCTGCGGAGGGACTCTTCATAAGGGACTGTGGTGAGAGGACAAGGGGTAACGGGTTCAAACTTAAAACAGGGGGAGTTTAGATTGGATATGAGGAAGAAATTCTTTACTGTAAGGGTGGTGAGACACTGGAATGGGCTGCCCAGGGAAGTTGTGAATGCTCCCTAGCTTGTGGTGTTCAAGGTGGGGTTGGACATAGCCTTGGATGGCATGGTTTAGTGGGAGGTGTCCCTGTGCATGGCAGGGGGGTTGGAACTAGATGGTCTTAAGGTCCTTTCCAACCCTAACTATTCTATGATTCTATGAAAATTTCACCATTTTGGCCCCGGCACCCAAGGAGAGGATGGTGATAATTAAAAAAACATACCAAATCAAAGTTTTATGGGATCTGACTGATTAGCAGCTGGCCAATAGCAGTGTTGAAAATAAGAAAGGAAACCACACTTACTAATAATCATTCATTAATTTCTACTTATATATGTTATGTTTCTTTTAAACATACAAGAGATCACAGGTTCATAAAGAAAAAAAAATTACAGGAATATAACTCACAGAACCATTCCAAAATTCCAGCATAATAACAAGGAAAATTGATTTTAAGTGCTTGATAGTGTATGGAGCCATAAAAAGTAAGATAATGCTGCTTGTTCTCACACAGGCTTTCACTGAACCAAGAGTAGATGGAACTTTCTGGGTTTCAAGCGATACACAGTGCAGCAATTAGTTTGCCCGTATCCTTTGGTTTTTCATCAGTAACTGGGAGATACTAAGAACTACACAAAATTCAGTCCCTGTTACAACTGTTACAGGCATGATTACACCAGAGGGACCCAATTACAACTTTTTAATTCAGGGTTCTTTATAGGTAAAGCAGGGGTATAGGCAGTGTCACAGCACTGAGTGTGCACTCGTTTGGGAGGGAAGCCCTTTGACTCTAAATGTCTTCTTTGGTAATAGTGCTGGGGGATCGTGAAGATAATTTGCTACTTAGATTCATCTTTGGTTCAGTATCTCTTGGTTACTATTCTGAATAGGTAAAAAATTAAAATGCAAGCATTCTCTGTAATGTTAACATGTGTATATTGTTTTAGAGATTTGGTTTGGGTTTGTGCAGCAGATTGTTTTGTGAGACAAACCCCTTCATAAAACCAGAATATTTTACTTGTATTCTTTGGCATTTCCATTTATAAGAGCTACTCATGTTTACACACACACACACATGATATTGTTCATGAGTATTGTTCATCTGGTAAGGAAGAAATAAAAAAAGAAATTGATACCAGTCTGCATATGTGTTCAAAAGCTTAGTGAATTCTTCAGGCTCTGCTGTGGATCAAATTTCACGAATCTGCAGTAAAAAAAATAATCCTTTTTTACCTTGTCTTTGAGTGTTCTGGGGTGGGTTTGTAAGGTTTGAATTACTAGGCAATTACCAAGAAGCCTCATTTTCATGAGCCTGCAGCTGGGAAATGGACAGTTTAATATTGATGGAAAGAACAAACTCTCCTTTTCTCTTCTTTCCCTTTTCTTCTCTACACTTCTGATTCATCATTTTCTTCTCTAAGGTCCCTCTCCTGAAATCGCCTTTGTGGAAGTCCAAAATGAACTGAAAAACAAGAGTACAGCCCAGTTTTTCAAAATCCCATTTATTGACTTCAGTGAGTGTCATATGACACAAAGTTACAAATATTCAAGAAAGAAAAATCAAATTCATAGACATATATGCAATGATTATTCAACTAAGAAACTGATTTTACATGAATCTGCAGGCTTTCAGTCTGAAATACTTATGGAATACTCTGCCATAGCCATGCCCTGGGAAAGTATGGAAATAATCAGTTCTGGTTTCTAAAAGAAGGAAAATATTAAACCTTTATTGAATATGAATAGACACAAAGATTGAACCCTAGTAGAAGTAAACAGTAGCACAGCGTCTGTAGTATGGTGTAGACATATGTAGGCATGTAGACACTTCTGCTGTCTGCCCAGCATAAATATCTTTAAAGATGCCATCATTTAATGGTGTTATAGAATCATAGAATAGTTAGGGTTGGAAAGGACCTTAAGATCATCTAGTTCCAACCCCCCTACCATGGCCAGGGACACCTCCCACTAAACCATGCCATCCAAGGCTATGTCCAACCCCACCTTGAACACCACCAGAGATGGAGCATTCACAACTTCCCTGGACAACCCATTCCAGGGCCTCACCACCCTTACAGTAAAGAATTTCTTCCTCATATCCCATCTAAACTTCCCCTGTTTAAGTTTAAACCCATTACCCCTTGTCCTCTCACCACAGTCCCTAATGAAGAGTCCCTCCCCAGCATCCCTATAGGCCCCCTTCAGATACTGGAAGGCTGCTAGGAGGTCTCCACGCAGCCTTCTCTTCTGCAGGCTGAACAGCCCCAACTTGCTCAGCCTATCGTCATACGGGAAGTGCTCCAGTCCCCTGATCATCCTCGTGGCCCTCCTCTGCACTTGTTCCAACAGTTCCATGTCCTTTTTATGTTGAGGACACCAGAACTGCACACAATACTCCAAGTGAGGTCTCACGAGAGCAGAGTAGAGGGGCAGGATCACCTCCCTCGACCTGCTGGTCACACTCCTTTTGATGCAGCCCAGGATACAGTTGGCTTTCTGGGCTGCAAGCACACACTGCCGGCTCATGTTCATTTTCTCATCGACCAACACCCCCAAGTCCTTCTCCGTAGGGCTGCTCTCAATCTCCTCCCTGCCCAATCTGTAGCTGTGCCTGGGATTGCTCCGACCCAGGTGGAGGACCTTGCACTTGGCATGGTTAAACTTCATCAGGTTGGCATCAGCCCACCTCACAAACGTGTCAAGGTCCCTCTGGATGGCATTCCTTCCCTCCAATGTATCAACCGACCCACACAGCTTGGTGTCATTGGCAAACTTGCTGAGGGTGCCCTCAATCCCACTGTCCATGTCACCCGCAAAGATGTTGAACAAGACAGGTACCAACACCGACCCCTGAGGAACACCACTCATTACTGGTCCCCAGCTGGACATTGAGCCATTAAGCACAACCCTTTGTGTGCAGCCATCCAGCCGGTTCTTTATCCACTGAGTGGTCCACCTATCAAATTGATGTCTCTCCAACTTAGAGGCAAGGATGTCATGGGAGACAGTGTCAAACGCTTTGCACAAGTCCAGGTAGATGACATCAACCGCTCTGCCCCTGTCCATCAGTTCCGTAGCCCCTTCATAGAAGGTCACCAGATTGGTCAGGCAGGATTTCCCCTTAGTGAAGCCATGCTGGCTGTCACCAAGCACCTTGTTGGTTTTCATGTGCCTCAGCATGCCTTCCAGGAGAATCCGCTCCAAGATTTTGCCAGACACAGAGGTGAGACTGACTGGTCTGTAATTCCCCGGGTCATCCATTTTCCCCTTCTTAAAAATGGGGGTTATATTTCCCTGTTTCCAGTCATCGGGAACTTCACCTGACTGCCATAATTTTTCAAATATGATGGACAGTGGCTTAGCAGCTTCATTTGCCAGCTCCTTCAGGACCCACGGTTGGATTTCATCCGGTCCCATGGACTTGTATACGTTCAGGTTCCTAAGATGGTCTCCTACAGTGGGCCCAGAGTCTTCATTCTCACTGTCCCTGCGTCTGCCTTCCAAGCCTTGGGTGGTGTGGTCAGAGCATTTGCCAGTGAAAACTGAGGCAAAGAAGTCATTAAGAACCTCAGCCTTCTCTAAATCCAGGGTAGCCAGTTCTCCCGATAGCTTCTGGAGAGGGCCCACATTGTCCCTAACCTGTCTTTTATTTGCAATGTACTTATAGAATCCCTTCCTGTTATCCCTTAATCTAAAAAATTTTCATGTGCTGAACTTCTGCAATTAACTTCAAGTTCTTGCTCAACTTGCTTGAAAGGGCCAGAATGGATCTAGTAGTGAACAGCTGTGGAAGGTGTGTTATCCAGAAACCTTCCTATGATGGAGATACGGAACCGATGGACAGGGATAGAGCAGTGGATGTCATCTACCTGGACTTGTGCAAAGCGTTTCATGCTGTCCCACACAACATCCTTGTCTCTACGTTAGAGAGACATCAATTTGATAGGTGGACCACTCAGTGGATAAAGAACCGGCTGGATGGCTGCACACAAAGGGTTGTGCTCAATGGCTCAATGTCCAGCTGGGGACCAGTAACGAGTGGCGTTCCTCAGGGATCGGTGTTGGTACCTGTCTTGTTCAACATCTTTGCGGGTGACATGGACAGTGGGATTGAGTGCGCCCTCAGCAAGTTTGCCAATGACACCAAGCTGTGTGGGTCGGTTGATATGCTGGAGGGAAGGAATGCCATCCAGAGGGACCTTGACACGTTTGTGAGGTGGGCTGATGCCAACCTGATGAAGTTTAACCATGCCAAGTGCAAGGTCCTCCACCTGGGTCGGAGCAATCCCAGGCACAGCTACAGGTTGGGCAGGGAAGAGAATCAGAGCAGCCCTGCAGAGAAGGACTTGGGGGTGTTGGTCGATGAAAAAATGAACATGAGCCGGCAGTGTGCGCTTGCAGCCCAGAAGGCCAACCGTATCCTGGGCTGCATCAAAAGGAGTGTGACCAGCAGGTCGAGGGAGGTGATCCTGCCCCTCTACTCTGCTCTCGTGAGACCTCACTTGGAGTATTGTGTGCAGTTCTGGTGTCCTCAAGATAAAAAGGACATGGAACTGTTAGAACAAGTGCAGAGGAGGGCCACGAGGATGATCAGGGGACTGGAGCACTTCCCGTATGACGATAGGCTGAGCAAGTTGGGGCTGTTCAGCCTGCAGAAGAGAAGGCTGCGTGGAGACCTCCTAGCAGCCTTCCAATATCTGAAGGGGGCCTATAGGGATGCTGCGGAGGGACTCTTCATTAGGGACTGTGGTGAGAGGACAAGGGGTAACGGATTCACACTTAAACAGGGGAAGTTTAGATTGGATGTGAGGAAGAAATTCTTTACTGTGAGGGTGGTGAGGCCCTGGAATGTGTTGTCCAGGGAAGTTGTGAATGCTTCATCCCTGGCGGCGTTCAAGGTGGGGGTTGGACAGAGCCTTGGATGGCATGGTTTAGTGGGAGGTGTCCCTGTCCATGGCAGGGGGGTTGGAACTAGATGATCTTAAGGTCCTTTCCAACCCTAACTATTCTATGATTCTATGATTCTATGACTCTATGACATGTTCTTTCTTATTTAAGCCAACTGCTAGAAATCCACAGTGATGAGTGAGGAAGGACAAACCCAGTGCAGAGTCTCCAGGGACTGATAGGTCTAAGGCGAGCATAAAATTAACCCTCTTCAGGCTTTCTAGTCCAAAGGAACTCTTTGCACGCAAAGGGATGTGAGATCCTGTTTGGAGACTACAGAAGTCACGGGACTGGACTGAACTGAGAGGTCCAACAGGTTTCCCGCTTCTCCATTTTTGGATATAAATGGCATATTTGAATAAAAACCTTTGCCGATGACTTCTCTGCTGGTTTCTTGAGTTATACTTCCCCGTGTCTAAGTCTGATGGGAGCTGAACTCAACAAGCTTCTCTGACCTCTTGCTTTGGCCTGTGAGAGATTTGTTTATGCAGGCAAACTGGTTCTCATGGTTGAAGCCACTCGCTTTCTCCCTATGTGGTCTTTCTGTCCAATGAAGGGTGGTACTGTGGGTCTGTAAGAAGCATCATGTCGCGGTCTGAGCAGCTGGAAATGGGGAGGTTACAAAATGAAATCCTGAACAAGGGAATAGAGATGCCCTAGAGCTGTATTAGAAATAGTGATTTCTCCCATCTGTTCACTCCTCTTAAGTTCTCCACATACTTAGTGCTGGTACTCTGGCTGGCATGGTAGTGTCCTGGGATATCTGAATTTAAGGGGAATTGTGCTTTTTAAAAGATACATCTTTTATTGTTTTTCATACCCAAGGTCAAAAATGGCCCAGATTTATGATGCTTACCTGACTTGTGGTGGCCTTTTTCCCCTGGTGATTTGAAAGTGGACTTGAGAAGCAGAGATGTTTTAATTTCTTCGATTTCTTTTTATTTTTCTTTCTTTTTTTTTTCCCCCTCTTCATTCTCTTCCGCACTTAAAAGAATCCCACAAATACCTAAAACATTCTTTCAGCAGCATGAGATATGTGCACACTAGTACATCTCAATGTATAGATTTTAGCAAGAAAGGAAGACGTGCATTTTTTATATAACTGTTGCCATTACACAAGAGTGCCGGATAGGAAGGCAGCTCTTAAGAACTTCTCGCTGGCCTGGAAGGGTATCATGTCTGATTAGGACAAGTTACTTAATTCCACACATTGGTAAACAAACAGGGATGTGGAAGGGCATGTATATGAAAGAGGAGGACTTTTTAATCTCGCAAGCTGGCCTCAGGGGTTTTGGTTCAGAAACAGACAGGAGTTATATAGAATTCCCATAATACAGCTGGTGCCCCCATAACTGTGTTGGCTATAATAGGATTTTTTACTGTGCTAGGAATGAAATATTGGGCTCTCATTGTTACCTTTCCTTGTGCAGCTGTAAAGAATTTATTTGTGAGTTTTACAATATCCAGAGGTGGTTCCTTTGTACCCTTTTTCAATAAAGTTAAAATGCCAAAAGTTTTTTTAGTTTCTTATTACTCTCTTTCCCCGGTACAAAGGCCTTGTAGCAATCCTGAGACTGACGCATCTGTCCTATCGTGAACCTTTTCTGAAAGAGACCATTTCAATTTCCCTGCATAGATGGTCCTTCTAATGCCATTTTTAGTTAGCCCCAATATTGAGTATTTTCCAGCATCTTGAGTTCAAGGAGCTCACGCCAGACTAGCAAGACTTTTATTAATGGTTCTGAAGAGTTATGTTATTTTGTCAATTCTTGACAAGACCCTGGGTCACACCTCGGATTTTAGGCATTCTGTGTTCAGTGTATTGAAATTTCTTGTGAGCCTGAAGTGTCCCACCTTAGAATGGAAAAGATGTCATACATGAATGTGGGGATAAAAACATTTCACTAGGAGAAGATACCTCAGTCACCCAGAATACAAAGGAATTGGGGAGCCATTTCATTGCCACGTGCCAGCTTGCTCTCTCACCTCTCTTTGGTGAGACTACTGATCTTTAAAGAGTTTGGCCCTGGTTTATCATTGCCTTAAGTGGAAGCAGGAGGAGGCACTTACTGTGACTTCCCAAATACTCCACTTTCCATCATCAGTCAGTGGCGGCTCATGAGAATCGTTCTGGATTTGATACTGCTGTTTGAGCGTATTCCATCCTGACAGACATAGTCCTTTTTCAAAAAAATCTGCCAATATTAAAGGTAACTTTCATGTTAATGGAAATGGCAACTAGCAAAGAAATACACAATAATAAAAAGAGTCCATTTTAGGTTATATTTCTTTTTCTCCCTGCATCCTGATTCCTTAAAAATCAATTTAATCAATGTTAAGAAATACACCTTTTTTTCCACTGAGACTTTTTTTTTGCTGTCTTTTATGAATCCCCTTTCACCTCTGTAGGTGCTTGTCATGTCTAGGGAAACAGTAAATTTTAAATTCAGATGCAGCAGGTCTGATGATGTTGTCTATTCATAAGTGAGTTTCCCCTTGAAACAGGGATGAACCAAGCATTGCTGCTAAGGAGTGACGAAATAACAAACTCCAAATTTCTGGAAGGACATGAGGGAAACTGTGAAGAAAATTTTTCTCTTAACCTCTTATAGTGAATCTACCACGCATACAAGTATCTTCAACAGCTGTTACCCAACAATCTCCTTCTCATTCAAGAAGTACTTGGACAGATGGAAATCAAAACAGTAGGGGACTAATAAACTGTTTCAAGGTTCCCAAATTAGGTCTGCTTAAAAATAAAAAATGGATTTATAAATGCCAGCATCCAATCAGAGTGTTGCCACTGATTTCCATGGTTCTGGCGGTATCTGGCTCCTAACACAAATACAAATGTCATGATTTGTTTTCCATCCTCTCTGATGTCAATGTAAACAGTATTTTGGATGGATTTGGATATTTCTCTGCATGAATATGAAGCCTAACTCAACAGTATTGTGTTAGTTTATGAGAAGCAGAAGGGGAATGTGACAAATTTAGTGACATTGTCCAAGCTATCTGAAACACAGAAAATGTCTTACATAATGAAAAGCATATTAGAGTTTAAAACATATTATATATTAATTGTCTAAGTGTATATTGGAAGCCAACTCCCTCAAGATTTGAGCTGAAAATGACCAAGCCAAAGCAAAAGACATAGAAATAGTCAACATGATTTATACAATTCACTATCTAAATCTTCCGAAACTATTAGAATGTTTCTTGATGATACTGTCTTTTCTCTCAAGATGCATGAGGGAAGTCAGTTCCTGTAGGGTCGAGTGCAATACTCTGAGAAGGCAAGATTCACCCATTCTTTCCTATTCTTTTAAGAATAATCTGATGCATTTTTCCCTGAATATATATCTGTATCTTTGCTCTTGTCTTGCAATTATTTGAATTCAGTCAACGGCATTTCCCAAGGAAGTCTTACATTCAGACCCACATTAGCAATAGAGTGTCTGTACAACTTACAAACTATTAATAGAATTTGACAGAAGGTCCTTAAGCCCATTTTTTAACTGAATTACTGGAAAATTTTCAGGAGTTATTTTTCAGGAGCAGGTAAGGCAAACAGATGAATGATAAGTGGGTTTCATATATAAATCCTGCCTGGTTTGCTCTTCCAGGTGCTGCACTTGGTTTGAGAATGCAGGGGTCAGTGTGCCTCACAAGGGATGCTCTAGCATACCACAGGCAGCGTACATGCCTGTAGGCCTGGCTCTTGATTTTGAAGTCTGATCACTCTGTGCTCAGCTAACAACATTGTTTACCACAAAAGGTTCAGCAAAAACTACTGCTAAAATTGCGCAGTGTTCAATTGTGTTTCTCAAAATTAATTTCCAGGCTGAGTAGCTGCCTGCTTTGAGGAGGTTTATGGTAGGTAGACGGCCACAAGTTGCCCAAGACCTCGCCAAGACAAGATGACCAAGACCTATTCTAAGCAACACATTTTAGAATATGTAGTTGCTTAGGCACATTATTATTATTCTAAATGCCTTGAAGTTGTGTTCTCACTCTTTGTCACCATAGAAATAATTACACAATTACTTACCAGTTTTTCTAAAGAAGGACTGATTGTGTATCTCAGTACAGATACAATGGCTCTCCAAGGTATTAAGGAATTACTTGACTGAAAATAAGATACCGTCTCTTCACTATGCAGGACCTCACAGGAAAGGAGCAGCTGCCAACCAGGCTGACCAAACACATTTGAGGCTATTGGGTGAGGAGAAGCTCCCCATGACCTGGCTTCAGTGTGTGCTTGAGCCCATGCGCTGGGCTGCGCCCCCAGAGCGTGAGCAGCAGGTCGAGGGAGGGGATTCTCCCCCTCTGCTGCGCTCTGGGGAGACCCCCCCCCCCTTCAGTTCTGTGTCCAGCTCTGGGGCAGCACAACACAAGAGGGATGTGGAGCTGTTGCAGTGAGTTCAGAGGAGGTCACGGACCTGCTGCAAGGGCTGGAGCAGCTCTGCTCTGGAGACAGGCTGAGAGTGCTGGGCTTGTTCAGCCTGGAGAAGAGAAGGCTCCTTAAGGGGAGACCTTAAAGCAGCTGCCAGTGCCTAAAGGGGCCGACAAGAAACCTGGAGAGGGGCTTTTGACAAGGGCCTGTAGGGACGGGACAAGGGGAATGGCTTTAACCTGACAGAGGGGAGATTGAGACGAGCTCTTAGGCAGAAGTTCTTCCCTGTGAGAGTGGTGAGGCCCTGGCACAGGTTGCTCACAGAAGCCTTAGGTATTTATACTACAGATATATATATATATATGTATAAACTCATAAATGCTATAACATCAGCATCTAGACATTTTGCTTTGCTCCTCCTCTAAAATTACCTATTTTTGATGTTTTTTCTGAGACTGATACCTTCAGAATGTGAGATCACAGCGGAGTATTTTATATAATGGTGCAGTGCCTCTTTTCCTTCCCAAAGAGGAACAAATTGGTCTTAGGATACTTTGTTGTTGTGGTTTAAACACCTCTATCTCCTTTATTTAACCTGGTAGATAATCGTCCTTTTAGGGACTCTCACCCTTTTCCCGAAAATGTGGGCAGGTTTTACTTTTGTCCCCCAGAACTCTTTGAACAAGAGAATCTCAATCTTCTCCCTCAGATGCCAGCATCATTGATGTCCAGGAAAGTGGCACATGACACCCATCATGACACAAAGCCCGTCCCACATGGCAGACAGGTTGCACATTTTTTGGTAACATCCGGAGACATAGTTCATTGCACCATGGCATCACAGACTGCTTGGGTTAGAAGAGACCTTAAAGCTCATCCAGTTCCAACCCCTTGCCATGGGAAGGGACACCTTCCCCTAGACCAGGTTGCTCCAAACCCCGTCCAGCCTGGCCTTGAGCACTGCCAGGGATGGGGTCAGCCACAACTTCTCTGGGCAACCTGTGCCAGGGGCTCACCACCTTCACAGTAAAGAACTTAATCCCTATATCCAACCTGAACTTCCCCTGTTTGAGTTTGAACCCATTCCCCTTTTCCTATCACTACAGCTCTGATGAAGAGTCCCTCTCCAGCATCCTTGTAGGCCCTCTTCAGTACTGGAAGGCTGCTATGAGGTCTCCATCAGTTTCACCTTGCAGGAAGCACTACTGAAATGCATTGGAGCATCCTGCATATTTTGGCTGTGCAAAAATATCACCTAGTCAGGGCAGATTTGGCCATGCATGCTACCAATTTGTTTATCTCTATTCAGCAGCTAATCTTTTTTTTTTAAATAGTGGAAGCTTAAATCAGAAATCCACTGGTTTCCTAGGACCTTTTAAGTCAGCTTTCAAAGGCAGTCTTTAATTGCTGGGTTATAAACCCCTTTACAGAAGGAAAGCTTTAAGTCTGAATATTAAAGTGTTTAAAGTTTTTAAAGTTCCTTTTTGGATTGTGAACCTATTATTAAAGCAGGATGGAAATGAGTTTGCAGTCTGCCTTTTACAGAGAGCATCCGTACTGCCAGAGTCCAAAATGAAGTCACATTTTTGGATTAGGCGCTGACCACAGAAGTCTTAGAAATGCACTTGTAATTAAAAACATTGTGCCTGGATCCTTCTGTCTTTGTCGAGCTTAAATGGCCACTGAAAGCAATACAAGTTGAGACTGAAGAACAACAGCAAGCTCATGTCCTCTATTTTCTAATATATTTAACCGTTTATGGATGCTTGGAAGGCTTTATACATTTTGCATGTTTCAACAGTAAAATGGATGCAATTTCCTCTGACTTTGATAGTGATTATAATAACAGTTAGTACTCTGTGAGGCCAAGCAGAGACACCTTTCCTTGTCCCCTTCTCCATCCCATATGAGATTGACTGTGAGCCCTTCAGTGCAGACAAATTTGTGAGTCGTTGTTGCAGCTTTCTTTGTTTGGTTGTTCTTTTTTTCAGTTTTATCTGTTGTATTTCTACTAATGCCTTGTCTGCTTTATGGGTCAGAGACTTTCATCTAGCTGTCTGGAGGAGCTTAGCACAATGAAGCCCTGATCCTGCCTGAGCTATCACAATATCAATACTAATTGCGCAGCATTTTAATTAATCAAAATGCTATCTGAACTGGATGGGCTATATTCAGGAAAGGATGTCTGCAGGCACCTGAACTCAGGCTTGGTTGGAACTGAAGCACTAAGCAGAATCCTGTGGTCAAAAACATACCCTTCCAGCTGCTGGCAACTGTGGGCCCATTGGCTTGTTCCTTTTTGACTCAGCATTTGACTCAACACATTCTAGTTGGACATCTCTCATCCTAACTTCCACTGTACTTTGGAAGCTACACGTCTTCCTGTTCAAGTTCCCTCCTCTGCCCCTAGTACGTATTCTCAGGGTGTATTACTTTTGTCTCCCAGCACTCTTTGAACAAGAGAATCTCAATCTTCTCCCTCGGATGCTAGCATCACTGATGTCCAGGAAAGTGGCACATGACACCCATCATGACACAAAGCCCATCCCATATGGCAGACGGGTTGCACATTTACTGGTGACATCTGGAGACATAGTTCATAGAACCACGGAATCACAGACTGCTTAGGTTTGGAAGCTACACATCTTTCTGTTCAAGTTCCCTCCTCTGCCCCTGGTACATATTCTCAGGATGTATTAGATAGAATCAGACCCTTCCAATAATAAAGCTCTGGACACATTTTTTCAACATACTACAGGGGCAGAAGAGACTCAGCTAGCTGGAAGATAGATAGAGCCATCTCCCCATCTCTCCAGAAACACATGCCAGATTCCAGGAGGATTAAGTAGAAAAGGTGAATATGGCCTTGCAGACTACTGGTCACAGCATCTACTTTCCTCCCAGGGTACTTTGTTTTGGACTATGCTAGAACACCATCAGGCAAGAAGGAAGAATGTCTCTGTGGGCACAGCTCAAAACTCAAGAGTTCCCCACATTTGATGACTGCAGTGTAGAGGTATCTAGAGGTATCTCCCCAGTCAGTGGCTTGGTGGCCATCTAGGGCTCCGCACTTCACTCAGCAGCCCCTGGGCTCACAATGGGTCCCAGGCTCCCCTCCTGCCTGGGGATGGAGCTTAAAAGCATTTTGTTTAGTTGTGTTTTGTTTTTTCCCTGGCACATGTAGTCTCAGTATCAGTGAATTCTTTGCAACCACATCTTTTCAGAAGGATCCCCATTTCATGATAAATTATCTGTGCCCAAATTTAGATTCTTTCTGAGGAGGACTCCCAAATGTGCTGAATTTGCATGAAGTTATTTAGTGCACTTAGCAGACCACAAAACGGAGGAGAAATGCCAACAGCTCATTAACCCATTTATCCCCCTCCTTTTAACCATATTCATTGTATCATTTACCAATGCAGTAGAAGTACTGCAGCCAATTGTCAGGAAAGGCTTGAGGGTCAAGTGTAGCATCCAGGCATCCAGTCCCAGAGCTGCTCAAGTGACTAGGAACAGGGAAATCACCCACTGGGATGCAGTTAGATTAGCACACTAATCTATAATGCTTCACAGTTGAGCAGCAACCTTTGCTTTTTGTATTCTTTTCTTAAAATGCATCCATAAATTTGAGTGTCGTGCTCCTTATCAAGTTACCCAGCTGCCATATTTCTAGATAGTTCACAGAATCCCAATCTTCAAACAAGAGTAAAGTTGTGGGTAAGAAACTACTAGTGATTTCTGATCCAGTGCTGGCCAAAGAGGTTCACAGATCATCTTCAGTTCCTGACATCAGTGATGATGTTTAGAGATATTACAGCCTGCAACAGGGGTGAATAGTACCGGTATCATACAGTTAAATTCCAGTTTTGTCAATGAATCAGCAGTATTCAGAGAGCTGTAAATGGTTGTAATTCTTGCTCTGTGCCTGCTGACAGTTCTGGGCACTGTTCGTGGGCTGGATGTTCGTGGGCACTGTTGAGCCAGAGCTGTGTCAGAAGACCTCTGGATTGCTGCCATCAGAGCCAGGGTCAAGAAACATTCCTCAGTGAAGTAAAATCCAACATGAACATTGTGGTTAAGGGCTCTGCCTCGCCAGTGTAGGTGTGTTACACTAGATAACAGCATGGCAAAACGAACGGCAGGTTACCCTGCAAGTAAGGCCACTTCTTTTTTGTTTGTTTGCATCAAGATGGCATGTATGTCCCAGTCAAAAGTGTTTTAACTGAATGTGAAAGTTTGTCTCTTCCCTTTTGGAATGGAGACAGGGCACTAGAAGTAGGGGGTTAACTGGGGCCCTGTTGTCTGTAGGTGCATAAGGGAAAGAATCAAGAGGGAATTCTGTATGTTACGAGCTGGTTTGGCTAATAAAAACTAAATATATTTGACACATATAACATTTTAAATATCTCTTAAAATAGTTTACTGGCAAACTTTTAAAGCCATAGGTATTTCTGCACTGAGCCATGGAACTGTGAAAGAGTTCTCTCATGATGTTCTGCACATAGAAAATGTCAAGAAAGGAAAAAAGGGCAGCTTTAGGTATGGGAAAAAATGGAAAAATCCTGCGCATGCTGATAATTCTTGATGCATGCACTTATGTTGGCAAACACACACACACACTCTTTGTGCAAAGCCATTTCATGCTGGAGGAGTAAAGTAAGATGAAGTTAGGAGCAGAACAGACTTTGAATGCAGCAGCTATGAGAGGACAGTGAGAAGAAAACACTGAAGGTTGAGGACACTGCCAGGTATAACACTGAGATACAAGATCATAGAATCGTACAGTGGTTAGGGTTAGAAAGGAGCATAAGATCAAGTTCCACCCCCCCTGCCATGGGCAGGGACACCTTCCACTAGACCATGTCACCCAAGCCCCGTCCAACCTGCCCTTGAACACTGCCAGGGATGGAGCATTCACAACTTCTTTGGGCAACCTGTGCCAGTGCCTCACCACCCCATGCTGTTCTTCCCAAGAAAGCTACCAAAGGTAGCTACCAGCAAAGCTGCCAGCAGCCAACACATGGCCAAGGGGAAGAGCAGTCAGATTTCTCTTCCCACAACTATTAATGTGCAAACAAACACTTCTCAATGAGATAGAAGCATTGCATGTGGCATTGTCACAGGACTAAAGACTGCAGTCTGATGGTTATAGATGTTTTCTATCATCAAACGGGAGCTTCGATGAAGCCATGCTTCCCTGCACCACGTTACCATAAGGGGGTTGAAGAACAAATTGAGATTCACTGATAAATTATGGCCCATATATCCTGCTACAAACGCCGCCTTAGCGTTTGAAATGCATGACAGAAAACTGTCCTAAATGATCACTGACCTTCAAACAGAAGGGGAAGAAAGCCAGACCCAACTTGACAATATCTTCTCTGAAGCAGAAAACCCTGTGTTTAACTGTATTCTCATAAAAGATCATCTGTGCCACAAGAGGATAAATTTGGAGCATTCTCCATCTCAGAGTGAATATTTTATATAAACACACTAAGCAGTATAGGAAAAATACAGCGCTCTCCACAACAGTAATGCTCAGTGAGCTAAAAACACAGACTGGGACATTTCTTAGCTATAATTCCCAGTGCAGCCTATTCTCGGGTACAAAGTCTCCTGAGAGATGCCTTACATAACAGGAAATTGTGGATAATCACAGAAAATACATCAAAGCCATTTCAGATATTTCTAACACAAGTAGTATATACTGAATATTAAGGAGTGGGGTGGGGGAAAACCCTAAACCTGTGCATATTAGCATTTAGGTTTTTATTTGGTAAGGAATATATCTTCCATGAGCAGGGTTTGTAAATTTGCTAGGGCGTGGAGTTCTGACCAGCCTGCTGTGTGTTACATTCAGACCATATGATCTCAACAGGAGAGCACAGAAAGGGAATAGACATAGCAGATCAGAAGCAGTCAGGGAACATTAACTGCATACATGCATAATTTTTAGTATGGTGACCTGATGGAGATTTTGCAAGGATTTCAAAATACTACAGCATACAAGGAACAGGAAGAGTGAAACCTTCCTCAAGCCCCTTTGAGTTTCCATACACATGCTAACAAATAGAAAAGGACAATATTATAAACAGTTTTAATTCATAACAGCCTCTCAGGTTTCAGCAGGGATTTTCAAGAGAGAATAACAGAGTGCTTTGAAAATGGTAAAAGGCTGCAGCGATACGTAAAACCAAATTGGATGTTATGCCAATATATCCCATACTGGAATAACTACAAGAACAACAAAATGCAAAAGGAAGGGACCTTCACAGCCAGCGCTGTGGATCCATCTGTCAGCCTCTGTACCTGTGTCTGTTGATTTTCTATGCTACGGAAGTGTATTATGCTAACTTAAATGTGCAAAAAGGAGAATTCAAACTTATCGAGCAGGTTTATTTCAACATCGTACAAACATGTACAATGTCAGAGTGCTAGGTCAGAGTGAGGGATTGTAGATTATGGAGTTTTAAAACACGCTGAAATTAATGGAGCACAATCCACAGATCCATGGTTTTATACCAGCCTGCCTCAGTCTAAGGTCAAACGAGACAGGTTAGGGACACCGTGGGTCCTCTCCAGAAGCTATCGGGAGAACTGGCTACCCTGGATTTGGAGAAGGCTGAGGTTCTTAATGACTTCTTTGCCTCAGTCTTTACCGGAAAATGCTCTGACCACACCACCCAAGTCTTGGAAGGCAGACATTGGGAACGGTGAGGGTGGGGACCCTGGGCCCACTGTGGGGGAGGATCTTGTTCGGGACCACCTTAGGAACCTGAATGTATACAAGTCCATGGGACCGGATGAAATCCATCCAAGGGTCCTGAAGGAGCTGGCAAATGAAGTTGCTAAGCCACTGTCCATCATATTTGAAAAATCATGGCAGTCAGGTGAAGTTCCCGATGACTGGAAACAGGGAAATATAACCCCCATTTTTAAGAAGGGAAAAATGGATGACCCGGGGAATTACAGACCAGTCAGTCTCACCTCTGTGCCTGGCAAAATCTTGGAGCGGATTCTCCTGGAAGGCACATGAAAACCAACAAGGTGCTTGGTGACAGCCAGCATGGCTTCACTAAGGGGAAATCCTGCCTAACCAATCTGGTGACCTTCTATGAAGGGGCTACGGAAGTGATGGACAGGTGTAGAGCAGTTGATGTCATCTACCTGGACTTGTGTAAAGCGTTTGACACTGTCTCCCATGACATCCTTCTCTCTAAGTTGGAGAGACATCAATTTGATAGGTGGACCACTCGGTGGATAAAGAACTGGCTGGATGGCCGCACGCAAAGAGTAGTGCTCAGTGGCTCAGTGTCCAGCTGGAGACCGGTAACGAGTGGTGTCCCCCAGGGATCGGTGTTGGGACCGGTCTTGTTCAACATCTTTGTGGGTGACATGGACAGTGGGATTGAGTGCGTCCTCAGCAAGTTTGCCGATGACACCAAGCTGTGTGGTTCGGTTGATACATTGGAGGGAAGGAATGCCATCCAGAGGGACCTTGACACGCTTGTGAGGTGGGCTGATGCCAACCTGATGAAGTTTAACCATGCTAAATGCAAAGTCCTCCACCTGGGTCGGAGCAATGCCAGGCACAGCTACAGGTTGGGCGGGGAAGAGATTGAGAGCAGCCCTGCGGAGAAGGACTTGGGGGTGTGGGTTGATGAAAAAATGAACATGAGCCGGCAGTGTGCGCTTGCAGCCCAGAAAGCCAACCGTATCCTGGGCTGCATCAAAAGGAGCGTGACCAGCAGGTCGAGGGAGGTGATCCTGCCCCTCTACTCTGCTCTCGTGAGACCTCACTTGGAGTATTGTGTGCAGTTCTGGTGTCCTCAACATAAAAAGGACATGGAAGTGTTAGAACAAGTGCAGAGGAGGGCCACGAAAATGATCAGGGGACTGGAGCACCTCTCGTATGAAGATAGGCTGAGAGAGTTGGGGCTGTTCAGCCTGGAGAAGAGAAGGCTGCGTGGAGACCTCCTAGCAGCCTTCCAATACGTGAAGGGGGCCTATAGGGATGCTGGGGAGGGACTCTTCATTAGGGACTGTGGTGAGAGGACAAGGGGTAATGGGTTTAAACTTAAACAGGGGAGGTTTAGATTGGATCTGAGGAAGAAATTCTTTACTGTGAGGGTGGTGGGGCCCTGGAATGGGCTGCCCAGGGAAGTTGTGAGTGCTTCATCCCTGGCGGCGTTCAAGGTGGGGTTGGACATAGCCTTGGATGGCATGGTTTAGAGGGAGGTGTCCCTGCCCATGGCGGGGGGCTGGAACTCGATGATCTTGAGGTCCTTTCCGGCCCTTACTATTCTGTGATTCTGTGATTCTGTGAGAAAAGTTTCCTGACAAGAGCTATAGACCTGTCTCTCTTCTTGCACTGCTGCTGACTTAGCTGGTTAGCCAAATAAGCATAATACAGCACCTAAAATTCCACAAAAGAAAAAAAAAATGTACAAATTTAGGTTAAAACCAAAAAAGTTATGATAATATAAGTGTCTCTAAGTTTTGCAATAATCCTCCAGTACTTTTGCATCCCAAAAGGCTCCAGATGTGACCAGCCACTGCAAAATGGCAAGTTGTTTATCAGCATTCTAGGCTGCAAACTGGCACCTGAAATTTCACTCTCACTTTGAACCATAAGAATTAATATATCCAGAAAAACCCTGCTAAGCCAGGTTTATGTGTATAAATACATAAGCATTTATAGTAAAATGCCCTGTTACCCTCAACGTGGGGTGCACAGCATCTGATGCTTCCCCCTGCTCAGCTGCATGTATGCAGTATGATCCAAGTGTTTCTCTCTGCTGGGTGTTAAGGGTATCTGTATCAAGCAAAAGAGAGAAAATGGATATAAACCAGTTACTGGCAGTGCTGTTTTTAAACACACTGTTATTTTTTCCACTGTCTTTCCCGCCTTTTTAAGCCATGAGGACCACAGACAGAAGAGTGATGGTGCTTGCCACCGCCCATCCATGGGGTTGCTGTGGCAATGCTCGTGCCATATACATACGTATGTATATAAATGATGACTAGACCCCACAAACTTCACTTGCACGAATAATTTCTACCTCTGATGCTGGATACCTTTGGAGAGATAATGGGGTCCCCAGTATTTGCAATCACCAACAGATTGCAGAGTGGGGAGAGAGGGTCATTGGGAGCCTGAATTAATATTTCTGTCCAGAATTCAAATATTCCCTGGTTTTGATTGTGTTCCCTTCCTGATCTGGTCTATTCACAGCTTTGTGTTGTTCTGGGGAGGAAAGCTTCCTCCTGACTACTTCTTTCTGAAAATGAGTGCCGCCTTTTTAATTTTTACAGGTGATGAATTCTGCTGTTGATAGAAGCTACAAAATAAGCCATGCTGTACCCCAGGGGCAGATGTATTTTCAGAAAGTCACCTCCTTATTTGTGAGAACCACCTGCCAATTAATATGCTTAAAAATATCACTGGAGTTATGTAAGAGCTTTAAAAATTCTTCTGCTTCTTGCCTCTGCAGTACTTCACCTATTACTTAAAGTAATCAAGCTTGGATGTGCTTAAGATGAACTCAAAACCAAACAGTCCTAATTTAACATGTGCAAGAAATCTTTACATTCTTCCTCTTGTGCATAATCATTCAAACCTGCCCATGTGATATGCAGCCTGATCTTGCACTAATGATCTTGCTGTAGGTGGTAATCTGTGTCCCTAATCAGGCTGCCCTCAACCATGGTACCAGTGTTACCGGCCACACCAGGATTCTCCATTGACGATACAAATGTATGTGACGCTGCAGTTTATTGGCATTTGGATGGCAATGGCTGAATGAACTCCAGGCTCAGGGTATCAAATCAGCTGCCCAGGGCAGTTTTGATGTCCCATAATTCTGCTTTTCTAATCATTTTCTAAGAGAAGACTTCATGGAAATGACTCTTTGGCAGCAAGTTCTGGCAAAGATCATCCTTGGAGATAGTTTTGAGGGTGAGAGGAGAATCATTTCATGTGATGTGGTTCTCCACTAGGAGTTACACATACACCCGAGCTACAGAGAGCATGAGGGCAGAGTAAACATGCTGCTTATGGCACTTGCTGGTTTGTGCTGTAAAATGCAGTGTGTAATACAAATGTTGAGCCCTTCATAGCTACTCTTTTGTATACAGTGTGTTAGAAGCAATAAGGGTTTTCTGGCTTAAACTGATGAAAGATACTAGAAGGAATGCATGTTATTTTCTTTTGTTCAGGAACTGATTCAGGGCACTGAAGTTAATGAGAATTTTCCTGTGAAATTTGGATCAGGCTTTAAGGCTAAGAGTTTGAAATAAATAGAGAAATAAATGTCCCACAGACACACTTTCTCATTCATGACCCATTCAGAGGTTTGTAGGGCTGGACTTCTGGTGCAGGAGGACCTATTTTTGTATTACAGGTACTCCAGGAAAGCACCAAGAGCTGGTAAGCGCCTACCCTTTCTGTAGTGTTGCAACTTCAGTCAAACCAAGTATATTCAAGACTGATGACTTGATTCTCTCATCAGAAAGAAATGTAAGAATTGTTGTCTATCTTGTAAAAACAGCGCTACACTTGTACATGCATGTGTAGAGCTGTTGAAGATTTTACAAGATACATGGGAATGTGTGCCTGCTTATCTAAGGAAAGAAGTGAGCTCAACATTAACAACAAAAAAATCCACCCTCTCACTGAGACCTTGCCTGCCAAGTTTTAGCTGTGTGTTCTCTGTTTGAGGCACATACTCCCACATCCTGCAGTGAGAGGTGAACACACTCTTTAATTTAGAGTGAAGATTTAGGAGCAAATTCTACTTTCATTTACATCATTAAAATCCTAATGAGGCTGTAAATCAGGGTAAGAATATGGCTGAGGTCGATAGGGTTGGATGGATTTAAATGACTGTAGAATTTGTCCATTTTAGGAGGAAATATAAACCAGACTAGCCAGAGAAGAGCTCTGAAACAACTACAAGTGCTGAGAGAAAAAAGATTTCACATTCTGAACAGGGTAAGAACAGACCTCAATTTTGGGTCTGAATAGTTTGCTTCTTCCTGAAAAGAGGTGATAGCGAAAAAGTTTACTGTCCTCAGCTTCAATAGCCAATAACAAATATGTTAAACCGGCCAAACAATAATTTGCAAAGGGTTGAAATGCAGGTTTTTGCTGAAATATCCTCGATAGGTTGGTAATTAGAACTACATCTCAACATGTCAGGGTTTACAATTTTCTTTCAACTATTAAAAAACCTTCATGCATTTCCCAAAATATACCAACACAACTGCATTTTCCATGATTTTCAGGTTTGGTTTGTTTTTTTTTTTCCTGTAGGCTTCAGTGTTTCAGATATTATATAATGTGAGATGATCTGTCAATACATATGCATTATATTCACTGAGACCTTTGGTTATACATGGACAGTGAATTTGTGCTTGAATTGAAACTGCAGTACATTTAATTACACCAAAATGCAATCTGAACTTGCTTTTTATTCTGTATTATTCCTCAAGAGAAAAAAAACCCCAAACCAAAACAACAAACAAAGCAACACCAAAACCACCCCGCAGTTGGTAGTGTTTTCTACATATGTAGTTACTGCTTAATAGTTTTGCAGGTACTGCTTGTCTAGGATGGTGTTGTGCACCCAAGCAGCTGCCATTTCATGAGCTGTTGTATGCTATCAGTCTTTCTTTCTTTCCCTGGCTGGCTTCTGTTTTGTGATTAGCAGTTTTCCCTTATACTTGAAGTCTTAGTTAATGTTGTTTTGTAGTTTTTCAGTATGAGAGCACAATTCAGAAGCTGCAGAAGGCAGCCCATCTGATATGCCCTGTCCACAGCACTGGTTTAAATGAAAGCCTCCACCAAGCACACAGCCTGTGGAGTCAGCCTCTCAGCTGAGCCGCAGCCAACTTGTTTTTGTATTCCTTATAAAGACAAGCAGTACTTGCCAGGAAATACAAGAAAATAACATGAACCGCTAAAACAGTAGTTGTTTTTATTGGAAATTATTAAAACAAGCAGTAATGTTATCATATATGAACTTTAATATTAGCATTCTAGAGCAAAATTATTTCTGATAATGAGTAGAAACATAGCATCAAGGATCATTTTGTCTTACAAGTAATATTAATATGAGCTGATGCAAGTGGTGAGATTGCCAAATATAATTTTGCTGACACAAGCCATGTAATGAGAATCTATGGAATATGGCGTATAAACTCACTGCCTTGTGAGCAAAGCTCACATCTTCAAACTGCACAGCAGCAAATCTATGATTCAATTGTGAAGCTCTTTCCTTACAGGCAGCATTAATTCCATACACCACTGATGTTAATTGTGTTTATATGAGAGAGACACAAACATGATTATTTTTTTCTAAAATGTGAAGCAAGAGGTTGTAAAAAACCAAGACAAGAGTCTATGTAAGATTTCAAACCTGCCAAGAGAATTTGTAGATAAATAATTACATTTAAGGAGACTTGAAAATTGAAATTATTGGATTTCCCCCCCCCCCCCCCCTTTGTTATGTATGTCATGAACCCAGTTCAAAATTATCTGTTTCCTTTAAAAAATGTGCAGTATCTGTTTTAATGCATCTTTTGGTCTACCTAACAATATCACAACACATCCCAGCACTTGAAATACAGATTTTAAGACTAGCTTATGGAAAAGGCAGCATTGAAGGGAGTCAGAGTCATAGAACCATTTAGGTTGGAAAAGACCTTTAAGATAATCAAATCCAACCATAAGCCTAATGAAAAGGTCTGAGGATTTATGCTATATTGTTGAAAGTACTTAATACCTAAATTCTTGAGAGCAAAGTAGGTGACCTGCAGTGCCCTCTTGGTAGTTGCTATGTAACCCAGGAGTTAGCAATTCCTAATTAAATGTAAAACCATGTGTGCAGAAACATACTTTCCAAATTAATGCTTTAATAATAAAACATGCATTAAAACTAGTAAAGCTTATAGTTAGATTCCTAGTGAAAACACTCAGTCTAAAATAACGATTAGATTTTTGAAACTTTTGCTTAAAATGTGCTATTGCTGTGAATAGTCCTCATAATAAATCTATTAGCCAAAATACTCACTAAAAGCAAACAAAAGGAGCACAGAAAGAACCAAACCAAACTCAGCTTTCTGTCTCAATTTACACTTGTGAGAGCATTTTTAAAAACATGTTTCCAGCTCTGAGTCCCTCTGTGATAGGCACTGAATCTTTCAAAACATCTAAGCACCGTTCTTTACAGAATTGGATAATACATAAATATATCTTTGCACCCAAATGACAGCAAAGGAACTTTTATAGCAATAGAAAGATGTAAGGTGGCAAAATCAAGCACTAAACAGCCCGGAAGAGCTGGTGTGGCTCTTGCCCATGAAGCTTGAGTTACCACCCATATGCATCACTACCCGTGCTGATGCAATTCTTAAAGGACATGTAATTATGCTACTTTTTTTTTTTTTTTTTTTGAAAGACCATCTGCTGATTTAGCACATGGAATAAATTTACAATCTACTGACTTTTTATTCAACCTCATTTTTCAATATGTGACCACAGCCTTATGCATAGTACCCTCTTTTGACCCAAACTATTAACTTTCTCCTAGGTTTGCCTATGATTGTCGTGTTTCTAATATCTAGAGGTGCAAAAGTATTAATCAATTTATTTTCAGAATGGCAATGAAAATAATAAGGATGTAAACCGAGGTAAAGAGAAGATAAAAATGAACACATTTTGGTGCTCAGTTTGAGAATGTCCATGTTCTTTCTTCTGACTGATAATCATTTTTATTGTTCTGTATGCTCATTTCCATTAAAAGCTTAAACTCTACCTAGCTGTAATATTTGGTACCCAAAAACCAAACTGTGCATTTTCAACACCAACCCCTTTTATGGCCGTTTTCCATCCTAGAGATGTCCACATTAGAGAGAAAGGCATAAATTTTCTCCCCTAAAGTTATCTAAGCTGGTCTGCTTCTGGGCATACCTGGAGACACGTCTCGTCTATGCAGGCAATTTAGCTACCACAGCCCTGTCAATACCAACAGTCTAAATACCCCTTCACTTGACTTCACTTGTACATTTAGTACATTAGAAATTGGCATGACTGACTAAACTGGTGGTCAGAGCCTCAAGAAGGCGTTCTTAACCACCAGTCTGCCGTTTTGTGTAACATGGAAGACACTAAGGAGATTGTAGTAATACAGGCTGGGATTTGACACACCAAAACCTTCCCATTAACAGTGCCATTTGATGCTGAAAGATGACAATATTCAAGGACTTTGACGCCTGAGAGAGGACACCTGTACTAGCAGGTTGCCTCCTAGTGCCACGCTAAGGTAATGACTGAGAAGGCAAAATACCAAGTCAGCAATACCAATGTAGATATTCTACTGAGACTCCCGCATTTAATTAATGGGTTAATTTCTTATTATAAAATTTAATGTCTACCTTTAAGAGTGGATCATAATTTTAAAGTAAAGAGTAAAAATTATCTTAAATCCATTAAAAAAAATTAAATAAAAAACCCTATTTTGTCCACCCTCGAAAAGGTTGTTTCTGGTTTCTATTGTGACTATCATGACTATGGTTTCTATTATGAGAAACACCTTGTTTTAAGAAGTTTGTAGCAGGGACATTCTGCATAATTTTTTCTACTTCAAACTTTAATTTAGCTCAATCAACACTTTATCTTTTGGTGCAATAAACTGTTACTCTCTCTTTACATGTGTCATATATATGATGAAAAAGGAAAAAACAAAACAAAACCAAGCCACACCAAAACCCCAAAATGTTTGTCCTAGGTCCTTTTCATTTTCTTTTGGGGATGTATTTTGGAAGAACCACAGCTCCTCCATCTTCTTCCCAGATATGATATACATAATCCGTACTTCTCCATGCTTGCTTGACAGAAATGAATCAATTTTTTTTATCTTCTATCCTCTAGATCTTTCAGTAAGAACAGTCAAGCGAATTTCACACCTCATACAATTGTAAAGGGATTACAGCCACATTGACAACACTTGACTCAGTTTGCTTCCAGGGTAACGTATTGTTGGTAAGAAGTAAAATTTACAGTATATAAAACATATATTTGAAACAAAATACAGCAGTGTAAGGGAATATTATCTGTATTTCACTTTAAACAAACATGCAAGAAAACAGATGACAATCCTCAATGTAGTATCTAGTAGCCGTAGACAAAAGAGACAGAATTGCTATGTGCACGGCTCAATGTGTTGTGCAGGGATCAAACACGAATATGTGCACAGATCAAAGGGGGCACAATGCAAGTCATAATCTATCCAACACTCACCTCAGTTTACACAAAGATCCCCCTGACCTGGTGCAGACTTATCTGCAGCACTCTGCTTGCCAGCTGTAAGGAGAAAAGCACCATAAGTTAAAAAATCAAAGTATGCTTCTGCGGTGCCCCAGATAACAGAACCTACTGTGGAAATGGCACAAGCCTCCTCGTGGAGCCTGTTCAGCTTATGGAGAAGGAGCATGCAGCTCTCCAGCAGGAGAGGAGGAAGGAGCCCTGAGGAAAAAAAAGGCAGGAATGTTATATATTAAAAACCTAAGTGGGGTAACCTGCAGAAACTGCTCAGGTAGCTTCTTTAACTGCTCGTCTATCAAAATTCCTTTAAGATCTCTTAGAAGTGACATACAATTTTATTTCTTGCACAAACAGCAGCAAAAAGGTCTGAGGATGAGTAACACAGAAGAAGCAGCACTTTTACAGCCAGTGCAATTCCACTCTGGTCTTGTCCTTCACAGATTAAGCCTCTTCGCAATTGCAAGAAGCAATAGGAACCCTGAATATCCTTGGGAATTAATGTTTACCTTTGGAAGGTCAAAACCATCACAGTTTCAGTTTTCAACTGAAAATGGGGAAAGAATTACTAAGGTTCAGCTGTTTAAAAAAACGTCAATAAAACTGTCAAGAAGGAGAAGTTTTACTTGTTCCCACAGGATTCATTATTTCCCAAATAAATGCAACATGGCATTTGAATATGTTTATATTGTGACTTCATGAGTTTTTGTTATATATTTGAAATATAATAGTACTCAATAACAGTTGATGGCAGAGTTCTTTTTAAAATGGATAATACTGACAGCAGTCAGACATATTACATGCTTAATTTGAATAAGTTTATGATTCACTTGCATTACAGAAATTGTATTTTGCTGTCATTATAAAAATTGCATTATTTAAGTACCGCACAATTTTAATACTATATGATCTGTTCACAGGAAGAAAAAAAATAAATCTGTGTGGTCAATTACACTGTACTAAAATCCGAAACACCATTTTCCTATTACATTGCAAGCATTTTTTTGTGCACTGTTTCCTCTCTGTAGCCTTACCATTTCATCAAATACAACCTCATGGTTGAGTTTTACAGAACAGGTCCGAACTGGAAAGAATAGTTTATTAATATTGGGATCTGTTATGCAAAATATATGTGTTAATAATCTGTGTTCTATTATGCTTATCTTTCTGTGGGTTTTGGCTAATTTTCAAGGTCCCAAATATCAAAGAGTTTTTTAGTAAGCATGGAGTAGGTTACTATATTAGGGACAGAATGGCTAAATGGGTGAAACCGAGGAAATGCAGCAAAAAGCTGTTGTCTGTGGAGTTGTAAATAGCTCCCAGCAGACATGCTGCTGCTTACTCTGCTAAGGCTCAATGAAGCAAAAAGCACTGGGCCAAGAGAAGCAGATTGTTTTATTTGCTTGAATTCGTGGGTGGCCCTTACTGCTCTAGGTCAGTTATTAATGAGGAAAAGAAGGTTAATGGAAATAGGAGGTGCTGACAGTCAAACATTTATCTTCCTGTGGAACCCATGTAATATCAGATAAAAATAGTACTCATATGCTGACTACAAAGTGAGATGCTTTTCAAACATGTCTGAATTTAACCAGACTTTTTTAGTATATGACACAAAGAGAGTGTAGCTACAATAAATAATAGCAATACACACAATGCATTAATGTGACTGTCTAATTTCTCTAGTTATAATTAAACACTAGAGATGGCTCAACATCCACCCTGATGCTGTTCCTGAACAAGCTACTATTGCTCTTCTCATACAGGATATCCAAGCTTGAGGGGTGAATTTCTTCCCATTCCATTCCTTGGTTGTTCTGTAAGCAAGCCAAGGCAGTGCCTGGGCTCTGGTGAAAAGCATTCTTTTTTATCTGCCAATTTCTTTTGTCTGCTTCATTGAAAAAGCTCCACCATCAGAATGCAGGCAAAGGATCAGGTTAAATAGCAGGACATGGGGTGGCGCTACAGGGCTGGCCTCACGCAACAGGCAGCCAAGAGTATGTTCCCATTAGTGCAGTGCAGTGAAGATCTACAGCGCAACAGAGCTGGCACTACAGACCTGATGTCCACACTGTATTTTTTGGGGGGGTTCATATCAGACTAATTCAAGCCTGGTCCCATGGACATTCTGTCCATGGGACAGAATTCTGCCACATTCTGGAGTCTTAGGGTGCATCCTTTGGCTCAACTTTATCCAAAAGGAAACTAACTTGCACACTTCATGGTGCAAGCAAAAGAATGGTAAGTTAGGATAATTGGGAAATCATCTTGAATAGCAAACTGGTCTGAAATAAAAGCAATAATGCAGATGGAATCTTCAGGTCATTATTCTTCAGCATGAAATTTCTGCATCTTAGTAATCTATGCTTCCTTATATCTGAAAAGCAGAGATGGGCTGGAACAAAAAAGCAAACTTTTTCAGTCGGTGTGCAAATGCCTCTTGCATATGCTGAGTTTCAGAGTAGCATTCCTGAACAGTTCTGTAACGGCACAAACATTAGAGTGTTTTGGTTTATGCTATTAAAGAAATAGGTCTGAACAGTCATGTGAGAGCTGGACCTCCATTTGCCATAAACCAGCATAACATTAGAGTGAGTAGGGCAAATAAGGACAATAGCAATGAATACAGCTCATGCAGTAATGTTTTACATTTCTAATCTGAGCGTGCGCAATATCTGGGCATTTACTGAAAATAATTATAACTAATAGCAAAGGGAATACAAATGTAAATCTACAATGATTAATTAGTAGGACATGCTAAAAAAACTGGGAAAAACAAGCATGTAGACAATGGTTTCCCATAGCTGTGTGGGTATAACTGGTATCTGTAACTGGAAAAATGTCCTCACTGGGAAGTCCCATGTGTCTATGCTGGAGAAATTAAAACCATTTCTTCAAAACAGAGTAGGAAAGCACACAGCATCAGGAATGGGAACCTATTTTGGAGTACTTGTTATGTCCTCTGTAATGTACATGCACCCTTTTTTTTAGTTGGTTGATGTAAAGCTCAACATGACCCAAAAATGGGCAATCATAGCCCAGAAAGCCAACTTCCCACACAGGAGGGACGTGCAGCTGCTTGAGTGAGTCCAGAGAAGGCCACGGAGATGCCTGTGAGGGCTGGAGAAGCTCTGCTCTGGGGACAGGTGGAGAGAGCTGGTCTCGTTCAGCCTCCAGAAGAGAAGGTTCATTAAGGGGAGACCTTAAAGCAGCTGCCAGTGCCTAAAGGGGCTACAAGAAACCTGGAGAGGGGCTTTGGACAAGGGCCTGTAGGGACAGGACAAGGGGAATGGCTTTAACCTGACAGAGGGAAGATTGAGATGAGATCTCGGGCAGAAGTTCTTCCCTGTGAGAGTGGTGAGGCCCTGGCACAGGTTGCCCAGAGAAGCTGTGGCTGCCCCACCCTTGGCAGTGTTCAAGGCCAGGTTGGACAGGGCTTGGAGCAACCTGGTCTCGTGGAAGGTGTCCCTGCCTGTGGCAGGGAGCTGGAACTGGATGAGTGTTAAGGTCCCTTCCAATCCAAACCAGTCTGGGATTCTCTTTCATTCACTATAAATAGTATCATTAGTGATACTGTATTACCATAAAATCCGCTCCATTCAGTGCCCACTGTTGTGCAAAAATAGGCAAAAAGAGGGCTCTTGTTCCACAGACTTTAAAAACAAGTGAAGGTACAACTACCCACGATACTTGACCAGGGGATTTTGGGATCACTATTGCTCTATGCTGACATGTTAAAGTGTTTTATCCTATCAGCCACAGATACCATCTCAACCAGGTTGCCTTGGCAGTGTCCCCTGTCTTGGTACTCTCATGATCAGTAGCCAGATGGAGGGGAAGGGGCTCTACATACTCTTCTCTGGAACATCACAGATCAAAAGAAGAAAATAATGAGACTCTACTACCAGAGTTTAACCTTTTAAGCTAACAGAATTGTAAGTGCGAAAAAATTTATTTGTGTGAAGACCATGGGAGATATGTGATGTCTTAATTCCAAATAAAACCCAAGCTTTCAATATAGCTCTACAGGAAATCACCATTTTTATATATGTATAAAAAGAATTTAACTTCTGGTAATTTAGGACATGTTCCAACCCAGCCATCCAGAAAGGCCAAATTATACATAATAAATGATTGTTGAGAAAGAGGTATCATGTTATCTGTCTTGTCCACAGCAAATTATAAAGCTATTCTAAACCACAAATGTTGAGTTCTTAATCAAAGAAACTACTTACAATAATTTTACTACAGATTTTTATATAGCTCTGAGGATGAACGTCTGATGGAAAGATGATAAAATGTTTTTATAAGATCAAATGTTATTTAAAAATTCATATTGCTGTATGGCTTGAAATTGTACTGGCAAATCTTTTCATTTTTCTCTCCTCTTCAGTATTGCCATAGGCTCAGCACTGTGGTCTTTACAAGCAAAAATACCATGCATGGTTTGCCTATATGATGACATTTAGGGGGGCATTACAGCAGCCTCTGAACAGTAAAGATGACAGCGAGATCCTGTTTCGTTAATCGAAGTCAGTGCGAGTTTTGCCTGAGTGAGGAGGTTAGGATTGGGTCCCTGGAAAAAAGAGGATAATGAGGCATAACTAGGAATAATGGGGTGATATAAAGACATGGAAAATGTAGGTTGAATGTCATTAAAATCTTCCTGACAGTGAGCTCTATTATACCAGGGAATAATCTCATTGACTTCAATGGGAGAACTACCAGAGTAAGATCTGAGCAAAGGCAGAAGTAGCCTTGGTCCTGATCCAAAGCCCACTGACATCCATAGTCTTTGGTGAGGTTTGGATCTGGCCCAGGGTGAACAGTGCAGATGTATCCTCCTCAACCTGCACAATTCCCAATGCTTTTCTCCTAATTGTTGTGAATAGTTGTTAGATCCACCTAAATACACGCAACACATTGTGTTTGTATTTCATGTAAGCATAGCTAAAACTGATCAATTTAAGAGGCATCTTCCATTTGGTGTATATGTAAAGAAGCTGTTAAAATTACCCAACTACTGTTGTGCAGTTAGGTAATTTAAACAATAGAGGCCACTATGCAGAACACAGGTATGTAGTAAGGCTATAATGTGTTGCTGACTAGACTTATGTACTTATAACACAGCTAGGTATGGAGGCTGGGCATATCTGAATTAGAAATCTCTGGGCTTTATACAATCATAAAATCCCAGACTGGTTTTGGTTGGAAAGGACCTTAACCTCAACCAGTTCCAACTGCCTGCCATGGGCAGAGACACCTTCCACTAGACCAGGTCGCTCCAAGCCTACTGGCTTCCACTGAACCTCGTTAGAGAGTCACAGGTACCAACTATAAAAATTCAGATTTCTTAACATGCTTTTGTCCTTTAGCAAGTTCTCTGCATCTGGGTACTTTTTTCAGAACCTCATATGGCTCTCCAGCCTATCCATATGTTTCCATCCTCTGCAACAGACTGGCAGTTACTTATGTAAAGGTTTCTGTTTCTCAGTGAAGTTTCTATTAGGTCTTTTGTTGAGCTGTTGATGGGAGAGGGGAAGCGAAGCAGAGAGGAAAGCCTAAAACTCATCAACTTTTTACTCATTAATACATGTTCCACAGTTGATGAGAAGGAGCTGTAGAGATCTGCAACACTGATATGAGACTCATAAAACCAGATTAAATAAACTTGATGCATTTGTGTAGGTAAATTTATTAAAACCTCAGAATCTACGTATGGGAAAAAGTGAGTATGCAACTTCTGAAACTAACTTGCCATACTTTTTGACTTTGACAGATTTGGAAAGGATTTGCACTAGCTCCAGTATATAGTACTTTATTTTAACCCAAAGCAAAATGACTGAGAAATAAAAACAGGCAGCTGAGGACAAATTGAATTGACTGGCCCCACCTTTCCCATAATAATTTAAAATTGGTCAATCAGACAAGTCATAGGAAGTACCTGGAATATCTTCAAGTCAATGCCGCTGCCTCAGTTCGGATTCAGTTCTAGACACATCACTCTGTACACGTCATCCATCTAATTTCATCCTAGAAAACTCTAGTGATGAAGATTTCATCCTAGGTCACTTAATCCAGCATTTCTCTGGCCTTACTGTCTGAAAGGTTGTCTTAATACCTAACCTGTGTCTCCCTAACTGCAATGTAATCCATCAGGTAACATGGAAAAGAATGTGTTGCCTTTCTTGTGCAGCTATTTTTTAGGATTTGAAGCCTTGTACCATGCTTCATCTTCTGTGTGGACTATGCAGCATCATTTCCTTCGCTCTTCCCTCACAAATGAAGTTTTCTTGTCCTCTTTCTCCCTGCTCATCTTTTTACTCTCTCTAGATTGTTACTAAAATGTGGAGCACAAGCCTATGTAGGGTGTACCAGAAAAGGCCCTGTCAGCAATGGGTAGCGCAGAAGGATTACCTTGCAAGTTTTGAGGATGACACTCTCAGATATACATCCCCAAATAATGTCCACCTCTTTGCAACAGTCCAATGTTTCCGAATCTTGTTAAACTGCGGTTTACTGCAGCTGTGGTTGCAGTACAAAGCCTGTCCTTACCCTCTGTAGCTGATTACTACTTCCTGGGAGTGAAACTTTGCAGTCACCCTAGTTGAATTTCAACCTGTTTTTCAGAACTTTTCAACAAAATTTGTAATTATTGTCCTGTCCTTAAGCATGGAGTATTGTGTGCAGTTCTGGTGTCCTCAACATAAAAAGGAAATGGAACTGTTGGAACAAGTCCAAAGGAGGGCCACGAGGATGATCAGGGGACTGGAGCACCTCCCGTATGAAGATAGGATTGAGAAAATTGGGGCTGTTCAGCCTGCAGAAGAGAAGGCTGCGTGGAGACCTCATAGCAGCCTTCCAATATCTATCTGAAGGAGGCCTATAGGGATGCTGGGGAGGGACTCTTCATTAGGGACTGTAGTGAGAGGACAAGGGGTAATGGGTTTAAACTTAAACAGGGCAAGTTTAGATTGGATGTGAGGAAGAAATTCTTTACTGTGAGGGTGGTGAGGCACTGGAATGGGCTGCCCAGGGAAGCTGTGAATGCTTCATCCCTGGTGGTGTTCAAGGCAGACATAGCCTTGGATGGCATGGTTTAGTGTGAGGTGTCCCTGCCCATGGCAGGGGGGTTGGAACTAGATGATCTTAAGGTCCTTTCCAACCCTAACTATTCTATGATTCTATGATTCTATGATGGCATCTGCCCTCCACTTGCTGTCATCTTCAGATGATAGAATCTTCTCCTATTCTATTACCTAAGTCACTACTAAAACTGCTATATAATATTAGACCAGAAAAGACCACAAATGTGGAAACCAATTTGATATGTGTTTCTACTATAAGAAACCTCTGATACCTAAGCTTTCAAAATACATTTTGGAGTGGTAGTTCTTCCTACTAGAGTGGGTCTTTTTTACAAGGGCCTGTAAGGACAGGACAAGGGGAATGGCTTTAACCTTATAGACGGCAGATTAAGATGAGATTGTAGGAAGAAGTGACAGGGGGTTGGAACTGGATGAACATTAAAGTCCCTTCCAACACAAACCATGCCATGATTCTATGATTTCTGGTGAAATATTAAGTAGTTTCATGTAGACATGTTTCTCTACATTGCATATGAGAATTACATGGCATAGTGACAAAACCCCACTAAATTCAAAGACATATGATGTCTACTGCTTCTTCCTATTCTTGATGCCCTTTACTCTTGTTATAGAAGAAAAATAAATTGGTTTGACATGACTTGCTCTTGACAAATTCACGTTGGCTGCTACCTATCTCTTTGTTGTCTTTTAGAAGCCCACAAATAGTTTAATAAATTTGTCCATGACTGAAGTTAAAATGGCTGGTATTTTGTGAGCTTCTTGTCTCTCACTCGTTTGCCCCTTTTCAGCAGTCTTGAACCTCAACCTCATGCACTTTCAGAAATCACTAGTTCTAGTGTTGCAATTACCACAGCTAGATCTTTAGATAATACTCAAGCTGAATTTCACTAGATACAACCCTTTTTAATACATCTCATGTTTTTCAGATATCCCAGATTTTTCTCCCTCCCAACTCTGTTCATATCCCTTTATCTTTGTTGTTAAATACTTTTGTTTTCTGATCATGAGTTTTGTTGCTGTTAAGATGGAAATTAAAAAAAAAAAAAAAAGAAAGAGCTTTTATATTATCAGTATCTTTTTCTCCCTTTTGAGAAGTAAACCAGCTTTCTCCCTTGAATTTCTTCTTCCTACTGTAATGTCTTTAGAATACCTTCCTGCTATGCTTTATATTTCTCATTAGTTGTACTTCATTTTTAATTTATACCTAAGTATTTGGGGTTTGTTTGTTTGTTTGTTTTTGTAGTTTGAACATGTTTCCAACTTCCTATGCTTTCTTCTTGTGCTTTAAGTACTGATACACTCCTGCTTTAGCTTACATCCATTTCTTAATGTGCTTCTGCATTGGAAGGATTTGTGCTTTTACCTTAACTGTCAGACACATTGGATATCTCACACCTGTTTCCCAGAAAATATTTCCAATTCTGTGTATTTACTGACTAATGACTTCTTGATGTCAACTGATTTTGTCTTGCCCTCCCAGCTTAAGGACTAGGAACTCTGGACATTTCATGGTCACTCTCACCCAAGCTTTACGACTTCACATTCTCAACCAGTCCTCGGCGGTTGGCTTGAATAAAATCCAGAAGAACTTCCTTCCCCCCTCTCCCTAATTCTATAAAATTGTTTTCAACACATTTCGAGAACTTGCTGGTTTGTTTCCTGTTTTTCTGTTTTCCTAACGATGTCCACAGCAGTTAAATATCTGCATTTCACCAAGTCCGGTGCTTTTACACAATTCCATCCATTTACAAAAGCATCATTCACTTAATTTTCCTGCTTCAGTGGCATACAAAAGCCTATGCTCTGACAGTGCCCTCATTTTTTCCCGTTACTTTCACCCACACGCTTGCAACCCATCTATCTTCTTTCCCATCCTGGACCTTAGAAAAATTCATGTATAATCTTGATATGCAAGAAAATGCTCTCTTTTGCCTTCCCCATCCTTCCAGAGCAAGTTATACCTTTCCAGATTAATATTCCAGTCATGTAAATTACTTGAATAAGTGCCTGCTATGCCAATTAACTTGCAGTTTTGATCATGCACTGAGACTTTCAGCTCTTCCTGTTAACCCCCCTACTTTTTGCAATACAGAATCATAAGATGTTGAATAGATGCCTTCATCCTCCTCCTTGTCCCTCCTATAGCCCTATTATAAATATCTCTAGCTGTTCTACTTTGAGTAACCCTACTGTTCGAGGTCTTTGAGTTGCGCTTCTTTTTTCTATAAATTCATGGATTCTTGTAACGAATTATCATTATTTCTAACTTAATGTCCTCATAACTAGGGTGGCAAGCCTATGCCATCCCAATTAACAAAGACAAATCAGAAAAATAAACTTTAAAGACACTTCCTCCTTTCCAGCTAAATTGCAGGTGGCTGGAAGCAAGAAAGGAAAGGGATGGCTAAAACAGGAGACCAAGTAAGCCTGGCACTCTCAAAATGAGCCTTCACACAGAGGAAGTTACCTGTTCAAGGGAACCAGACTGAGACGTGGAAGAATGTCTGGATTACAATCAGGAAGGCCAAAGGTCTAGATAAGATAAATAGGTATGTAAATTACCTTTTGGAGGCCTTTCTTCCCCAAACATTATATTCCACTGCTAAGTAAGCAGTTCTTGCCCAATTCCTGCATACTGCTATGGCAAAGGGGAAAATGTTAAGCACACATTTCCTTGAGGTACAAGTACATTGGCCACAACTGAAAGCAGGATAAATGGGATTTCCCCCAGGATGGGCTGAAGCATTAGTCCTGGCATTGTGGCTGCAGTGGCTGGTTACTGTCCCACCCTCCATGGTCATGCCTGGATTTGTGCATCAGTCTCACAGCCATGCAGCTCATGCCATGCATCGGTACTCATTGCAGTCACATTTCAACTGTGAGACATGCACCAACACCTGGGCTTCTTTGCTCACAGAAGCATCGGGCTTTTTCTAGACTATCAGCAGAGCAGGAAGCTGATACACAGGCTTTAATAAAGGATAGGGATTTAAGCTTATGCTTAAGTCCCAGACTGACATAGACCTAGGCCAGATCTGGAAAATAATACAGGTATAGAATGAAACCAGTAAAAAGATAGAAATGCACTAAACTGCAACACAGCAGAAATGTGTGGAGCTACCAAGGAGCACATTTAGACCTCTGAAGGCAGCCCACCCACATCATCAACTCAGAGTGGCACGACAATGAGACACGGCCACAACAATTATCAGGCAAGTGAGAAAAACATAAATTCTGACACTTTTCTCTATTTTTGAAGATGGATTTTTTTTTTTATTATTTTATTTTCCTTATATCTACAAAGGTACATAATCATAGAATCATAGAATAGTTAGGGTTGGAAAGGACCTTGAGATCATCTAGTTCCAGCCCCCCTGCCATGGACAGGGACACCTCCCACTAAACCATGCCATCCAAGGCTATGTCCAACCCCGCCTTGAACGCCGCCAGAGATGAAGCACTCACAACTTCCCTGGGCAACCCATTCCAGGGCCTCACCACCCTTACAGTAAAGAATTTCTTCCTGATATCCAATCTAAACTTGCCCTGTTTAAGTTTAAACCCATTACCCCTTGTCCTCTCACTACAGTCCCTAATGAAGAGTCCCTCCCCAGCATCCCTATAGGCCCCCTTCAGATATTGGAAGGCTGCTAGGAGGTCTCCACGCAGCCTTCTCTTCTCCAGGCTGAACAGCCCCAATTTTCTCATCCTATCTTCATACGGGAGGTGCTCCAGTCCCCTGATCATCCTTGTGGCCCTCCTCTGCACTTGCTCTAACAGTACCATGTCCTTTTTATGTTGAGGACACCAGAACTGCACACAATACTCCAAGTGAGGTCTCATGAGAGCAGAGTAGAGGGGCAGGATCACCTCCCTCGACCTGCTGGTCACACTCCTTTTGATGCAGCCCAGGATACGGTTGGCCTTCTGGGCTGCAAGTGCACACTGCCAGCTCACCTTTAAATAATACTTCAAATAATTAAATAAATAATGTTACAGATGTTACCAGAATTCAAGAACTCTACTGAAAAATATATAAAATAGTAGGCTGAACTACAGCCTAAACTGAAAGGTGGCTTTTGAAATGCTTGGTAAAATAGGGCCCAGTTTTGAGGAAATAATAAAAAATGTAAGAATTTCTGTAATTTAATAATATTAAAATTCCCTGGATTATTGAATCTCTACAGATACTCAGAGAAGCTATTAGGAAAAATTTGGGGGGATTTAGGAGAGCCTTTCAGCATCTTGTGAAAGCACATTTTCTACCAGATGTTTGTAAAGAAAGAATAATAAAAAAAAGCATATTTTGATTCCATTGAATCATCAGCTGCATGAGAATCTTTGTCTTCTGAAAGCCCCTTAAGCGCTTTCTCTGGATCAAATATTAAGAGGAACTTCTATTAAATAATACTTTTTTTCTCTCTCTCTCTCTAAATGGCAGAGAGTGGGTTTGGAAGCTTCTCGGGAAATTTTCTAACAATTTGAGAAACAAGTTCCTGTTTTCTGGGATTTTTCCAGAATATTACTAGCTAGGTCATGGTGGCATTTTTACAATTAGCAGAAGATGTTGTCTATAATGCAGAAGCCACCCTGTTACAAAATCATGTGAAAAATATCAAAATAATATATTTTAATGTCACTGATAATTTCCATCACTTAGCAAGAAGCAAAAGGAAATCATATTCATGTGGAAGAACTTGCTTTACTCAAGCTTTTTTGAAGCATGATTTTCAAACTGTCTATGATGATCACATGCATAATTGCTGCTCTTGCTGTTTTTCAATGCTTCCAGTTTATTTTAGGTTTCTAATGAAAACTGATACATAGCAGTCGCCACGAATAAGCCAGTGTTTATCAACAATGACCATACAATGGCATCAGGTAGCTATTGCCTGCCCAATGTTCAGATGAATAGACACGGGCGATTTGGATGCAACCTGAACACTGAAGGGTCCTGCTTCCCTTGGTGGCAACACTGCTGAAGCCATGTAAGCAGCTCTCCCACCACTCCAGCTGCTTCTTCCCACCTCTGGGCCGCCCACAGCCAAATATACAGCTGTGCCAACACAATGCAGCGGGCGGTACAGGAACAAGGACTGGGAATGAGGAGGAATGCTTAAAACACTGGAGAAACATGTGTTGTGGTGATGTACAGAGCTTCAGTTTCTTAGGTGGTTTTCATAGAATCAGAGATTCATTTCGGTTGGAAGGGACCTTAAAGCTCATCCAGTTCCAACCCCTGCCATGGGCAGGGACGCCTTCCACTAGACCAGGCTGCTCCAAGCCCTGTCCAACCTGGCCTTGAGCACTGCCGGGGATGGGGCAGCCACAGCTTCTCTGGGCAGCCTGTGCCAGGGCCTCACCACCCTCACAAGGAAGGTCTTCTGCCTAAGAGCTCATCTCAGTCTCCCCTGTCAGATTAAAGCCATTCCCCTTGTCCTGTCCCACAGGTCCTTGTCCAAAGCCCTTCTCCAGGTTTCTTTAGCCCCTTTAGGCACTGGCAGCTGCTCTAAGGTCTCCCCTTAAGGAGCCTTCTCTTCTCCAGGCTGAACAAGCCCAGCTCTCTCAGCCTGCCTCCAGAGCAGAGCTGTTCCAGCCCTTGCTGCATCTCCGTGGCCTCCTCTGACTCGCTCCAGCAGCTGCATGTCCGTCTTGTGTTGTTGCCCCCAGAGCTGGACACAGGACTGCAGGGGGGGTCTCCCCAGAGCATAGCAGAGTGGGAGAATCCTCTCCCTCAACCTGCTGCTCAAGCTCTGGGGTTTCAGCCCAGCACATGGGGTGGTTCAGGGCTCAAGCACACACTGAAGCTGGGACACAGGGAGATTCTCCCCACCCATCACTCCCAAGTCCTCTTCAGGGCTGCTCCATCCAGTCTGCCTCAGGCTATGTTTGTGCTGGGGATTGTGCTGACCCAGGGGCAGGACCTTTTAAAACCATCTCCATTCATTCACTCAGCACAATTACTCTGACACTTTTGCCCACTTTTGTCTTGGGGACAGCCTCAGAAGAACAGGAGAATAGAATATCATATGGCCAGCCACAACTTCTTCACCCTATCTGTCCATGCTGAGGATTAATTAGTGTTCAAGAGCACTTGATGAAACTTCCGACTATTGGAAGGAACTACAGGACCAAGTCCATCAGGAGACAAACCTCCTAGGAACACTACAGCAAACTCTGAGTTGGTGTACAGTGCAAATACATGTGGCCTTTAGCCAACCATGGTGGCAGTCCTGCCAACAACAGCCTGTAGAATGCAAGCTGCAGAGCTGGATAGCTGTAGTGCCGTGCTGTCTTGCTCACATGGGCAGGTGGGTGGTGTGGCACAGTGTTATCTCAGGGTACCACAGCTTTGCTTGCTCTGGTTCAGCGGATTGGCATCCCCAGCTATTTGCTCTGTCCTGCTGCAGGAGGAATGAAAGCAGATTGTTCCTAGTCTCTGGTAGCAGCCTGAAGCATGGAAGGTAGACACTTCAGCGGGTGGAGAAACCTCATCCTGGCCCTGATCCCAGGCATATTGTTTGCTAGCAGTGTCCTGAGCTGCATCCCCAGCAGCATGAGCAGTGGGTCAAGGGAGGGGATTCTCTCCCTCTACTGCGCTCTGGGGAGACCCGCCCATGCAGTTCTACCCACTTCAGGAGGTTGAAACTAGATGAACTTTAAGGTCCCTTCCAAGCCAAATCAGTCTGGGATTCTATGATTCTGTGCGAAGTGAAAATGTGAATTTAAAGGGTGCTACCTACTCCACAGTAAAGCCTGTGTGCATTTTTCTACTTGGGGATAAAAGTGAGGTGGTTCAAGGTAGCTTAACCCTCATTTTATGCATGCACACACAGTCAGCACCATCACAGGAGATGACTGTTGCAAATTCACACCCCAACTCACCCTGCAGTGACTTGTCCATTTGTTGAAATACTAAGGCAATCTGGCCTAATGCAGTGTGACAGTGGAAGCGAGGTTGTTAGTGTCCCAAAAATAAGATGGATGACTTTCTAGCCGTCAAAGTAAGAGCCAAGTTTGTAAAATAAGAATCTGCTATATGAATAAATGCTTTGGTAAAGGGGGTTAATACTAGTTCTCTCAGCTTAAGAAACCCAAGTCACATGTACCAACAAACGCAATTGAAAGAGTATGTCTCCATGGTAGGTATTTTCCAGCAGGTGAAAGTGACCACACAGCTTGAAACAAGTCATTAATTTGCAATTTCTTCCTAGTTCAAAACAAACACAGGTGTATCATTTAGGGATTAGATCTCTTATTCTCTTCGGTTCTATAATTGGTTTCAGTAGTTGCTAGAATCGGATGTTTCAAGTAAAAGCTCAAAGAACTGTCAGTAAAGATGTGTAGTAATCTGCCTAGTATCTGTGTATATTTCACTTGTTTATTCTCAGATTGAGTGATGATCTGGAACCTGAGGTTTTATATTTCCTTCTGTACATGTTTGTTTTATGTTTATCTGTTATGGCTTTGAATGTTCTTGCTACTCATAAAAACCATTGTTTTCTTTTGCAGCTTGGAAACTACTTAACCTCAGTTGTCTATTGTGGCCATGCACTCCCTCATCTAAATCCATGTGGTTTGATAAAATGTTTTCTTTTATTGGCAGTGAATTTGTAAACTTTAATTTTCAATGACTGTTCCACTGTCCTTATGCATCCAGCAGTGAGAATAGAAGCTCCCAATCTTTTTTCTTTGAAAAAAACATGAAATCAGCATCGGTGTAGCAAGTAAGGGACAAAGTGATCCTTATTCAGAGATAACTGCCCAAAGGCTGCCTGGCCTATGCTGTTGCATCAACAATTTCATGTATCTGTTGGAAAGAGTATCTTAAAATGATTGATCGTTAGTTATGACTAACTCTTAGGGGCTCAGAAAAACACTGAAATAAAGACTTGAAAGGGGTCTTGTGCTCCCCTGTAACTTCTCAGTTGTGCTATGCTAGTTTCTAAAGGCAGAACACAAAGAATTGCTCAGCTTCAGGCATTAGGACTGCCTACATGCAATCCACCAGTTCCTCATCAGTACACCCTTCTTTCTATCCCAGTGGAGATGCAGGCTTGCAGACAGATCTGCAGGCTCCTGTAGGATATCTGGCTTTATCGAAAAGCTACTGTAAGGAGCTCCTTCAAATTTACAACTGAAACAGTACATGTCTTTTATCTCCCCAGCTGGAGACTGAAAACTCTCTTTCCAACTTTCAATTCCCAAACTCAGGTTTCTGATGTGCTACATCACTGTGCTGTGTGGCATTAAGCCTTAGAAGTGGATGATTTCTTCTCACGGCCTTCAGGATCTCTGGAGAGCTTCATGGAGTGTCCAAATCAAACTCTTCCTTGACTGAACTCCAGATATTGCTCCAAGTTCTGTGTTATTTGTGCATGAGAAAAAATTTGGATATAGAGCAGTTAGCGCCTGGAAGCTACCTGTGTGAAAAGCAGAAGATGTCTGGAAAAGCCAGGGAGCTAATTCTCCTTAACTGCATCCTGAACTCTTGAAATAAGTCTCTAAATAGCTAGCAAACATGTTAAGTCCTCTGAAGTTGTAGAAAAGATTGAAAAAAACAAGAAAGAAACCTAAGTCAACTTTGTATAGGTTGCAGTAGCAAGATTTGGTTCAGAAAGCCCCTTGGTTAGTGCAAACAGAACATGTATTGGTGTTTCATCAGAATTACAGAATTAAACTGGAAGGCTGAATTAGGGTAATGGGTGACTCTCAATAAGGGCAATGGGCAAGTCTGGTATAGTAAGACTGAATTAGGGTAATGGGCACCCATCTGTCTGATGAGCAAATGTTAAAGGTACATAGCTCTGGGTACTACATGTGAGGACCTGATTTCACTGAGCTCAGGATGTTGAACTGATATTCTAGCATCTGAATTTCATGTCACTTGCTCTTTAGAAAGAATTAATGTTGGTATTTGTGTCTAAGCAAAGTGTTATCTTTTTTAAATAGCAAAAAAGAAGAAAAAAAAAGAAAGAGGCTTTAATTAGCATTGAGTAGTGGAGTTGGGCAAAGAGCTGTGTGAATACAGCTGAGAGAGCAAAGTGGACCAGTCTGGAAAAAGAAGCAGACAGAGTGGAGTTCATAGAATGATGTGAAGCAATAGGCTGGGTGAGCGACCCATCCTGGACAGGGAATTAAGGAAGAAATTAAATAGGCCACCCCGCCAGCAGGCAGCCAGGCTTACTAGGCAGCTTTGGTTTTAATGAGCCTCTCTCAAGCCCTGTTTGCAGGATGTCAATAGTATTCACACTGCGTTTGTTTTATTCATGAATAGGCACCTCTGTGGTGAAGGTGAATGGTGAGTATTCCAAAGACACCAAACCACAATAGCTGGCACCAACACCTTCACGTGATGAAGCCATGTCACAACACGGTGAAGTGTGTCATGACACGAAGCAGCAGTTGATGCAGTGATGTAGTATTGGGATACTGCAGCTAACAGCAGCAGAGCTGATCAGACACGCACAAAATGTGAGCGGCAGTGGGGCAGCCTCATCCTTAGTGGGAAGAACAAGAGTCACACATAGCTGCTCCCCAGCATGGCACACTGCCCTAAAAAATTGGTGTTCAGAGGTGGCTCCTTACGTCCCTGCTTCAGAGCTGGGTCCTCAAGGACAACGGGCAGCAGGATCGGTGAGGGTTGCAAATAGCGGGCAGTTTTAAGTTTAAAAGGGGACTCTAGGCATAAACCCAGAAAATCACTTTTGTATTTTTGGGTGCCAGCGTTGCACCCCAATGCTCCCACCGGCCTCCGGCGGACCTCACCGCGGCGCCAGGTGTCGAGTCCTGGGGCAGGCCCGGACGGTGAAGGCGACGGGGCCTCAGGGCCCGGGAAGGAGGGCTGGTCCCGGGGGAGCCCACCGCCCGTGGGGGGGGCGCCTGGCCGGCTCCTGCCTCACGGAGGGCCGGCGGCAGGTCTGCCCGAGCCGAGGCAGCGGCCGCCCCACACTCGGCGGCCGGGCGGAGCAGGGGGTCCGACCGCAGCTCGGCGGCAGGGGCCGGGCGCCGGAGAGCGGGCTAGATGCCCACAGCTATCCCCGGGGCAGCGATCTGCAGCGTGAATCAGCCCTTGCCAGCAGACGCAGTGCCTTTCCGAGCTTGCCTGGCTCCTGCGGGAGGGAGAAAGGGGAAAATAACTCCCAGGGACGGGAGATCTCCCCCTCCGGCGCTGCCCCACGACTCCTCAGCCGGGTCCAAGCCCCCCTGCCCGCTGCACTGCACCGCACAGTCAGCATGTTCCGTTCCGGTGTGCCGCCCCCAGCCCTGCACCCGGGGCAGGCAGGAGCCGCGCTCGCGCTCTCACTTCACCTTGGCAGGGCACCGCCATCAGACGGAGTGGGAGGAAGAAACATTAACTCCAGCAGCTGTTTTTTGACCCCGGCTGTCAGCCTGCCCGGGAACACGTTAGGGGGTTTTTGGTGTTGTTTTTTTTTTTTGTTTTTTTTTTTTTTTTTTTTTTTTTTATTATTATTATTATTATTTATTTAAGTTTTTTAAAAAGTTATTTTAAATTCTGAGTCCTGTCGGTGGCACAAACAGCTTCGGGGGGAAAGCTCGCTACCCCACCCATCCGCAGCTGCGCGCTCCCACACCCGCATAATCCCGCACAGTCCCGCACAGTCCCGCTCAGGCACACAAGCACTCACATACTCACTCCCTCACACTCACACACTCACTCACTCACTCACATACACACACACACACACACACCGCTAAGCGCCGTAGCTCGACTTCAGTAATTCCCCAGCATGGGCGGCTTGAAACTGCTCGGGCTGAATAGCATTTGCTGTTCCGTCCCCGCGGCCGCCTCCCGCCGGCCCGCGCCGCGCTGCCTGTGCTCCCGCCCTCCCTTCCTTCTCGTCTCCTGCTCCTGCTCCTGCTGCTGCTCCTGTGCCTGCTCCTGCTCCCTCAGCGGGCCGTTGTGCTGACACAGGCCTGCCTCTGCCGCACCAAGTTTGTCAGCAGCGCGCTCATCCTCTTCCCGCCGGCGGGAATGGCGGGACTCCCTCATCCCCCTCATTCCCCTTCATTCCCCTGGTCCCCGCAGTGCCTGTGGTGGGGTTGTGTCCTCTGAGGTGAGAGTGTACCTCATGGTACCTCACGGTAGGACAGCGGCCCGGTAGGGGGGGAGGGGAGATAGCAAGTTTTGCCAGTTTGATTTTTTTGTTGTGTTTGTTTGGTTTTGTTTTATGGTTTATGTATTATTTATTTATTTATTTATTTATTTATTTATTTATTTATTTTCCCTTAACATGTGGGAAAAGTGACAGTGCACCCTGGTCATCCTGCCTCGGAAAAAGGCAGCCCAGCAGAGTCCTGGGTGAGGTTCATGTGGAGGCATCTGCATCTTCCTTCGGACAAAGTGGTGCCAACAATGTCCATCCTTCCCTCCCTGTGCTGAGCAGAGGTGGGGATCACCGGGTGTGTGAACACACGTGTGGTGTGTAACAGCTGTGCCTGCACTTTCATTGTCAGGCTTCAGTCAGTGCCTTCTGCTTGCATCAGACCAACTTTGCTTGAAGTTGCTTCTGCATAGCAGTTCAGCATTTGGAGGTTTCTGGAGGGTGGTTTCTCTGCTGGCTTTGTGCCCTCTGAAGGCTTCGTGTGAGGAGAATCAACTCTTTGCAGGGCTCAAAATGCACATTTCATAGAATCATAGAATCATAGAGTAGTTAGGGTTGGAAAGGACCTTAAGATCATCTAGTTCCAACCCCCCTGCCATGGGCAGGGACACCTTCCACTAAACCACACACACAGCCCTCTGCAGCGCTGCGCTGAAAACACTTCATCAGAGCCTTTATCCGGGTGTGCTTAAGGGTCACACCTAAAGGGAGGAAGGAGAGCGGGCAAAAATAGCAACACTTGAAACTACCGCTGCTGCTCTTCCTCTCCTCTCAGTTACTTTGTGTTTTACAGTGCAGGACCCTTGGTGACACAAAACGCACAAGCAAACCTGCGCCAGTGTCTGTATCAGAAAAAACTTAACAGCTGGAAAGCTTTGGCTTGCGAAGTGTGGCTTGCGCAGAGGAATAGCTCAAAAGGCACAGTTTACCTTCCACCAAGAGCAGTCCCACTGGCTTTAGAAGGATATGGTCCTGAAAGGGAGGAATGGCACTACTGGCTGTGAGGTATTCCTGCTGCTCACAGTGCCTCAAACATGATGCCAAAACTGAGCATCTCTCCTTAGCGATCTGGTGGTATAAAGATGCAGCAGTGGTTCGGTCCCCCCCCCCCCCCCCCAGCATCCCTAATAAGGGAAAAGGAACTAGGAGGAGAAGGTGAATATTGAAATGAACGTGCCTGTGGGTGTTCGTGTGTTGGAGAGAAAGATGTGAGGAGGAGCATTGTGAGGTCTGGCTGAGGGCAACCAATTCTCCAGAAGCCAAACAACATGATTGGCTCTACACGCTATGCCATAGACAACAGGTGATTCATCCTGATCAACTTTTTGAATGAAATTGTTATTAAGTATTCTGTATTAACTGTAAAAGAAATCTTGAGAACATATGTTACAGATTGATTGAATGATATTTGTCTTAAACTAGCCAAGAACAGTTTACCCATTTTGTTGAATACATGTCTCTGGCTGCTCAGATCTATGTAAAGCCTCCATATTTTGGGGTGATTGAAGAGATACATTTTAAGTTCCTCTAAAGTTAATTTGATTAAAGCTGGTGGAAAGATGAATAGCTGTGGGTTTTGTTTGGTTTGGTTTTAAATGTAAAAATTACGATTATATAACTGAAAGATTGCTGATGTATTTTGGAATGTCTGGAGCTGGCTGAATAAAAACCTGAGATGCTCTCACTGCTTTTTTACGAAATCAAACCACCCTCTTTCTGGAAAATACTGCATTAGTGCCTAAGGTGCTCATGCTGACCTATTTTCTTTTTTTATTATTATTATTTTTTCCCTGGCCTTTCTAGTTAATGCAGTTGTGTTCTGGGGAAAAGGAGCTGAAGTTCCCGTAATAATTTGCCCATCATATAGGATTCTGCATAGGTGAGACATAAGCAGCGGTATTTCAGGATAAGTTTCCAAATAGAAAGCCAAGTCACTTTCACCAGTCCTTATTTCTAGCCATAACAGACTATAGTGGCAATTACACTGTGCCTAGTTTTTAAAAACTCCAAAAATTGCTGACTGACTCTGGAAAATAATGAAAGAGTGTATGGCTTTACACATCTGAAATATGCACACCTTTGTATTTTTGTGATGCTTTTACCTTGTTAATTGCATTTTTCTCCTACATTAATTGCCAGGTCTTTAAGTGAAAGGTATTACCCTATGTGAAAACTCTGAGCACTGTACTCATTTGGATTCAATTACTTCAAAGTTAAATAAAAAGTTAATTTGCAGATGTTGGTATCAGATGCCTTAGTGAAGGGCCAAAGTAGGACATGCAAGTACAGAAGGTAGGTGGGGCTAGGCGCTGGGAGTGTTGAAGATGTATTGCTAATTGGATATTGTATTGGAATTTTTTATCACACTTTAAAATCACATATAAATTACAGGTTGCAATTATACGATTTTTATTCCAAAAGTTTTATTTCAAAGAAGCTTTACAACACCGAGCTGTGTGGTGTGGTTGACATGCTAGAGGGAAAGGATGGGTTCCAGAGGGATGTGGAGTGCCTGGAGAGGTGGGACCCTGTGAACCCCATGGAGCTCAACAAGGCCAAGTGCAAGGTCCTGCCCCTGGGTTGTGGCAGTTCCCAGGATAAACACAGGCTAGGGGAAACTGAATGTAGCAGCCCTGAGGAGAACTCGGGGGTGATAGAAGCTTCCAATGAGAAGCTCCCTGTCTTCAGTGTGCACTTGAGCCCAGAACCTCCCTGTGTGTGAGGCTGCATCCCCAGAGCTTGAGCAGCAGGTTGAGGGAGAGGATTCTCCCCCTCTACTGTGCTCTGGGAGACCTGCCCCCGGCATTCCTGTGTCCATCTCTGGGGCAACAACACAAGAGGGATATGGAGCTGTTGGAGCAAGTCCAGAGGAAGCCATGGAGATGCTGCGAGGGCTGGAGAAGCTCTGCTCTGAAGACAGGCTGAGAGAGCTGGGCTCGTTCAGCCTCCAGAAGAGAAGGCTCCTTAAGGGGAGACCTTAGAGCAGCTGCCAGTGCCTAAAGGGGCTACAAGAAACCTGGAGAAGGGCTTTGGACAAGGGCCTGTAGGGACAGCACAGGGGGGAATGGCTTTAACCTGACAGAGGGGAGATTGAGATGAGATCTTAGGTAGAAGTTCTTCTACCTAAGTGAGGGTGGTGAGGCCCTGGCACAGGTTGCCCAGAGGAGCTGTGGCTGCCCCATCCCTGGCAGTGTTCAAGGCCAGGTTGGACAGGGCTTGGAGTAACCTGGTCTAGTGGGAGTTGTCCCTGCCCATGGCAGGTGGCTGGAACTCTATGGGCTTTAAGGTCCCTTCCAACCCAAACCAGTCTGTGATTCTGTGATTTATTTTAAGGCTTATTTTGAAATAACGTCATGTGGGTAACCGCCCTCGAGTCACAGAATTGGTAAGAAATTCAAGATATTTGGCTTCAGGATATTAATATGTACCTTCCCATTGGAAGTATATATCCATCTGCACTGCAGCTAAGGGATCATTCCCTCTGATTCTTTAGATGTATTTGGTTTGATGGGAGTCCTGTTCTATTTAAACACCAACCCCGTGTGCTGTGAAGGGCCCTCTGGCAGAGCTGGTACTTTCAGACCTTTTGACTTCTCCTGGAAACAGTGGTGCTTTTGGTGCACAACACTGTTGGCCCTTGACAGATTGGGCACTGGGCTGACCTCAGTCTGTTGCCTCAGTTGACTGGAGTGGGTCTGCCATGAAGAAATAATGCTTTAGCATTGCAGATAAATAGTGACTTTTATGTGTTTGGCTTTTTAGATCTTCTTGGAGAAACACAAATTATTTGATCCGGCTGTTTGTCAAAGCTGTTTCTGAATGAGGTCTCCAGACGCACATTCATCATTGTCAGAAATTTCCTTCTGAGATCTATAAGGGAGTTCCTTCTCTAATCCTTACCTATAGAGGTATTTTCATAAGTGAAAATTAACAATTTTGTGTTTCCATGCATGCTTATATTGTATGTAATGTCAGTGATTGCTAAGATAACCCACTCATTCTTGTAAATGTGCTGAGGCATATTTGAGGCTTCCTATGAAAACCCTGAAAAAGGCAAATGAACACACACCTGTGTTCTTACTTTACCCACTTGCCACCATTTTGTTTGCAGGGCACACAAACAGGAGAAAAATCTGACCTTCATGCACAAGAGGTGGCATATCTTGTGTCTGTGCAGAGGACACTGAGTCAGCCAACATTCGAATTTTCTTGTCATTGGTCACACATATATCCCATGACAAATTTTGGTACATTTAGTCCAACTGCAGGTAAACAGGAAAAGCAGAAGTGTGGGGAATGAAAGGTAACATCATTGTGATAGTTTGTCTTTTTTGTGCACTTAGTTTGTATAATCCTGTTGCAGCCGAAGGTCACTCTAATAAACCGTGTTTATAAAATAACTCCATTTATAACAGCGTTAACAGAAGCAGGTCATCAGCTCCAGTTGAGAGTGCATTCTCACAGGGTTGACCAAAACACAGCATCATGATTTTCTTGCTTTTGTCAATAGTTAGCATTGAAGTGCACGCCTTTTAAAATTTATTTAGCATTTCTGTTAAAAACACTGTTTAAATGTTGAAATAATATCCGGAATGATGGGAATATTTTTATACTTAATGTAGCATTCTCATGCAGTAACTTTTTAACTTTTCTTGCAACAAACACCCAGTTATGTATATGTATTGCTATGTCCTGCAGGGTTCGTTTCACACCTATTTAACAGTATGGCAGGAGGAGAGAATGTATTGCATGAGAGTAAAGATGGATCTTGTGTCACATTGTTCTGCACAAAACAGAATTAATGGTGGGACAGTAGATACAGCTATAATAAACAGAAAGAGTTTGTGCACTACAGTCACAGTTCATTGTTAGCTGGTGTAACAATTTAATACACAGACAAAATGAAAAGAATGGGAGTAAAATGGTTTAATCTTTTTAGAGTGCAGCTACTGAGTGTTCAGTGAAGGCTATATCCTAGAATCCTACCTCAGCTGCAGCACAGGAAAACATCAGAGCTTACTACAGAGTTGACTACATTGTAAATACTTGACTGATGTTTTACAGGAGACCTCAGAATTGCAGATGCATTCCTTGCATGTTACCTAGTGATAACTAGGTAGCGTCCCAAACTTCTGAAATGAGCTAAAGGGTTTTTCTACATCTAATCTGAGCTATAATCTGTTCCATATTTTACACAAAAGTAACTTTAACTGCCTTGTAACTAAGTGCATCTTGTGCATATTTTAATCCACATGCAATATTTACCACTCACAAAGAGGGTGGTATGGTATCCGGGCACAAGAGTAGTAATCAAAGTCCATACACATAAAATATCTTGGCAGGACCCTACAACTGCTTTCAGTGAAACTGTTGACAAAACTCCAAGAGAGCTCATGGGTACAGGAACAGTTTTCTAAAAAACCTTACTGTAATACAAACAGAAATACTAATACTAATATTAGTGCTACTACTACTACAAATAATAATGGAGAAGAGCAAACAATTGGAAAACCAAACCTTTCCACGGCCTATGCAGAAGAAATTAATGTTTTTCTGAAGTTTTCATGACAACTTTTTGTTCTTCACTGCAGCCGATAACTATCTCTATGATATTTTGTACAAGAGTGATTTTATGTTGGTGTTGATGCAATTTTAACCCAAGCATACCTTGCCTGAAGTTGGACTCTGTGGCTGTTTTATAATGTCTATCATGTTTTTACATGTTTAGCAGCAGTGCTAATGAAGGTATGATATGCAGAGGGTGTGCTATTTTTATGTTTAGCTAAAACATGTACAATGCTTAGGTTTGAAAATGAAGGTGGTAACAACGAGATTAATGAGGTCTGGATAAATGGTTGCTAACAGATTAGGTTACAATGTTCAACATATACGTTTTATTCTGAAAACAAAATTGCATTGTGTTGTCTAACTGTTAAAGAAATCTCTTAGCCTGGAAGGAATATGCTGGAAAAAGAATTGATAATGTATAGTTATTAATTCTTAAATTACTTTAGGTTTGGGCAGCAGTTTATTTATTGGTACAGTGGCTAACAATCTTCTAGTCATGAATCATGGCAGAGTATTTGAGATACCCCTGTGGACAAAACTGCAAATCTTTACTTGTTGTGGCAGAATTTGCAAAATATTTTTGCTTACCGTGTATTAGGAAATTACTTAAATAATGCACCAAATGCCCATTTAGCATGTGGCTTGATTCATTGCTGTATACAATAGGAAGACATAAACATCTGAAGTGTGGATTTAACATTTTAGTGGCTCTCTAAAATGTGAATATGGTTAGCAAATGAGCTCAATAGAAAACTGAAATCTCTATTTATATCCCACTAATGATACAGGTCTGAACTACAGAGTAAAGGATGCCAGGTAGTGACTGCAAAATCCTCTGTCTGACAGCCCTTAGATAAGGTAAGTAAGGTCAACCTTTTTGTCCCTACCTCATAACCTGTCTGTGAAAACTGCCAGGGATGGGGCAATCACAGCTTCTCTGAGCAGCCTGAGCCAGCACCTCACCACCCTCATAGAGAAGAACTTCTGTCTAAGATCTCATCTCAGTCTCCCCTCTGTCAGGTTAAAGCCATTCCCCCTTGTCCTGTTACTACAGGCCCTTATCAAAAGCCCCTCTCCAGGTTTCTTGTAGCCCCTTTAGGCACTGGCAGCTGCTCTAAGGTCTCCTGGAGCTTTCTCTTCTCAAGGCTGAACAAACCCATCTCTCTCAGCCTGTCTCCAGAGCAGAGCATCTCTGTGGCCTCCTCTGGACTTGCTCCAACAGCTCCATGTCCCTCTTCTGAAGCTCTTGAGAGCTTCAAAGCTGAACACAGGGCTGCAGAGGGAAGTCTTGCAGGAACACACTATTAAGGCACAGCTCTTGGCAAGTAAGTTTTTTGACCATTTAGAGCATTTCAGTAGGTAACATCTATCAAAAGATTTTATTCTGGATCCTGGCTTTACTACTGGTGGCTTAGGGTTACATGGTGGGAGTATTTGGTTCCTGTGATCAGCAATTAGGGGACAAATGTTGATCCAAGTGTGGAGCAATTTCAGAGTCTTTCTGCACCTCAGTTGCTCAGATATATGGTATGACTGAGAACTGCTGGATTGGTCTTGAGACCGTCTCTCTCTGCTAAAAAAAACAGGGTCACAGTCTACACATGGTTGATCAGAAGGGTAAAGTGCTAGTCAAAGGTCTGATGAGGATGACCTCTGCAGTGACTTCAGGGATGCAGAATTGCTTTTTTGCAGGAGGAAAATATGATGCAGTATGAACAAGGACTGTATTGCCAAGAGTGTGAATCTCCTGTGGTAGAACCAGCCTATGCTATTCAAGAAAGGTAGCATAGCAGGATCTGTTCTTCAGCTAAGGTGGAATGAACATGGTTCTCCCCTGGAGCAGTCTGGAAAATGTTATTTCAGAGTAGTGCACAATGACTGTTTTCACATAGCTCTGTGTGCTAACGTAGCTTCCACAAACTGTAGCAGCAGCTACACTGCAATACAGAGATAAATGGTGTGCTGCTTGAGAATCACTTTTTGCCTGTACATTTTTTGAAGGATGCTGTGGTGCTCTCATATTATATTAAGCATATCCCAAAATCAAAAGTGTTCTGACTGATGATGAAAAAGATTAAATTTCTAAGAGCTGAGTTTGGCAATATAAGGACAGGGAGCTCAGCTAGGAAGCAAGTTTGATATTTTGTTTGTGTTACAAAAATGCACCGACAGTTTACAGTGTCCAGAGACTTCTCACAAAAGTCCCATCAGTGCTAACCTGTTCTCTACAGCCTGGCCAGCATTCATCATTGGTCTTCATCACCGTTCACCACCCCCTTGCCCAACCTTAACATTATTTACTTTCCCGTGGTAGTAAAAAAATGTATCCTTTCTGTTTGGTATACCAGAAGTTAGATGTAGCAAAGGTGTAAGAAGTATTTCTCCAAAGTATAAGTATGCACGTCAGCCAGCGTAGGAAAGGAATTTTTTCTTTAATGAACAGAATTAAACTGATTGATCTGATTAGTACTAGGAAATGGGTTGATTATATGATTATGTAGCTATTACATAGTGGCATGCCTGTATTTATAACTATTCTGTGCCACCACTGTAATTTCTGTCGAGTATTTTGTGTGTCCTTCATGTTTTCTCTTTTGGGAGGGAAAATGGTTACTGTTACTCTGTTAAGTCTACATGCCAGTATTTTTGGCCGGGGAGGACAAATGGCTCATCAGGCTGGCATAGCTTCACATAAGTATTCTAAAAATGTATGTGTTGCAATCTGGGAGGGAATAATACAAGCATGGAAGGTTGTAGCCAGTGTCAAAGCAGCAAAACACTTGATTGTACAATCTAAGTTGTATTCCCTCTAAAAAAATTAGCTGAGCAGAGTGTAATAGTTCTGGGAGTTGAAGAGGAAGAAGTGAAACCTAAGCAGAGCTAGTGCTGCTGCATTTTTAAAACAAGGTGTGTGAGGAATTTGGAAAAAGATACTTCCCCCCTCTCTCCCCCCCCCCTTCCCCCCCCAGAAAAAGAGAAAAAAAAGAGTTTAATGAGTTCCTGTAAGATTTTTTGAAAGGGTATTAGTTAGAACTTCTGCTCCTTTTCATTGAAGGAAATGTCTTCTTGATATGTTGGAAAGTTTCTTATTGGGATGAAGCATTCCTGAGGGACTTGAGATCCCCTCCCCTGACCCCCCCAAATTTTCTTGTGGGTTTATGCAAGAGCCATGGCAGTACCAGAAAAGTGGTTCCTGATTTTAGACCCTGCTACTAAAGCCTTCATGCGTTTGTGGGTTACAGGAGACATGAGGAGATAATTGGTGAGTGCTTCAGAGGCTGGGGATGACAGAATAGCTTCCAAAGTGGCAGCAGAATTGCTCCCTCCCAGCTCAGGTCATAGCACCACCCTTCTGGTCTCATCACAAAGCTATGGTGCTTGAACAGCAAATAAATTCGGTCACAGGATGGTTCTCTCTCTTATTACCCAACATCTTCATCTTTGTTTCCATACAGAGGGTTTCAGGTCAACCCTTTCCTGTGATTACAAACCCCCTCATCTTCCATCCCTGGTCTTTGCCTGTGTGCCTCCCTTCAAGCCTCTGCCATCTAAAGTCTCTGCTCTGGTGTATTCTGTCCCTTCTGTATTTACTCCCTGACCAGGCCTAATGCACTCATTTTGTGTGAACTGGTAATCCTGAGTATTAGACCACCTCTTTAATCAATATTTATGTTACTAAAAGTTTATAGTAAGTGGTATGGTATGGCTAGTAACTTTCTCTGACTGACATGCACATTTCCTGCTGACACAAGTGTGTTCAATTGGTAATAACTTCTCCGGTCTTCTGGCTGAAGTTTTCCAGGCCAATTGTCCACATTCAACTTAGGCACAAAACAAACACGCTTAGATTTTGGAGTTAGGTGGTCATATAGTGTTTTTCACAGGAACTTGCCCTCTGTCAGTGCCCAGGGTGATCTGCTTGTAGATGAACCATCACTTGGAAGAGTGTTTTCTGTAGGACCTCTAACTCATTTGGCCTCAAAAGTAGAAGGTATTTGGCTCTTAAGTCAGGGTATTGCTAACATAAAAAGGATCCTTTAATGGTTAAAACCATTGAATGCTACTCTGGTAAACCCCATGACAAGACTCTGGCTCTGTCATGGGATTCATATGTGACATGAAGCAAGTCATTAAACCAAATTTATCACAGGTGGCCACTGTGTGTGCCCTCCTCTTTCTAGCTTTCCTACCTGGAGACTCTTCAACCTAATTTGTGGAAGCTGCGAGTGTTCAGGGTTGCAAACAAAATCAGAGGGGACTGTCCTTGGCATATGTAAATTCTCTGAAACAAACAAACAAACAAAAAAAAGAAGTCCTAGGCAGATCAAACTGACAGACATCTCAATTTTTCTTCTATGCACCACAGTTCTCTGCTATAAAATGGTGTACAGTCATAGAGAGTACTGCCCATCTCACACAGAGCAGTGAAGATTCCTCTGATGAAGTGAAATGCTTAAAAGACACTCCAAAAAGCATTTAATAATTTAGTCTTCCAAACAGGGCTTACATACAGTACAGTAAATAAAACCTGCAAAAACATACTAGAAAATGAGGAAAAGCATAAAAAATGTATAGCTGTTCATTAAAAGAACAAAATCTATTCTCTGCTCTGAAAAGGTGGGCAGGTACTATACAATTCGTTCACTAATTACTATACCAGAATGCTGATCTGGAAGGCAGACAAAGTAAAGCTTAATTCTATGTTTTGTGACTTTCGAGTACTTAACTTTGCAAGTGCAGTAATATTTTTGTGGGTGACATGGACAGTGGGATTGAGTGCGCCCTCAGCAAGTTTGCCGATGACACCAAGCTGTGTGGGTTGGTTGATACATTGGAGGGAAGGAATGCCATCCAGAGGGACCTTGACACGCTTGTGAGGTGGGCTGATGCCAACCTGATGAAGTTCAACCATGCTAAATGCAAAGTCCTCCACCTGGGTTGGAGCAATGCCAGGCACAGCTACAGGTTGGGCGGGGAGGAGATTGAGAGCAGCCCTGCAGAGAAGGACTTGGGGGTGTGGGTTGATGAAAAAATGAACATGAGCCGGCAGTGTGTGCTTGCAGCCCAGAAAGCCAACCGTATCCTGGGCTGCATCAAAAGGAGTGTGACCAGCAGGTCGAGGGAGGTGATCCTGCCCCTCTACTCTGCTCTTGTGAGACCTCACTTGGAGTATTGTGTGCAGTTCTGGTGTCCTCAACATAAAAAGGACATGGAACTGTTGGAACAAGTCCAGAGGAGGGCCACGAAAATGATCAGGGGACTGGAGCACCTCTCATATGAAGATAGGCTGAGAAAGTTGGGGCTGTTCAGCCTGGAGAAGAGAAGGCTGCGTGGAGACCTCATAGCAGCCTTCCAATACCTGAAGGGGGCCTATAGGGATGCTGGGGAGGGACTCTTCATTAGGGACTGTGGTGAGAGGACAAGGGGTAATGGGTTTAAACTTAAACAGGGGAGGTTTAGATTGGATGTGAGGAAGAAATTCTTTACTGTGAGGGTGGTGGGGCCCTGGAATGGGTTGCCCAGGGAAGTTGTGAATGCTTCATCCCTGGCGGCGTTCAAGGTGGGGTTGGACATAGCCTTGGATGGCATGGTTTAGTGGGAGGTGTCCCTGCCCATGGCAGGGGGGTTGGAACTCGATGATCTTGAGGTCCTTTCCAGCCCTTACTATTCTATGATTCTGTGATTCTGTGATTTTAACATATTCTTCCGTGTGCAGTATGTATAAATTCTGATAGTATTGCTAATACAAACGTTGCTCTTCAGAGGGCCACTTTAGTAGTGGGAGAGTATCTTAAAGTTCTGGATGAATCCCCATTTTATGAAACCAAAGAAATAATAAACATAAAAGTACCCAAAGAAATAAGCCTGTATATATATTTTAATCCCTCAACAGGCTTCATAAAATACTAAAGGGCACTTCTTAATAGGGCAAACACAACCAAAATTGAAACAAAGATTCCAAAGAAAAGTTCAGCCAAAAAAACCCAAAAAAAACCCAACCCAAAAAGAATTTTCAGCTTGTTTTCAAGAGAATGCAATTCAGTATCTTATTTTATACATTTTACAAAAAACTTATTTGGAAGTAGAAAAGGATGTAACATTTTAGGGGAAGTTGTTTTATTACACAGAACCTAAAAAGGGCAGAGGGGAAAAGTGCTTAAAAGCATGTTTATATCAAAAAGCAAATTTTTACTTTAAAGTAGCTATTGCAACCTTTTAACACAAGATCAGGATAGATATGAAGACAGAGATAATGCAAAGGTTGTAAGGCTGTTTTTCCTTCATATGGCGGGTTTTGGAAGGACAGATGTTGTGATTTCATGTTTGATTGAAAACTGTGACTTTTACAAGGAATTATGTTTTAATTGCATAATAATTGTACAGTAACACTGAGCTCTGTGGCAAAAGTCTAAAGGTTTCTCAATATACTGGTAGCTGTTCAGGAGTATAATACATACCTAGTGCTCTGAGTGCTGACATACAAGCTGTCAGCAAACATTTCAGGAAACAAAAATGTCCTGGGTTCAGCAGCAGCAGTCATTTTTCTCCTTCTTGGTAGCTGGTGCAGCGCTGTGTTTTTGATTTTGGGCCTGGGAACAGCCCTGATAACACCAGTGTTTTCAGTTACTGCTTGGTGATGTTTAGGCTGATCAAGGACTTTCTGAGTCTCATGCTCTGCCGGGGAGGAGGGGAAGCTGGGAGGAAGGAGAGACGGGACACCTGACCCAGACTAACCAAAGAGGTTATTCCATACCACAGCACGTCATGTCCAGGATGTAAAGACGGAGAGCAGAGACCTGGAAGGGTGGTGAGGGTGCACGGTGGGGGGCACTGGTGAGGGTGCACTGCGTGGTCGGGCTTGATATTGGATGGTGAGAAATTGTATTCTTTTCCCTTGTATTTTCTCTTGTCATTATTATTATTGGCGGTAGCAGTAGTGATTTGTGTTATACCTTAGTTACTAAACTGTTCTTATCTCAATCTGTGGGAGTTGCATTCTTTTGATTCTCCTTCCCATCCCTCCAGGAGCTGAGGGAAGAAAGAGTGGGGAGTGAGTGAGAGAGCGACTGTATGGGTTTATAGGAGCTTAAACCACGACACAAAATAACCCAGGCTGGAAAGGACCTCAGGAGATTTTCAGTCCTACCTTCTGCCCAAAGCAGAGTGAGTTATGAGATCAGACCCGGTTACTCAGCACTTTGATCAGTTGGGTCTTGAAAACCTCAAAGGCTAGAGACAACCTTGACTGTATTCATGATGCAAAGTTTTCTCCCCATATCTAAGCCAGAACTTCTCTCATATCAGCCTGCATTGTTGAAAAGCATATTTTAATTGGATTGCAGATGTTATACCTGACTCCTCATCAACAGCATTTTACATAAATAGATAATTTCAGCTGTTGTTGAAAGTGGTTGATATTAAAAGTGATTTTAGCATGGAATAGTAACTTTGTATGATTAGAATGCTCCAAATTCCAAACAAAATTGTAACATTGAAATAGAAGATTCATTGGGTGATAGAATATGTTTGTTAGCATCATAAATGTAAGTGATGAATAATGCAGGTATTCCCCAATGAGAGTACCACTCAGCAAAATGAATCTAAATACAAAACTAGACAAGCTCAAATTTGTACAAACTTGTCCTGCACACACCTTCAAGAAATATTATATGCTGCTGTGATCAAAAGGATCATCTGCAGTTTCCATATGATACCATCATTTTATGACTGGCATTTAGCGTTATAGCTCATGGATACAAACTCTGAAGAAAATTAACAATATCCCATCTAATGACCCTGCCTTCTTTACCTTCTCTGCCTCAGCATGTCTACTCAGTGAGAGGTTTTCTTCTTTCTAACAAGCTTTTCTCAGTACCATTCAAAAGGTTTGCGATGTTACTAGTTGACACTGACAGAAGGCATACCTGGAACTGAAGTGCTGAGTAAATAAGAAAAAAGGGCATAGGGCTACTAGGAAGGTGGCATCCCATCATAATTCCAAACTATTCTTAATCATCCATCCCATTACGCAGCAGGTCAGGGCTATAGTAAAGAACATGTAGGACAGAAAGTTTCCCTTTATGGACTACATGCTTCTTGCAACATGCATTTATCTGAGTCAGAACATTCCAGTGTTTCAGGCTACCTCTTTATAAAGCTGCAGGGTAAATGATGTCTAAAATATGTAGTAAGTTTTGGTCACCTACGACCATCTGCTATAGATCCTATAGACTTAAAAAGACTACATACAAACTTCATAGGACAAAAGGATCTATACTTACAGGACAGATACATGTTTCAAAAGTAAGACAAACTGCCAACAGAATCATGAAGTTTATGCTGAGCATTGCACTGTAACCACATGCCCTGGAATGAATTATCGAGCTTCTTAAATGGTCATGCTGATGTTTTTACTTATGAGTTCTTACCTGTAGAGGTATGGTCTCATAATTACTGTAATTACAAGGCTTATGAGTCTCATCACTCAAATCACCTTGCTCCCTCAAGACATTCTCAAAACTGCTATCTGTCTGATTCCCACACACTAAAAAAGGTAATTTTGGAGTAAAGTTTCTACCCTGAAAAAACCCCAGCCAAACAGTCAAAGGAAAGAAATATGCAGCAATGTCATTCAATCCCCTACAGACACCCTAAACTTATGCCGTGTCATCCCCATCGTCCAGAGGTGACACAATGACCCCTGTACTTTGATCAGACACACCACAGCACATACAATTAGCTTCTGATGATGACCACAGGTAGTGTAGATTGCATACATTATGTAGTGAAAACTGCTTCACATCGTTTTCTTAACTAGTGTTAGAGTGAATGTCAGATGAGGTGGTGATGAAGAAATATTTATCTGTAGTGCCATTCTTGATGTTTCTGACAGCATCAGCTACAATTCTTGGAGCTGCACAAAGGGATGCACTGGCAAGTATACTCAAGATTAAGGTTGTTGAATATTTACTGAGTTTGTTTTTTGCCTTTGAAACGAGCATCCTGGCATGGTTTGGGTTGGAAGAGACATTAAAGCTCATACAGCTCAGCCCCTTGCCATGGGCAGGGACAATTTCCACTAGAACATGTCGCTCCAAGCCCCATCCAACTTGGCCTTGAGTACTGCCAGGCCTGGGGCAGCCACAGCTTCTCTGGGCAACCTGTGCCAGGGCCTCACCACCCTCACAGGGAAGAACTTCTGCCTAAGAGCTCATCTCGATCTCCCCTCTGTCATGTTAAAGCCATTCCCTTTGTCCTGTCACCACAGGCCCTTGTCAAAACCTCTCTCCACGTTTCTTGTAGCCCCTTCAGGCACTGGCAGCTGCTCTAAGGTTTCCCCTTAAGGAGCCTTCTCTTCTGGAGGCTGAACAAGCCCAGCTCTCTCAGCCTGTGTCTAGAGCAGAGCTGGAGTGCTCCAGCCCTTGCAGCATCTCTGTGGCTTCCTCTGGACTCACTCCAACAGCTCCACATCTCTCTTGTGTTGTTGCCCCAGAGCTGAATGCAGAACTGCGGGGGGTCACCCCAGAGTGCGGTAGAGGGAGAGAATCCCCTCCCTTGATCTGCTGCTTATGCTCTGCAGATGCAGCCCAGCACACAGGGGGTTCTGGTGTTCGAGCACACACTGAAGCTGGGTCATGGGGATCTTGTCAACAAACACCCCCAAGTCCTTCTCCTCATGCCAGTTTCATCCAGTCTGACCCAGCCTGTGTTTGTGCTTGGGATTAGGGCCAACAAGACCTTGCACTTGGCCTTGTTGAACTTCATGAGGTTCACAAGGTCCCACCTTTTCAGCCTCTACATGTCCCTTTGGATCCCATCCCTTCCCTCCAGTATGTCAACCACACCACACAGCTTGGTGTCAGTAAACTTCCTACGGGCACATCAATCCCACTGTCCATATAACTCTGAAGATACTCAATAGTACTGGTCCCAGTAGAGACCCTTGAGGAATACCACTCATTACTGATTTCCACTTTGATCCAAGCCATTGACTGTAACTCTGGACACAGCCATCCAGACAGTTCCATGTCCATCAAACAGTCCATCCTTCAAACCCATCTCTCTCAGCAGAGAAGTCTGAGTCTAGTTAAGCATCCCACAGAGCTAAGTAGTTCCCCTGGCTATCAAGGCAGAAATTATTTAGAATGCAAAAGAAATCTATCCTACAGGGAATGGCTGTGTGCTTAATTTCGAAAGTTCAGAATTGCCTTATGGCTAAATACATGCATGTGTGAAATCTGAAATTTGTGGCAATGGGACTGTTTACTCCCAAAATACATAAAAGAAAAACAAAAGAAATGTAAAAGAGTAACATTTAGAAATGTGTCCTCTTTCACAGACCCAAAGAGCTATAAAAAAACATCTTTTGAAAGATTACTGGGTAAATTTTGAATCTAAATTCAATTATTAAAGATGTCTTAATTCTGCTTTAAGGGCCTAATTATTGCCTCATTGAAATTAATGTGGAGGGGCATCCAATGAAGACAGAGCGTGCTATAAATAGAAATCCCAACTTAGAGGGCTGCTACTGCAACGTTCATGTGTAATCCAAACCAGCAGATAAATTAAAGAAAGTTGAATGAATTAAATGCAGGGTAATAAAACTTTCACTTTCCTAGTGTTACATCTCATATATGTCTGACTGTACATCACGAATGGTACAGTCACAGCTAAATCTTATTTGTGGCAACCTGAGATTTATAAATGTCACCCCTTTAGCCTTTTATGGATTAAGTTGTAGATACCCCATTTCATGAAGTACTAAATATTCTCTGAAAAAAGAACATTTGTTATGGAAATAACATTGGCTTCTCAGGAGAAGTTAGGTGCCATGAGGACAATTGTGGGTTAGTTTGGACCTTTCATTTCTTGCAAATCCATATATGGTAAATCTTAATGTACTTTAAAAAGTCTCACAATATTAATAAACTGATATTGTCTCCAGTAGATCTTTATCTGACAGTGTAGCCACTAATAATAAAACAGGAGGGATCTAAATTTGGTCTTACCTTGTTAATGTTTTATCCACTGGGACAGTGAACACAGTTAAAGGATCGTGCCCTTTAAACACTATTTTACAACTTCCTATTTCCAATCATACTGTGACATCTTACATCTTGTTTCAGATACTGTAAAGAATCACAGAATCATACAATCATAGAATAGTTAGGGTTGGAAAGGACCTTAAGATCATCTAGTTCCAACCCCCCTGCCATGGCCAGGGACACCTCCCACTAAACCATGCCATCCAAGGCTATGTCCAACCCCGCCTTGAACACCGCCAGCGATGGAGCATTCACAACTTCCCTGGACAACCCATTCCAGGGCCTCACCACGAAAAAAATAAAAAGAAATCATGAAAGAAATGAAGATTTTTATTTTTATTTTTGCTAGGAAAACCCTCCCTAAGCTCAATAAAGTGTTCTGATTCTTACTTATTTAATACCATGTCTCAAAATCCTTCACTTCCAGTGGTCTCATTATTTCATAATCCTACCTTCAATTCCCTTTTACTCTATACAATAATGTACATTTTCATAATAATTATACTTTGATTTTCTAGACACCCATGTTTTCACTTGCATGCCTGAAAAGGCCTGAAGTACTATTGAGTTAATCTTCAAAACACCTATTACATTATCATCCTCATCCTCGTTCCTCAGGTAGATGCAAATAACAGCAAGAAGAAGTAACCTGACTAAGGTAAAAAGGAGAGTGGTGGTGGCAGAGATGGATGCAGATGTGAGCTGGAAATCGATGACACCACCCTCATCATTAGCCACCAGTAATCCTGCAGTTGATAAAAAAGGACACAGCAGCTGTTTCTCAACTTGTGGATACCTGCAAACAGTTGTCTTCTCCCAGGGTGATAACCACAGCTTTTAAACCAGACAGTCAACATTTGTAAGTGCTAATTTACACTTGGAAACTCACATGAAATTGTTCTTTACATAAACAAAATACATCCATCCTTAAAGCCATGACATTTGACTGTGAGAGAGTGAGGGGACAGGAAAAGTTACGGAGTGTTGGGATAGAAGGGATCAAACAGAAAGTGACGTGGGTTTGTGCCAGCCAAACCCAGGGATGGCAGGCAAAAGAAACAGGGCTGGGAAAACACAGCACTCCACTTGTGCTGGGGGGTCTCATTTGAATTGGTGCTTGGGGGCATGTTCCACTACTGTTACGTAGGAAACTACTACCTCTGAATTACAAATCACATACAAGATGTATATATTGTACATTAGGGATCCACAATTTAAATTTACATCTTATTTTGGCTTTGCTTCTTGAATTTGGCTGGTTTTGTGAAAATTCCTACAAAAAGAAATCCCTCAAAAATGATTAAGTTTGAATCATATCCAGTTAACTCTCAACAATTTGCGGACAATATGTGCCAGATGTGGCCCATTTTGGTATAGAGCTGTATGTAATCTAAATGCTTATAAGCTGTATTTTAGCTATATATCTGCAACAAACCCACTATAAATCCATGCCAGCTCTGTGCAGATCCAGCCCCAATGTCTCAGCATTGTCCTGCAGCTACAAGGACCATGGGGGTGAGTTGCTTTTCTAATGCTGCATGGACCTTTCTGGCTGCTGCTGAAATGGAGCAGTAAAACTGGTGGGAGGGGACCTGACTCCTCCACCTTTCCACTGTGCTGCTCTGTGCTCAGGGAGGACACACCAGCTCTGGAATGTACACTTGGCCTGCAGCATCTTGGAGCAAAGTACATACATACCTGAGAAGCTCATTTCATCTCCCATTCTGGGCCTGTGCTGGCTATGCTGGACCTCAGTTATTTCCAAACTGTGTGCCACAGTACCTACGTTATCCAAGTTTGTCTATTGTCAGGTGCTGCAGCCCCACCATTACTCCACATCATGGAGAGTAATTGCCAGATTAAATTAATTCTGACATACCTTCACCAACATGAACAGAGTTACACTAGATGCGATTTTGGATCATGGAAATGTGGGCCCTCCCCAGAAGGAAACAGGAGATCTGGTTACCTGGAACATGGAGAAGGCCAAGGCATTCAATGACTTTTTTAACTTGGTCTTTGCCAGCAGGAGCTCCAGACACACTGCCAAGTCACAGAAGGCAAAGGCAGGGACCTGGAGAATAAAGAACTGCCACTGCAGAAGATCAGGTTCAAGATCATCTGAGGAACCTGAAGGTGTGCAAGTCCATGAGACCTGGTGAGATGCGTCTGTGGGTCCTGGGGGATGACCTGGCAGTGAGTGCTTGAGCTCAGAACCCTGCCATGTTCTGGGCTGAAACCCCAGAGCGTGAGCAGCAGGTTGAGGGAGAGGATTCTCCCACTCTGCTATGCTCTGGGGAGACCCCCCTGCAGTCCTGTGTCCAGCTCTGGGGCAACAACACAAGAGGGACATGCAGCTGTTGGAGCGAGTCCAGAGTAGGCCACAGAGATGCTGCGAGGGCTGGAGCAGCTCTGCTCTGGAGACATGCTGAGAGAGCTGGGCTTGTTCAGCCTGGAGAAGAGAAAGCTCCTTAAGGGGAGACCTTAGAGCAGCTGCCAGTGCCTAAAGGGGCTACAGGAAACCTGGAGAGGGGCTTTTGACAAAGGCCTGTAGGGACAGGATAAAGGGAATGGCTTTAACCTGACGGAGGGGAGATCAAGATGAGATCTCGGGCAGAAGTTCTTCCCTGTGAGGGTGGTGAGGCCCTGGCACAGGGTGCCCAGAGAAGCTGTGGCTTCCCCATCCTTGGCAGTGTTCAAGGCCAGGTTGGACAGGGCTTGGAGCAACTTGTTCTAGTGGAAGGTGCTCCTGACCATGGCAGGGGACTGGAACTGTATGGGCTTTAAGGTCTCTTCCAACCCAAATCATCCTATGATTCTATGATTTCACTGTTAAGAAACTCCGTCAGTGTCAGTGCTGCATACAGATTAGGGGAACTGACACTGCTGAGCTGGTGAAGCTAAAGCATGCTAGGTCATAGTCTTCTTAAATAAACCATTCCAATTTCATTAACAGTTTGCTCTTCACCCTCTTATCTTCCCAAGTTTGACTCTTGTATTATTTACCTTGCACAAATGCTGCACATGACTGAAGTAGAATGGCTGAAGGTCAGGACTGACAGTGGTCTGGGTAACATCTACACCCACTCTGTGTGAAATATTCCAGTGCAGTGTAACTCTGTTGTAGGTAAATGTCAATGAATGAAGTGGAGCTACAGCCTTTTTTGCCAGGGTAAATTTAGTCAACTGGGTCAGTGCATTTGGGAATTACAGAGAAGTAAAAGATGACGAGTGAGTATTAGGAGGGAAAGGAGTAATGACACTGCAAAATAGCTTATTTTGAAATTCTGCTTACAGCGGTTTGGAAGACTGGAACCCTTCAAATCCTTTTTTGCACTCACCTCTATAGTGGCAATTACCAGTCGGTAAAGGGTCAGGAGAGTATTTCTCCTGTTCAAAGGATCATCTTACTTGATACAAGCAATGATTTTATGCAGCCATGCTACAAGTTAAACTCCGTCTGAATAAATGCATGTTTTTTCTTTTTTTTTTTTTTTTTTTTTTTTCCTGGGGGAGAAGAATTACAATTGGATAATATATCAGTAATTTAACAGCTGATTTTAATTTTGAAGATCTGGTAAATTTCTGGACTATATAATTCAAGGGAATGAAAAAAAACCTGTGGCCTTGTTCAAATAAGGATGAACAAAAACATGAGTGTCATATATTAACTTATGTTAGTTAACACCATTTTGGGCAGTCTAGTATACGGACAATATTTTAGCACATGCTAACCTTTCAATTTTAAATGGTGGGTCCTTTCTTTAGTGTAAAGAAAAATATTTACATTAATAGTTCACTGTCAATTGAATGGTCAGTTCCTCCCTGCTCACTTCAACATTTTACCAGGACAGCTTCTGATTTTCTTCCAGTCTGGCAGGTGACATGTATAATTTTCAGGCAACAAGAATGTTCTTTGTTAGTCCAAACTGATAAGGAAACAAACTCAGCAGATTTACTCCTGAAGTCTCTATTAGTTGATGCGATGTTCTTCTACTGGGCTTCTACAAATCTCATTTGCGAACCCTGATGAAAACAGCTGACACACTGTTCTTGTCTTGCATTCTGAAGCACTCAGTACATTCATAATGTTGGTAGTAAGTCTGGAAAACAAGACTCATGACAACAGAAGATGAAGTGTTAGGAATCAACCTTATTCTCAATTTGCAGTACATGCTGTACGATAAAAGAAATGTAATTTTAGGAAAGATTGTAACCGTCTTACCATGCTGAGGCTCTTCACTGGCTAGATTTCTCACAAATAGGATAAAGAGGTGTACTAAAAATGTTAAATTAGAGGACGTGATCTTATGTTGATGAAGACAATAAAGTAGGGGCCTTTTTTTCCAGTGCTTTACATCAAGCTGGATAAATACTCTTTTTCCCATTTCCATGGCAGGAACTTCCAAGTGTGAATAGGTGGCTATGCCATTCAGAAGGATGAGCAAGTGAACAGTCCAGCATTCAGAAAATGAGAACAAATGTTAGATGCTGTATTTGAGAAACAATGCTGATTGAGGAGCAGAGGAGGTGGATTTGGCAGCTATGAAAGGGAACCGACAACAGGAAGTGAAAACTGAAGCAACAGCCTGGTTGGTGAGACCCAGGGCCCACAAAGCTGACTAGCCCACCTCTGGAAACAGCAGCAGGAGAGGCCATTTCAGGATCTGAAGTTAGCCTTGTCTTTTCTTTGGTCCACTCCTTGGCAGACACAATTGTAGTAGGAACACTGGAGAGCAATAAAATACCTTTATTTTGTGAGGAGAGGCCTGAAGGAGAACTGTGCAGTGACCAAGTATATCAGCAGCGGCTCTCTCCAAGTGCCAAATACATGGTTGTTCATGCAAGGGCTGTGTAAGTGCAAATGCCTCCTGCTCCTTGCTGTGCACAGCTCCACAGGGTCTGGGAATCCTGTGAACTGGATGCTTCAGCCTTGGCTTGGGAAGAGGCCAATACACTTGAACCTCTGCATGAACCCCTGCAACACATGTGAGAAAGGGCATTGAGAAGGGCAGACAAGGGGTACTCCAGATGGTAAAATGAATTCTCACTATCTGGTTGCAGTTTTATTTCTTGCTTTCTCTGTTGCATATTAAGGTGGAGTTCTGTGCTTTAAGTTGATTTGTTTCTGCACCCAGTTAGTTTACATTTTTAAAAGTGGCTTTGAACTGGTAGCAGAAAGATCATCACCAGGCTACGCACCTGCACCTTAAAGGTATTTAATAACATTTCTTCAAAGTAAACTTGTAAATTTCTTACAGAACTATCTCCAGTCTGTACTTCTGACAACACAGATCAGTTTAATTTCCCTATCATAGGTCCATGTCCATAGCCAACTGAATGTTTTTTAGGGTACAGAAGTCCAGAGCCATACCTACTGCTTTTACCTAGCTGGCATCAAAAGTTATTTTCACAGCACTGGTCAGTCAAATGCACACTCCAGTTCCAATAATCCACTGCTAGCTGAGGAACATTTTTTTCCTGGGACCTGTGCAGTTAGAGAAGGACTCCATGGTCTTTAATAAGAGAAACTGATTGTTACTAAAATGTAACAGGGAGCTGTATTATTCTGTGGGTAACAAGGTTACTGGGAAGGACCTAATTTTGCCTATGAGCTAAAGCACTTGGGTTCATTACTTCCGTGTCACAGGTTTTGCTGTATTTCCTGTACTGCTGTTCAAAACACTGTCCTTATCCATCTAGCCTTTACTGAGCTAGAACACATCACTCTTCTGGCTGGTGTAACTCTTTAAGCACAACCCGGAGGCATCTTCTATCCCTTGATATCTCTAGACCTGTCCAGGACCTATCGCAGCTACAAAAGCATTGGTCTCTGAAAACCATTTATTTCCCACTTCGGGAAAAACAAGGGTTTACGAAGCAAAATGAAACTCAAGAAACAATCTAATTTCTGGAAAGACACCTGTGATGATCAGATCCTTACCTGATCCCAAAAGTCATCAAAAAACAAAAAAGTGGAAGAAATATTATGACCCCCAGAAATCCTGAAATCAAATGTATAGCTCGCATACATCCCTAGTGTGCAGGACATTGCGTGCATACAATGATGTAGCATGATAACACATATTAAGTCAAACGGGCTGGGGTCCAAAATGTAGTGAACTATATATGTAAAGACTTTTCAACAGGCATACCTCTACTCTGTCCTGGGGAAACCCCCCCTACAGTCCTGCATCCAGCTCTGGAGTCCTCAGTGCAGGAAAGACATGGGCCTGCTGGAGAGAGTCCAGAGAACTGCTGTTATCTTTTACATTAATGACCTGAGTATTTTGTATAGTAGCCTGTCTCAAATTGATTTCAGTTTGTCTAATAGGAAATAAAACCAAAACAAACAAAGAAAACCAAGACTGGAACATCAGTAACAGCAGCAGAAAGAGAACACAAAATGATGAAAAAAACTGAAAGAAATATTAAACTTTTAGATAAAAGAAGTAGACAGAAGTAGGAAAAACTGCCAAAACCAGAATGTGGCAACAATTGCCACATTGTGTTGTTACTTTTTTTCCAGGGCTGGTTGGTAGCTGCTGGAGTGAAATAAAAATACTCATGAAAAATGTATGTTGTTTGTATACCTCTCAGTTTGTTTCCTTTTGAACTTTCTCTCAGCACAATCAAAGGGCCCAAGAGCAAGCTTGTTCAAAGGGACAGACCATGCATCTGCAAAACTGAGCTCTGTTCACTAGCCTAACAATTTCCACACCATTCTACAACTTACTTAATTCCTATTTTTCTGCCAGCAAAAGGAAAATATCACTACTTGTCTACTTCGTAAGAGCACTGTGGTACTACAGTGATTATTGGAAAATAAGCTCTCCATCTACCAAGCTCTTAATGGGAATTTCAACCATAAAGCCTCCCAAAAGAACAAAGCAAAAGAATGCAGAGTAGCTTACTTTTAATTCTTATTATGCATTATTGGTGCAGAATCTCCATAAGCACTATTAATCTAATGACAGACAATGACGAGATTTAAATTCAGCAGTCACCCATGGTGTATGACTGCTAATACCAACTGGAATGTGGTCCAGCATTTTGATTTTGCAGACGTTACCTTTATATGTAGTTCTTCCTATAATGTAGATAGGGTGCATTTCCTCCTGTGACCATATTAGTACAGCAAATGAAGAAATTATTTGTTGCAGCACAAATGATATGCTGGGTTTAAATGTGCTGTCCAATAGCCTCATGAGATATCTTCACAAGCATTTTGCTTTGGCGATACCATTCTTTCTCATTTGGGTTACCTGGCAATATTCTTTTATTATAAAACTTTGCAATCCAGGTCCTGCCAGGCATTGGTAATAACAGATTGTGATCTCTTTTTGCTTAGCGACATTGCTCAGCATTGCAAAGTAAGGGTAATCAAAAACCAAAGTAGAAGAAATAGCATTAGAATTACTGTGGATCTGAACCATACTAAAGATGATTTGTGAAATTGAATGTACATGATGTTAATCATATCAGAGCCGTAATCATAGAATCATAGAATAGTTAGGGTTGGAAAGGACCTCAAGATCATCGAGTTCCAACCCCCCCGCCATGGGCAGGGACACCTCCCACTAAACCGTGCCATCCAAGGCTATGTCCAACCCCACCTTGAACGCCGCCAGGGATGAAGCATTCACAACTTCCCTGGGCAACCCATTCCAGGGCCCCACCACCCTCACAGTAAAGAATTTCTTCCTCAGATCCAATCTAAACCTCCCCTGTTTAAGTTTAAACCCATTACCCCTTGTCCTCTCACCACAGTCCCTAATGAAGAGTCCCTCCCCAGCATCCCTACAGGCCCCCTTCAGGTATTGGAAGGCTGCTATGAGAATGCTACCTGTTTTCTTTGGAGAGTTGAGTATTGCCTGAACGGCTTGACTCATCAATGGGTTTTGGATGAACCTGTTTCTTGGGACCAAATTACAGGATGAAGAGATGAAAAAGATCTTTTAGAGATCAACCTGTTCACAGCCTGGCTGATGAAGGATTGCTGTCTAAGGTCCTAGTTTAGTTCTAAAAATCTCGGCCAACAAAGTTCCTACAACAACCATGTAGTTTACTCTCAAAAATTATCAATACGTGATAATACATTAATTGTAGAATCACAGACTGGTTTGGGTTGGCAGGGACCTTAAAACTCATCCAATTCCAACCCCCTGCCATGGGCAGGAACACCTTCCACTAGACCAGGTTGCTCCAAGCCCCGTCCAACCTGGCCTTGAACATTGCCAGGGATGAGGCAGCACAGCTTCTCTGGGCAACCTGTGCCAGGGCCTCACCACCCTCGCAGGGAAGAACTTGTTCCTAAGACCTCATCACAATTTCCCTTCTGTCAGTTTAAAGCCGTTCCCGCTTGTCCTGTCCCTTCAGGCCCTTGCCAAAAGCCCCTCTCCAGCTTTCTTTGTGCTTGCAATTGCCCTGACCCATGTGCAGGACACTGCATTGGCCCTTGTTGCTGCTTTTCAGGTGCTCCCTTGCTGACCTGTGATCACTCTACAGGCTCTGGGCACCTACTGGCACCAGAATCAATCTGGTCTGATGACTTATTACGCATTTGCTTTAAGTACATAAACATCTAAGGAGTGACCCAAGGAACAGGACTATTAAAACCTTTGTATGGCAGAGATGAGATGGAAACCTGAGGCATTGATTCAGAGTACAGGCAAAAGAAGGAAGAGAAAGGAGAAAAACCTGTGTTGGGACTTCTTGTCAGGTAATTTTAGAACTACAGCAAATGCATTTCCTTTGATAAAGAGGCAATCATGGCAACTTGCTGAAATACCCTGGCAACAACACTGGAGATGACCAAGCTGATACCAGATGCTGTAAGAATATTCCATGAATCTGATCTGCTCTGCAGACAGACAAAAAGGGAAACGGACACAAAAAACTGAAACAGCACAAATTTGTCAACAGCAGAGCCAGGACTAGAAACCATCCCTGGTATGCTTCATCCCTGGCGGCGTTCAAGGTGGGGTTGGACATAGCCTTGGATGGCATGGTTTAGTGGGAGATGTCCCTGCCCATGGCAGGGGGGTTGGAACTCGATGATCTTGAGGTCCTTTCCAACCCTTACTATTCTATGATTCTATGATTCCATGATTCTATGTACAGTATCCTGTCTACATAGAGAGAGATGGAATTTCTGTTAGCAGTAACATATGGATACTAACAATTTTTCAAAGCTAAGCGCTTCAGACCTTAACTTTCATAACACAAAGAGTCAGTTGGGCCCACCAGCAAGTCCTGGAAGGGGATACTCAGGTAATCTGTTCATTATTTTTACCAACACATAATTGCTAAACATTGCATATGTTCAATTTAAGGCCCATAGATAATATTTGTGATGCTCCGATGGTACAGCTAAAGCTTATACTCTTTAAAAAAGACCACTAGTGTTGAAATCCAAGTTGCTGCATGTTCTTGATTTTTACAGTGACTTCATGCTCACAATTTTAAACAAATGGATCTGAATATACGGAAACTATGGCTTAGCTTCCTAAAAGCTGCTGCTCATGGTGACTCCTTTGCTAACTTCAGTGCGAAATTAGGGTCTTATCATCCACTTTTAAAATGAGCCATGCCCTAAACTCGATGATTCTTCCCTAAGAAAATCCAGAGATTCAGTAACAAAGCTAATATTAAAAATCAGGAGCAGTAGCTTCCAAGGCAATACACACTACTTGACATTTTTTTCTATACCACAGGCGTTTTCTGCTAGCAAAAAATGGCTTAAGGAATAGAATCCCACAATGCAAAAACCTTCCTTTAAAACTCAGGGTTGGATGACAGCACAGTGTTTACTTACCAAATTTCATAACCTCAAACATTAAAAAGAATCAGTGAATAACAATATAAATAATTAATTCTGATGATTAAATAATGACTACAGCATCACAACTTGTGGTTGTAATAGCATAACCCAAGCTGCGTAACTGCTTTCGAAAATAATATATGCAGTCAAAATAGTGATCTGTGGAGGTACTATCATCCATTCAAAGCACATCATACAATCATTCTCCAGAATAACGCCACAGAACAAAACTTTGCCTATCTATACCTAATGCTGAAAACTACAGACTTGGATAGAACATTTCATTGCTCACAAATACTTGTAAAAATTATCTTTAAATATGAATCACAGTGCATATTTGAAGACCTGGGCTTCTAACAGCCAAAATCTAGTAAAGGGAATTTTAAGTACAAAGAGAAATGGTTTACCTCAGGAATATTCCAACAAAATGCCTTGGGCCTTGTGAGCTCTCCACACCCAGCAAATTACAATCAAATTGGGAGCTCCATGGTTGCAGAATGTCACTTTACCGCTAACAACAGCAAAGCACCATTTGCCTGTGGAGGTTCTGCATTGCAGTATGGTCTCCAAAGCTGATGGGGTAGCTCACTTACTCTAAATACAAATCACAAAAGTCTTTAAAATGGCAGTTTCCTGCTAAATAGGTAAACCCCGCGTTTTAAAGCAACAGTTTAAAGCACTGGAACAGGCTGCCCAGAGAAGTGGTGAAGTTACCATCCTTGGGGGTATTTAAAAAAACATGTAGATGTGGTCCTTAGTGACACGGTTTGGTGGTGGACTTGGGAATGTTAGGTTAACAGATGGACTTGAGGATGTTAAGGGCCTTTTCCAAGTATTCCATGATTTTGGGTTCCATTCATCTATCCAGATATACTACCATGTACTATGTACTGTAAACCATAGTTTGGCTATTCAGATGTCTCCACATACTACAGTTTGGATGGCTTAGTCATGCCAGACAAGACCTTACCACTAAAAAGTGCACGGCTTAATAAGCTTGTAAATTTAAAAAATAATTATTTTAACATTCATGTAGCAAAACAGCTTCTGTGCACTTAGCAAATTTGCACACCTAAAAGTAATTATAAAGTCAACACAGCTGGGTAACAAAGTGAAACACACACCAAGCATCTTGTGGAAGCAGCTCAGGATTAGGATTTTTGTGAGATCATGTTAATTTTTTCTTATTTTCACCCATACAGCTGCATAACCATAGAATCAGAATCCAGACTGGTTTGGGTTGGAAGGGACCTTAAAACTCATCCAGTTCCAACCCCTGCCACGGACAGGAACACCTTCAACTAGACCAGGTTGGTCCAAGCCCCGTCCAGCCTGGCCTTGAGAACTGCCAGGGATAGGGCAGCCACAGCTTCTCTGGGCAACCTGTGCCAGGGCCTCACCACCCTTAGACAGACAAACTTCATATATTCAACCTAAATCTTCCATTTAAGTTTGAAACCATCCCCCCTTGTCCTATCCGTAGAATCCCATGTAAAGCGTCCCTCTCTTCATCATGGACGACCACATTGGATACTCCTTTACTCATCCACCGTGTTACATTTCAAGACAGTGCTGAAGTGAGCTGGCTATTTTAATTTTGCGTTTCCTTCTCCTCACTAGGGGGAAGTAATAATATTTTATATTTATCCTGCAAGGACAGAAGGGCGGTGAAGCCTGCGAAACCCATTAGAAACACGCAGATGTGTCATTGCTGAGCACCTGAAGCGTGGCCAGCGGGTCTGAATTAATCCGGGGCTAGCACGGACGACGGTAACTGAGGTAGCTGGCAACGCAGCTGGGCGAAAGCGCGCCCCGACGGCCAGCCGGGACCGCCCCCGGCCCGTCGCCTCACACGGACAGAAGCGACAAGCAAACCCCTCCCCACCAGCCCCGCCGCTGAGGCCAGCCCCCCCTGCCACGCATGCGCTGCACCCCCTCCCTCCCTCCGGCCGCGGTCCGCTGCAGAGGCGCGCGTGCGCGGAGGGCGGGTAGGGAGCGCCGCGCCGGCGGGAGGCGGAGGCACGGTATGTGGAGGTCGGTGTGGCGGGACGGCTGACCCCACCCCCAGCTTCCTTGCCTCGCTTCGCCTCCGCTCACCTCTGGCGGGACGGGGCTCTCGCGCCTTCTCTCGCGCCCCGCCGACTGCCTGTCCCTCCGGTAGCCCCTCAACCACCGCCCGGCGGAAGGCCTCCGGGGTTCCACATGGCGGGGCGGGCAGGGAGGAGAGGGGCCGACCTGGCCGGGGCTTGCATTGTCCCTGCTGCTTCCGGGGCCTTGGGCGAGCGCGGCTCGTTAGCTCAGCTTTGCTCGTAGCAGTTAAGTCTTTTCGGGTTAATTGTAGGGGAGAAAGGTGTGCTGCGCGGGTGCCAGCAGCCTGGTGTCGCTTCACAGCTGTTAATGTCCCAAAGCACATACCTCTTGCCCGTGTCAGCGGGTTGGTAGTAAATGATCTTAAGGTCCTTTCCAGCCCAAACCGTTCCGTGGTTCTGTGCTCTCTGCTTAAAACGTATGTGAGAGCTGCACTCTCCTTTGTGTGTTCTTATGCAGCTGTGCGGTCCATCATCTGAACTGGGAAATTTGGGAGCTGCAGAAGCATTTACTCTGCCTGTTTTCCACATTTCCTCTTCCTTGGCAACCAGATGTCACAGGGTAACGGGGGCTTGAGTTAACTGCCACTGAAAAATGAGGTGTTTTCAAGTGCGAGATTAATGATTTATGTCATGGGCGGACCAGATGATGTTGTGGTTGGGGGCCAGATCCTGAAAAATAATGAACATTAAATGAGGTGCTGTGTCCTCTGTGTTTTTTGTTGAGAAAAAACATGTAATAGTTAACTGAGTGTTTGAATGTGCTGCTGCAGTGATGCCTGATATCTGTAAACTGGCTGTGTTTATGATAAATCCTCTTTGAAAGAGGGGCAAAAAGTGAAATTGGAAAGATCCTCTGGAAGCTTTTATGTTGCCTTTAAGACCCTGGATAGAAGCATTCGAGGGGAAGGAAAGGTGCTCATTTGAAGCATGTTGTGTTGGGCTGTCGAGAGCTGTGCTGCTGGCATGAGCAGGAGCAATTGCTTCTTCAGGGCTCTGGTGGCCATTGTGGAGATTCTGGGTCTACAAACGCTTTGTTAAGGTGTTGTGGAGCAGCTGTTCAGTTCCCCAAGAAAAAGGTGGTAGGCCTATGGACGTAGTCCTCTTCCATGCAGTACAGTCACTGGCTGGACCATGCTGCTAAGGAGATATATGTCAAACCAACTGTACTATGTCCAGCTCTGGTCTCCCCAGTACAAAAAAGACAATGCCATACTGGAGCAAATCCAGTGAGGGGCCACAAAGATGACTGAGTGTCTTACATAAGAGGCAGGGCTGAGGGATCTGGGACTCATCAGGCTGGAGATGAGAAATGTCAGTGTGAAATATTGATGGGAGAGAATAAGGAAGAGGGAGCCAGGCTTTTTGCACTCTATGTTGTGAATGCACAAGAGGCAGTGATCACGAACAGATACATAGACTTTTTCATTTAAACAGAATGCAAATTATGGTAAATTGTGGTAATTAAACACTGGAACAGATTTCCTGGAGAGGTTGTGCCATCTGCAGCCTTTGAGATCATCAAAACCCAACTGGAAATGGTCCTGAGCAACCTGCTCTAGTCGATCCTTCTGTGAACAGGGGGATTGAACCAGATTATCTCCAGAGGTCCATTCCAGCTTCACCCATTTTGTGTGTCTGATTTTCTAATGTACTTGAAGAAATTTGTCTTTGTTTTAAAGAATCTGTTTTTTCTTCTCCTGCCCTTCCCAGCTCTTTGTTTTACTATTTAATTGCTAGAAATCAGTGAAAGTTTTCAGTGTTCATTTTATGTGCCAGTACTAACATTTAGTTTGCTTTGCAGATGTCATGTAGCGTAGCAGGTGAAGAGGACTTCTTTTTGGAAGAAAAGAGATTCAAGCAGTACTGTGAAGAATTTATTAAACATTCGCAGGAGATAGGAGATGGTTGGGAGTGGAGAACTAGCAAGGTAAAATAATCATGTTCATTTTTAGATGCCCTTTCTGTCCTTTTTGAACTGTTGACAACCACCACAAGCTGGAACATCCTTTTTGAGGGGAGTTTACAACATATGAAATAAATGGTATTTTGCCCAGCTGGTCCAAGAACAAAATAGTGCATAGATGGTTTATATGAGGATATAGACCTGTATCTGTATTGAATAGGGTTCATGAATCCATAAACTACTGCACCTTGTGGTGTGACCTTGTAGTCCAAGATGATTTCTGTTTTGGTCTGAAAATGTCTTTTAAGGCATTAAGCAGTCTTTGTTTTCAGAATTCCCAGTGTTAGAAAAACAGTCACAGCTTTCAACAAGTCTTTCAAGTGGCTGGCTATGCTTAAAGTGAATAAAAAAAAATAAAAAAGAAGAATCTGTTCCTTCTAGTCTTAACTGCCTAGCTTCATGTTCCAGCCATTGGTATCTGTACCTTTGTCTTCTAAGCCGGGCACCCTTTTTACATCAGAATTCTCTCTGTTTTCGTACTTTAGTTTTAGATCCTTTAGAACCTTGTAATTGTAAAAGCAAACCATGTTGGGCTCCCTGACTATTTGACATGTTTTCCAGTAGTTTAACCGTTCTCGTGAATCTCCTCTGAATCCTGTCCAATATATAAATATACTTTTTCAGCTGTGGGCAGAACTAGACAATGAATGTTTTATCACTGCGAAATTCAAACCTTCCTACTCTGGACGAGGGCTTGTGGTTACATATCCAAGGATTGCTTTAACCCTGTAAACTGAAATGGCACATAGTATTTGTTTTAGATGTGTGACTTAATATTTTGCATTAAAAAGTGTTAGTTGCATACAGCAAGCGAAAAAATCTGTATAAATGATCAATCCTTGTTGTTTGCTGCTTACCCATAATTTTCAAACCTCACCAATGATAATCGCATATTGTTTCTAGGTCATTAATCACAATTTTAAATAACGCGGGGCCAAGACGAGTCCCACGGGACCCCGTTAGGATCAGTTCTTTTACGATGATTCCCCATTTTTTAATTTACATTTGTGATCGGCTGGATGGCCGAACACAGAGTTGTGCTCAATGGCTCAATGTCCAGCTGGAGACCAGTAACAAGTGGTGTCCCTCAGGGATCGGTGTTGGTACGGATCTTGTTCAAATCTTTGTTGGTGGCATGGACAGTGGGATTGAGTGTGCCCTCAGCGAGTTTGTGGATGACACCAAGCTGTGTGGTTCGGTTGATACATTGGAGGGAAGGAATGCCATCCAGAGGGACCTTGACACGCTTGTGAGGTGGGCTGATGCCAACCTGATGAAGTTTAACCATGCCAAGTGCAAGGTCCTCCACCTGGGTCTGAGCAGTCCCAGGCACAGCTACAGGTTGGGCAGAGAAGAGAATCAGAGCAGCCCTGCGGAGAAGGACTTGGGGGTGTTGGTCGATGAGAAAATGAACATGAGCCAGCAGTGTGCACTTGCAGCCCAGAAAGCCAACTGCATCCTGGGCTGCATCAAGAGGAGAGTGAACAGCAGGTTGAGGGAGGTGCTCCTGCCCCTCTACTCTGCTCTCGTGAGACCTCACTTGGAGTATTGTGTGCAGTTCTGGTGTCCTCAACATAAAAAGGACATGGAACTGTTGGAATAAGTCCAAAGGAGGGCCACAAGGATGATCAGGGGACTGGAGCACCTCTCGTATGAAGATAGGCTGAGAAAATTGGGGCTATTCAGCCTGGAGAAGAGAAGGCTGCATGGAGACCTCCTAGCAGCCTTCCAATACCTGAAGGGGGCCTATAGGGATGCTGGGGAGGGACTCTTCATTAGGGATTGTGGTGAGAGGACAAGGGGTAATGGGTTCAGAGTTCAACAGGGGAAGTTTAGATTGGATATGAGGAAGAAATTCTTTACTGTAAGGGTGGTGAGGCACTGGAATGGGTTGCCCGGGGAAGTTGTGAATGCTCCATTGCTGGTGGTGTTCAAGGCGGGGTTGGACATAGCCTTGGATGGCATGGTTTAGTGGGAGGTGTCCCTGGCCATCGCAGGGGGGTTGGAACTCGATAATCTTAAGGCTCTTTCCAACCCTAACTGTTCTATGGTTCCATGATCTATGAATTAATCATATTTTCATCCTTTAGTGGGAGTCAGATTAGCATGGGATTATTTTAATGTTTTAATTTCTACTTGTGGAATCAGGAGTCTGAGCATATATTGTTTGTGTTTATCAAGCAAATATGTCTTTATTGTGATAAAACCTATTTTTCTTAAAAAATAACTACATGTACTCTATGTTTTTCTTTATTTACTGCATTCTACATGATATCTTCTGTTCTTTTGCTGGGGATGACTTTAGTATGTGAATATGTGTACAGTTACTCAAATTAGCCAGTATATAAAGATATATTGCCCAGGGAAGTTGTGAATGCTTCATCCCTGGCGGCGTTCAACGTGGGTTTGGACATAGCCTTGGATGGCATGGTTTAGTGGGAGGTGTCCCTGCCCATGGCAGGGGGGTTGGAACTCGATAATATTAAGGTCCTTTCCAACCCTAACTATTCTATGATTCTATGATTCTATATAGTGATACGTGCTGGCTTTATCCAAGCTTCTCTGAAGCTTCCACAATGCTCGAAAACTTTAAGGAGATCAGCAGTTCTTATGTACTGATTTAAAAATACCTAATGATAGCCGCATCATGTTAATGTCCTGCTTACCCACCACTGAAATGAAAACTTCTTAATAGTTATGGTTTATGGCTACATAATTTGTATTTATTCTCTAAATAAGAACAGAAATATTTTGAGTAGTTGCAGTTTCCACTTTGAATGCTTCTGTTATTTTCCATCTAATAATAAATCCACACTGTTCTAGGATGTCTTTTTGCCCCACTTTTTTTGATGTGTGGACAATACAGGTTTTCCTGTGTTTTCTTGTTTTTCTGACTGGTTTTCAATATGATAGTTTCAATCATTATCTATGTATTTCTTCTCTCTGCTGTAGAAAATTTACTGCTCTAGGTTTTGTGTTTTACGTTAATGGATTTAGTGGTTTTGCATGCTTTCATGAATTTTGGGGAAAAAAATCGTGCTTCTACCATTTTGAAGTGCACTAAGTCCTGCAGTGAATGTATGTCATCACTTCTGTGGCAGTTGTACGTTAGCATTTGTAAATCACAAATTAACAGAATTTCAGTAAGAAGCAGGATCCTGGCCTTAGGTACATTCTGATTAGAAGTTTTTGAAAGAGTGCAAATATCAGCTAAGTGTTATAGTGAACCTTTTTTTACAATGAGCCATTTGAAACTTAAGATTTCGGTCCAAGGCTATATTTGTGAGGATTTATTCAACAAAGAAGGATGCTCAAAGCATCTATTGGGAATTTAATACATGGATCAAAGTTTGAACTTTCTGTGAAATAAGCTTTGCTGAAAATAGCAGAATGAGATAGAATTTTGTTCTTACCTATGAAAAGAATTGTAAGAGGTGTTGTTTCTTTTTTTTTAATGGGTCAAGTTGGTGACTCTGTGATTTCAGTGTGATAAAAACCTGGCAATTGAGACCATCCATTCGTGTACTATGTAGTCTGGGAAGGAAGCTCGTTGTTAACAAGATGTCCCATTGCTTTTTTGCCTTTTTTTTTTTTTTTTTTTTTTTTTTTACCCAATGTATGTGTTGTATGTAGTTCAGGGCACTCTTAGTTTTGCTGATGTAATGCACTTGGATCCTATTCCTCATTCTGTACTCACGTGAATGGACCCATTGATAGCAATAAGACCACACAAGTAAACCAAGCTTGTAGAACTGTGTTCTTGTGTTCCTGTGTTTTCTGTGGAGATTAAATTTGGGTGATGAAATACTCACTGTTTTTGTGGAGATGGCTCTTGTGACATAAGCTCACACGGCCCAAGCAGAACCCTGTATTTATAGTTGTAAGTGAAATGTTCTAAACTATGTTATTTTTGTAATTTGTTTCTTTCTCCCAGAAGAAAGCTGTAAAAAAGCCAAGAGCACCTCTACTGTAGGACTTGATGAAGCTAAACTGGAGTGCTGTTATTAGGGGTGGATAGTTAAATCTTGGCTGTGAAAACTGCCCCCTGTTAGCTTTCTGCTTTATGTTTCTTATTCCCGCTCTTTTCTCCCAGCAGCACTTACTCCAGTATGACGTTGTTGATGTCCTGAGTGAAGAATCTTTCTCTACCCTCTCCCTTGGCAGCTCTGGCAGCCTGGAAATTGGGAAACAGCACAAGGCACCATCAGTTCCCAGATGCAGCCATAAGCAGTCAACAAGATCATCACGAGCAGAGATACAGATGTCATTATCCCACCCAATGCTTGTCAGACTCCACCTTGAATGCTGTACTCAGTCTGGGTCCCAGACTTATTTAGTTAGGTTAATCTAGGTAATCATATCAAAGGCTGTATCAGTTCACTTTTGCTTATGATACTCACAGGATAGTTGGAGTAGAAATTAACTTACTTTCCACATTAATGGGATCAAAGTCCTTGCTAAAGTATTGATATATTTATAGGGGCAGAAGGGTGCAAAACAGGTATCACAACAACGAGTGCAAAAGGAGGGTTGCTTCTCTTCCCTGCCACCTCTCCTCTAGCCTTTGACATGCAGCTATCAAATACAGACGCTTCTAAATCCAACTGTCCGTAAATATTTTCTCATGGCACTCAAATGCTACAAAATGCACAGCCTGTGGCACTTGGCTCATTCCTGCCGACAGGAAGAACTGTTCAGGGAGGTGAATGCTTCAGTGAAGCAGCCCTTCTCTGGCAAACCTCACTGTGCCTTGGGGCATTTTACCTCTATGGGTGGCTGTAGTAGTTTCTTTGCTTCTCTTAGGGGGTGAATACCAGTGCACATAGCTGTAATCCTGCTGACACTCCCATGAAGCTCAACAAGGAGCGACTTGAGAGAATGTTGAGGTTGAGGGAAGTGGCTGCTGCATTGGCAAGTTAGCCTTAATTTTTCTGTCACTGTTGCCCTCTGCATGCTCAATTCTCCATTGCACAGGCTGCAGTTGGTTCTGCACCCATGACATCCAGCGAAGTTTGACGGATTCATCCCTTTGATGAGGCTTAATGAGGAAACAAGGCAAGCAGTAGGAAAAGTTGTAAGCCAGGGCTGAAGTACACAAATGGTGTATATGTGTGTGCATATGAAATATACAGTCATAGTATGATTCATGCTGAAAAATTCATGGACACAAATAGATGTAGAGATCATTATAATTTTTAGTGTGTGAAACTTGGTAAGAACAAAGTGAACGAGTAGCCCATAGTGGATTTTGGAGGTACATATATTCTACAGTGTCCTTGAAAAGAGAGAACTAATGTGTTGGAATGAAACCTGCGTTGATTTAAAGGTCAGAATACATGAGATAAAACTGTGTCAGCAATGGCAGATTAACCAAGGAGTTAAATTATAGTGAAATTTACAGCCTTGCCAACAATTTGATGCTACATTAACGAACTTTGTAGAGAGACTGTTCTGAATAGAATCCTTTTTCATCAGATGTTGTGCGTATGCTTTCTGTGTTTGATTAAAATAAAGTGTAATGAAACAGCGAATAAAACCCCTATTTATTTGTTTCCTTTGAGAAACAAGTTTTTAACATGCAGCTACTGTTCTTTGTGTTCTGTATACTCTTTCTCCCTTTCAGAGTGTTTTTCCAGTGATCTGTTACTAAAGTTTTTCTCTCCTCTTGCTTCTAATTAAAAAAAAAATACATGCTTTTGTATGTGTGTAGACAGCCAGGTCAGCAAGGGGAGAAAGCTGCTAAAACCTTCTTCTGGCACTCTGAAATTGCAAAAGGGCTTTTTACAGGAGTAGACCTTGTGGCCTGGGAAGCAGAATGATAAAAAAGAAGCTGGGATAAGGTACAGCTTTATCTCTTCTCTCTTACATTTGACCCTCAGAGGTGATAAAGAGAAGGGAGCAAGTAGTGACACTGCACACATGAGTTCTGAAGTGTTGCTGTGTTTTTTTTGTTTTTTGGGTTTTGGGTTTTTTTTGGAGTTTAAGAAGCTTAGAGGGGGAACAGGGCAAAGATAAACCAATCTAGCAAGAACTGGGAAGTTTATACAGGCATGTATGCATTGCTAGAAATAGGTCAAAATCATTAATATCTGCTCATTTCTTCATGACCTTGGTGCAGTGTCTTCCTGTTCTTTGATGCATATCCTGATTCCCAGGTAGCAGTTGTCCAATTAATAGCTGTATAAAATTTTATTTTTACTGTTCAGATCTTTGGCTTCCTTTAATGCCAACTGCTAGTGTAAACTACTTGGGAGAAGATGCTGAAAAGTAATGCAGTCATTGGTGACTATAAAAAGACTTGAGTTTACACCTAAATACCATGCTCTGTTTATTTTCTAGAACAGCGATAGCATTTAGCATTTTGGTAACAGATTTTTTTTTTCTTGTTTTCTGAACACAGGATCTTGGTGATGGTTATCTTAGTAAAACACACTTCCAAGTAAGAAATAGAAGCATCCCACCAGATCTCAAGGAGAAATGCAGTGATAACATTGAACAAGCATTATCTACACATGCTGAAGTAAGTGCACATTCTAGACTTTTGTGTTTGTAAAATAAATAATGAACAGGATTTTTAAAAGGTACTATACTATTAAGTCCTGCGAGAAAGATTTCAGATTTACTGGTGGCTTTAAATATTTTTCCTGCAGTTTTTCTCATTCAAGTGTACAGCTCTTATTAGTGATGAGAACTGGGATGAAATGGGAAGGCTCCAGCATCTTTTATATAAATGTTTTCCTCATGGAAGGATAATATCTCTGCTCTTTGATTCACCAACATTAAGGAAACTTTTGTGTGTATGGAAAAAAGATTAAGCATTAAAATCTAGTTATCTTAGAGATAAATATTAATTAAAAATTAAAAAACTTTCGGTTAATACTCATTTGAAGTGATACTTACTGAATAAGTTGCATCTAAATATTTTACAATCAATGTATATTTTTCTATTGTGGAATTAACTTAAAATACGGGGCAATTTTTTGAAATTGGTGAGGGGAAATTAAATAAATCTGGTGTTCTTGAAGGAGAATAAACTTCTTTCTTCCAGAAAGTGAAAATGATTCATTAAACCCAGAGTGAACTGAATAATCACTTGATTGTTTGATTCTGCATTAGACCTGCAGATTATTGACTAATCAAGATATAAACAGTAGATATTCACTGCCTTGTTATGTTGTTACCATAAATATGAAGAGAAATATTGGGTTATAATTGACTGAAAACAATGCATTCTATATACTAAAAATAATAACTAATACTATATACTGTTGAATAGATGGAGATGGTGTATTTTCCAGGTACCTTTTTCAGCAGCAGTTCATTTTCTTTTTTCATCAGCCTATTGATTTTTCTTTTTTTTTTTTTTTTCTTTTTTTTTTCTTCCACAGAGGCTCTGGTACAGGGTCTGAAATGAGTGTTCTTTTGGCCGGGTTTCTGGAGGAAATGACACTTAAAATAACCGTGCTGTTTGATAGTCTGTGGTGTAGTAATTTCTGCTGATTTTTTAATTCGCTCACAGGTTTCAACTGTATTTTGAAGACGAGTAGGTATCAAAAAGTGTTTGATTCCTAAAAATTTTGTGAAAGCAGATATCTGGCTAGAGGAAAAGTACTTTTACTGGCAGGTAGAAGCCTGGTCTTTGTACTCTGTTTGTCTACTCAGTGCAAGTGACTAGTGCAAGTACAGAGCTGGACTAAAGCAGCGCCTCGGTCCTGCAGAGTGCCATGAGGAGCAGCAAGGGTTCTCATGACACAAGGAAGCTGTAAACAAGATGTGGTTCTTTTATCAGCAAGACAACTTGTTCAATCAAGGAAAAAAAAAAAAGAGACTATTTTACAAGCCCTTAGCTGATACACCAGCTTTGATACGAATTGGAAGCTGTATAATCTTTAGAACCATAACCTTGCATTTGTTTGATAAATACCAGTTATAAGCATACTATGTAAGTCACAGATGAAGCATTTTAAGTTTTCCTTTAATTTGCATTCTATTATTTGTTAAAATGAAGGTTAATCAGTGCTTCAGAAGTTGTTACTTACTTGTCACTAAGACATTGTATACTTCAGTCCTGGCTTGTAAGAGCAGATGAAGAGTGAAGCGAGGTCTTGGAAAATATTGTAGGTTATGAGACATGAGGGTATGCATAAGAGAAAAATTGAGTTTCGTCTCCAGAATACTCACTGCCTAATGCAGATTATGTCTAATTTATGTTCTTCATTGAACTGAAGGCTAACCAGCCTGTTAAAGTTATTTAATCTAGAAAATGGTAGAAGCATACCAGTAAGTTGGAAAATGAAATTTGCTACAGATACATAAAGTAAAACCATGCATTTCACCCTAAGGAGAAAGATGGAAATGGTGACTCTGTAGGGGATAAATTTGCTCAAGCACAGCAGTGCCCGTATAAGATACATATTCTTTCCACAGATGTTTAATGTGGGAGTCCTGTTGCACTGTTCTAACAGTCTGGTGTTATGGAGTTACTGCAGTGTCTTTCAATAAGTTACTGAAATGTATTCTGTTGAACAGAGTTCAGCAGAAGTTGTGGTCTTGTTAGAAATTGGAAGGGTTTCCACTGGCTGCATGCTTTCAATATTTGGCATTTTTTTTTTCCTTAGAAAATGTATAAATTTTATTTTTATATATTTGAATTCTGACAGAGCTCTAGATAAGAATTTTAATTTATTTTGAAAAAAGTAATCTGATAGTTGCATATTTCACAATTTTCAGTTTCAGAATTACTGTTACGATCTAGATTTTTCTACATTGTATCTATACTGCTTGTGTGTTACTGAGGTACTTCCATCTGCCAGCAGTCAGATCTTCAAGGCGTGGTAGGAGTTACCATATATAGTGTTATGTAAGATAATTAAACTAGGAGCAGTAAGGAAATTAAAGTCAAATCAATATCCAGTGTTAGGAACAACCTGTGTTGTCAAAAAGACAAGTAAAAAAATGTACTGTGGCATATGACAGGCCATACGAGGCCACAAGATTTTCCTCTCGCTGGGAAGTCAGTTGGGAGATTACAAATAGAATGTTAATTTTGGGAGGCAAGGTGAAAATCAGGATGCAAACTAGAAGTCAGATTTTTGAAGATGAGTGGAAATATGGGAAAGTTATCTATACTGAGTACTTAACTCTTATTTAAGTAAGCAAAGACACATCAGAGGAGAGGTGATGTTGGGTAAATCAGTGAGTATATTGTGTTGTAGCAATGAGTGAAGTTAGGATATTGAAACTGCAGAGAAGCCAAAGTACCTGTTCTGTTTGCGTTTAATCTCTGAAGAAATTGTAAAGTTTGTGATACAGTACAGAAAATATATAGAATAACTGAAGCAACTTTATTAAAATAGCAAAATCAGTTACCAGTCAACACAGCATCAAAAATGTGCTAATTTTATGGCATCTCCAGAGAGCACAATAAAATTATTTGAACAGTTTATTTCAGCTCATTGGTCATATGGACGGTTAATGTTTCCAGTTTTCCATCTTATCGTCTGGTATCTAAATATTTGGAGCCTTCCTGGTGGAGGAGTGATGAATAACTGTGTATTCTGGTGTTTTCTAGAGTCGTCTGTAGTATGTGGTGTGCTTGGTGCCATTTATACAAGTTGTGTTTTCCTCTGAAAACCAAGAATAATTTTTTGTGTGGGTTTCTTTATGCTTATTTTAGATATCTGCAATACAGAGCTTGTCACTTAGATCTTTGTTTCAGCCTGAGGAGGTAAAAAATGCATTTTTGGGTGTAAATCAGTCAACCTATTTTAGGTGTCTTCTCTAGGAGAAGATGGGCTAAAAAGTGTCTGGTTTGCTTCACTGATGATCAAGGGAAGCTAGATGATTAACCTGGATGTAAATGTCTGCCTTTTGTCATATAGATCTCATATAACAAAATCTCATACAATAAAATACAGATCTGAGCTCCTTAGAAGTAGTAGCAATTTTTTCTGGTGTCTTCACTGAAGCTGAGGTTTCACTTCAACAGTGAAGCTCCACCTTAGTTGAGGACTGTATTTTGTAAAGTAGCAATTAAAAAAAAAAAAGGGATGTAAGGATAAACCATTAGAGCAGTTGGCATTGATTTAAGTTTTGATTGAAATCCCTACATTGTCGCTGGCATGCTCATGCAGTGGAATGCCTTGGTCATGCCCGAGATCAGGATGTGTACTCAGCGCATGCAGTGGATCTGCATGTGAGCGTGGCCAAGTACCACCCTTTTTTGGGGTTGTGGTAGTGTGAATTGTTGTCTTCCAGTTCCTGTTGGAACAGCTTACTTGCACGGAGCTTCCTGTATTGCAGGTGCTGTGAGAACTAGGAGTCAGTTGATGGACAGTAAGTTGCTGTGTTGGAGGCAGTCTTCTCTATAGGACCAAGAGGAATACAGCAGAAGCTAAGAACAAGTTTGGCAGTCACTGTGCTGTACTGCAGCAAGTTGTCTTGTTACCTAGAATGAAGCAGGTTTTCAGTTTTCTGGAACTTGAAGGCTTATGCCATGCACATAATAGTTAATTGATGTTCTCTTCAGGTCACTGACAAGCCTGCTGAATGCAGACTGTCTCCTTGTTATCCTTTAATATCTGCTAGTTTCCAGACACACTTTTGCTAATTCCTGAGCTGTCCTAGGCAGTAGATGAATTACCTTATGAACTCATATGGATTTATGTCTGTATAGATTCACTGACACTATGAAGCAAGGTATCTGAAGACAGGTGTGCTTAAATTCTAGTAACTATTTAGGGCAGTTTTAGAAAATTTCTCTCTTTATACCTGGCAGTAACTGAGTTGTCAAGCCTGGGGATATTGTTTCATGCAGACCCTTCGTTTCATTTGCCGTCATCTTTCATTTGCCATCTTACTAGAAAGGGCCTGAGAATGTTCCTCTGATTTCTGTGAATTTGGTTTAATAAAGGTATTTGTTTTAATGTCTGGCTACATAAACAGAAACTACTAATGACATTATGACTAACCATAAACAAACTTTAGACCGGGTTTGTGGAGGACACCCTTCTAACCAGTGAGATCAGATTCAGTCTCTAGGCTATGATTCTGTGATTCTATATGAGCTGAAGGGTTCATAAATCTTTTAGAGTATCTTCCAACAGAAGGAAAACAGCATAAGATGCAAAGCAAGTAGCTAATACAAACACGTGGTGCCATTTGAAAATTAGTAGGTTGCAGTTTTGTTCTGGTTAAATTTTTATTGAATCAGTTGTTGTCTTTCTGTGTTCTCCTGACTTTTTGCCAGATGAGTGTCATCTGTACTTCTCCACAGACAGCATAAATCTTGTGTAACCACCATACTGTGTTCTGGCTAATTTAACAACAAGCTTCAGTGTATATTCTTTCTTGATCCATGTCAAATATGTTCTGACAAGAGATCTGTCAGGGTCTGTATCAGTGAACGTGGAATTACATCTTCTTTTGTATAACTTAGGTGATACGTGGAAACACGTTTCAAATGTTTCTATATTGACATTCTCATATTACCCAAATTTATAGCAGAGATTTATGTAAGTTGTTCATCACAAGCTCCTCAGTGAGACTAGATGCAAAGACGATCAGTTTGATGAGCTTGGTTTGATTTTTGATGGGCTTGGTTTTGTGGGATACTTGTGGCACTGGTGTCTTGACTGGCTGAGGCAGTAGTTTCTGCTTCCACTGAAACCGGAAGCCTACCCCTATGTATTTGTAGACTTTTTTTCCCTTTTCAATCATCCCTTTTTCCAGTCTAAGTATATTATAGTGACTGGAGTGGTTTTTCCTCCCTATGACTGAAACTATTCAAATGCTACAAAGTCGTATTTCACTTACTTTATTTTGAACCCAGGTAGGCAACTGCACTGAAATTATGCCTTTCATTCTAGATTTCAGTATTTACCATTATCCAACTTCAGCTTTTATTAAGTGCTGTGTAGTCACATCTCAAGCAAGGACAGAACAGTTGCATACATTACTATCTGAATTGTTGATAAAGTGAAGAATATTATAAAAATTTAAAGTGAAGATAGTCTTCCTGCCTCAAAGAATTTATATTCTCAAAGAGCAGAACAGAAAAATCTGGATTCACTTTATGCATTCTTTTTATTTGTTATTCAAATCGCTCAAGGGAGGCAATAACTTAGAGTAATAATTCTCCGTGTGTGGTTTGTCTCAGCTCCTCTGGGTATTGCAGAAGATGTGAGTCAGTGTGGAACCATTTCTGAAGCTAGAGCCATTGCTGTTTTATAAAGGAGTGGGCAGGTTGGGAATGTTGAAGGTCTGTTAATACCCAAATGTAGCCCTTGGAAAATGAGCGCTGAACTTCACAAACATGTTGAGTAAATTACATGGTTACTTTTACGTGGACTCCGCCTTTGCTGGCAAAGGTTCCTTGGTGTAAGCAAAGATCTGCCTGATGGAGGATGTGGGAATCATAGAATCATAGAATAGTTAGGGTTGGAAAGGACCTCAAGATCATCTAGTTCCAACCCCCCTGCCATGGGCAGGGACACCTCCCACTAAACCATGCCATCCAAGGCTATGTCCAACCCCACCCAGGGATGAAGCATCCACAACCTCCCTGGGCAACCCATTCCAGGACCTCACCACCCTCACAGTAAAGAATTTCTTCCTCAGATCCAATCTAAACTTCCCCTGTTTAAGTTTAAACCCATTACCCCTTTTCCTCTCACCACAATCCCTAATGAAGAGTCCCTCCCCAGCATCCCTATAGGCCCCCTTCAGGTATTGGAAGGCTGCTAGGAGGTCTCCATGCAGCCTTCTCTTCTGCAGGCTGAACAGCCCCAATTTTCTCATCCTATCTTCATATGGGAGGTGCTCGAGTCCCCTGATCATCCTCGTGGCCCTCCTCTGGACTTGTTTTAACAGTTCCATGTCCTTTTTATGTTGAGGACACCAGAACTGCACGCAATACTCCAAGTGAGGTCTCACGAGAGCAGAGTAGAGGGGCAGGATCACCTCCCTCGACCTGCTGGTCACACTCCTTTTGATGCAGCCCAGGATACGGTTGGCTTTCTGGGCTGACATCTTTCTTAAACTTCATAATGCCACATGGTTTGCTGTTCAGCTGTGCTGTTCAGTGTATAACAACTAAAAAAATTACAATTCTTAGTAATTATTAATATTTTTTCTATAAACAAGTCCAGTATTTTTAGAATTAATAATAACTCCTTTTTTTGTGCGAAAGTAAATAAGATGAACCCAGTGTAAACATCTGCATAACCACAGTATTTGTTGGATGGTTAAAACATGTGAAGTAAAAACCCAGCGAACAGTGCTTAAGGAGAAAAATGTAAATACATTTAATAGAATCCAGCACTCACTGCAGGAAGTAATGAAAGGACCTTAGTAAAAAGGGAGAAAATCAATTATGACATACTCAGCTGAAACATCAGTTTTTAATGAACTATCTGAGCTTAGGAGCAGTGCAGTTGCTCAGAAACAGGTGAGTTTACCCTTCATCTTTTTGATAGTTTCCCTGTTGCTTTGAGAAGGGAAGTAAATCATACTGCATCTGTGTTCAACCCAAAATATGTTCCCTTCAAAAACTGATGTGGAAAGCTTTGATATGAAGGAAGTATTCACATTTGAGTCTGTCTCGGATCTACTCAGACCCTTTTCATCACACTTGGCTTTCTATTCCAATTCCATTATGTCTCCTGGGAATAAGCTCTTCCCTTTGGTGCTGCTACCCAAAATGTTGCTAGTCAGCGTTAGCTGGGCCACAGAACATGTTTGTGCCTCATAGTGTAAAAAAAAAAAAAAGAATCAAGAAACTACTTAGTCTGAGGAGATCTAGAGTGCGTTGCAAAACACAGTGAAGATGCTTGTGATTTTGCTTAGAAATATATTAATCTGAAAATGGTATTAGCCTTTATTAAACCACAAGAAAATATTCTGGTGTGGATTTTATTAACTATTTTCTAAATGAAAAGGCTTGACAATAGAAGGACATTGTTTAGAAATATCAGGGCTGGAAGAAACTTTGGTGTAGGCATTACACCCCCTACTTGAGCTGGAGAAACCTCAATAAAGGAAGAGTGCTGTGGTGACAGAAGTAATTTGAATCCCAGATATGTCCTGCTTCTGGGGTACTTCACTGATGGGATGTCTCAAGCTTCGTGGAAGAGGCTGAATGCTTCTGTTCCTGTAAAGTTCTGGAGGCAAGGGAAGTTTCTGTCTCCCATGCACACACCTTTGCGGATCATTTTCTGTGTGTCACTTTAGTATCCTGGCAAATCTTGTTAACAGTTACATTTACTTTTCAGCGGCTTTGATGACACGCTTTTGGCTTGATTATCGTTGTGGGTGGTGGGGCTCTGATCTGAATTCTCTTTTACACTCTTTAATTGCTGTTCTGTTTTACCCAATAGGGTATGCTTTGTATTCACAAAAATTTGAAATTACATCAAAACAAATATGTAAACTAATTATGAAGCTTTTGGAATAACTGAAGAGCCATACTGTATGACCTCCAAAAGTGATTTCCTTTCAGTTTAGATGTTAGCATAGAGTGATTCCAACTTTTTATCTTCTCTCAGTATTCAGAGTTGTCACTTAACATTAGCAAATGAATGCTACATCAAACACAGAAAAAGATGCTCTAATTCAGATTTGGTAACTGAATGTGACAGTTTAGTCAGAGTTACCATGGTGTAATCCCAGCGGAATGCCTTCCTTCTACAAAAAAATAAACCTCCATTTCCTGTGGAGCACACGTTGAGGCTGTGGTGAAGATGGCTTTCTGAGAATCTGAACTTTGAGAGACTATGAAGTATTTTAAACTTTTTAATTATTCAAGTTAAAATTTAGTTAAATACTTTTAAGTGAGATTTAATTTCATAAATGTACAGTCTGTTTTTTTTTGTGTCTGTGTGTGTACCTTTTGGTAAATTAAGGCATTATTATGAGAGCGTAAAAAATAGCTTTTAAAAATGGTGCCAGAATGGCCTCAGCAGTTGTCTTTGCTAATTCATCTTAAAGCTGTGTAAAGAAGTGACAGAGGCATGTAGACCATATATTCAGATACTTACCTACCTATGCTGTGTGTTTTACCTCTCAATTTGCTAGAGCACTGCCTTCTTGTACAAGGCTCAGTGGCTTTTTCATCAAATGTTTTGATATCCACAAGGTTGATGTGCCTTGATGCCTGGTCAAAACATCAAGAAATCCCTGCTTCTACAGTTTTATTATGGGAAGGTCTTGTGAGAAATTAAAATCTATTTTTTTCTGTTTTCAATTTAAAAATATTACTGTAGTAGTCTAAATAAGAAATGTTGTAAAAATAGACTTTTTTTTTGTTTTATTACTGTTTAAAACAAGAAAATATTCACGATGTAGTGGTTTGCTGCTCCTATGTATTGTGTATCACCTGTCCCTTTTCTGCCAAATGTTGAAATTTGGCTACTATGAGTAAAAGAGATAATCATAGAATTTTAGAGTCACAGACTGGTTTGAGTTAGAAGTGACCTTAAAGCTCATCCGGTTCCAACCCCCTACCATGAGCAGGGACACCTTCCACTAGACCAGGTTGCTTCAAGCCTGGTCCAGCCTGACCTTGAACACTGCCGGGGATGGGGCAGCCGCAGCTTCTCCGAGCAGCCAGAGCTTCTCTGGGCAACCTGTGCCAGGGCCTCGCCACCCTCACAGGGAAGAACTTCTGCCTAAGATCTCATCTCAGTCTCCCCTCTGTTGGGTTAAAGCCATTCCCTCTTGTCCTGTCCCTACAGGCCCTTGTAATGAAGTGGTATATATACCAACAGTGCTTATGGTGGCACAAATAGGCACACCATGGCATCCTATTATATTTAATATATTAAAACTAATTTGCATGTTGTAAAGTTGTATTGTTGTGTCATTTCCTAAACTGGGCTGTACTTGTGGATAACGAGAATGAAAGTTTTTGGGGGGAGAATACCAGTAGTATACGATGATTCTTTTTCACTTACGAGTAAGTAGATCCCAAATACGTCCCAGTTAAGCCTCCAAAGCTAGATTGTTCTAGACAGTTGTACACTGCAGTGTTTTTATTCAGTGCAACTCAGAAATGGGGGCAGCCATGTGGTGAATACTCACTAGAATGCATACAAGACCCACATGCGTTACTCTGAATTTTACTCTCTGAGTTTGTGTGGTCTCTAAACTGTGCATTTTTGTACTAAGGCTTCACTTCAGGATTCAGTAGAACACTTGATAGGTATTGGTGGTAGTTGTTTGGAATTGGTTAATCTCTGAGATGTGCAAAAGGATTATGCCTCAAGCTTGTCCATTGAAACTGATGGTGATGTTAAATATAGAAGTCTAATGTTAAAATTCTTGCATTGCTAGAAACAGTTCTTCATGTATGTTTTTAATAACCTGGCCTTAAGAAGGTAAAGGGAAAGGACTTTTTAGCAATAGAAATACCTTTGTCATTAGTTGATGCAGAATTGTATTTTAGTTTGGCCAGTGTAGGGTATAGAAATGTAAGAGCCAACCAAATCATGAATAGTGTTTTGGAAAACTGGGTTTTAAAGTATGCTTCTGTTTCATGCCCATACATATGTGGTAGGCCAGTGATGGTGGCAAGTAGGACTGAATGGAGTGAAGAAGAGTGATCCTTGTTCCCAGCACTCTGGGTGGCATTCCTGCACCAGAACCTTGGGTTTAGATGAGTTTGCTTCCACCCGGAGTAGCCAGAGCATCCCGAGGGGCATTGTAATACCCCGATCATAATCCCAGCCTTTGGCTGCTCCAGGGGCAGTCTGGCAATGTGCTGCCCTAACTCCACGCAGAGCATTGTCTTTTTGTCAAGACTGTATTTTTTCAAATGTTTATGACATTAGCTTACAAACAAGCAACGTGACACCATAGTGTTTTTCAATACTGTTTTACCACAAAGGAAACAAAATCACAATCCAGTCAGTTGTTAGCATTTTCCTTTTTATGGTGGATCTCGAAATACTTCATGTTGCCAGTCTTGCATATATGCCTTCCTTTGTTTCTTTTAAATTAAGCGGTACTGACACAGTGTTATGCTCTAATATTCTAGGGACAGTGATCATCTGTATTGGAGCAATACTTTTATTCTGGCTAAGGGCCTGTATTTTGTAGCAGTTAGCTGATTCATCTTTCAGTGTGTTTCACCTGCAACACACAGGTTATGTTGGCTTGGAGTGAATATTGCAGATTTAGGGCCCTACAGTGAGCAGTGGATTCCTGAGAACTAGGCAAAATGGCCAAACTTCTGTATGTTGCTGCTTTGTAGAAAATTCGTTGTTACTGTCCTTCTAGCTGTGAGGTCTAACGAATAGTGTTGTTTCCTCTGCGGCACCATCTCGCCATCACTGTCTCTGAACTGAAGTCTAGTCCTTCTTAGATAGAAATCAGTAACACTGAAGTTGATTGAGATTTAGGAACTTCTGCTGTGGAAAATATGTTCTAGATTTATGAATTGTTTTGTTGCCAATAGTAACAATAACTGATTTTTCCTCATTCAAGACAAATAAATGCACAGTGAGGAGACACTGCTTTCTTCCCTTTTATAAGTCAACTCTTAGTGTATGCCCTTTAAAAAACAGTGAAGGAAATAAGAATTTTTTTTTTCATACTGTACTGGTATGGACATGATACTACGAAGGCAGAGTGTTAAATTTGGTGGTTATGAACACCCCAATTTAAAAATTGTTATTCCTCTAGTTTACAGCTGGAAGGAATTTGGTTATGTGAATTTGTATGAGATACAGGTGTTTTCCTGAATAAACAAGATAATACGTCTTTAATACATAGTGGGTATTTTTCACTTGAAAGCAGCTTGTTAACGTTGTGTAATCTTTCTGCCCTGGTTTGCCAGGGAGTAGATCAGACATTGCTTACTCATGCTTATCGACAACTTCAGTGAGACACTCTCACTTCCTCTGTATACAAGATACTGAAAGGTTCAGAGCAAAGGGATGATTTGGGACAGGAAAATACACTGCTTAGCATAAATGGTTGTCTGTAACCAGGAGTAGTTTGCTCAGTGGGTGGGTAACTTTTTCGTGATGATCTGTGGTGGTAGCAGTGAAAATAAGTAATTTCAATTGACCCAAGCATCTTTTACATTTTGCTCTGAATTGTGGAGGAGGACATAATGTCATATGGTAAGTAAGATTTAAGTTCGCTTTCTGAAAAAGGCAACAGTAAAGTGTAAAAACTCCTTGGGATCATGAGGTGGGCATTTCTCTGGGGTAAGTAATAAATCAAGATGCAGAAGGGCAGGCGGTTCTATTATAGAAAAGAGAAAGCTGTGGCCTGTGAGAGGTGAAAGACTTGTGCTGTAGGTAGTAGATCATACTTCATAACATAAGCTTTGATTCCATCTAGTGATTTTTGTAACATGATCATTAGTATTTATTTCCATTTGTCTTTTCTTTTATTCTCTGTTTGATAGCTTGCCAATAGAATTTCTTTCCCAAACAGTTGAACCTAGCTTGCAGACTGACAGGGCACAAAAAACCACCTTCAGGGGAAAGCACATTAAAAACCTTACAAATCACCAGAAAGTGTTAGCAACTCTGTTGGCTGTTACACAATGTGATGCAGGAATTGCAGTAATGTTCTTCTTCCATCTGGTGCCTGCAAACTTGATGTTTTCAGAGGCATTCATTGCTGTGGCAAACTGTTCACTTATTCATTCATGTGTAGTTGCCCGTTATTCTTTGGAAAAAGAGTTGGGTTGAAATCAGATCAGTTCTTTGTTGCAGAAGTGCTCAGTGTCAAACATACTACAAGAAGATGTCAGTGCAAATGCAAATAACATGAAATTTCAAAGCATCTTTGCATGTTGTATATATTTGGAATGTACTGTGAAGGTGTAGTCCCGGGAGTGAGGATCTTGACTGACAATACTCAAAGGAAAATCATGCAGTATCAGTGCCAAAATGTCAGTCTTAGACTGAAATTTCAATTTCCGTTTTAAATTTCCTGGCTTATGTTAGCTAACATCCCAGCCTTAAATTCCCTTCTTTTCTTACAATCTCTGTAGTTGTTTTCTTTGTTACGTCTGGACTGGGTAATTTTCAGGACTGTGAGATAACCTGCTGACTGGAAGGTGTCACTCTGAGAGTGAAGGTGAACTGAATGATGGTTTCATGAACTAAAGGATGGATCTGGCACTTCTCACTCCCTGTAGCAAAAGGAGATAACTTTATTTTGGAACGTGCTGCCTGATTTCCTTATATTGGTTGCTGGTTGGGGCAGTATTGGGGTTGCCAGTTTTGTCACTTTACTGCAGAACAAGGGCCACTTCAGGTCCTCATGAGGAATGCCCGGAGGAAGCGTGAGCCTCAGTTTGCTGGCAGGGTTAGTATTTACAGCGTCATAGGGAAAGCTTCAGAATTCTGTTAGCAGGAAAGTGAGTGAAGGCAAGAGACAAGACACACACTTCTTGTTGCCAGACCAGGAGATAAAGGAGTTGATAGATAATTTCTGAGCACAAACTGGTTAAAAATGTCCAACTCTTGGTCCTCTCAAGACATCTGAAATAACCACATCCACGATGAAGATTCTTGCAAGGGCTAGAACAGCTCTGCTCTGGAGGCAGGCTGAGAGCTGGGCTTATTCAGCCTGGAGAAGGCTCTGGGAGACTTAAGAGCAGCTGGCAGTGCCTGAAGGGGCTGGGAAGAAACCTCAAGAGGGGCTTTTGACAAAGGTCTTAGGGACAGGAAGAGGGGGAATGGCTTTAACCTGACAGAAGGAAGATTGAGATGAGATCTTCGGCAGAAGTTCTTCCCTGTGAGGGTGGTGAGGCGCTGGCACAGGTTGCCCGGAGAAGCTGGGACTGCCCCACCCTTGGCAGTGTTCAAGGCCAGGTTGGACAGGGCTTGGAGTAACCTGGCCTAGTGGAAAGTGTCCCTGCCTATGGCAGGGGGTTGGGACTCTTTCCTGTGATAAGGGAAGAGTCTTTGATGGTGCTTTCGTAGCAAAACAGGCTTGGAGGTTTAGCCATTGCCTATTATTTGGGCTGTTCTTCCAGAATATGAATTAATCTCTCCAGTCCTGCTGTAGTGAGCAGGTAATGAACTTACTAGTAGTTTTCCTGAAGAAATAGGATTTGTAGGCCTTGAACACTGCCAGGGATGCAGCAGCGATAACTCAAGTGACTAATTTGCACCTAAGGATGAAGAAGAGGAAAGGGGGATTTGGAAGCCATAGTGAGATCATAAGATGTGTTTAACCTGTGTCTACATTAGTACTGTGGTTCAGAGAAGTAATGTAGTTTTGGAGCAGAGCCTCTAGCTGACCTCACTTACTATGAGTTGGTTGATTTGGTGTACATGAACTAGATTACTTTTGGAGGAAGCTTGACTAGATCTGTTCCAGCTATCTACTGCGTGGGCACCAACTCGTAATGCAGGCATAAGGGTCCAGACCAACGACTGATTTTTATAGCTTTGAACTACATGGAGTTGGTCTTTCAGTTCAGAGAATAGCACTAAGTCCAGTCTGCAGTAAAATCTTGGAGCTGCTTACAGTGCAGGTCTGGGGGTCTCTGCACGAACTGTTGATGCCCTTGATCTCTTCCTATAGTTTTGCATTACTTATGGATGCAGGGGTAGTCCTAAATACCTTAGTACACCAGCAGTTTTGCCTAGGAAGTAATCTTCCTAAAATAAAGACTTAAGTTCCTGGGTAGTCAGTGAAGAGCAGTAAGTGCTTTCCTGTATCTCTGAATAAAGATGTTGTCTGTTTGAGTTTAGGCAGCAGTTAATCAGACATGGTCTGCTTTGGAAGATCTTCAAAGCCAGTTCATTCTTTGGCAGTTAAGTTGGGATTTAAGACCTGAATCTGAATTAATTAATCTGAATTAAGTGTCTCACTTAAGCAAACTCAGTTCTCTCTTCCAGCTTCATTAGTTCCCCAGCTTGTGTTTTTATTTTCTCTCCTATATGTACTGTTCAGTTAAATCCACGCTTTCGGGATGTTGGCAGATAATGCTGATCATGTTGGAAACAAGGTGTGTCAGAAGGATTAGTTAAACATGACTAAAGGTCATCCCATTTTTTGCGTCTGGGCTGTATGATCTTCTGCAGTTGCTAGAAGCAAAGTGCAGGTTTTTGAACTGACCTGATACTTAGTAGTGGTGAGTCCTTTTGCAGTCTTTAGTGGAAGCTTCTGAGTACATGATCATAGAATCATAGACTCATAGAATACTTAGGGTTGGAAAGGACCTTAAGACCATCTGGTTCCAACCCCCCTGCCATGCACAGGGACGCCTCCCACTAAACCATGCCATCCAAGGCTATGTCCAACCCCGCCTTGAACACCACAAGCTATGGAGCATTCACAACTTCCCTGGGCAGCCCATTCCAGTGCCTCACCACCCTTACAGTAAAGAATTTCTTCCTCAGATCCAATCTAAACTCCCCCTGTTTTAAGTTTGAACCCGTTACCCCTTGTCCTCTCAGTACAGTCCCTCATGAAAAGTCCCTCCCCAGCATCCCTGTAGGCCCCCTTCAGATATTGGAAGGCTGCTAGGAGGTCTCCACGCAGCCTTCTCTTCTGCAGGCTGAACAGCCCCAATTTTCTCATCCTATCTTCATATGGGAGGTGCTCGAGTCCCCTGATCATCCTCGTGGCCCTCCTTTGGACTTGTTCCAACAGTTCCATTTCCTTTTTATGTTGAGGACACCAGAACTGCACACAATACTCCAAGTGAGGTCTCACAAGAGCAGGGTAGAGGGGCAGGATCACCTCCCTTGACCTGCTGGTCACACTCCTTTTGATGCAGCCCAGGATACAGTTGGCTTTCTGGGCTGCAAGCGCACACTGCCGGCTCATGTTCATTTTTTCATCGACCAACACCCCCAAGTCCTTCTCCGCAGGGCTGCTCTCAATCTCCTCCCCGCCCAATCTGTAGCTGTGCCTGGGATTGCTCCGACCCAGGTGGAGGACTTTGCATTTAGCATGGTTAAACTTCATCAGGTTGGCATCAGCCCACCTCACAAGCGTGTCAAGATCCCTCTGGATGGCATTCCTTCCCCCCAATGTATCAACCGAACCACACAGCTTGGTGTCATCGGCAAACTTGCTGAGGGCGCACTCAATCCCACTGTCCATGTCACCCACAAAGATGTTGAACAAGACCGGTCCCAACACCGATCCCTGAGGGACACCACTCATTACTGGTCTCCAGCTGGACATTGAGCCGTTGAACACAACTGTTTGCGTGCGGCCATCCAGCCAGTTCTTTATCCACCGAGTGGTCCACCTATCAAATTGATGTCGCTCCAACATAGAGAGAAGGATGTCATGTGAGACAGTGTCAAAGGCTTTGCACAAGTCCAGGTAGATGACATCAACTGCTCTGCCCCTGTCCGTCGGTTCCGTAGCCCCTTCATAGAAGGTCACCAGATTGGTCAGGCAGGATTTCCCCTTAGTGAAGCCATGCTGGCTGTCACCAAGCACCTTGTTGGTTTTCATGTGCCTTATCATGCCTTCCAGGAGAATCCGCTCCAAGATTTTGCCAGGCACAGAGGTGAGAGTGACTGGTCTGTAATTCCCTGGCTCATCCATTTTCCCCTTCTTAAAAATGGGGGTTATATTTCCCTTTTTCCAGTCATCGGGAACTTCACCTGACTGCCATGATTTTTCAAATATGATGGACAGTGGCTTAGCAACTTCATTTGCCAGCTCCTTCAGGACCCGCGGATGGATTTCATCCGGTCCCATGGACTTGTATACATTCAGGTTCCTAAGGTGGTCCCGAACAAGATCCTCCCCCACAGTGGGCCCAGGGTCCCCACCCTCACCATCCCCACGTCTGCCTTCCAAGCCTTGGGTGGTGTGGTCAGAGCATTTTCCGGTAAAGACTGAGGTAAAGAAGTCATTAAGAACCTCAGCCTTCTCCAAGTCCAGGGTAGCCAGTTCTCCCGATAGCTTCTGGAGAGGGCCCACGTTGTCCCTAACCTGTCTTTTATTGGCAATGTACCTATAAAATCCCTTCCTGTTATCCTTAACATCCCTAGCCAAGTTTAATTCTAAGTGGGCCTTAGCTTTCCTAACCTGGTCCCTAGCTCCCCGAACAACATCCCTGTATTCTTCCCAGGCCACCTGTCCTTGCTTCCACCTTTTATAAACCTCTTGTTTCCTTCGAATTTTGCTCAGCAGCTCCTTATCCATCCAAGGAGGTCTCCTGGCCCTCCTGCAGCACTTGCTTCTAGTTGGGATGTATCGCTCCTGAGCTTGCAGCAGGTGATTCTTGAATATCAACCAAGAGTCTTGGGCCTCCCTGCCCTCTAGGGCTGTATCCCATGGAACCTTACTGAGCAGGTTCCTGAAGAGGCCAAAGTCTGCTCTCTTGAAGTCCAGTGCAGTGAGCTTGATGCATGCTCTTCTCACTGTCCTGAGGATCTCGAATTCGACCATCTCATGATCGCTGCAGTCAAGGCTGCCCTGGAGCGTCACATTCCCAACCAGCCCTTCCCTGTTGGTGAGCATGAGGTTAAGCATGACACCTCTCCTTGTCGGCTCCTCTATTACTTGCAGAAGGAAGTTGTCTTCCACACAATCGAGGAACTTCCTGGATTGCTTGTGCCGGGCCGTACCATCCCTCCAACGAATATCAAGATGGTTGAAGTCCCCCATGAGAACAAGGGCCTGTGATGCTTTGGAAAATCAGGCCACATAGGCAGTTAAATAGAAACCTGCTAATCCAAATGGAAGTTTGTGATTTTGCGGGTTTTTTTTCCAAGATTTAGAAGCTAAGGCAACTGAAAAGTTACATGTGTTTGCAGGAATGAAGACGAGCAAGAAAAAGCTACCTATCTGAAACACTAAATCCCAGGTTGGATGCATGGAATGCATTTGTCTCCTTTATAGGATCCCTGTGCTTCAGCAGTGTCACAGCATGTATTTTAATGTATGTTTAGTGTATGTTTAACTAATCCACTGATTAAGATGTAGAAATGCAGCTATGGAGCAGCTGAAGTGGGTATACAACCAAAATTTTGATCTCATGGTCTGGTCTTAGCTAGAATTCTTCAGCTTTCAAAAATAAACATTACAATCGCAGCCATTTAAACACAAGTGTAAATAGTAGAAACTTTCATGAGTTTCTAGTTTCAAAGATATTTTTTTTTGCTGTCTGTTGTTAGATGCTTATTTTCACATTCCTCAGTTGTTTTTTTTTTGTTCCCCCACATTTCGAAAGAGAAGAAACGTTCTTGCCGGTTAACATCAAAGACACAGTTTCTGTGTAAACCACAACTGCACAAATTTGAATTCTAAGAAAAACATTAAGCGTTGGAAAGATGAGAATGGAAAAGGTCTGCTATACAAGAGTTAGCAAGGTATAATGCTCTCCTTTGGGTTGTATTAAGAAAGCTGTTTTGATCTGATTTTTTGTGATGTGTATTTCTGTCTCTGCCCTTGCCCTTGCCTTTATTCAGAAATTCTTCCATCAGTGAAATGATAACCACATTTGAGCAAGGTAGAGGTTTTTAAAGATAATTACGTTCCTTAAGCTTTAAGAAATTAAATAGCTGAGTGGAGGACAGAGACTATAAAAGTTTTCTGCCTGAGGGAAAACTTGAAATATGTGCTGGTAACTTACCATGTGCCAGAGAGTCCACATGAGAAAGACCCTATAGATGTCCTAGCTGAAGAAAAGCCTTTCCTTGAACCTGAAACCTAGTTGACCACAAGGTGCAAATCTGCAGGAAAGAAGTATCAGGCAAAACATTTCAAAATAATTCAAGGTAATTTGCAGTGTAAAGTATTTAACAAGCAACTTGATGAGCAATTTCAAAATGTTTTGTCATGTGGATTTGATGCAATATGAAGAGAAACAAACATGAGTTGGTTAAAGAGCTGTGCTCACATAAATGAAAGATTGGGTTTTGCCATTCATTTTTCCCCCTCTTTCCTCAAGTACCAATGCTTTGGGAACACAGAGAGTGCATTTGACTGAAGTGTCTCAACGGACAGCCTTGTAGCCCTGTCAGAAGATGCTGGGTGTATGGATATTAAAACATTACATTATTTGGTGAAGTCTGGCGTACCTTTAGTTGCTCCTGGCCTTGTTAATGGAAGATTTGAATGTCTATGAATAGTAGAGCTGTGCTGAACCTTTCATTTTTAATCTTACGTTATATAGATATCCAGGACTTGCTAAGTCTGTCCTTAATTAGTGAACATAAAAAATCCTATGCAATCCTATCTTGTGTCTGTGTATGGTGCTGAAGTAGACCCATAATCTATACAGCTCCCAGTGATTCCACCAAGCTTTATTACCCAGTTCTTCATATATGCAAAATTCTGAACACTTCCAGGGACAGCACTGGATTTATGATGTAGGCACTGTGTAGTGCAAGGCATCTCTCGTATTTACATGTTTCCATCTTTGAAAGCAACATGCAGTGGAAATACTCTTTTATAATTCAGTACGAGGAGTGCTTTCTTTCCCTGTCTTTCGGCATTTTTGAGGATTTTTTTTTTTCTTGGTCGATTTAATAATTTTATAACTATAGTATTGCATGGGCATTGATTAATGTAGTGGATTTCAGAGCAAGGATACATGAAAATTCTATTCAGCTTTCGCAGAAGTTAATGCAAGGACTCACTGTACTGTGGACTGTATCTGATTCTGCTTTACAGGTAACAGTCTTAGTAGCCAGACATGCAAAACTCCTTATTATCCAAGTTCTTCAATCAAAGTGAATCATACCCTACAAATAAGGTTATTTCTAAATCCTGTTTTCAAACACTGGAGCTAGTCTAAACTTCTTTTATATAGAACTTTTTGAGCACCAAGAGTAGTCTGGCCATCAGTAATCTAGGCAAGGTATTTTTTGCCACTGCTAATCAGATTTGTTGTATTAGATTTTATATACCGTTCCATGTAGTTCTCCAGGTTTTTCACCTCTTCTACTAACAGTACTTGTTTTCTTTTTCTCTGTGTGAAAAGAGCATTCTGCTGCCACTGTATAGTGTCGTTACAGAATTTTATTTTAAAAGTATCTTGAAAAATACCTCTAAAAGTAGCTAGATTTTAATGTAATTTTTTAAAAAAATACTCTTTCTGAAAACTGTGATACTGCTTTGCTGGAAATACTGGCAAAAAGGAAGAAGTAAAAAAATAACATGAGGGGGGTTGTTGCTGATGTCTTTTGGTTAATACATTTCATTGTCTTCACTTGAAATCCCTGTTGTAATCTGATACACTTATTTTTCTGGAAGGTGTACTCACAGTGTTTTATTTAGCTGGTATGTTCATATTTTGGCCATTTATATTTTAAACTACATCTGAGAATTCACTTCCATCTGTTGTTTTTCAAAGGCAGCCCTTAATTGCAGAAGGCCAGGTTGGACAGAGCCTTGGGTGACATGGTTTAGTGGGAGGCGTCCCTGCCTGTGGCAGGGGGGTTGGAATTTGATGATCTTAAGGTCCTTTCCAACCCTAACTATTCTATGATTCTATGATTCCATGTCTTAACTATGCTTAAACATCAGTTTTGTAAGATAAGCAGTGCTGGCAGCTGATTATGTTGTAGGTGTTCCAGAGAATGGTATCCCTTTTTCAGTCAGGTCTAGAAATCTCGCTGTGATGAGTTGTTCTCATATATGTGTTACATCTTTCATAAAGGACAGCACTCTTCTAAGATGTAAATAACGCGTAATTAAAAAAGCGTGATCCGTTTTGTGATTGAAGAACATTTAATGAGTAATATAACAAGGTGCTTAAGCAAATCAAATTAAAATCAAGGGCCTAGAAAATTTTAAAATAATAATAATTAAGAATTAAACATTTACCACTTTGAACTGAACTTACTAATAATATGTAGACATACAGGGAGCGAATGGATGAATAAAAGCAAATGTTAAGAGTAGGAGGGGTGTGAGCTGATGCAATACTTTGGTGAGGAAAGGGATGAGCCTCTTCTAGTCAGAGATCAATTTAAAGCATTTTCAGAATGCCAGAAGTTAGATTACAAATAGTTTCATTTTCGGATCAGAGAAGCAGAATGGCAGGGTTTTCCTCCTTTTTTTTTTTTTTTTTGTTTTCCCCTCCTTTTCATCTTTTGATCTGTCTTTTAAATTTTCCCCTACCAGTGTTAAAGAACAGGTATTTAAATACCTTATCTCTGACTGTAGAATAAATACAGTTGTGTTCAGCTGGTTCTTAAATAATAATTTAGTAAAATGCTAGAAATTCAAAACACTGAGTAAATGTTATGAGGTGATTGAATTAGCCAGTAGTGGATGCCACTTACAGTAGGGAGAGCCCTTGCAAATGAATGCTTCCCTACACTCACGCCGTTTCCAAATATGTGTTATACATTGCAGATAATAAAGAAATAAAAAGAGAAAACCTTTTTCAGATGTCTCATGGCTAGAACAAGGACATAAGTTAGGTCATAAGCTGTTTTTCAAAGACCTTCCATTTATTCTCTTCTCGATAAAGTAATGTGTACTTCTGCAGGCAGAGTAGCTATTATTTATGCATTGCTTTGTTAGACATAATTATCCCGAGCAGAGTATCATATTTCATATAGCTGTGTTCTTTCTGACACCTGACCCATCTCTCTGTAAGTTGTGAACATGCCTTGCTGAAACAGATGATTCATTCTGATAATGTCAGGAAACCAAACAGTATAATAAAATGACTGCAAACACTGAATAGTTTCCATCTGTCCATACTTTACATATTTGTGTTCAGTAGTGTGTTATTCCCTGAATCTTCTTGTAAAACAAACAAGAATACATGAAATCCTTTCCTTATTTTCCACCTTTCTTTTTTGCTCCAATTTATATTTTTTATTTTTATATTTTTATATTTTTTGAGTGTTTTTAGTAATGGTAGGTAAATAGCAAATCATATCCATAGTGTTCGGAAGGATACAGAAAGCTTTCTCAACACATCTCTCCAAAAGTAGGTTAGGAAAAGAACTTCTTATGGAACTAAAAATTAGTTCTGGAGGATTTACAACTTTTTAGATTAAAAGAACATTTGAAACAAGGAGTTTTTATCATGTTAGTAATAACATTTGAAGGTAAACTTGTTATTTTTCCCTTTTAGTCTATTGCAAATGGTTTGTTGACAACTATGACATTATTAAATTTAATTATTATTTCTAGTATTATTTCTAGAAGTGGTAAGAGTCTTCTGTATGTAACAGCTGATGGGATTTTTCAGTAGTTGGGTTTCTCAATGAACAGCACCTGAAACTCTTTCAGATTTGGTTTTAGCGTGTAATAAGAATTACAGACTAGTTGTCCTTAGAAAACAAGCTTGAATGGGTGTATCGTGAATTGATTTTGTTTAAAATAAATAGATGGACAACTTAAGCATTCAAGTTTCTTAATTTCAGAAGACAAATTTTAATTCCTTAGCGATATTTAATGATTTTGGCAGAAGAATGCTTTAACTTCCTTTCTGTCTAAAGTGCGGAGTAGTCTGAAACATAATCATTGTAGCAAGACCAATGGGAAAATAAAGCAACCTTAAAGGATGAGGAAAAGCTATAGCTTAGACTTTCATAGATAAGAATTCCCCAAAAGAGAACCTGCTTTATATCTTGAAAACAAGTCTGAAAAGATGCTAAGACAAATGTCAGAAAGTTCAACCCTCCATATGAGAAGATTGAAGGAAGAGAAGCAAGCCTAGGGAAAAGATTGAAGACAAATTATATTTTACTTTTTCCAGGTAGCAAGAGTTCCAGGAAATATATTCTCATTTTCAGTAAAGATGATTTCGGAGAAGGCAGGATGGCTAATGAGGATGGGGGTGTGTGTAGATGCATATTACTTTACTCAAAGGGGAAGTGAAATTAAAGAGATCATCTAGTAGAAGGCAAGAGATAACTTCTGTCCTGGAATTCCTGCCAGGTTTCGATCTAATTGCATGATAGTATTGAAGTGACAAAAATAAAAAAGAAAAAAAAAAGAAAAAAAAAAAGGTTATTTCTTTTTTAAAGGGCAAAAAACTATAGGTTTATTAGCCTGACATTAATGTTACTCAAGGTTTTTGAAGGCATTCTTAAGAAATAAGTAAAGGTTGAAAACAGAGTCATAGAATTATAAAGTAGTTAGGGTTGGAAAGGACCTTAAGACCATCTAGTTCCAACCCCCCTGCCATGGGCAGGGACACCTCCCACTAAACCATGCCACCCAAGGCTCAGTCCAGCCTGGCCTTGAACACCACCAGGGATGGAGCATTCACAACTTCGCTGGGCAACCCATTCCAGTGTCTCACGAACCTCACAGTAAAGAATTCCTTATATCCAATTTACACTTCCCCTGTTTAAGTTTGAACCTGTTACCCCTTGTCCTATCACTACAGTCCCTAATGAAGAGTCCCTCCCCAGCATCCCTGTAGGCCCCCTTCAGGTATTGGAAGGCTGCTAGGAGGTCTCCATGCAGCCTTCTCTTCTCCAGGCTGAACAGACCCAGTTTTCTCATCCTATCTTCATATGGGAGGTGCTCCAGTCCCAAGATCATCCTCGTGGCCCTCCTCCGGACTTGTTCTAACAGTACCATGTCCTTTTTATGTTGAGGACACCAGAACTGCACACAATACTCCAAGTGAGGTCTCACGAGAGCAGAGTAGAGGGGCAGGATCACCTCCCTCGACCTGCTGGTCACACTCCTTTTGATGCAGCCCAGGATATGGTTGGCTTTCTGGGCTGCAAGCGCACACTGCCGGCTCATGTTCATTTTTTCATCGACCAACACCCCCAAGTCCTTCTCCGCAGGGCTGCTCTGAATCTCTTCTCTACCCAACCTGTAGCTGTGCCTGGCATTGCTCCGACCCAGGTGGAGGACCTTGCACTTGTCATGGTTAAACTTCATCAGGTTGGCATCAGCCCACCTCACAAGTGTGTCAAGGTCCCTCTGGATGGCATTCCTTCCCTCCAATGTATCAACCGAACCACACAGCTTGGTGTCATCGGCAAACTTGCTGAGGGCGCACTCAATCCCACTGTCCGTGTCACCCACAAAGATGTTGAACAAGACTGGTCCCAACACCGATCCCTGAGGAACACCACTCATTACTGGTCCCCAGCTGGACATTGAGCCATTGAGCACTACTCTTTGCATACGGCCATCCAGCCAGTTCTTTATCCACCGAGTGGTCCACCTATCAAATTGATGTCTCTCCAACTTAGAGAGAAGGATGTCATGGGAGACAGTGTCAAAGGCTTTACACAAGTCCAGGTAGATGACATCAACTGCTCTGCCCCTGTCCATCAGTTCCGTAGCCCCTTCATAGAAGGTCACCAGATTGGTCAGGCAGGATTTCCCCTTAGTGAAGCCATGCTGGCTGTCACCAAGCACCTTGTTGGTTTTCATGTGCCTTAGCATGCCTTCCAGGAGAATCTGCTCCAAGATTTTGCCAGGCACAGATGTGAGACTGACTGGTCTGTAGTTCCCTGGGTCATCCATTTTCCCCTTCTTGAAAATAGGGGTTATATTTCCCTTTTTCCAGTCATCGGGAACTTCACCTGACTGCCATGATTTTTCAAATATGATGGACAGTGGCTTAGCAATTTCATTTGCCAGCTCCTTCAGGACCTGTGGATGGATTTCATCAGGTCCCATGGACTTGTATACATTCAGGTTCCTAAGATGGTCTCGAACCAGATCCTCTCCTACAGTGGGCCCAGGATCTTCATTTTCACTGTCCCTGTGTCTGCCTTCCAAGCCTTGGGTGGTGTGGTCAGAGCATTTTCCGGTAAAGACTGAGGCAAAGAAGTCATTAAGGACCTCAGTCTTCTCCAAATCCAGGGTAGCCAGTTCTCCTGATAACTTCTGGAGAGCACCCACATTGTCTCTAGCCTGTCTTTTATTGGCAATGTACCTATAAAATCCCTTCCTGTTATCCTTAACATCCCTAGCCAAGTTTAATTCTAAGTGGGCCTTAGCTTTCCCAACCTGCTCCCTAGCTTCCCAGACAACATCCCTGTATTCTTCCCAGGCCACCTGTCCTTGCTTCCACCTTTTATAAGCCTCTTTTTTCCTTCAAATATTTCTCAGCAGCTCCTTATCCATCCAAGGAGGTCTCCTGGCCCTCCTGCAGCACTTGCTTCTAGTTGGGATGCATCGCTCCTGAGCTTGCAAGTAGGTGATTCTTGAATATCAACCAAGAGTCTTGGCCCCCCCTGCCCTCTAGGGCTGTATCCCATGGAACCTTACCGAGCAGGTTCCTGAAGAGGCCAAAGTCTGCTCTCTTGAAGTCCAGTGCAGTGAGCTTGATGCATGCTCTTCTCACTGTCCTGAGGATCTCGAATTCAACCATCTCATGATCGCTGCAATCAAGGCTGCCCTGGAGCGTCACATTCCCAACCAGCCCTTCCCTGTTGGTGAGAACGAGGTCAAGCATGGCACCTCTCCTTGTCGGCTCCTCTATTACTTGCAGAAGGAAGTTGTCTTCCATGCAATCGAGGAACCTTCTGGATTGCTTGTGCCGGGCCGTACCATCCCTCCAACGAATATCAAGATGGTTGAAGTCCCCCATGAGAACAAGGGCCTGTGAGCGTGAGGCTGTTCCTATCTGTCTATAGAGCGCTTCATCCACCAGCTCCCCTTGGTCAGGCGGTCTGGAACAGATCCCCACAATAACATCACCCATCGCTGTTCTCCCTTTAACCCTGACCCACAAACTCTCTGTTGACTGCTCAGCTGTCCCCAGACAGAGTTCCATACTCTCCAGCCTATCCCTAACATAAATAGCAACTCCCCCTCCATGCCTACCGGGCCTGTCTTTCCTAAGTAGACTGTAACCTTCCATTCCAACACACCAGTCATAGGAGCCATCCCACCATGTTTCTGTGATGCCTATGATATCATACCCCCGTAGACGTGCACACATCTCTAATTCCTCTTGTTTGTTCCCCATGCTACGGGCATTTGTGTAGAGGCATTTGAGCTGAGCTCCAGTTGAAGCCGGCTCATTGGCTGGAGCAGCTGGAATATCTCTACATTGCTCCGAACATTTACTAGATCCTTTACCTTCACTGCAGAGGAAACAGAGGGAAGGGAATACAGGAAGTTTATAAAGTATTAAGCTAATAATTCAGTGCTAGTTTATTCCCTTTATTGTTTTGAGTCCTGCTTCATTACTGATATTCCTGTATAACATGCGGCATGTCTGTCTTAAGGTAAGCTTTCAAAAGAAAATGAGGAAATAATTTGATTTAATTAGAGCAAGTACACTGAGAATTCATGGGTGAGGTTGCATGAATGTTCACCCTGCATATGTGTGAGAAAGAGGGCCAATTGTGTTTGGTGCAGTTAGGCTGTGAAGAGGAAAGTGTAAAGAAGGTCTAGGATAATCAGATTGTTGTTGGGATTGGCTGAGATTGTGCCTAGGTAAAACTTGCTTAGTGATGCTACACATTATAGTTTTTTTCTACAGAGGCTGAAGAGGGAACTTTCTCAGAATCCCGGACTGGTTTGAACTGGAAGGAACCTTAATGCTCATCCAGATCCAGCCCCCTGCCACAGTCAGGGACACCTTCCACTAGACCAGGTTGCTCCAAGCCCCATCCAACTTGGCCTTGGGCACTGCAAGGGATGGGACATCCACAGCTTCTCTGGGCAACCTTTGCCAGTGCCTCAGCACCCTCACAGGGAAGAACTTCTTTCCAGCGTCTAACCTAAATCTTCACTTCTGTTACACTTTTTATGTAAAGGCAGCTCAGCTGCCTTTGTCTCCATGTTAGGACTAATGATCCTAGTTTGGATTTGTGTAGGCGCTAATGTCTTGGCTCATCCATATTGGTGTTCTCCCTGTAATGTGTCATGCAGCCTCAGGAGGATCCCCCAGGAAACGAAGCTGTATTACATGTAAGGGTTGTATATGTTCCATAGAGGTTTGTTGAAGCCTGTCCTTTGGTCAAGTGTGCGTGTTAAAGCACATCTATGCAGTCATAAGTGGGGAAGAGTGTAGACCATCTCTATAGTCAGTGTCTTTGTAGAGGTTTGTACTGCCAAGAAAAAAAGAAAACCCAGCCCTGATTATGGAATTACAGTATTATATGGGAAAATCTAATATTAATGTGCTCTTTTTAGGTTAATTTTGTCTGAGTGACTCAGACAGTTCCCAATTGTGATTGGCAATCAATGGCAATAATATTAGCACTGTCATGTTTCTTCATCAAAATGACAAACCTCAGAGCAGACAGTGTAATTGTTTGCTTTTCTGCACAGATAGAGACTTGATTGCTCTGCTTTTTTCTAAAGAATGAGTTCATGGGGGCTGAAGAAATTAACTTGTAAAGTACCAGTGACAAAGACTTCTGTAATAATAGGGAAGTGTAAATATAAAACAGAATGGGCATTTAAAAAGTCACCCTAAACATTTGCAGCACCCTAAAAATAGTGACAGATATTTTATAAATACCCTTTAGAAATCTGAATCAGAGTGGAGCTTGTATATGGCATCTCAGTCTTTTTAACGTGAAACTGGAACTGTGTTAGGTGCACATCTAAATCACCTTTATGAAGAGAAACAAGGATTTTAGAGTTCATGCAAGTAATACAGCTGATAGAACTGCTATATCCCAACAGTGTTTAACCTTAAACCTCAAAGCTAAACTAAAATATCTAGCTTTTTTTTTTTTTGTTCATCTTCCTAACATGGCATATGATTTTTCCTGTTTTCTTGAGTCTTACCTGCATAACAGAGAATTAAATATCAGTTTTCTTTCTATTTTTAGTTAACAAAGTTATGTATTTCTGTTTAGTATCTATTTTTTTTGTGTGTTCGAAAGGGTATGCATCTTTTGGCTCAGTTACATGTATGTTGCTTAATATCTACGACATCAACAATTCCTTCAATACTGCTGTGATTAAGAGATAAGCCAGAAAAAGTGTTATTTTGAGAGACCTGGTATCAAAGGGATGAAGGCTACAGAAATCCTGTTGAAAGTTAAGTTGTTTGTCACTATGAAATCCCAAGACCTTTTAGCAAGAGGAGTAGGGTGAGGAGTCTTAATGCTTTTGAGATGGAGCTAGCATCTCTGAGAGAAACTGCAGTGCGGGATTGCTGGGCTTGATGCTGCATCCTGTTCATTGTTCATGATGATCTAAGTGACATTTTGTCATTGGTAACAGTTATTTTTCTCCTTCTTAGTAGCTAGGGCGGTGCTACCATGGCACATTTCAAGTATTTTGGTTAATGTGCAGGCAGGAGTTTTAGCTCACATTAATGCATTTTAGAAAACCTGGACGCCAATAAAGGCCAAGAGGCGATCTGCCAGGCTAACATGATTCGAATGTTATGCATTTATTTGTTTGTTTCCCGCCTCCCCCCCCCCCCCCCCTTTAATTCCATATCAGATGGAATTGTGGAAAACTGTCATGTATCAAGAAGGTTGTTCATGGGCAACCACCATGAACAAATAAAGCTTCTTTCTCTTTTTCATCTTTTCTCCAAATATTATGATAAGAATTGTGATTTTCTACTGCTGTTTTATGTAAAAAACCTAAGATTATTTACCATAAAGAAAACCTTTGAAGAGCTAACAGAGGAGAACATGGGAAAAGAATTTTTAATAAGAATATGTTAAACTGTATTGTAAGTATGCTTTCAGCACCTACTTCTGTAATTAATCCGTACTTGAACAGAAGATGAATTTGTGAAATAGTTAATCATCTCAGTGTCTAAATTTTGTTTCTAAGGTAAAGATACAAACACATCTCGCATCTGCAGTGGCTTCTGTGGCATTAAGTTTTGTGCATGCGTTTAGACTGGAAGTTACTAGCGTGATAATACTAGTTTTAGAGGCACAGTTATATGGCTTTCCTTGGTTATGTCCAGCAATAGTCTTGCATGAGCTGAAGAAATTCACAAAGCTTGGTGTGTTACCAGGTTCAGGTATTGCTGCATTGTGTTCTTTGAGGTTGCTGAAGACTGTTTATTTTTGCTGATGTAGGGGCACCCAGGTTTTGAAAGGAAGTTGTCTAATAGTTCACAGAACTACTTGGCACTATTTTTGTTCTTAGGTATTTAGTAAATAGAGTTATCGGTCTTCTTTAAGTTATTTCTTAGATTGTTTTAAAGCAAACTTTTATGGTAGTTAAAGCTGTGAAGGTGCCAGGATGTATAAGGTCATCTGACACATGATTATGTTAATATTGTCCTGTGTCGAAAAGTGGTACTGGCCTCTGATAAGCCATTAAGCATGGTTTGTACTAATTTCAATTTTAAAATTCAACAGTTATGAAAAGGACTTTCTAAACACGTTGATACTTCACCACTGAGTGATTACAGATTGATAATATTTGATCTGTATTTCAAAATATTTGTTTTTGAAAACAAAAATGACTTTAATATGTCTTGCCTGTTTTACTGCCATTCCTTGTTTTAGAGGTTGCTGATGTTCATAAACACTTTGCCTACTGAAGCTTCAGAACTGGTTTTGAAGTTATTTTGGTAAAATGGTGAGTTGCAAGGTGGCTAATTATTATTTTGAGTGTTTGGAAATACACAACCTTTTGGCATTAGGAGTCAGAAAAATTATACTCTCAGTTCTGTTGTGAATTTAACATGTAAGCTTGATCAAAGCACTTCACCTTTCTGTCTCAGTTTTCACAGAGTAGCTTGTGTTTGTAGGGGGTAGGAGTTAACAAAGTAAAATAACTTTATAGAAATGTTGATACAGAATATGCAGTGAATGTTGTAATCCACTTTGTACTGAAAAAAAATTCCTTAGAATATTCTGTGAAACTGCTAGGGCAAGAACTTTACCTTGAATTAGTCCATCATTGTGTTGTAATGGCTACTTTCCTTTCAGCTATTCCCATCTTAAGCAAGGAATAGATATGTTTAGGAGCTTGCCTTTCCCTGTTATATTTTGGTCCTCCTGGCCTTACTACTAAAAATTTTGCTCATTATTTTTGTTAAAGCTGTAATTGTTGAATAAGCAAAGATGGTGCAACTTGAAACAGATTAATAAAGACTGTTTTGGAGGGTAGAAATTTCAGAACTGAGCTGTTTGGAATTTGTGTTGCAGATGATCAACCTGTAATTTAAAGCTATAACAAACTGTATGTCACAGTAGAACTGTATATAGAATCATAGAATCATAGAATAGTTAGGGTTGGAAAGGACCTTAAGATCATCTAGTTCCAATGCCCCTGCCATGGGCAGGCACACCTCCCACTAAACCATGCCACCCAAGGCTCTGTCCAACCCAGCCTTGATTTAGTGCGGTGGTCTACATTCTTCTTCCACATGACATGTTAAAAGATGTAGAATTAAGAAAGGGGTAAACTTGATCCCATTTTCCATGTTTTTATTGTCATCCAATTTTAATTTTATGGTTTTCCCTGAGCCATGGAGAGGGGGAAACTTTACGTTCCCCAAATGAAACACAGTGTATGATGTGAAGAATTCCTACTGCATGTTCTGTAGTAATGAGAGCGTGTTTATCATTATGGATTCCCCTGCTGCAGGTTGTTTATTCGGCTTCAGTAGCAACCGTGTTTTCTATTTGAGTACTAACATACTGTGCTGTATGCAGTTACACATTTCTCTGGTGACTCATATCTCTGAGCAGTTGGAGGACAATTCAAAATCAAGAAAAAGAAGTGGCATTAGAGGAGGACTAGAGGGCTAACTTAACCCCCTCTGTCCTCAAATTAAGTTTGAAATACAGCTTCCTGTTGAAGGTCTGCATCTCTAGTGGGAGTGGGAGGAAAATACTATTTTTTTCTTACTCTGTGTTCTGAGTGCTGGGAAACGTGGCATGTGTTTGTGTGAATGTTGAAACTTGAGGGGAAGACAGGACCATTATTTCTAATTCCATTACAATGCAGATTTTTTAAAAGCTTTCTTTGAAAAACGTGATAAGGTACTTCCAAGTGTCTCAGTAATATGGCAGATCTGCACTAAGCATGTTGTACCAGCAGCATATGCCGGCAAAGTGCTGGCGGTATGAGCACAGTTCATAGAATCATGGAATCATAGACTGGCTTGTGTTGGAAGGGACATTAAAGCTCATACAGTCCAACCCCCTGCCATGGGCAGGGTCACCACCTTCCACTAGACCAGGTTGCTCCAAGCCCCGTCCAGCCTGGCCTTGAACACTGCCAGGGATGGGGCAGCCACAGCTTCTCTGGGCAGCCTGTGCCAGGGCCTCACCACCCTCACAGGGAAGAACTTCTGCCTAAGATATTATCTCAGGCTCCACTCTGTTGGCTTGAAACCCTTTCCCCTAGTCCTGTCTGTACAGGCTGTCGTGGTTTAAGCCCAGTCCGCAACTCAGCCACACAGCTGCCCACTCACTCCCTGCCCCCTTTCTCTGCCCACTCACTCCCTGCCCCCTTTCTCCCCCCCCCCCCCCCCCCCCCCCCCCCCCCCCCGCTCGTGGAGGGATGGGGAGGAGAATGGAAAGAATGTAACTCCTGCAGGTTGAGATAAGAACAGTCCAGTAACTAAAGTGTAACACAAAACCACTACTGCTACCACCAGTAATAATAATAAGAGAAATACAAGGGAAGAGAATGCACCTGCTCACCACCTGATGAGTGATACCCAGCCCAACTGAGCAGTGATCTAACCCTTCTGAGTAACTGCCCCCAGTTTATATAGTGAGCATGACATCCTGTGGTGTGGAATACCTCTTTGGCCTGGCTAGCTCAGTCGGTAGAACATGAGACTCTTAATCTCAGGGTCATGGGTTCGTGCCCCATGTTGGGCGCCAGAAAGAACTGTCAAGGTTTAAGCCCAGTCTGCAACTCAGCCATAGGGCCACTCGCTCGCTACCCCTTTTCTTCCTCCCCCCTGCTCCCGGAGGGGTGGGGAGGAGAATCGAAGTAATGTAACTCCTATGGCTTGAGATAAGAACAGTCCAGTAACTGAGGTATAACACAAACCACTACTGCTACCACCAATAATAATAATAATAAGGGAAATAACAAGGGAAGAAAATATAACTGCCCACCACCCGCCGACCGATACCCAGTCTGACCAAGCAGTGATCTAACCCTTCCAGGTAACTGCTCCCAGTTTATATAGTGGGCATGATGTTGTGTGGTATGGAATAACCTCTTTGGTCAGTTTGGGTCAGGTGTCCTGTCTCTGCTTCCTCCCGCCTTCCCCTCCTCCCTAGCAGAGCATCAGACTCAGAAAGTCCTTGGTCAGAGTAAACATTACTGAGCAGCATCTAAAAACATCAGTGTTATCAGCGCTGTTCCCAGGCCGAAAGTCAAAAACACAGCACTGCACCAGCTACTAAGAAGAAGGAGAAAAATGACTGCTACTGCTGAACCCAGGACGCAGGCCCTTGCCGAAAAGCCCTTCTCCAGCTTTCCTGTTGCTCTTTAGGTGCTGGCAGGCTGTTCAAGACCCGCTGTTAGTGATTTCTGCCATGTGTAGAACCATCCCTTTCCCCAGATGAGACAAACTTGGCTGACAAAACCACGTTTGCCTGTATGACTGCACTTCCTGCACCACCTTGTTAATTCTGATTTGTGTATTGTCAGTTGTTTTCAGAGGCAAAGAACGAAACTGATACAACCATAGTCTTCTACGTGGTGAGCTGGAATAAACTGATTTTGGTTATACATTCTGTCATGTAAATGCGTACTTTGGCTTTTTTGCGGTTTTTTTGTGTTTTTTTTTTTTTTTTTTTTTTCAGTATGTGTGGTATGTTCATGCAGTAAAAACCGTACAAAAGGATTTGAAATGTCCCTGGTATCAATATGAAATAAATGGATTTTCTTTGACTGTGACTTTTTTTTTAATTTTTTCATTGTTATAATTGCAGTCAGGTTTATAAACATGCTATTCATGTTTGTTTGGTGTTCTGTGGGTTCTGTGGCAGAGTTTATAGGTGTTAGAGAATTTTTAAATGGAAAATTTATTTTCTACAAACTCAGATTTTTTCAGGAATTAATTTTTCTAATTAGACAAATGAAAACAAAGTAGCTTACCTGGTATCTGTTTAATCCAGTTGAAAGTGTGACAGTGTATTGAAGTTTTCTGTATTTTTTTTATCAGCAGTTCAACATCATGCTCTGTTGCCCAGCAGAGCTGTGTTTTTTAAATCTTCCACTAATGCTCTGTCTGGGAAAATGGCATTATACTTCTACTGGTGTAGTACTTCCCTTGCCTATATGACTGTTAGGGTAGTGAAGTGCCTTTGAATGCCTCAAGATAGAGATAGGCTGCTTAGAAACTGTGTTTTGTGGGTGAGAATCAGATGTGCATTAGGTTATGCACACTGCTGGGTTTATCAAACCAAATGTGCAGCTGATGCCAAGTGAATCGGTTCAGCAGATTTGTATGGCACACTTTAATTTAGAAATACTGACGTTTTCTTTTTAATATTTACCATCTCTATTCATAAAGCTTGTGTCCTCTGAAAAATGTTGTCTTCAACTTTTAGTTGATTACAGAAGAAGACAAATGTTAAAATACTGGAATTTATCGTGGAATGGAAATTGCAGTTTTTGGTCAGGTGTCAACATTCTGAGTTCTCTTTTCTCTGTGTAAAATATAGTTGAGCTAATGAGATCTGTGTAATGTAGGGGGAATCCTTAGTTGCAATAGGAGAAAGAGGGGCATTTATCTTCTGATTTGTTGATACTGTCAGTACTTTTGTGACAGAGAGGGACAGTAGAACTGAGATCAGCTTGTGGGTAATCTTGATGTGGCAAAACTTGTGTTATAAAGTCTATTTCCTGTAACAGTTTCTATCTCCTGCTACATTAACTGTGCTTCCCAGCTTCGTCTCATCAGCAAAATTTGTCAACAACTCTTGCTCTTGTGCTCGGATTATTAAGGAATATTTTAACTAAGATTACTTTGCAAGCCAGTTTTAGAGGTATTGGGTAAGTTGACTATCCCAAGTCAATACTTAGCATTTTGGTGTATCCCATTATGATCTCCCCTTTTTCCAGTTTCTCATGTATTATGTATTTAACATAATCCTCATCTTCTCCAGTTCAAACAGTTATTTCCCATTTGCCATACTACCGAGTGTTGTACTGAATCCAGCCAGACTGCATCTCCTGCATTTCCCTGTACACTAATTGAGTTATCTAATCAGAGGAAGATATTAGGTTAGTTTTGCATGCTCTTTCTTTGGCAAACCAATGTTGTGTTTTATCCCAGTTTCTATATAGCTCTGTATGTTTAATCATTCTTTCCTTCAACAATGGTTCTGACCCCTGTATACACTGAGGTCAGATAATGGTTACTGAAGTAGCTTTTCTCCCCTTTCTTAAATGCAGATAATTCATTTGTTATTTTTCAGTCAGGTATTATCACTCCAGCATGATTCGGTTATAAAAAAACTTTGCTGCTAGATGTATATCCTCATGTTTTCATTCTTTTAGGCTGGAGGTTGTTCCAGTCCCCCCTCCTTGGCTGTCATCCCAGTGACCGAGACTCATCTTGGTCGTCTATCACAGGATGAATGTACCCTCATCATCGTTAACCACTATATCATACTCCCCTCTTCTGACTGCACAAACTGGGCACAGCGACAAAATCTGAATTAGGCTTTGGGCTGTTCCTTTGTTATTTTTAATTAAAACCTCAGCCTTACTGCATTTTTGCACTGCTTCTTTCCTTGTTTTTCTTCTGCTCGTGTCTGGTGAGCCTTTTGCCATTTGTAAGTGTAAATCCAGCTTGAATTTTGGCAGGTCTTGCTTTCTCCTTTTAACTTAGACTTCCAAGATGTAGCTTTTTTTGCTTGCCATTCCTCTTTGCTATTCTCTATAGAGTTTTTTTATGCATACTCCTGGTATCCTTTCTGAGGTGATTATTCACTCAGTTAAGTCTGCAGTTTTATGCTACAGTGAGCTTTTTTCAGGGTGTTTTTTTTTTGTTTGTTTGTTTGTTTTTTTAATTTTAGGACTTTTTATGTCTCTGATTGAGATAAATCAAGACTTGTTCAAATTCCAGTCACCTATTTAATTTGGCTGCTTTAGCTCATTATCTCCCTTAATTTCTCAAATATTAAAAAAAAAACCCCATTAACATAAGATTTAGAAAGCCTTGTCATAGACAGTTTCTCTGAACAGATACTCAATACAGGAAGATCTGTAAATTACCTGTTCTGGGATCACCTGCATAGTGCAGGCCAAAGCAATTTTCTGAGTTCATAATGCAAAGTGAAGATCTGTTGTAAAATAACTAACAGCCGCTTCTTTAACTTGTAAAATTCCTAGCTGATCCTAGAAAGCAGAGCACACTGGCATTAAAATTTCAGTGTTCTCTGCCAGTCTGATGATGGAGAGATTCCCACCTGATTTGCAGTCTTGCAGTTGGTTGTTTTTGAGAGCTTGAGCAAGACACAGCAGTCAAATAAGCTTAGTATGACATATGCACCTATCGTTCTGTGTTTGTTTGTAATTGAAGTATTTCAGTCACATTAATTTTACATAAGCAACCATAATCATCTCGAAACTTTGTTAATCCACGTAAAAATATTTTTTTGTTAATTCAGTGACATTTTGGTGAAGAAGCGTCACATCTAAGAAAAAGTGAGTCTTGCCAGTATTAGAAACATTGTCTTTTGTAGTTCTTGGCAGTACTTATCTCTCTAAACAGTATTTGAGACATTTCTATCCAAATGAAATCCTATTGGTCCTACACTTATGACCCTATTTTTATAATTCCTCCTCCAGATAATATTTGACCCAAGCTGAGGCATTTTCATCTGCATTACTTGTATTTTCCTGCAGCATTCACAGTTGGAATATAGGCTCTGAAAGCATTTTCTTTCAGAGGGAGAAGCTACTGTGATACCTTCCTCAAAGTCTTGCACCACACGTACACCACAAATCTGTGGTTCCCAGAGTTCTTGGATCAGTATACTGACACTGTAAGTGCTTCCCTTTGACATCTTCCCACCTCCTGTATAACTCAAAATACCGCCCTTTCACTAGCAGTGAGCACCAGTGTAAAGAATCATCCTTCCTCCCTGCTAATGATGTTTCCAGCACTGTTCATTTTTAAAATATTATTTATTTTAACTTATATTTTTACTGTTTCTTTAGTTATGGTTTTATTCTCTATTTGGATAACAAAGAAGTCTTTTGCAACACTTCTGTTTTAAGACACTTACTAACTATACTAGTCAAGACTATAAATATGAGAGAGCCGTGCTTAATTGGTGTCTTTTTGTGGATAGCATTGTATGAATGTCTCCCAATGATGAACCATTCCCAAACCTTCTGAACTTAATCGTTGTGTGCTGATTGATACTATGAGTTTATGCCTCCACATTCCTTCTGTTGAACAGGCAAATCCCAAAGAATCACAGAATTTCCACTGGAAGTTCCATGCAACCTTTATTACTTTGAGCATTTTCCTCTGCCTGGTGCAATTGTCTAGAAGTCATTTCTGTAGAAATGCTGATTTGTAGTTTATCTCAGTATGGGGGACATGCAGTGGAGTTTGGAATCATAGAATCAACTAGGTTGGAAAGATCATCAAGTCCATCCATTGCCCCAGCGCTGCCAAGGCCACTACTAAACTGTGTTACAAAGTGCCTCATCTACCTGGTTTGTGAACACTCCCAGAGGCGGTGATTCCACCACTGCCCTGGGCAGCCTGTTCCAATGTCTGACCACCCTTTTGGGGAAGAAATCGTTCCTAATATTCAGTCTAAACCTCCCCTGGTGCAGCTTGAGGCCATTTCCTCTTGTCCTGTCACTTGTTCCTTGGCAGAAGAGACCACCCACCGCCTGGCTTCATCCTTCTTTCAGGTAGTAGTAGGGAGCCTTCTTTCCTTCCAGTTCCGTCAGCTTTTCTTCATCAGACTTGTGCTCCAGGCCCCTCACCAGCTCCGCTGCCCTTCTCTGGACCCATTCCAGCGCCTCAGTGTGTCTCTTGTAGTGGGGACCCTGATGTTTCTTGCGCTTCATCTCCAGCCGGGGCCTGAATGTCACATACTGCATGACAAGAATACAAAGTGTGGCACTGCTGATGGCTCTGTCCTGTGTGCCAAATGAGGTGAAGAGTCCTGTGGGAAAGAGTCTGCTATTAAAAAAAATAATCTGTGTTTATCCTGGGCATGGGTATGCAAATGTTTGTGGAAACATATCCATTGATACAAAAAGCCAACATTTGCCTTTTTTCTGTAAAATGAATACGGTCCTGTAGAATTCAGTATGTGAAAGATCCTGATACTTGGAAACTGATTCCCACAGCTATGACTTTGTGATCTGCTCATGTATTACCCTCAGCAAGTTTGCTGATGACACCAAGCTGTGTGGTTCGGTTGATAAGTTGGAGGGAAGGAATGCCATCCAGAGGGACCTTGACACGCTTGTGAGGTGGGCTGATGCCAACCTGATGAAGTTCAACCATGCCAAGTGCAAAGTCCTACACCTGGGTCGGAGCAATGCCAGGCACAGCTACAGGTTGGGCGGGGAGGAGATTCAGAGCAGCCCTACGGAGAAGGACTTGGGGGTGTGGGTTGATGAGAAAATGAACATGAGCTGGCAGTGTGCGCTTGCAGCCCAGAAAGCCAACCGTATCCTGGGCTGCATCAAAAGGAGTGTGACCAGCAGGTCGAGGGAGGTGCTCCTGCCCCTTTACTCTGCTCTCGTGAGACCTCACTTGGAGTATTGTGTGCAGTTCTGGTGTCCTCAAGATAAAAAGGACATGGAACTGTTGGAACAAGTGCAGAGGAGGGCCATGAGGATGATCAGGGGACTGGAGCACCTCTCGTATGAAGATAGGATGAGAAAATTGGGGCTGTTCAGCCTGGAGAAGAGAAGGCTGCGTGGAGACCTCCTAGCAGCCTTCCAATACCTGAAGGGGGCCTATAGGGATGCTGGGGAGGGACTCTTCATTAGGGACTGTGGTGAGAGGACAAGGGGTAATGGGTTTAAACTTAAACAGGGGAAGTTTAGATTGGAAGTGAAGAAGAAATTCTTTACTGTAAGGGTGGTGAGACACTGGAATGGGCTGCCCAGGGAAGTTGTGAATGCTCCATCCCTGGTGGTGTTCAAGGTGGGGTTGGACATAGCCTTGGATGGCATGGTTTAGTGGGAGGTGTCCCTGTGCATGGCAGGGGGGTTGGAACTAGATGGTCTTAAGGTCCTTTCCAACCCTAAGTATTCTATGAGTCTATGATTATATGATTCCAGACTCAGAAAAGTCAAAAATGCAGGGGTTCTCTTTTACCTGAAACATTAGGGAATAGGGATTTCAGCTGTACTGCTTGAAATATCATGTGGACAGCAGGTCTTTATTCTAAAATTACGCCTTTAGGGATTGCAGTTGAGTTGTAGAAACCTGTAAGAAGAAGTTAAGAAAAAATCAATTAAATTGTGTCTTTGATTTTGGTGCAGCATTACCGATCATAGCCCCTGACTTATGCTATGAATGAAGTTATCATAGAGGATGTTAAAAATATATTTAATGTATTTTTAGTTGCTTTTTCTTCCCCTGCTGCTTTTGTTTTGCGCATGACTGAAGGAAAGCATGGTCTTAGTTGATGCAATACTGATTCATTTATGTAATCAGAAAAAATTTAAGCAGTAAATATCTTGCCATTTCTGTGGGACCCTGTTTGGGGTACATGCAGCAGCATGCAGTACAGTAAAAGGTTCTTTCAGCAGTTGTTTAGGAAAATACTTTCTGAAAGATCTGCACATGATTAGAACTACTGAGTGCTCTCCTCTTCAGCTTCCTGTTTTGGAATTAAATGCCTTCGGGACACTTGGAATATCTCAGTTTTGAAAAGCAAGGGCAATTTAACCAAATAGATTCTTCATCGTCTTAGCTCTGATTTTAGTTAGCTGTAGATAGGGACGAATATATGAAGTAGTCCATGGGATATGTTAATCAAATTGCAGGACTAAATTAACTCCAGTAGCCACAGATGTAGCTTTTGAGTGAAATGAGAGCAGATAAAACACAACAGTCAAAGTAACATTCCCGCTCTTTCCTTGCACATGTATACATATAGACATAGACATAGACATAGACATAGACATAGACATAGACATAGACATAGACATAGACATAGACATACACATACACATACACATACACATACACATACACATACACATATACATATACAATGTGTATTTTAGAATCACAGACTAGCTTTTGTTGAAAGGGACATTAAAGCTCATCGACTTCCAACCCCCTGCCATGGGCAGGGACACCACCTTCCACTAGACCAGGTTGCTTCAAGCCCCGTCCAACCTGGCCTTGAACACTGCCACGGATGGGGCAGCCACAGCTTCTCAGGGCAACCTTTGCCAGGGCCTCACCCCCCTCACAGGGAAGAACTTCTTCCTAAGATGTCATCTCGATCTCCCCCCTGCTAGGTTAAAGTCATTCCCCTTGCCCTTTCCCTACAGGCCTTTGTCCAAAGCCCCTCTCCAGGTTTCCTGTAGCCCCTTTAGGCACTGGCAGCTGCTCTAAGGTCTCCCCTTAAGGAGCTTTCTTTTCTCCAGGCTGAACAAACCCAGTTCTCTCAGCCTGTCTCCAGTCCACATCCCTCTTGTGGTGTTGTCCCAGAGCTGAACACAGGACTGCAGCTGGAGTACTAGCTCTTGCTTTACTTGTTGTATCATATGTTTCCGATCCTGTGTGATGCTGAGCAAATCACTTTTTGATACAGTCCAGGAAGATGGGGCTGTGGAGCTCCCATGCTTTGTGCCCTCTGAACACAAAAATCACACCATATTGTTCAGCCATGGGAACGTAGTATAGATATGTTTATTGTTAGCTAAAGCTGACACAGGCAATTTTTAATTGCAAGATTTGTGTATTGCATTTTGTCTTCTCATTTGATTTTTGTGAATTTTAGCTGCATTTTGTCAAACTACAATTACTTCTTTTTAAAGCTCACTAGCAGTTGAATTTGGTTTGAGATCTATTATGTGTTACATTCCTGGAAATAGATATTTCTATGTTGTACAGCATGGCAGCTTTCATTCGACATCACAGTACTTTCTTTTTGGCTACTGTGCATGTCCTCAATATACGCTTGGGCTGGCTGTGATTGATGACATTGATAACAGTATGTTTATTAATATTTAGAGTAATCTTATGGAATATTGTGTTTGAAAATTAAGGGTTTTCTACCTCTCAAATCTGAATTAGGAATTGCATTTTCTAAGCAACAGTGATTAGAGAGTAGAAAGTAAGTACATCTGTGTTATATCATGTGTTAATTAAATAAGCAGTTTTTCAGGACAAGCAAAAGCTGAGCTATCTTGACTTCATAGGGTCTGACCCTGTTGCATAGAAAACCATATTTATTATATTTAGGCATTTCTAAACAGGAAAAAATCAGTGGATCCTAATATGCTACAGGTTGTAATTTAAGTAGGATTTTTTCTTTTTTAGAATTTGCAAGAAAATTAATACTTATTAGAGTGATAGTTATAATTTTAAAATTAAGATCATTTTGAATTTTAAATAGGTCATTGTAGATGTATTACCTTCCTGTTGTCTTAATATGAGAATAATATATATGCTCTAGCCTTAACCTGTAGTTAATATCTTTGAATCTTTCATATTCAAATAAACTAGTTGTAAGTAACGAGTCTTCTTTCTCTTTTCTTATTTCTCCTTTCCTCTTTCTCACTTCCCCTTTCCTCTTTCTTCTTTCTCCTTGTCCTTGTTCTTTTTCTCCTTCTCCTTTTCTTCCTTCTCCTCCTTCTTCTCCTACAGGCATCTCAGGTACCTTTTAAAGTTTATCCTTTGGACAGATATTAACTTAACTGGGTCCTGTTTCCTTTTTCGAGTGGGCAGCATGCAATTCTTACTGCAGTAAGTCACTGTCCCAGTGGCGCTGCCTTTCTCTTATGGTGTCCTGGGTGCGCATTAGTGCAGACAAACCTCCCTGAAGTGCTTCCCTGGCCTGCTTGCCCTTCAGCCAGTTTTAATTTTAACCTTCAGCTTAAAATTCCGTGGTTTTTGTGATGCTGCATTTTGTGACAACTTGAGCATTTCTGTCTGTTACTTTTTCACTTGAATTACTGCTAAACACTGTCAGTCTTGGCACCATTTTTGTAGATCAGAAATGTTTCACATCAGAGAAATTAATGAGTATGTGAGTTTGTCTTCTATAGAATAAAGGTATGTAGGCATTTGCTGTCAGTCTCCCTGTTGAATTAAGCATTGCCAAAACTGGGTTGCTACTGAGATTATCAAAGAAGAAATAATAATTGTTGTTCTTAAAGAAATAAGACTGACCTAAAATACAGCTGCACTGCTACTGTTGTCTTCTAGTGTGGCAGGTATTTTTTACTTTTTGCCTATTACAAATCATAGATCTCAATCCTGGAAGCACTTCAGTTCAAAAAAGCAATAATCTTGTGAAATAGTACTTAACTTCAAAGTAGTAACTTATTCCAATTTGTACAAATACAAGATCATGGCAAAAATAATGGGGAAACCCTGCAGTCTGCTTTATGTTTGGGTGGAATTCAGTGATACAAAACTTTGCTTATGTGTGAATTTTAATTATTGTACTCTAATAACTGCAAACTAACTTCAACAATGTGTGGTGTACCTACCTGATCTGTTTTTGATCAGCCTTGAAAATTCTGCACACCTCTGCATGTATGTGCCTTGTTCTCGTATGGTAGCACTGTTGAGGTCTCCTGTCCTCAACATGTGTTTGACACATGTTTCTTGTGAAGGCTTGTGAGTGAAATTCCAAAACTTCCTGTTAAACATATTTTTTAATTGTTGTAATCCTAGAGTAGGAAAAGTCACAGATTGAAATCACTAGAGTTTATATCCATGAAGGGATGTGGATGCATTTGGCAGCACTACCCAAAATTTGGCCTGACAGAACCCCTTCTCACATGCCCCTTTACCTGGGATATGCCTGGGGGCCCTGGGAGCTTGATCCTAGGCTGTGGATGAACTTCCACAGCCTGTCTTGCCCTCAGGACTGGATCTAGCAAGGCTTCTGTGGACACAAATGCCAAAATATGCCCTGCAAAAGATGGCTGGAGAAGATGAGAATTGGTGGCTGCCCAATCCCTGACAGTGTTCAAGGCCAGGCTGGACAGGGCTTGGAGCAACCTGGTCTAGTGGAAGGTGTCCCTGCCCGTGGCAGGGGATTGGAACTCGATGAGCTTTAATGTCTCCTCCAACGCAAACCAGTCTGATTCTGTGGTTCTAAATGAGTGACTCCAAGAAGCGGTATTGACAAAGAATATTGGTTGGAAGTACAGGAAATAAATCAGTCTCTACAGCTCACATCTGAGATTGCTTTGTTTTTTTTGTGAGATGTGTGTCCTTAGCTTTGGGTGGACCCTTCTTCTAAGAATTTCAGATAGCTTAGCTTAGTCTGTGCTCCCTCAGCATGTGGGCCATGTCCCTCTCACTCCTTCATATCCTGGCTTCGCAGGGTCTTAGCTGTAGTTTCCCCCAGAAGGGGTTTCCTACTTACTGTCTCTTTGTGCTTCAGCCGTGTTCAGACCAGTCAGTCTCACCTCTGTGCCTGGCAGGATCATAGAGTAGATTCTCCTGGAAATCATGCTGGGGCACATGAAAAACAGCGAGGTGGCTGGTGCCAGCCAACATGGCTTCACTGAGGGCAAATCAAGTCTGACCAATTTGGTGGCCTTCTATGATGGGGCTATGGAACTGATGGACAGGGGCAGAGCAGCTGATGTCATCTACCTGGATTTGTGCAAAGATTTCGACACTGTCCCACATGACATTGTTGTCTCTAAACTGGAGAGACATCAATTTGATGGATGGACCACTTGGTGGATAAAGAACTAGCTGGATGGCCGAATGCAGAGAGCTGTGGTCGAGGGCTCAGTGTCCAACTGGAGACAGTAATGGCTGGTGACCCTCAGGGATCTGTGTTGGGACTGGTCTTGTTCAACATCTTCATTGGTGACATGGTCAGTGGTATTGAATGTGCCCTCAGCGAGTTTGACGATGACACCAAGCTGTGTGGTGCTGTTGATACACTGGATGGAAGGGGATAGGATCCAGAGGGACCTTGGCACGCTTGTGAGGTGGCCAGTGCCAACCTCATGGAGTTCAACAAAGCAAAGTGGAAGGTCCTACATGGGGATCGGAGCAATCCCAGGCAGAGGAGCCCTGAGGAAAAGGACTTGGGGGTGTTGGTCAATGAGAAACTGAACATGAACTGGATTCAGTGTGCACTCGCAGCCCAGAAAGCGAACTCTGTGCTGGGCTGCATCAAAAGGAGGATGACCAGCAGGTCAAAGGAGTTGAGACCCCGCTTGGAGTGTTGCCCACAGTTCTGGTGTCCTCAGCATAAGAAGGACAAGGAGCTGCTGGAGCAAGTCCAGTGGAGGCCATGAGGATGATAAGGGGTCTGGAGCACCTCCTGCTCGAAGACATGAGGTGGGTTGCTGGCTAGACAACCCCCTGTTCTCCTCTCTGGTTACCTCCCTGACTGTCTCAACTCCACACTCTGTTTTCAACATGGAATGGAAAGGGAGGATCAAATCCAGAGAGTCAAGGTCTGTGTAAAGATCATAGAATCATAGAATACTTAGGGCTGCAAAGGACCTTAAGATCATCTAATTCCAACCCCCTGCCATGGGCAGGGACACCAAACCATGTCACCCAAGGCTCTGCCCAACCTGGCCTTGAACACTGCCAGGGATGGAGCATTCACAGCTTCCCTGAGCAACCCATTCCAGTGTCTCAGTACCCTTACAGTAAAGAATTTCTTCCTTATATCCAATCTAAACTTTCCCTGTTTAAGTTTTAAACAGGGATAAGTGAATAAGTGAAATAAAATCAGTTCTGTTCAAAATCAGGGGAGAAAAAAAAAACAAAGCCAACCAAAAACCCACCAACAAAACAACAAACCTGTTCTCCTTCTTATGGTCGTGTAACTATTATTCTTACATGCTTAGCAATATTGGCTAGCAGTAAACCTTGCTGTATTAACTGCAACACATAAACGCGAGTTAACGCCAACTCTAAAGATAGGGGATGACTTAAGATTCTGCGCAGGAGGAATGAAAACCAGCAGCACAATGACCTGTAGAGACTAGACCCATGGGGTCTGCAGGCAAAAGAGTGGGACATGGTCCAAATAGATGTGGAGAACACCCAGAAGGAAGAAGAAAGCACACAGATACAATCTCACCATGCTGCCACACCCGCCAAATTAAGTTCTGTTTTAATTCCATCTAATGAATGCTGTCCTACCATTCAGTTTCATGTTCAGATCTCCCTATTTGACGATGGAAAAGTGTTGGATGGAGAGGGGAGCTGCTCCCTGAAAGCTCTTGTGCTTCGCATGGTAGCTTACAGTCATCTGAAGAGCGAGAAACACTGCTCTGGGGAAACAGCGATATGTTTATTTTCAGTGTTGGAGGCTAAAATGAAATAAAGTATAAATGTATTCCAAAACAGTGAAATCAGATTTGCTTACTAATCTGGATTCCACCTCCTTTCTCTCCCCCCACCAAACTAGCAGTACCAGTCACTGTGGCTGTGTCGCCTCTTCCTCCCTTTCCTGCTTGCAGCCCAATCCTGCTGTGCTCCTGCAGGAGAATTTCCCAGGAGGCTGGCCTGCAGCAGGAGTAAATAGAGGTCAAGACAAGAAAAGAGAGGAGGAACGTGGGAATTGGGAGAAAGGCAACAGTGACTTGAGATCCAGGAGAAATGTGCCTACTGTTCTCAAAACTACCTCTCTTAGCTTTTCCTCAAAAAAGGGCATTAGGACATGCTTCTGCATTTCAGAGGGAATTTAGGCTGATCAAAGAAGGCTGTCCTCCCTCCAAAGGTGACCTGCCTTAACCCATGCCTTCCTGCTGCTCTTCAGTCTCTGGAGAACAGCTCTCTCTAAAGAGTATCAAAACATACTATTAACTCTCTCCTGCTGTCAAATTAACTTGTTGCAAGGGGTTTTAAACTGGACTTCTTCAACAGGAGGAGTAAAAATAGTACAAATGCGTTATTTTGCCTTCAGAATGATGTGCAGCATCATTTCTTATGTATTGATTTAAATAGTGTTAGCATTTTAAAAGGAGCAAATTGACTTAATTTGTTTAGGGGCTACTTAAAGGTTAAGAAAAATTTTATATGAGTTAGAATTAGTGATAATTCATTTATGATGGAACTGATATAATTTAGGTAGTTGCTGCTTATCTTTTTTCTAATACATATATTGCTTTTAAACATCTGCTCAGTAGTTCATTATGGTAGCACGAGAATGATTTTATGTGAGAGAATGGGAGAGCAGATGCTTCCTGATGACAACTTCCCTATTAGTTTAAGAAACAGCCAGTGAGTCCTGGATTCACAGTTTTAACTTGAAACATGGCAAGCATGCAAGCAAATTTGCAAAGCAAAAACACAAAATTGAGAAATCAAATTACTTCGTAGCATGTTTAATGATGACAGTTTCGGCAGTTCCCCCCCCCCCCATTTATTTTTGTGTTTTTTTTTTTTTTTTTTCTTAATGCAGGTATGTTCACTTTGTCTTTGACAGATCTAAGCAAAATGATGGATTTGTTTTCTGGTGTGTGTACATGCATAACTGTTTTGTGGCAGTTAGAGAGTCTTTCAAACCTAAAATTGATTTTGATGTTGTTTGATGCAGTAACTAAAATTCAACATTAGCTCAAAAAGAGATAGGACAACAGTTAGAGAATGAAAAATGAATCTCTTCTTTTGGGCTGACATGAAAGGAACTCTCTGAGGCTCCATTGCTTTATTGAGCCATGCATAGTTCTTCAGATGTTCCAAAACCCACCTAAAATGACTACACTCATTTTATTCATCTCATCAGCAAAGTTCATCTCATCAGCTAGGGAGATACCATCAAAACTTTTAAGCTCCAAAATGTACTTTCCCTGCATAGATACTGTATGCTGTGCTTACAGAGACTGTAAAGTACAGGATTACACATCAGTGCTGTATCTTTTAATGTAAGAAATCTTGAAACTACTGTTTACGGAAGGAAAGGGGATTAGGGGTAGCCCTAAGAAGATTCAGCTATCTGCCTTTGTGTGCAAATCACAAATACAGTGTGCCGATTTGTCACTAGAAACAGCAGAAAAAGATTTGAGTATCAGAAACGTATTTTGAGTAAGTGTGGAAACTTAGTATGAGACTGAGATCCATGTTGTTACAGAGCAGAAGTGTCAGTTTCAGAGTTGTTTTGAGCCTTGTATTCAGCCTTTGGCTTTCAGAAACTGCCTAAACCATCAGTCCAAAAAAAAAAATAAATAAATTCCGGGATAATGCAAAATAAATGTGTCCAAATGTATTCTGCTCTCCAGAAGAATAAAGCAGTAAAGCTGCTGCCTTCTCTTCTCTGCTGCTTCTCCTGCCATCAGGCTTTGTGCATCTACTGGGAAGCCCACTTTGGGATAAGATCAGCTTTCTCTGGAAATAATAGGATGTTTTGGGAAGTACCTGTGTCTGGTAATGAATTCTTATGAATTTTTATGACTTTTCCGTGGCTGTCTGAAGGAACAGCGAAAGTAGAAAGTCTTCCCTTTGTTTTCATTTACCTAATCCAGCAAATGAAGACAGAAGTTGCTTACCAGCTGAAATCTGTGCTAACCCAGTAAGTTGAATTCTTAATGATGAAGTTGGTCCTAGCTAAATTTATGACTTTCTGGGATAATAAGCAGGGTTTTAGTAAAGTGTGTTTTCCCTTGGGGTATACAGGTTTGAGCATCTAATTTTTGAACGACTATTAACCTACTTATTTTTCTAAGTATTTGGAGGTAATAAAAACTATGGCTTCTTTATCAGTCTAAAATAGTCACAAATTAAATATCAGTATTTGTGTAAGGGTATGCAGTTGTTTTACCATTACATACTGTCCTGGGTTCAGCAGTAGCAGTCTTTTTTTCTCCTTCTTAGTAGCTGGTGCAGTGCTGTGTTTTTGACTTTCAGCCTGGGAACAGCGCTGATAACACTGATGTTTTTAGATGCTGCTCAGTAATGTTTACTCTGACCAAGGACTTTCTGAGTCATGTGCTCTGCTAGGGAGGAGGGAAAGGTGGGAGGAAGCAGAGACAGGACACCTGACCCAAACTGACCAAAGAGGTATTCCGTACCACAGCATGTCATGCCCACTATATAAACTGGGGGCAGTTACCTGGAAGGGTTAGATCACTGCTTGGGTCGGGCTGCGTATCGGTCGGCGGGTGGTGGGTGGTTATATTCTCTTCCCTTGTTATTTCCCTTATCATTATTATTATTGGTGGTAGCAGCAGTGGTTGGTGTTATACCTTAGTTACTGGACTGTTCTGATCTCAAGCCATGGGAGTTACATTCTTTTGATGCTCCTCCCCATCCCTCTGGGAGCCAGGGGGAGGAAGGGGGAGGAGTGAGATAGCAGCTGCGTGGTTCTGGATTGCTGACTGGGCTCAAACCACGACAGTTCTTTTTGGCGCCCAACGTGGGGCTTGAAGGGTAGAGATAACAAGAGTTCTTTTTGGCGCCCAAGGTCAGGTGTCCTGTCTCTGCTTCCTTCCGGCTTCCCCTCCTCCCTGGCAGAGCATGAGGCTCAGAAAGTCCTTGGTCAGACTAAATATTACTAAGCAGCAGCTACAAACATCAGTGTTATCAGCGCTGTTCACAGGCCGAAAGTCTGCACCAGCTACTAAGAAGGAGAAAAAATAACTGTTGCTGCTGAACCCAGGACACGTGTAGAAGAGTATATAGGAGGGAGAAGTATGTGTGTACATACAGCTTTTTTCTAGAACAATAGTATTTAATACATGAGTGGGCAGTCTTGCCATTTCTAGAAGTATTCTTCTAGGACAAAGTAAGCTAGTGACTAAGCAGTAGGCAAGGCCATAATATCTGGTGAAACATTAATGTCTGTGAAGTAGTATGATTTTAGTTCCAGGAGGCTCATCTGAAGGGTCTTTTTAAAGTTTAATGTAGGTTCAGTTCTGAATAAGGACTCTTTCTCATCCCCACCCCTACAAACTTGAAAACAAGTGCATATTTGTCTTTTGTTCCCACTGTTCTTGCTGCTGTTCTTTCTGTTACTATTCTCGCTAAAGCCTTGAAAATGGATTAATTGTAAAGAAAGCTCAGCTTACTATAGTGAAAAAATTTCTTGTTTTAATCTGTATTTCACATCTGATCAGTGGGTAGGACATGTGTGAGGAGGAAAGAACTTGCCTTCTTCGTCTGTTACACATTTACATGGGAACTGGACATACAATACATAACCTGTGAAGGCAGATATAGTTATCATCATTGTCCCTTTTGTCTTTAGGATCCCTTCACATACAGTTGTTAAAACTAGGTTAACACAGAGCATTTTCTTTAACATTTCTGTCATGGTTTAAGCCCCCTCATGCAGTTCGTTCACTCACTCCCCCCTCTTTCTTCCCCCAGTCCCAGGGGGATGGGGAGGAGAATCGAAAGAATGCAACTCCCACAGGTTGAGATAAGAACAGTCCAGTAACTAAGGTATAACACAAACCACTGCTGCTACCACCAATGATAATAATGACAAGGCAAATACAAGGAAAGAATACAATCGCTCACCACGCGATATCCAATCGCTCACCACCCGATGTCAAGCCTTACCAAGCAGTGCACCCCCACCCTTCCGGGTCTCTGCTCTCCGTTTTTACTTCCTGTACATGATGTGCTGTGGTATGGAATAACCTCTTTGGTCAGTTTGGGTCAGGTGTCCTTTTTCTGCCTCCTCCCGGCTTCCCCTCCTCCCTGGCAGAGCATGAGACTCAGAAAGTCCTTGGTCAAACCAAAACATTATCAAGCAGTCACTGAAAACACTGGTGTTATCAGTGCAGTTCCCAGGCCCAAAATCAAAAACACAGCACTGCACCAGCTACCAAGAAAGAGAAAAAATGACTGCTGCTGCTGAACCCAGGACAATTCCTTTTCAGTGCCTCAGATATCTGTTTCCCAATAAGATAAAATCAACCATTCCTGCAGCCGTCCAGAATTTCCCAGAAAACTTCTGTTCTGTGCCTGTTTACGATTTTCCCATTCAATGTCCAAAAATGTATTTACAGTACTTGGGTCTGTAGCTTCCGGAAGTCTGGCCTTTCCATTTGTGGTCTTTTCTCCATATGCCTCTGCAGCATCTGATTGTCCAATACACTAAATTTGGGGGAAATCAGTTTTATATGGGATATCACCAAAAAATTGGAAATATGTTGTGTTTCAATACTGTTATAGTTCATCAGGTTTTATATCTTTTCATAGATCAATTTATTGTTAAGGATGTGAGATAAAAATGCAAAATAGCTTTAAATTTGCTGTGTGTTAAACCCGCAGAGTGTTCAAAGGAGGGTGGTTCTTCTCTGTTCAGTCATTTTTACTTTGCTTGGACAGGGACAGTAAGCCAGTGTTCACCGTTGCTTGGCAATAGTCAAATTACGAAATGCACACCCAACCTGTGGGGCATTATGGTTGCTTAGTTCATGCATGTAAATTTGGGGGTTAGCAAACCAAACAAGTCCACACCCATGGTGTCTTCTTGGAAAGTTCGTGCTAGCATTTAATCTTGCTGTTACTATTAATTTAATGGTTCCATTTTCGGAGAGGTTGGGTATCGACAATTTTTGAAAAGTCAGAACGACTGTGTGCTTATCGCTGTTTGACTATAGATATGAAATGTTAGGAAATCTGTGCTGCAACTGGGTATATCTCAATGCAGTAAGTTCAGTCTCTTCTGTTTTATTTCAAGTTTACAATAAGCTTTACTTACTTTACAACTTAAATCTACATTAGCAGGAAAAAAAAGTCTCAGTTTTTAAAGTACTATTAGCAAAAACAACTGCTGGCAGAAAGTCTTTAAAGAAGGTAGAACAGAATTTTTGGTGAATACATCTGATTTGTCTTTTGGCAAGCAAAACCTTATTATTTAAGGATACATTTTTGAAGTGATCTCTACTAAAGATACTGAGGAGAGCTGCAGCTGTAGTCACCTTGTTGTACCGGTTATTGTGCCATAAACATTTTAGAGAGCTTTTGTCTTTTGCTTAAAAAGGCAGCCTGAACTTAGAAAGACTTTAGTTCTGCAGATGCTTACACACAGTTCACGTTTTGCGGAAGTAAGTCTGTAAGTTGTCTTTGTAGGGTTTGGACTCTGATTTTTTTTTCCTGGGAATCCATATGAGTACTGCTGTGAAAGGGGTGATTGCCATTATTTCCATTCTGTGTGTTTACTAAATTGATTACAATAGTAGTAATTACTTTTCTCTTGATACAGATACAAAAGTTGATTTAGTACTGTGTTTGTGTTTGTTGTTTTAGGATTCTTTGGATGATTCTCAAGTAGCTGGAGTCTGTGCAACAGAGGAAGTGATTCGCTATGAATATCATGTCTTGTACTCCAGCAGCTACCAAGTACCTGTGCTGTATTTTAGGGCATGCTTTTTAGGTAAGACCAATCTTGTGTTAGACAAAAAGAATAAAAAAGAATAAAAAATAAGTTGGATGTAATATATGTTAAATACACAGATTTTGTATTAAATTGAGGTACATAGTAATGATCACGCGTAATAAGAAAGATGAAGCTGTTCAGTAAATTTGTAGTAGCCCTGACACAGAGCTTCAGGACCTTGGAGTAGATGATATCATCTCAGCCTGAAGGAGGCTGATCTTTGGCTCCTGGCATCTTGCCTGTGGTTGACTGAAACTGCGGGTCATTTTTCTTGTTCTTTTCTTCAACTGGATACAAAAACTTAAAGGTGCAGGTTTGAATTTGGCTACAAAATAAGGGGACATAGTAACAGTGCTTCTGCAGAACCCTGTCTGTTTATTTTGGAACCTGAATTTGAGCCACAAGGCTGGGGTCTAAATGTACCTTTAAAAGCGTATGCTGGTTTCTATTTAAATTTGCTTTATAATAATACCAATAAGGTGTTGCCTTTTTCTACTTGTTAAAACTGGCTCCTGAAACACTAACTGACGCTCTTTCCTCCCCAATACACACAACTTGTAACCTATTACTTAATTGCTATAGCCACTGTGATTTCACCCACCATCCTGTCAGGAAGGAAGGAGGAACACACAGCCTCCCGCCAAGGCCACTGTTAGAGTCACTTATTTAATCAGCAAACAGAGAGTGATCACACTGCAGCACTGGCTGTGCTCTCTTCCTCTCTGCCCAAATACTGTGTAGCTAGAGTGGAGGGATTGAAATCTTCCAACTCATTTCGTTCAGTCTCCTTCATGCATCATGGTAGGTTGGGGAAGAGTGGCTGGGAACCTGCTCATGGAAAAGGGCCTGGGGGTGCTGATTGACAGGTGAACATGAGCCAGCTTGTGCCCAGACAGCCAAGAAGCCAACAGCGTTTTGGCCTGTATCAGCACTAGTCTGGCCAGCAGGACCAGGGCAATGATTGTGCCCCTGTACTGGGCACTGAAGGTGCCCTGAGGTGAGGCTGCATCTTGAATCCTGTGTTCAGTTCTGAGGCCCCCCACTACAAGAGGGACATTGAGGTGCTGGAGCGGGTCCAAAGAAGGGCAGCGGAGCTGGTGAAGGGCCTGGAGCAGAAGTCTGATGAGGAACGGCAGAGGGAACTGGGGGGTTTTAGTCTGGAGAAGAGAAGGCTCAGGGGGTACCTTAGTGCTTTCTGCAGCTACCTGAAAGGAGGATGGAGCCAAGAGGTGGCTGGTCTCTTCTCCCAGGGAACAAGTGACAGGGCAAGAGGAAATGGCTTAAGACGCACCAGGGGAGGTTTAGATGTATATTAGGAACAATTTCTTCACTGTGAACGGGTGGTCAGGCATTGGAACAGGCTGCCCAGAGCAGTGGTGGAATTACTGTCCCTGGAGGAATTTAAAAGTTGTGTGGATGTGGTTCTTAGGGTCACGGTGGACTTGGTAGTGTTAGGTTAACAGTTGGACTAGATGATCTTAAGGGTCTTTTCCAACCTAGTCAATTCTATGATCAGCATCTTTTGTGTTGTGAATAATCTTCTAATCTTTATTTAGATAAAAATATCTGAATGTTGCCAGTGATATCTTTTCCTTTTTAATTAAAAAGTAGCTTAAGCTGCTTTGAATGTGTTTGAAAAATTTAATCACTCTCTGCCTTATATTGTTTAATGGTTTCTAATTTTGTATTGTTAGCCTTTTAAAAGGCACTTCAGATTTAAAATTGAAGAACAACTTCTCATAGACTCCCTGGTGGAAAGATTTCAGTCTGAGGTACAGTTTCAGGAATGGATAATTTGGGGTAAATTTTCAAATGGGGACATGGAGAACTGGGGACGTTGCTCTGCCTTTACCACCAACAGAACTCATTTGCACACATCTTGCTGCAAATCTATTTCTCGAATTATTACAGGCATTTACAAACACGCAGTGTTTTGCCTTTAAACTTACTGTGCTGACAGGAAGATGAGGAAACTTTTGCTGTAAGAGACAGATTAACGTATCTGTGGTCCTGAGAAATGTCATCTTGGTTTTTAGCTGAATTAAAAGTTCTCTGTCTCTAAAGAACAGGATGGAGATGCTGCAGGTAGAGGAAATAGGACACTATTTTTACTGTACTATACTTTCATATAATTAGTATTCACCATAAGCAGTTAATCACCAGAGAAGAGCTCACAGAGACAAAACAAGTTGTTTAGCTTGTCAGCATCAGGGAATCGGAGGTGTTGAAACCTGACTCCTTATAGCTGGAAGTGGATATTACAAAGCTTGTGGATGATCTAATACACAATCATAGTATTATGTGCCAACAGCTCCCCTTGCAGTACAAACCCATAATTGTTCCTACAAGTACAATTATGTTTTAAAACACTTCTCGAGAACCTTCACAATGAAAAACAAAGACTTTTTTTTGGGTAACTCCTAAAGTCACCTGGATTCTTCTCAGCATATAACATTCTCTTTTAACATCTAAGAGTCTCTGACTCTTGAGGATAGAAGGATACAGGCTGCTTGCAATAAGTACATTTCCTGTAATGTTTTCAATTATTAATAGCTTACTGTTGAAAATTAAAATTTTTTTGTCCCTGCAGGTTGTTTGTTTGCCTGTGTCACACTGTGTGAAGGTCCAAACATGGGGGTTTGAGGAATGTGCACATGACAGTCACTCACAATCATGTGGGGTATCTGAACAAAGTGTCTTTTGTCTTGTCCTGAACCTGTTATGAGGAAAATTCTAGGTAATGCCCTGAATTATTTTTTCAATTAAAGTAATTAATAGCCTTCATGTGATAGGCTCCTCACCTTGTTCCTCAGGCAGGTAGTAATATTCACTTCTCTAAATAATCAGAGAAGAATCTTCTGCGACCTACGTCAATTTCCCAGTCTAAATTCCTAGCATTATTTGTAGATTAAGTAGTAGAATTGGTTCCTCATAAGTCTCTTGTGAGCTGTTCTTGGTTTCCCTTGAATTCCGTCCATACTCATCCTCATGTTAATTAGAACTTGTTGCAGAAGGTGAAGGTGAGCTATCCTCCTTCCAGTGTTTCCGCAGCCCTGCCCTGTCTTGCCTTCCCCAGAAGCAATGCACAGAGTTTGAATTAAAAACTCTGCTTCCTCTCTGGCAGAATGTTAAGTGGCCATTACACCTTGAGGCCTGCCTGGAAAATGATAATTCTTCTGTTCAACCTGACTAAGTAGTTTTGCTTGTTTTGCAATATTCACTTACTTGCTTTGTGTGTTATAATAGCAACTGGTACCAAGCCTGTGCAAATCTCTTCCAAATAGTCTTTTTCAAAACTTCTAGAACAATTAAACCATGGCTTTCTCCCATCATACATGAATTCAGTTTTCATTGACTTGCAGTCCCTCCTAGGAAAAAGGCTTCTGATAGAGTTGCTGAGAGATTTTCCTGTCATCTTTAGTGTAGTTGTCATCTTTCAGGAGCTTGTGTCCACGAGGACACCCAGTTTTCACTCCTCTCTGCTAGCAGTTGTGCTCATTGTAGATCAGTTCTTCCTGCAGAAGGGCAGAAGTTCCATTCTATGCTTAGCTTGCTGCTGTCTAAATTGGATGGTTCAGAGGGACCTTGACACACTTGTGACGTGGGCAGATGCCAGCCTTATGAAGTTTAACAAAGCTAAGTGCAAGGTTCTACATGGGGGTTGGGGCAATCCCAGGCACAGCTACAGGTTGGGCAGAGAAGAGATTCAGAGCAGTCCTGCTGAGAAGTACTTGGGGGTGTTGGGGGATGAGAAAATGAACATCAGCTGGCTTCAGTGTGCACTTGCAGCCCAGAAAGCCAACTGCATCCTGGGCTGCATCAAGAGGAGCGTGACCAGCAGGTCAAAGGAGGTGATCCTGCCCCTCTACTCTGCTCTCGTGAGACCTCGCTTGGAGTATTGTGTGCAGTTCTGATGTTCTCAACATAAGAAGGAGAAGGAGCCATTGGAGCAAGTCCAGCAGAGGCCATGAGGATGATCAGGGGCAGCAGCACCGCCTGTATGAAGAAGACAGGCTGAGAAGTTGTGGCTGTTGAGCCTGGAGAATAGGAGGTTGCATGGAGACCTCATAGCAGCCTTCCAATATCTGAAGAAGGCCTACAAGGATTCTGGGGAGGGACTTCTCATCAGGGACTGTAGAGACAGGACAAGGGATAACGGGTTTAAACTTAAATGGGAAGTTCAGGTTAGATATAAGGAAGAAGTTCTTTCCTGTGGGAGTGGTGAGGCACTGGAATGGGTTGCCCAGGGAAGTTGTGAATGCTCCATCACTGGCGGTGTTCAAGGCCAGGTTGGGCAGAGCCTTGTGTGACATGGTCTATTGTGAGGTGTCCTTGCCCATGGCAGGAGGGTTGGAACTGTATGATCTTAAGGTCCTTTCCAACCCTAACTATTCTATGATTCTATGATTTTCTGGAATTCTTCTTTAGACCTCTATTTTTGGTGAGGCAGAGTTTGATATGTAAGATGGCTTAAGGTAAGGGTTTGAATTTTTAATTGCAACTGAACACTTTTGAGAGACATCAAAACTTCTTTAGATTTACAGAGAAGATCTTGTTTGTGCAAGGACAAATACTTCAGCTGAAAATAATGATTGTTACGACTATCTGAAAAGATGTTTGGGAACATTACAGGATACAAGAGGGCATGTTTATGCTACATATATATTCAGAGGTAGGAAACATTTTTCAGTACCTTATAATACTTCGCATGTGGCATGTATTCATAAAATCAGACTTGCTGAAGCCCCATTCTGTCAGGAGCCCAAGGCAATAGTCCTCAGTACCACAGAGCATCAGAGACCTAGCTATTACTTCTCCAAAATCAGTCTTATGCATGCTGTACCATTCAGAAATGGGAGCCCTTCTTTCTTTCTCTAGCTTCTGAGATTGCCAAATAGGTTGTTGAAGAAAAGCATGAACCCCTGCTGATATCTGATGTCAGCAATTAGCCCTCTTAGAGAGAGATGGTATAGGCAATTAGCCTTCCCCTTCAATGATGGCATGAGCCAGATGGGCTGGGCTAGGTCCAGTAAGCTTTCTTTAATCAGCAGAGTATTTTTGCCTTTTCTTAGTCTTTAAGATGTCAAGGAACTTTGGTCTTTTCCTGAACTGTCATTGTATGAAGCCAGACATTCAAAAAACCTCTTCAACCAATGGTGAGGTAGCAGCAATATGGTTCAGGAATCACCCTGCGTTTCTCAAACATCTCTTTTTTTTTGCCTACAAAGGCAGAAGAATGATCATGAATGCTGAGCACTGAAAAGAAAGAGCAGAACTAGTGTGAGTCAGTACGGGCTGCAGCCCAACTCCTCTAGAAAAGAGAGAAGTAATGGGATTTTCATGTTGACCTGCTCAAAATACATTTAGCTGTCTAACATGCAGATAGATCTCTGCCAACAAGAAACCATGCTGCTAATCAGTAGTTATAGAGAGAGGAAGCTTATAAAGGTAATGTAACCTCCTCCAGCCCTGAAGACATGACATTCTGTACTCATAACCATGTAGGGCCTCACTGATGCTCTTTCCAGAATATGAATTTACTCCCTGAACTCAGAAGCATGCAACCGCTATATCCTTTCTCACAAAGATAACTCTTCCTAAGGCCATGTCCCATATGAACTGCTTTTATTGTGGCCTTGGACAGAAATAAAATGGAATAATTTGTATAATCAGATATTCTTCTAAGGTGTAAGGATACTTTTTCTTTTGTGGCAATGTTTTCTTAAGAGTGTTTCTTTGGAAAGTGTGCTAGAATGAAGCCTCAAAATGATTTGCACACTGTTTCACCAGAACTGTCAAATAACCTTTAATTGGAAATCCAGGAAATTATTAAAAGCCTTCAGTAAACATCAAGAAAACAGAATACAGCAACTTGGTGTCCTGGGTTCAGCAGTAGCAGTCGTTTTTTGTCCTTCTTAATAGCTGGGGCAGTGCTGTGTTTTTTGACTTTCAGCCTGGGAACAGCACTGATAACACTGATGTTTTCAGTTGCTGCTCAGTAATAAATGTAAAAGAAATGTTTACGCTGACCAAGGACTTTCTGAGCCTCATGCTCTGCCAGGGAGGAGGGGAAGCCGGGAGGAAGCAGAGACAGGACACCTGACCCAAACTGACCTAAGAGGTATTCCATACCACAGCACGTCATGCCCACTATATAAACTGGGGGCAGTTACCTGGAAGGATTAGATCACTGCTCGGGTCAGGCTGGGTATCAGTTGGCAGGTGGTGAGCAGTTGTGTTCTCTCCCATTGTTATTTCCCTTATCATTATCATTATTGGTGGTAGCAGCAGTGGTTTGTGTTATGCCTTAGTTACTGGACTGTTCTTATCTCAAGCCATGGGAGTTACAGTCTTTCGATTCTCCTCCCCATCCCTCCAGGAGTGGGGGTGAAGAAAGGGAGGAGTGAGAGGGCGGCTGCATGGTTCTGAGTTGTGGCTCGGCTTAAACCACAACACTTGGAAAGCCTGAAAATTTTCTCTGAAAATGGATATGGAATTTGTATGCTTGAGGAATTTCTGCTCTTCGCAGTAATTTAGGCGCCAAGTCAGCTGGGATCTGCAACTCATATGTAGTCTTAATGCTGCACCTTGCTGCTGTGAGGGGCGCTCAATCATCTGCATTGTAACTATTTCTTATTTGGGTGACATAAATGAGTTAACCCCAAGGGGACCATCAGGGAGCTTTTCTCAGAATAAGGTTGTCATAGTCTGGACAGTTTGAATAATAAAAATTTGAGTTCGTGGTAGAAAGGCTGTAGTCATTCTTGCCTGACTGTTAAGACAGATGAACTGGTTGATGGAGCCCATGATTAATTATGGCAGAAAGTGAACCCGTAGTTCAGAGTGCTTGACTCCTATCCTGTATCTCCTTTCTCTTAATAAAAATCTTAGTTGGCTACTACCCAGGTTCTTTTGGCCTTTCTTGCTAGGTATATATCAAGTTCAGTCTATCCGAGCCTGGGTTAGTACTGATGAGCTGGTGATATGTTGCATGCCAGATCTGTGGCATTACTGGCTCTGGACAAAGGTACAGTAAATCTGGAATGACCCACAAGCAGCTGTTGCTTTGTGATATACATTTTCTTTCACTCCCCATCATTATTTAATGGGCTAAATGATAGAAAATGTACATGTAACCACAAGCTTTCACTTCGGTCTCCATACGTGCTCCCAGCTAGACTTGGGATCAGACTTGGGCAAGCTGCAGGCACCTCAGCATCTGTGTTGTCGTGGGTGGATGATGAATAAATGTATTGCTGGGTGAATCTGAAGCCTCTGCCTTCCTTTCCTGCCACTTCTCTTGGCTTGATGCTGATGCTGCCTTCTTTTTCTGGCTGAACTTTTTGAGTTCAGCTCCATCACAGGAAAGAATAAAGCAAGAAACAGAGAGGCTGCTTGGCTCAGCAGGTACCACAGTGGCCACTTGTTGCTAGCAGCAACAATTACAGGCTGCTCTGCCAGCCCAGCTGGGTATTTGAGGTCTCAGTGGGCTGCTAAAGATGTGAATACTGGCAGCCTTGGAAAAAGGGGTCTCAGAGTGTCCAAAGAATACAGATACATATTTTGTGCAAACCTGGGAGCTTGTGAATAAAATGGGTTTACTTGTATTACCCCTAAACAGATGACCAAATTCATACAGAGAAGTTTTGAAATATGAAACACAGATCCAGATACTACCTGAAATGGGTTTTATTGTCCACACTTACCTTCTGACACAGAAACAGCAACAAACCCAAAATAGACTGCAAAAAGTAAAAGCTATTCTTCTTCCTCCCCAGAAGCTTTCTAACAAATACTCCTTCTATCAGTCATTTTAAGATCTTAGCATAGTTGGGGGTTTTCTTTTCTTTTTCCTGTTCCTTGTTTTCTTCTTCTTTTTTTTTTTTTTCTTCTTTTTTTCTCCCTTTTTTATTTATTTATTTTTTTTAAAATGAGAAAACATCAGATTTTCGGTCTTCATCCTGCAAAAGAAGATGGGGAAACTGCCCATCCACTGCATCTCCTTTTGCAAGGGTCTGGAGTTCCTAGCTCTGTAGCTGAACTTCTCATCCATTTTAAGTATTGATAACTTATTCTTTTCCCGCTGCATTTGGCCTTCCATCTTCTGGAAAAGTCAGCTAGTCAGTTAAATAAGAGTTTACAGGAATACACTACTTGGGAGCATGTGTGAAAGCTTATTCAGTTTAAAAACCACACTCCATTCAAGACTCATTTAAAGCTTAGTGGATTGTATTAAAATAGTGCAGAAAATTAAAAACGTAGGGAAATTTAAATCCAAGAATATTTCAATACGTAAATGCATCATCAGAATGCCCAGGTAGATTTTTTTATACCTACGTGAAACACTGTAATTACTCTGTAGTTACTGTCTGTGATCTCACTTCAATGTGAAGTGAAACTGTCAGGTTGGATGTATTTGTATTTTTCTCTGAAATTAAAATAATTCTATACTGAAATAGGATTGAAGATAAACTGCTTCTCATACATGAAATAATAAAGACAAAACTCAATTTTAACTATGATTAATGCTTCAATAATACTTGATTGTTTCTGTAAATGAGATTAATGGTGTCAGAGTAAAATCCATTCCATATGTACAGTCTGAATTTGCTTGTTATAAAAATTCACAAAGAAGGGTGTACAGAACAAAATACAGAATGGCATATCAAATCTTGCATTAGAATGTGTGTTGTTGTAGATGTTACATTTGGGCTTTCTCTGGATTCTTTCTGCAAGGTGAATAGAAAACAGAGAATTACAAGTATGCACAGCACCTTGCTATTACCTGCACACAGATGATCTGATCATAAATACATCCTTATAAACTTACCTTACATTCTCGTAACAGACTTCTTAGAAATGTAGACTATCTCCAGCACAGCTCTGGTGTCTGCCATCATAAGACATAGGGCATGACAGCTTAAGTAGTCTCATGTTCGTGAGGATGGCATAGTATAGCAAGTTTATAAGCTGTTACCCTATCAGATACATTAATTGCCACATGCTTCTGCTGTATGGTGCTTTTGTAAGTTCAGAATTTGGTGCTTTTTTATAAAGATGTGCAGAACAGAAGATAAAACAGAGGCTGTAGGCAGCTGGTTTTAAGTTATATCTAAACATGGCATTCAAATGTTAATTGGGTGAATAAATCTTCATTTTAGAGGCATGAAAATGTCAGTAGAATAAAATTATTTATGTCAGAATAATGGTTTCTGACACCTAATAAATACTAGGATGAAGCCATTTGCTGAAATTATATCAAAATATTCTATTGCTGTTTGCCAAAAACAAAAATTCAGAAAAAAATTGACATGCTTATTTTCTAAGAGGTTGACACTAATATCTTTGGCATAATTCTGATATCACAGATAAAAACCTGATGCAACAATGCTATATAAATGCTGCTCAATAAAAAATTATGGCATGTAGTTTACCAATTTGTGATAAACTTTGTTAGTAGAATTTTGCAAATTTTTTCCACTCTTTCAATGTGAATTGCATGTGTTTACAGTGGAATAACTGTTCATGATATTATTTTGTGGTTTTGAATTTAACTTACCCAAGCATTATTTGACAAAATCAGTGTGACTTCACACCTTACAAACAGAACAGTAAGTTATTGCTCTCAGGTGACAAAGAGGAAAGCTGAAGAGGGAATCAGGATAGTTTTATACGTACCCTCAGTCAGCATTGGAGCAATGCAGCTTTGGAGTTATGGAGGGACTGATTTGCTGTTATTTTTCCACCTGCTTTACGGTAGTCTGTATTTTCAGACTTAAATTTTGCTATTTTGTATTAAAGATACAGATGCTTAAAAGCGTTGACTTTGGGTGGTGGCTTCTCCCCCTCCACAGATGGAAGACCTTTAACTCTGAATGAAATGTGGAGAAGTGTTCATGCATGTTACCAGGACCGTCTGCAGGAGGGGCCCTGGGACACTATTACACAGCAGGTGAGAAACCATTGGTCCTTTACAAAACTAATGAATACAATATGTGCCTGAATCCTCAGTAGTCTTATTCCATTCCTGGACACAAGTGGAATACATGAACGTCTGAGGTTGTGCTGAGCTACCAGTACCAACAATGGTTTTAGCTCTGAATTTTGAAGGATGTGTAAGTGTTCACCATGTAAGACTTCATGTATTTCTCACTTAAAATACTTTTCCAAAGCCAATCCTGAAAACTTCAGGCCATGTCTGAGTAATCATGGATTTGGGTAAATACAAAAGTAGACTTATTTGTGTAAGTAATACATACTAGTGTAACATTTCACAGATTGTCTGAGTCAAATGACCAAAAAAGACTGTAGTTTTCAATTTTAAATAGACTTGCAGTCCTTAGGATTGAAGGAAAGAAAAAATTGGTCTCTCAATCAAATGGTAAGTTATTCCCGACTAAAGTCCTTAAGAATCAGTAGTTAGTGAATGCTGTGTTTTGCAAGAGGAAGCAGATTAGTAAACTGTGATATCACTGACTTTAGAGCTATTCAACTCACTTTTATTTAAAGTGGTTTTAAAGTCACCACATCATTTCAGCAGCTCTTTCCAGACTTGTGATGATGGCTGTCTTGAAAATGGCCACACTGACTCAAGGAAGAGTGAGATATGGTTGAGAGCTGAGTTGGTTCATATGGTTTCTTCTTTCAGCTCCATGTCTCCAGTGCAAGTTTGGACAAAGAGCAGAGACCCTCCAGATGTGAATTGTTTATCATCAAAGATACTGTGTCCTTTCTTCCTTCCCTTTACTTCCTTGACTTTTTGGGTTTAGCTGTTCCAGGTACACAACTCTCTTAGCGCACAGCTGGCACAACAGGGATGTAGCCTCAACGGAGTTCTGCAGGTGTTTCCTTAATTCAGCTAACACAATTTAATTACAGGATGCCTGTTTGTAGATGGTACTCAGTCATGGGAGCACAAGCAGGATTCATGTTTTTGCAGCCGTGGACTGTTATTTACATTATAATAGCACCCTGAGAACCTAACAAGCATTGGTTTTCTGATGTTTGCTGTGCATATCTGAATTCCAGGTGCGAGTTTTCAGATTCTTGTTACATGCATTTTTACGTAAAGCATTAATTACCTGACTTGTCTAATGCAGAATGAAGATGAGAGAGGTTTTAACAAATAAGGTAAAATGGTAGCAGATAACTGATCTGCACGAGAAAGTTCAGATTTTTCAGTAAAATTTTATGATTTATACCTGAAGTTTCAAGTATGTTTCTGCATAGAGAGTGTCCTGGGTTCAGCTGTAGCAGTCATTTTTCTCCTTCTCAGTAGCTGGTGCAGTGCTGTGTTTTCAACTTTTGTCTGAGAACAATGCTGATAACACACCGATGTTGCTAAGTAATGTTTACTCTGATCAAAGACTTTTTCAGTCTCATGCTCTGCCAGTGAGGCGGGGCACGGGAAGCTGGGAGGAAGCAGAGACAGGACACCTGATCCAAACTAGTCAAAGGGGTATTCCATACCACAGCACGTCATGCCCAGTATAGAAACTATGAGATCAGTGCTCAGGTCGGCCTGGGTATTGGTCGGTGGGTGATGAGCGATTATATTCTCCCCTTTGTCATTTCCCTTATCATTATTATTATTGGTGGTAGCAGGAGTGGTTTGTGTTATACCTTAGTTACTGGACTGTTCTTATCTCAGGCCGTTGGACTTACATTCTTTTGATTCTCCTCCCCATCTCTCTGGGAGCTGGGGGGGAAGAAGGTGGAGGAGGGAGTGAGCTGCTGTGTGGTTCTGAGTTACTGGCGGGGCTTAAACCATGATAGAGAGGCAGAGGATTCAGGTAATTTTGCCTTCATTGCATCCATGTTCTTCTTTTTCTAGTTGACAGAGACCAGTATCCCTGTGGTCAGATGCTAGAAATCCTTTACGGCTGACATCTCTGGTATTTCCCAGTTGAGCTGTTCTGGCTTGTGGATAGTTTATATTCCCACCTGCAAAAATGTTCAGGAGGCTCTGTTGTATGCACTCCAGAGATGGCATGCCTTCTCTGCACTCATCTTGTACTGTGGCCTGAAGCCATGTTAAAGCTCCTCTGTAGAAAGCAGAGACTCTATTCGTCTGCAAAGCGCTGCAAGAACCTACAGTTCCGTGTAGGTGACAAATCATAATGCAATACTACTGAGAATAAAGCATAAACACTATGTTTGGAATGTGTAAAATCAGAATGTTGGAAGCCAAAAGTAAAACCAGATCACTCCGACCCAGAGATTTGATGACTGGAAAAAGGGAAATATAACCCCCATTTTCAAGACGGGGAAAATGGATGAGCCAGGGAACTACAGACCAGTCAGTCTCACCTCTGTGCCTGGCAAAATCTTGGAGCGGATTCTCCTGGAAAGCATGCTAAGGCATATGAAAAACAAGGTGGTTGGTGACTTCACTAAGGGGAAATCCTGCCTGACCAATCTGGTGGCCTTCTATGATGGGGCTACGGAACTGATGAACTGGGTAGAGCAGTTGATGTCATCTACCTGGACTTGTGCAAAGCGTTTGACACTGTCCCGCATGACATCCTTGTCTCTAAGTTGGAGAGACATCAATTTGATAGGTGGACCACTTGGTGGATAAAGAACTGGCTGGATGGCCACAGGCAAAGAGGTGTGGTCAATGGCTCAATGTCCAGCTGGAGACCAGTAATGAGTGGTGTCCCTCAGGGATCGGTGTTGGGACCGGTCTTGTTCAACATCTTTGTGGGTGACATGGACAGTGGGATTGAGTGCGCCCTCAGCAAGTTTGCCAATGACACCAAGCTGTGTGGTTCGGTTGATACGTTGGAGGGAAGGAATGCCATCCAGAGGGACCTTGACACGCTTGTGAGGTGGGCTGATGCCAGCCTAATGAAGTTTAACCATGCCAAGTGCAAGGTCCTACACCTGGGTCGGAGCAATGCCAGGCACAGCTACAGGTTGGGTGGGGAAGAGAATCAGAGCAGCCCTGCGGAGAAGGACTTGGGGGTGTGGGTTGATGAAAAAATGAACATGAGCCGGCAGTGTGCGCTTGCAGCCCAGAAGGCCAAACATGTCCTGGGCTGCATCAAAAGAAGCGTGACCAGCAGGTCGAGGGTGGTGCTCCTGCCCCTCTACTCTGCTCTTGTGAGACCTCACTTGGAGTATTGTGTGCAGTTCTGGTGTCCTCAACATAAAAGGGACATGGAACTGTTAGAGCAAGCGCAGAGGAGGGCCACGAGGATGATCAGGGGACTGGAGCACCTCCCATATGAAGATAGGCTGAGAAAATTGGGGCTGTTCAGCCTGCGGAAGAGAAGGCTGCGTGGAGACCTCCTAGCAGCCTTCCAATACCTGAAGGGGGCCTACAGGGATGCTGGGGAGGGACTCTTCATTAGGGACTGTAGTGATAGGACAAGGGGTAACGAGTTAAACAGGGGAAGTTGAGATTGGATATAAGGAGAAAGTTCTTTACTGTGAGGGTGGTGAGGCACTGGAATGGGTTGCCCAGGGAAGCTGTGAATGCTCCATTGCTGGTGGTGTTCAAGGCGGGGTTGGACATAGCCTTGGATGGCATGGTTTAGTGTGAGGTGTCCCTGGCCATGGCAGGGGGATTGGAACTAGATGATCTTAAGGTCCTTTCCAGCCCTAAGTATTCTATGATTCTATGATTTTTTTTTTTGCCTCTGAAGGAATAGTGAAACTGTCCTGCGTCTGATAACTAGGTATGTGTGTTAGATACATACACACAAAGGCCTGCAGAAACAGATTTTATGGGTGGTAAAATGTGTGGAATGCTGAACCTGTGACACCTCTCCAGAGGTGGTTCAGCCAGTGTGAGACCAGTGACAAAACACAAGCTAAGATGTAAGAAAAAGCATTTTGGTGAAATTAGCGAAGGTTATAGCCGGAAAGAAACTGTTGAATATAACATCAATGTGAGTTTAGATTAAATAAGGAGACTACAAAGTAGTCAAGCTGTTCATCACAGAGCGCAATACTGGAACTGCTGGCAGATAGCAGAAGCCAAAGAAGTGAAGATCCTCCAGCAATGCCGCTACATGAACTGGAATTACTTTACTTCTTTTTCTACGCTATTTCATGCCCATCTTCTTCCTGAATACCATGTACCTGTGGCTCAAGGCCATTGAATTCCACTACTTCATTGAGGTTATCTTGATTTACATCACTATTGAACTTCATCCAGAGGCCCCAGCTGCATTCCTGGATTGGAAATGTACTTTCCCACATGGCTGCAAGAGAAAGCCTCTGGGAAATCAGCTTTTAGAGTTCTACAGTTTTAATTTTAGATGAAAGCAAAAGGGCATCAGGGAGGGTGCATTTACTTGTGGTCATTCAGCCAAATGATAAGAAGACAAAGGAATGTGTGGTTGGTGGAAGCATACATTTCTGGAACTGAATCAGAGTTGAGGAAAGCATAGTACATGCAGCAGTGTCAACACTATCACATATTCATTGCCAGCAACCACTGATGCAACATCCCCTTGTAAGCTAAGAGATGCGTATGCCAGTCCAAATACAAATAGCAGTAAACCCCAGAATATTCTCGAAGAATTACGAGAGACAGTATAAACATACTGTAAGCACTAGCCAGCAAGCCACAGATCAAAGCAAGAGTTAGGTCTACGAGAAAAAGAGCATTCAGTTCAGAGTTCTGACTTGAAATACAGCTTTCTTTTCCCTTCCTCCGTTTGTGCTGACCCATTTTGTTAATGTGGGTTAGGCTTTGCCTGCAGGGACACAGATTGTATAATACAAGTCACTGGGCAAACTCACCAAATCAGGCTTGAAGTCTCAGTACAGATCAACAGCAGAGAGAAAAGGTTTAGGATTTTGCTTCAAACAGATACAGATTGAAAATTCTATGAACAATCCATCTGTGGGAAGAAAAACTGAGCTTTCCATTGGCCATGCATGTTACTTACCTTTTAACTAGGGTTGATTTTGCACTTTGATTCAATATTGGGCAGATTAGGAAAAGAAAGTCATGCTGCCCTTTTTTCTCCCAGATCCGGGATCTTACACTAATCATTTGCGACTTATATCCAGTGTATTTAATGAAATATTGGTGCCATGCCTATGCACATTTTTGGTACAACTGTATTTTGGCTTATAGTCTCTGTGGTAAAATATGTGAGATCAGGAACTGAGACATTGCCTAAACTCCAAACAGTTTAGTTTTTTTGGCAATTACATTGCCAAAAATGCCAAAACCAAATTTTAGATAAAACTCAAACTTTTTCTAGTTACTCTTGATTATTGTGGAAAGCCCCGCTCATTTTCAGAAAAAGCATCTTCAGATATTTTTACTGACTAGATTATTCTTATTGCAAAAAAGCAAAAGTCAACTAGTTTCCTTCTCATAAATTAACATGATAAGGTTGCGTAGTATTTTATGATGATAATTGATAAATGGTGATGATTTAATTGCACTTCCTCTAGTAATAATCTTAAAATGCTCAAATGAAGTTCCTGCAATTGGCTTTCTTCTGAGATAAATCTCCCTAGAGTCTTCAGTCATCCCTTTTCTACATCCGGTGATAACTTGCTTTAGCTATTTTAAATAATACAAATCAATTATAACACACAGCTGTTTAACAAAACTTCTAAATGTTGCCGCAGGTCTCTGTGGGTATTTCCTGATGGATTATAATGACATCAATTTAGCACACCTGGTAAGATCTGTGTGAGCTGGAAGTAGTTTAATTCTGCAATGACATGAAAATTAAAGATTATTTATGGATTATATTGCATTTCAGAACCATTACCAACTGTCGTTTTAGCTTCCTTTTATGAAGAGTCAGAAGTGGAATTGCGGATGTTGCATGCACATCTCCTGAGTAGTTTACTTGTAGCTTGGTGAGTGCCTTTGAGGATACCTTGTGTATTAGTTACATTTCTCTGTACAATCTACATGAAAGAATGTCTCTTCATCTTTTTGCATCAGTGGGTGCTAGAAATGTAATCTTTCCACGAAGCTCCATTGCAAGTCTTTATAGCTTGTCCTGAACTGCAAACAGGGCTTTACTCAGTTGTCCCTCACTTGGATTTTCCTGTTCAGCTTGATTTACGATGGATGGAATCCCAGCTCTACATCCTCCATATCACCATGCTGTGTAACCTTCTGGGCTCCTCAGCCTCCCAGCCCTGGTGTTTTCCTGACTGCATTGGTTTTTAAAAGTATTTACTCAGCCAGTTATGTATGAGCCATAAGAGCACATAAAAGCTCTAGATGTTTGGAAGAGTGCAGGGGTGGGAGAAAAAGGCTGATAGTCAAACTGAGAGAAGTTGCAAATAGATGAATATGAAGATAACAGTAAGGCTCTTGGGGGCATTTCAGTTAATCGTGGAAAACAAAACCAAGACACATTCTCTAAAAACTCAGGCAAAAGTCTCCAGCTAAAAGAAACTTACAGTAAAGGGAAAGAAAATTCTTGATGAAAGAATAATGAAGTACATCATTGTGGTAATGGGTGATGTCAAGAGACGTGTATTTCTCTCCCATTTACTCTGATACTTGGCAGAGATATCCAGTAGAGCTTTAGGTAAATACATAATGGCATTGTGTAAACCAGCTCAAACATGAAAGTTCTTTGTAGTAACGGAGCATACCTCAGAATACCATGTAGGTCAGTGGTGAACTAGTCTTCTTGGAAGCCAGGAGATTTACTCAAAATCAAGCAGAAAAGAAATTTCAGTCTAGGTCTCTGTGTCTCAGGTGAGTTCTCTGTGTGTGTGTGTAGAGTGAAGGGGAGGTTTAGCTGCCTTCTTGTCTGTCTTTAAACTGGCTTTAACCTGACAGAGGGGAGACTGAGAAGAGCTCTTAAGCAGAAGTTCTTCCCTGTGAGGGTGGTGAAGCCCTGGCACAGGTTGCTCAGAGAAGCTGCGGCTGCCCCATCCCTGGCAGTGTTCAAGGCCAGGTTGGACAGGGCTTGGAGCAGCGTGGTCTAGTGGAAGGTGTCCCTGTCCATGGCAGGGGGTTGGAACTGGATGAGCTTCAAGGTCCCTTCCAACCCAAACCAATCTGTGATTCTATCGTTCTTTCTGGTATGTTTGTGCAAGGCCTGCTTCAGCAGGCATGCTGCATGAACGCCTACAGGCTGCCTGCCCTGCTGTCGTAGACGCACTTTTGGAGTCCTGTCAGGGCTTAGGCCATAAACGGATCACCCTTTCAAAATGTTGTTCATGCAAGTGCCCAGTGACAGGACTGTGTGTGTGGGGTGTGTTTTTTTTTGTGTGTTTTTTTTTTTTTTTTTTTTTGTTTTTTTTTTTTTTTTTTTTTTGTTTTGTTTTTTTTTGTTTTTTTTTTTTGTTTTTTTGGTGGTTTGTTTGTTTGTTTGTTTGTTTCTTTTTTCCCATGGGGAGAGACAACACTCGTGAGAAACTTGTATTTCTAAGGCTGCAGTGAAGCTGAGTAATAATTTTATGAATTTTAGATATAAGCCCTGGAACAGACGTGCCCAAGTCTGGTTTAGATTCTTTTGCTTGTGCAAGTCCATGTCCTAGTTATTTGTCTCCTGATAGCAAAAACTATGAAGAGAATTTTAAAAGCTGATGAATATACTTGATCACAGCACCGAGTACCACCAGAAGTTCTAACAGTGTGATGTTGTCATAAGGCCTGACCTTCCCCTGAGAAAAGAAAGTCATAAACACAATCAAGAGTATGTGCTAAGGCTTAATCAATGCTTAGTGATGATGGAATGTGAAATCAAACATGCAAGGATAAAAATTGAATTGCATTGTTACAGGAGGCTCGGCAGTTGAAAAACTGTCTAATAAAACAAGAATGAAAGCTTGGTGACTTGAAGGTCCTGCAGAAATAGTCTAAAGAAACCAACTTGTGAGCCAAGACTCTGAAGGATTGTGGAAGTTACAGAGCACATACGTCCTTACATCTTTCCCCCTCCTGCCCTTTTTAAGAAAAACTGTTCCATTTACTTCTGTTACCAAAATGTGATTTAGGGGTGTATGTACAGGGCACTCCCCCAACCATGGGACGGGACATGTTTCATGTGTAATGCCTTGGTTGTAGATTTGAGAACAGTAAATAGCATTTCACTTGTTTATGTTCAAACTGACATTCGGAGCATTCAGGTACTGACTGTAAACGCAGCAGTTTATAAGGACAGTGCAAAGGATTATATTAATTGAGGATGTAATCCACAGGATTATAGTAACTCAGATCTTCTGCCAGTCTGGAATTCTGCTTCCAGCAGGGAGCAAAAACACTCTGAGTTTCTTAAGAATCAGAAGTTTCCTGTGGTTACATTGATTGTGTTATTCTGCCACTCTGTCTTTTCATAGAACTTCTTTTTCAGGAGTGTCTCCTTCATGGCACTGCAGAAAAGATAAACCTAATAGTCTAATTTATCATAGAATGGTTTGGGTTGGAGGGGACCTTAAAGATAAGAGCAGCAATTTCTGCAAATACGCTTTCCTTCAAAGTTTATTTCTCCTTTGGTGTGTTCCTCCTGTTCTGTAACCTTGAACAAATTTTTAAATATGGAAGATCGTTGTTGTCTGTGGCACTCTATTAAAAGGTCCTCCACAGTGCTTCAGGCCTTAGCTTAAAGGCTCACCTTAAAATAAAAAGGTGTGAACTATCGATACCAATGCGAGTCAAGTGAGGACAGAAAGTGATTCCGCATGTTTCTTTCTGCATTGTATATACATCTTCAGGTCCAGACTGCTCAACCCTTTTCTGAATCCTCACCTACAGTGAATAGAGCTGTTCCCATTTACTAGTAGCTCTACTGCTACAAGAAGAGATAAGTTAGCAACTCTGTTCCACAAAGTACCAGTCTTGAGTTTCAGAATAGTAAGGAATTCTGTTTCTGGTTTGGGATTTTTTTTCTCCTTAACATTTATTTCTCATTTGCACATGAATGAAGTGGTTTTCTTGTGTCATTTGATACTTAGCAGGTAGATGTAATATCATCTCTGTTATATGTCCGTTCTGTCACACTAGAAGTAGTCAGCTAAACCTGAACTACCCAAATAACAGAACTGCAGTATTTCTACATTAATCCAGAGTCTGCTCTTTTTAAACATCTAGTTAAGAATCTGAAAGACGTATTCTTTATAGTGCTTCAATAATCCCGCCCATTACATCACTGAATTTATAGCAGTGTTAACAGAAAAATCAATAAACATTGTTTCTGAAATGTCAGGGATGTTAGTGGTGTGATTTAAAAAAGGGGGAGCATTCAAAACTCCAAACAGAACACACTGGTGTAGTATTGTAGGTGCACATCTTGCTGAAACTGTGATAGGGAGGATTTAAATCATTATGGCTCAGTCATCTTGAAAAATGTGTGTAGGTAGCTATTCTTAGACATACAAATCTTTCTTGCCATATTGTGGGATTTTGCTAAGTGGGGGAGGCTATACACAGTATATCTTAACAGAAGGTTGCTAAGATTGCTCTTAAATCATTTTGAGTCATATCAACAGTTGCTATGGAACCCCTGCTAATATTTTTGGAAAATTATTTGTACATCTTCCTGAGGAAAGGGATTCTTACCAGTAGAGATTGGAAAGCTGTTTCACAGGGAAAAAATGTAAGAATGGGAAAGCTGGGTGGATATTTATTTCCAACTAACATTTTTTGTGATGTATTGAACTTATGTGATTTGAACCAAGTGGTAGTATTGTACAAGCTAGCAAGTAGTTTTTATTTTAAAACTAAACGTTCATTAATTTATAGCTTCCCTACAGTTTAATCATGTTTTTCCCAGTAAGACTTCATGGATATGAACCTAGTCCAGCTAATATCATAGGAGAAAAAGACCAAATAAAGGACTAAATGATGTAAAGGAAATACAAAGGCTTAATGGATAATTTGCATGTAGAGATAAGAAGCAGTAGGAGGATCCTTGCCAATTTCTGGAGCACAGTTGAGGATAGACTTTCAAGTCCTGGTACGATTGTTACTAGAACTGATCAGTTATTCTGAAATGAATACTGAACACACAGATATGTAATTAACTGAATGATTAAGAAGTATTGATTTTCTCAATTCTTTTCTACTTCCGTGGAAAAAAATGTTTCAGTGCTATACATTGCATTTACAGATAATTTATCTAGAAGTAACTTTCCTTCCACAGAGCTTTCCAAGCAGAGATTCTGTGGCAGAAGTTGTAATAGTATGTTCTCTTTTTGGTCTGGCATTTCTCCTTTTAGGCAGAGGTGGGTCACTCTTCTGTCTTTCTGCTGCCGTGGCCTCTAACAGTTCGCTACTGGCATAAAGCTGTTGCTGAACGTTACACCTTACTGAATGTTATTGTGAAAATGTCCAAAATATGGAACAACATTGGTTGCACAATATGAAATAATTGGATGTCAAATATTCTTTACTATAAGGGTGGTGAGGCACTGGAATGGGTTGCCCAGGGAAGTTGTGAATGCTCCATCGCTGGCGGTGTTCAAGGCCAAGTTGGACAGAGCCTTGTGTGACATGGTTTAGTGGAAGATGTCCCTGCCCATGGCAGGGGGATTGGAACTGGATGATCTTAAGGTCCTTTCCAACCCTGACTATTCTATGATTCTATGACACATTCAGCTTCATTTGAAAGGCAGCTGGTATGGTCACAAGGCATTGAAAATTTTGTAATAACTTCCCTGTTTGTTTTCTGCAGCAAAGGTCAAGCCCTTTGGCAGATTTTTTTTTCTTTTATTAATCTTTCAAGAATGCTTTAAGTGCCATATAAATGGAACTTCGGCATACGTGTTAACAGAAACCAATTTATACCTAAGTGCTTGTGTTCTGTGGAGGCAGATGGTATCAGCAGTTCAAAAGCTGATTCAGACAGATTCATGAGACCACTTGTCCTTGGACGGATGCAGAATTACCAGGCAGAAATGTGTCCTCCATCATCCTTAATACAGAAGACATGCTGGGGCAGTACAAGGAGATTGAGATACAGAAAGAGGCCAGACTCAGGTTCTCCTGAAACAGCCTTCTATTGGAAATGGGTATGAGGCTGTATACAGTCTCAAAGGCTCACAAAACCAGTTGAAAGTCACCCAGAGTCCCATTTTGGCTCCTCTTTTTGTATATTATATTTCTGATGGTATAGCAGCCTGATTCAAGAGCAAGGGGAGAGACTACCCAAAACCCCCCTGCAGAGCAGGAGCTATGGCTCCTGCAGAAATGGTGAGTTCAAGCTTCCATAAGCTGTAGCTTTTCTGTGCTCTCAGAAGAGAGCTTGTCATTTCAGTCCTGTGATGGCTAAGATACTGAGGTGATCAAAGTCTTTTCTAAACTCCAAATACTGGTTTTGTCAAAACATTTAGCTGCAGTCCTGAGGCAGGCACTTCAGCCTTGCAGGAGACAGTTTCAATGTCCTTTTGGGGTTTTCTGTTGCCGTGCCAGCATTTGCTGCTTCGGTGGTTGCTAATCCCTGTTCTAACCTCTGACTCTACCATGCTGTGTGTAGAGATGCATAAGTGCCTTGGGCAAACTTGTGACAGAGCTGACTTTTAGGTGGTACAAAGTTTATAGCCTTATATTGAGACTTTCAAGTAGTAGGAGACTTACCATGAATACTGACATGCCTTACAGTGCCCGTGCTAGAACATTGGGAATTCAGTTTCAGTAGTGATTCAGAGTGCTTGGTCCAGAAAATGTTTCAAACGATAGCTAACGTAAGGTGGTTTGGCTGGAGGAGGGGAGGGCAGACATCTGCCACTGCAGGGAGAGATGGAAAACAAAGAAAGCCTTCTCTTGTCCTGAACTAAAAATGAGGGTTAAGTCACAGTTCTACGGACATGTCATTGCCTCTTTATATTAGGTACAATTAAACAAGTTTTCTACTGCTCTGCTGCAGCAGAAATTTGCTTTCCATTCATTACCTAGTGGTACTTATTGTCTGACTTCTGTTACAGTTACCAGTTATAATACCTTCTTGATAAACTGTAAAGAGGAACTAGGAATAGATGCCATCCGTTGCATTTGCTGGTTACAGTATTTCAAACTCAAAAGTGTTATGAAATCTTTCTTCCCAGTATCTTTCTGTCCAGGAATTCCTGAGATTATAAAACAAATCCTTTCAGGGCACATTTATGGTATGGATTTTTTTTTTTTTTCCCTTATCTTACAATTTCTTTAATCAGGGTAGGAAATCTGTCTGCAAAATCTTTTCCATACTTCCACAGCTTGTTGGATCGTTCAGTTTTGCACCTTAGATGAATCTCTTAAGTTAAGAACAGATTTTAAATATTAATTAATTAAGACTATATGCTACATAACTAAAATGGTGACAACTGAATTAGTCTTATTTTGGCAAGTATGGGAGAAGAATCATCTGTTTGTTTTCTTAGGAAAATGTCTGAGATGCCATTTCTTGACAATGTAACTATGGGCCTGCCAATTTTAAACTGTAAAGTTTTATTAAAGAATCCTAAAAAGGAAGTTACATGCTTCCTAGAAGTTTGAGCTTTAAAAATATAGTATTATGTTAGCATCTCCTAGTGCTTTGATTCCTCTTGTTCTCAAAATTAATAATTCAAATGTTATTCTATATACATCTAAATAGATTAATAAATATATACATGTATAAATATATATCAGCAGTGTTGGCTGTTCTTGATTAATGTTGTGCTTGTCCTGCATTGTCTCTTAGGTATGCCTCTTACGGATGTTGGTTTAGCTATTCAATATCTTTTCAAAACCTAATAAAATTATAAACTGTAGGAAAGGATCACCACCCCTTTAAAACTGTAAATATTCTGGAATTGGGCAGATTTTGGGAGGAAATATGAAATATTTGGTCATCTAGTTGTCATATTTTGTATTCTGTAGTATCAAGTATTACAATAATAAGTTACTTCTGCAGAAAAAGCACATATGCACATCAGGTATAATGGCAGTTTTCTCAGTTGTTATCATTCTCCTAGTTATAGAAATCACTATATGAAGAAAATATGTAGGTTTTGAATACATCTAAAACAGGACGATGTAAACTAAAGTAAAACTTATGATTTAAGCCCTTTTCCATCTACCACCTTTGCCACCCTTGAAAACACTTTACTTTTGGCAAACTGGCTTTGTCTGTGACTTTCTAACTTGCAGTGAGCAACATACAAGAGAAGGAAAACTGTCTTCAGAGATTGTGGATAGAGGTATTGTTCCTGTTTTGAATGTGTACCCAGATAGTTCTGATAGCTTTAAAAATGGAAAACCAACATTGATGTTTCAGTAGCATCAAACTGTAGATGTATTCAGCTGTCACATTCAGCAGAAGCTGCAGCTGCCAATATAAGCAGCAGTAAGTTAGCAATGTAGCAATGATGTGTGTGCTGGGAGCATGGGGGCCAGAGCTCTACCCGAGGGAGAAGATGGTTTTAATGCAAGCTGTAGTCATTCAGGCTGTGATGAGCCAGGCTTGATAACATGAGCAGAGTCAGAAGACATCCTTTACACAAAGAGCAGTTTGTACGGTGAAGTTTTCGTTTCTTCAGAACCTGCATTTCCACCTTTGTGGCCACATGGGATTTGAAACAACAGATATGAAGTGGTAGGTGTGGTTGATCTGCAAGATTAATTCTGTCTGTGTTAAGTGTCCTCATGTGTTTGTACTCATAGCATCTGCCGAAACAACTCCGTTTTCCTCAGAAAAACATAGCTGTTTGATTAATTGCCTCTTCAGCGTGTACTTTGTCTTTTGTGGAAGAAGGATAGGATCCACCTTAGTTGGCTGCGTGGGGTTAGTATTAGTAAAAGTGTTGATAATAAAAACTTGTCACTAAAGTTAGTTGATATGTATTTCGAATACACAAGGAACAGATACATTTAATCATAAGGGTGATGCAACTGTTCATCTGCAAAGAAGAACTTGAGCATAAATCAAAATCCCTCTTCAGCTGTCTCCTCCAAAAAAAGGTTCGGTAATGACAGAAATTTGTTTTTTTGGACTAGTTTGAGGCTTCTTTGTCTCATCAGGGTTCCTTCAAGTTTTCTCTTGCTCAGTGCTACAGTAGATTTATTTTGATTGTCTAAGAAAATGCGGGAGAACAGCGGTAGCTGCACTTTCATAGTCATTCTTCAGTACCCATTACAGACAGAAGTAGGTTGTTTCATCTTCAACAGGCTTATCAGTGGGAGTGCTTCTCTGGGTTTTATGGCAAAGTTGTGGAAACTTTCCTCAATTATATCAGTAAGGATGACTTGGGTTCTTCCTGTAGATTGAAATCAAGGTGACTATAAATATGTTATCTGTCCCAGATAATAAATTTTATCCCATGCGCTCTAGAAAAATGGCCTTTTTTGAGCGTTTTTTTAGGCTTTTTCTGAGTTGATGGCTACTTCAGCAAGCACATTTTTTCAATAGCCATTTTTGCCCTCTGAAAATTGTAAAATTGTAATTTCTCTGTGTACAGTACTGTTGGTAAAACACTTTTATGAAATGGCTGCATTAATAGTAATGTTGCAACCTGTGTCAGTAAGATGGAGCAGCTCTGTACAATTAGTATCCTAACAACAGCTTTGTTACTATGGTCTGTGCTTCCTAACAGGGTGATAAAAGTTCCCTGTGTGGTTACATTTTCTGCACGTTGCATCTGCAATGTAGTGATTCCGTATTAATAGAGTTTCTGTTGTAGTAATTCCTTTATTAGAGGAATATCTGTGAGGAGAATGGGATAGAGAGAAATTTGGAACATATTTCTTGTGATGCCTCTTACTCTCCTGTTGCCTTTATAAGCATCATTACTGGTCCTTGTAAAGAAAACGTGCATGTACTTGTCCAGATTCAGTGCTCAGGCTTAAAGTCTCCCTGCCCTCATTCATAGAAATGTTATGCACTTCGTACAGTTGAACCCGAACATGTGTAATTTAAGCATAAAGTAATCCCTTTGAACTCTAGTTCTACTCCATGTAGGTAAGTTCCACATGTGCACAGTTAACTATTCTGGTTGTGGGACACACAGTCAATCAGAAGAGTGAAGTTTTATTACTTTCTTTCTGAATAAGCAGAGTTAAGTTTTTTTAACAAGTAAGTTATTAAGGTAAAATGTGAATTCAAGGACATAAATACTTAAAGTAGCATAATCTTGAGTGAAGGATTTTTACTTAAAAGCAGGCATTTGTTTCAGTGGTGTGTAATGTGGTCAGTAATGGGTGAAAAAGGAAGAACATGCAACTTCTTAATTCGCCGCATCACTATTTCTATTTCTTTAAATGGGAGAGATTATGGAAGACATGTTTTATGTATTCTGCCTTCTTTTTCTGACCTGATAACTGGTATTGTGAACGTTTCTGGGAAAATACCTGAAAAGAATCGGTCCTGGCTGTGGTATAAAGTTTGGTGGTAGTTACCTGCGTGAAAGTTTTGACACCCTTCCATGAATTTATTTTTGCAAAACAACGTGATGCAGACTGGATCGGGGAAGAGGCAATTTCAGGCACAAATCCCTTTGCACCCTCATGAATGGAGAGACCATAAATGTTATGATGGGTGCTCAAAGGCAGTTTAATGTAGCACTGGAGAAAATAGAAGCCATTACTATTGGAAGACCTTCAGTTATGACAGAGAAAATGAATGGTGCTGTTACAAGAAAGGTACTCACAACAAAATACCTGCTGGCTGGGGAAAGGATGAGCAGAGCGCAGTACAGAAACCTACAGGCAATTACGCATTACCTGAAGCAATGTTTATTTTTAGTTTAAATCTGACAGGGATAGTGTTTCCTGTATTCGCTGCTGACAAAATTATATAATCCAATCTGGTGGAAGTTTTAGACTTAATTATACCTGTACTTAGGGACTACCCAGTCATTGCCAGTGTTCAGATTCATGTCTTTAACATTTCACTATGCTACAAGCACTGCACGGGAAAGAGGATGAACTTAGGTTTTTACATCTTAACTCTTGAAGACCCTGTGAAGTCCAGTTCCATTAGTAAATGAGGACAGAACAGTGTGATGAATCCTTCTCATCCCTGATGTGAAGTCTGCCTTACACCTCATGAAAAAAGATGCTCAGCTGATTTGTGTCTCAGTCCTCAGGGAGCCTTACCACTCAGATTTTGTTATTGCTGTGGGCTGAGGAACACTAACCTAAACTTCAGCAAAAGAGGCTTAAGCTCACCAGTTTATCTTCACACCATGGCTGCTCAGCATATGTGCACGATGGTTATAATTGAGCAGCTAAAGAATAGGAAGCTGTTGTGCTGTCAGCACTCAGTCACATTCAATCTTGTGTAGCATTCGTGAAACAGAACTACATTAATTTCTAAACTACCCAATGAAACATTTCACATCTTTGATCTGTCCATCCCTTGCATAGTTTTGTATGGGAGGAGTTGAGGTAACGGCTACAGAGATGGGTACAGAGCATCCTTACGGATCTTTCTTGAAGTCACCTAGTAAAGAAGTCTTCCTACAGAAAATAGATGAAGCAACATTTTGAGCTTTTAAATTCAATGGAGCTAGTTGTTGCCTGGAAAGATTTTATTTCCCATGAATGTTGGGTAAGAGGAATATGCAGGTGGATGATGGACTACAGTGTGTGATGCGGAATGGGCAGTGTTATGAATCAGTCTCATAGATAGATAGATAGCTGATCATAAATAGATACAAGGAAATAGTGCTGTTGATTTCAAATAAACTGTGTGTCAATGTGTTACTGTCCAGAAGAGTTGTAGGGAACCTTAAAATGGGTTCATGCTGTACAATGCCAGAGAGTAATTGTGAGAATTGACTTGAAACTCTCATACATAGGTCTCTAAAATACATTGCTACATGACTGATTGGAAAAAAGATGAATTGCAAACTAAAAGGGAGAAGACTTTTTTATACTATTTAATTTTTTTTTTTTTGTGGAGTCACACTGTGACTTTATGTTTTTTATGTAACTGGCTTGTGGATCAGGCTAGCTGAAGGCTAATACTGCTGCCCTAGTGTTATGTTCAGGATGCATTCACTGTGTGTGGAGCATCACACGTAGTAGATAAGCTCATGAAGCAGATTCAGTACAAGCTTTTATTTATTTCTACAGTTTTAGTAGTGTTTGAAAAGGACTTGGGACATCAGATATGCATAGCCCTTCCTCAGGGTGTGCCACAACAGCAGAAGTTTGAGTTCCCTGGTTTTCCTGACTTCAGAGCTGGCCTACAGGGTCTTCTGACTATAGTGGCAAGATAAACCATCATCTTCACTTGTGGACTCACATCTGCAGTGACTACCAGCAAGGGCACTAATGAATGGCACTTTGATGGTGTGAAATCTGTCAGGTACTTATAGTGCTGTCGTACTGTAATGAGTTCCAGCTACTGCTAGCCTGGGCCAAGCCTGGACTGGTGACCTGGCAAAGAGAGGTCTCTGTAGCCCATTACCAATTCTGAAATAATTCAGGGCTTTGATAACTCTTGCATTCTTACTGGCAGCTCTCCGTTACTTCGTTCTCAGAGCTGCTGTGTCAGTGATTTCACCTTGAGTATACATTAAAGCCTCATGGGGATGCTGTTATGTACAGGATTTGGAATTTGGGATTTGACTGAGTCAGATCTGATGTTCTCAATGTTTTCCCTGATGCTCAGGAGCTCTTCTTCCCTGCCTCAGCCTTTTCCATTTTTAGAGGCTCCCACTTAATGGATCTTGGCTCAGGATTTCTTTTAATGTCTTGTGCTTTTCTTTTTTTCCTATTAGTGTGTGGTATATTTCTATCTTTCAGGTTTTGAATAAACAGCACGGCATTCTTTCAGTTTCATGCCTTTTGTTTAGGGTAAGAGAGATATATGCAGCAAGCTGATTGAAAAATTCCAGCTCTGGACACAGCTCTTTTGCATGACATTTTTGTGGACTTTGAGTGCTGAAGGATCTGTGCAATAATGAACTTCAGTTTCCTGGATTAGAGGTAAACAAAAAAGTGACAGTGCTCAGGTTTCAAAAATGACCTGAAAATGGAAGCCAGAGCAGCTCCTCCTGAATGTGTAGACATGCAGCTTTAGTGCACATGCCATTCTCAGAGCTCAGCCAAGGAGCAGCACAAGTTTAATTAAACCCTTGGGTCATTTGTTGCTGTTCAAAATTCTGTGGGGTACAGTGAGATTTACACCACCCTGGCACATCTGTTACTTCAGGATGTGTATGAAGCACCCCTTGGTAATTCGAAGAACTAAGAGACAAGCTAGGAATAGGGTTTGACTAACCAGGACCAACTGTCCTCATAGCTTTTATATCAATGTCGAAGGCGATGACTGTGTCCTGTAGCAGAAGCCTTTCCCTTTACATCTGTTAGATCTGGAGGGATTCCACCCATGCAATGAATCTTCCATCCGTTTAAGAAGAGTAGAGAAGGGATTGCAGTGAATTCAGAGTGTGAACAGATTTCATCTCTATCACATGCTGTTAAGTCACAGATTGATGCTGAGGATGGTGGCACCAAGGATTTTTACCCTTTGGAAAACTAAGTGCCAGTGCACTCTGCTTTTTTATGTGGGCATTTAATGTTTAAAGTTTGGAGGTTTCTTCAGTGTCACTCTGTCGTGTTGTAATAGGAGGAAGACATGACCTATCAGTGTGCACTCTCAGCCCAGAAACCACCCACGTCCTAGGCTTCATCCCCAGCAGGAGAAGCAGCAGGTCAAGGGAGGGGATTCTCCCCCTCTAATGCATTCTGGGAAGAACCTCCCTGCAGTCCTGCATCCAGCTCTGGGGTAACAACACAAGAGGGACATGGACCTGTTGTAGCGAGTCCAGAGGAGGCCATGGAGATGCTGTGAGGGCTGGAGCAGCTCTGCTCTGGAGACAGGCTGAGAGAGCTGGGCTTGTTCAACCTGGAGAAGAGAAGGCTCCTTAAGGGGAGACCTTAGAGCAGCTGCCAGTGCCTGAAGGGGCTACAAGAAACCTGGAGAGGGGCTTTTGAAAAGGGCCTGTAGGGACTGGCAAGGGGGAATGGCTTTAACCTGACAGAGGAGAGATTGAGATGAGCTCTTAGGCCGAAGTTCTTCCCTGTGAGGGTGCTGAGGCGCTGGCACAGGTTGCCCAGAGAAGCTGTGGCTGCCCCATCCCTGGCAGTGATTCTGTGATCAAAAGAAGAAAGATGTTGCATGCAAAGTTAATAAGCTATTCTAAAAGATCAAGTCTGGCATCCGTTTGTCACTCACTGGTGTTTGCTGAAGAAGGAGGTGCAGGACAGTATCAAATACCTGGTAACAGGGTAACTGAGAATGGCTTCAGGCTGAACATTCAGCTTTGGAATTCTCTTTATCCCTTCTTCTGAGTGCTAAATCACTTTAAAGACCAGATTCTCTTCTCTCTTCTTTTTGGGAGTGTGTGCTACATCTTTAAACTCTTTCTTTATGTAAGGAAGGGAGTTGGCTGAAATTGTTGCCCAATCTACCTCAATCTACAATTTATTTTTTTTTTGGTAATAGTGTTGTAAACATTATCTATCTTTTTTTGCTGTCTTTAGGAATACCATTGGTACATTTTATATGTTTTTTAGAATTATTGAGAGACCTAATATAAGCAATCAGATAAAAAGAAAGGGTTTTTAATTCAAACTACCACTTTTTTGTCAATGGAAAACAGCATCAGTTCACTTCTACCAACAGCAGATGGTAGTAGGCTTGAACAGCGTTATCTGCTTGCACTGCAGTGTCAAACAAAGCTTTCTGCATATTGCTTTTTTTTGTGTTCTGAAGCTTCTGGAAGTGTTTTGAAGTTCTCTTAGACATAAGATGATTGATCCTCATGAGTGTATTTTGAATATAACAATCAGGTGTCCTTCAGCTATAAGAGACCCTGTTTAATATTTAATATTATAGAACATGTCTTTTTGCTGAACATGACAGGAGAAGATTTGGGTTTGTTTCTAGGCTATGTTGGAGCATCCATTTAGTGTTTCTTCTTTACTGTTGAGAAACAGAGCCACACAGGAAGCACATCTAAGGAGAAGGGTCTTTTTTTCAGGATAAACCACCCATCACATTAATCCTTACAGTCAGTCTCTGCTGTGGCTTTGGTGAGTAGCACAGCACAGTGGAGGAGGTTCACACAGCTGAATGGACGCTGTGCAAAGGTGGTGATCCTGTGGTTTATTCCATCATTGTCTATGCCTGCTTCTCCCCACCCCACTGCCTTGCACTGTGTGCTTCTCAGCTCCAGCTTAGCAGCATCTAAGCATGGTCCGTGCTTGGCTGTTAACAGACTGTTGTGGCATTTCATATTTGACATCTTGTCTGAAATCCGTTTTTAGCCCTTCCCTGCTGTACTGTTATGCCTCTTACTGCACATGAGGATCCTAGAATCACAGACTGATTTAAATTGGAAGGGACCTTAAAATTCATCCAGTTCCAACCCCCTGCTACAGGCAGGGACACCTTCCACTAGACCAGGTTGCTCCAAGCCCCATCCAACCTGGCCTTGAGCGCTGCCAGGCATGGGGCATCTTTGTTTATTTTGGTGCAGAAATACTTAGCAGTGAGCTCAGCAGCATTAAAGGAAAATCAGTTCCCTAGGGCACAGTCAGAGACAAGTCAGATAGGCTGATCTTGTGGTATCATCACCCATGTAAGAGCTGATGAGATCACTGTTATGGCTCTGCATTGACTGCAAGTGTGATTAAGTCAGAACATGCATGTATTCTGTTCAAGTGCTGGCTGGAGATGAAAGTGAAGGCTTTACAGAGCATTGGGTTCAGTTTTCAGCAGTACTATGTGTTCTGTGAAGCTAGAGAAAAACAGGCGGAGTCTTATCATAGGGAGTGTGTCTGACTTAACTGTCACGACATGATTTTCATGTTTTCCTCAGGACAGTTTTGACTGGGCTACTTGAAGAACAACTGGTTTAAGATGTTGTTGTTTTTTTTTCTATAGCCTAAATTGGGGATATGCCACTTAGTGCAAGTCAAAGCCACCTCAGGGGCTCTCCCTTCTTCCTTCTTGCTCTCCCTCTAAGGCTCCAAATTAAACCATGTTTACTTCCCAGCTCCAGTATGAGAAGATACAAGGATAAGAGGTCAAGGTTGTTAAAGAGCTTTCCATGGAGTGGGTTTGTTTTATTGTTGTGGTTTAAGCCCATCCTATAACTCAGAACCACGCAGCCGCTCGATCACTCCCCCCTTCTTCCTTCCCCCGCTCCCTGGGGGATGAGAAGGAGAATCGAAAGAATGTAACTCCCACGGGTTGAGATAAGAGCTGTCCAGTAACTAAGGTACAATACAAAACCAAAGCCCAACCCAAGCAGTGCTCTAACCCTTCTGGGTAACTGCCCCCAGTTTATATACTGGGCATGACGTGCTGTGGTATGAAACACCTCTTTGATTAGTTTGGGTCAGGCTCTGCTTCCTCCTGGCTTCCCATGCCCCTCTTCCCTGGCAGAGCATGAGACTGAAAAGTCCTTGATCAGAGTAAACATTACTTAGCAGCAACTAAAAACATTGGTGTTATCAGCATTGTTCTCAGGCTAAAGAAATCAAAAACACAGCACTGCCCCAGATACTAGGATGAAGAAAAATGACTGCTACAGCTGAACCCAGGAGATTTATATATAAATTACGTTTGGTCAGATACTTGTTTATACAGTAGCTTTGCCTATTTGTATTCAGGTAATACCAGTAACAGTAACTTGAGTTACTTTTGCAAACCATTACTTTTTAGCTAAAATGGTGGCATAGCTTGGCTGGTGATCTTACTTCCTTTCCAAGATAGGAGAATATGGTCTCAATTTGTCATGACTATCAGTAGGAGAGCAATGTGGGTTATGAAGTGAGAAAAGTTACATCAAGGATTAATTGGACTCTGCTTTGCCCTTTAGGAGCACCCCTTACTTGGGCAGCCATTTTTTGTTCTACACCCTTGCCGGACTAATGAATTCATCTCTTCTATACTGACCAGTTCACGGAAATACAACAGGTGGGAAACACTTAACATGCTTTGCAAGGCTTTATGCAGTGCAGGTAAAATCAATTAGCTGGGAAGTCAGAATGGTCAAAACAACTTCCTTGGTCCATATAGGGTAAAATTCTATATTGACACCTAAGGGCTGACAGTTAGAAACATTTGCTATAGATGATGTGAAGGAATAGCCTGATACCAGGTTATTTTGTCACTGTAATGCAGAAAAGGTTGTGATAATGTTTATGGTGCTTTTTTGTTTGTTTGTTTGTTTTTCCCTAGACACACAAATTACATTGTATTGTGGCTCAGTACTGTAGGCCCAGTTGTGGGTCTAAACCTGCCCTTGAGTTATGCAGCAGTAGCACCTGAGCAGAATACAAATGCTGATGCAGTTGAAAGGTAAGAGAAAATGAAATCACCCTTTTTCTCTCTCATCCTCCTATGAAATTAAAAACATCAGAACGGATAACTGGTAAAACAAATATGTCCTCCTTTGGAACTCTTGGTTCAGGTCGTTTAGGACTCACCTCATGATATTTTGCTTACATGGATGCCCTATTACCCTGCTTACTTTGCAGTGAAAATTTGCACTGAGAGGGATGTGCTTGGCACACTGCTGATGCCCTTCATAACTGTCAGAAAGTCTGCGATATCCTGAGGTCTTTCTCAGATGCGTAAAAGCATTTTATGGAGGTCTCTCCAGCACATGGCACATTTAGCATAATTCTGTACAATGATTTTAATTTGATCTTTTTTTTTTTTTTTCCCCTCCTTTTTGATGTCATCACTTCAGACCTCTGAGCTGATGACAAATGGTAGTTAGCTATAACAAAGCTACTGCAGACTGTCCTAGGGTTGAAATCAAACAAAGGAATCCTTCCTGACTGGTAAGCAGTGCAGTGTGGGCGGATGACTGTCATGGCTCTTTCTCTGGTGAGAACTTGCCTGGTTACAGTGAAAGACCTAACAGCTGCCTGCAGTTGTGACAACTTTCAGTCACCACCAAGACCTGAAAACCCTTGCAATTGCTTTTACCCCTCAAAGTCATTTTATTATCATTAATGAAGACATTTCATTATCTCCTTCCTCTGTTTTTCTGTGGTTATGGCCTTGGTAAGACTGCACACAAATGTGCAAGCAAGCAAGAGCTGAGATGCTGAGTTTGGATCTACTAAATTTACCTGCTAAAAATCACATCTGTAGAAAATCTGCACCATCTGTGAGGATATGTACAGTAAAATACTTTTAGGATGTGGTTTACGCTTTTGGTGATCCATGTATGGACTGAGACTACTTCACCTAGGGACCACCTCCTCCACTACAATATGATGCATGGGTCATTCTCACGTTCCACACAACGCACAGAGTATCCTAATCCCAGACTGAATAATAGTTTTGGTTTGGTTTGGTTTAGTTTTTTTTGAGAATATTTTGTGTATTTTGTGTACATCATGCTTCAGGGAACAAGCAGCATCAGGATTGCAGAGTACATACAGTCTGCATCTGATTAAGCATGTAACAGTTCTAGAGTTCAAGGTGCCTGATGCTGTTGTATGAGAGCATCTGACTTTTCCATGCTTCACTGCCTCCAAAGGAAGCTTTGCCATGCTCTGTGGGAGTTACTGTTGTAGTTAATTAGTATTTCTCGTTGTACTAGTAGTTGTTCACAAGTTTAGTCCCCATCCTGCAGTCTTTATGCAACCCTCCCCTGACAGCTGTTTACTTTTGGTCAAGTAGGAATTGTATGGTAGTACAATCAGTGAAAAACAGATTAGAAGTAAGTTCCACACAAGTCCTCTTGGATTCTTTCCCAATCCCGTTTTATTTGTAGTATAAAACAGGCCACAAGTTCTGAACAGTGGAGATGGAATTACACATTTTACTTTGTGTGTTCTGCAATATGTCTCTTGCATACAGAGTTCAACTATGACAGAGCCACATCAGAGGTGGAAATGCGAAAGTCATTGGGTTTCGAATTCTGGGTTTTCACATATTTTGATTGGATGCATATTTTTAACTTACATCATATGTTACTGGTGGATTGAAATAGAGTACAGTCCTTAAAATTCCATTGGTGCAGAATTCTTTTGTCAGCCATTTGGAATTAAATAATGAAAGTGCATAATTTACCTCATTCTGGATCATAGCAACCTGAAAAGCTGTTTTTCCATGTAAGATTTATAAAATGAGGCCTTCCATTCATGTACAATGCAAGCAGCCACAGTGCTTTTTTTAACACCCTTGGTAACATAGAATAGTAAGGGTTGGAAAGGACCTCAAGATCATCGAGTTCCAACCCCCCTGCCATGGGCAGGGACACCTCCCACTAAACCATGCCATCCAAGGCTATGTCCAACCCCACCTTGAACGCCGCCAGGGATGAAGCATCCACGACCTCCCTGGGCAACCCATTCCAGGGCCCCACCACCCTCACAGTAAAGAATTTCTTCCTCAGATCCAATCTAAACTTCCCCTGTTTAAGTTTAAACCCATTACCCCTTGTCCTCTCACCACAGTCCCTAATGAAGAGTCCCTCCCCAGCATCCCTATAGGCCCCCTTCAGGTATTGGAAGGCTGCTAGGAGGTCTCCATGCAGCCTTCTCTTCTCCAGGCTGAACAGCCCCAATTTTCTCAGCCTATCTTCATACGAGAGGTGCTCCAGTCCCCTGATCATCCTCGTGGCCCTCCTCTGCACTTGCCCCAACAGTTCCATGTCCTTTTTATGTTGAGGACACCAGAACTGCACACAATACTCCAAGTGAGGTCTCACGAGAGCAGAGTAAAGGGGCAGGAGCACCTCCCTCGACCTGCTGGTCACACTCCTTTTGATGCAGCCCAGGATACGGTTGGCCTTCTGGGCTGCAAGCGCACACTGCCGGCTCATGTTCATTTTTTCATCAACCCACACCCCCAAGTCCTTCTCCGCAGGGCTGCTCTGAATCTCCTCCCCGCCCAATCTGTAGCTGTGCCTGGCATTGCTCCGACCCAGGTGGAGGACTTTGCACTTGGCATGGTTAAACTTCATCAGGTTGGCATCAGCCCACCTCACAGCGTGTCAAGGTCCCTCTGGATGGCATTCCTTCCCTCCAATGTATCAACCGAACCACACAGCTTGGTGTCATCGGCAAACTTGCTGAGGGCACACTCAATCCCACTGTCCATGTCACCCACAAAGATGTTGAACAAGACCGGTCCCAACACCGATCCCTGGGGGACACCACTCGTTACTGGTCTCCAGCTGGACACTGAGCCACTGAGCACTACTCTTTGCATATGTTTGATAATTCCATCCATAGCCCATTTTCAACTTTAAGGAGACCTACACAGGGGGATAACCAAAAAAATGCCAGATAAAGCAGTTTTAAGAGCTGTTAAAGTGTTCATCCCTGCAATGTGATACTCATTTGTGATACAGTGTAACAAAGGAGTAAAAGCAATCATCAGCCCTTCTCAGCTCCCCAGCATTGCAAATTATGTCTTTGTCGGCAACTCCGGCTCTACTCAGTATATTGGCACACTCACACTGTGCTGGCTAGCCCTGGGGACCTTTATTCCTGGTATAACTTAGAACTGGTAGCTTTATTTAAAGCAAGTTCTGAATTAGGTACTCCTGACCTTAGGATCAGGGAAGTGGAAAGGATTGATGGAGCTGTTCCCTATGAACTGTCAGCACCGAATGCTGCATCAGCGTATCCGAGGACCAGTTAAGCTTATTTTCCCAGGGCATTACAGATGTTACTTGATACTGCACTGAGGGTTGAATGTACAGAGCAAATTGCACCTTAATATTCTCTTGTTGATTTGTTTTGTTGTTGTTGTTGTTGGTTTTGTTTGTTTGGTTTTGTTTGTTTTCTGTTTTTCCCAAGAATTAGAAGAAAATGGGATTTGTATGTAGGTGTAAATAAATATTTTTCATTTACATGGAGGAAGTCTCAACATGCAGTACTTTCTACCTTAATTTATCATTTGTAAACAGAATCAAGAATTATTGCAACTGGACATTGCATGTTGTACCACACTTAGGATTTCCTCTGTCAGGAACAACTCTAGGCACTTGTCCAGTGGATGGCTGCACACAGAGAGATACCGCTTTGTCACACTCTTAACTCCTCATCAGCCTCTGCCAGAAATCTGGATATTTTACAACCATGCATTCACTGGGCTGCACACTCAAGTTGTTCCCAGTTTCTGAAGCTGTCTCTGTCTTGCTTCCTTCCTGCCGATAACGCCCCTGCAAATTCCTCTTCAGTGCCTTGACCTTGTTCCCACAGTTACTGAGACACAATGGTGTCAGATAATGAGGAGCATGAAATGGATAAGCAAACAGTTCCACTGCCCTGCTACAAGTCTTAACCATTTAACACCATAAACTGTGAAGTTACAGAGCAGTATCATCATCAGGATCAGTGTTCCCCTGAAATTTGTCTAAAAATACCACTGGCCAAAAATTCAGTTCAGTTAGTACAAATACACTACACTTAAATTGAGAAACAAATGCAGGATAACATAAATATTTGTGATCAAGGGGAGATACAGTCCTGTTTAGATATCTACTTTCTAATGGCTGAAGTGGGAGGTAAGTGTCTAATTTCCCTTAATGCCTTAATGACTTATAGGATATTTTATACAGAATGTTTATGTACAAAAAACCCATTTTATTTCAAAATCAAGCTAATTGCAACACTATGTTGTAATTATATATTGCAACTGTACTGAAGATTCTTAGATCTGAACTTAGGTTTTTGGCTACATACACTATCTGAAATCTTGCAGCTTACCAAAAAGAAAATTTCCAGTTCCAAACACTTTTGTAAATCTGTTCAGTCGTTCATCCTTGCTAATCTGGAAAGAAGTATTGAGGACCATTGCTTCTGGGGACTTCTGCTTCTGAGAGTTTACTCATACCTGCCCTTGGATACAAGAATCAGCAAGAGGAATGGATTTGATATGTTCACCTAAGCCAAAAATATGCTTTACTTTGGAATAATATTGCTACCTACATAATCCAGTGAGAAGAGCGTGCAGCAAGCTCACTGCCCTGGACTTCAAGAGAGCAGACTTTGGCCTCTTCAGGAACCTGCTCAGTAAGGTCCCATGGGATACAGCCCTAGAGGGCAGGGGGGGCCAAGACTCTTGGTTGATATTCAAGGATCACCTGCTGCAAGCTCAGGAGCGATGTATCCCAGCTAGAAGGAAGTTTAGCAGGAGGGCCAGGAGACCTCCTTGGATGGATAAGGAGCTGCTGAGCAAAATTCGAAGGAAAAAAGAGGCTTATAAAAGGTGGAAGCAAGGTCAGGCGGCCTGGGAAGAATACAGGGATGTTGTCCGGGAAGCTAGGGACCAGGTTAGGAAAGCTAAGGCCCACTTAGAATTAAACTTGGCTAGGGATGTTAAGGATAACAGGAAGGGATTTTATAGGTACATTGCCAATGAAAGACAGGTTAGGGACAACGTGGGCCCTCTCCAGAAGCTATCGGGAGAACTGGCTACCCTGGACTTGGAGAAGGCTGAGGTTCTTAATGACTTCTTTGCCTCAGTCTTTACCGGCAAATGCTCTGACCACACCACCCAAGTCTTGGAAGGCAGACGTGGGGACGGTGAGGGTGGGGACCCTGGGCCCACTGTGGGGGAGGATCTTGTTCGGGACCACCTTAGGAACCTGAATGCATACAAGTCCATGGGACCGGATGAAATCCATCCAAGGGTCCTGAAGGAGCTGGCAAATGAAGTTGCTAAGCCACTGTCCATCATATTTGAAAAATCATGGCAGTCAGGTGAAGTTCCTGATGACTGGAAAAAGGGAAATATAACCCCCATTTTTAAGAAGGGGAAAATGGATGAGCCAGGGAACTACAGACCAGTCAGTCTCACCTCTGTGCCTGGCAAAATCTTGGAGCGGATTCTCCTGGAAGGCATGCTAAGGCACATGAAAACCAACAAGGTGCTTGGGGACAGCCAGCATGGCTTCACTAAGGGGAAATCCTGCCTGACCAATCTGGTGACCTTCTATGAAGGGGCTACGGAACTGATGGACAGGGGCAGAGCAGTTGATGTCATCTACCTGGACTTGTGTAAAGCCTTTGACACTGTCTCCCATGACATCCTTCTCTCTAAGTTGGAGAGACATCAATTTGATAGGTGGACCACTGGGTGGATAAAGAACTGGCTGGATGGCCGCACGCAAAGAGTAGTGCTTAGTGGCTCAGTGTCCAGCTGGAGACCAGTAACGAGTGGTGCCCCCCAGGGATCGGTGTTGGGACCGGTCTTGTTCAACATCTTTGTGGGTGACATGGACAGTGGGATTGAGTGCACCCTCAGCAAGTTTGCTGATGACACCAAGCTGTGTGGTTCGGTTGATAAGTTGGAGGGAAGGAATGCCATCCAGAGGGACCTTGACACGCTTGTGAGGTGGGCTGATGCCAACCTGATGAAGTTTAACCATGCTAAATGCAAAGTCCTCCACCTGGGTCGGAGCAATGCCAGGCACAGCTACAGGTTGGGCGGGGAGGAGATTGAGAGCAGCCCAAGGAGAAGGACTTGGGGGTGTGGGTTGATGAAAAAATGAACATGAGCCGGCAGTGTGCGCTTGCAGCCCAGAAAGCCAACCATATCCTGGGCTGCATCAAAAGGAGTGTGACCAGCAGGTCGAGGGAGGTGCTCCTGCCCCTTTACTCTGCTCTCGTGAGACCTCACTTGGAGTATTGTGTGCAGTTCTGGTGTCCTCAACATAAAAAGGATATGGAACTGTTGGGGCAAGTGCAGAGGAGGGCCACGAGGATGATCAGGGGACTGGAGCACCTCTCGTATGAAGATAGGCTGAGAAAATTGGGGCTGATCAGCCTGGAGAAGAGAAGGCTGCATGGAGACCTCCTAGCAGCCTTCCAATACCTGAAGGGGGCCTATAGGGATGCTGGGGAGGGACTCTTCATTAGGGACTGTGGTGAGAGGACAAGGGGTAATGGGTTTAAACTTAAACAGGGGAAGTTTAGATTGGATCTGAGGAAGAAATTCTTTACTGTGAGGGTGGTGGGGCCCTGGAGTGGGTTGCCCAGGGAGGTTGTGAATGGTTCATCCCTGGCGGTGTTCAAGGTGGGGTTGGACATAGCCTTGGATGGCATGGTTTAGTGGGAGGTGTCCCTGCCCATGGCAGGGGGTTTGGAACTCGATGATCTTGAGGTCCTTTTCAACCCTTACTATTCTATGATTCTATGATCAGGTTAGAATTTAACCCCTATCTGGTCTGCCAGAAGGTTTGCAGTTAGTTGGTTTTGGTTAGAACAGTTACTAAAACAAATGTTCCTTTGGTGACATTGCATGCTTGTTTTCATAACAGTAAATGTTGAGCTAGTTAATTAGAGCTGAATATAGTGTTTAGTATTTATAAATATATATCAGTAATATATTATAAGTAAGATATCAGTATATAGTATTTATCAGTATAAATTCTATGAATTTCAGCAAAACTTTTTCAGTAAGTTTTTTTTTCCATTTGCCTTAATGAATTTGTTTGGACATTTATATCACATAGTGTTTCAGCTCCAGCACAAAGTAAAACTGATTGCTCTTTCCGCTGAACTGTGAGGTTAGCTTTTTCCTCCAAAACACTCTCTGCTAGAGAACAGTGTACATATTAATATCTGCACATATTTTTGGTAATGTGGGCTTTTAAAAGAGTTTCAAAGTATTTAGAATGTTTCCTAACAATAAGTTCTTATGATCTAGAATAAAAAAAATACATACCTGAACTTCAGAGCTGCAAAACAAACTGTGTATTGACTCCTCAGGACAAATTATGAAGGTGTTGCATGTGTTACCTTTATGTTGGAGATTTCATTGGTCTTAAAACACACCACACCACAAAGAAGCTTTTGCTTCACCACTTAAGAACTTGCTGTAACTGTCACCTGCTGAAGATGAATTTCAGCTTAAGGTGAGAGAGGAGTTTACTGCTGTGCTTGAAAAGAGAATGGATTTGCAGAGCCTTGCATTGAACACCACTTTTTCCCTCAAGCCAGTTAGAAAACAGTGTGTTTTCCTATAGTATTACTTTTCAGTAGTGCTGTTAATGCAGCATGCTGGAAGAGATAGCCCTGTCTAAAGAGATTGGACTGTGTTCTTCTCTGTGCACTGCTGGGTTCAGCACATAAGCCTCATCAGCAGATGGAGGGAGATACTGTTCAGGTGCTTCCTTTCCCCACGTTTGTTGCTGCTGAGGATTAGGCTATAGATAAAGAAGAATCCCCTTAAGCAGATTTCACCAGCAGTCATCTGCATCACCAGAAGCAATCCCTGATATTGGGTCTGTCTCTTGGAATACATCACCTTAAAATGCAGAGACTGATCTTGATTTCTGTTTCTGAGGAAACAAAGCAGTTGATGCCACTCCACCTTCAGGGCAGGCAAGAGACCACACAGGAGAGAACACAGGCTGAGCATTGGCTGGAGAAGATTATGTCAGATAGTGGAAATGAACTAACCCTTCTTTCCTTTGCATGCGATTCAAATCAAAATCCTGAACTGAATTTTGGTGGATTCCAGCCAGGCCTCGCTCTGCCAAGCACTGATTTCTTCCAAGGCTTTGTAAAGTTCATTCTTCTGCATCCACCAGTTGCGTATTGTTGGCTTCATATGATTAGCCAAGTGCTTTAACGTTTGCTCTTATATATTGGTAATGAAGCAGAAACATGGACTGCTGCATTTGGAGAGGGACTTTTGGGACAGGACAAGAGGGAATGGCTTTAACCTGACAGAGGGGAGATGGAGATGAGATCTTAGGAAGAAGTTCTTCCCAGTGAGGGTGGTGAGGCGCTGGCACAAGCTGCCCATAGAAGCTGTGGCTGCCCCATCCCTGGCAGTGTTCAAGGCCAGGTTGGACAGGGCTTGGAGTAACCTGGTCTAGTGGGAGGTGTCCCTGCTTGTGGCAGGGGGTTGGAACTGGATGAGCTTTAAGGTCCCTTCCATCCCAAACCAATCTGTGATTCTGTGATCCTATGATCCATTGCGCGATTTCACTGTTCTGTGGATTCCCCTCCATTAAAGAAGAGTTGGGTTGTACCGCACATAGTTCCAATGCTTCTTTATTAGGCTTAAAACCCCTCGGATAGTGACTTGGTGATGAGGTTTGCCTTGGCTCATCTTCCCTTATTTCCTCGTACCATGTCCAGAAAGCACAAGCTATTCTTGGGCACTGACAGAGTCCAGGACATGTTTGCTGGAAGAATTCTGGTGCCCAAGTGTTGACTGGATGTGCTAAATGTGCTTCTAAAAAAAAATGGTAATAAAATGCAACTCAAAAGGTGCAACCACCTTCAATAACTTCGGGCTTTACTTGTCCTGCTCCCAGTTCTGTTTTCTTACTCCTGTCCCTTCACTTTGATAGTCACTTCTGCTACATTGCAAGAAGTTAAAACAAAAACAAAACAAAAAACCCCACAAAACCACAAACAAAACCCCTCCCAAACCCCAAAAAGCCTCGAGCCCCTAATTCAACCAAATTAGACATGCTTGATGGAGCAGTAAGTACCTGTGTACTTCTCTTCCATGTTTTTGATCTAACAATATTTCAGGTGAATTTATTCCATAAGCTCTCATCATTATGTGTCCTTCTGTTTAGGTTCGCAAAGGCAGTAGGTGCCCCATTTTCCTAACAGAAACTTATTGAATCAGTTAAAAGCTGAATTTCCCTTTTCGAAGATTTTCTTTGTTAAAGTCCACACGAGCAACTTTTCCCTTTCCCTTTCGTTTTTTCAGCTTTTCCTCACATTGTACTGATAGCAACATCTAGTGGCAAGATTTCCTCATTACAATGCCCTACTTTCGGGGCTGCTTTAGCTCCATTAACCTCCGTGTAAAGTCTTCCATCTCATAGAGTCACAGACTGGTTTGGGTTGGAAGTGACCTTAAAGCTCAGCCAGTCCCAACCCCCTGCCGCGGGCAGGGACACCTTCCACTAGAGCAGATTGCTCCAAGCAAAATCAAATCTTCTCTACTGCCAGACTGACTTTAGAATTTGAAAAGAATTGAACCACAAGGACTTTGATATTTCTTTCTTCTTTTTTTGAAAGGAGTATTACTGACAGCCCTACTAATATATTTAGCTACACAAGAAAAGCAAATTAAAATAACAATACCAAACTGACTCAGTTTGCTGGAATAACAAAACCAAATCTGCTAGTTTTCTTAGTTGAAGGAAGCATCTCGTGTAGAAACCAAGCTGGAATCCTAACACCAGCAGTTGTGTAGGGCAACATTTGCATATGTAAGACCATGATTTCTAGATTAAACTGGCTGACTGGGATCTTTCTCCTCTACTAGGAACTGGTATCAGATCTGCAAGCTGTGAGTCACAGTTCAGTGCTTGGGTTTGCTCTTCCAGTAGCTTCCAGTCTTAGAATCACAGAATCACAGCCTAGTTTGGGTTTTAAAGCTCATCCAGTTCCAACCCCCTGCCACAGGCAGGGACACCTCCCACTAGACCAGGTTACTCCAAGCCCCTGTCCAACCTGGTCTTGACCGCTGCAGGGATGGAGCAGTTGCAGCTTCTCTGGGCACCCTGTGCCAGGGCCTCACCAACCTCACAGGGAAGAACTTCGGCCTAAGAGCTCATCTCAGTGTCCCCTCTGTCAGGTTAAAGCCATTCTCCCTTGTCCTGTCCCTACAGGTACTTGTCCAAAGCCCTTCTCCACGTTTCTTTAGGCACTGGCAGCTGCTCTAAGGTATCCCCTTAAGGAGCCTTCTCTTTTCCAGGTTGAGCAAGCCCATCTCTCTCAGCCTGTCTCCAGAGCAGAGCTGCTCCAGCCCTCACAGCATCTCTGTGGCCTCCTCTGGACTTACTCCAACAGTTCCACATCCCTCTTGTGTTGTCGCCCCAGAGCTGGACACAGAACTGCGGCGGGGGTCTCAAGAGTAATCTCTCTTTTGCTATAATCAAGAATCACCCCCCAAAAATAGTCATGTTGCTGTTTTGCATGTGATTTTTTATCGATCCTCTCACACATTTACCTGCAGTTGGTTTGATGCTTATTATTAGTAAATATAGCTGTACTGATGGCAGCCAATGCTTTCAGACCTGGCTGTCTGCTTAACATTTTTCTGCTCCTAGGTGAAGGCTGGATTTCAGATACTTCATTGTAGCATATGCATGCATCTCTGCTGCGTGCTGCCTCTGGTTACTGCATTATCTATTCCAAGTTTCACAGAAGCATTAGGCAGAGACACAGCAGACATGGCAATGACGTATCTGGGATTTCTGGGCATACAATAGCATGGTTGAAGTGACTGTGCATAAACAGTAGGTTTGATTCAGTGAAGCTGTTAAGAAATACTGGGCAGATGCAGAAGATCCTTCAAAACCCATCCATGTAACATTTTTGAGTGAAAAGAGAACATATCCAGAACACACATATGGTTGCGTGAGAGAAGAAAATTACCAGCAGTTAACCCTGCACTAGCCAAGAAAACAGAAGGGGTGGGAAACAAGAAGAGCATAGTAAAAATAGAAATGACAGTGGGTACCCCCAGCTGATGGCGTGATCTCCCCAGCCTCTTCACTTACGTTCTCATGTGCTAGTTGGTTATTGCACTGCGTCCAACAACAGTTGAGGAGTTAAGGCCTCACTCTGAAAATCTTGAAGGGTATTCAGGTACTTGATTTTGGAAGCAACTTTACTAGAGTTCCCCCATCACTGCATTGACATGGGAAAGTGAAATCAAAGTTCAACATTGCTTCTGTGCCTGAACAAGGATTTGGATCCGAATCTCGCACATTACTAAATGACTAAGTTACAAAATACCCAGTAGTAGTGATTCTCAATCTGTTCTTTTACACCATTTTCATATAAATTAATGAATACTAGTTGAAACAGAGCCTTTTGTATCAACACACAGATGAATTGTGATTATAATGGAATTGTTTACACCCTAACTTCTGCCAAATAAATATTTTGAGGTTTTCTTGCATAAACCAGCTCTAACATGAAGCAAAGAATGCAGCACTGCTATAAGCTGTGCAAAATGTACTTTAAAGGGAACAAATTCAAGACAAAATATGTAAGTGCAAGTGTTGTTAACTGAGTGGGAGATCTGGCAACGATTTAAAGGCTGATAAAGAGGGACATGTTGGCTTTTGGCTGATGTTCTTGTCTGTAATGCTGTATTAGTTCTGGCAACCACATTTTAAAGTGGTGTTGAAAAAGTGGACAGTACAGAGAAAATGATAGAAGATATGAGCTTAGGAAATACAACTTGATTATGGTACTGACATCCTCAAAAAGTTAAATCCACATATTCAGAAATATTTTTAATCTAGCATAGAAAGTCAAAAAACCCTACTCAAAGATGTTCAAGTTAGTACATAGCAGTTAAATGGTAACAGCTAGAACACACTAAAAGAACACTGAAAGTCTTCAAATCAGGCAGGCTTGCTTAAGTCCAGCTTGTAGGACTCTGAATTGCAAATAACATGAAAGCACCTGGGTCAAGTTCTGTGGACCAATCAGGACAGAGATGAGAGTAGATAAATGGTTTAATAATCCCTTCTGGACCTAATCCTCATCAATTGTGTGTCAGGTGCCGTTGCCGGTCTTCACACCAGAAACTAGAACTGCTGTTGTTGTTTAAATAAACACCATTTTCAGCATTTGCAGCTACCATTTTAGATATGAGGAAGGCCAACTTCCAGACTGCACATTAAAATCAATGCAGTTTCTCCTCCCAGCTTCCCTGAGGGAATGTTTTGATTCCTAATGAATAGTCCCAAAGAAACATTAGGGGTTTTGACAGACCTAGCAGTGAGAAATTTCATTTTAGTTTCCATGGGAAGAGTCTTGAGACTGAAGGTAAAACTCCAGCTACCTTAGACAGCAGTCTGTGTCTTCTAAAGATGGAGTCTTGTAATTGAGGTCTGGACTGTATTTATTACAGTTAACACAGACACCTCACAAGCAGTATCTGTGCTCAGCCACTGAACAGATGCTAATGATACATTTTTACTGATGCACAGAGATTGTTATGGCTGTCAGAACACTTTCATTTTTGGTACACATAGCACATGCGATGCTTGGACCCAACCTTCAAAATCTCTATAGTTCTGCACACTGGCAGCATTAACAGCCCAGAATTTCTTTTCATGGGGCCCCTCTTCACAACAGCTTTAGAGAAGAAGGGTTTATGTTTTCAGAACAGGTTTAGGGCAGAGGCTTCAGAGGGATTCATACAGTGGTTTGTGGTGGAAGGTTCCTTAAAAGCTCATTGAGTTCCAAGCCCCTGCAACAGGCAGGGGCACTTTCCACTAGACCAGGTTGCTCCAAGCCCTGTCCAGCCTAGCCTTGAACACTGCCAGGGATGGGGCAGCTACAGCTTCTCTGGGCAACCTGTGTCAAGGCCTCATCACCCTCACAGGGAAGAACTTCTGCCTAAGATGTCATCTCAATCTCCCCTGTCAGGTTAAAGCTCCCCACCTCGTACTGTCCCTGCAGGCCCTTGTCAAAAGCCCCTCTCCACATTTCTTTTAAGCATCTTGTCATCAGGACAGTTTTGACTCTAGTTACTAAGCTGAAGAAGCTTTTGTGAAGGCACTGGCATTCGGGGATGGTCCACAAGCCACCACACCACCTCTTCATTCTAAGAGGTAACTCTCCTCATAGAAGCAGCTCCCTGCACACAACTGTGTTGGCTCCACACAATACACAGGTAAATTTGGAAACACAAGTGCTTTTCAGGCTCACCTCCTGCTTAAAAAGATTAATTCAGCAGCAAAGCATTCCTTACATAAGGAAAAGCCAGCCAGCAACAAAAAAGAAAGTACACGCCAATGCCTGAAGTATGCCACTTGCAGATAAACATTAAAAAAATATAGTAAGTATTAAATAATAAGCCACAAGTTTTTCCAATCAAAAGCTTTATTGACCTTCTTGGCAAATTAATTGAAGTTTACGATCTTGGTCTCTCCTTCTTGCCCTTGTACAAGGCCAAGAGAGAAACATTGGCCACTTTGACAACCTTGAAGCGAACTCCAGGAATGTCACCAACAGCATGACCCTTCCGGCCGAAACCAGCAACCAGAACTTCGTCGTTCTCCTGCAATCAAAAACGCATAGTTACAAAGCCATGAACATCAAACCAGTGCCTCCTTCTGAAACTGGTAACATTGAACTTGAGTGACTTTCTAAGGAAAGGGTGCAAATACTGAAGGCCATTGACAGATTTACATAACTTAAGGACAATTATCCCCTTTGGTGTTTTGGAAACACAAGCCAAGACAGCCATCTCTGGTGTTTTCATCTGTCTCTGCAGTTACAGCTTTTAAGATGCACAAGGTGCAGCATGGCAATAACAACCCACTAAATCTGTCAATTATATGTTTTTATTGTGTGTTCCCTGTGATTTCTTATGGATTACTTCTGGAAAATGACTCACCTCAATGAAGTTCAGGCACCCATCGTTGGGAACAAAAGCAGTTATTTTTTTGCCGTTCTTGATCAGCTGGACTCTAACACACTTCCTGATGGCAGAGTTGGGCTGTTTAGCTTCTACACCACTAAAATGGAAGCACATATATTAACGAAGCATACATATAATGAACCAGAAGACATTCATTACAGAAGTTACTGAATTAATCTGTACTAAATGCAAGCTGCATCTGTACTTCAAAACAGAAAATACTAGATGTTTATAAATATGTATTAAATACATTTATATACTCAATATATAAACCGCAATTCCTAAGCTAAGTAAAAACTTAAAATTAATCACCTACAGACACCCACTAATTCAGTAATTAAAAATCTGGAGGGGGAAATAAAAAGAAGACAAGCATCTTCGAGCCCTGGCAACATCCCAGTGAAGCTTATAAATTATTAAAGGGAAAAAAAAAAAAAAAAAAACCAGAAGACAAGTAGATGGGATCTTTGAGATCACGCACACACACAAAATTCCACCCACCCTCCCCCCCCTTAAAATCCTAAACTGAAGCAAAGTAAGGGAGAGGAACTGGATGCACTTTAAGGTCCTTTCCAACCCAAACCAGTCTGTGATTCTACAGAAAAAAAATAACTTTAAACACCGCCACGTGGAACAAATAAACCACGTTAAAATCTAGCACACAAGCTAACAGAAACGTGTCACTATACATGTCACTGTAACAGTTACGCAGCCATTCTCGAGGTTCGTCCCCGAAAGGCCTCTCTGTCCGGGCACATCGGGGGATGCCGCGTCGCTCTACCTACACTTTCTCCAGGACGATGCCTTTGGCGTGTGAGGCGCCGCCGAAGGGGTTGGCCTTCAGCGCCGTGCCCAAGTGCGCCTTCTTGTACTGCTTGTCGTGCCACTTCTGGTCGCGGCGGTGGCTGCGGAGCTTCCGGGCGGTGCGGAGACCTCGGCACTTCCCTGCAGAACAACAGCGGAGAGGGCTGAGTGCGCGGCACCTCGCGCAACCCTAGCCAGGCCCGGCCACCCGCCGCTAGGCCCTGCCGCGCTGCGCAGCGTAATGGCGGCGGCGGCGGCGCGACCGCACAGCCTAGCGTTACGGGCCGCAGGGCCCGGAGCCGGCAGCAGCTCAAGGGGCAGGGAGGCAGAGCGCGGCGAGACCCTCCGCGGTACGGTCACGGCGGCCCCCTCGTCCGGCCCGACCCGTCCCATCCCTGCCTGGCCTGGCCCCGGCCGCCTCACTTACCCATCCTCACAGCTTGGCTGCCGAGCGCGAAAGAGACTTCACCCCCCACGCGACGCTGACTAGTGCGGCCGTGAGGCCCCGGCGCGGGCTGCCCGCAATGCGCCTGACGAAAATTCCTGCCAGGCACCGGGAGGGGCGACCCGGCCCGAACCGGCACCAGCCGGGGGCGGGGGGGGGGTTGTATGCTGGGTGCCCGCAGCGGGCTGCGGGGGAGGGTTTTCCCGGGTGTATGCGGCTGCTTCGGGCGTTACCGACCTCGCTGTGGAGCGGGGCCAGAGAGAAGCGCCGCAGCGCCCTCAGGAACCGCGAGGTCCGGAGGATGCTGAGCTTGCGATTGGCTTCCCCAAACACGGTTGCCTAAACCAACCCAGTGGCTTCCTATGTTGGAGTTGCTGTGTTAGTGGACAAAGAAAGGACGATAGATGTCGTCTGTCTGGACTGGTATAAAGCCTTTGATACAGTTCCTACCCAGCATACTTCTGTCTGATCTGGAGAGATAAGGATTTGATGGGTGGACTGTTCGGTATGAGGAATTGGCTGGATGGTCACATCCACAGGATGGTGGTAAGTGTCTGGTTGGACCAGTGACAAGTGACGTCCTTCAGGTGTTGGTACTGGGACCAACACTGTTTAATATCTTCATTAATGACACAGACGGTGAGACTGAGTGCGTCATCAGCATGTTTGCAGGTGACACACAAGACCAAGTGGGTCCCTTTGCAGTGAAAGAACCCTAGATTAGAGACATGGCTGGGAACCAGCCCCCCAGAGGGCTGTAGGCTGCTGCATGGAAACAGGTTATTTCCTTTGTTACGTCAGTCCCTCCAAAATTAAACACTTTGGTTTCCCGAGCAGATAAATCCACCCAAATCCCACAATTAATTTTAAAACTCTCTGTATAATCCGATCTCCGATGCTCCCTGTGTAATCTAATTTCTCTTGTCCTGCAGTGCGTGAAACAAAAGCTTCAACTTGGAGAGTGAGCTACAGCACCCTGCAGTGTCCCGAGGGGCTGTTGGCCACCACGGTCCCCGTGCAGCCCTGTCTGCTGGTGTGTGAGGTGCCTTTGGTGTTCCCTCGTGGGACACTGGCAGCAGGGAGAGCAACAAAAAGTAGCTTGGATTCAAAACAGAGAGTAAGGGCTTTGACTGTCTTGTCTGGAACCTCAGAACCTGTGGCTTTCTCTCACTTGAAAGACAAGTGCTATGTAAAACACTGTTGATTGTAAAACAAAAACCAGAACCCCTGGCTGCCACATTCTCCAGGGGAATGAAGACACACAACTGTTGGGACCTCCTCCACAGTGATAGATCTACTGTGGAATGGAGACTGCAGGCTTTTGTTTGTTGTTTTGTTTTGTTTTGTTTTGTTTTGTTTTGGTGGGGTTTGCTGTCCCTAAAGGTAGACCAAGAATCAGAATCATAGAATCAGCTAGGATGGAAAGGACCTTTAAATCATTAAGTTCAACCATTTCCCCAGGATTGCCAAGTCCACCATTAATGCATGTCTCTGAGGGTCTTGTCTACATGGTTTGTAAACACTTGCAGGGAAAGAAGCTTCATTCTTGATCCAGTCTCCATCCAGAACATTTCCAGTAGTGCCTGGAGTCTGTATGGAGATTTCTCAGGATAGGATGGCATCCTTTGGTGTTGTTAGGAAGGGTGCAAGGAGTATAAGGGAATCACAGAATCCCAGACTGGTTTGGGATAGAAGGGACTGTAAAGCTCATCCAGTTACAACCTCCTGCCACAGGCAGGAGCACCTTCCACTAGATCAGGTTGCTCCAAGCCCCGTCCATTCTGGCCTTGAACACTGCCAGGAGTGGGGCAGACACAGCTTCTCTGGGCACCCTGTGCCAGGGCCTCACCACCCTCACAGGGAAGAGCTTCTGCCTAAGAGCTCATCTCAGTCTCCCGTCTCTCAGGTTAAAGCCATTCCCCCTTTTCCTGTCCCTACAGGCCCTTGCCCAAAGCCCTTCTCCATGTTTCCTGTAGCCCCTTTAGGCACTGGCAGCTGCTCTAAGGTCTCCCTTTAAGGAGCCTTCTCTTAGGCTGAACAAGCCCAGCTCTCTCAGCCTGTCCCCAGGGCAGAGCTGCTCCAGCTCTTGCAGCATCTCTGTGACCTCCTCTGACTCACTCCAACAGCTCCACATCCTTCTTGTGTTGGTGCTCCAGAGCTGGACTCAGAATTGCAGGAGGGGTCCCCCCAAAGCACAGCAGAGGGGGAGAATCCCCCCCTCGACCTGCTGGAACCTCTTGTTTTGGTGCAGGCCAGCACATGCATTAAAATGGCAAATGTTTAGTGTGTGCTTTTTAGAATGAATTTCCCAGGCCACTTGCCTCGTCTTAGAGGCTGTGCTCCCACTGACATGACTTGTGGATTGGCAAGTGTTCTGAAGATGAAGGCATGTCTAAATCCATGTATCTCCAGCCATGTGTCACCCGTGGCTGAGGTCTCCTAATGCTCAGATCTCCTCTTTAGGGAATTACAAGAGCACTGGTTTGGCCAAAGGAATATCTGTATCACAGGGGCAGCAAGGAGCCCTTGAGTATATACAAGGAGTATAACCAGTGTCCCGTTATAGGCACCCTTCACAGAACAACCCTGCTTTATCGGGGGTGGTTTGACTGATTTGTTCAGGGAAAGACACCAACAGCACAAGCAGGATCCCTCAACAGGTCTGCCCACTTTCTCTGAATGTGTTATCCGCTGCCAGCAGCTGCTGGCACCCACGAAGGACTGGCACTGACAGGTTATGGAAGAACACTTTTTATTAATATAAAATATGAGTGATTAAGGTTCATGCTTGCCAGTGGTAGGGACTGTCTGCAAAAACAAGGTTGAAGTGATACACAATAACATCTGACGTGAGTTAGTTATTAGTTAATGTGCAGAAGATGAAGTTCTTACCCAATAGGCGTCCCTATGGGGGAGAAGACAGGTTCAGCCCGTCGACTGATCCCAGAAGTTATGATGGAGTCTTCTCTATCTGCCCTCCTCTCTCATTCGCTTTTCTTGACTCTCAGGTGGAGCTTGGATGACTCCTGTCAGACATTCTTCTGTTATTGATTGGTGTAAAAATCTCTGGCTTCTCAATTAAAGATACAGGCAATAAGAAATACAACGTGCATGCTCGGAGAGGGGTGGTGGTACCTTGGAGGCAGTAACTCTGGGATGGAGGTGTGAGTTAGTATTATAACGAGATTATAATGAGCAAGGTTCGCCTAAGGGAGGTGATTTGGCCACAGCTGTTGGCTCAGCAATGGACATCTTCTTCTATATTTCCCATCTGACAGCTGCTATGTGGCTTGCCAGCTCATGGTACCATCAAGTTCCCAATCCTGCAGGGAGTACAACAGAGCCTGGCCGCGGTGCCTCCACTCCGCTCCGGCCTCCATTGCTCCTCTTGGGTAGCAGGCTGTGTGTGTGGCCCAGGGAACTGTGGTGGAGTAGATTCCGTGCATTCCAACTGTCCTGAAAGTGGTAACCATATTTTACCTGACAAAGGTTTCTCTAATACTGCAACTTCTCTTAGACCCCAGTTTTCTCTAATTCCACCCCCCATGACAGTGATTTTCCCACACTTGGTTATCTCTACATTTCCTTATGGCATTTTTCAAGCTGGAATTTTCACATGAGTATCTGGATTTCTCCTTAAATTGGGTAGGAACAGTACTACTGAGGACAAGCTGCTTAGAGATTATTGAGATTAGTGAATACTCTCTGTATCACTGAAGGAGAAATGAATTAAGATTGTAAATCCCTTTTAATAGTTATGATGTGTAAGCCTCTGTCTTTATCTTATGTCTGGAATGCAACACACTGGAGCTGTAAGTCGGTGAAGCAGGGCTTACTGTGTGATCACATCATCCGACAGCTGACATTAGCTGCTGAGCAGGAAAGCCGTGGGAGCAGGAAAGCTGTGGGAGTGTTTGTGTACATAGATAGGTATATACATATATGAGCACACCTGAATACTTGTGCCTGCGACCCACCTCTCTTGGGAATGACCCATCCCAGGCAAAACCTGCTGTATTCACTGTGGTGTGTATGCGCCTTAGTGTCTTGGTCTGACAATCTGAACCAGGGCACTGTAATTCTGTGGGCTTTTCACAGCTGTGGTCTGCTTAGAGTTATCTGTAGATATAAAACAATAGAGCTTGAAAGCAGGTCACATGCATACTGAGTTAGTTCTGAAGAAAGGAGTGCTTCCAAATCTCTGACTTCTGTAAAATGGAGATAATACTGTTACTCTGAAGGCATTATAAGACTTCAAAATACATGTAATTCTTTGTCTGGTTATATATGGAGGGAGAAATTTTAGAGTGGTTTGGAAGCCTTCACCTTTCGTTAAGGTTAGGGTTGAGTGCAGATAAGAAGTGCTCTTCAGTGTGATTTTATACCCTGAAGAGGCCATCTGATTTTATTTCTTTTCCCTTTAGCAAGCAGCTCACATCCTGGTGTAATTTCCCCAGAATGTGTAAACTGGAATTCACAAGGAAGGTGGAAGGAGCCATCAGTAGGTGTCTGCATCAGGATAAATCCGAGCACATGAAGGATTTCTCTGGTAGCTACCGGTGCGGCGATGGAGTGACAAATCCGGCGCTGGATTGGCTGGATCTGCTGCCCGTCATGCTGCTAGACAGAGCGTGGGTGGTGGACCAGAAGAGTAGATGTGCTGGGTCTGGTGAGTCTGGGTCTCTTCTCCATGGAAAGAAACGCTGCCCTTAGGATCCTGCTGATTGTTTTGTACGTGGGATTTGCGGTGTCTGAGGATGAAATGAATGGCAGGTCAGTAATTGAGTGTGTATCAAACTGTTGGTGGAGTGGAACACATGATTTTAATGTTGTAATTTGGTAATTTGTGCTGTGTGAGAGCAGATTTGATCACAGTTTAGGATGTCAGGACATGGTTTTAACTTTATTTTCAGGTTTGAAAACACCTGGGGCTAATACAGATATGAATTATTTTGAAGTGTACAGTACATTGAAAGTGTAACTATAAAATAATTTTCTAAAAAAACCTTTAAATGGTTTGAAAATTAGTGTTTTATGGACATCTGTCTTATATATAATTTCATTTTAATGACTCTCACACTGACTTGCCATGGACTACGTAAAAAAGGAGTTATAAGTAGAATAACAACATGGCTGTGAAAACTTCCCAAGAAAGGTGCTAAAATGTTAGTCTTGTATAGAATGAATATTTGAAGCATGAGTTCAATATTTCAAAAAAGTATTTAACTTACAAAATTACTAGAGGTTTGGATTTAACATTGTTTATAATGCTATTTCGTTCTGTAATGATATATAAATAGGAAGCCCAAATTACAGCAGGGAAAAGAGGATTTTCTAGAGCCTAGCATTACAAAAGTGAAAACAGCCTAAACTGTATTAGCTGAATTGTGCCCCAAAGTCTCTAAGAGCACACAGATCAAATATGCTGATGAAAGGCGCAGCTGGCAGTAAAATCTGTGTGTTTAAGGCAAGATGGATATGTGGTGATTTGCTTATGCTTGTATTAAGAGATCTGGTAGTCAGTTACTGATAAATTCTACAATATGCTTTCATTTAAACATCTTACCTGCTGTTCTTCTCTTCTAGTTTTCAGATTTGTTAGTGTCTTCTTGATATACTTGCACTTTTTTGCAATCAGATCAGAATCCAAGAAAGTGCAAGCAGTGGAGCGTTCACCACTTTTCATCAGAACTTTGTTTATAGTGCCTTTGAAGGTTCTCGTGTTATTTTCCAAGTAAATGCTTCATAAATCAAGTGAAACTAGTTCAGCAGCCAGTGAGGTAGTCTGCAGCTGGACAATGGCAGTATTAAAGTGATAATTCTGAAGTAAGTGAAATACTGCAGTAGAGTACACTCTGCCATCTGATGCACTGTGTCAGGGCAGTGATATGAAGAGTAAAAGATATGAAGAGTAAAAGTGTGGATGTGGCATGTGAATGTGACAGTGAATATGGCTTCGTTTAGCCTGCTGGCATGGAAACTGTTTGTGGCCTCTGCACCCAACATTGATCAAGTGCACTTGATCACTGTTGAGTGCCAGGATTATTCATGCCACTCATCTGAGTGGACTAAAGACTGCTCACGTGCAAGTCTTCAAGGGCTGGAGCCCACATAAACTTTTACAGGCAAACAACCCAGACTTGGTTGTGTTATGTAGATGGATAATGTCATCTGATAAGAGGGAATTTACACTTATTTATACTTGTAATCTTATTTAATCGGGGTTTGTGTAGTGATTAGTCATCCAAGTGCTTTGTATTAGGGCTAATCCAATTTCACGGCGGGTTCCTGACATTCTCGGGAGGTTAAATTCAACATATGACATACATATCAGAGTGTATTTGGGCTGGTTATTTATGGATTGGTGTCCTGGGCTCAGCTGTAACAGTTATTTTTCTCCTTCTCAGTAGCTGGTGCAATGCTGTGTTTCGGCTTTAGTCTGAGAAAAATGCTGATGACACACCGACGTTTTGGGTTTTTGCTAAGTAATGTTTACCCTGCTCAAGCACTTTTCAGTCTTATGCTCTGCAAGTGAGGAGGGAAAGCTGGGAGGAAGCAGAGACAGGACACCTGACCCAGACTACCAAAAGGGGTATTCCATACCACAGCATGTCATGCCCAGTATAGAAACTGGGGTGAGTTACCTGGAAGGCCCAGATTGCTGCTCGGGTTGGGCCGGATATCGGTCAGTGGGTGGTGAGCCTTTGTGTTCTCTCCCCTTGTTGTTTCCCTTATCATTATTATTATTGGTGGTAGCAGCAGTGGTTTGTGTTATACCTGAGTTACTGGACTGTTCTTATCTCAACCCATGGGAGTTACATTCTTCCAGTTCTCCTTCCCAGCCCTCCTGGAGCGTGGAGAGGAAGACGTGGTGAAGTGAGTGAGCTGCATACTAGCCCAGTGCATTTGCTCTATCCTGGAAAAATTCAGTGTGTTGCTTCTGATCCTCACTGGGAGCTGAGGGTGGTGCAGCACTGCCCTTGTGTTCCCCTGCTTGTGGGCTGGAACTGGTTCAGTCTTTAACCCAAAGCTGATGTCCCATGAATACAACAAGAGGGATAATGAAGTCTTTAGTCAATATGGTAGGGATATAGGAATGCCTGTCAGGGCTGATCCACCTAAGGGGTTTCTGAAAATGAGGCATTTTTATCCTGGGTGCACTGGCTTTTGGATTAATTTGTCCTAATCTTCTGGCATTTACCAGGCAAGGATCTGAGTTACGTTTTGACTATTTTACTGAACAGGAGCTTTCCACAGTAACCTTGCTGCATACTTTAAATACAGATGCTGTACAATAAATGTTTTTCTCCTCTCTTCCAGTTCACGTGTGTTTTCAGATCAAGATTCTCTGCAAAGAAGTGGTAAGACTTTCAGTGGGCTGGGTGCCTAGACACTGGTTCTGCTAGTGTGGCTGTAAAAGATCTTCATTTCCAGATGTTGCTTCTATTGGCATTAGTAACCTTCCTGACAAATGTTTTGTTAAAGCCTGTGCATTTTTAAAAAATGCTCTTTAAAGGATTTGCCTGGTTAAAATAATAAGTTACTGACTGACTCTCAGATACAGTGAGAAGAAAGTACAAGAAAGAAGTTATTTTGTTTGTTTATTTTTTTTTAACCAAATGAAAACAGTTAAATGTTTGAAGGATGGAGCAGTGAGAGTGTCCATGTAATGAAGTGTCATCTATGAAACTCTACTTTCCTGGCAAGCAGTCAGGCTATCAGGTTATTTGTCAGTTTCCTCTCTCTGGCCAGTGCAGGGAAAGAAATTCCCACCCATAATTAACACGCTTTGGCCGTGCAGTTCAGTAGACACCCTTTGTCAATAGTTGGCTATAAGAAGAAAGAAGAAGCTTTTGTAAAGTGTATTTGGGGTGAATAAATACATATATAGGCAGAATCCTGTCATTTCTGGGCACTGAAGTTCTTCCCAGTAGGGGTGGCAACATGATCAATGAAAAGAAGAGGAACCCTGTTGTACAAGTGAACTAGAAGATGCATGTATTGAAGCACTAATCCAAATATTTTCCACAACAGAACCAGGTATTCTGAAATGCACGTTTTTGTGCAGGGGTAATTGTTATTTGCATAGGAACCTGCAAGATTATGCTTTTACAAATGATTGGATATTTTCTTTGTACGGTAATAACACATTTTCTTCTGCAGGCCAACATTATGACGGTGGTGTGAAGCCAAAACTTAATGTAAATCAAGTATCGGTTACCCAGGTAATATTTGAAGGGCTGGATCTGTAAACCTTTTTTCATAGCACATTAGTTTAATTTACATTATTGGATTAAGTAATGCATTGTTTACAAGAAATAGACAACAAAGTGTCCCAGTCATTGTGATATGGTGTTGAATCACAACCTGCTGTACAAGGCATCTGCTTTTCTGAGAGGCCATCTGAGACTTCAGTTGGTGTTGCTGGTACTGAGTGGCAGTGGGTTTCAGCACAGGATCTTACTGAAGGAACCAAATACTATCATACATACTCTGTACAATGCCATTTGATTGCTGTGGCCAGTATTTTGCTTATATCACTTGGTACTGGAAGAACAGATGAAGCAAAACTGCAGACTGTTTGAATTTAGTGGGAGTTTTTCCTGAGTCCAGCTGGTAGATCTTGTCAGAAACAGAGCATAAAAGACTTCCTCTCCAAAAACTCTGTAAGTGATCAATCTCATGTAAATACTCTGCTGATCAAATCTGTCTCATCTGTACTTCTGAGAAGACAGTTGTATCATTTATACAAATGATAGTCACAGTCAGTGTTTCATCATGTTTTCTGACCATGCATGATCTTACCTGCTTTCAGCTTGTTGCTGTAAGTACTAATTTAATCATAAAGCAGTCTTGTGCCATACGTAAAGGGGTCTTTCAGGGTCTGACTGGGGAGACATGATTCCCTAAACTGAATAGCAAAAAGAAATCTCTCTTTAAGCCAAGACAAAGCTTTGGGGCTTAACTACTTGCCTTCTGGAGCCTGGTAAGATGCTGTTTATGATTGGCACTCGAATACATCGCTTGTTTGTGCCTGATTTGAACTTGCTTAATCACATGGCATGCAGACATTGTACATGTTATCGGATTTGGGTAGGACATATATGTAGATGAAAAAAAGCTGGTGTCTGGAAAGCTTAGTTTGAAGTAGGGGAATGGTTACCTTTTGAAGCCCTTTCTAAGCCCTAACTCACTTTCTCAAAATATGTTGTCTGACAGACAGATTGGCCTCCGCTGGCTATGAGATGTGGCTTAGAAGAGATAGTATTTCTCTAGTGTCTACAGATAACATAGACACTGCAATCCCCAGGTTTTAATCTTGCAAATGACTATTTTTTTGAACCTTGTTTTCTGCAGCAGGCATTTTCCCAATTTCAAAGCCATTAGGAGCCAAACTCTGTACAAATAGGTGTAAACTTGGATATTTTCTTTCATCTGGACAGATGCCCAGTGTGCTTTCTGCATGCTAGACTGTGTCCTTGGCCCAAGCTGAGTCCTCTTTAATGTGTTGAGATAATTTTTATAGGTGTTGTAGAGAGTCCTCTCCTGCGGTGAGCACCTTATGATTCTGGCTTTGCTTCAACTTTTTATATTTGGCAGCTCTACAGTCTGCTGGGTGAGATGGGAGCATGGTAAGAATGTGTTCTACTCCAGGGGTGCTACCCTAGTAACAAATATAACTTCTGTTGTTTTTCTGGCAGTTGTGCTGGAGCTAGAGGTCTGTAGAGTGGCATTCTTATGATGGGAAGGAGTTAGCAAGAGATTTCTTTGCTTTCTCAGTTTATTACTACTGCAGCTGAGAACTGGCTCCACGGGTGCTCTCCAAGTGCTGGCCTCATTTATTTATTATATTGGTAGGAGGGAGAGTAACTCGTGAAATATGCGTCTTCTGATACTGGTCTTTTATGTGGTCAATTCAGGTTGTCAGCTACGACTTGAGCAGGAAAGGACAGTGGGAAAGAGCAGCCACCCACAGCCATTACAGACCTCTCAACATCACGGTTAATGGCATCCCCTGCATTCTGTTCTGGGCCAAGAGAATCATGATTAAGTTTGAAAACCACACGCAGCTGGATTTGACAGAGAAGACTTTTGGTGTCCATGCAACAGTGGATGTTGGAGAGTCAAACTGCAGTGAAGACAATGCAGTGTAAGGTGGCATTGTACTCTGCCATGGGAACTAGTACCAGATAATAAGTCTAGTAAATACATACCAAAGGTAAACAGACATTGTATTATGTGGTGTAGAGCCTCATGGGCAAGCTCCTTCCTATAATGTCCTGACATTGCAGGCAGCAGGGCAGCATGGGCTATATACTTTCAGACCAGTCTTTCATGGGGCACATAGACACACATAGCTGCCTTCATCTCTTACAGTCAATTCTTCTCACAAATCAGTTTTGCTGTTGTTGCTTATGAAGCTGAAACTGTTTATCTTTTTACTCTCTAGCTGGTTTACATAGGTGCTTAGGAGATGGAGTGGTGGATCTGATGCTGAATATGCGCGCTTAGGGGCTGGGGGCTGTCTGCGCATGACTACTTATCCTGTCACTGGATGTGTGCCAGCAATAATGTAAACCGTTGGTACAAGGCACAGATGTGTATTTAGAAACAGGTGGCCCCAGGTCTCAGTAGTGCCAAGAGCTGCTGAAGCCAAAGAGTCAATTCACTAGAGGTTTGCATGTGACCTGAAGAGTCTTCAAACCTCTGAACTCTACAACCTAGTCTGTCATGATTTTCTTCAGCATGAACAACATTTAGCAGCTTTGCTTCTACTAAACCTGAGGGAGGGCTATGTATTAACCTAACTGGATTCAAAATTCTCCAATCCCATGGCTATAAGAGAAAGTAATGTAGTTATTTTTATTTCTTTTGACATGTACCTGACCACTTCTCTCCCTCCACATAGTGTGCTGGCTGGCTTCATGTATAATGCCATGTCATTGATTGCATTCTGGTGGGTAAGACTCTAAAAATTAGGAAGTGGGTAACTCACTGGGCATGTGCTGAACATGAGCATTGGGTCTATTCCATAAACATGTTTAAACATGTAATGACACACAACAATAAAAATAACATTACAAACCCAGCAGTTTCCTTTAGTTCCTATACAACGTTTCGCCTCTGCATCTAAAGATGTTTCTGTAGAAAGTGCACTAGTGATGCACATTTGTGAAATATGAAATCAAGTGTCATCTGCATTTTTTTCATGCTCTAGTATTTAAAAAGATGAGAATAATATGCCTCTTAACAATTTCTAGTGATATACAGAGGTGTTGCATGAATTGAGATACATGCCATGGCTTGAGAAAGAGAACACAGATTAAATGAACCTAATTGTTAGCCGATGCTGGAAGCACCAGGTTTGAGTTGTGCTGAAAGTTGAACATGCAGTTCTGTTCTTTCTGGATAGTCTAGGCCTCATTCACATTAAAAGGTGAACTACTGGAATTCACAGGAGGAAGATTTAATCCTCTCAGTTTTTCCCCCATTGACTTCGAAAGTATACTGAGCAAAAGGCTCCATATGTAACTATGCTTCATCTTTTGTGCTGCTTTCAAGATCTCTGAAGTTTTTATCTAGCCTCATGATACTTGCTTTTTGACCTAGGCTTTCTCTGAACTTTGGTGACATTGGCAATCTAAAGGGACTTGTTATTCGGTAAGTTTATGTGATAAAGAAAATATTAGATAATCACATGTTAATGTACATTGTTATGCTGTTGCTCGAGGAGTTTGTTGCAGAACTTGTGTAAGCAAAATAATGTGATCAAATCTGTTGATTGTATAATTGAGACCCCTGCATTGAACAGATCTGTCATTTGCCTGCTTTGTTTTATTAAGGCATTTCTTCTTCTGTCTTGACTTTTCTATTTATGAGACTCATTCGATTCATCTCTTTTGTACAGAATCTTCTCATGTCTGAGATTTTTGCTAAACCTTGCTAATTAGCTACATTTTTGTCTGGGAATCTTGCTGCCAGAACTGATAGTGTGGGCCACTCAAGCATCAGACTATGACCTACTTTATGTTTGCTTCTTGGTGATAGAAGAAAACAGCATTTCTTGATAGACAGTTTTACATATCTTGGATGGAAGTACAAGACCAGTGCTGCATAATAGATTTTTATCTGTCTTTTAGGAAGAATCCTTCATATTTCTTCTCAGTGTGAGGGAAAGCAGCAAACTAACTCCTTCAGCTGAAACAAGCAAGAATCTCAAATCACTTTTCACACTCAATAGAAGGAGCTAGAGCTTTACAGTGATATATTTATACACATATATATACATGAAATATATATATACACACTAATAAGGTTGTTCAACTTGTGAATTTAATAGTGCAACTCTTATTCAGACTTCTCGTTTTTCTTCCCATATGATATTTCAGATTCTTATTAACAACCAACTATTACCAGCTGTCTGTTCAGAACCGGTTCAGCTTACACAGACTGCAGCTTCTTTACAACCATTCCATACAAGCAACGTTTAATGCAACCAGAATATATGCACCAGCAAGTTACTCCTACCACTGTGAACATGTGAGCAGCTTGCAGCGATATGATGCACTTCTCATACCCAGCTCTGCAAATGATCCTTCAAAGCTTTGGGAAGTCACTTTTATTGATTTCCAGGTAATGTAATGGAAATAAGCCAAGTGGATCCCATAGGTAGATTGGTGGGAAATTTTGCTGGCAAGAAAAGATGATGATCTTCCATGTACAGTTTACACGATCTCCATGGAACTTGAAATATAAATGAAGACTTCAATTATTATACTTAACCTTCCTGTCAAAGGAAGTGAAAGGCTTTATAGATACTCTATAGTCTGTTGCCTGAATTTCCTCTTGGTGTGGGGAGTTAATTTAACTTTTATTGCTCTGTCTCTCTGAACTGGGCTCTTAAACCCAGCATCAATAACAGCATAAGTCACCAGGTATGGGGGTTCATTTCAGTTAGCCTTCGATGCCTATTCATTTTAACCTTGTGCCCTGACTATAGTCACCCCAACCTGCTTTTAAAGCCAGTGGATAATTCCTCCTACTCATCTTAAGTCTTTATTTTAGGATGAGGTTAATCATCTTCTGAAAGCGCCTATTTTTCTGTGCTTGACAGTAAGGGAGCCTAAGACGACTGGACTGGGATGTGTTGCTTTTAGATACCTAAGTAACAGGGCATGAAGAGCTGAGAAGAGGATTGAGAGGGGGAAGGTGATCCCCTTTGCTCAAAATGTAATAAATGTCCATGGACTGATTTAGTGGAGCAGTCAATCAATTCCCTGAATGCCAATGTGGCAAACTTCATGTTAGAACTGAAGCCACATGTCAAACTTGCTGGTATTGGCCATGGATTGAATGCTGCTTTATGTGGTTTAGCTGATTTGCTAACGTTTATCATACACTTGGATCTGGTGGGAAAAATCCAGTATTAGGATAGGCAATTGAAAATATTTCTTTGTTTGCTACATTGAGTTTTATGCAGTTTGAAACAGAGACTCTGAAGAGTCTCAACAAATGATGCTGTAAATGAACCCATTAACTAGAAAGTTAACACACTTAGAATTAAATATTACAGGGCTATTAAGAGTGATCACTGAAGACTTCGTTTAAAATGCAAGTGCAAATCCTTCGGGCTGCAGAGTGATGGGGATTAGAATAGCTGGCAGTTTCTAAAAGACTTACCTGGATAAACTGAAAGTTAACTCCAGCCAGCACTAATACAATTTTGCAATATGCAGGTGTTAAATTGAAAGTTCTTACTGCCATCAGAAGCAAATCCATGAATTGTTTGTAACTAAGATGCAGTTATTTTATTTAACATGATCCCTTTTGCTCTCTTTTTAGATTCAAGGTTTTAACATTCAAGAAGGACATTTTGGCTATGCAAAAGACTGTGCGTCCTTTTTCTCCCCAGCAATACTTATGGGATTGGTTATGTCGCTCATTCTGCTGCTGGTTCTTGCCTATGCTCTTCATATGTTGATCCACCTAAAGTCTCTTGACAGGCACTATGAATGCAAAGCTTCTCCTGCCTATTTTCCACAGATGAAAGACAGTGACATGGGAGATGAGAAAGAGCCACTGAGAAGCAGTGGAAATGAGTCCTATGAACTCAGAAACCAAAAGCTCTGTAAAATCTACATTTAGCAGTGCAAATTTATCTGTCACAGTGAAACAAGTGGTATTTTCTTCTGCTGGCACTGTTGTATATAGTTTGTTCATATTTTTCACCAACTGATGAATGAAGTAGGTAACAGACTGTTGGGTGGTTACTTTCTGATATTTATTGACACCCATCTCAAAGATGCCTTGGGAAACAAGATGAGAGAAAAAAAAATCCATTGTGAATAAGAGATCTCAGGTAATGGGACTTTATCCCTCTAGTACAGAACAAAAGTATGTTCTGTCCAGCTTACCAAGTCTTGAAGACAGAAGAATCTGTAATGGAGACTTTGAAATTGAATAAAGATGCAAAAAGAAAACCAAACCAAACCAAACAAAATACCCCTCCCCTCAAAAAAATAAAAGAAATCTCTTATTCTTTCAGAAAACAAGATTTTTTTTTTCTGGATTTGTATTTGCTACATCCACCCTCCTCTGTGTCCTGACAAAGTAACACCCATTTCTTTCTCGGTTTATGTTTTGCTTTTATTTTCCAAATTACATCCTGTCTGTCTTCATAAGCTCCTTTCCCTCATTTGGAGTCTTCAGAACCATGTAAGTAGTGTGTTATCCACTACACTGATGAAATAGTGATGGCTCCAGTATGGCAGCATCTTGATACTTTTCTCTGTCTAAGCTGGTGGCTTGCTGTGAGGATCTAGTGGGAGAGCAGTAGACATCTTGTCAAAGGCTTATCCTTAACTTCTTGGCTCATCTCTGCCCTAAAAGGTGGATTATGAGCATTATACCCTGTAATTCTAGGTTAATTTCTATCAAATCCCATCAGCCTCCTTTGGGAATTTTACCTGAATGGAGATAGCCCAGTGCTGTAACTGAAGACATATATAAACAAAACAGTGGAAGCTCCCTAGCAGTGAAAATACAATTTTCACTCCTTTTTCTGAGCATTTAAGATACTGTCTTCTCACTCACCGTTTCTTCTGTTAGAGTCAAAGTTTGGGAACTCCAAATTAGCCTGTAATTCAGCCCTGACTTCTAGTAAGGAAGGACACAGTAAGGTACTAACTGTAATGCTTTTAGGTCGCAAGTACTACAAACACATTGTTCTTGTCTGTCAAGAACAAGAATTTCTTAAGTTTCAGATAATGGATCTAATTAGTTGTCTGTGATCTCTGTAAACTGTTCTGCATTGGGGATTTTCTCTCTGTTGTAAAAGAAACACTGGAGAACATCCCCGGTCAGCCCCTGCTTGTGTGCTGACACAAGAGCTCTGAAAAAAACCCAACATAGGCACCTTTTAAGTATTTCATCAGGAGATGGAGTCTGGTCTAAGCTTTACAGCCCAGCACACTGAAGTAAAAAAAATAGTGAAGAAATCTGGGCAGTAACATGTTTTGAGTCTATCTTGTCACTGCAGTGCTCATGCACCTTCCTTGTGGTTTCTCATAGCCAATAGGTTTTCATTTAAATAGTTTGTTTTCATGTGCCAGCCTTGTGTATTTCTATCAGATTGGTGTCCATTCTTATCGAATGCCCCAGTTGCTTTTAAACTGCCCAAAGGCACTCTAGATAGGAATGTCAGTTTTATTCTGGAAAAACTGTATGGGAGCCTGGGTTTACATACTTTTATCAGGTGGGCAGCTGGACCATGTGCACTGGGGCAACCGCTGTGGGTTGGGGGTATGCACAGAAACGTGGGAAGTTCCTGCTCTGTGCAAATGGGATGAGTCTCTGCCTGGCATCCTACTGCCATTTTCTAGGTCCCTTGAGTTACCAACCAGGAGGCAGGGGAGAAATGAACTCGGGAGAGAAGCAAAAATGATTGTGAGACTGAAGATCCCTTCATTCCCTGCACAGGTGAAATCTGCTGCCACACCATTTCTGCCTTGCCTCATCAGTCCTAGGCTTTTGCTGTGCCACAGAAACTGTTTGATTGCCCATATTGGATCTGCCTTTAGGAAAACCCCAAACAAAGTATATGCTGCCTTGTAGCGGCTTTACTTGACTATGCTTGACACTTCAGGCTGTTGAGCCAGATTCAGTCAGATAGAGCAACCTGGTCTAGTGGAAGGTGTCCCTGCCCGTGGCAGGGGCTTGGAACTGGATGAGCATTAAGGTCCCTTCCAACCCAAACCAGTCTGTGATTCTGTCATTCTCAGCTAGCATGTAATTAATTTTAGATGATGTATGTGCTGCTTTGCCCTATTTATTCTTACCACTTTTGTCAACATACTCATTTAAAATACAGGAATCTGGCTGAAATACCAGGAAAGCCATTGGGGATCTCTCCAGGGATTTAGTAGGCTTTGGGTTTGGCACAAGTGGGTCAGAACAGCAGTCTCTTACCGCCCCATCCCCTGCCCCCTCCAATAAACCGTGGATAACAACGGAGTTTCGGATTAGACAAAACCCAGTGTGACCCCTGCAGTCTGTGCTGTGCTGTACATCTGAGGACAGTGCTGCCTGACCTCCTCCCATGGGGGCATGGCCTGTGCCCTCCAACAGGAAGAGTTGCCTCTTGCTCTGTGTTTGCTGGGAAACTTAATTTTTGTCTCTGCCCATCTCACTCTCTCTGTAATTGTCCAGACTGGTTTCTTGCAATATGATCTTTCTCCTGCTTCTGGCTGTCAGTCAAGAAGATTGGCATCTGCCTTGTGCAGAACTGCTCCCTTAATTAGCCCCAAGAGCACCCCACTTGTGGTCTTTTTCTCTTTTCTGAGTCCAGGCCTGCAGATGGCTGGTGAGAGCCTTCTGTCTGTTGACTTTTGCCTGTGCCCTTGTCATATGATTCCTACCTGACATTTTCCATAGCTGCTCACCAGTGACACTTGAGTAACCCAGAGACCACATTTTGGTGGACCACTTTACAATCCAATGTGGAATTATCTCCTGTTTCCTGCTCTCCTCCCCCTCCTTCTTTCCCTCCCAACCTTTTTTGAACTCAAATAAGTTTTATACGTAACAAGCCTGCGTGCTGATGCTGTCTGCCCTCCTGTAGCTTCATTCCTTCCGGTCTTCAATTCCCTTCTTCATTCTTTGTGGTTGTCAGATGTGATTTCCCATGGTTCCTTACAGAGATGATGCAAAGCAGAGGAGCAATCACAAGCCTTCTTCCTCTTTCAGAAGAGGGTCAGGTCAAGGCTGGCTGTGATGAGTGTTGATGCTCATCACAGTCTGATGGAGGCAATCTGTTTAATAAGTGGATGCAGATACTAGGGGAGAAGGCAGCTCTTCAACAATCCCAACTTGATACAATTAAAGACGTGGAAAGTCTTTTTCCTCCTCCTGAAAACCTCATGGCAGAAAACTGCACCTCATAGAATCATAGAATAGTAAGGGATGGAAAGGACCTCAAGATCATCGAGTTCCAACCCCCCTGCCATGGCCAGGGACACCTCCCACTAAACCATGCCATCCAAGGCTATGTCCAACCCCACCTTGAACGCTGCCAGGGATGAAGCATTCACAACCTCCCTGGGCAACCCATTCCAGGGCCCCACCACCCTCACAGTAAAGAATTTCTTCCTCAAATCCAATCTAAACTTCCCCTGTTTAAGTTTAAACCCATTACCCCTTGTCCTCTCACCACAGTCCCTAATGAAGAGTCCCTCCCCAGCATCCCTATAGGCCCCCTTCAGGTATTGGAAGGCTGCTAGGAGGTCTCCACGCAGCCGCCTCTTCTCCACGCTGAACAGCCCCAATTTTCTCAGCCTATCTTCATACGGGAGGTGCTCCAGTCCCCTGATCATCCTCGTGGCCCTCCTCTGCACTTGCCCCAACAGTTCCATGTCCTTTTTATGTTGAGGACACCAGAACTGCACGCAATACTCCAAGTGAGGTCTCACGAGAGCAGAGTAAAGGGGCAGGATCACCTCCCTCGACCTGCTGGTCACGCTCCTTTTGATGCAGCCCAGGATACGGTTGGCCTTCTGGGCTGCAAGCGCACACTGCCGGCTCATGTTCATTTTTTCATCAACCCACACCCCCAAGTCCTTCTCCGCAGGGCTGCTCTGAATCTCCTCCCCGCCCAATCTGTAGCTGTGCCTGGCATTGCTCCAACCCAGGTGTAAGACTTTGCATTTAGCATGGTTGAACTTCATGAGGTTGGCATCAGCCCACCTCACAAGCGTGTCAAGGTCCCTCTGGATGGCATTCCTTCCCTCCAATGTATCAACCGAACCACACAGCTTGGTGTCATCGGCAAACTTGCTGAGGGCGCACTCAATCCCACTGTCCATGTCACCCACAAAGATGTTGAACAAGACCGGTCCCAACACCGATCCCTGGGGGACACCACTCGTTACTGGTCTCCAGCTGGACACTGAGCCACTGAGCACTACTCTTTGTGTGCGGCCATCCAGCCAGTTCTTTATCCACCCAGTGGTCCACCTATCAAATTGATGTCTCTCCAACTTAGAGAGAAGGATGTCATGTGAGACAGTGTCAAAGGCTTTACACAAGTCCAGGTAGATGACATCAACTGCTCTGCCCCTGTCCATCAGTTCCGTAGCCCCTTCATAGAAGGTCACCAGATTGGTCAGGCAGGATTTCCCCTTAGTGAAGCCATGCTGGCTGTCCCCAAGCACCTTGTTGGTTTTCATGTGCCTTAGCATGCCTTCCAGGAGAATCCGCTCCAAGATTTTGCCAGGCACAGAGGTGAGACTGACTGGTCTGTAGTTCCCTGGCTCATCCATTTTCCCCTTCTTAAAAATGGGGGTTATATTTCCCTTTTTCCAGTCATCGGGAACTTCACCTGACTGCCATGATTTTTCAAATATGATGGACAGTGGCTTAGCAACTTCATTTGCCAGCTCCTTCAGGACCCGTGGATGGATTTCATCCGGTCCCATGGACTTGTATACATTCAGGTTCCTAAGGTGGTCCCGAACAAGATCCTCCCCCACAGTGGGCCCAGGGTCCCCACCCTCACCGTCCCCGCGTCTGCCTTCCAAGACTTGGGTGGTGTGGTCAGAGCATTTGCCGGTAAAGACTGAGGCAAAGAAGTCATTAAGAACCTCAGCCTTCTCCAAATCCAGGGTAGCCAGTTCTCCCGATAGCCTCTGGAGAGGGCCCACGTTGTCCCTAACCTGTCTTTTATTGGCAATGTACCTATAAAATCCCTTCCTGTTATCCTTAACATCCCTAGCCAAGTTTAATTCTAAGTGGGCCTTAGCTTTCCCAACCTGCTCCCTAGCTTCCCAGACAACATCCCTGTATTCTTCCCAGGCCACCTGTCCTTGCTTCCACCTTTTATAAGCCTCTTTTTTCCTTCAAATATTTCTCAGCAGCTCCTTATCCATCCAAGGAGGTCTCCTGGCCCTCCTGCAGCACTTGCTTCTAGTTGGGATGCATCGCTCCTGAGCTTGCAAGTAGGTGATTCTTGAATATCAACCAAGAGTCTTGGCCCCCCCTGCCCTCTAGGGCTGTATCCCATGGAACCTTACCGAGCAGGTTCCTGAAGAGGCCAAAGTCTGCTCTCTTGAAGTCCAGTGCAGTGAGCTTGCTGCACGCTCTTCTCACTGTCCTGAGGATCTCAAACTCAACCATCTCATGATCGCTGCAATCAAGGCTGCCCTGGAGCGTCACATTCCCAACCAGCCCTTCCCTGTTGGTGAGAACGAGGTCAAGCATGGCACCTCTCCTTGTCGGCTCCTCTATTACTTGCAGAAGGAAGTTGTCTTCCATGCAATCGAGGAACCTTCTGGATTGCTTGTGCCGGGCCGTACCATCCCTCCAACGAATATCAAGATGGTTGAAGTCCCCCATGAGAACAAGGGCCTGTGAGCGTGAGGCTGCTCCTATCTGTCTATAGAGCGCTTCATCCACCAGCTCCCCTTGGTCAGGCGGTCTGGAACAGATCCCCACAATAACATCACCCATCACTGTTCTCCCTTTAACCCTGACCCACAAACTCTCTGTCGACTGCTCAGCTGTTCCCAGACAGAGTTCCATACTCTCTAGCCTATCCCTAACATAAATAGCAACTCCCCCTCCCCGTCTGCTGGGCCTGTCTTTCCTAAAGAGCCGGTAACCTTCCATTCCAACACACCAGTCATAGGAGCCATCCCACCATGTTTCTGTGATGCCTATGATATCATACCCCCGTAGACGTGCACACATCTCTAATTCCTCTTGTTTGTTCCCCATGCTACGGGCATTTGTGTAGAGGCGTTTGAGCTGAGATCCAATTGAAGCTGGCTCATTGGCTGGAGCAGCTGGAATATCTCTACATTGCTCCGAAAGTTTACCGTGGACGAGAGTTTAAAAGAGGCAGTTGTATGAGAAAAAAGGTCTGGAGAACAGCAATAGAAATTACCCAGTGCCTAGGGAAGAGAAACTGCATGTGGGGAACTTTAAAAGCAGAACTATTTGGTAAGGAAAGCCAAACAGGAGGAAGAAATCTGATAGTGTGACATGTTTTATTGGAGGATATAAAGACAGCCAAACAAGGGATATTTTCTGAAATAAACCCCTTGATCTAAAGGCATGGGGTCACCTTGCAGTGTACAGAGGCAACATCTTGCAGACGAGTCAGTCGAATTTCTTTGTGTCATGCATATGTGTGGTTCATAACAATGCAAGGAAATCCAGGATTATAAAGGAATACTACTGCTCTGCCAGGCCTTGTGTGCAGAAAGTGAGATTCACATAGCTGGTGCTGGTTTTGTGTATTCTTTCGGATGGTTCCATGCTGAGCACATGTGCACCATGGTCATGTCCTCCCTTTCCCCAGATGTGAGCTGGCTATGTCTGGCACATGGGATGATAGAGCAGGGGAGGGGCTCTGCTGCTCTGCAGATGGAAATTCGCCATCTGGAAGAGCGCTGTTGGTCCTTTGCCTACACCTGCGTCTTCTCTGTTGTGCAGTGTTCTTCTCTTGATGCAGGAGAGTATGTGCTTGAGAAGCAGGAGTATATCATCCACCAATCATAGGTTGGAGGAGAAAGGGCAATGGTCCTCCCTGTTGATACTCCATATCATTGTATATGTGTGCGTATGTTTGTGTATGTATAAATGTATTATAATTCTTTTAGACAAAGCACAGTGGTTTATGATTTCCTTTATGCTGAGAGGTGTGTGACTGCCCAGGAACTGTAGGCTGTGGTTGAGTTTCAAAGCAGCAATGCCAAACAGAGAAATCTAGTGTCTGATAGAAGCCGCTTGACTTTCCTAGGCTGCATACAGGTGTGAGTTATTGCTCTGTAAAGTCAGATGCTATTATTTGAAGACCTATAATTAGAAAGACCTAGAGACTGATGCAGTTTGCTTAAATGTAAGAACTTTCTTTCCTGGGTCAGTGTCTGAGCAGGTCTTTACTTCATTCCTAATGTTATCAGTGTGGCTGACTACAGCTGCAAAAGGTTAATTCTCTGTACAGGTTTTGGTAACTTTCTCCACTGTACAGAGTCAATGCCTGTGCCACGCAGTGAAAGCTGTGCGCATCACTTCGTCACTCGTGCATGAGAGACTATCACACTCGTGCAGAGGGAAGTGTCATGGGAGAGGGGCAGGGTTGATGGCACAGATTTTTGTTTCCTTCCATCTGCCACTGCAACTCCCATTCTGCAGAACAAAATTCTGAATGAGGTCCTGCGTCAGATCCGTGAGGCTTTCCAATGCCTCACCAAGGATCTCCGCAGTGAAAGCTCTCTCTGGTAGATGGCAGCTTCCCAAATTATGATCCATACAGGCAGATGTCTGGGAAATATCTTGCTACAAAGATTTTGAAGCTTGGTTCAAAACTGTCCAAAATGTCAGTTTAAGGACTGGGCTGTCAAAACCAACCGCAGTTACAAAGCTCCTGTTTGATTTCCTTGCATTTTAACAGATTCCTTCAGGTAGCTCTGGTTACATTAACTTCGACTGGCAGCCTGGAAACCTGGGAGTGCTGAAGTCAAAGGCTCAATGGTAGAGTGTGCTGCTGTGCAGGCTGCGTTTCATAAAATCCTATAATGTTTTGGGTTGGAAGGGACCTTAAGGCTCATCCAGTTCCAACCCCCTGCCATGGGCAGGAACACCTTCCCCTAGACCAGGTTGCTCCAAGTCCCATCCAACCTGGCCTTGAGCACTGCCAGGGATTGGGCAGCCACAGCTTCTCTGGGCAACCTGTGCCAGGGCCTCACCACCCTCACAGGGAAGAGCTTCTGCCTAAGAGCTCATCTCAGTGTCCCCTCTGTCAGGTTAAAGCTACTCCCTCTTGTCCTATCCCTACACGCCCTTGTCCAAAGCCCCTCTCCAGTTTCCTGTAACCCCTTCAGGCACTGGCAGCTGCTCTAAGATCTCCCCTTAAGGAGCCTTCTCTTCCCCAAGCTGCACAAGCCCACCTCTCTCCGCCTGTCTCCAGAGCAGAGCTGCTCTTGTCCTCGCAGCATCCCCACAGCCTCCTCTGCACTTGTTCCAACAGCTCCACATCCCGCTTGGGTTGGAGGTCCCAGGGATCCAGGTGTCTGGATGTGTTGAGCTGTGTCCTGTGCCTGCGCTGCCATACAGGACTTGTCAAGGCGTGGAGAAGCGCTGTCTCTTCTTGGAGGGCTACAGCTGCCTGGGAGGGAGTCAGGATGCAAAGACCAGAGTCAGGAATGTTTGACACATTCTGTGTCTGAGGTCTAAGTGTTCAGAAATACCTGAGAAAATGTATGATGGTGAGAAGGCAAAGGGAGTGCAGGCTTGGTAACCATATAGGGCTGATTTGAACTTTCCAGCCAGGTCTGTGAGGCTTGGCAGGAAAAAGAAATGCCTTGAGCAGTTGCATTACAAGCTGCCACCTTATGTTTGCAAACCTGCAGCCCTGCACCTTTTAAATTCTGTTGACAGCTGCACATCCACTTGGAAATGCATGCTACCTAGCTGCTGAAGGGCCTGTCCAAAGGTCCACATTCCCTGGCACCTGCAGCTTTGGTGAGAGCTGGGAAACCTTAGGATCTTCAGAATCTATTTCCTACAGGGAGAAACATGAGAAACTCATTGTTAACAGAGTTTGATTCACAGACTGCTCTGAAAACAATGCCATATGGGATTCAATTACCAGCAGTTATATGACATATCAAAAGAAGCATCTGTAAACCCAGAATATGATTTACAGCTTGTGACACCCATCTTCAAGTTCCAGAACTGCTAAGTAGTTCAGAAGTCCTCAGTCCTGAAACACAGAGCTGAGCTGGATTACATTGGGTTAATTACATAGCACTCCGTGGTGGAAGGCACAGACAGCTGTCTTACATGTTTATGGGAATTAGGTGAGGCTATAGGACAACACAGCCTGAGAAATGTAAATCCAGGTAATATTTGCAAAGAGTGATTAGGAGGATCCAAGGAAATGTTGCTGCATTTACCTTGTAGAGCACTTTGAAGATGGCTCCCCTCCTTCATAGCTGTGTCTAACACTATCCACTGAGCCCGTTTTGCAGTATGTAATGTTTTCTGAACATACCCGTAAATTGTGTGTCTGATTTCCTGCCTGCTGAAGGCAGTGGGAGACTTGCAGAATTTTTAGTGGGAGATAGATTACCCCTGTCACTAGCAATATTATTTTCTTTTGCAGCTGTGGACCAGCCTTGCTTTTGCTGTCACAGGGACGTAAAAATTAAGACATTCTGTATCAGGATTACCTGCCATACCTTGCATGAATTTCCTTCTCCTATGTGTTCAGTATATTCCCCTGTTACTTTTGCTGGGAGTCCACAGAAGATTAAAGAGAAAAGAGATGCTTAAGGTTTCCCAGATTGACTGCCTACGCCTCCTACCACTGTTCCAGCTTTGCATGATGAAGTTGATCCTGAATTTAGCAGATACCTCTCCCACTGAGGTTATCCAGTGCATGTGGCTTCTGTGAACGTTCATCACAGCACCCCTTGTGGATATTTTTCTGTTTTTCCATGCTATCAGTCTGGTTTGGGTTGGTTTGGGTTGGAGGGAACCTTAAAGCTCATCCAGTTACAACCTCCTGCCACAGGCAGGAGCACCTTCCACTAGACCAGGTTGCTCCAAGCCCCGTCCATTCTGGCCTTGAACACTGCCAGGAGTGGGGCAGCCACAGCTTCTCTGGGCACCCTGTGCCAGGGCCTCACCACCCTCACAGGGAAGAGCTTCTGCCTAAGAGCTCATCTCAGTCTCCCGTCTCTCAGGTTAAAGCCATTCCCCCTTTTCCTGTCCCTACAGGCCCCTGCCCAAAGCCCTTCTCCATGTTTCCTGTAGCCCCTTTAGGCACTGACAGCTGCTCTAAGGTCTCCCTTTAAGGAGCCTTCTCTTCTCAGGCTGAACAAGCCCAGCTCTCTCAGCCTGTCCCCAGGGCAGAGCTGCTCCAGCTCTTGCAGCATCTCTGTGACCTCCTCTGACTCACTCCAACAGCTCCACATCCTTCTTGTGTTGGTGCTCCAGAGCTGGACTCAGAATTGCAGGAGGGGTCTCCCCAAAGCACAGCAGAGGGGGAGAATCCCCCCCTCGACCTGCTGGAACCTCTTGTTTTGGTGCAGGCCAGCACATGCATTAAAATGGCAAATGTTTAGTGTGTGCTTTTTAGAATGAATTTCCCAGGCCACTTGCCTCGTCTTAGAGGCTGTGCTCCCACTGACATGACTTGTGGGTTGGCAAGTGTTCTGAAGATGAAGGCATGTCTAAATCCATGTATCTCCAGCCATGTGTCACCCGTGGCTGAGGTCTCCTAATGCTCAGATCTCCTCTTTAGGGAATTACAAGAGCACTGGTTTGGCCAAAGGAATATCTGTATCACAGGGGCAGCAAGGAGCCCTTGAGTATATACAAGGAGTATAACCAGTGTCCCGTTATAGGCACCCTTCACAGAACAACCCTGCTTTATCGGGGGTGGTTTGACTGATTTGTTCAGGGAAAGACACCAACAGCACAAGCAGGATCCCTCAACAGGTCTGCCCACTTTCTCTGAATGTGTTATCCGCTGCCAGCAGCTGCTGGCACCCACGAAGGACTGGCACTGACAGGTTATGGAAGAACACTTTTTATTAATATAAAATATGAGTGATTAAGGTTCATGCTTGCCAGTGGTAGGGACTGTCTGCAAAAACAAGGTTGAAGTGATACACAATAACATCTGACGTGAGTTAGTTATTAGTTAATGTGCAGAAGATGAAGTTCTTACCCAATAGGCGTCCCTATGGGGGAGAAGACAGGTTCAGCCCGTCGACTGATCCCAGAAGTTATGATGGAGTCTTCTCTATCTGCCCTCCTCTCTCATTCGCTTTTCTTGACTCTCAGGTGGAGCTTGGATGACTCCTGTCAGACATTCTTCTGTTATTGATTGGTGTAAAAATCTCTGGCTTCTCAATTAAAGATACAGGCAATAAGAAATACAACGTGCATGCTCGGAGAGGGGTGGTGGTACCTTGGAGGCAGTAACTCTGGGATGGAGGTGTGAGTTAGTATTATAACGAGATTATAATGAGCAAGGTTCGCCTAAGGGAGGTGATTTGGCCACAGCTGTTGGCTCAGCAATGGACATCTTCTTCTATATTTCCCATCTGACAGCTGCTATGTGGCTTGCCAGCTCATGGTACCATCAAGTTCCCAATCCTGCAGGGAGTACAACAGAGCCTGGCCGCGGTGCCTCCACTCCGCTCCGGCCTCCATTGCTCCTCTTGGGTAGCAGGCTGTGTGTGTGGCCCAGGGAACTGTGGTGGAGTAGATTCCGTGCATTCCAACTGTCCTGAAAGTGGTAACCATATTTTACCTGACAAAGGTTTCTCTAATACTGCAACTTCTCTTAGACCCCAGTTTTCTCTAATTCATCTACCCCAACAGTAAATTGCACACATAGGGACTCTTTTCTAAGACTCATGGTGAAAGGATGAATGATTGGGGAGTAGCATAGTAACAAGTAGCATAGAAGGAAATCCCAGCAGGCTGTATAATAAAGAGTTGCTTCATAATGGGGGTCATTAAGCATCAGAAAAGGTTGCCCTGAAAGTCTGTGGAGTCTTCATCCCTGAAACATACTTCAAATTCAGCTGGACAAGGCCCTGAGAAACTTGATCCCACTTTGAAGCAGGCCTTTTTTGAGCAAGAGGTCAGACTATATAATCTCTGAAGGTCACTTGCAACCTAAATTATTCTGTTATCCTGTGATGCTACAAAGTGGTTTTATTTTTACTTTTATTTTTTTCGGTTTTCTGGAACTTCTTCAGCTCTTTCGTACGTATCGTTCAGCACTGTTCTGCTCTATTTACAGACTATTTCTTATTGTCAGACTTGTTTGCTAAATTTAAAACCTCATCATTTGAATGCTACATCAGCTGTACTACCCATCAGGTTGTTCCCTTATTTCAAGGGAAGCTCTCAGTTCAGGGGAAGCTGTGACACTGTTAATTCACCTCTGTTGCAATCAGGTCTGATGTCCGTAGCTGAATGCTACAGAGCAGATATGTGACTGTCTCCTTTTGAGCTTATAACTCTAGTGTAATGTTTGAGGAAAGAAGAAAAGTTTTGTTCAATTCCTTCTTAATTGCAGTACCCCATTGTCCCCACACATCAAACATCATCTGGGATAACTTACTTCTTACATCGGTGTTGTTATAAAACATGAGGGCAACTGAAATAGAGGTACAGTGAGTCCAGGCTTGATACATTTTTCTATTTACCATTTAGGGCATAATTATAGCCACTAAAATGAACTTAATCTTTTTTGCCAGGAATGTATATGGTAGAAGTTTCAGGTGATTGGAAAGACACAATCCACATGGATTGGTGGGGTTTTAGAGACCCGAAAACCGACCTAGCATATTTTCTAGTTACTTCATGTGCTTTTTCTGAATCTAAATTAACCAGTGCTAGGTCTTCAGTATGCACAGAGACATGTTTCATGTCTCCATTTTGTTTGCATGGCCTTTGTAAAACCAAAGTAACCAAAGTAACTTTCCTCAGTCCTCTGTTTTGCTTCAAGGACACGTTTAATTTTCAATTATTTGAATTCTTACCTAGCTAACTTTGAGTTGACCTGAATAAATCTGTTTTAAATAATAATAGGCAGGGTCTGTGGAGCAATGGCCTTTGTTTAAACACGGCAGCAGGGACATGAACAGGCTAGGCTGCAGATGTAGTGACTTGAGTTCAAACCTTGTGCTCAAGGACATTTCCAGTTAATCTAACTCTCTCTGTGCAGCAAACTCCAGCAGCTTTTGTATTTTTACTATGGGAGCATAGTGGCTAGCAAGATTCAAGTAAATCTTTGCCCTTTGAGACAGCTGCTGTGTCTGGACCAAGTCAAACAGAAAGGTGGCATAGACTTTATTTTTTTTCACTTACTCCAACGTGTCTGAAGCTTAATGTTCTTCAATTAGAGAAAAATCCCAAGAGCTTCACAATCAGATAATCTTAAATTTCAAATGCTCAGATAATCCATACTATCCCCCTCCCCCCAACCCCAGAACCAAACCCTTACCTAAAAAAGGCATTTGTCAGTTTGAAATCATGAGGGATGCTAGCTTATTTCAATATTGATGGATGGGAAGCAGATGCTCTTTTCAGCATGACAGGACTGTCCATGTATCCCACTCAGTGCAGTCTGACCAAGATTCACTGCAGGGATGTGTAGCACCTGGATTCATGGGATTTTTTAATTAGAAGCTATAGGACATACAACTTCAGTAAATTTAGGGTCTTGTTTAAAATATGTTCCAGCTGTTGCATGATTAAACCCCTAAAACTGAGATTGTAAGATTGTCCTTTGTTTCTATTTTTACAAATGCAGTTATTACTAGACTGCCAGCAAGACATGCGATGTGCTTAAAACAAGCACCAGGAATGTGATTTCCCCCTTAAACCTCCACGTTTATGCAAAAAAAAAGCAGTGGAAGCCTCTCCCAGAGTATCCACATTACTTTTTCCTTTTCAAAACCATCTTCCTTTTCAGAATACAGATTTTTTCACATGGTCCATGCTGAAAAGCTAGGTCAATAGTCACTGCACTATAGATAGTTATTTAGTGTTGGACTTTGAATCGTTTATTGGAAGTCCAAAGAAAGCTGCTTTGTCACCTGGCACTGTCCTCACCCTCTTACCTAGAGGCTGGTCTTTGTTGTAGAGTGCTTTGAAGGGTGGAAGTAGCTGTTGGTGGAAAGAAGAGACCAACATTGCCTTGTATGTTCTGATCTACAGAAAGATGTAATCAGTGGGGAAAAGATAATTTTGGTTTTCTGAGGGTAAAGGCAAGTTTTTCAATGTGTTAACACCTCTGCGTACAGATTATTGGTATATGTGTATAAGAGAGGAAGTCAAGCCAGGGACATTTATGAAAGGAGAGACACATGATGGGGGAGCAAGAAGGAAGTAGTCTATAGACAAAGTTGTCTGCTTAATTTTGAAAAGAATAAATAAGAAACTCATTAAGTAAAGTTTACTTCTATGAATTCCTTACCATAACTGTAAATTAAAGTTTTCCAAGGACTGTCATAAAGATATTTTTGGCATTAGGGCCTAGCTCTCAAAATAGTCGAATTATCAACTGCCTTCAGAAACAGACTGCTAGCTTGGTAAAAGACAGCAAAAATGGTTGTAACTCTGTAAGGTTTCCTTCACCCATGCCAGAACTTACTGTCTACATGTCTGGGAGAGTGGGGGCCCTCCAGCAGTGAAACATGGGCTTCAGGTGGTGGTGGTGGTGATATCCATGACCTGGGAAGGAAGGGGTAGTAAACAGAAACCTTATTCTTTAGAAGAAAGTCTATATTTAGGAAATGTGCCATGGGGTGATGGAAGAGACAGTGTATTTGGCAGATGATGTTAAATATCATATGGGCTGGAAAGGTGGGACTGCATTCAGACTGAGTAGATTACACAATTAACTCTGTCCTGAAATAGAGCATGTCTTTAACATTTCTGAATTTATAAATCACCAGTGATGAAAAATGGCTTATAATGTGGAATAAATTGTTCAGTCTTTTTCTTCTTTGAACTGTTTTGTTTTCACTTCCAGCTCCTGGTTGCTTGTTGCAGCTATGCCTGCTCAGCTAGGAACCACCGTGGTAAATATCTGTTCTTTGTGGAGATGGGTAGGCTAAAGAGATGAATATTCCCAAGCCTTTCTCTCTCCTTTAATCATAATTTTCCTATTCAGTCATTGTTAAGGCTCTGTACAGTTATGCCAATCTTGTCTGCACTACCAATGCCATTATTTACATGCTAATACTAGAAACAGACACAATATTGTTGCAGTGGCTGCCCTGGTGCTAAATGCAGAAGCACTTAGCATCCCTATCCCTATTCAGTGTTCCCTGAGTACACACCCAAAATTCCCACAGTACTTTGGCAGATCATGATGCAGTTATTATCCATCTTTGAATCCTTTAAAATTATTTGTTCCAATGACAGAAATGCAGTATTCTGTATGTATACTGTATATTATTTATCTTACACATACTGTTTTATATCTGTCTGCTTAGACTAATGTGTACCATTAATATATGCCAAGGTTAATCCAGGTTGTTCTCACTCAGCGTCCTCTTCTCTTGTCTGTGTTTTAGTCTTTCTCAGTCTTGTCACCATCTGTCAAGTTCAACACTAACAGTTGTATGCATTTTCCCTGCATCATTCACAAAATTTTATATAGTATAGGGTCAGTAATAATTTCTGTGATTGCAGTTAAAGCACATCTACTTAGTTTTGGTTGTCTGTTTACAAATACCCTTGTAAATCTGCTATTTTAATGTGTTCCATGTGTGGGTTATATTACTGGTTTAATTCTTTTTTTTTTTTTCTTCTATATTTAATCATAAGGTAAAAAAGTTAGAGGATATATCTCATCAAGCTCAGATCATTATCATGGCCTAGTCAACCATACTGTGATTCATTTATCAAATACCAATTTAAAACTTCCTGGTTTCTGCCCTTCATTGCCTGCGTAGGAGGGAGTCTTGCTGCTCTGGTTTGTAAGTGATTGGATTTGAAGTCCAATAGTACTCATAGATAGTTTATACACTTTTGTTACTCTGCCAATACTGTCATTTAGCTTTGTAGCTGTGCTTCCTCCCTGAGGTTTATCCACTGATGTATTTTTAGAGATCAGTCATACTTCCTCTTGATGCTGACTTTGATATGCTAAGCAACCCTTTCATCCTCTGTAGTGATGGCTGCCTCCTCCCCTCACTGTCTCAGCAAACCAGCCCTGTTTCCAGTTTTGGCTCATCTTTGGAGACACAGATGGCTCAACTGTATAGGCTTTTCCAGATGGGGTTTCATCTCTGTTTAATAAAATAGCATTAATGGCTTACCTGTCTCCTGAGTACCTTGTCTGATATGCCAGAGGACTGCATTTGTGTTTTTCACTTGACTATGATGATGAAGTGGGTCTGATGCACTGATCGATGCAACAGACATACACACTTGAGCAAGTGACTCTGATCCTTGTTTGTGTTTGTTTTGTTCCATTCAGGCATCATCACTCAGATTTTATGGTTTTATTAAAATCCTTGGTGTGGAATGTGCAGTTCTGTGTGGCGGTTCTTCTGGTATTCTGGGATAGAGCTATTTGATCTCTCCTAAAAAGAACAAACTATGTGTATAGACTTCTGTCTCTGCTGGTTGCTGATGGCAGGAGTGTGGTAGAAGCCATGCCGTCAGAATAACTGGTAGCATCTGGGGTATTAAATAAACACTGAGGAGACCTATGAGCTGAGAGTGCCATATTAGAGGGGGAATACTTGTGTCTAACCAGGATAAGCAGACCACATGAGGAGCTTACAGAGAAAATCCCTGGAACTTTAAACCAAAGGTCCTGGCCAGTACAGAGCTCCCATCCCTAGCACAAATAAGTGTTTGCAAGGAAAGTGTTGAGATCTGCTTGGATGAATTACCTCTTCAAAAAGTCATGAAGGGGAATCAGAGGTTAATAATGAATTGAAAAGGATCAGCAATAATTTGAAATCAAAATGAAGAGATCATGCCAGTATTGATAAAAGCAGAGTGGTGTTAGATTTGGTAGTAGTAATGCCCCCGTAGTTAAACTATTGAAACCAAAACAGAGAACCAAATGTGTGGGACCAGTGTAAGGGCAGAATTTTATGTGATCAGTTTAAGGATTAAGTAGATGTAGCCCCAGTTGAAAATGACTTTATCTCAGAGCACAAGGAAGATAATAAAGCACAGCACACTGGCAAAGGCAGGAGGGGGCAGATAAGGGTGAAGGTGGAGGTTACCATGTCTAAATAAGTGCAGTCTGTGCTGAAAGCAGAAAAACAAAAGGAATTAATCTCAAGACTGGAAAGGCTGCTGCTTTTACCTTATTTTTACCTAAAAGAGTTATTTTCCCTTACTCCTTTTGCCCCTAGTGAACAAAATACATGGAAATCTCACGACAGAAGGGGAAATTGTTGTGCCAACCTGTGTCTATGATGGAATGCCTATAGATGTCAAGAGCAGGGCAGTTCTAAGCATTTTGAAAGTCTCACCCTGTAAGTAGGTAAACATGAGGTTATTATTATTAATTTCCATACAGGGGAAGGTTCTTTGCTGAGTAGAAGAGATTGCTTCTACATTTATTCACTTCATGATCCCTGGGACACACATCAGTTACTCTGCTACCATGATTATATTTGCAGCATCGATCTCTGGCTTTGTGGTCAGCCAGAATTATGTATTATGCTGGTAATGCAAAATTTCATACTGTGGTAAATGCCTTTACTTATGTTTATGTTCCTTTTACTCATTCTAACTAAAACTTAACTAAATAAATCCCACCACTGCATTGTTGCAGAACACGCTTCCCTCTTCTTGAGTCATAATTTTAGTTGTCAAAAATTTACGATGGATTATGGTCACAGGAAATGGCAGTTCTACAAAAAAAATCTTCCCTGTGAGGGTGGTGAGGCCCTGGCACAAGTTGCCCAGAGAAGCTCTGGCTGCCCCATAGAATCATAGGATCTTAGAATAGTTAGAGTTGGAAAGGACCTTAAGATCATTCAGTTCCAACCCCCCTGCCGTGGGCAGGGACACTTTCCACTATACCAGGTTGCTCCATGCCCTGTCCAACCTTGCTGTGAGTACTTCCAGGGCTGGAGCATTCACAACTTCCTTGGCAACCCATTCCAGTGCCTCACCACTCTCACAGTAAAAAACTTTTTCGTTATATCTAATCTAAACTTCTCCTGTTTAAGTTTGAGCCCATTACCCCTTGTCCTATTGCTACCATCCCTAATGAAGAGTCCCTCCCCAGCATTCTTGTAGGCCCCCTTCAGATACTGGAAGGCTGCTTTGAGGTCTCCACACAGCCTTCTCTACTCCAGGCTGAACAGCCCCAATTTTCTCAGCCTGTCTTCTTATGGGAAGTGCACCAGCCACTGATCATCACTGTGACCCTCGTCTGGACTTATTCCAACAGTTCCGTGTCCTTCTTGTGTTGGGATCACACAATACTCCAAGTGAGGTCTCACAAGAGCAGAGTAGAGGGGCAGGATCACCTCCTTTGACCTGCTGGTCAAGCTTCTTTTGATGCAGCCCAGGATACGGTTGGCTTTCCGGGCTGCAAAACACACTGAAGCCGGTTCATGTTCAGTTTCTCATCAACCAACACCACCAGGTCCTTCTCCTCAGGGCTGCTCTGAATCTCTTCCATGCCCAACCTGTAGCTGTGCCTGGGATTGCTCCAACCCAGGTGTAGGATCTTGCACTTGGTGTGGTTGAACATTGGCCACCTCACAAGCGTGTCAAGGTACCTCTGAATGGCATTTCTTCCCTCCAATGGATCAACCTAACCACACAGCTTGGTGTCGTCGGCAAACTTGCCATCAATCCCACTGTCCATGTCACCGACAAAGATGTTGAGCAAGACTGTTCCCACCACTGATTCCTGAGGGACACCACTCGTTACTGATCTCCAACTAGACACTGCACCGCTTACTGTAGCTTACTGCAACTCTCTGAGTATGACCCTCCAGCCAGTTCTTTATCCACCGAGTGGTCCACCTATCAAATTGATGTCTCTTCACTTTAGAGACAAGGATGTAATGCGGGACAGTGTCAAACACTTTGCGGAAGTCCAGGTAGATGGTGTCAACTGCTCTGCCCCTGTCCATCAGTTCCGTAGCCCCATCACAGGAGGCCAGCAGATTGGTCAGGCAGGATTTCCCCTTAGTGAAGCCATGCTGGCTGTCACCAAGCGCCTGGTTGTTTTTCATGTGCCTTAGCATGCCTTCCAGGAGAATCCGCTCCAAGATTTTGCCAGGCACAGAGGTGACACTGACTGGTCTGTAATTCCCCCGCTCATCCATTTTCCCCTTCTTGAAAATGGGGGTTATATTTCCCTTTTTCCAATTGTTGGGAACTTCACCTGACTGCCATGATTTTTCAAATATGATGGACAGTGGCTTAGTAACTTCATCCGCCAGCTTCTTCAGGACCCATGGATGGATTTCATCCGGTCCCATGGACTTGTGCACATTCAGGTTCTTAAGGTGATCTTGACCTTATCCTTTTCTACTGTGGGCATTCTCACAGTCCCTGTGTCTGCCTTCCAAGACTTGGGTGGTGTGGTCAGAGCACTTGCCAGTGAAGACTGAGGCAAAGAAGTCATTGAGAACCTGTCTTCTCTGAATCCAGGGTAGCCAGTTCTCCCATTTCCTTCCAGAAAGGGCCCATGTTGTCCCTATCCTATCTTTTGTTTGATACGTACATGTATGGAAGCCTTTGCTGTTATCTTCCACATCCCTTGACAGACTCAGTTCTAACTGGTACTTAGTTTTCCTGACCTGGTCCCTAGCTTCCCAGACATGTCCCTGTATTCTTCTAAGGCTGCCTGTCCTTGCTTCCACCTTCAGTAAATTTTTTTTGCCTCTGTTTTCTCAGCAGGTCCTTATTCGTGGAGGACTCCTGGCCTTTCTTCCCCATTTGCTTCCTGTCAGAATGCAATGCTCCTGAGCTTGGAACAGGTGATCCTTGAATATCAACTGTCTTGGGCCCCCCTGCCCTCTAGGGCTATAACCCATGGAAACTTCCTGAGCAGGTTCCTGAAGAGGCCAAGGTCTGCTCTCTTGAAGTCCAGGGCAGTGAGCTTGCTGCACGCTCTTCTTGCTGTCCTGAGGATCTTGATTTCGACCATCTCATAGAATCATAGAATCACAGAATCATAGAACAGTTATGGTTGGAAAGGACCTTAAGATCATCTAGTTCCAACCTCCCTGCAATGGGCAGGGACACCTCCCACTAAACCATGCCATCCAAGGCTCTGTCTGACCTGGCCTTGAACACCGCCAGCGATGGGGCATTCACAACTTTCCTGGGCAACCCATTCCAGTGCCTCATCACCCTTACAGTAAAGAACTTCCTCCTTATATCCAATCTAAACTTCCCCTGTTTAAGTTTGAACCTGTTACCCCTTGTCCTACCACTACAGTTCCTCATGAAAAGTCCCTCCCCAGCATCCCTATGATCGTTGCAACCAAGGCTGCCCTGGAGCGTCACATTTCCAACCAGCCCTTCCCTGTTGGTGAGCACAAGGTCAAGCATGGCACCTCTCCATGTCAGCTCCTCTATTACTTGCAGGTGAAATTTCTCTTCCACACAATCGAGAAACCTCCTGGATTGCTTGTGCGAGGCCATACCCTCCCTCCAACAGATATTAGGGTGGTTGAAGTCTCCCATGAGAACAAAGGCCTGCGAGCATGAGGCTGTTCCTGTCTGTGTATAGAGCGCTACATCCACAGAGTCCTCTTGGTCAGGCGGTCTGTAACAGATCCCTACAATAATGTCCCCCATTGCTGTTCTCCCTTTGACCCTGACCTACAAACTCTCTGTTAAGTGATTACCTTTCCCCAGACAGAGTTCCATACTCTCCAGCCCATCACTGACATAAATAGTAACTCCCCCTCCCTGTCTGCCTGGCCTGTTTTTCCTAAAGAGCCTATAACCTTCTATTCCAATGCTCCAGTCATAGAAGCCATCCCACTATGTTTCTGTCTGTGATGCCAATGTTATCATACCCTCATAGACGTGTACCTATCTCTAATTCCTGTTGTTTGTTCCCCGTACTATGGGCTGGCTCATTGGCTGTAGTGGCTGAAATATCTCTGCATTGCTCCAAGCATCTATTACAGTGATGGCAACTGACTAGGAGTGTTGGGATGGATCAGTGGCCCCCTGTTAGTGCTCAGGGCCAGGTTGGATGGGGCTTGGAGCACCCTGGTCTAGTAGATGGTGCCCCTACCCATGGCAGAGGGCCCGAACTGAGTGAGCTTTAAGGTCCTTTCCAATCCAAACCATTCAATGATTCTATTATACACCCTCTCAGTTATATCTCAGAATATGAAAGCAATGCAAGGTTTACATCAGGTTGCTGTTTGTGTGACTCCATTTTTCCAGAAAGACAAATGAGTCCAGCTGCCTTTGGTGTATCTTCATCAGGCAAATGAACCTCTTTGGTCGAGTTCCTCAACCAAGTATTTTGTTTAAGGCTGAGTCCTCTGCAGTTTTGTGCATCTTCCCTTCCTTCAAGCCAGTGGGTGTACAACAACTCATCTTCTCTTCCAACACAAAGTGCACTTACAGTGGGGCCATCTGACTTCTAAGGCGCCCACTAGACTGATCCCACCTTGGTGCCAACTGGGCTTGCCTCATTTGAGTGGCAGTGTGAAGGGGCTGCTCCATGTCCAATCCCATCTATAACCCTGTGGGTAGTTTTCCTCTCCCTTCTTTGTATTCATGGCTTAGCAAACAGCAGCTTCATTGTGTTCACCATCAAAAATAGCTATTAAAAGCCAAAAAGTGAATTCGCAAAGAATTGTGTGATCTTCTAACCAGGTGACAACTGCAGACTTCAGAAGGACTTCAGCAATCCTACTGCTGTGGAGCTGTCCCTAGTGACTGATTTTAAACACCATCTATTTTAATTATCCACCTTGCAATTGGAAAAGAGAGAGATTATTTCACAGTGTAAAGGAGTGGGCATGGACTCATATCACATCATGTACAATAGCAGGGGGTGTAAATTGACATCCTTATTTTCTCAGTGGTAACTTATTTATGTGCCCAAAGTCAGATATTTCAAAGGGGGTGATGCCATTTCATACAAACATAAAGTCAAAGCTTCAATCTTTCTAAATCACCACTAATTTCAAAAGAAAAATGGACTAAAGGACAATCATAGAATCATAGAATCATAGAATAGTAAGGGTTGGAAAGGACCTCAAGATCATCGAGTTCCAACCCCCCTGCCATGGGCAGGGACACCTCCCACTAAACCATGCCACCCAAGGCTATGTCCAACCCCACCTTGAACGCCACCAGGGATGAAGCATCCACAACCTCCCTGGGCAACCCATTCCAGGGCCTCACCACCCTCACAGTAAGGAATTTCTTCCTCAGATCCAATCTAAACTTCCCCTGTTTAAGTTTGAACCCATTACCCCTTGTCCTCTCACCACAGTCCCTAATGAAGAGTCCCTCCCCAGCATCCCTATAGGCCCCCTTCAGGTATTGGAAGGCTGCTATGAGATCTCCACGCAGCCTTCTCTTCTCCAGGCTGAACAGCCCCAAATGGCCTCTTGTAAGAACACACATTGCATTGTTCTATTCCACTGTAGCAATAAGATCTATAGAGACCGAAGTGCATATATTGCTCTCCTGCTGACGTTTTTTGTATGGAGCAGATTCATGGGAGTTGAAACTGAGTACACTGCTAGTAGTGAATGTCTCTGGAAATCTTTGAATGACAGTATGCAATTTTAGAGCCTTGGAAATTACAATTACACTACCAATCAGATTCAATACCATTAGCTACATATAAAGATAATACTAAATGTTAATTCCACTTACATTTTGATACACTTGCTATTTTCAAATATAATTTCCTAACTTTGAAATAGCAGTTTGATTTTTTTGAATTAGTATTTTTCTCAAACTCTAGACCATATTTATTGGAGTAAAAAAAAAGATTCTAGGTAAATCCTGCTGACTGTCATTGTGAAAACCACTTTTCATGAGTGATAGTGTCTGACAAGTGCACGAGGTCAAACAGCATGCATTATCTTTTCAGGGTTCTTCTGAATTATGACTTTAATTTAATACTAGCTCTCTTAAATGACCACTGGTTGAATTTTTTATTAGGAATGTCTGATGGCTGGTGGAAAAGTATGCATTTACTTTGCAAAAAAAGAAGCATTGATGGCTAAAAGTCCCCTTAACTTGTTCATAATGACAGTAGATGCAGACCGGTTTTGGCATATGTAGTTACAGACCTCTAATTTGAATGTTTGGCTTAGGTGAAAAAAAGAAAAGGGTGAGCAAATTATTTAGCATTTGTGAAAATGTCTGATTCAGGAGCTATTGGGCAGGTGCAGACTCCCTCTTTTTTCACTGGGAATTACGTGAAGTAGAAATGATGGGGAGGGGGGCAACAGTAAGGCAATGATTTTGGAATTTAGTTGTGCATATAGTTAAGCCCCTCTAAATTGAAAGGTAGGTGTGTGCTTTTAATGTCGTACTTTACTGGGGTTTACACCCAAGTGAAAGCAACTGATTCTTAGAAACCAGTTATGTAGGTCCGTTGTGTTAATACCAGCCTTCTCTCCAGTCTAAATAATTCTGGCCTTCTTAGAATCACTGTGAGCTTTTGATGTGAAATTCAAAGGAAATGAGTCTAGGTCATTGGCTCACAATCAATTACTCCCTCACTTCTATAGACCCTCTCTGTTCGTAAAAACAAATGAAAAAGATTATTATCAGTAAGCTGTAAACTATGCTTGGTAGCTTAATTTTGACATAGGATTGCTCAAGAATTTATAATTTTACAATGAAATTTCCATCTCAGACTGCTTACAAAATGGGGGAGGGAGAGATGTGGAAATTATCATTCAAGAGGAGTTCACCTGCGCTGCCTGCATCTGGATTGCAATTAGACAATATTCTTGGTCCGGACCCAACTACTGATTAAAACCAGGCACGACCTCCTTTTTTGAGAAGAATTGAGTTATCTTTTATTTACTTGCAGTTATTAATTTCACAAGTTACAAAGGAATCACTGAAGTGAAACTGTTTTCAGATTTCAAACTGTAAATGCTTTCCAAGACCAAATATGCAGGGGGCAGCAGGGTAAATGTAGCTGTTTTTTCACTGAGCATTTAATTAAGTTCCAGTCTTCAAATGGAAATAACTACAGCCATTTAGCTCTTGCCATACGAAACTTTTATCTCCAGCCACTTAAACCCAGCACTACTTTGGGTATTTGCTTATTGCCCATGGTGCCCCCGTCCATCCTTGGGGATGCACTTTGGCCATCACACTGAAGGCCTCTTCATTTCTGTGTTACAGCCACCTCTTCTTCTTCCCCCCAAAACATGTTTCTGGTTGGCCCTGAGATACAGGTTTACCAAAGAGCTTAGGTACTTGGCTGAAATTTATGCAGCACTTGCTGAAGGCAAAATTTTTAGTAGGTTCACATCCAAGTTTATTCTGGAGCACTGGAATATCTTTTTCTTGGACTTAATTTAGAAGTCCATGGATAGGGTTATCCTCGTCCTTCTGATACTGTTTATAAAGAGACTTAAAGTAAAGTTTATTGTACCCTATTGGATTTGTAGGTTGTGAATCCTTGGTACACTCAAGAGCTGACATACTATGGGACCAGAGATAGACGATTTCCAAGGGGATATTCCCCTATAGTCAGTTAATATGGAGTATGTAGTTACAAAGGAAAATCAAACCAAACCCTGGACAGAACAGCCATTCAAAAAGTCTTTTTACTTAATTAGTGATCCAGCTTTTTACACATACCAGAAACATCAGTGAATCTGGAGGATTTAAGTTTTCTAATCAAGTAAGCATGACAGCAGTTGCTTTCTTCTGGAAATAAGAAGAGATATGAAAGGAATCTAAAATTACTATTTAGTTGTTCACTACCCAAGTGAAATTCTGCATGGAAAATGCCTATTGAGACAGTGCTTTGGGATAGCTTTTGTGCCAGGGGGCAGAATATAATTTATGTCTGGTGTTAGGGTGTCTCAAGTTCAGCTATTGGGAGATTGCACCCATGTGCTTGCTGTGACTATCCCTTCTAAGAGGGGTACAGACGCACACATGGGCCATGTTCACATCTCTCAGCATAGGAGGCTATGTTTGATGTCCCCCCACCAAATACTTGTCTGTGACCTCTATATTAGCTGGTATAGGCAGCCAGTGGTGTCAGAATTAATTGGCTTTAGTAACCAGATATTTCCATTGTTCAAGTACCTTTAACAAGTGGCTTTGGTGCCTGTTTATTAAGGGTTGTTTGAAAATCACAGCCTAAATTGCAGAGGTGATACCTTCACTGACTACTTCTAACATGATACAAGTCAACACTTTTAACCTGTGGGTTTTTTGGTTCTGGATTTTGTGGTGGTGTGTTTTTTTTTTTTTTTTCTTTGCAACAGTTCTTTTTTAAGCCTGTGAATAAACGGATGATGTTAATAACTTGCGTACAAGATTTTCGTTCTTACATATGAAGTACGATGATGTTGCCCAGTAGCGGCTCATGCTAATGGAAAACGCTCAAGAGTTTTCCATCACTGTTGTTTAACCCAGGAAACTTGTACGACAGAGCAAGTGTCAGCACCTTCTTGAAGCCTCTCTTCAGGGTTATTCTCGGTGATGAGAAGGGGGTGCTTGACTGAAGTGCCTGTCACCTTTAATCTGGAAAACAGCTCCATGAGCACAGGGAAGGAGATAACCTGCCAGTCACAAAGTGCATCAGGATCATGTCTGTTCCTAGCATGTGGAAAGTGGCTGTTGGTTACTCCAGTTTCAGGGTGCCATGGAAAGGAGCAAAGGAAACCAACTTGCTCAACATTTTCTATATTGTCTGAGGGGCATTTTTACTGTGACCTTCACTTTCGCTCAGGATGTCTCAATTACATTTTTTCTGTGGTCATGGTTTCAGTGTGCTAAATTGTCACTTGTTTTCTTCATAGGTCTCTGAGTTTTGGGAGCTTTAATTTTGCATGTTGGGAAAAGTAACACCATGACTCTGTCTAGAATGCACGACTGGAGAAAGCTTGCATGGCTGACCCTCTGTCCTGGGTTCAGCTGTAAACAGTTATTTTTCTCCTTCCTAGTAGCTGGTGCAGTGCTGCGTTTTTGACTTTCAGCCTGGGAACAGCACTGATAACACCGATATTTTCAGTTGCTGCTCAGTAATGTTTACCCTGATCAAGGACTGTTCAGCCTCATGCTCTGCCAGTAAGCAGGGGCACAAGAAGCTGTGAGGGAGCAGGGAAAGGACACCTGACCCAAACTAACCAAAGAGGTAGTCCATACCACAGCATGTCATGCCCAGTATATAAACTGGGGGCAGTTACCCAGAAGGCCCAGATCACTGGTCAGGCTGGGTGTTGGTAGGTGGGTGGTGAGCAGCTGTATTCTCTCCCCTTGTTATTTCCCTTATCATTATTATTATTGGTGGTAGCAGCGGTGGTTTGTGTTATACCTTAGTTACTGGACTGTTCTTATCTCAGCCCGTGGGAGTTACATTCTTTCGATTCTTCTCTCCATCCCTCCGGGAGCAGTGGGAGGAAGAATAGAGGAGGGAGTGAGTGAGCGGCTGTGTGGTTCTGAGTTACCAGCTGACTTAAACCACAACAGCCTCCCTCATGGCTGTCTTTCTACTCTATGTGTGACATGGGTGCCTCCTTCTCTGCCTTCATTCCTGTGGGAGGGGAACTTGTCCCTTCATCTAGGACCTGAATTCTTGAAGAAACTTAAGTACCCAACCTCAACAATTTCAACAAGGCCAACCGTGAGCTCCTGCCCCTGGATCAGGGCAATCCCCAACACAAACTCAGGCTGGGGCAGAATGGATAGAGCACCCCTGAGGAGGAGGACTTGGGGGTTTTGGGTGATGAGAGGTTCCCCATGACCAAGCTTCAGTGTGCGCTTGAGCCCAGAACACCCCCATGTGCTGGATTGCATCTCCAGAGTGTGAGCAGCGGGTTGATGGAGGGGTTTCTTGCTTTGGGGAGACCCCCCCTGCTGTCCTATGTCCAGCTCTGGGGCAACAGCACAAGAGGGACATGCAGCTGTTGGAGCGAGTCCAGAGGACGCCGTGGAGACGCTGTGAGGGCTGGAGCAGCTCTGCTCTGTAGACAGGCTTAGAGAGCTGGGCTTGTTCAGCCTGAGAAGAGAAGGCTCCAGGGACACTTTAGAGCAGCTGCCAGTGCCTAAAGGGGCTGCAAGAAACCTGGAGAGGGGCTTTGGACAAGGGCCTGTAGGGACAGGACAAGGGGGAATGGTTTTAACCTGACAGAGGGGAGATTGAGATGAGATATTAATCAGAAGTTCTTCCCTGTGAGGGTGGTGAGGCGCTGGCACAGGTTGCCCGGAGAAGCTGTGGCTGCCCCATCCCTGGCAGTGTTCAAGACCAGGTTGGACAGGGCTTGGAGTAACCTGGACTAGTGGAAAGTGTCCCTGCCCATGACAGGGGCTAGAACTGGATGAGCTTTAAAGTCCCTTCCAAACCAAAATATTTGAGGATTCTATGAATCGGGCATTTGATCTTCATTGCTATTGCAGAATGAAATGTGATGTGTCTAAAACATATGTGGTATGCATCCAGTGATGAAGCTGTATCATACTGTCCTAATGGCGTCTTCTGCGTAACAAAGCAGAAAAGAGACAATGACAAAAACTGAAAGCATAATAGTAATGGAGCTTAGTTGCCCTGTATAAACAAGAGACAAACACAGACTAATGAGAAACAGTGGTCTGCGAGGAAGGGTAGAACAATGCTTGTACTGTAGGGGGAAACATGAGAAAGGCAAATAAGTTACCAGCTGCACGAGTTTACTGCAGGCAAATAAAAAAAAAAAAAGAAACCAAACCAAAAACAAACCACCAAAAAAAGCCCCCCAAACCCACAACTCCGCAAGTACCCTAATCCCCTCCTCCCCCCAAAAGACTCCAAAGCCAAACAAAAACCAAACCATTTTGCAAACAGTGAGAGAAACAGTCTGAAAGTATTTGCCAAGTGGAGAGTAACAGTGAGATCTCCTTGGATGATAGTGTTTTCACTGCTTCCCACTGCACTGCACCTGTGAGGAGCAAGGAAGAAACAAGTTTGTTTGCCCAGCTGAAACTTTGCATTGCATCAAAGCATGGGCTCAAATATTCAACTTCACACCTGGCAGTGACATGACTGCTGGCTTCATGGGGCTTAAAGATCACTGCAGAATTGTGTTGGATAAGTCCTCCACATTGCAGGAGAGCATTCTGTAGTCATAATGTTACATGATTTATATGGATCTGTGGCTAAAGACAGTGCACGCCATATAGTTGCTTAAACCAGGCTTCACTAACTAGATTTCAAAACCCCTTCCTAAAAGAAACTATTGCCTCTTCCTTTAGCACAGAATTAGGATTAGGGAAAAAGTTGAGATTTGTCATTTGCAGATGGACTCCCTGCACTAACTGCAATCTGTAGTCCTCCTGATAGGAGCTGCTCATGATACAGACAGAAGAGGGAATGCAGAGATACAGGATGAGAGAGGAGTATCAAAGCAAATTCAAATAATAGACAGATGAATAGGTAGGTAATGTGAAGACTAAGAGCAGACTATGTTCTGAAGGATGAAACCACCCCTTGTATACTTTTTCGTATGGCCCCTTTCACTAGCTCTTATGGCATCATCTTCTAACGTGAGTGGTCAAAAAGGAATAAAAGGGACAGGTTTGTTCAGTTCATTCATAATCTTAGACTATATTGCTATTTGGAAATATTTTATTTCCTTATAAACCTGCATTAAATTTACCTGAAAATTGTATCTCCTTAACTGCAGGCTTTGTTGTTACACTGGCAGAGCGCCACAAGTGCCGACACCTCCTTTTCTTCTCTCCCTGTCCTGTATTTTTTCTTGGAGCTGTGTCATGCAGTTCTCAAGTCAGCCTTCATCTGCTGCATTTCTTAAGGCATCTTTCTTTGTTCAAATGTAGCTGCCAGAGGTGTGCAGTGTCTGAGCTGTTACTGTGACATGCTCTGAAAGGACATTGCTCTTAGCTGCTCTAGTCACTTTCTGCTTTCATCTTCCATCCTGTCAAATTGTTCTCACCCATGATGGCCCTTGTCCATCAAATGTACTCTTGCTGTAAATACCCTCAGGCAGGAAACCCATTAGCAGATGGATTCCATGACCTTCTCCAGAAAACATTGAATTTACAGCTGTGTGTAGGACACAGAAGTGAGAGAAGGTTTATTTATTCTGCTTTGTTTTAAGATCTTGTTTTCTTCTGCAGGGGCAGTTTTCTTTGTGCCTGGAGGGAGGAATCATTTCTCTAGGTTGCTTTCTCCACCTGGTAATCTCCTTTTAATAGTGCCTGCTAATGAGAGGAAATCTATATTTCAGGGACTGGGCTCTGAGGGAAAATGCTTCTTCAGGTGTCATGTTTGAAGTGTTACTGAAATGTGGTTCTAGGGTTGGAGTGAAATCTCACACTGCAGAGGTGGAGAGCCTTCCTTTGTTCAGGGGAAAAGAGAAAAAAGCCCTAAAATGGAGTTCCTTTTCATCACAGCTAATGGAAAGGATGGTGCCACATCTGAAAAATGCTGGTTGTCAGCCTGCACCAGGGGCAAAATGCAAATAAATGCACAGACTTTGACATCACCCTGCCAAACTGGTGTGTGCGGGCACATGGCAGACAGTGGAGGAGTCTGCATACAGGCATCCTTAACTAGTTTCAGCTTGCTAGTGGATATAGCAGTAACACCATCTTCAGCCGCCTCTGGCTTCTCTTTGCCAACCGCCGGTGCTTTCACTACTGAAGGTCTGGTGGTGGCCAGGTTGCTTGTGTGCCTGCTGCTTGACTTAGTCCAGTTTGAAAACAAGCAGGTAGCAAAGAGCTGTTTTTGAAAGTGGCCAAGCCAACATTTCTGGCATGAAGTGGGGGAGGCTGATGTGAGCACCTTTTCTGGCACATTTTTGGGGGGCTATCCCTAATAAAAGGGTTGTGCTGATCTGCTGGGAATAGAACTCTGCTGCAGGAGTTGTGAGGACATCCTTTGTGCCCAGCAAGAAGCACTCAAAGCAGTGCAGATATGTGAGTAGAAAAACCAGTATAAAAGGCCACAGAAAGCCAAAGCCACATTTGCAATGCATCCATAAGAAAAAGGGTAAGAAACAGTCTTTGGGAAGAGTACTAGCTGGAAAAAGTTTTGGAGTTTTGAATGGAAAAGACTTGTCTCCTGCTGGTCAAACACAAAGGGGAAAGGGAAATAGGGCTTTGTACATTCTCTGCAGAAAAATAGGAGTACATCAGAGAAATATCTGATTTCTTCATCAATTACTTCTCCTAATGGAAACAGTATGTCTGTCCTCAAATTTTGGCTTACTGCTCAAATCAAAATGGGTGACAATGCTACAGGATTATCCCACAGAGCTAACTTCCCTCCATTGCTGCAGAGATGCTAACTCTGTGTTCTGTGCTGGCGATGTTTACTTATCCACAGAAAACTAAAAATTGTGTTTCTAACTCCTTTCCCTATTGCTGTCCCTCTCCAGGAATCAGACAAGTTGCCTCCTCTGAGTGAGGGACCACTGGATGCTGTGCTTTCCTTTCTGCCATCTCAGCAGCTCCCTGGTTCTCTGCTTGCCTGTACAATACCAGATGTAGCTTCCCTGTGTGTGTGCAGGGATTCCTGTGCTGTTCCATGCACAAATGTGTCTGTTGCATTAACAAGCATGTGAGCAGTGGCAGCTCCCTCACAATGCAGGCAGAGGTGAGCAAAGGGTTCCTAACAGTGGATTGCACAGCATCAGTGTAAATTGTTGTAATGTGAAGGCTCCAGGAGACGTTAAGGCAGCATCCAGTGCCTAAAGGGACTACAAGAAACCTGGAGAGGGGTTTTTGACAAGGGCCTGTAGGGACAAGAAAAGGAGGAATGGCTTTAACCTGACAGAGGGGAGACTGAGATGAGCTCTTAGGCAGAATTTCTTTCCTGTGAGGGTGGTGAGGCCCTGGCACAGGTTGCCCAGAGAAGCTGTGGCTGCCCCATCCCCGGCAGTGCTCAATGCCAGGTTGGACCGGGCTTGGAGCAACCTGGTCTAGTGGAAAGTGTCCCTGCCTGTGGCAGCGGTTGGAACTGGATGAACTTTAAGACCCCCTACAAAACCAAACCATTCCAAGATGCTATGATTCTATGGTAACACTTGTCTACCGCAGCACGCTTTCAAGTGATGCCTTTACTCAAATCTAGAATGTATATTCAGAGCAGCATGACAACCCAGACTGGTTTCTCTAAAATCTACTGGAATTAGAGAACATGATGAGTGGTATTTTTATTAGAAGTCCTTTGTCTCCTTTCCCTTGATATTGTATAAATTGCTGAAATATTGGCACAGTATGTAATCTTTTGAAAAAATGAGAAAAAATAAAACAATTTAAACTGGAGGGGAGAACACTGTGATGAACAGTTTTTTCTGTTGACTGGGAATAGATTTCTGAGTTGGAAAGTACTTGCAATAGCTTGTTGACAGGACACACATGTTTTATTAGTGGTGAAAATGATACCTAGTAACTTAATCTTGCCCTCTGCGGGAACAACCAACAGCCCTCAAACCGACAGCAGTGCACCAGCAGAGGGCATCAGCAGTCTGTGTTTGGAAGAGGGTTTGCTGGCAGAGCTCCATAGGACAATGCTCCTTCAACTAGTGGACTGCAACCCTTAAAGCATCCTTGCAGCCATGACAAGCCAGTGCGGTGAAGCATATCTTGTTGCTGTATTAAAAAACAAATAATCAAAAAAATCAAACGGCAAACAATGGACTGGCACCAGAATACAGTGGGCAATGTCTAGTGGCGGCGATAAACTAGGCAGGTCACTTTGCTGTGACTGCCTCTCCAGCTGAAGCTGAGGGGGTCCCTCTGGATTAAACAAAGCCATATGCTATTTACAATGTGGTTTGGGTTTGCGCTTGCAGAGGTTTGCAGTGCCCCTGTGGAACAATAGCTCACTGAACAGGACAAATGTAGAACAGCTTATGAACAATGAGCAAACAGTGAGAGGGAGTTGGGTTGTTTTAATTCTCATCCAAAATCCAAGGCAATTGGTTTCTTAACAGAAAATAAAAAGCTTATGAAGCTGCTGGTACATTGTCACCAGGCGAGCAACCATTCAGCATCCTGGAAATTGAATTCAGATGTTTGGGAAGCTTCTTTGACTAGTGGACGGAGCAACACTGAATGGTGCCAATCTTCCCTCATACTGTGGCCTTTGCTGTTTCCTTTAAAGGATTTTGTCAGAAATGGAGGCCTCTACAATGGCTGCAGCAGGAGACATTTAGAAGTCTGCCCAGTGTATCTAGCTCTGGGCAGGGAATTGTGGGAGAAACAGAAACAAAGAGGACTCGTTCATTACTATGCTGCGAATGCTTTTTCGTGCATTTAATATCCTCTAAATAAGGATAATGCCTGACAATTTCAGAATCTCATTTTCCCCAGGGTGAATCGCAGCCTGAGAGCAGGTTTTGTCATTACTATAGAGATGAAGAACCTCAGCTTGCATGCGAAAGGCAGCAAAATTCTTCTCGAAAGTGGTGACCATAGGCCTTCGTTGCAATAGATTTACTGTATGTTTATGGATGAGAGGCAGTTGCTTTTTTGCCTTTCTTTTTCCTGGGAAAAAATGAGGAACGAAAGAGGAGGGAATAGCAAGAATATTGACTTCAGTGTAGGAAGGTACAGGCTTGATATTTCTTTTTTTTGAGGGTTGCTTGTATTTCCTATAACTGTAAATCTCCCAGAAACTGATAGTTCTACCACAAGTGTGATGCTCAGTGAGGAAAAGACAATGAAGACAAAACCACAGATGCAAGTGAAATAAATGGTGCCTGAAATGCTAACTAAATATCTTCACAGTTCAAAGGAGCTTGCAACGGCACAGGCATCACCCTTACATTTCCTGTCCCACGATCTCATTTGTCACTGGCTTCACTTCCACTAATGCTGAGGGATGGTTTCTCAGGAGCTGTGGGTGCCTGGGGAGGAGAATGAAGGCAGCATAGTGTGGGAAGTTCAGTTAACCTTGCTCATGTGTGCATCTGCTGCCTTGCTTTTTCACATCTGTTGTCAAACAGAGAACCACAGCTCCAGTAACATCCTCATCATCGGGCAGTACAGAGCCTAGCTGTGACAGCTTGGGGTGCTGCCAAGCCAGCTCTTCAGTTATGGCTATACTATTTCATTCCCAAAAGGCCTCTTATGCCAAGTGGAGCTTAATTTCCCCCTCCCTACAAGTATCTTACACCAAGGCTTCCACTGGACTAGCTCTCTTCCAAGACATTAGCTGACAATCAACATCTTCTCCACTTGAAGGAACTTCCCTCACAAGTTTAGGGCTGCCATGCCCTGCTCCTGCTCTTGGACTGCTTGACCCAGCCACAGGCTACAACCAGGAAAAGAGAGCCTGAGATGCTTCAGATGTGCAACGGCTGGTGCATTGGCACTCAGATATTGTGCATGACTTCTGGGGTGTTTTGTCAGGAAGAAATAAAGGCGGACGTATAATCAGCATACCAAGAGTTGCTCCTAAATTCCTGCAGATCTTCCTTAGACACAAATTGACTTTACATCTTTAGGGCATGTGTGTACTTGATTACCCTCCAGATACAAAGAGACCTTCAGTTTTTTGAGCACATGGGAAAGATTATGTCAGGATGAAAATATGGGCCTCACCAAAGCCAGGAAGGAAGTAGAGCCCAGCATATTTTCCAGAGGTGTGGATAAACGAGAAGATTTCATGCAATTCATGTCAGTCATTACCTTTTATCTATGCTGGAAAGCAGGGTGCCAGTAAAATGGATTTGCCAAGTTTGAACATTTCTCTAGAAAGCTGAGTGTATCCAGAGGGGATTTTTTTTCCCTTCCATTGATCAGAAACAATGATCAGTAATAACTTTTGGGGGAATTCTCAAGCTCCTATTATTGCCGCTGAACCTTCTTCCTTCCTTTCATATTATCTTCTTCAAAGACGTTCTCCTTGAAGACATTCTGAAAAGGTTTTCCCAAATGGAGCTTTTCAAAAGAGACTTTCTTTGGGTAATTCTTGCTAGTTCATGGGTACATTTTTATAGTGGGTTGGTTAGTCAGATTTGTTCCTTCTGTTTAAGTTAAAGTACTGAGTAGAAGATGGCAGGTTTTGGACATGGTAAAAACGAAAGTGAAACAAAACCATGTCCTTCATGATCCATGTGCTTTTGACTGTAGGGTCTAGCAGAGCCATTCAGGTGGTAGTGTACTTTGTTGCAGTGCTTCCCAAGGATGCGGCATGTTGAGGTCCAGGAGACTGACATTTCAACAGTTCCTATTTCTCTAGTGGTGCATGGGGAGCAGCACTTGAGTTGAGAATGCTGCAGCCCACAGCTGGGAAAAAAAAATCTTCATTGATAGCTCATTTAATTGTGGATCATCTGCTAAGAAAACGTCAGCAACAAGTCATGCAGGGCCATAGTTGCATGATGCCCTTTTATACTTTAATGTAACCATCCAGATGGAAGAAAATTGGAGGGTATGGATACCTCCTAAACTCTGGGTGGAATAACTCTAGCTCGTAGACTTAAGTTCCAGATCAATAATTGGAAGGTTATAACAATCTGGAATGCAGTAGAAAAGTATAAGCTCAACAAGGCTCACATCTAGAGCTCTGCTGTAGATGCTTTCTTCCCAGAAGAATGGTGCCTTTTTTTGAATTATGGATATTCTCTTTGTCTCTTCTGACCTCCCATCTTGAGAAGCAAATTGGTCTCATTTCTGAATTATCTAGACTGACACAGGGAGTGCCCTGGAGCATTTTTAACAAAAAAAAAAAAAAAAAAAAAAAAAAAAAAAAGAGAGAAAACAGAAGGAGGGAAAAAAAGGAAAAATAGAGAGAGAAATAAAGTATCCTTTGCATTATGCTGGCCTACTATTTTTTTTTTGTTTTTCTAGAAACAACATTGTGGATACAAATGGATTAGCACATAATGTTGAAATATTGTGAATATGCCGACATCTCATTGTTTTGCTCAGGAAGTAGTTTGTCATTGTTACAAAAATGTAACATGACTGTTTCAAAGTTAATTGAATATGTTGCAAGAATTTTTAAAATCTCAAGTAAACCAGCTGGTCAATAAACAGCTGTATCTCCTGGGATAGAAAGGAGTTTCCATATTAGGGTGAGTGGAAAAAACCCCAAATAACAGTAGATATTTATTCAGGGTGTGAGATGAATGGCATGGTCACGCTCAAAACAGCCAGCAGGAAGCCAGGGCAGTGAAAGATCAGCCTGAGCACTTTTTGCAGGGAAGGAAACTGATACAAATCCCCTCTCCTTCCAGACCTCATTATATCAGAGAGCAGCTCTGGGTGCGATTCAAGAGGCCATTTGCAGCAAAAAAGCAGTCATTGAATCTAAGTGAGAAGGACTTTTCAATGTGGTACCATTGCTGTGGGAGTAGGGGAGCGGAGAGAGCCTACCCCAAGAAGTAGGCCTCTCTCCTGGGCAATAGAGGAGGTGGCCCTCACCCTGGCTTAGGACATATCTCAGAGACACAATGTAATCACTGTGCGCTGTGCTTTCTGTAGCTCTGAGAGCAAAACCATGCCCAGGGGCATGAAAAGACCTCTTTTGTGAACCTGCTCCAGGCTTATGGGAAATAGGTATAAACAACTGAATGCCGTGAGAGCTGAGGCTCTCCAACATGCATAGGAAGCAAACCTTTAGAGAAGTAAGACTGTTAAGGACTTGGGGTTAAATGACAGCTTTGTGAATTCCAACTACTTTCATCTACGGTGGTAGTTGCCTGAAAGTCCTGGAGGCATTTCTGTTTCTGCTGGGAATCTTGCCATGTGATTTTAAGTCACTGCAAAAAGAGATGATTTAAGGAATTGTTTGATAGGTTTATCCTCTCTAATGAAATTCTTAGATGAATTCATCTCTTCTTCGGTTTGTGAACAACTCAGAGCTGATCCTGTTTCTGCACGTGCAAGAGTTATTGGAAATATTTGCTGAAAAAGTTTAGTGTGTGTGGTTGGGTTCACAAAGCTGAGGATCGCTAGGTCATGATTTCCCATGGTCTGCAGCAGGTTTCAGCAAGCAGTGCTGCACAGGCTCAGCCTGTTCTGCAGTCCCCAGCACAAGAGTGGAGTCCAGAAGAGGACACAGTTAGCCGGGAGACCGGCTGAGAGAGCTGGGCTTGTTCAGCCTGAGAAGAGAAGGCTCCAGGGAGACCTAGAGCAGCTGCCAGTGCCTAAAGGGGCTACAAGAAACCTGGAGAAGGACTTTTGACAAGAGCCTGTAGGGACAGGAAAAGGGAGAATGGCTTTAACCTGACAGAGGGGAGACTGAGATGAGCTCTTAGGCAGAAGTTCTTCCCTGTGAGGGTGGTGAGGCCCTGGCACAGGTTGCCCAGAGAAGCTGTGGCTGCCCCATCCCTGGCAGTGTTCCAGGCCAGGTTGGACACGGCTTGGGGTAACCTGGTCTAGTGGAAAGTGTCCCTGCCTGTGTCAGGGGGTTGGAACTGGATGATCTCTAAGTTCCCTTTCAACCCAGACCGGTTTGTGATTCTGGTTCTATGATTCCCCCAAGCCCTGTCAAGTGACCTAGGGCACACATGTCTCTGGGAGAAGTCAGTAAGTGAATCTAGTCCCTATGTACTTCTACTGAAAATGGTTCCGACTAGGCGATATGAAATATTCTTTGATGGGCAGATGTGAGTTCTGCCTCAGCAAGTGTCTAGCTGGGTTCATATGCCTCTCCAGAGCTCTGCTGGGTCCATGTAAGAGGGCACAAGGCTTCCTACTGTATCTTGGGATGCAGCTGAGCCCCTACTCCTTTCCCTTCCCTAGTTTAACTTGTGTGTTGTCTTCCTTTAAAAGTACTAGAAAAATCTCATCTTGCATGCTACCTTTCTGCATTTGCAGGCATACAAACCTACCCATGTTGAACCACAGACATCCTTTGAAGTGTCAATGGAATGCTGCTTAATCCTGTAAACACCCTGGTTTCTATTATCTATAACATCGTGTAACAATTTCTCTCTACATAATACTCTTATTTCTATTACTCAAGGGGAGCAGCAGTCACTTTGAAACAAGGAGCTTTAAGTGGGCTTTACTCACTCTTTCACAAAAGGATGTAACTATCACTATATTTAAAACACGCTTAAATCACCAAGGTGGAACTGTGTGTCTGCTCCTGGAAAATCCCAGTGCTTAGTCATCAGTATGAGTGACCAGGTCCTAGTCCCTTCTTTTCTTCATTTGCAGGGAGCAATTGAATGTGTGCCTGCATCTCTGGCTAATGCTGTAATGGCTGGACTTCAGTTATTCAAAGTGGGTTTCTCTTGTCTTCTGGCAGAGACAGTCTGTTCTGCATAAAGGAAAAAGTCCCATGGCTAGGCATGTAAGCTTATGGCTATAACCCAACAGAATTGAACAGCTCCAACCGACAGAGGACAAAAACAGAACAAACCAACAACAAAAGAACCCCAACGCAAGAGTCGGCTAGGTACTCATCCAGGATATGAATTCAAGACACACCTTTCCAGCACTGGCTCAACATGCATCTATCACATCCCTTGGGATTGCTCTAACCCCAGGTGCTTCGAGCCTTAATTTTCTGGTCTTTTTGTAGACAGAAAACACCTCTGAAAGAGTTCTCCTGGTTCACAATCCTTAAGAAAGGTAATATCTTTTTGGACAGAGAGACTGCAGGACTTTTTCTCATCGAATCTTCCCACCGTAGTGTCTACATAAAATAAAGGTTACTTCTAGACAGGGGATGGTAATCTCTGGAGAGGATCAAATGGAGGTCATCTCATCACTGGAGGTTTTCAGGATGTGATTGAACAGGATGCTGGATAGTCTCATTGAGGCTCCTTTTCCCACAAAAGGTTGGATTAGATGATCTATTTAAGTCCTTTCCAATAGGGCTTTTCCATGATTAGAGGATAAAGTGCACCCAGAGACAAGAAACTCTCTTCTTGGAGCTTTCATAACTTTTCCTGCAAATAAATGGAGAACTTGGGTATCTAAATTGAGTCAGCAGTTACTTTTACTACGCTAAAGAACTGGCTACACTAACTCTTTGTGAGGTAAAGCTCTAAGGCTTCCTGAATGTGCAAGCTGAATTAATTCAACTAAGTCAGAATGCACTGGTCTTTATTAAGCTGCCTTTTGTAGAGTCTCTCAGATTGGTTTACAGTTGTTGTCTTTTGGCACACATTAAATCAGAAATAAATGTGAAGTCAATGAAGAGGCCTGCCTTGTCTAGAATAATAAAGCTTTTAGGAAGAAGACCTAATCTTTTATGGTTATATACTTTTTCAGTGCCTAAGCAAACAGAGTTTTTATCTCTGTTCAAGTAATAATTATAACATAAAATTGTTTATTTGACCATATTTAGCCAATTGTTTCCAAGATGACATACACAGATCTCTACAATTTGCCTGTATAAATAGGTCCTGGATTACAGGTCACTGATAACATGTAGTAAATGGTGGACATATGAATTAAAGAATTCCTTCATTTCATGTTATTGTGCATATCAGTGTGGTTATCAGACATTTCTGTAACAAAAGCCCATCAATGGGTAGCAGTTATAGCAGACAAAAAGAATGTGTTCCAAAGAAATGGCTATTGAAATAACAAGTGTTGAGAGCCATGGCTTTTGTCTTGTGACACAACCTCTAGTTGTCCCATTCTTTTGTTTTGTGACAGTCTGAATTCATTAGATTGAAGTTGGAGGTTTGGAGTGAAGTAAAATTATATCATTAAGCTATGATAATAGTACTTAGTATATTATTTTGAGGGCATTCCTACTCCTGCTTGGACTGAAATAGATGACAGTAGTTTCACTGACTCCCAAAAATTGTAACTCACAGTGAAATCTGTTTTCATATTTTCTATTCCAAATGTGTTAGAAATGTTCATGAATTCCTATCCTGATGTTTAATAAGTAGCAACATTCCTGTTTTGCAGAAGCTAAATGGCTACAGGAGGCATCAGTGCGAGGACTATCAAACCATGGACTAAAAGTGGCTGTGGTGAAGGTGATGGAATTGCTGTACTGAAAATCTCATCTGTCAGAGTGAGCTTGGTGTTCTTCCTATGCTCTTTAGTTCTGCTTTAAGAATAGTTGCACCATGACAGTAAGTTCTTCCGTTACAAATATTGTATAAAATCCTTTGAGCTTTTGCTAATATCTTTTTCGTGCTCCTAGATGTAATTCTTCACTTTCAAGTTAAATTGGAAGCAATGCTGCAACAGAGCCACACAGATGAAAAAGATACATGAAACCAGAATCAGATACTTTGGTTTTCCTTGGTGACTAGGAGTGGCAGTGAAAGTTGAAGGTAGTTTCTTTGGTAACGTATTAAATGCTTTCTTCTGCAGTTGTCTTTCATGCTAAAACAATAAGACAAAAGATTAAGAAGATGATAGCAATCTTTACTTAGTTCCAGTGTTATTTTGCAGATGAGGCAAACCTAGCTGGCATCAACAGCTTAAGTCTGCAAACTACATGCTCATACTGGTTGTGCTTTTCCTTCAGCAACTGCTATAATGGAGATTGAAGGCATCTTACATACTTTCCCTATGGCACATGGGGATATAAGTAAGAGCAATAGGATCAAAAAAAGAAATTGAAGGTCACTGTGGTGGTGATATGGAGCTGTAAGGTAAGTACTGAAATCTGTGGCATTTGGGGCATTTAAAGGTGGACGTTACACCATACTGATAAAAGAATAATATACCACAAATGTCAGGAAGTAGGGGAAACATTTGTCCCTGTGTAGAGTTCTGTGGCATTGCTGAAACTCTTGATCTCAGGATCATGTGCCTGGGAAGATCAGTGGTCTGGTTAAACCACAGACAGCATATGACATGGTTGGGTGATCATTGGTGGCTTTGGAGATACATGCCACAGCACAGTTGTACATCAGTTGGAGGAGACACATTTTGCTTAGCCGAACAGGTGGAACAGTGGCTTTGTCTCCGTTTAGAAAGATGAAGGTCAAAATGTGCATGTTTAGGAGGTTCAGGGTCATAAACCTGCGAAAGGCAAAGCAGAAATTAGTCATGCATGTGCTGTGAATCCAAGAGGGCTGGCAAAACAGACAGATCTGTCATGCTGATCTAACTAGAGAGAGCAAAAGATGTATGAACACTGTTCCCTCTATGCTCCAGGAGTGAAAGGCAGTTTTCTTCTGTTAGGAGCTGATTTGGCCACTAAGCAAAACCTAATAATGGCTACCTATTGAGTTTCAAGGGGTTTTGGTTTTTTTCTTCCTTTTTTTTTTTGCCTTCTTTTTCTTTTTTTTTAAGGCTTCTGGGACTATTCTATTTGAGGAGCTTGCCTAGAGACTTTTCACATGGTTGAATCCTGTGGAAAATTTATTGTCGTCAGAAAAAGAAGGGGGAGGGGAAGGGGAGAGAAGAAAAAAGAAGAATCACATGAGTTTTCTTCCAAGCTCTTTTCCAGATCTATTTTTCTGCTTCAGTTTTCATGGGAAAATCCCTCTGTGTGATTATATATCTATTTTAGTGTTTTTACTTGCCAGTATTTTGCTTTTGTAGCTGCTCTGACTCTTAGCTTAGAAACTGTGATGCTGCTTGTTGATGGACAAAGAAATGTTATTGGAAATTGCAGTGATGCAACATTTGGAAACAGTAACTAAAAGCCCAACTTCCCTCATTGTCTATGGCCACAGCAAAGATTGGGGTCATCAAAGCAGCAGTTGTGACTCCTCAGCCTGTTGCTGGCTGCATGTCAGCTCCAGCCAAGGGGTGATCATTCATCTATCAGCTGGCAAGGGCAGTCCAGATCACCCTGGGAAAGCTGGCATGAAAATGGCATTTCTGCAGTGGCCCAAGACACTTGTAGGTCCCTGTTTTGCTGGTAGCTCCCTGGTGCAGCCCCAGAAGCTGATGCAAGGGGAGGAACTGGGGAGCATGAGGAAGGGTAATCACTCCCAGGGCATCTGAAATGTCTGTGTGGTGATTTAAAAGTGTTTCCTAAGGGTGTCCTTGAGAGTGTAGCCCAGGCAGAGAAGATAATGGGGACAAGCACCACATACTGCAGCTTCACAAATGCTTTATTTTCCAGAAGGGTATTAAAGTGTTGTATTGGGTTACCCAGATTAGCTGTGAAATCTCCTTCCACGGGGATTGTAAAGAAGTGGGTGGTCAAAGCCTCTTTTGACTTGGTCTAGTGGTGGTGACAGTCCATGTTGGAGCAGGAGTTGGGCTTAGACACACCAGAGGTTCCTGCCAGCCAATAGTGGTATGACTGTATGGAGAAGCTTTAAAAGTTACAGAGCAGGGGTGAATCAAATATGTTTTCTTCTGCCTGGAGATGCTTTGCTTTTTGGTAACACATTTTGGATTCAGAAGAAAGGATATGAGGAATCTGCAAAGGGAAACTCAGAGTATGAGCTTCATTGAATGAAGAAAGGGAGGATATAGGAAACACTCTTAAAGGGATATGTGACATGTGCTTAGTTTTTTCCAGCTGGAATTCACCTACTCATAAATCTGTTAAAATGGACACTTATTTTTTACAATCTGGCATGTTTTTAACCCCACGTGAATAATTGAGATGAATGCCTCCATTTTTTTCCCACAGGAAAAAGATTAATTTTAGATAATCATGCAATTATCTTCATGTAAAAAGTTGAATAAAACTCTTTCCATGGGATTAGATGCCCAAATTTAACAGTAAGAAATACCGGAGCTCCAGATTCCTGCAGTTCATTGCAGTGGAAAATCTTAGGCTGACAAAGACAACAATTGAAATTTTCTATACAAGAGTACAAATAAATCTACTGGATGAGATGCAAGCAAGCCTGGGCAGTAGTTAGAGAAGAGAGATTCGCAGATTCTATCAACATTTTTTCCAGTGTCTCAGGGTCTGGTTGCAGCTCTGGGACAAGTGTGACTACATTTTATGGGTTACAAATTGTTGAAAAGAAAGTGACTAGAATTTCAGGGGACTTGGAAAAATTTCTCTCTGATGGGAGACTGAAGAGGTTGAGGTAGCTTGCATAAGAAGGAGATGAATAAAGAGGGATATGGTAAAAGGTCATAATAGGACCAGCAGTTTGGAGAAGGATGTTCAGGAGAGATAAGAGCCACTGTTCTCTTGTTCTTGTAACACAGGAAAGAATTTCACTGAAATTTTGACTTGTTTTCAGATTTTAATTTCACACACACACAAAAAATATCTGGTCACATGTTCTGACAGTGCACTCACTGGCACTGGATGCTCCTAAGTCTAGAAATCAGAAAAATTCAAAGGTCATTTTGAGATGCCTTGAGGAGCCAGATGCTTCTGACAGACAGTGAAATTTCTTGAAGCTTTAAAATAATGTCTTGTAATTAATAAAGAGACTTATACTCAGCAAATGATCCATCCTGGCTCTGTGTAACAGATTGTGAATCTTCTTTTTAAGCATTTAGTATTTGCCAAATCCCTTATAAAAAGAAAATTTCTGGTTTTTTATGTGTTACTGTATGCTCCTGGCTTGATTGTATTCTTTGGAAAATCAGTGGGATTTTTGCTTTAATTGAAAAAATTGATTAATTGGATTCTAGTTCACTTAATAACTTTCAAATGCAACAGCTCGAATATTGTCTCCTGCTTTGTTTTGAAGTCTTTTATAGATTATATAAATATAGATTGCATTCACTGAGCAGATGTGTTTATACTGTAGTTCTCTCTGTTATGCATACCCATTTGCAGATTCGTACTGGAATGAATTTACATGTGGCCACAAATAATGTGTTGCTTTTATGTCTCCACTTCTCACTTCCACACCCCCTCATATTTCACTTTGTGTTTCAAGTTGTGCAATTGACTTATTGAAATAGGATTTGAGTTCCATAAGCTGTTGGTAGCTATGGTTGCTGGCAGCACAAGGGTTGGTTGGCTGTGGGTGAGTTATAAGAATACTTTCTTGTATATAACAGGTCACCTTGCTTCATCTGCAATTAAAAGAAAAGGTAAAACAGTATTAGAGTTGCCTTGACAGTGAAAACCCGTTCCCCATTGGACAGGGTGGTGATATGTGATTAAGTCAAAGCCTGCCTAGTGATGATTAATCATATACTAGCATATACACAACATACAGCCCTCCAAGATGTACAAAAATGTGGTTTATGTCATAAAAGATATTAATAATTTCTAGCTCTGATTACCCTGTTCCATGCCTCCAATTTGGCTGCAGTGAAGTGGTGATGCTCTTAGTAGTGGCAATTGGCTGTATAAGAGAATGAATGGATTGGGACTGGAGCCACACAGAGTTTCACTCTCATCTCTCTCCTTCCCTTTCCCTTTGCAGACTTGCAAAAACCTGCTCAACAGTAGCTCAGCTCAGCAGCTGAAATTTCCACAGCCAACTACTCTTGACAGGGATAGAGATAGGGGAGCAGAGCTGAGGTTGATGGCTTTATAATCCAGTTGAGCTGAAACATATTACTGCCAGTTCAGTTATTTAGAAGAAAACCCTCAGTTTGACTCAGAAGACGAAGAACTATTGTGTGAAAAGGATGAAATTTCAGTACCTGAGAAGACAGTATGTGTACGTAACGCACCAAGTTCTGTCTGATAAATGAATTATCATCAGGGAGTCTTCAGCTGAGCTCCACATCAAAGCTATACTTCGGTGTGTTCCACAGACTGACAGTTGCCCCACTTTTCAGTAATAGGAAGAAGACAGAAAGATTCTTGGGTTGTTTCTGGAAAAAATAAGTTGTTCATGTAACCAGTCATTTGGCGACCAAAATGGAATTGGTGGGACTATGCAAAAAGGTAAAGGTTTGTCCTGGTATGCTGTGGTCCAGCCTTGCACTGTAACATCAGGTTTGCTTCTGTTTGCCCTCCAGAAACATTCAATCGGAGTGTCACCAGTCCAACTCATCCGCAGTGGATGCAACAGATAGAACTACCTGGCTGATAACAGGGGATGGAAACCTCTGAAACAGATACAGAACAGGGCCCAGATTTTCATCTTATTTTTTCATCCTCATGCTTCTTTCCCAGCACCAGTGTGACAAGAGAAGGACCAGGTTTCTGTTTCACTGGTAGTGAATTGTTGTTCAACAGGTCTTGACTCCCACAAAGGAAAGGGGAAGAAAAAATATCCCTTTTGTATTTGATGCTAGATGCTTTTGATCACATATATTATACTTTCTTGAAATGCCTTTTGCATATATATCTGCATGAGTATTTATGTATATAACTATCTTTCTGTCTTTTCTTTTGCCTATCTAACTGCAAGCCTGTGTATGCTTACAGACTGACAATCATCTCTGCCTAATGCTCAGGCATTATGACTGTTGCATCCCAGTAATAAGGCCACTGTCAATTTCATTAAAGCATACTGTAGGAGAGCTCTGAAATCCAGCATTCCCTGAAGAATTTCTTGAACGCACAATGTATCTGGAATGTTCAAATGGTCATTAGAGATATGCAGACTAATAAAACAGGCAGGACATTCATATCATGTTTATAATTATACATATTCATCCCATGAAAAAAAACTGCACAATTGTCATTGGAGACAGAGATTTATAAGCTGGAAACAGCTATGCTGCTGAAACACCTGGTTGCAGGCTATCTAAATATTAGCGAAGATACCCCAAACTCAACTGTGTATTTATATATGTTTTGTTGCCACCTGAGGCAACTGTCAAGAGGGTTGACTTTGAAGAAGTAGATGTGAGTTAGGAACTGCAGAGTTTGAAGCCTTTCTATTTATTTTGCTTGCTCATTAGCATTTAAAAATGTGTACTGAAAGAATCCATTAGACATACAAAAGCTGTGTACTGTGGGAAGCTACTTCCGGTGCCACAAGTTAATTTTTAAAGCAAAGGAGGAGCCACCTGCTTTGTCAGGGTAGGCTGGTTTTGAGCATGTTATCATGTAAGGAAACTCCTCACTTGCAAATACTTCAAGGTCTTGCTGTATCACAGAAATACACTTCTTTTCACAACGACCAGCTCAGGGATTGCCTCTTTGCTTACAGTGGATCAACTCAGGGGCATGCCCTGTGAAATTAATGCAGCCATGCTAGACTAAAAAGGCATAGGAGGAGAACCCAAGCTCCTGGTGCTCCTCAGCTTTTTGGATAGCAACATGAAAGGCCTGCAGCCCTCATGAGCAATGCCTGCACCTGCCCATGCTCCAGCTTGGTATGATGCCTCAGCAGCAAGGCATGGAGTGTCCTGAGCTAGACTAGGGGTGGATCAGCCTTGCAGGATTTGGTGTAGAAACAGCTTTATCCTCAGTTGTATAGGAGGGGTTAGCATAAAGTACAGTACAGAAACATGGTGTTCCTGGCTGTAAGTTCACATGCACTTACCTATGCTCTTTCAAAGGGATGGCATGAGAAGAAGTGAAAAGGAAAATTCTCAGATTGATTTTAAACACAGCTTTGGTTAAACTTCTATTGTCATGAAAATGTGCTTCATGCTAATTGCACAGTCTATGCATTATGATTTGGCAAGTGCCCTCCTGTCCTTTTTTGTCCTTTGGGAAGCAGAGGATTAGGTTCTTCCCATCTCTGCCACTTTCCCTACTGTCCAAAAATCTATGTCACTACTACAGGTACCCAGGGGATTATCATTCCATTTCATGAAAGACCTCTGTTTTTACATATTTCCTTTTACTGTGAGTCAAAAAACCACACTGAAGTTTTTCTGTATGGGTCAATGCTAGAAAAAATATTATAGGATCACACAATGGTTTGGGTGAAGAGACCATAAAGCTCATCCAGTTCCAAACCGCTGCCACGGGCAGGGACACCTTCCACTAGACCAGGCTGCTCAAAGCCCTGTCCAACCTGGCCTTGAGCACTGCAAGCGATGAGGCAGCCACAGCTTCTCTGGGCAACCTGTGCCAGGTCCTCACCACCCTCACAAGGAAGAACTTCTGCCTAAGAGCTCATCTCGATCTCCCCTCTGTCAGGTTAAAACCATTCCCCCTTGTCCTGTCCTACCTGCCCTTGTCAAAAGTCCTCCAGATTTCTTGTTGACCCCATTTAGGTATTGGAAGACTCTTATAAGGTCTTATATCTTGGACAGTTTGAAGCAATCCATTTTTCCTAGCTGATTTTCTTTCAGGTAATTGCACCCTGATAATATCAAGTGGGATACTTTAGTGTGGTCAGAAACTGTGTGTGTGTGTGTGTGTGTGTGTGTGTGTGTGTGTGTCCTTCCACTCCAGGTCCACCTGTCTCAGCCTGAGTTTATGAGGAGTTGGGAGTCCAGTTCTGCCTAGGTTCCTTGTGCAATGCTATATGGCCAGAGAGAACAAAAACCCACGATGAATTCCAGTGTTGTGCACTGGCGTAATTATAGACTTCTCTCTACTGGAAAAAAAGTTAAAAAAAAGCAAGTTGAAAGAAAAAGAAGAAAAGAGTCCACCTTCCTTTTTATTTCCGCTTTCATGCCAGAGAGCTTTTTCTGACAGGTTGGTTAGCTGTGGGAGTGGTGAGGGATGAGATGCACACCTGAGTATCATTCTAAGTGTTGCCAGACTGGATGCTGAAAGACTGCATGAACTGTGGTCTTACATACTTCAGATTTAATCAAAATACTCTTCTGACATTCATTTACTTTCCATGCTGTTCCCCACTAAGATGTCCCACTTGTGGCTACTGCATAGAGAGCTGAAAATAGCTGAAGCAGGATGGAAAATAGCTCTTAACCCTATTATTTTCAATAAAAATAATAGTTACCTTGTGATTTCTATTTTCAGTTAGGCCCTTTAAGGATCTTGAATGTTTGATGAATACCATCAAAAAATATCTATTGGTAAGCTTCTGCCAAAATCAATACTGTAATATTAAATGAGATACTCAAATACCTCTTGAGGTGGTAGGCTGAATTATTTGTTAACTACTTTTTTTCTGCCATGTGTGTGCAATATCAGCTTGTGACTAATTTGCCACTCTCTTTACCAGATTTCAAGATCCTTCAGTGTTGAAATGAAGACCCAAATCTTATATGTAACCTGGTTTATTTGTTGTTTCTTTTTTTCCACTCTGTTTTTTTTTTTTTAAAAAAACAAACCCTCTCCCCCCTCCCACAAACCAGCTTTTGATTCTCTATGTGCATTTATCACGTTATTAGGGGGAAGAATCAAACCCCAAACCAAAAGGCTGCTGAATTGCTAGATTATTTTTTCCTACTTGAATAAGTAAAGTTGTCATCCAGCACAGGCATAGAAGAAAGCTTAGCATTCATTAGCCGCAAATGCTTCAAATTAATCACAATGCTTAAATGATTTGCATATTTAAAAGAGGATAACTGTGGTCCAGAAGAGTAATTCTGATCTGGGAATTAACACCATAAAGAAGGACATTGACAGCTGTAGGTGACTGTGGCTATATAGAGAAGTGATAAAGAGCACAAGCTTCTCAGGTATGTACTCCTGCCTCTGTTAAAATCAATACATATTTCAGGATTACACCTGTGTTATTTAAATGATGTTATAAAATTTATTGAATAGAAAACATAGAGAAGAAAATCAGACAAATACCTCTGACGAAGAAAGAAAGGTATACTCAGGGAAATTTAAGAAGCACGTATTTGGCAGCATGGGTAAAAGAGCTGGCAGCCTTTCAAGTGTTTGCAGGATGTGTTCGTTTTCTCAAATTTCCAATTTACTCTAATAGGCATATAATGTTCAGACAGGAACAACTAATTCCATGTGAAATTAATGAAAATGCTGGAAGTGGTACAGTGAGCCTGTATACATATAAGAGTACGAAGACCAGGTTTCTATTTAAGTTTGTAGTAAAGCCAGCATCCACACAGAGTAGGTATTTTTCTATTTAAGCACAGATGTCTGAATGTCTGAAGTTTAGCCATCTTAAAAGGAAGGTAAGAACCTCATCTTCTTATTTAGATGCCTTGATAGTCATTGGAGACAGTGGCCAAGTCACCTCTTGGAAGACAGATAAGAGGAATTGCTTTTGGGGCAACAGCACACCTTTTTACATCAATTAATGAGAGTTCAATTTAGCAAACAAACTGACTTCTATACGGCTTTAATAGCATGAGGTGAATAATACGTGGGATGTCAGTTTTGCTTTTGATTTAGCTTCTTTCTCACCTTTCATCACTTGCCTTTCTTGTTGTTGACCATTTGAATTAATTCCATTACAGCTGCTACCATCTTGTCCATGTTGTTTGCTTAAAGTGTAGTTTGTTCATGCAAAATGAAATGATAGTAATAACAAGAGCAATGCAAGGACTAATTCTATGTAAGAGAAAGAGGAGCTGCAAGTTGAGCACATGAAGGTCGTGGACAGGAGAATTACCAAGCCAAGTGCTGGAGATGCTGCTGCATTGTTCTATGTCATTCTGTTATTACTTTTGCTCTAGATTTTTTTCAAAATAAAAAGATCACTGATGAAAGCGTTATCAGAAATATAATCTCATGCAAATGTAGAAAGAGTCACAGAGAAATTCTAATTCCTGGGCATAGTTCTTGTGGAGGATTTCAGTAACACAAGGACTGGAAGGGTGAAACATGGTTCATGTGTGTTGCTGTTTAAGTCTAGTGTTGATAACTGCTGAGGCTAAAAGGATAAGTGTATGCAATGTGCTGCACTTGTCCATGATGAAATTTGACCATCCATAGCTCAAAGCATGTGCCACTATTAGGATTTTGAGGTTGTGTCTTTGTAACAACAAAGCAAAATCTTCTGCGTGGTTTTTGGGGTTGTTTATGCTTTGAAGCATCCTAACAAACAAATCTTGGCTGTGTGATAAAGGTATCAGACCATGGCTGACCAAACAGCAACCACAATGGTACTAAGAAGTGGTAGCTGACTTTACTAACTCAGATGGATTTACTAGTTACCAGCTAATTCCACTTTAATGTATTGTAGTAATTATTATTATTTTTTTCCTCTGGTGGTATCATTTCTCTGATAAGCATTTCTTTCTCTGCCTTATCATTAAGTTGGCATAAATGGCATCAATTTTTACCATCTGGTTCACTGTTGAAAGACCTTGCCTGCTACTGTTCAGTAATTGCTGTTCCATCTACCTTGACAGTGACTGATGGGAAAGTTTTCAGTGTGAATTCAAACAACTGTTCCAGATTTACTAGTCCTAAGCTTCAGATTTTGCCTGACTGTGGAAAAGATAGCAAGCACTTCTGGGTCTGTCTAGACATGGTTCTCTCAAGTTCATGTCTGATCATATGAGTTTCTCACTCTGGTAATATTAATAAATGGGACCAAGCCAAGTAAAAGACAGTTCCATTAAATTCACTGAGTTCATAGGGTCATTATAAAGCCAACATGCTGTACTATTTTGACATCTGACCAGTGAAATTGTTGTTTCCTGATCCCAGCTTTGGCTTTCAGCTGCAAAAAATACAGGACAGATTCTATGCTTTAGTAGGGTCACGGTTATCAAGGAGATGTGATTAATAGCTGGTTAGTTTGCTTTTTTGACACTTTCATTCTGTTGATTACAAAGCACTCATAGCTATGATTTTTCAGTGATTTGGTGAACTCTGTGATAGATGAGAAGAAAGGAAAGACCATTCTGATCTGAGCTCTTCCTGGAAAAATACAGGCATGGGTGCATTTTAGACTGCTTGTTTACTCTGGGCTTGTTTGATGTGGATGCTACTGATATTGCTATTGTAGAGGGCAAAGGAGCTAATGACTGCTTGAAGAGGTAACAGCTGTAAATGCACGCAAGATGTTCTTAGCTATTTAATGATTTCCCACCAGGCAAAGATGCTGGAGGATTGAAAACACTGACTTTAAAAATGCATCAAAGTAATTTGTTAGTCTTTGAAGTGAGAAGTTATTTATAATGAAAGGTGCTCTCTGATGGAGTGAAAGGCTTGCAGCTTGTGTAAGTGATCCAAGTCAGAATAAGGTTTGTAAAAGGATATCGGAGTGTTATAACTATAATTTGTAACTGCTTTATTCCCTGAAACATGGCATAGAATGCCATTACTTTGATTCTTGTTTAGATTTGCTTCTTTCCCAAGCATTGCCTCCTAAGCAGCAATACAAGCCATATTAATTTGGCAGTGACGTGAAAAATAACATCTTAAGCAAAGATGACACTATCAATCCCAAATCATTGGTAAACATAGATTATAACCCCCTAGGCAGAACATTAGTGAGTCAATTGAAAACAGTTACTTAAAACCTCTGTGCATATGACTACATGGGATATATCACTAATGGGCTGTCACTGTAAGAGGCTCTTTTAAGGCTCCCAGTAACTTGTTAAGGTAGAATTTGACACTGATGTGCCAAGTTCTGCTGGCTGTAGAAAACTGCTTATTGTCTTCTAAACCCTATTATATGTCACACTTTCCCACTTTTACTGCACTCCCCTTTAAGTTTTAGTATCAGACAATGTTTTGATCATTATTGTGTTATGGCAGCCGTTCCCATAGACTGATGACAGGGCTACTCTCAACAAGGTCAGGAAACCCTGCTTCTGAGAGCTCTTTACCTGAACTACCTCAATTCATCATAAGTGACTGGATGTTTCATGCAAAACCAGGGAATAAGCAGCACAATATCCTGTGCTGGGCATTACTGGCTATTCCCATATTTATTTCCTTCCTAACCTGTGGTACTGTCATATGTGCCATGTGCCATGCTGCCTTAGCTCAAATTTCTCCTCAAATTTATCATCTTCTCCAATTTTTTGTTATTTATACTTTCTAATACTACTGTAACTGCACATTAACTTGAACAAGGCACTTACTTGGCCCAGGATATTCTAGTAATAATTGTTTACAAATGGTATGCATGTATTGTTGTCTTCCTGGCTTGGTGCTTAAAAAATTGATTCAGCAGTGTTTGTGTGCCTAATTCACCTGAAATTGGTAATTTTAGCTTATCATTTGAGCTTGCTTTCAGTCATTTGGATTGTTATTTCCTGTGTTTGTTTGCTGTTATTTTTTCATCAAAGGAGATTATAAATGGGGAGAACTTTTGCTTCTAATTAGAAATATTCCCTCTTAAGTAATTGCTTGGATTGAAGTATATTTGTTATTGTTTCTAATTGCTGATTCTCTTGATGCAGGTCAGCACCTTTTTGGTTCAAATATCACAAGAATGAGTCACAAGAACAACAGAAGATAAGCCCATTGTAATAGTGCTTGGAAAGAACAGCTGACATAATTACTCTGCTCTATCGCTTTTTTCCCCCAGCTGAAATAAGATTAAAAAATACTGGCTTGTCACAAGAAAAGTTGAGTAACAGGTTCATTTGGATGTCAAGATGAGCAATTTATAAGCCTCCTGATTTGAACCCTGAGCTACTGTCTAAGCTACTGTCTAATCTGCTGATCTTTCTAGTTCCACAAGTGGCATTCAATAAAATTTTGTTTCAGGAAGTACCTGGAGATTTACTTTTATGCCCTGTGAATGAATCCTTAGTATTCTTTTTTCTTGTAAATGTAAGAGGAGTAAAAAATAAAGGAGAGATTTCTTTCATATAACAGTGGGAAAATGATAAATTAAAAAGAGAAATGCAAACGTAAAATATAAAACGTAAATGTTAAAAAATAAGCAATGAACTTCAGGAAATGCTAGCATATATTGCTTAAAGATGCCAGTCTCTTGTGGAGTTGAGATTAAATAGTTATTAAAAAAAATGAAAGAGACCATCATACATCTGAGAGAAAAATTATGTGTATGAGTATGAAAGTGTATTAAGGAGACAAAGCACCAATTCTGCAAGCATGTGTGTTCAAAATAGGTCACAGAGAAAATAGGCTGAAGAAAGCTGCACAGGAAAGCAGTGATTTATAGTGCCATCAAGAGATTTCAGCTTGGCTTGAACAAAGATGGAAATAAAGTTTAATGGGATTAAGCATTATTAAGAGATTGGAGTTCAAATAAGGTAATATCTCTGCATCTTAATTCTCCAGAGCAGGATTGAAACTACATCTCATGCAGAATAAGTCTTTAAAGAAATTCTAAAAGCTGCTGAAGGACAAGAGTTTAAGCCTGGTCAGCAAAAAGGGAGGTTAAAGAAGACAGCGAGATGGTCAAAGGTGTAAGTGCATCAAGGACAAGCCCAGTGAAAGACTTGGTTCTGCAACCTGTTGTCCCCCCAGTGGAGTACCTATGTGGACATCCCAGTGCGAGTCAGAGCTCTGTCACTGGCTGTCAGCTGTTGCCCATGAGGTTTTGCTATTAAGGCTGAATCTGCAGAGCAGACTGATTGGGTCCAAAAGGCCAGATAGTGTGCTGGCCTGTGCCCCTATAGAGCAACACGTCAGTGATGGAGCAATGAGAAACCACAGCTCCCTTCAGTTCTTGCTGCGTATTTGACCTTAACCACAGGTAGCTCTCTGCAGCTCATACAGTGGGGCTATGCACTGGTGCAGGCAGAATTTCGCATCCATGGAGATGCGCCATGCACATAGAGGAATGACGGCATGCAAATGAATGCATCTTTGCAGACTGAGAAATGCATGCCAAGACCAGGACAAGTTTCCAGACAAGATGGACTGAAGTGGCTGCTTCTCAGGACGGTGTAGATGCTGTGCGTTGCACACTGGGAAGGCACTTGTCACCCCCAGTAATGCTGGCAGGTGGGATGTGGGGACAGGACAGAAAGAGAGATGGTGAAATGAAGGAATGTGCCGCTGTTTGCACTGTTTCCCACGAGTTCAACAGCAATGCTGGAGGCAGCTCAGAGCAGTCCATCAGGCTGCAGAGCTTGCATACTGTTAGCAGATGGCTTGCCCAGCAGTTGCCCACCTTGCAACACTGGTCACCAGAGCCCTGCCACTTCTCCAAGAGCATGAAAAGGCAGGGAATAAAGCAAATATCTCACCATCATTTTGACCTGCCATCCAAGGTAAGATGCTTTTTGTGGCACAGCAACAAAGACTATGGCTAACATGGGATGTTAATAGCAAGTGCATATCCAGTCTCATAAACGTGGAGAAGTTATGGGGCCAAATTAGCAGCTATTGCTGCCTGCAGGCTGGGGCTCTGCCTCTGCTTTGCTGCCACTGGTACACCCTGAGTGAGGGGCAGCAGCAGTTTTGTGAGCTATTAGGGATGCCTTGGAGATGGACGTGTAGGGTAACTTCTCACTTTGGGCTGAAGGGTGATGGAGGGATGCTCAGAGGAGTAGGATATGGTCTAGGGCTCTGAAGATGGGTTGTGGGAAGCTAGGACTGTGGTCATGGGGCAATGATTTAGAAAATTTTTGTGGGAGGTGGGAAAATGCTTGGCTTTTAGCCCTGCACTATTTTCTTTTTTCCTAAATGGGGCTTTTAGCCTCAGGAATGTTGCCCACTTCTGCTGCAGTCTGTGTGAATGCAGAGTGCCATAGATGTCTTTATACGGATGTGTCTGCCCCATTCTTGGCAGTGCTCGAGGCCAGGTTGGACAGGGCTTGGAGCAACCTGGTCTAGTGGAATCTGTCTCTGCCTGTGTCAGGGGCTTGGAACTGGATGAGCTTCAAGGTCCTTTCCAACCCAAACCATTCTGTGATTCAATGATTCTATGATATGTACAAGGGACAGAGAAGAAAAGGGTAGCATGAGTGTCCACTTCCAGGGCAAATATCTTCTGTTTTTCATGGGTGTTTTGAAAAGTTTTGGTTTCTGCCAAATGCAGAATAAAACACATTTCCAAAATCTGCTTCCTATTATGTTTGTTATCACCATTATATTTTCAGGTAGCTCCAGCAACATGAAGCCCTAGAGAAAAGGGAACTCAATATTTCTTTTAGTAGAGCAAGGAGAAAGAAGAACCTCATGAGTGGGGCACTCGTCTATATTTTTAGCTTGGATTTTAGCTTTGCAATACCTTGAAGTAAACAAGTTAAAACACAGGGCCATTTTGAGGTGCAGGAATATTGCACTTTTGCTTTTAGGGTGAGTGGTCACCCTGATCAAAGCAATTTTGTGTGCGTGAATTGAGATGAGAGGGGAATGGATCCTGCCAGCAGTGTCCTTCCATGGGCAAGGGGCTTCTCTGGGGTCCCTCCTGCTGCCATACTCTGAGGATGGGCTAATGTGCTGGCAGCTTGGAGGTGACACACAGGATAAAGCTGTCTGGAGGAACTTTGAAACTGAGGACTGAAAAATTGCCAGAAAGCGTTATCTCATTAGTCTCTGTGAGGGCAGGAAAAGGATGAGGACTAGGATTATTACAAATATGCTTTGGGGTATGGGAGTCTTGTTTAATAGATGTTGCTGATTTATTCGTTGTTGACTTTTGCATATTCTTATGCCTTCCTTTCTCACTCAAGTTCTCTTAAATTCAGATTTTGGAAATGGGGAAGATGGTTTCATACTCATGAAATGGGTTTACTTTTGCTTGGCAGGCTTCTGAGCAAGGATATTGACTTTCTGCTGCTCTTGATGAAGATGTAAACAGTACTTCTCAAGTCTGGCTTTTTTATTAACAGCAGTACCCAGAAAAAGAGTCATTCTTGAATCCTGCTTTTTCAGATGTAAGGTAGAAGTATATTTGTGTCTTTTTAAATTAAAAGGTTAGCTGGTGTTGGTTGCTTCAACCAAGACAGCCAGTCCTGTTTACCTCCAAATCCTAACTTGCTAATGGAGTAGAAACAGATAATTCTTTTATCAGAGAACCAAGCCCGTGTTCTTTAGCTCAGGACTTTGGCTCCCTCTCAAGGCCGCACGCAATCATTTGTTTTGCTTTCTGATGGCTTTTTCTTTGGTCTTAGGCTCCCCATGTTCTTACTTTCCCCACCCTACTGGGAGAACTTCATGTAGGCATAGTGCAGGCCTCTACAGAAGTCCCTGCCTTTTCTACCAGTACTCTGGACTACTGTGCAGTGGACAACTAATTTTGCAAGTATCATTAAACCATCAAATACTTCACCCCTTCTTATAAGAAAGTTCATATCTAATTGTTGTAACAGTTAAAATACATGTACAATATGCCCTAAGCTTCTTGATTTCACTTCTATGGGCACACTGGTACAGAGGGGCAGTGGTAATATAATCCTACTCCAATCTGAAGACGACTTTTCAGCTGGGTGTTTGAAGTAAGAAATGAGAGATCTATGAAATCATTGATTTCATGGAGAAGAAACAGGGGGCAGGAGGGATCTTACCTCAATTTCTGTGAACTGCTTGGTGCACATCTCAAATGGAGAAGGTTGCACTGTGCCCATGCACTATTATACTCACTTCTGGAAGGTGCACAGCCTGGAAGAAGTATGTGACCTCAAAAATTACCCAAATCCTGCAAAAATGCGGTCTTTGGTGCAGTGGATGCAGTTTCCAGCTTCGGGTGTCCCCAAAGAATGGGATTCTGGAAACAAGAAGGATTCGATAATGGAAGGAGGAATCTATTCATAAATCCCTAAGCATGTGTTGTTGGCACTGCTGGTATGGGAAACGGGGCCAGAAGGCTTCTCCTGTGCAGCAGCTCCCATGCCCTATGCCTCATTCCCTGATGGCAATTACAGCCATGTCTCTGCTGCTGTAGAAGGAATTTGCTTTCAGCCTTCTCATCTCCAAGCCTTGCTGCCTCTAGCATCTCTTCATTAGCAGCTTGCTGACCTGTGTTATATTCTTCTTCCTTTGATATGTAGATTATGGGGACATCTCATGTTTGGATAGGGGAAGGAGCTAATCAGGTTTATCAATTGGCAAGGAATTAGGGGAGACATTGTTATAATCAAGCTCAGCAGTAAACAGCAAATGGAATGTAACAAACCTGTAAAAGAGCGTTCAGGCCACTAAGCCACTCAAGGGGAAGGGTCTTCTGCATGGTTTTCAATTTATCTGTCAAATGCTGGTTAGTATACGCTACAAGGCAAATTATCTGCTTATGGACAACAGTGTACCACCACTGCCAGCATGAATTTTGTGACTTCTCTGAGGAGCACTGAACCTACGTGTTTTTCCTCTTCCCATTATTTTTTGCTAGTGCTGGCTTTATGTTTGGTGACTATTCTTTGGGAAACATATCAAACAACATATAAACTGAAATCACCAGTGCAGTTTCTCTCTAACAAGCAGTGACAATTTCATTTAGTTATTTTACATCTAGCTAGAGCTGCTAGGACCCTCTCCAAAGAGTCTTGCACTGGGAAAATTATGATGTCATTGTAGATGTCTTGCTTATTTCTCCAGAATAAATGAAAATCATCATGAATCCCCAGAGGAAAACTTGGCTGTGTTGGAGTTATGGAGCTATTAAAGCAGCTGAGCCCAAGGTTTGCATTTAACTCAGGGGTTATTTGGAGGTCACCATGATACACTCCTATATGGAGTCCTAAATAAGGTTTTAAGTGCCTCACTTGAATAATTTTGTTCTTAATGAGGTTGGTTTGGCTGCTCTTCTCTAAAATACTGTAGAAATATGTTACTGAATTGCTGCAATTTTTTTAAAATTCTAAAGCTACATGAAGAATAATTTCACAAATTCTTCAGGTGTCTGTTCTACAGCATGGTTTAAATGAAAGATGTGACACGAAATCACAACAATTAGCAGTACGCTAAAGTAAGCTGTCTCATCTTTCAATGAACTAGCTGTCATTTCTTCCTTAAGATGATTTACCCTTCTAGGTTCAGCAATTGTGCATTTGAAGCGCAGCAGGAAAGGGCCTATATCAAAAGGAACATAATTTCCAAAATGCTCTTTGTAATGATTGTAATAATGGTCTATTGCTGCAATTTTCAGGCTTTCTAACGAAGAGAATGATGAGCTTACATGCATGATTGTTTACAGCAGAGAGTCAAACAAAGGCAGAGATGTAACAGGAGTGTAGCATTTGCCATTGCTTACAGTATTATGGCTCTGGAGACCTGTGTCTTGCCTATGGCAACCTCATCCGTGTTTCAAAACCAAGGTCTACTGGAAGAGTTGCACAATATTGTGTACGAAGGAATTATTTCCAGACGATGCCATTTGAAGGATGATTTGGTTTTCTATGATGAAAAGGATATCAGAAATTATCAAATACCTTAAAAATTAGATCACTTATTTTTCATTTTTACACTCATTTTTACACAGTCCTACCACAATGTACAAGCAAACTGACTTTTCAAGTTTTCATCAGGTGTGCTGTAATTTCATGAAATACCTTCTTCTGTCTTTTAATAGCTTGAGAAATTGTGCTGTGTCATTTATGGTTTTAATATCTATAGTATCCTCTGTTCCACGTTTGTGGCCTTTCCAAATGTGTACATCAAACTTTAGGCTTCCGTTCCTATGTTGTTTGTTATTACTTTATCTATAAAGTCCCATTCTAGGAAAATTCCACTTAATTTTATTGAAAGGATTGTATCTATGGTGACTCTGTAGATTTTTTTTCTCATATTATAATAAATATTTTTTTTTATGCATTCTTTGGGGCTCATTTAATTTTCCATACTTTCCTTACTTTACTTTTTTCCTTACTTTTCCATTACTTACTTTCCTTACTGGTAAAAAACATTATTTGTGTTTATGTTGATACTCACTGTTTCATTTTCTTAACTCAAAACATTAACACCCCATTTTCATTTCTGTCTGCTCTGTCCCATTTGTTTTGATGAAGGACTGTGGCTCCTAGCAGTGTGGCATCTGCAGAAGGGAGGTGATTGTGAATTTCTTTTGCCAGCAGGGACATTACTCTTCATGGTGCTTTTGTTTTCTCCATCACTTTTTAGCCTGACTTGGTTTTTCTTTCACGATTTCCATCTGTTTTCTTTCTGATCTGAACAGTCACTGAAGATGTACTCTATTTGAAATTATCAAGAGTCTTTCTCATTTCATGGCTAGACCAAAATTTCACATTACATTTTTACAGGTCAGCTAATGCTAGTTCTGAAGACAAGATCATATTGTGAAAATGTGTGATCAATTAGTGGGCAAAATCTCAGTGCTTTACATTGCTTTCTGTTCTTCCTGCTAATATGCTGAAAACTGGAGTTTTAATTTTCTTTTTGACTATACATGCAACTAAAATACCTGTTTCAGCTCTGAGCTGCTGTAAACTCCAGGCTTGCTTTTCAAGTAATGAACCATAACTTCTTTCAACTGCTCTTGAGCTGTCAATGCAGAAGGAACAGAATTATTTCAGAGAATGCAGGGCTTTCAACTTCTTGGCTTTTGGGCCAGCTGTGTTCTGGGTTTTTCAGACACCAAAGTGGATGTTACACGGAGATTCAGTAAATCATACAATCATAGAATAGTTAGGGTTGAAAAGGACCTTAAGATGATTTAGTTCCAGCTGCACTGCCATGGGCAGGGACACCTCACATTAGACCAGATTGCTTTGTCTGTCCCTATAAGGGGAAATGCCAGAAAACAAAAATGTCTGGGCTCATAAATCTAGAAACATTCATAAGCATTAAACTTACCTTAAGAAAAAGCATAAAAGCAAAAAAAGGAAAAAAGAAGGTGAGAACTTGCATGATGATGGGTTATGTTTATATCTCTCAGTATTTTGCCTAGTATGATTAGCATGTAGGGTTTGATTGAAACCGTGCTTACTATTTTACTTGGTTGGAATCCAGTTTGCAGATGGTTGCTCACTGCCAAGGTTAACAATTTGTAAGGTAGAGAAGGGGACTTACAGACTCTGCTTCTCACATGATTTTTGCACTTTCTTTTTTAAAAGTGTATCATTCCTGTTCAACTTTCTATTCCTCACCCATCATTTATGAAATCTCCATCTACCCTGTTTTCCTTTTCCCCCATTGTCTCTTGCAACCTTGATTTTACTTTAAATAAAGAAACACCTCTGAAATATATAGTTCAGATTTGTCTTAGAAAACGAGTGTAGGTACACCATTGATCAGAGCAGTTAGCTGGCAGGGGTATGTGGGTGTCTGCACTGCATCCTGTGATTTCTTGGGAAATTTTGCTGAAATTACTCAGGAAATTTCACTGAATCTTAACACAAAGGGACAAAATACCACCAGCTGAACTGGTTGTCATGTTTCATGGCATAAGTCCCATCAACGTAAAATTAAGCTTCTTGTCTTTACAGCTTTTTGAGCAGAGAAATGTATGGTTAGAAGAGAGCTAAAGATGCCCCTTAGTCGGTTGTTCTGTACAGAGGCAACAACTGACACTGATCTCAAGCTTGGTGATGGGGCTTCCATAATCTCTCTATGCATGTATTGCTTCTCGGGCAATATTCTGAGAAAAAAGCACTTAATGTTTCAACCGCATTTTCTTTGCTTCAAATTGATAGTTGTCCTGTTCTGTTCCTTCTGGCACAGACAGCCTTGGTATCAAGTAGTTGTATATAGTAGGCTTTCTTAGCAGGTTTAAAATCCCATATTAACTTTTGGTTCATCTGCTACCTCAGTCCATTGCCTGATTGGAAAATTCTTTCCTCTTAGCTGCTCATTACTGTTACCATGAAGTGTCTTATTACAGAGGTGTTTATCTGATAACTGTAGAATCATAGAATCATAGAATAGTAAGGGTTGGAAAGGCCTCAAGATCATCGAGTTCCCACCCCCCTGCCATGCCCAGGGACACCTCCCACTAAACCATGCCATCCAAGGCTATGTCCAACCCCACCTTGAACGCCACCAGGGATGAAGCATTCACAACCTCCCTGGGCAACCCATTCCAGGGCCCCACCACCCTCACAGTAAAGAATTTCTTCCTCAGATCCAATCTAAACCTCCCCTGTTTAAGTTTAAACCCATTACCCCTTGTCCTCTCACCACAGTCCCTAATGAAAAGTCCCTCCCCAGCATCCCTAGAGGCCCCCTTCAGGTATTGGAAGGCTGCTAGGAGGTCTCCACGCAGCCTTCTCTTCTCCACGCTGAACAGCCCCAATTTTCTCAGCCTATCTTCATACGAGAGGTGCTCCAGTCCCCTGATCATCCTCGTGGCCCTCCTCTGCACTTGTTCTAACAGTTCCATGTCCTTTTTATGTTGAGGACACCAAAACTGCACACAATACTCCAAGTGAGGTCTCACGAGAGCAGAGTAAAGGGGCAGGAGCACCTCCCTCGACCTGCTGATCACACTCCTTGTGATGCAGCCCAGGATACGGTTGGCCTTCTGGGCTGCAAGCGCACACTGCCGGCTCATGTTCATTTTTTCAACCCACACCCCCAAGTCCTTCTCTGCAGGGCTGCTCTGAATCTCCTCCCCGCCCAATCTGTAGCTGTGCCTGGCATTGCTCTGACCCAGGTGGAGGACTTTGCATTTAGCATGGTTGAACTTCATTAGGTTGGCATCAGCCCACCTCACAAGCGTGTCAAGGTCCCTCTGGATGGCATTCCTTCCCTCCAATGTATCAACCCAACCACACAGCTTGGTGTCATCGGCAAACTTGCTGAGGGCGCACTCAATCCCACTGTCCATGTCACCCACAAAGATGTTGAACAAGACCGGTCCCAACACCGATCCCTGGGGGACACCACTCGTTACTGGTCTCTAGCTGGACACTGAGCCACTGAGCACTACTCTTTGCGTGCGGCCATCCAGCCAGTTCTTTATCCACCGAGTGGTCCACCTATCAAATTGATGTCTCTCCAACTTAGAGAGGAGGATGTCATGGGAGACAGTGTCAAAGGCTTTACACAAGTCCAGGTAGATGACATCAACTGCTCTGCCCCTGTCCATCAGTTCCGTAGCCCCTTCATAGAAGGTCACCAGATTGGTCAGGCAGGATTTCCCCTTAGTGAAGCCATGCTGGCTGTCCCCAACCACCTTGTTGGTTTTCATGTGCCTTATCATGCCTTCCAGGAGAATCTGCTCCAAGATTTTGCCAGGCACAGAGGTGAGACTGACTGGTCTGTAATTCCCTGGCTCATCCATTTTCCCCTTCTTAAAAATGGGGGTTATATTTCCCTTTTTCCAGTCATCGGGAACTTCACCTGACTGCCATGATTTTTCAAATATGATGGACAGTGGCTTAGCAACTTCATTTGCCAGCTCCTTCAGGACCCGCGGATGGATTTCATCCGGTCCCATGGACTTGTATACATTCAGGTTCCCAAGGTGGTCCCGAACAGTGGAAATGGTAGATCTTGAGTTCAAATGCATCTACTGTTAAGTAAAAGGTGCCACGTGGTTCCTGAATTTCTGTAATCCCTGCTATACCATTTGTTATAAGAAGATGGGAATTGCGGTCTTGTGAAATGTTCGAAGGTTTTAGTAGCTAATGGGTATGGTAAGAGAAACTGCAGACACGGTCTATTTTCCAACATCTTGAGAGTTTTATTACTTACCAGTTACTAAAGATTACTTTTTTTTTTTTTTTTTTTTTTATTTTTAAAATGGACTCTCTCTTAATTTATGTCTTTGCGACATCCGATGTTACCTAACATGTAGAAATTTGGATGCTGTTTTCAGCTTCTCTTCCACATCACATAGATAGGGAGTGGAAATTTGGGTAGTACTCAACTTAATGAGGATGGGTTCTGACTGAGGTTTTGATATCAGTAAATCAGTTCCCCTTGTGAACACCTTGCAAACCAAAACTCAAGCATGCAAAGTTGCCTATTAGCTCTAGAGCTCTTAATTCACTGGAAGGCTCTTGGAAAACAAGCACACAAACAAGCCTGAGCTTTCAAAGGATCCTCTTACTCATTTGTCTCAGCCTGTCCTTAGCACAGGCTAAGCAACAAGTGTGCCATGGTCTTACCAGCTGTGTGTTTAGTTGTGCTGTTGCATCTTTTGTCTTGATCATTGGGCTATTATAACAAGAAATATGCAGAACAAGCTAGGATACTCTTTTTTCTTGTTCTCTTTTTTATTTTTTTCTCCTCGGTTATAAGATGTGGGCTGTACACTGAAATAAGCCCACAGTGCCTCGCAGCCCTGCTGTCTTACTCCCTTGTCCTAGCCCCAGGGCAATCCCTCTTCCTCTCCACACACTTTATATCTCAGTTTTATGTTTCCTAGGTTTTTATATCTTCCAGTGTTGATGTTGCATTGTGTTTGTACAACACATGTGGCAGGCAGGCATAGGGGGAGTTTGACCACAAAGAGACATGAAGGCTGGAGGGGTTTGTGAAGCTGATGTAATGCTTACCTGGTGGTAGAAAATGGAGTCAGTGTCCATATTTCCAGTAGAGTTCAGGTTCTGATTTCTCCCTCACCTACCTCCATGCCACTACTGAATGCTTAGGCTACTGTTCATGATTTGTTCCTTCTTTATCTCCCTGGGATTATGTGTTTTGGGAACTTGCATTTTAAATAACTTAGATTTGGAGTCTTATTTTATTGTTCAGTGTTGCAAATATTGCTCTAAGGATGCCTGAGTAAGTATGTGGTCTGTAACCCTTGCAGTCCATAGCTAGTTATCAAGTATAACCATGGAACATCTGGCAGACCCCTGTAATATGAAGAAGAAAGTTGTATTATCATCTTCTAGTAGCGTGCCAGTCCGACAAAATATCTGAGACCTGCTTGCAGCCATTGATTTCTCCCAATGATGAACAGGGGAAGACCCAAGGCACGGGGGGTGGAACTATATGATCTTAAGATCCTTTCCAACCCTAACTATTCTATGATTCTATGATTCTATGTTGTTCTTTTACACAGATGAATACTCAATACTGCATATGATGAGAGCAATATATTATTTCTTATCTTCACTTGAGTAATCTGCATATAGTAATGTACATATAACATTTACATTAATCTACATATATTAATGTAGACACAGTATGTATATCCAGCTCCTCCAAGGAAATCTTCAAGGGATCTTTCAGAATTTGGGAGTGCGTAAAACTCGGTGTGGGTCAGCCACGCTCTCAATGTATATTATTGTAGTGGATCCTCAGGAGATTTTTTCTTAAGAAAGCTCTTTCAACCAAAGGGGAATCAGACACTGTGCATTTAGGATGACTTAAGGACGCTTCATATCACTGTAATAGCAAACCCCAAGTACATGGATCATATATTTGGAAGAAACATGCTCTAGAGTAGAATAGCATATTGATTATAAAAATAACTTTCAGTAATGCATTCACATTAGAAAACTTTATATAGTTATCTTATCATAGCTTAAACCTTGGTTTTGTTGTTCTTTTTTAGTTTTGTTCTTTTTTTGCCATTTTGGTTGTATTCAGTAACTAATGCAATGACCTGAATAAATCAGCCACTGAAATCCTTTCAGATACGATAAATGCCCCTTCTTGCCAGCAAAGTAACATGATTTAGCAGTTGTACTTATCATATATCTCTGTAAGCTGGAAATCTGGATGATAAATGTCATGCTAAACATTGGAGAGGCACCAAATTCCAAGGAGATTGTCTCCATTATGTAAAACTAAACAGAAAAAAAATATTTTGCATCAACTTTTTGTTTAAATTGACAGTTACGAAAATAGTAAAATGTGGTTGGATGGCAATCAGACTTACTCTTTAATTATGTCACCACTTCCTTTGTCACAGCCACTCCACTTATATTTCCTCTGCAGAAATCCTTGCAAAATCATAGCTGGGTGTGGGATGCCCTGTTCACGCCGAACATTTGTTTCAAAGGAGCTGGTCTGTGGCTTCTTTTCCAGACATGCACTCACACTGATCGTCACCCGTTAAAACAATGTCATTAATTTTCCCCTCTTTCCAAAAGTGATGGCTTCAAGGTTAACAGTGGCAGTTTCCTTTCTTCTACTGTCAGTGGATCTGTATCATATTTTTACATCAGTTTGGCTTGCACAGTTTCTAGCCTGGAATATACATATATATTTTATTTAATACAGAATAAATACTTATTCATGAAGAACAGAGTCCAGCAGTGAGATATCTTTACTTTAACCAATGCTGACTTTTTCTGGAAGGTTTCAACACCAGGATGCTCATTGGCTACCAAACTAATTGCTTTACACTCCAAATGATGCCCAGGGGTGAAATAACACAAATACCGAGGCAAATTTTCCAACATATGTTCTTTAAAATTACCCTCCTAGCTGGAAAAGTGACCTTTGGTGAACAAAAGTTCTTTCACCTTCAGTGTTCAAAACTAATAATGTTTGAGTATGCTTACATGGTTAATTCACTGTCTTTCTTTTCAACACAGTAATCTGTGGACTCTGCCTTTCTTGTGGCCTCAGATTTGAGGCCATTTGTTCTCCAAGTCTGTCAATGGTTTATTCAGTACAACTATGTTTGCATGGTATACCTGTGGTAACCTGAAAGGAACCGTTTAGGACAAACTCCTTCCCAGTGGGACCAGCGACCGCGTCTGTGATACGCTTGTAACTGAATTAAGGTGAAACAACACCAACCAACCAGTTTTATGAACTATTAATGCAAAATAGAAGACACGTGGCTAGATATAACACAACAATGATTACTGTAACTGGATTGACAAGTCCTGTACCACGTTTTTGCTTTGATCTAGTCAATATTGATTCGGAGAAAGCTCCAGGAACTCACCAACAAAGTCTGAAGTTGACAAACAGGTATTCTTTATTGCGGTGCCCGGAGACACTGGGGATAGCTCCTCCTAACGTGGTCCCCATGTTGCCACACAGGCCATCCCTATATAGTCACTTGGGCATACATACATGTTCGAGGCTGCACATGAATGACATCATTTTCCAGAAAGTCTCCCGCATACATACAAAATGTGATGGTGGTCTTTGAGAGTCATTTACTTCTTCCAACAATCTTCATCACCACTGGCAGTCTTTGAAGCACCAGCTTAATTAACATAACAAACATAGCAATCATCCTGTCCCTCTACTTATCAGGTAACTTAACTGCTCCCATTCTGGTCATTTACTAGTCCGGATACTCCCCAGTAGATGTTTACACCAACTTAATGGGTTCATGAACATAGCAATCATCCTGTCCCTCCACCCATCAGCCAATTTAACTGTCCCCATCCCCAGATCCTGTTTTTCTATTTTATTTTTCTTCCACTTTTTGTACTAAGGTCCTATGGACCTAAAACTACCTTCAAGCACCCCATTACAAAGCCATCAGACTTAACCTTACTTTGAACTGATTACATTTTGTGCTTTTGTGCCTCCTCCTTTCAAATTCCCCCTTTTTTTGTCCTTTTGCAAATTCTTTTGCAACATTTTATATATTCCAATTACCCTCTAAAGTCTTTTTGAAATAATTGCCTGTTTCTACTTGGTGCTTGATTTCATTTCTCTTCCAATCTTCATAGCTTATCATAGATCGTTTACAATACCAGAAGGAAAATTGTATCAAACCACAAGTAATCAATATGAAAACAATTAACATTAATATTCCTGCAACCAGTTGCCTTAACCAGGAGAGATTAGGTAACCATGAAGTTAACTTTTTCCATATTTCTTTGAACCCCCAGGAGGCATCATCCTCGGCCATTTTGTGAAATATTTTAGTTTGTTTCCAAATTTCCTCCAGATCTGTTTCAATTCTGCCACTTTTATCTATGTAGGAACAGTAACTTTCATTGATTACTGAACAAACTCCTCCCTGGGATGCTAACAGTGTATCTAATGCCATTCGATTTTGGAGCACTACTTTTGATAGGCTGATTATTTCTTCTTGTAACGCTAGAATAACATCAGCAGTTCAATTTTCCATTTCCTCAATTGCAGCTCAGATATTTACAATTGCTTTTTCTAATTCACTAACACCGAGAGATAGAATAAGCCATCTAACAAAGCTATGGAAAGCAGCGTTTCGTTCTGCTACGGGATTATATCCCCGTTTGATTCTTTTAATAAAACTCCGAACCCAGGTTCCAGAAAGATGAGTGTCAATTACTGTAAAGTTTGGAACCACTACTCCCAGTGTGCATGTCCCTTTCCAGTTAGGAGGTAAAGCCTTATAAGCATTTTCTCCACATAACCAATACCACCCTTTCCCTTCAGGAACATTCCAATTACCAGTTAGATGTTTTCGAAGGTGAAGTTGCATTGCCCACCTGCAATACAGGTAATTTCCTACTGACATGTTGCCCTGATTAAGAGTTTTGTTAGTGGTTATACATTTAACTTCTGACATATTCGAGGTTTGTATCCTTAAAACCTGTAAATCTCTGTGGCACCTGTTGGTATAAACAGGATCTCTCCATAATTTATTCTAATGTCTTAAAGGGGATAGGGAAGCCAATTAAAGGAATACTCGGTCTCTCTCCTGATTTAGGCAGCTGAGTACAGATCCAGCAATCACTCTTGTTTAAGCCATTAGTAACATTTTGTATCAATCTCAGATATAGATTTTGATTCCATGTTTCTATGCTTATTAGTATACAAGTCCAAATTATGATCGATGTAGTCTCATATGTGTGGGTCCTGAAGACTCAACGCACCATAATTTTTCTCCGTTCTGGTGTTTTTCTGGTTTTGACACCCTCTTGATTCTTGAGTAATGTATCCAAGCAGGCTGTTCCTTTATCATCACTGCTGTAAAGGTGGTCAATAATATCTGGTACGGTCTGCTCAACTTCTTCTGTACAGGATTTCCTGAAAAATTCTTAACATGAACCGTGTCTGGATCTGAAAGGATGAATTGGATAATCCAAACCTCACGCTCTTGTCCCTAGTATTCTCTTATTTATTTCTTCTAATTGTTTTCTCAGATTGACCAGAAACTCAGAGATAGCCTTCTCCCACTTCCAGAAGACTTTCTCCTTTAAACTGGAACTGATATGGTCTTCCATATAAAATTTTACATGGACTAGACTTTTCCGTCGACCGAGGTTTGGTTCGTATTCTTAATAGAGCCAGTGGTAAGGCTTGGTACCAATATAAATTCTTTTCCTAATATATTTTACTAATCTGTTGTTTGATCAGATGGTTCATCTTTTCTACTAGCCCACTGGCCTGAGACCTATGCTGAATATGTAGTTGCCAATCAATTTCTAATATTTTGCTAATTTCTTGTAACAGTTTTGTGCCAAAGTGCAAGCCTCGGTCGGAAGAACTTGCCGGTGGTACTACAAAACAAGGTGTTGTATTGTTTAACAATGTTTTAGTTACTTGCCTTGCATTATTTATTCTACAAGGGAATGCTTCTGGCCACCCTAAAAAAGTATTCGTTAACACCAACAAATATCGAAAACCTCCTTTTCTTGGCAATTCAGAAAAATTTATTTGCTCCTGCTGTCCCAGATAACTTTCTCTCCCAGTTGTCCCAGTTTGATTTCTATTTTCAATTTTAGGATTATTCTTGAGACAGAGCTGACATTGTCACTAATTGAACTATGGTATATAGATTTTCCAGAGTTGGTTATAGGGAGCTACAATTGGCCCATCAGGTATCTGAATCCAACCCTCTTTGTTTTGCTGTCCTTTCAGATCTCTAATCAATTTTCTATTCTCTTTTGAATATCTAGGTTTAGATTTCTCAATTTTGCCATCAGAGATTAAGGACATGGTTTTAGATTGTTCAGCTGCTTGTTTGGCTTCAAAATTGGCCAAATTATTTCCAATTTCCTGATAAGAGTCACCTTGCTGGTGACCTGGACAATACAAAATAGCTACTTCCTTAGGTAGCTGAACAGCTTCCAGTAGTTGTAGAATTTCTGTAGCATGTTTAATCTGTTTCCCCTGGGTGTTCAAAAGTCCTCGTTCTTTCCAGATAGGACCATGTGCTTAGGAACCTGAATGTATACAAGTCCATGGGACCAGATGAAATCCATCCGCGGGTCCTGAAGGAGCTGGCAAATGAAGCTGCTAAGCCACTGTCCATCATATTTGAAAAATCATGGCAGTCAGGTGAAGTTCCCGATGACTGGAAACAGGGAAATATAACCCCCATTTTTAAGAAGGGGAAAATGAATGAGCCAGGGAATTACAGACCAGTCAGTCTCACCTCTGTGCCTGGCAAAATCTTGGAGCGGATTCTCCTGGAAGGCATGCTGAGGCACATGAAAACCAACAAGGTGGTTGGGGACAGCCAGCATGGCTTCACTAAGGGGAAATCCTGCCTGACCAATCTGGTGACCTTCTATGAAGGGGCTACGGAACTGATGGACAGGGGCAGAGCAGTTGATGTCATCTACCTGGACTTGTGTAAAGCCTTTGACACTGTCTCCCATGACGTCCTTCTCTCTAAGTTGGAGAGACATCAATTTGATAGGTGGACCACTTGGTGGATAAAGAACTGGCTGGATGGCCGCACGCAAAGAGTAGTGCTCAGTGGCTCAGTGTCCAGCTGGAGACCAGTAACGAGTGGTGTCCCCCAGGGATCGGTGTTGGGACCGGTCTTGTTCAACATCTTTGTGGGTGACATGGACAGTGGGATTGAGTGCGCCCTCAGCAAGTTTGCCGATGACACCAAGCTGTGTGGTTCGGTTGATACATTGGAGGGAAGGAATGCCATCCAGAGGGACCTTGACACGCTTGTGAGGTGGGCTGATGCCAACCTAATGAAGTTCAACCATGCTAAATGCAAAGTCCTCCACCTGGGTCAGAGCAATGCCAGGCACAGCTACAGATTGGGCAGGGAGGAGATTGAGAGCAGCCCTGCGCAGAAGGACTTGGGGGTGTGGGTTGATGAAAAAATGAACATGAGCCGGCAGTGTGCGCTTGCAGCCCAGAAGGCCAACCGTATCCTGGGCTGCATCACAAGGAGTGTGATCAGCAGGTTGAGGGAGGTGCTCCTGCCCCTTTACTCTGCTCTCGTGAGACCTCACTTGGAGTATTGTGTGCAGTTTTGGTGTCCTCAACATAAAAAGGACATGGAACTGTTAGAACAAGTGCAGAGGAGGGCCACGAGGATGATCAGGGGACTGGAGCACCTCTCGTATGAAGATAGGCTGAGAAAATTGGGGCTGTTCAGCGTGGAGAAGAGAAGGCTGCGTGGAGACCTCCTAGCAGCCTTCCAATACCTGAAGGGGGCCTCTAGGGATGCTGGGGAGGGACTCTTCATTAGGGACTGTGGTGAGAGGACAAGGGGTAATGGGTTTAAACTTAAACAGGGGAGGTTTAGATTGGATCTGAGGAAGAAATTCTTTACTGTGAGGGTGGTGGGGCCCTGGAATGGGTTGCCCAGGGAGGTTGTGAATGCTTCATCCCTGGTGGCGTTCAAGGTGGGGTTGGACATAGCCTTGGATGGCATGGTTTAGTGGGAGGTGTCCCTGGGCATGGCAGTGGGGTGGGAACTCGATGATCTTGAGGCCTTTCCAACCCTTACTATTCTATGATTCTATGATTCTATGTGCACGGGCTACACCAAATGCGTATTTAGAAACAGTCCAAATATTTATCCTTTTGTCTTTAGCCAATTCCAAGGCTCTCGTTAACGCCGTGATTTCTGCCTTCTGGGCAGAGGTGTTCACGGGTAAAGGTTTAGCTTCTATTACCTGTGAAGTGGTGGTAACAGCATATCCTGCCTTTCATTCAACATTTTTCATGAAGCTATTACCATCAGTAAACCGAGAATCAGCATCTTCCAGAGGTTTTCTTTTAAATCTGATCAGCTCGAATATACAGTCTCTATGGTGGCCAAGCAGTTGTGTGTTAGTGGTTCTGTTGATCATTCCTGCAAAAAGGATGCTGGATTCACAACATTAGTGACCACAATTTCTACATCATCTTGTTCCACAAGAGTGGCCTAGTATTTTAAAAAACATGAAGGAGATAACCAATGGGCTCCTTTCTGTTCCAGGACTGCTGATACAACATGGGACACTAGTACAGTAATCTTTTGTCCCAGGGTAAATTTGTGAGCCTCTTCAGTATTCGTGACAGCTGCCACCATAGCCCTTCAGCATCTGAGCCGTCCTCTGTTCTCTTCATCCAGCTATTTTGAAAAATACACCACTGCCCTCTTATAAGGTCCTAGTTTCTGAGCAAGGACCCCCAAAGCTATTCTTTATTCTTCATAGGAATATAGCCAAAAGGATTTAGTCACATCAAGAAGTCACAGAGCTGCAGCTCTCATGAGCTGTGTTTTAAAATTCTAAAAGCTCCCCTTCTTCTGAATTAGTCCATTCCAAAGAGGGAGTATTTCCTTTTAACAGTTCATATAGTGGTCTTACACCAGAGCACTATAATCATGCATCCAAAGTCTGCATCATCCAGTCATTCCCAGGAATGTCTGGAGCTCCTTGACGGCTGACACTCGTGGAGACTGACAGATGGTTTCTTTTCTAGTAGCTCCAAATTCTCTCTGTCCTCCTGTTATTTCATATCCTAAGTAGGAAACTTGGGTTTGAATTAGCTGGGTCTTTTGTTTGGATACCCGATAACTCTTCAGTCCCAGAAAATTCAATAATCCCATAATTCACTGGACACATTCTTCCTTTGTTTCTGTGGCAATTAATGGATCATCCACATATTGTAACAGACTGCCCATCTGAGTAGGTGGTTTCCATGATTCTAGTTCCAGTGCTAACTGATTTTCAAAATTTGTTGGGCTGTTTTTAAACCCTTGAGGTAATACCATCCAAGTTAATTGGGTTTTCCTTCCCGCGTCAGGATTTTCCCATTCAAAAGCAAAGAAAATCTGGTTTTCTTTGGCCAATGGTACGCAAAAGAAAGAGCTCCTTTAAATCCAAGTTGACAAACCATTTGTGATTATTATTCAATTTAGTCAATAAGGTATATTAATATCCTCTGCAAATTTGTTGATTGCTCTGAGATCTTGAACCAATCTGCAATTTTCTTTCTTTACTGGCAAGACAGGAGTATTATATTCCAATTCATATTCAATTAGTAATCTGTATTTTAAAATTTCTTTTTTTTTTAATTCCCTTCGATCCTCTAATTTTAAGGGATATTGTTTAATTCTAATTGGGCTGCCCCCCCCCCCCTTTTATTTCTACTTTAACAGGCAAAGCATTTTTTGCCTTTCCTGGAACTTCAGATGCACACACTCCCAGATATACCTGATTAAGTATTTTTTCTATTTCAGAGAGGTCCTCCAGTTCACTTTTCTGTTGAATTAAAGATAAACTCAAAATTGCAATTAGTTGATCGTTTTTAACTCTTAATTCATTTTGCCTTCTTTAAATGTTGCTTCTTGCCCTAATAAAGATTTTGGAGAATATGGAATGCATAAAAATTTATGCATTCCTATTTGTTTTCCCAATTTGTACTTTGAGGGTTTCAGGAAGGATGCCTTCTTTTTTTTTTTTTTTTCCTTTTTCTTGGTGGCCAGCAGCTCCCACATCTGTAACAAATTCTTTTCCCTCTGATCTAACACTGAGTAAGTTGCTCCTGTATCCACTAAAATTCCACTTTATTTGCTCTAGACCCTAGTTTTAATTTAACCAGTGGATCTGCTGGGGTAGATTCCCCAGGTCCTCATCAGTCTAGTTCCAATTCAGTCACCAGAGCGACCCCACGGCACTCCCCCCAGGGCAGTCTCACTTCCAACATTCAAACTCCCCACAACACGCACACCGATCCAGTCCCACAGGAGAACAGCCCACTCCCCCACCTCCGCCCGACATCCCTCCCCACGCTCAAACGCAGGAGCTGCCCGAGCTCCCCTCCTTTTCCCCTTGATTTTCCTTAACTTTAAACATCTTTCCCCAGTATCACAGTCTGGACAACATCTCTCCAGCTTAGCTTTCCGTTTTTCCCTGTCTTTTTCCAAGGCCAAAATTAAGGGATCTGGTGGAGCTATATTAATTTCGCATTCCGTCTCACTCCGGGTGGTTTAAGTGAAAAACATATCTGCATACATCCTCCCATTTTCCTTGCTGTCTCAAAACAGCATTAATTGTAACAATGTATCATAGTTCAAAGTTCCATTTTTAGGCCATTTTTCCTAATCTTCCAAAGTATACAATGGCCACCATTGGTTACAACATTTCACCAATGTTTTCTTATTTACTGACCCCCCAGGAGACCCTCCCAGTTCTTTCCAATGTGCCAAAATGCACCCTAAAGGACTCTTTTTAAAGATCTCTCCACTCTGCCGATTTCCCTTTATCAATCTCTCATTCACACACACGCATGGGATCCCACAGACACACTTTCTTGAGACAGAGACTAAAATTCTATCAAACAAACAACTAATAACGCAGTCTGTCACCAATACCAAAATCATAGGACCAAAATCATCACTATAACAAGCCACAAAATAGACACATTCCACACAGTTACAACACTTGAGACAGGGACAACAATTAATAACAGTCACAACAGGCTGTCCCCAATACTGGAATCACTAGACCAATATCATCATTATAACAAGCCACAACATAAGTCAAATACCAGTAAAATCCAAAACCTTTTCAACAAGACTCCCACTGCGTCTTGTAGGACCCAAACCACATGATGTCCCCTGCTTCTTTTGCGTATATACCAAAGGGATTAAATACCAGTATAAATCCAAAACTTTAAGGGATTAAATACCAGTATAATCCAAAACCTTTTCCATAAGATGGCCACTGTGTCTTGTAGGACCCAAACCACTAGATGCCCCCTGCTTCTTGTGCGTATATACCAAAGGGATTAAATACCAGTGTAAATCCAAAACCTTTTCTACAAGATGCCCCCTGTGTCTTGTACGACCCAAACCGCAAGATGCCCACTGCATCTTGTGGGTGTATACCAAACGGACGCTAGCAGCCGGGTATATGCCTTTGCCAACGAGATTTCCTATCTCGATTTAGGGAAGGCTTCCATGCATGCGCTTACCGAACCAATTTACCAAACCAAGATGCCCCCTGCATCTTACAGACTATATAAAAGAAAAGTACACCTTTTATGAAGATGGTCCTTGCCTGCTGCCACAGTGATCTGAATGAGTCGAGGGGTCCCTCCGGGAAAAACTCCCAAGGGCCCTAGGGAGCCCTGTCCTCAGCAGGTCCTGCAGCCAAGCAGAGAGAGTCCCATCTGGGTCGCCAAACTGATTCGGAGAAAGCTCCAGAAACATGCCAACAAAGTCTGAAGTTGACAAACAGGTATTCTTTATTGCGGTGCCCGGGAGACACTGGGGATAGCTCCTCCTAATGTGCGTCCCCGTATTGCCACACAGGCCATCCCTATATAGTCACTTGGACATCCATACATGTTCGTGAGGCTACGCATGAATGACATCATTTTCCAGAAAGTCTCCCGCATACATACAAAATGTGATGGTGGTCTTTGAGAGTCATTTACTTCTTCCAACAATCTTCATCACCACTGGCAGTCTTTGAAGCACCAGCTTAATTAACATAACAAACATAGCAATCATCCTGTCCCTCTACTTATCAGGTAACTTAACTGCTCCCATTCTGGTCATTTACTAGTCCGGATACTCCCCAGTAGATGTTTACACCAACTTAATGGACATAGCAATCATCCTGTCCCTCCACCCATCAGCCAGTTTAACTGTCCCCATCCCCAGATCCTGTTTTTCTATTCTATTTTTCTTCCACTTTTTGTACTAAGGTCCTATGGACCTAAAACTACCTTCAAGCACCCTATTACAAAGCCATCAGACTTAACCTTACTTTGAACTGATTACATTTTGTGCTTTTGTGCCTCCTCCTTTCAATATTTAATGAAAAAGAGAGAAGAGGAGGAGGGAGAGAAAAAGAAAGGGTGAGAAAGAGAAATATCACCATCAGTGGATCCAGTGACGACTTGCTGGTCCTCTTTACCCAGGGTATCTTCGGTGGTGGGAGTTATTCATTCTGATCTGAGCCCTTCATTTTCACGTTCTTTTGGGGTGTTATCCATAATTTGCATACAAAGTGTAGAGAGTCATTACTATGATAATGATGGGCACAGGTTAGTGAGCACTTGTGCAATTCCAAAGCTGGGGTCCCCCAAGGGTTCTCCTGGTGGTCTTTGTCCCTCATATCCTGGTGTATGCTTTTCAACTCTGTCGCTGAGTCAGCTCATCCTTGAGTCATCCTTTCACATTTCTGTGGAGACTTATCAGCTTTGAACAAAGGTGTCAGAACAGTCTTATCTATGAAGTATTGATAGACAACATCCTTGTTATTTGTTTCAGCATCGTCATTATTTGCTTCCTTTACACTCAAGGCCGCACATGGTCAAATGCAAATGGTGCCTGAGACAAGCTCAGTTTCTTGTCTCTGCCTCACACTATGGAACCTAAGTGATGTTCAGGACAAGCTCAATGTCCCAGATATCTTATCTGTAACAGTTACTGAGCAGGAGTAGCACTCAGTTACCTTGGTTTTAGCCTTTCAAAAAAGGAGCCTTTAGGCTATAATGCTGATCTCTGTAGATGAAGTGGCTTGCTGGAGATTTTGTTGGCTGGAGTGATTCATCAGTAACATACTGAATTTCCCAGTAGTGTTGCTTGTTTTTGGTTTTGCACAGCGATCAATGAGCGATGAGTCCTTTCTTCTATGAAGCTTTTTATTATCTTGCAAGTATTTAAAAACCTGGCAGGGGGCAAGCTGCAATTTATTTATTTATTTGAAACAAAAGAATATCAATGATGGTAGGCATCCGTGGGTCTGAGCTGTGGAGGAAAAAGACTTGCATCGCTGATGCAGGTGTTGTGTTAAAGGGAAGGGGGAAGTTTACTGGCAGCTATCAGCCTGGGCAGCGTTCGCCATTTTGAACCTCACTGGGTCCGGTTCACTGACTGATAGTGCACCACCCTGCCCAATACAATCAATGGGAAATATCAGCCCGGGCAGCGTTCGCTATTTCGAACCTCACTGGGTCGGGTTTCACTGATAGTGCACCACACTGTCAGTCGAATCGTGCTCCTGAACTCCCACGGCCACACTGAGAGATGGGGTCGCGTTCAGCGAGAGAATTATGATCGATTACCGAAACAGTGCAGTTTATTGATGCAACAGATACAGGTTCTTATGGATTGCTGGTGATAGACACTGTCTGCAAAAGCACGTGCGAATAATGATTACATGAATGCAAGCACTTGATAAAGTTAACACAGCATAGCTATAAAATATACAGATGACAGTAAAAGTAACTCTATAGAGATTCTAGGTTTTCCCGGGGAAGCACTGGATACAGTGCAAGTCTTACCCACAGGCGTCCCTATGGGGGGAGAAGAGAGGTCCAGCCCGTTGACCATACCCAGGAGTTGGTTGACGTTATTGTGGAATAATTAGGAAATATGGGATAATTAGGAATTAAACTTACATTTGAAATGTAGCATTGTCCACACATAATTACTCAGAGAGGGGTGATCTCATTTTGGAGGAGGGTCACATTGGAGATGGGTGTGTGTTTTAGCATGTAAATGCATTATAATGACATCATAATGAAGCAAAGTTCACACTGAGGATGGCATTCTGTCAAAAGATGACAGGCTGCTGGCCCAGGATAAGAAGTATGCAGCTTATCGGCTTTTGCGAGATCTCCGCCTCACTCTACCATGGAGCTTATCAGCTTCTTGCACCATCTCGTTCCCATCTTTTGCTGGTTAGGACAAAGCGTAACCGCGAGATCTCCACCTCGCTCTACCCTTCGTCTGTGCTGCCACGGGAACCGCTGTGGAGTGCACATTCCTGGCATACCCGGTGCGGCTGCATCTCGCCCTGAGAGGCCTTGAAAGTCCGTTTTTCCTTATGTGTGGACAATGCTACATTTCAAATATAAGTTTACTTCCTAATTATCCCATATTTCCTAATTATTCCACAGCAGGTCATATAGTATCCCTGATCTCTGCTCTCATATAGCAGCCTGTGTACAATTTAAAGTCTGTCTTAAGTGATGTGACAACTACTGTGCAGTGGTGAACCCCAATTATTATTTGTTAATAACCCTATCACTGCCCAATAACTACTACACCTGGAAGACGTGGGAATCATACACATATTTCTACCTCCCGTCACCTCTGTATGACAATAGGCTCACTGATAAAAGGTTTTCCCTTGCTCAAATTTCCTTAGAGCCTTTGCTAAGGAATCATGGGGTTCCTCTTTGAAGAACTTAAAACAAGCTCAGAAAACCATAGACTTGGCCAGGACATCTTCCTGGCTCACCTTTCTGTTGCTATAATTCACTTCTATTCTTTGACCAATATGGTTTTCTCTCTAAGGTTTATTTCTTGAGCTATTCTGAATAATTTTTCCTCTTTTATTTTTTTCTCCCTGATGTCGTCAGCAGGATATATTGTCTTTTCTCCCTCAGTGAGTATTAAGTGGGAATCCTGCTCAGTTAGACTTTGACTTTACTGGTTCTTGTGTGTTTGCCCCTAGCCCTCCTCTGTGTTTTTTACAGGGCACCTGGAGGTAAATTACCAAGAGGTAAATGTGACGTCTCTTGCCTCTCATAAATCTGATGTGTGTATCTCTTCCCAACCCAAAAGCAGTGATGGCTGTATCTGGCAGTGACTTACTGTAAAGCAGCATCAGATGGCATTTGAAGTATCTGCTCTGTGGGAAAATCTATAAATAAATAAATGGCTCTGTGTTGGAACAAACCTTTAAAATGTCTCATGGATGGAACTTTTCCTTCCACATGTTTTCAAAATAAAACTGATGCTGGGCCCTCAGTCTGCTTAAGAATCTTCAGCTCTGGCCCCAGGAGGACCAAGGCTTTTTTCTGTGCAAACAGGAGGTTGGACTGCAAATCTCCCAAATCTCAGTGCCTTCATGAGCAGAGTGGAGAAGTCCTGAGCACTGTAGCTTGTGCCTCTTTGGTCCTGGCTGTATGGCTGCCTACAAAGGTGGGCTGCTGGGCTAGGAGGCCAGCTGGCAGGGAACCAGACAGCTGGTTTCTTTCCAAGTGTCTGATGAAATCAAAAAGTACTGTGGGAACGTGTTGATTTCATGGAACCAGCACTCTTGGAATGGAAAAAATCAGGTTGGAAAATTTCTGTTTGACTGTAATTGCAATGTTTCTCTCCAGACCACGGCTTCTGAGTTCTCCTGTGGGAAATTATGGAAGTTCCATCATTGACAGTGAGGATATTAGTAGACAGAAGACACAAAATCTTTGCGTATGTATTGCATGCTACCTTTCAGTCCTCTTTCGAGTACGATGAATAATCCTTATCCATTCAAGGTCCTTAGAATTAACTGAAATTAGCACCTTATTGGAGCCTCTAGGAGCATTAAAATACATTTCTCCCTCCAGTTAGGCATTTTTAATTATTTAGCAGTCTTTCTAATCCTGATTGCCATGTCTCACTCATCATCTCTGCCCCAGAGAGAGTGCAAAAAGCAAAGCATCTTGTGGATCCGACAGGTTATTTTGAGATTTGGGATGCATATGGTGCAAGTCAGGAGAGGGAAACACAAATTCTCTTGACAGCTGTGTTCACTTGTCCTGTTTCCTCTCTGTACAGATGGCTCACAAATGCTGCAGCAGGATTGGGGCAGGGTAGAGCCCAGAGCCCAACCTGTTTGTTAGTCTGCATTGATGAGTAGGGTGGAGTGATGTCTACTGCAATAAAGCAGTGGTAGATTCAGGAAACTTCGTTGACAAGTGGAAGCAAAGATATTTTGTTGGGAGTGGTTCAGTTTAGATAAATCCCACTTCATGAAATATATCTGGGGAGAGAAAATTTGAAATTGAAGAGACATTCTAGTTTGAAACTTAAACCCTTAAACTTGTGTTTTTAGGTCATAGTTTTGTTTAAAAATGTAACATGGTGGGATTATGGTTGAAGTTGTAAAAGTGGTGAGCAATATGTATGCTTCTACTTACCCAGAATTATTTTTTCCACTTTTTTATTTTTTCTGTGAAAATCTACCCTTCCTCCCAGAAAAAAAATGAAGATAAAAAAATCCAAAATGCTAATGTCATTAGATAAGAAAAAGGTGTTGTTTTTTTTTCTGTGGCTGGTGAGCTATAAATTATTGTGTCTTCTACTAATGAAGAGTATCAGGAAAGGCCATGTGATTTAGAATTATAGCTCCTTGATATAACATCTTTTGAGTAGGGACACTTTAGCATGGGTTTATGCTAAAGAAGTTTAATGGGTTATGAACAAGAAGTGATACTGAAAGATGTCACATTGGACAGGGCCTTGGGCAACCTAGCCTCGTGGAAGGTGTCCCTATCCATGGCAGGGCGAACTGGGTGATCTTTCCAACTTAAACCATTCTATGATTTCAGAGTAACTCCTCCAAGCAGATATTCTTTTTGTGCATTTGCTAATGAAATAAAAATGCAAAATATTATGATAAAATAAGCAGAAATAGTAAGTATAAACAGGAGAGAGTGACATTATTTTCATCTACTAGCAAGCAATAACTTTTTTCTGTTTTGGTTTTATCTACTTTTGTTTAGGAGTCACAGAGCCTATGTTTGAGAGGGTGCAACTGTGTGCCAGAAATTAAAAGGCACTCAAGTTTTAAGGGAGAGATTTCTTCTTATTCTTGGCTGGCTTGAAGGTCAGCTGTGGATGTGTCTCCTCCTTCCATCTGTACCCCTGGAATGGCTGCTGGAAGGCCAGGATCTGGACAGAGCAGTTTACCTGGGTCTCTTGTGTCCATCCTTCATCATTTGAAGCTGTTATGTTGAAAGACAGTGACTGACTCTCAGATGGCTGAGAAACAGGATTGTTAGTGGGAAAAGAAAAAATAGCTTGCAAAATCACAATCCACAAAAGAATCTGGATGGGCTCTGAACAGTACATGGGCTCAGAGGCTTAGCTAAATAACGTGACTTCTCGTTGTTACAATTCTCTGTCTGAATAGACCCATAAGCCATCTAGACTCACTTTTTTTCTAAAAAGCAATTATTACCAGATATAACTAAAGAAATGAAGAATTCACACATGGATGATGCTGGAACATAACAGCATTATGCTACATATGTACGTCAGTAAGTTCAGTCCTTATTTTTCCTTAGCTGTATCCCCTATGTGATTTCTCCTTGCAAACAACATGAATGTCTGACATTCTTCTCGATTGGCAGAGGAAACCACTTTGTGAAAGTGCTATATTATTATGAGAGCTTGAATGCACGTCATCCCACTATTAGAAGTAGTCATTGAAATAAAGAGGATAGGGCAACAATGCCAACAAAAGTGCTCAGAAACTTTGCTGGGCTCTGAGAATAAGTGTGATGGAAAAATCTATGAGCAGTATTCCTTGGGGGTTTGTGTGGGAAAGGCCCAGGGATGAGCTCTCTCATGAGCATTGCCTCCTAGAGCCTTTTGTGAGCATCTTGGTTGGCACAGAGGCATGCCAGGTAACCTGCTTTTATAGTTTGACAGTGCCCGTGATGAAACTCCAGTGTCTGGAATATTCCTGAGCACAGTTTGATTTACAAATGTAGGCATAGCTCTAGAGATATTTCAGTCTCCCCCTCCAGGTAAAGCTAGAGCTTTGTCCTTCTGAACCTTCTTTGCTTTACTTCAAGTCCATTAGTTCTTGCCATGTCCATCAGGAAATGTAGAAAATCTGATTTTTTTCCTCTTCCCATTTGTCTGCTTTACATTTAAAGATTATTACCATGTCCTCCAGCAGTCTCTGTACTGAAAAACTTCATTTATTACCATTGTTTCCTTGCAGATCATGTTTTATAGACCTTCAATGAAAAGGTTGCTCCCCATTTTTCCTGGACAGACATATGACAAAAAAGCATGTTCTGCCTGGGAGGGCTTAGCTAAGTGTTGAAGACGATACTGATAAAAATAATTAATATAATGTATTATTATCTTTAGCTTCCCAAGCAAGAAATGAGTTTTAGAACTGTTATTGGCAATATTATCCATGCCTTGACTTGGCTAGACAGGATGTTCTCTTGATATTTGATCTCTCCTCTCCTACTGAAGCTGCAGGGGGAACGCTTCTGAGTTCTGGAGCTTGTAGAGTTCATACTATAAATACAACAGGACTCAACTTCTGAGGCTTATTTTTACTCTAGATTTTAATTGCAACAACAAATTAACTTTCTACAGTAGTATTTTATGTACTTAATGTCTTTAACTGTTTCAGGTATAGTTTTAGGTTTCCCCTCACTGGTGCAAGACTTGAATGGAAAATGCTTGTAAATTGTTATCTCATTTTCGTCAGGATGCATTAAGCCCAGGGTCAATGGGGGAAATGATTTGGAATGTCTGAGGTAGACCTGAAGGGTTTGGAAATAACACCTAACTCTGATTTTTCTCATTCTTCACACCAGGCGAGAATGTGTACTATGCTCAGTTCCCAGTGCGGGGCAGGAACCATAAACTAAGGTCGAAAAAATCTCCTTGTATCCTTCTGGAAAACACCACAATAGTAACAGGATTACATTTTTGTCTGTGCTTACATAACCTCCTGTGTCTGTGCCTTTACTGTATCTGAGCTGTTTGCCCCTGACTACCTTCCTCTTGAGTAACTGGAGAAAGGGGTACCACAAACCCTTCCATTCTTTCATGACAAAGAGCAGTAACTCCCATAATATTCTTCTATCACTGTTCCTGGAAACAGTTCTCTAACATAATCTGAGAGACTAAAATTTCTTTCACAGAAAACCAGTCTATTACTTGAAATGTTTTCACAGTGGTTGTGAGCTACCCAGCAATAACCAGAGGATCTTAGACAATTCTTACTTTACAAAGGAAGATGTTTACACAGGACAAGTTGTTAAAAAACAAGCATTTTCCAAAGCAGAAAAAAAGTCTTCTTTGAGAATATAATCTTAAATTTTTTGTTGTCTTTTTTTTGTTGGAGTCAGCTGGATAAAGAAAGAACACACTTTTCATGTGGTAACTCATGATTTTCAAAAAAGACAAAAATGGGGTGTATTGAAAAAAGCACCAGGTATGAAGACCATTATAATAATATGCAGAAGCTGATATATTTTGACACAGATATTTATTCATATCTTTTATACATTGAAAGAAAAAAATGCAGCTGCATAATGCTAAATATCAGGATGCCTATTAAACACAAGTCCCATTTAAACCACATAAACTTCTCTTGTCATCTTTCTGTATAGTAGCAATTCTTATTCGCTAAGCTCAGAGGGGCTATTTCCTCTGACTGTCATATTGTTGATGACAAAGGGAAACAGTCTACATCTGCTGCCTTATGCATTTTAAGCTGCTTTGGTGACAGGTCCTATGTCTAAGACCCAAAGTCCCTGAATCCAAGTGCAGAATTTGTTATTTGAGCCCAAAGGGTAACTGTGGTGTTCCAACATGAGCTTAAGGAAACAAAACACTAAACCTCACTATTAGAAATCTGACTCAAGAATTTGGGAAGACAGCTGTTCCATAACTGCTACATGTTCCATGGATGCAGGAGAGCCATGAGTACAAGCTTGGAGGAGTGTTAAAAGAGAATAAATAAAATGCCAGCGTCTTAGAGGCAGCTGAAACATTGCAAAGCTGTAGCTGGGACGCATTTGCAGAAGAAAGACCCTCTTTTGGCTTGTGGAACAACTCATGCTTCATAAAGTTTGGGATTCTGACAGGACTTTTAGTGTTTAAAAGGCCACTTTTCTCTTTCATGTCTATTTCTAGAGGCTTTAGAAATGCAATGGGCTTCATTTCTCCTGTTCTCATTGGGAAAATGTCTTTATAATAGATCAGAGAGTTGAGTATGCCTATCTATGCCAGGCTGAAGGACTCCAGGAGCTTACTAAAACTGTTTCATAAAGATAAGCTGCCATCTCTGCCTATATAGATCACTCTCTCCGCAGCTGCAGAATTCTTGTCATTGATTTCTCTCCACTTGGTTGTCAACAGCAGCTCAAACCTGTATGGATATTTTAATTCACCTTCTTGGACTTGACTGTGCAATGTCTCTTCATGAGCAAATATCACCCATTTCTTCCCTACAGCATGATCCCTGCAGTTTTGGAGAATGATTTGCAAAGCAGGCAGCTCGCCCAGCACACTTTATACTACAGATCAAGAACTGAAAGTGTTTAGAGATTAAGCGCTCAGAAGAAACATTTATGAGACAATGCAGTGGTATTGTATTGCTTAATGGGAAGGAAGTGCTTTAACTATACTGAGTTTACTTTTTGCCAGATTGAGAGTTAAGAAAGTCCTACAAAGGCCATACCCTTTAGGATTGAATCTGGTTCTTTAAGAATGTTGTACATATTACAACTCTGTGTATAGTCTACCGTGCAGTCAGTGCAAGCTCTGCTAGTCCTTACCTTACGTCATGAATTGCTGAGCCAAAGTATTTAAGGTTAAGTGTTCATCAGAGGGTATACCTCACAAAACATTACAGTATATGCTTCTTTCTTCAGATTTGCTAGTGTGACGTACCAGGTTCAAGGTTGAGACTGGGATGAGTCAGGACAAAGGCTGAAGTGAACTTGCTCTTCTGTCATCCCACTGTTACTGCTTAGTGAGGAAAAGCTCCTGGCATTTCTTGAACTGCCCCCGCAATACATTTGGAATACCTGCAGTTCAGGAGATGGATGTTACAGCAGCCAGGCATATACAAAAGTCTTCACTCTTCTGTGCCATCTATTTTCTGCTGGCCATGCGGAATGAGTGACACAGATGAAATGGTCGATTGGTTATCTCCATAGCATCTCACAATTCACCTGCTTCAAACATGCTAACCTGCAGGCAATGCATCTATGTCCTTTCATGTAGCAACACCAGGGCAGTGCTTTGTAACCTTTTTACAACTTCCTAAGTAATGAGGAATAAAATTTACTCTGCAAAAGGATAAATCTAATTAATGTGTTGGGGTAACTGCCCAATGAAGCTGTTCATTAAAACAAGTAAAAGTCAAGTGACTGCTTGCAGAAGAAAATGCTTTAAAGAGATTTCTGAGAAGTTACATTTGGGATTTGCCTATAGGGCAAAAATATATCCAGTGTTTCCCTACAGGGCACTTACACAGTCGGCCTTACGTCTGTGTGTAGACAATATGGAATTGTAGCAATTGTTCACCTTCTTTCCAGCAGTATAGTTGCTTATTTTTTTCAGGCTTAATCTAAAACTAGAATGTGTAAAATCCCAGTGATTTAAAAGAATTATTTCTAGGAGTGTCTAAGCTCATTGCAAAAGACACATATAACCTTGGCCTCTAGTGTGGAATTGAGACCTTGAATATCAATTCTTCTTCATACTTTGCTTTAGAGTTACAGATCCAACATAAAGTGAGTGCAAATGTGACGATCAACAAGTATTTTAAAGCTGCTCTACATTATAACAGCAGTTGTGATATTCTTATCAGAAGTGGCCATCTGGCCCAGCATCATGCCTCTTGTAGTTCTATTGATTTCTGAGTACAGGAGAGCTCTTTTGCTGTTCAGGCAATGTAAGTGGCTAAGGATGAGATTCTGGAGTCGCTGAGCATGCAGTCTTGGGCTGGTCTGATGAACCTCTTGCTTCTATTGCTCTACTGCCACTGACATCTGCTTGCCTTTTCCTAGTTATATAGGGAGACCAAAGCTCATGTTGGGCCACTACAAGCAGTTTAACCACAGGGGCATGGAACTTGGTGCGAAACTTTTCTGAGAAAGTGGCTGGGACTGTGCATGGGGAACCTTGGCCTTTTTGCATCTTCCCAGTGACGCAAGTCTCCTGCCTGTCGTGCTCTTTTTTGTACTTCAAGGTTTTGATACTGAACCTTGGTAAATGTGCTCCAGTTGTGCGTTCCTGAGGAAGCTTAATTACCTTAGTACAGTATTGTTTGGAACTAGCAGTGCTCCTAGCTGTCTTTTCCTGATCAGAAAGCTCCCTGTAAAGCATGTGCAAAATAAATACTTGTGCTGTTTTTACAAAAGGCACTTATTCTAAGTTTTTCTTTCTACTTTATTGCTTTATTCTTTATTAATCTTTGTTTCAATGTTCATAGATGAGAGCAGACTGGGTTGCTAGATATGCTTTAAGCTGTCTTAAAAAAGACTTTGAGTGAATGTGTCCCACAGGGTGTGATAAAATAAAATTCAGTGCACTTTAGGCCAATATAAACTCTGCAAAATTGAAACCTTTCATACTGTTGGAATCATCACCAGAGAAGCTTTCCAAAAGTGCCAGAAAATAGTTTCATGTATGTCCGATTAACCCTGTCAAGCAGCTAAAGCATTAGCAGCTGATTTGATAAAATCAGGTCTATACTTGTGGGTTACCTTTTTTTTTTTTAACCAGTTTTACAGTATTAAGATGAAATGAAGTTTATTCTTGTAAGCATCAGTATTTCTGACTGAATTTCAGGACTTTTTAGATCCAGCTTCTCTGGAAATTACTGTGTTTGCAATTACCCTTCATTTGCAGCTATGGTTTTTGTTTGCCTCCAGAGCTTGTGGGAAGGGATAGAATACTGGCTTCTCGTGGGGAAGTGAGCTGAAGTGAAGTTTCAGTCTGGGTCCAGATCAGTGCTTTTACAACATATGGTGTGACAATTTGGGGGGACTCACTTGGCTTACATTCCAGTGCCAATGTTCATGGCTAAATAAATCTTTAAAACATAAACCATCATTGCATTTGTCTTTAGTGAAAGTGATGCATATTATCACAAAATCAAGAGTGCTGGACTTTCCCCCCCCCTTCTCCTAATTTCTCAAGTGCTGTGGAATCTATTGTAATTCATTGAAATGAGAACACATTTTACTCATTATGTTTAAAATAATGATTCATATTCTTTCCTGTGGTTATGTTAGTGAAGTAGACTATTGTTACACCAAAGATGAATTTTGCCTATTCTTCACATCTGCCAAAATTTCCATTTATTTGGCTGCTCCTTTTATCAGAGGAGTTGGATTTTTTCTTTTCTGAAGAGTCAACCTTCTGGCATGCCTTGCAGCTCCTCAGAGCCAGACATTGTTACAGCTTAAATTATTCAGGAAAAAAAAAATAAATAGAAATGACATAAAATGGGATCATAACTGAACACTATTAATGATTTCTTCCCCAAAAGGACAGACTGTCATCTCTAGACTGCACATTCTCATATTTTAGAAGCAGCATTGCCTCTCTTGTATTAATTTAAAAATCTGCACTGGATTTTTTTTTGTTACAGTTCAGTAGTCTCAAATTATTTCTTGCTGGACAAGCGGTAATTTTAGATGGGTTGTGGCTTTTTTTTTTAAATGCAAGAAAAATGTGATTGAAGGACAGACTAATTAAAATTATTGTTACAGCTCCTTCATAGGGAAAAATGATCCTAAGAGCCTTCTTTGAGTGGAGATGGGAATAGATATCAGAAGCTAATGTTACAGTGTTTAAATTTTTCTTTTTGAGTACTTTTGCTTTGGAAGCATTGTGACTAGTGAGCTGAAGCATCCTGCTTTCTTTGTGGCTGAAAGAGTGGGAGTGCAGGATTTAATTTGGCAGTTGTATGCCTTTCCTAAGGGCCTCTTGCTGAGTTTTGAAGTTGTCTGTCACTTGGTGATTTAGTGACTGCACTGACATCACTGTTGGTTTATAAGCATGAAGCGTAAGACATCAATGAGAAGAATGAGCTATTTTAGCTTGAAAATCGCTATTTTTCTCTCCTTCTATACAATTGGTGTTGAAGTATTTTGTTCTGATTAAAAGGTAGCTGATATTTGATAACTGCCTGTAGCAACACTCTGTATCTGACATACTTTATAATCTATTGATCATATAAACTTTATATGTTTAGTACAGAAGGCTTCAAAACCATGAAGATTTTTTTTTTCTTTTAATAAAGAGCAAATTCTTCACACTGAGGAAGTATCAGAAAAAACAAAACCAAAAACAAAACCAAAAAAAACCAAGTTGCAACAGTTGCTGCCTGAAAGAACTACATGCTTGCTATCTGTTGGCATGTGAATGTCTGTAGCGACAACATGTTAAAGCGAGATCCTGGGGAGAAAAGCAATGAACTTTAGAGGCTCTGTAACAAAGCTCCAGCCACATCCGTCTTGTCCTGTAAGTAACAACCAAACTGTTATTCTCCAGGGCATTATAACTCTTGACTGCACTTTTTTTCTCTCTTTTTCACTTGGAAATTTATGAATTTATTGAAAATGTTTATTGAAAAGATCCATTCTGTTGCCTGCAGTTGGTTGTCAAGTTTTGTTTTCAGTGTTCTTGCCAAATGGTCCCTCTGCTTTGCAGAACATCACCTGGGCTGCATTGAGCTAAAGGGAAGGAAAATGCTAAGACATTTGGAAAATGAGTTTTTGAGCTGTTGCCAAGGGTAACAAAACATTGACTAGGACTACAGCAAACAATTTGTTCTATATACAAGGAAAAAGTATGAAATTGCAACAAAACTATGAACTGACATTATTAAAGGGTTATGTTAAGATTGTGTTTGATGCAAAAACAGTGTGAGATGAGACATAACTGAACCAACCATAGCATGTTCCTATTATGAAAAAGAAGACAGCTTTGCCTTTACCGATAAATAAGGCTGGCCAAGGCCTGTCCTCTGGCTTTGAGGACAAGTTGCATGGCTTAATGTGTGGTAGACATCTGTGCTGTGGCAGTATCCAAAGGCTAGTCTGCTAGGGAAGAGGTAAATTTTGCCACTGTTGCTCCTATGTCTATTGAAGGGATTCTGTGTTATAGTATGATACTGCTGGGACTTCATCACCTAATTCAGGAAGGATAACTAAGTGGTTACCTCTTAAAAAACAGATGGGTGGTGACCATGTGAGAGCCTGCCTTTGCTCTCTTTCTTCCACAACCATACTTGTCTTCTTTCCTCTCCCTGTTTTTGACTTTGCTGGAAAGAGTTTTCCTTAATCAGCCCAGATTTACACCATTGCTGAGGTTTCCTGACCAGAAGACAAGAAGAGCAACACTGTGAGGAGCACAAAAGCCACATAACTTTGTCAGCTCTTGAAATGGCTGATGGATGAGTTGTGCCTGTTGTTTTAAAGAAGTGTGTTTGAAAAAAAGACAGCATTACCATCAGATACTTTCTTTTCTTTTTACTGCTCTTTCCCAACAAGAACATCACTGACCAGAGCTGTAGACTTCAGCTGCAAAAAACCTTTTCACTCTTTCCCAGACTGAACAGTTAATAAAAAGTTGTTGACCATACTCATTTATTTCCATTACAAAAAGGAGCAAGAACTGAGTGAATCATGACCTGAGCAAATCATTAAGATCATAGAATCATAGAATAGTTAGGGTTGGAAAGGACCTCAAGATCATCGAGTTCCAACCCCCCTGCCATGCCCAGGGACACCTCCCACTAAACCATGCCATCCAAGGCTATGTCCAACCCCACCTTGAACGCCGCCAGAGATGAAGCATTCACAACTTCCCTGGGCAACCCATTCCAGGGCCCCACCACCCTTACAGTAAAGAATTTGTTCCTCAGATCCAATCTAAACTTCCCCTGTTTAAGTTTAAACCCATTACCCCTTGTCCTCTCACCACAGTCCCTAATAAAGAGTCCCTCTCCAGCATCCCTAGAGGCCCCCTTCAGATATTGGAAGGCTGCTAGGAGGTCTCCACACAGCCTTCTCTTCTCCAGGCTGAACAGCCCCAATTTTCTCAGCCTATGGAACTGTTGGAACAAGTCCAGAGGAGGGCCATGAGGATGATCAGGGGACTGGAGCACCTCCCGTATGAAGATAGGATGAGAAAGTTGGGGCTGTTCAGCCTGGAGAAGAGAAGGCTGCGTGGAGATCTCATAGCAGCCTTCCAATATCTGAAGGGGGCCTATAGGGATGCTGGGAGAGGCTCTTCATGAGAGACTGTAGTGAGAGGACAAGGGGTAATGGGCTCAAACTTAAACAGGGGAAGTTTAGATTGGATATGAGAAAGAAATTCTTTACTGTAAGGGTGGTGAGGCACTGGAATGGGCTGCCCATGGAAGTTGTGAATGCTCCATCGCTGGTAGTGTTCAAGGTGGGGTTGGACATAGCCTTGGATGGCATGGTTTAGTGTGAGGTGTCCCTGCCCATGGCAGGGGGGTTGGAACTAGGTGATTTTAAGGTCCTTTTCAACCCTAATTATTCTATGATTCTATGATTCTATGAAAGCCATGATGGTGCTTCACATCCCGCTTGCTAGAGCTAAGCTGTTTCATTTGAGTAAGACGCCAAAAACTTTCCCTTTTAAGGCGATTACTGCAAAGGTAGGGAATCTAAGTCTTTACATTTCTCACCCTAAATGGCATTTGATGTACAAAGCCAAAGGCTTATTTGACCTTTCTGGGGATATTAATTTCCATCAGATTTCATGCCTGAGCTCTGCGGATGAAGGAGTAATATCTCTGCACGTGGTACTAGGTGCACTGCAAAACACTGACGTAGGAAAGCTTTCACAAGAAGTATAACTCAACTACTAGAAGCGGTCTTGGTGTGGTGGTATGCAGCTCAATATAATATGCATTTTGCATAATATTTTCCTGAAGTCCATGAGTCTAACTTCCCTACCTCCCAAAAAACTCTATCAGCTATTCATTTTGTAGTGATTCCTATTCACAGTTCTAACACATACTCAATCCAAGCTGTTGAGTACTATCATCTGCTGAATTTTCTAGCAAAGCTTGGCACTGGCCTTACATTTTACTTTCTTTTTTTTTTTTTTTTTTTTTCTTTTCTTGTATTGACAGCATCAATTCTGTCTCCAAAATGTAGAAAGAAAGAGACCCAGTTATGAGGGTCAGATTTTGCTCGGGTGGGAGTACACTGTTCCCGTTAAAGTCTTTCGAATTCAAGGTAAAAGTTTGATGACAGAATTTCCTTCCTAAGCAGATAGAGGTCAGGTAGGAAGCACAGACTTGATACCATCCTGTGGAAGAAATTTGATGTGATATAGACCATAGCTGGAAGGCACAAAAACTTACTTTGCTGTGGGGAGTATGATACCATTTTCTTGTGTTTCCATTGGTAAAAGGAGCTAACACACAGCTCACTAAATAAGTTGATGTTATATATAGAGCTCCACATTTCTCTCAGCGCAGCTAGAAGCCTTGAAGTTAGCATAACTTACTTAAATTGTGACAATTTCGTGATTTTTCTGCATTTATGTGTTACTGGTTTTACTAGACCAACTGTACCTTTCACTTTGAAGTGCTGTAAATATGTAGTAATTGTGCTGAGTTTGGAAGATCGCCAGAGGCATTTACAAGTAAAATAGAGGACTTGGCCCCAATTAGCTCTTCGCTGCTGTGCAGTCTTCATTATGCACAAGATATTGAAAGCAATGTCTTGTCAGTTTTGAAACAGGTTGGGAACAGAAATAATTTTCCTGGAGACAGACGAAACAGCCCAAGCCATAATAACAATTTTATTAAGTATGGCCCTGGAAATTTAGGTGAACCATTGTGGAGCCACTCTAAGCGGAGCTGAACAGCTGGGTAGCTCTGGAAAGAGATTAAGTGAAGGTGTGGAAATTTCTGAAAACGTCCCAGAGATGGCAAAAAGGAAATTTAGAGGTGAAGATGATGTGGAGAAAACCTGGAGGTAAAGAACACCCCAGCACCAAAGATGAGTGAAAACTTCTTGACCTGGTTTTGATTTTCATCATCTTAGGAACACTTAGAATAGTGTTCTAATAAAATGACAAAGGGTGAAGAGAAATGTTAACAAAGCAGGAATATTTATTTTTAAAATCCTGTGATTGAAGAGTTGAGGAATGATCCTGATCATTCTGCTGGAAAGGATCTGAAGCAGTGAGTCAGCACGCATGTCAAGGGGAAACAGAGAAAATAAAGCATGTTTAGGCTGATGCTCAGAGTATTGAGTTGTAGAAGTGTCGTGGTTTAAACCCCTCATGCAGTTTGCTCATTCACTCCCCCCTCTTCCATCCCCCCAGCTCCCGGGGGGATGGGGAGGAAAATCGAAAGGATGCAACTCCCGCAGGTTGAGATAAGAACAGTTCAGTAACTAAGGTATAACACAAATCACCACCACCACCACCAATAATAATAATGACAAGGGAAATACAAGGAAAGAGAATACAACTGCTCACCACCCGACGACCAAGCTGTGAACTCAACTCTTCCGGGTTCCTGCCCCCAGTTTTTCCATACTGGGCATGATATGTTGTGGTATGGAATACCTCTTTCATCAGTTTGGGTCAGGTGTCCTATTTCTGCTTCCTCCTGGCTTCCCCTCCTTCCTGGCAGAGTATGAGGCTCAGAAAGTCCTTGATCAAATCAAAACATTCTAAGCAGTAACCGAAAACATTGGTGTTCCCAGGCTGAAAGTCAAAAACGCAGTGCTGTACCAGCTGCTAAGAAGAAGAAAATGAGTGCTACTGCTGAACCCAGGACAAGAAGGCTGTAAGCCACTGAGAAAACTCCACTGTAGAAATAAAGAAGCTTAAAAAATTATTTTAATTCTTGATTATGTTTTCTGTGTACTGACAATTTGAGTTTGTTATGTGGGTTTGGGGGTGCCAATCAGTGTTTTTACTCTGCATGGAAATTGAGAAGAGATCATTCTTAATAAATCCCTTCATCTGTAGGAGTACTTAAAATCAAATAGCATTATGAAGGCTACTTGGGATAGACCTGTGCATTTAAAAATCACTTGGTGTTTACCTGCATTACTCTAACACATATGACTACAGGCACTGCATTTTGAGTATCTTCATTCAGTAATACGGAGAAAAGCCCTTGAATTTGATGGGACATCATCAATACCTATCCTCACAAGCTTCTTTTTTTCGAAAAGTTTCAAATTTTATTGTTCATATACTTTCTTTCTCCTCCACTTATATCCGCAACATTTTTTTTGTAATGAGCTAGTACCCTAGTCTCTTCCTTCCCTGAAAGCATTGTACAAACCTTTGCAAGTTACTTGCACTTTATTTATTCCCCACACTATAATGTAAGTTCAGATTACTTCAAATAGTATAATAATACATATTTCTTATAGTTAGTCTTCCACGCTTTACAATCCTTCTGTTAATGAACAGCTAGAGAGCAAAAGTATCTTTAGAAAATACAAGAAGCACAAGAAAAAAAATATGCATGTATTCTTTGCTGAAGATCAGCCTTTCCTTTCCATTATCACAAGGAACTTTCTGCCTTGACATGTCTAATAGATATTTCTATAGCACCCCCATTGCCTGCTAATCCAAGTAATTCACAGCACTGTACATCTGCTAAGACAGCTTTGCATTTATAGTTCACTTTGTAGTATGTCAAATACTGTTTCTCTGTGTGAAAGCTAAAGCTTTTTCATTTCTCTGTTAGTGCTTCTTTCTTCTCTGGTAGGAAGTGTGTTTACTTAAAACTAAACGCATTTGGAAATGGAGGTTAGTGAAGAGCACGGAGTTTGCTATCTAAGCTTATGTTCAAAGATTCTTGTGACTCAATTTATTCTCCCTAGCCCTAGTTTAAATAAGCAATTCTAATATCTAAAACCTCATGCCCTTAAAGCCACAGGTGAATTTGAGCATTTCATCTGTAAAGTACTTTCTTAAAAATGAAGCTTAGAAAATGATGGATAGCATATGCTTCAAAGGAGGGTTAACAGCTCTTTATTCCTATAGAAAGGTTAAAGACCACCCTGCACCTCAAACAAACTTGCAAGCAATTTTTATAATAACTTATGCAGAAGAAAAATTCCCTCTTCACTGCAAACAGCGAATGGTCAATTTATGCCTAGTGCCTAAGGCTTTGTATCACTTTATTTTAAACAGAAAACATCATGTCTTATGTGAGGATTATTTTTTTTCCCCATCACTTCTGAAAATATTTAATTGTAGGGATATCTTGTACTGATGAATTTCACAACATACTGTTTAAATATATTTCTTATGATCAGTCTGAAAACATGGTTTTTATTATTACATTAGATAATGCCTTGTTGTTTTCTTCATTGTGAATTTTACATAAGATGTTATTGTTCAGGTGCCCCCAGACTGCTGGCTGTTTGGAATAGGATGTGCAGTGTCCAAAACATAAAGTTGTGCCTAGTATTTGTCACCTGCATTTCAGCACATAAATGCTTTCCCTTCTCAGAACACTCTGGCACCTTGTAGTCCAAATCGACAGACTACTTGGCCCTTCTGTGTTAATTTGAAAGTCAATGCTGTAAGTTTGTTAATGTCTGTGGAGCTGCAGTGAGTTACAAGAATAAACAGTACTTGGAATTTGTTAAATAGTCATTAAAAGTTATTTGATACAAACATTTATATTTTATTTGAGTTATTCAATATGTAGACTTGAATTGATGACAATATCAACTGAGAAGTAAATGAAGCATTGAATGTTATTTATTCATCCAGCAATGGAAAAATCTTCTGGTAAGGTGTGTGTAGGGACCAGAGGCTTTGACCGAAGATAGATAGTAAAAAAGAAAAAAATAAATTATCTACTTTCTTTGGGTTTACCTTGAGCTATCCCATACATGTGTGGAGTGCAACGACAGCAGGATCAGGTGCATTCTCTTTTAAACCAACTGTCAGCATTGCTGAAGTTCCAGGTAAGCAGTGGTTTCTCCCCTCTAATGAAAGGAAAGATAGAATTTGCTGTGGAAGAAAAATGGTAAAAAAAATTAACTCAAAAGAAGGTGGGAAAACATTTCAATATCTTCCTGAATTTAGTATGAAAATTTCAAAATAGTTTTCATTGTTTTCAGAGGTGTCAAGAGGCTTTTCTCTGCCTTGTTTTGAAATAAACCTTAGTGTTATAAAGGTTGTAAACTCTTAGTGTTTACTTTTAGAATGGGAATCTTTATTGCCCAATGTTGTATTTAAAAGCAGAAATACAGAGATTATAGAAATGGTTAAACTTCATGGAAAACAAGCCACTTTGTACCTAGTCAGATTAAAATTATCAGATTGACCTTACAATGAAATTTTGCTCTTCTACAACAATTGTCCACATTTACATGTAACGTAAGGATTTTAGTTGCTTGTACTTTAATTCCTGTTAAGGAGAACCCCGTGGTGACAAACTCAGGAAATCACAACTGGGCTGATTGATATAAACCATCACAAGAATAGTTGGTGTTGAAAACTTTTACGCAGCAAATAGCATATTTTCCCAGATTCTGAATACAGGTGACCATGGTAGGTAACCACAGAGTAATTCCATCCCAATGGAGTAAATGGATTCAGAAATGAAAGAAGAGCAAATGAAAAAAAAATGCTGGTTACAAGAAAACTTATGTTTTCGTTTGGTTTCATTTTAGTGAGACCAATTTATTTCAAACATGACCTTTTCAGTGATGAATGCACTTCCTACACTTCCCTGTCAATGTTATAAGGTCCATTTACATTGTGTTAGAAAGAACATTGTATAGTTTTGGCAGTCTGCTTAGAAAAGTTTTCAACTATAAGTGGAGGATTCAATAATACATCAATAAAAAGAAATAATCCTCTTCCCTGCACATGTTCTTTCCGCAGTATAAAAGACACATTTTTCTTTGCCTTTGTTTTTATAGACGGGAAAAGAAGATTTTTATTTAAAATGGCATGTTCTACTTTAATAAAACCATCTTTATCTTGAAAAATATAGCATTAATTATTCTGATTTGCAAGTAAGTCTCTGGAATAGGATGGTGGGATCCCAAGCTTCAATTTTTGTTATCAAAGCATATCTCAAGCTATAAATTGCAGTTTAGGAACTGCTTTGGAGGACATATTTATTTCAAAAAAAGATAACCTTTTCTAGGATACTTGAAAGTTTTTACTGGTCTTCTAATGTGTGAAAAAGAAATGGAAACTGAAAGTGAAAAAGACAGAACCCACGGAAGTGGAGACTGCAGGAGACTGCCCTGGCTTTCAGTGTGTCATAAGCCAAAAAATGTTGATAGCTGAGACTCCTTCCTGAAAATCTGAGGATCATGAAAGTCTGAATAATTTTCATTTTTAAATCTTTTAATCTTGTCCCAACACCATCAGGTTTGCAAATGGAACATTGGGTCATTTCTGGAGAATCTATTCTGAGGATGAACCTCACCTAACTGGGAACCATGGGGGCTGGTCATCTGGAATAGGGCAATGTTCATGGGAGGTTACCCACTCTGCTTGCAGAGATCAAGCTGAAGTATGTCATATCCCCAGTTTCATCACTGAGAGGTTTTTAGGCTCATTCAAAACATTGAGAGCAGGCTCATGGGTTTCTGGACCTCACTTATGTCTGGAAGTAAGTTCTTGCAAAGGGTCTCAGCATTGCCTGACCTTGCATACTCTCCTTTGTGTTTTAGTATTACAATGCTTGTAGTTTTCTCTTCATAGCTGTGTGTGAGACGTGGTGCATTTTTGAGTGTCATATTCTGAATTGGGGTCAGGAAAACTTGGGCAGAACAGGATTCATTCTGAACAGAGTCTTGAAATCAGCTCCTCCTGGGACCCAATGTCATAATTTTGGAGGAGGCATCTACAGTAAATGACTGTGCTATGATCTTCATCCTTTCTCTTGAGGCAGGCTGACCCACTACCTGATTATTAAGCATTTTATTAGGATTATTTTCTTGTTATGTTGTTAGAGACTTGCAAATGCTTCTTCCTTTATTTCATGTTTGAAAGACCAGTGTACATGACAGCATGAAGGACATCCCTGCTACGTGGGATTTAGGGATGGAGCTAGTGCAAATGGGAGCTAGTTTAAGGCTCAGCAAAAGACAGTGGAACATCCTATTTTACTGCAAACTCCAGAAAATAATTCTGTTTTTTGTTTGGAGGGGAGGAGAGAAAATCACATTGCCTGGGGCTAGAAAGTGATGTGAGAATAGAAATGGTGTATTACACTAGTAGTTCTGCAAATGTACTCCAAACAAACAAACAAACAAAAAGGAAACAACAACAAAAACCAACCAACCAACTAATCAACCAAAAAAGAAACAGGTGAAGTTTTGTGTGTAGCAAAACAAGTTATATTGATATTAATTAAGACTTCTTTCTTCCTGCTTGCAACTACAACAGTCTTAAGAAAACCTGACAATATCTATTTATTATTTAATAAACTTCCTTCCTACCTATTTTCTACTGATTTAACACTACTGTATAATCCTGTTCCAGGACCTTTACTCCTGATTTATACTGGGTTAAGCAAGAAATAATGAAGTCAAGATCTTGGTGGGAGATATGAAACGTAAATTGCTGCCAGTTTGCTGTTGAGATAAGCCTGAGAGGTCTGAAGGTTATCAAAAAATGGCTTGATCACATATAAGATAGAGTTGGGCAAGCTGAGCTTGTCCTAGACCTTACCTGGAACTTGCTGACCTGAAAAACCCACTGGCAACAGAATGGGACAGTTTTGAGGGAAGGCAGAAACTTAAGTGGGGCAGAGACAATGGCTTCTGAATTGCTGCCTCAGGTAGGTGAATGGAAGGACTGATCTCCCTCTCCTAGTGCTTGTGCAACACTTTTTTCATCCTCCAGCTGGTACCCCAGTAGTGCAGAGAAATGCGCATTGCCTCAGCTGCTTGCATGCAGCTGTGCCCTGCTGTGGTAAAACATAAAGAAATATCAATCTTCAGAAGTCAGGAGTAACTGGGTTCTGCCCTACTTCCAATCAGTGTCTTGTTTTTTTTTTTTTTTAAATAAAATTAGGTCTTTCAAATTTGTTCCCTCCTTTGGGATGGACAAAACTGTTGCTGTCCAGCTCACCTGTGAGAAGCTGCTTTCTGTAGATCATAGAATCATAGAATCATAGAATAGTTAGGGTTGGAAAGGACCTCAAGATCATCGAGTTCCAACCCCCCTGCCATGGGCAGGAGCACCTCCCACTAAACCATGCCATCCAAGGCTATGTCCAACCCCACCTTGAAGATCGACAAGCTATGTAGAGAGAATAGCATGTGGAGCATGAAAGCTATAGTAGTCAAGGACTATTTCAGCCAGATGCCTGCAGCTTCATCAGCCCTGCATTTATCTGAAAATAATTCTCCCTACACGCATTGTTCCAGGTGATGATTTAAAAAAAAAAAATCTAAATGCAATCTACTACCTCAGTTTTGTACTGAGACTATATTAAAGTGATTTTATTCACTGAAAAGTTATCTCTTGAGCATAATTATCTAATCAATGCTGATCATGAAAGTGACTAAAGATGATAACCTATCTCAAAATACATAAAGCTTCTGTTACAAGTTTTGCCATTGGTTTATTCATCTGCAGCTTGCAGTTTTATTCTCTTTCTGAAGGTTCAGAAGAAGAACAAGTGTTTATTCTCCTCAGGCAGCCTTACCTGTTTTAAAATTCAAAACTCATACATTTGTACAGTTTGTGCATCAGTAAGAGGAATGGCATGTCTGTGCTTTGCAGTGCAACCCTTTTGACAGATCTTGCAGTCCCAGTTCCGCAAGGATGTATCTGTGAGGAGGATGAAAAGCAGAAGTGTGCTTCAGGGAGTGAGAAAGATCTGCTGACCTGGAACCAGTCAAATCTGTGAGGCACTTAGACTGAGAACTTCATGAGCCAGGAGCACTACTTAACAAAGCATAAATTAAAACCCAGGAGAGATCAGTTTATTAAATGTGTAGAGCATCTGTGATTCCTACTTTAAAAAGCATGTTAACACTCATAAAAATGAGGCATGTCTCAAACCAAGATCTAATGTTTTGGAAGATTCATAAATTTCAGTAACAATACACCGTTGAACACCCAATGAACTTAAATGGTAAAAGTATAACATAAGGGACTCCATTACAAATTCAATGCCCATGTAGGTGGCCAAAGAGAACTAATTTTTAATAGGTCCTAATTTGAAAGCGTGGATTGCAGTTTTCTTGATATGACTGCAGTTCATTTTTACTAACAACTTGCAATTCATGGGAAGACAGAAACTGACATTTATTATGATCTGAAGGGCAGAGTTTGATCTTCTGATGCCTCATGAGTTATGGGGCAAAGATTTTACTCTGGGCTGCAACATCCTGGGACCATAATCTTGGGTCTACCAGAGAGGTAAAACCTCAGTTTGCTATTAGCAATAGTATTGCTTTAATTGACTCTCATCTAAGATCTTAGAAATGCATGTTTCTATCTAATAGCATAGAAGTGTGGCAAGGATCTTCAAAGGTTGCTATGTCACTCTAATAAGAGCTTCTGGCAGTCTGTATCATCATACTAGCTTGCAGGTAAATCTCATATAATCAACCATTTTGGTACAACAATTTTGGCTGTACTTTGTTTTGCATTTCTGTGAAATTGTCATGATCTGCTTTCTCCTCATCAGTTTTGGTGACGTGAAAGAGTTATACTGATGCTATTTGAATTAAAATGGTATAAAATTGGCAATATAAGAAAAGAATCTGGATTTGCATATTATCAGTACTTTGCTGCAAATAAGTACAGTTTGAAAGGGCAGACTATGTTCTATTATCTAAATCTAAGATGTCTGAGCTATTAGTCCTGCAGCAACACTTCTGATCACCTTTCTTTACAGGAGGTAATTGTAAAAATTCCTGTTGTATTTGGGGGGGCTAATGACTCTTTCTTTCTTTTTGTATAGTTACATATGTATATATTATATGTGTGTAAATACACGTGGTTTATCTACAGGTGCGCATGAAGTCCATAATACTTTCTTAAGCAAAGCCAGCAGTAGTCTACCTTTTCTGTAAGGACTTTCATTTATGTACCTGAAGGACAAATGTAACAGGCATGCTTTCTTTTTTCTTTCGATTTATTAGGAAAGGATTATTCCTGGTGGAACTAAGGAGTGGGGCAATAAATATTTTTCTTCAGACAGCCATTCCCATCTATCTGCTTGTTTTGTTTACAAGACAGCCACTGAAATAATAATGAAAACGTACGGACTGAAAAATTAACAAGTTTAAACCAAACCATAATCCATTCTTTATTGACTGATACACAGTCTGCTTTGTTCAGTGTATCAGTTTTGTATCTCAGCAGTGCAAACAAATCGATGTGGGTTTGAACTGTGCCTCCTACAGTCCTTGGGCTCACCTTTACTAGCTTGCCTTGCACTTTGGGAGAGAAAATGGTTTTACTGTATTGTTCCTTTCTTGCTCAACATTTCTCTCTAGGACACAGAAAATCCTGCAAAAAGTCCAGGTATTAATCCATGTAGATAATAGTGCCTCACATTACATCTAGTAACTCCTCACAGAGTGGTACCTACGATGAGTGCCTCATCCTTGTTCTGGTGCTCATTCAGAAGTAAAATCGCAGGTCTTCCAGCACCAGAGTATGAGTGCAATCTTTAACTACTAATCTCAAGTGTTTTCACTGAGCAGGGACATGCTCATTGTCTCTAGCTGTTGGGAGTTGCCCAATTCTTGCAAGAGGAGCAGCCTGAGGGGTGAAGCTGCTGCAGGCTGAGGGACTGCAGGAGAAACAGGCCAGTTAAACAGGGGAAGAATTTGGAAAAACTATTCTTGTCCTCGTTTGAACCAAATAATGGCCAGTAATGCTGGTTCCTGGTCATTGCTGGGGATTCCTCTGGATGTTGAAAGTAAATCCTCACTAGACTTTATCATCTATCTAAGATTACTTAGACTGTAACATAATTTGCAATTGCAATGTCTGTATAAATGCTGTTTGCGTGCAGCCAATTCTGTCAGAAGAAACATGTTGCATATACCAGAATCAGCCTAACCGCAGCAATACAGCCCAGCTGGGGGTCACATTTTCTGGCTGCGCAAACCCATTAAAACTGGAATGCCTTGGAAGGGAGGAAGGTGAGCCTTCCCTTTGCCCAGCTGCACAAGGGACAACGGCTTCACTGGGGTGTGGCAAGAGTTAAAAAAGAGTTAAAAAGAATTAAACATTATGTTTCCAGTATGTTTTAATAGTTTTGGATAAGAGTTTCTGTAGCAATGAAAATGAAGTTAATCATGCTAACACTATCCAAGTCCAACAGCTCAGAATGAGATAGAGGTGAAAGCAATCTTTGGAGTTGGGTATTGTAAGTGTGTGTTGGACCTGGGAGATCTTTGTCCTGCTGCTTAGCATTAATGTGTTTACTTTATCGCAGTTTATATCTTGGGTACCACTGAAAAATTAGCAAAGAGGAAAAGCTGTGCGCACGTACCTTCTCCAATACGTATACATGTAATTAATTTATGCAAACTGGGGAAATCATGCACAGAAGGTGCAGTTACAGCAACAGGAAATGGACCACTTTAAGAGGTCTTTGTTATGCTTTTTTCAGCGTGTGTGGGGTGTCTTGAAATGGGGAAGGCTTATTATATTAATAACTCAGGAAACAGTAAATAAATAAATAAAATGTGAGACAGTTAATCTAAATTTAAGTGCCAGGGCTTGGATCCAACTTTGGAGGATAACACAGGAAACTCCAAAACATGCAGTGCTTTTTGCAGAAAAAGCTTATCTCAGCCTTGTCTTCTGGTAGTGAAGGATAGGGGGTCCCAGGACTGATGGTTTACGCAGCCACAGCAGCACAGATGGATCAAACGGGCAGCCGAGGTGGGTCTCTGCCCCTTCACTCAGCAAAGCTCGCGGCAGGAACTCTGCAAGCTGAGAAGGTGGCACAAAACTCTAAGGGTCTTGTAAGAGTTTCCAAGCTAATTGCTAGTCACAGGTTGTCTTACTTCCCAGGGGCAGGAGAGCAAGGGGGAAAGAAATCTGATTGAATGATGTGGTCTCTGCTTCTTCTGGATGTGGCTTGGATCTTCCTCTGTTGCACACTATTGCAGAGAGGTTCATGCAATCAGTTGATCATAATGATCATCAGATTATTTTAAGGTCTATGATAACAGCATGTACTGACAACTGCTCTTATTCATGTGCTAAGAACAAGAATGATGAATGTTCAATGTAATAGCTCAGAAATACACATTTACCACACTTCATTTCCTATGAACACATTGGTTCTAATGACACATTTTTTACATATAACAAAGCAAAAGATGAATCTTACTATAGAAGACCCACCTGTAACATTCAGCATGAATATTAGCTAGAGCAAGTCATTTCTGAAAGCAACTCACAAGTCTAATTAAACTCCTTAAAGCAATGACTCTCCAAGGAATAAGCTGCTTTAAAGACGAAAGTGATTTTACACTCCCTCCTCCTATTTAAGAAGCCTCAGGTGTATTTTATAACCTTTCCAGGTTGTTCTTTACTCACAAGTTCTTGTGCAATCTGGTACTCTTCAGTTGACCAACATCTTTGCACTGAGATTTGTATAGTAATATATTTGCAGACTCTGGGGTGATTTTTAGTTATTGGCAGAGTGAGGTGATTCAGATATTTTATTGGTTTTGGATATCCAGCTGGCATGTCCCAAATATCAGTAGTATAATGGATTTCTGAAAATAATAAGAATGATGTAGCACATGAAGGTAGTAAAAAGATCACTAGAGGCCAATATGGCTTCCTTAATAAAATTGTATGGTACAGATTTTGTAAAATACTTCATATTTTGCAAAAGCCTCATTAAAAATAGGTGTGTTTAAATGTGGGAAAAGGAAACAAATCTCAAAGACTTAGCTTTAGGATGCAGTTTCTGCAGGTTCATCATTTTTTTTCAGCTAGTGGTTTTGTCACTCACTCACATTAGTCTTGCTGCTCTGAATTTTTAGAATCAACTGTCCTTGTTTCCAGCTCAGGGATGTTTTTGGTCTGATGTTTTTCCAAGAGCAAAAATTAAGTTCACTTTCTCTCCCTCTTTGAAATTCTTGGAAAGCTCAAATTCCTTTTGTCTCTATTTGAGACACAGGCAGCAAAGTGCTGTGAAAAGAGTGGTGAAATGTCAGTGGATTTTCTGAAGAAATATTTCCAATATGGTGCCATAAAGGTGCTTTTTTGTCTGTTTTCCTGATCCTGTTTCCAGATCCAAGGGAGCTGACTTTTGTTTCCTTCCCTCTACCCCTTTTAATTGTGTTGGGGTATGTGAATATGCAGATATACATGTATAGATGTGCATATTTATACACACTCATACATTTACACTGTAAGTACACTTGGTGTAAAGATAACACAAATGATGCCATTTGTAGCATGTCACATAGGTTCTCTATAATTCCTCTTTAATTTTTGGCCACTTTCCGCATTGTACCTGCCTTGCAAAGGCATTCTTTTGCTATTGTTCTTGGAGCTGAGGTTGCTTTGGATGATAGCTCTTTCCCTTTCACCCCAAGGCTAAAAACTTTTAGACTTTTAGAGATTATATTCTCAAGCTGCAGTAGTTACCAGGAGAAGAATATATTGTTTTTCTTTACAGATTTGGAACTCATTTTTATATAGTATCTGCCAACACTTAATTTAAAAATATTTCCAACATTGTATGTTGAATTTCTGGGAGTTATCCAGCTGATGTGAGTGTTTTTTCAGAGACAACACTTCAAATTGGGAAAGATATTATTTCATTTATCACTGTTCTGGTAAGATTAATTTGAGCTGTAGCCATTATTACAGAAGTACATGCCTTTCTCACATACCATTTGATAGCAGGTATGTAACATTGAGACAAACTTTTCTGCTGTGACTACCTTCCTGCTTTTCCCATAATATTGCTGGGTCTCAATTCACTAAGCTTTGATTTACCCACATGAAAAAATTAAATATATTTTCTGGTCTCCAGTATTACTGCATCAAATATATTTCAGAGGAATGGAAGCCATTAAATTTGTTTTGTGCTCATGTTAGGCAGACAAATGTTTTTTATTTCCTTTCCTGTTATGTGATATAGTCTCAAAATAAATTAAAGGGAAAGACTCAGCTTATTAGACTCACTTCATTATTTTCTTAAACTAGAAAAGAATTTAACAGTGCTACTTGATATTGAATCCAATTTTCTGCAGTTACTTTTGCCCTGTCTTCAGCTTTTTTAGATTTTACCTTTTTCTTCCCCTAGTTGACCAGTGAAGAATGAGGTTGCAGTACATGAAAGTGACCCTTCATTTCCAGAGATCTTTGGCTCTCGATTTTGCAGACTCCCAAGCACACTGTCATAATTCCATGTCAGGCATACTGTTCATTATGAATACACCCTGTAGGTGTATTCAGACACAAAAGGAAGCACTGAGACTATACCCTGAATAACAGCTTTTTTTCTGTGATAATGTCAGGTCTCTCCATAAGCACACCTTTCCCCTTTTCTGTTTCTGAAAGCAAGAGGAAACGAAGCAAAAGAGTAATCTAGGACGAGAAGCTTTAACCCCCACCCTCAGGATTTCAACAGTACCTTTGCAAGATCTGTGACTTGGTCATGCAAATGGCTGTTAAAACTTCATTCCTATTTGATTTTAAGATGTTTGCAATAAAAATAATTTCCATGTGTGAATGATCTAAGCGTATAATTTAGACTACTTTGTATTGTTTAGCTAAAATAAATTTATACATTTAATTTATGTAGGCTTTGCTGTGCTTCCTACTGAAAACTACTAACGTAGGTTATCATTTGTTGTACAAAATTATTGCTTTTGTAGAATAGCAACTATAAGCAAACTGCTAATCATTATATGTACCAGAGTATTTTTTAAACCAAAGATTCCTTAGTGGAGTGTATTTGTTTAATGGATACATGGTGGTTTCATGTAATATCAAAGCTCTTGAGATTCCACAAAAAGCTTTTTTTAACAAGGAAAGAACTAAACTGTGCGACAGTTACCACTTCTCTCTGCTATTGTTATTACTCCCATTTCACTGGTGAAATGACCAAGAGCATGCAGTGAGTCTATGGCAAATTCAAGGGAAAAAAGTCTGTGCCTCCGGATTCTTAATGTACATTTCTAGGTATCTTTCAATTTATTCCCAGGCAAAGTAAATAAAAAACTGAACTCAACCAGAAGAACTATTATAAAGGGAAAACGACTAAAATATTGTGTGAAGTAAGATAAGTTCAAAAGGATTTTAGGTGTTCTGTGGCCATCTCCTGATTCAAGATTTACAATTTGGACAAAATGGACCTGAACAGAACGAGTGTTTTCTTGTGTACAGACAAGTTTAAGGAGACGTTGTTCTTGAGAGAAATTAAAGGGAAAAATGCTTTTTCCTGTTAAGTGAAAACAGATCTTTTAATAAAATTTGATCTTATTTGGTACCACAAACTTGTATCATGACAAAAGTTATGAAACTTGAGTTTTGTAATATAGTCAGTCATAATGGTGGTGTAGCTGAGTATCAGGGCTGTGCCTACACACACATCCAATGCTTTTAAGGCATTAATACTACGTGTGGTCCAGGCCCCCAGCTAATCATCTGCACAGATGAGATTATGGGCAATTTAAAACAATAGACTAATGTGACCCAAGGTGCCTGACTGAGCTCCTGGCCATCTTCCAAATTGAGTGCTTAATTTGTGCAGTAGCTTTCAAAGTTTGGATGTTGGATGGTCCCAAATGTCCTCTGGCAGCTCCTGCTGTGTCCATCTGATTTGTGAACCTAAATGTGTCTATTAGCATCCTAGGAGGATGATCCACTCCAGAGACTCCCTAAGCAGTTTCAGCTGTAGAACTGAGAAAATTGTTGGTAGATAAATTGCCTAGAAAGAGTTATTAGTAGAAACTGCTCTGGGGGTGCAGAAATGGTCCTGTAGGACACTGGTTTGTATGTAGTTAAGATAGTTAGGGTTATTTTGAATGTCATTTAAGAAAACTAAAAGTGGTGGGTATCATGCATATGCTATAGTAGACTTGTAAAACCGCTGGCAGTTGAGATTTTAGGAATTCAGCAGAAGAGAGGTTCAGGGAACCTCACCTGTTCCAGCTGGCAATGCTGTCACAATGACTTTTGAAAAAGAGGCTCCTGTTACCTTTTCAACAGATCACACTGTATGTTTACATATTTACTGTATGGGTAACATGAAAGTTAGTTACCCTGTGCCAAGACCCAATAATTTAAGCTTGTTTTTTAAAATGCAAGCAGTTCAAGAGTGCCTGTACAAGAGTAAAAACCTACTCTGCTCTCGTGAGACCTCACTTGGAGTATTGTGTGCAGTTTTGGTGTCCTCAACATAAAAAGGACATGGAACTGTTAGAACAAGTGCAGAGGAGGGCCACGAGGATGATCAGGGGACTGGAGCACCTCCCGTATGAAGATAGGCTGAGAAAATTGGGGCTGTTCAGCGTGGAGAAGAGAAGGCTGCGTGGAGACCTCCTAGCAGCCTTCCAATATCTGAAGGGGGCCTCTAGGGATGCTGGGGAGGGACTCTTCATGAGGGACTGTGGTGAGAGGACAAGGGGTAATGGGTTTAAACTTAAACAGGGAAAGTTTAGATTGGATCTGAGGAAGAAATTCTTTACTGTAAGGGTGGTGAGGTCCTGGAATGGGTTGCCCAGGGAAGTTGCGAATGCTTTATCCCTGGCGGCATTCAAGGTGGGGTTGGACATAACCTTGGATGGCATGGTTTAGTGGGAGGTGTCCCTGGGCATGGCAGTGGGGTTGGAACTCGATGATCTTGAGGTCCTTTCCAACCCTTACTATTCTATGATTCTATGATTATAGAGCAGAGTTAAGGTTCATTCTGCCAGAAGGAGTCATGCACATGATAAAAATCTGGGTGCTGAGATTTGTTCTCCTTTTAATCTGCAGTTCAATAGATAGGATGCAACTCTTAACTCATTGAGGGAAGGGGGGGATTCACTAACACTCCAGACTGTAACGCTTCCAGCTAGCTGTGCAAAATAAATGCTATGTAGTGAATTAGCTTTTTGGGAGCTGTAATAAGTTGACTTCTTCCTCTGTGGATACTGCTTCTCCATTGAGACCACTCATTCAAAGACCACAGCTGATATTTATGAACTTGTCCTAGGTCCTTTTAATACTTACATTTCACTGTTTGGGAAGAAACACGATTGCATAATGCAGATACAGATTTGTATTTCCTTTCACAGGTATATATTTTGTCTAAGCTATTTCTGAAAATATAAAATGCCTCTTTATAAAAATCGAGACCAAATTAATTTTGTATCTGTGTTAATTTGAACAGGTCACCTAGAACAGGATTCACAGATGGATGGAGAAATATGACACTGATTTCGGTTCAGAATGCAGTCTTATAAATATACATTCTTGCAACCCAGACTAGTGTCTCCAGTGCCATGTGCTAGGGCTAAATATGACTCTGAAAAGTAGTTTGTTTATCTTTTCGAAATTATTGCTATTCAGTCAAAAAATATTCCCTCAGAGAGGAAAATTGCCTTGTGGCCCTTCACAGAAGTTTTGTTGGTTAGTTTGAAAACAATGTGGACGGTGAGACTTTGACTAGATTCATGGCATTTTGTGGCTGGAGCGAGATTGAAATTGTGGGTGTCCCATCGCTGGCAGTGTCCAAGGCCAGGATGGACTGGGCTTGGAGCAACCTGGTCTAGTGGAACATGTCCCTGCCCCTGGCAGAGAGATGGAACTGGATGAGCTTTAGGGTCCCTTCTAACCCAAACCCTTTTACATTCCATAACAAGAATCTTGCTCTATGTCATGTTAGATATTTTAAATTAAACTATAATCCTCAGAACATTTCTTTATGTGCATTCCCGATGAAATGTAAATATAGGTTGTGGCTGAAAATGCAGCCAAAGAGATGAAGTCTGGGAATGTGCTCTCATTCAGAGAGCTACAGTCACCTAATCTCTCTGGCCTTCCATAGAGTGATGCCTAGATTTGGCTGTTTCAGGATCTTTGCCTTCAGGTTTTTGTTAAAATTCTTGAGGTTTATTTGTTGGCTCAGAAATCGGTTGTGGCTCTTTGTGGTGCAGTGGCACTATATGCCTTTTCTGCAGATGACATGAAAGAAGTGGCAAAGTTCCACGGTATTCAATGATTTTAATACATCCTACTCTAAGAGCAGAAATATTACCAGTAGTCCTGTTTTGTTAATCTGTAAGTTTCTTATCATAACTTTTAGAGAAGAAATATAAATATTCCTTACGTTTCAGTCAGCCACTAAATTATACTTAGCAAAACACTTTTCGTTGTATGTGTTGCGTGTTCTGCAAGTGAGTAGTCATTTTGTTAGTACAGGGTTCTCAGATACTGAGAAGTGCCAGCCACAATATGTTTATAGAGCTGTATTCTGCATCAAGGGTGCTTGTTTTTGTTGTACTGGGGATTTTAACATCTGTCTTAAGTATTCTTTCTTTCTTTTTTTTTTTTTTTTTTTTTTAATTAAATATGCTTAGGAATTTCTAATTAGAAAGGAGTGCTTTTAGTTTGTCTAATTTCTAACTTACCTGAACAAAAGGAATTTAAAGTTCAGTAAGAACATAAATGTTCTTAAGCTTATGTTTTTCATATGAATAATTCAGTAAAAATAGCTTTATGGACAATCCACCACATACATTAAAATGTAGATTAAAAAGATGATGGAGCAGCAAATAAAAAAAGGGTGGATGATTCTCTCCTTTCCCATAAAACCAGGTAGAAATAGAATAGAAAATAAATTCACATCTTAATTTACATACATGTACCATTCACTTTTATGGTGGCTTAGATATTTTAAAGGAATACATAGGGGATTATCAACATTATTTAGACATACAGGCTTTTTGTTTGCTAGAAAAAGCTGGTTTTTTTAAATTGAATGGCTCTTGGGAAAGAAAAATGGTTTAAACTAAGGAGTGAAATGTTATAGACTCATGCTAGTTTGAAAACCTAAAAAATTGTCTAAAAGGACTGCAAGCTTTCAACTTTGCAGCATTCATTGATTCTTGCTGTTAATGATTATCCTAAATCCTGTAGAATTCAGGGATGACAAAAATGCTCAAGAAATTGGATGTTTGCTGTATGGCAGCTAGAAAAAACAGACAGTAGTAATATGGTTTAAATGTAGTTTATTCATTCTGAAAGTATGTGCTCTTTATTTTTCCTCAGCTGTTGACTCATCACTTGGTGCGTAAGTGGTATTTCCATACTCTGCTAGAAGTCTTGTGTCTCTTACAGGCATACTCAGCAGGGAATCTTATGGATAAATGTACTTATCTTGTGTTGGTGGATGCTCAGTGTTACATGTTGTGAGACGGCAGTATCTTCTCTTCCAAGCCCTCTTGTTCCAGGACACCAAGCACCCTTATGTTCCAGGAGTACATCCTTCAAGTGCAGATAAATGGGAGAAGAAATGTGCCTACATGCAACCTCCACATGTAATCATAGAATCATAGAATAGTTAGGGTTGGAAAGGACCTTTAGATCATCTAGTTCCAACCCCCCTGCCATGGGCAGGAGCACCTCCCACTAAACCATGCCACCCAAGGCTCTGTCCAACCTGGCCTTGAACATTGCCAGCAATGGAGCATTCACAACTTCCCTGGACACCCCATTCCAGTGCCTCACCACCCTTATTGCCTCTTTTTTACATCCCTAAAGTGAATTTAAGAAGACCTTTGTTACTTTACTTACATGGTAAGAGTACATCCAAGAGCAGAGGGTTGTACATATGCTACTATAAACCAATCTCCTGAGGTAGGCAGAGAGCCTCTGCATGACAAGTTAGCCAACACCAATATCTCCTTGTGAGAATGGTGTGCATCTACAGGGAATGAGTCTGAAGGGCTGCAGCAGTAGCCTTGATTAGCTAATGGAAGAAGAGGCCATGGTGCTGTTGGGTGGTTCTATTTTGTATGAGTATAATTAAATGTTCAGATTCTATCTGGCACTGTATATATATATGATCTCACTAGCTCTTCTAGATCCAAAAGAAAGTCTCTTTCATCAGGATGGTAGGAGCTGGAAGTAATCCTGTGTTCAACTTGTATTCTGGCCTTAGACACCTGCAGCTGAAACTTTCCATAGTAAATTTGGTTTCTGTAATAGTTGTGCCAGAAAGAAAGCTAATTAATCTGAGCAATTATGTCTGGCTGTAGCTGATGATTGTAAGTTATGTGTGAAAAGAGGTATCCAAATGCATTATAACATGTCTGATAATCTTCCCTTATCTGCATTTAAAAACCCTCCAAGTTTAACAACATGACAAACCAATTTCTTTGAGCAAATACATTTGTGTACAATATGTTGTGCTTAATCATAGAATCATAGAATAGTAAGGGTTGGAAAGGACCTCAAGATCATCGAGTTCCAACCCCACTGCCATGCCCAGGGACACCTCCCACTAAACCATGCCATCCAAGGCTATGTCCAACCCCACCTTGAACGCCGCCAGGGATGAAGCATTCACAACCTCCCTGGGCAACCCATTCCAGGGCCCCACCACCCTTACAGTAAAGAATTTCTTCCTCAGATCCAATCTAAACCTCCCCTGTTTAAGTTTAAACCCATTACCCCTTGTCCTCTCACCACAGTCCCTAATGAAGAGTCCCTCCCCAGCATCCCTAGAGGCCCCCTTCAGGTATTGGAAGGCTGCTATGAGGTCTCCACGCAGCCTTCTCTTCTCCACGCTGAACAGCCCCAATTTTCTCAGCCTATCTTCATACGAGAGGTGCTCCAGTCCCCTGATCATCCTCGTGGCCCTCCTCTGCACTTGTTCTAACACTTCCATGTCCTTTTTATGTTGAGGACACCAGAACTGCACACAATACTCCAAGTGAGTTCTCACGAGAGCAGAGTAAAGGGGAAGGAGCACCTCCCTCGACCTGCTGGTCACACTCCTTTTGATGCAGCCCAGGATACGGTTTGCTTTCTGGGCTGCAAGCGCACACTGCCGGTTCATGTTCATTTTTTCATCAACCCACACCCCCAAGTCCTTCTCCGCAGGGCTGCTCTCAATCTCCTCCCCGCCCAATCTGTAGCTGTGCCTGGCATTGCTCCAACCCAGGTGGAGGACTTTGCATTTAGCATGGTTGAACTTCATTAGGTTGGCATCAGCCCACCTCACAAGCGTGTCAAGGTCCCTCTGGATGGCATTCCTTCCCTCCAATGTATCAACCCAACCACACAGCTTGGTGTCATCGGCAAACTTGCTGAGGGCGCACTCAATCCCACTGTCCATGTCACCCACAAAGATGTTGAACAAGACCGGTCCCAACACCGATCCCTGGGGGACACCACTCGTTACTGGTCTCTAGCTGGACACTGAGCCACTGAGCACTACTCTTTGCGTGCGGCCATCCAGCCAGTTCTTTATCCACCGAGTGGTCCACCTATCAAATTGATATCTCTCCAACTTAGAGACAAGGATGTCATGTGAGACAGTGTCAAAGGCTTTACACAAGTCCAGGTAGATGACATCAACTGCTCTGCCCCTGTCCATCAGTTCCGTAGCCCCTTCATAGAAGATCACCAGATTGGTCAGGCAGGATTTCCCCTTAGTGAAGCCATGCTGGCTGTCCCCAAGCACCTTCTTGGTTTCATCTGCCTTAGCATGCCTTCCAGGAGAATCCGCTCCAAGATTTTGCCATGCACAGAGGTGAGACTGACTGGTCTGTAATTCCCTGGCTCATCCATTTTCTCCTTCTTAAAAATGGGGGTTATATTTCCCTTTTTCCAGTCGTTAGGAGCTTCACCTGACTGCCATGATTTTTCAAATATGATGGACAGTGGCTTAGCAGCTTCATTTGCCAGCTCCTTCAGGACCCGCGGATGGATTTCATCCGGTCCCATGGACTTTTATACATTCAGGTTCCTAAGGTGGTCCTGAACAAGATCCTCCCCCACAGTGGGCCCAGGGTCCCCACCCTCACCGTCCCCGCGTCTGCCTTCCAAGACTTGGGTGGAGTGGTCAGAGCATTTGCCGGTAAAGACTGAGGCAAAGAAGTAGCCCTTGTAATTTTCTTTATGACAGCCAACCAACTTTTGATTGGTGATGACTTTCTCAATTGCCAAATATAGCTGGAAGTGCTTCCTGAGCTGTTTGCTAACACGGAGATCTGAGTGTGGTGTGGGCTGCCTGTGTTCTGCTAGGTTTAAAATGCTAGCTGGAAAGTCACTGCAACAGCAAAAGGTCATATTTTCTTCCTAGGGGCGATAGGTTGCATACTTGGCATGAAGATTTGGGAATGCTTTGCTAAATACTGAGCTCAGTGGCCCGCTCATTACTTCAACATAAAATTGTTTGGAATTTAAAATGCATTTATTTTTGGCCATGGAATGAATTTTGGAGAATCCGTGCTTTCTAATTTTCTTCCTACAGTCATTTCTGTCTCTGCTCAGCAACCATGTGGTTACCTTTTCTAAATGAACTGCTTGATTGCCTTTGAAATTGTCCATTTGGTGTATTCAGTGCCAGGCCAGAGAGCTACTGCTGTGACACAGTTTTGCCAAAACTTAATACCTAGCTTCAAGAGATTCTGAGCCATGGAAAACAGCAACGGGATTTGAAGTTGGTAGCTCATGGGCAAATTGCTGTATTACCCAGTATTCAGTAGTCTTCATCATACAACCAAAAAATTGGTTTGGTTGCATGACAACCAAAAACCTAGTTTGGTTGTATGTATGTCATACAATCAAAAAACCGACCCCCCCCCCCCCGCCACTTCTGCCACTATCTGTTGTCCTTGTTCGTGAGAGACATACTTGTCATGCAAGCAGTAGTAAAAAAAATGCAAGGTGACCCAACTCAGGAACTCTCTGGAAGCTCCTTGGAGTACTGTTTTTTTGTACTGTTTCATGCCTTACACCTATTAGACATAAATTGAAGAGTCCAGTTTTTCTGGACTACTAAATAATTAGTGAGTACCAGAGAAGACGACTTGCTTTTCCTATTATGAGATTAAACGAAAGGTGGATCCTGTCCCTCCCTCTGCTGCATTTCTCTGTTTGAGGAGAATAGACGAGCTCAGATCAGAAGTGAAGAGAGGGAGACAAACATTTCCAAAGGTTTTCTCTTTGCCCAATTTCAGTCAAATTTCTGATGTTCTTACTGATTTAACTACATTTTCTTGTTGCAGAACCTTCACTGGAATTCAATTTGGTAAGATAAGTTAACATCATATATGTCTCCAGAGTTATGAATCTTATCTGCAACCGCAAAAGACAGTTAATTAAAGTATTGAATAAATAAAATTAAATTCAGGCAAGCAACAAGTTATATTTTCTTATGAGTATTTTTTTTGTGAAGACAGGTGCAGAACAGAGACAGAATATTCAAGGAAAATAATTAATAGGTTCGGACAAGGAATCAGCAGATCTTCAATGCAATGTGTAAGAAGGTGATGTATTGTCTTGTAAGACAAGACAATGTAAGACAATGTATTAATCTTGATCATGAATAAAGTCTAAAACAGTATGCCAGCAATTAATGTAACAATTACTGTGGCTGTAACTCCTGCAACTGTAAAATACCTGTATTTTTCAACAAGCTTCTTTATTCTAGAACTGGTCCATCTAAAGTTATACTTGATGAAAGTACTTGTCCAAAAGTCTTACAGTTTGGTAAAATTAAAGACTTTAAAATTATTTGCCTCTTTTGATATTTACATTTTCAGTATTTCATTTCCTCATAATAAATTTGCAGAAATACAGAGGCACACAGCTACTGGTGGGAGTACACGAAACATGAGTGCCATACAGTTCATGCAATTGGAATAAAGCCATATAGCTCATGCTGCATGAACTGAATGCTGTGGTATGTCTGGAAATTAAGAGTGCAGTAGAGATATTTAGAGAAAAACACATATGGAATGCAAGAATAATTAATTAGTAATCTCTTTCTAAACTGCATTTCCAAGCCATATAGATTAGTAATGTTTTTATGGTATCTTGGCTCATCATAGAGAAGTTGATCTTCCCAGCCTGTGCTTGCCAATTTTGGAAGAACACTAACTACTGGTGAAGTTTCACAGGGGAAAAAGAAAAAAATATTTAGACTGCGAATATTCTTTACAGGGTTGCAATCCTTTCCCCCACTTTTAAAATTATTTTGATGTGCTTACTACGTACTTAGAGATGTACTGTGGTTTGTGGCTTGGATTTCCATGCATTTCTATGCTTCGTTATTTTCTTTCCTAACAGTTTTTCATTATTCCAGAAAATTATATATAGATCTTCAATTTTGGGTTAGGATGCAAGGGTAGGTAGGGCCAAGGAAGTACATTGCATCATAAGGCAAATGCATGAAATTGCTTCTGATTACAAAGCACCAGCAGATACATCATGTGTGTATATATGCTCTGGAAATATGCTTTGTGTATACACATAGACAGCAAGATGGTGATTGGTGACAGCCAACATGGCTTCACCAAGGGCAAATCCTGTCTGACCAATTTATTGGTCTTCTATGGTGCTACGGAACTGATGGATAGGGGCAAAGCAGTTGACGCCATCTACCTGGACTTGTTCAAAGCATGAGACACTGTCCTGCCTGACATCCTTGTCAATAACTGGGAAGACATCAAATTGATGGATGGAACACTCGGTGGATAAAGAATTGGCTAGGTGTTTGCACTGAAAGGGTTATGGTCAGTGGCTTGATGTTGAGAGAAACTCCACATGAACTGGCTGTGTGCACTTGAGGCCCCAGCTAAAACGTGTTAGAATTATTAGTAGTGAAACTAATATTTTCAGTTCTCTTTGACTTGAAGAACCCTTTATAGTACTTTGGTAATACAGTAGTTTTTGAGTGGATATAAAGAACACAGGAGGAATTAAGAAGGGTCTGAGCATTGTATTCATCACAAGGCTTTGCCATCAGAAATATAGAGCAACAAATTTGCAACATGCTTTTGTGGAATGGAGAAAAAATGCTAAATCATGGTATGAAGGAAGATACCTAGCAGCTGAGAGAAAAGCAGCAGAACCAACTGAACATATTGGCATGGCTACTACAAAACAAGCCCTTGTACATATAGGTGTGCATGCCCTAAGTAGTGCATGTCTATATAATGCAAGCGTATTTTCCTGTATCAGTCAAATTCATAATCTCATTTTTTAAAAAATAATTTTCTTTCTTTTCCTGAAATATTCATTTCTCATTAAATCCAGCTGATTGACATTGATGCCAACTAAGATAGTGATTTCTAAGTGAATACCTCCCATATCAGACTTCCAAATATTTTGTTTAGATCAAAATCATGCTAACTGAGCTATCATTTCCCATGGTATGTGGTGTGTGCTTACTAAATTCTAGCACAATATTCTTTTTTCCCTCGATCTTTAAAATGTCATCATCATTCAGAACTTTTTAAAGGCCATTTTCTCTTTACATGAAGAACTCTGACATCCACTCAATGATGCTATGAATATTTTGTTTTAAAAGTAACAGTTGTACTTCAGCATTCTGCATGGCTCGTGGCAGAATATCTATTAGATATTCTGTAATATGTAATTCTGCAGTGAGATGATATGATATCTATTCCCCTTGTATCATGCTTATTTGGGATTGGATATAGTCATAAAGTAAGATTTTATTTAAAGCATACCTTGCTTAATCCTACTGGCTATCTGCTTTCCATCCATTAATTTGCTAGTTTTTCCCATCATGCACCTTTATTACCTGGCTATCATAGAATCATAGAATCATAGAACCATAGAATAGTTAGGGTTGGAAAGGACCTTAATATCATCTAGTTCCAACCCCCCTGCCATGAGCAGGGACACCTCCCACTAAACCATGCCACCCAAGGCTATGTCCAACCCCGCCTTGTACACAGCGATGGAGCATTCACAACTTCCCTGGGCAACCCATTCCAGGGCCTCACCACCCTTACAGTAAAGAATTTCTTTCTCATATCCAATCTAAACTTCCCCTGTTTAAGTTTGAGCTCATTACCCCTTGTCCTCTCATTACAGTCCCTCATGAAGAGTCACTCCCCAGCATCCCTATAGGCCCCCTTCAGATATTGGAAGGCTGCTATGAGGTCTCCACGCAGCCTTCTCTTCTCCAGGCTGAACAGCCCCAACTTTCTAATCATATCTTCATACCCTTTGTAGCTATTGCTATTAAGGTCCCTGTTTGGTATAATTACCTGTTTTACCTTGCTCTCCTTCATTAACCAGGGTCATTTTCACTAAAAGAAACTCATGAATGTGAATTTATTGAGGAATTCTTTGCATTTCACTGGTCTTTTTTCCTATTCTGCTGATGGTGATCTGTGTGACTGCTCTCAAGACATGTACACTGTAGAACCATGTTTACTGGTGAAGCCAAGGATGGAGATGTCACCAAGAGATGAATGATGTCAAAAACTGACCAGACGCCAAGGAACATAGTGAGATCAGTCCAGCGTCCTGCAAGAGACTGTTTATTGGTACAGTACACTTTGAAGGCTGGAGACTTTGGTGCATTTTTCCATCTCTGATACTTTTTCATTTAAAGTTGATGGGCAGAGATGAATAACGGGGATTTACAGTGATGACTACCAAACCAATACCAAAGAACTTCAAAGTCAGTCTTGACTTCTGCAATTAATAACAGTACACCACACTTTTTTTCATTAAACCAAGGTTATCACAAACATTTTGTTGACCAGAATGGAATATCCTTTTCCTTGTTCACTTCTTGTTTAAAAAATACTTCACAGTGCTAGAAAATCATGGATGTTGAAAGCAACTTTTATTTTCTGTTGACAGCATTGGGTTCAAACTTTGGCTTTCTGAGAGGTCTTCTCTAACAGGGCAGGTTTTTCTATCTTTTTCAGTTTCATTTGTTTTAGTAGAACATATTTCTCTATTTCTTTCCTTTGTTTAGTATCCAACCCTTTATTATAATTTTCCAGCCTAGTCATGGCTGTGTGAACTAAACCATTTGGGGCTGTATTTAGAACAATTTGTATTCAAATAACAACCATAGTGATAACTGACGAAAGTACCGTATAAGTTATTTGAGCTGAAAATTACTTGAGAACCCCATAACATAGCAGGAATCTTCTCTTCTTTTCCATTTCTGTTGTGTTCAGATGCTCTGACAATTCAGCGTGGGATAGATGCCAGGCAGCTCACAGAGAGACTTTGTACCAGCCACTGTGGCACGTTTAGCTTGGTTAAATTTCTTTTCACTGTGTAGAAATTGATCATGGCATTTTAATTTTTTTTATTTTTTTTTTTTTTTAACCAGAAAATGAATTTACCAAAACCTCTGAGCTGTCTAAGACTGACCTCGGAGGTGAAAGCGGCTCCCTTTCAAATTCCTCCATGGGCAGGGGCAAATCCATCCATGTCTCTTACTGCAGTCGTCTCTTCCAGCCAATTCTGTGAACAAAGAGCAAGTCAGCTTTGACTAAGTATAGAATACTTGATGAGCTAAACCCAAATACTGGAACATACATTTCGTAAAACTCTTCTACTTTTTACAGCTTTATGCCACTAATTATGTAGATTTGACTAAGGGTGGAAAGCCTGGCAGTTTGGAAACTGAAATGTAAAAAAATAAGGAGTGGAAAAGTTTTGTGATACCTAGGTAGTTTTTTTCCACAGAAATGCCACATAATTATGGGATGAGGTAGTGATTATATCTGAATGTTTGCTGCTTTATCAATAAAAATTGTTATCCTTTACTCCCATTTGAGATCCAACTGTGAACAAGTAGGGAAAAAAAGCCATGCACTTTTGTGTACTCTATCTGTAGGAAGTGAATTTTGACCTAGGCAAGTCAAAATGTTATGGGTTATAAAGCAGTAGTACTAATTGGCAGCTTTGTTAAGAATCTCTGCTTGCTTACATACACTTTAAAAGAGAGCCTCTAAAAGACCCTTCATAATTAGAAATCACAGCAGAGTTTTGGCTTCAGATTTTCTCTTTTGTGCCTGTACAAAGAGCTTTGCCTTTCTGTGTTACAAGGAGTGCTTTATTTTCATGCATTCCTTTCAAATCAAATAATAATAAAAAAAAGACCACCTCCCGAACAGAGGTGATTTTATGCCATATCTTTTTAGGATGAATCTTCTGTCAGGAGTGTGGTTGTTAGTTCCAACCGGTTGCACAATCTTACTCATGAATTAGACCAGCCCCTAATAAGCAGCCACAGCAGGGGGCAAGCTCACATAAGTGTTAATCCCTCCTCAAGCTATCAATTGAGACAGACTTTCTGGGGTCAAGAAGGTTTAGAAGGAAGCTGTTGTCCTCCTTTGTTACTCTCTGTGTTGATTTGGAGACAGCTCTGCATTCTGAGGATGCTCATCTCCTCCTTTCTAAACTCAGCCTCCACCAAGCAGGAGCAGACCAGACTGCTCAGCTTGCATTTCACGTGGATGAGAATGGGTAAACCCTAATGTGTGTATTGCAGGAAAATACAGCAACATGTACGTTTTCTGAAGTTATTAACATGGATAATGATACTGCTCTTGTGAAGAAAACTGTGGAATAAAGGGAAATAAAATATAACATACAATGAATTTAGGCTTCAAGGGCTGCAAGGCAAAATCTCAAGAGTTGAGTAGCATAAAAGCAGCTTTTAACACAGAAAAGAAAAGGCCTTCCAGATCAGAAATAAAGAAGATTTTAAAAAATCTTGCAGCTCTTCTAACTTTGCTTTTGAAAATCAGTTACTGGAGGTGACTGTATTTCTAATATGGTTTTATTTAAAAGCTTCTAAACAATGTTGGGGGAAAAGAAATGCTACTCTGCTTGACCTTAGCTCGGTGTGTTAGCAGTACACATGGTAGGAGGTCTTTTTGGTAATGAGAAGCAGCTGTTACTGCCCTCAGCACATAATCTACAAAGCTATTCAGTGGAAGTGAATAACTATTTATTATCCCTTTTCTTGCAAAACTTTTAGGACCAAACAGTAGGTTCATAAGCATGCCAGAAATAGCGCCTCATTTTCCATTGAATAAGGTCAAAGCAAGCCATTGAAAACTGATGATCACCTACTTTGTGAAATAAGAAATTCATGAAATATCTGAGCAAAGCAACCACACACGGACATCTCTCTCTCTGGCACTGCTAAGTGGATAGCTCCAGGTACCTAACAGCCAGTTGCTGTTTAGATTTTTCCTGAGTGACATCACTACTGAATTTACTGTTTACAAACGATATGTTATCTATCTCCCCATTTCAATGGAGATTTTCAAAAGAAAGGGAGAAGACCCACAAGAAAAGTAGATCAAAGACAAAATTCAGTCTCAGGACATGATTTTTATTCCGTTTTTCTTACTAGATGCATTGACAGTTCAAAATTAGGCAGATATTAGCAATTAGGCTGCTGTTTTATCCACAGAAGTTTAAGCCTTTCATAGGTCTGTGTGAAAATCCAAAGGACAGGTTAACCTTTCCCCTTAGCAAGTTATTGCCCTTTTCTCAGATAAGCCTGAAGCCAAAGATTTCCTTACTCTGCAAGAAACAGCTTCTTGAACTCATGTTTGCGAAAATAATGAAAACTGGCATAGTTACGGTTGATACCATTGCATGAGGATTAGAGTACCCTGAATTACAGACATTAAATCATACAGCTCCCCATAACTACAAATTACAATAGCTTCCAGAATTCCTTAACACAGCAAATTAAGAGTAAGGAATTTATGAGAGCAATGAGGCTCTCATATATATATGTTGCTGAGTACTAAATTCTCAAAAATGCGCAAACATAGAGTTTTCAACATAATTTCACAAAGTCCACCTGATTTAATGGATTTATTTATTAAAAACAAACATACAAACAAACCAAACCAAAAACTAATCTGGGAAACATCCTTAGTAACTAGCTTTGGTTTTTGATTATAGTCAGATTCTCTTTGCTCTGTTGTCATTGATATTTCTGGTATCCTTTAGAGTCTATAGAGTTACATCAGACTTATCATCCAGCAATGACTTTTAGAAGTAGAGATATGTACAGTTGACTTTCTGAGCAGGTGAGTAGACAATAGAAGTAACTGGGAACCAACTTACAGGTGTTTTACATTTCCTGGAGATTCGGCCACCAGTTAAAAGGCATAAGATATTAAAGACGTTGGATAAAGCACAGAGAATTTGCATTGTAACATGTGATTCCCATTTTCAGAAAAAAAAAAAAAAAAACAAAACCCTAAACCAACAAGCCAAAATAAAATAGACTTCTTAACAGCAGTTATGATGTCTCTAAAGTAAAGGGGAACACATTATTTTAAGTAGATTTATTTACCTAACAAACAAAAATCTTGAAGGCTTGCATGGGAAGTCTTAGATATCTGTTGTGGTTAATAGCTGGAAGGTTTTGAATATGAAAGAGACCTGTAACTCATGTTTCTTATGCAATAGAGAAACTAAGAAAAGTAACTTGCTTTCAGGGGCTCCTTTTCTTTTTCCTGCTTTTAAGTTTACAGTTGATTTGGATGGTTGTCTCAATCCTGGATCTGAATGGAGTAGCTAAAAATGTATTTAAATAATTGTTTGAGATTCTTTTTTTTTTTAATGCTATGGATGTTAATTAACATAAGACTACAGCACAATGAATTTTTGTTTCCACAATAGCTGCCAGAGAAATGTGACCCACCTCTAACCTTAAATACTGCTGAATAAATATGAAAATGCTTAATGACAGAGCAGTATTTTCCATTTACTTGTTCTGAGAAAATTGGAAACATATGTTTAAGCCATGTGTCTCTTTTTTTTTTTTTTTCCTTTTTTTTTTAATCTGATAAAACTCAAATGAGAGCAGGTTCAGGCCTTCTTAGTTCCTTCAATACCTAAGGATTCCTTCTTATACCTGACTGCTTTTGTTTTAATATTTTCTCAGTTGCCTAATTCTGTAGCAAAAAGATACTCTTGAATTCGTGTGTAAATAGGTGATATCTCCACTGGTACAGCTGAAACTCAATTGCTTTTGGCAGAGATGCTCTAGATTTGTCTCTATGTAAGCGGGAGTAGACTTCCTGTTCCTCAGGGGCTCCAGTGCCTCAATAAGATTTTGGAGGAGTGTTAGTCACTAACGCAGTAGTGATGGCAACAGTCTGTGAGGTTTGTTGAGAAAATCATCCATCGCATCTCAGAAAGCACAGGGAAGTTTGGATGCTACCAGTACAAAGAGTGAGGCAGCTTCACTACCCTGTGTCTGCATCAGATGGTGCTAATAGAAGATTACCACCCCCCTATTCAATCTTAGTCTGAGTCATTAATATTGAGTGAAATACACCTGGGCTGTGAGGAGCACTGGGTTGCTGTTAGAGGCGTGTGGAAAAGAGACTGAATTTAATGACTTCTCATTATCCTGGCAAAAGCCCAAGAAGGAACAAACCCACTTAGATAGATGAGGTGGGCTGATGCCAACCTGATGAAGTTTAGCTATGACAAGTACAAGGTCCTACACCTGGGTCGGAGCAATCCCAGGCACAGCTACAGGTTGGGCAGAGAAGAGATTCAGAGCAGCCCTGTGGAGAAGGACTTGGGGGTGTTGGCCAATGAAAAAATGAACATGAGGCAGCTTCAGTGTGCGCTTGCAGCCCAGAAAGCCAATCGTATCCTGGGCTGCATCAAAAAGAGTGTGACCAGCAGGTCGAGGGAGGTGATCCTGCCCCTCCACTCTGCTCTCGTGAGACCTCACTTGGAGTATTGTGTGCAGTTTTGGTGTCCTCAACATAAAAAGGACATGGAACTGTTGGGGCAAGTGCAGAGGAGGGCCACGAGGATGATCAGGGGACTGGAGCACCTCCCATATGAAGATAGGCTGAGAAAGTTGGAGCTGTTCAGCCTGGAGAAGAGAAGGCTGCATGGAGACCTCATAGCAGCCTTCCAATATCTGAAGGGGGCCTCTAGGGATGCTGGGGAGGGACTATTCATTAGGGATTGTAGTGAGAGGACAAGGGGTAATGGGTTCAAACTTAAACAGGGGAAGTTTAGATTGGATATGAGAAAGAAATTCTTTACTGTAAGGGTGGTGAGGCCCTGGAATGGGCTGCCCAGGGAGGTTGTGAATGCTTCATCCCTGGCGGCATTCAAGGCTGGGTTGGACATAGCCTTGGATGGCATGGTTTAGTGGGAGGTGTCCCTGGGCATGGCAGTGGGGTTGGAACTAGATGATCTTAAGGTCCTTTCTAACCCTAACTGTTCTATGATTCTATGATTCTATGTTAGAGGTGAGCTGGTATTTTAATGGTTATTCTGCAGCTGCATGTGCTGTCAAAAGGGTTTCACTTGGTTATTGGACATACATCGGGGGTTTGTCTTAGCAAAAACCAGCAGCATGCCATTCACTGGGAGATAATAGCGCCTCTCCACTGGCACCAGTTGCAGAAGGTTCATCACATCCATGTGTGCACACACGCACACTAATAAATGTGTGAAATGCAAAGTCCATGCTGCCTACTATGGTGAAATATTTTGCACCTATTCCTTATTTTCAAGTCCTGGAGTGATGATGTCTCTGGTGGCCTGGTACATCATTTTCATGATTCCTAAATTTATTTGTTTTCCCAGACTGGTTTAGAGAATGTTGAGCTAGAAGTACCATCTTCATTCTTCATATATGCATTGTTAGGATGGCAGATTGGTAAAAGAACAGAATGAGTTACAAGGTTACAGCTTTTTAGAAAATTCACTTTACATGATAAATTTTATTTAGCTAACACTGGAGGGAATGATGTTTTAGAAATTGAGAGTCATGAGTTTTGGGCATGGCTTTGAATTCAAGATGTTCAACTGTGGGGAACCTGGTACTTATTTCTGTGTGCGTGTGAGGCAGAGAAGCAAATCCATCCATCAGAAGCATGTAAGTGAAGGTCCCAGTTTTGCAAATCCTGTGTAGTATTGTTGACATGGTGTAATCTGGATGCATTCTCTGCAGATCTTCTAGGTGGTTTTGAACTGCTGAATAACTCACACAGACTCAAAAGTGAGCTGGTAAAAGTACACGATATGGAGTGGTGTACACATGTAGTCATGTGGTGGGCACACATCTTTCAAAGACTTGTCTGTGACTATTTAAAGACTTGTAGTGCTCTATCTAGTTTGTTTTGTATTTTTTTTCTGATTTTTTTTTCAGGTTTTTTCTTTGTTTGTTTGTTTTTAACTTCCAAGCTCTAGATTTTACTTTTGAAATTTGACTGGCAGTACAGGTCAGTGAATTGAGTCACAAATCCCTCATGCTGATGTCTCCTTTTCAGGTATCAAACACATGCATGTTTAACGAACAGAGCTCTTCAGGCTAGCAAAATAAACATTCAGATGAGACCCTTTTCCCACTGCTACCGCAACCCTAACTCACAGACAAATGAAAACCTGACGAAGGATATATGACAGGACCTATTCCACTCCCCCTCAATGACCTCAATCTATCATGACTGCAACTGGCCTGTATCATGGCAAGCAACCCAGGCAACTGTCAATGCTGACAGTAAATTACCGCGGTCTTAAAGTTATGAGGTCCCTGCAAATGTTGCCATAATTCTTAATGTTCATGTAGTCACATGCCTTAGAGGTGCAAGTTTGAACAAAGTTTGCTCGTGTTGGTGTTATGCTCATTAGATCAAAAAGAAATGTGCCCCCTCACAAAGGAAGAAGAGGGAACAAGTTTATTGTTGCTTCATTCTTGGGGCAAAATGCCTCCTTTGTTCTCCTGCTGGTAATAAGCTGAGGGACCCACCATCATGAGAAACATATGACAGATGCCTTTCGTTCTTAGAAGAACAGAAGGTTTTCTAAAAAGAGTGAGGCTTCTGGTTCCTCTGAAGTAGCTGCCATGTAAATAGTGGCTGGTAGGTAGTACAGTTCAGTCTGTTTTGCATAACCGGCAGTGCGTGCGTGGGAGTTTGGCTGAGCACTGTTCCTTTTAGTTATTCTATCCCATTCCTGTCTCTTTCATCCTATCCACCATGAAATAGAGACAGTTTTCAGTAATGGAGAGACCTTTTCTTATTTTAGCCGCTAATTCTCTACACTGATATAATAGTCGCAATAATAACATAATAATAATTCATTGCCACGTAGGTTTCTCCAGTGTAAATGTGATTCCAGTTGGTCCAACACAGTGAAGTTTCAATAAACCTGAGCCTAGAAAATATTCTGTGCAGTGATAATGGCAGTCTTCTTGATGCACAACACATCAGTCAGTCCTTCCACTGGAGCACAGCACCTTGCAGCCTCTCTTAGTGCAAAGCAGTGTCAGGAGCAATATGTTCACTGCTTTCTTAATTCCTACCAGGAGCTTGCTGTTGCACAATTTTTAATTTTCAGAAGTGAAACACTGCGACAGTTGCTAATATGGTGAGAAAATAGATGCTTTTTACTGTTAAATGTTTCAGTTCAATAATTTTCTTTTCTTTACCACTTTTATGTTTTAGCAGCATTATGCTCAAGGATGACAGCAGCTCCCTTGATGTCCTACATGCTGGTTGTCACTTCTGTCTTTTTGCTTCCTTCAGGATGACAGATACATTTCCACGGAGCAAGCAGAAGCTTCATATTGATCAGTCAAATGTAGTTCTGCTCACACTGAATAAACTGTACATTTATTGGCACATTACAGAATAAAAAGGCAAGAGAAAATAAAACCTAAATTTTGAAAAAAAAAAAAAAGAGCTTTTCCAGATAAGGAAAGCATCCATATTCTGTTAGAAACAGGAACTTAATCCACAATTTTGAAATCTGCTCTGAATAATACTGCTGTTGTGGGTGTGAAGGTCTAGGATTAGAAATAGGTAGGAGCTATAGTGTTTGTTACACTAACTGCTGAAGTATTAAACGAAGTGAGTTTTAGGGCATGAAAAAAAGCCTTTTATAGCTCTGAATACAAGTATGAAGTGCCCAACTGAGGGGAAAGCATATCCCCTGTTCTTGGCTTGATTATAGTAATCAATTATCAATTTGTGAGAAAAGAGGACAACAACATCTGAGAATTGAGCTAGTGGAAATACTGATCAAATATTCCTTCTGTAATCCTAGGGCGAAATCGTTATCTACAGAAGTTAGCAAGAAGCAATATGGCTAAAATATTTAGGAAAAAAAATCAAATGAGAAAAGAGCCATCAAGCATCATCTATTTAAAAGGAAATAAAAAGCTCATTTCACATGCTGTCCTGAAACAAGGATATACCACGTAGTCTGAAAAACATATACAGAGTTATCAAACTGTGGTACACTCTGCTGCAAGACTCAGACATACAATTCTTCATTTTATTTTGTCTTTTTATCTCTTTTTGGCATCAGGTTAAGCAAAATAGCCCTCCAGCTATATTGTCCCCATTTTCCTGGAAGGCCCATATGTGGTTGTAGACTCTTGACTAGAGTTGCTGAATGTCTGTGAGACCTACTCAAGTGGTTTAATATGTCTGTAAATGTGCAGATCAGGAAATATATTGACAAATTTGGCTCAAACCTTATATTGTTTTGCCAAAAATATTTTGTTGCTACTTCTATAGATAGAGGTGTTTCACCTTGCCAGAAGCATTTCTGCTCAGCAGTGGTGTTTCACTGCTCTCTTAGTTTTGCTAGACAGGGTCTGAAAGGACTTAAGGATACTCATCACCTTATCCATGCAAATGCCCCCGCCGCTAGTGGAGCTGTGCCAGTGGGAAAATACTGCCCTTGAATCCTATAGCAGAAAACGTGTTTGTGTGAGTCAAAGAAAAGATTTCCCCCACCCCCTCCCTTGTCCTGTTACAGCTGGATAAGTAGGGTTAATTTTAATGTGTCTTGTTACTCAGATCCAATTCCATATGTCCTAATAAACCCTGTCTTATTCTGGCTAAAGGTTTCTGTTAACACATTCTTTTCAGTATTTCTCCCATGCTGAATAAACAGTCTCATGTACAAAGCTCCATTAACATGCAAACGACTAAGTTACACTTTGTATTGAACTTCTTTAGTATGGAAAGATACATTTCCCAATAGGATGACACTTGGACAAGACTTAGTATCATTATACAATTTTGGTGACAGCTCAATGTCATGTGGGTAAATATTGTAACATTTTCTCTGGCATGTGTTTTTCAAAGGAAAATGAATTTTCTTTGAGACCCTTGCACCCATTTGCTCAACTTCTGAACACTGGCAAATAATTTGCCAAAGTAGTGAAATTTAAACCAGTTTATGAGAAGCTTTACCTAAAGTAGAATCATAGAATCATAGAACAGTTAGAGTTGGAAAGGACCTTAAAATCATCTAGTTCCAACCCCCCTGAAGCAGTATTTGAACATATAAAGAAGAGTGTTATAGGACCAAATAGCTGGAATATACATTTAAAATAATTTTTCACTAGTGAACACATGCAATACCATGAAATATGCATGTGCAGTAAAAGAAATTTGGTTTAGATGTTGGTACTGATTTTCCAAAAACTCAAGCAGAACACTTGCAAACAATCTTCAGCTCAATATTATAGAAAAAAAAAAAAAAAAAGACATAAAAAAAAAGACAAAAAAACCCCAAACCTGCAATCAAACAAAAAAAAATCTCAAATTGAAATTTATTATAATTTACTAGGCTATTGTAGATTTAAGATCTGGCTGTTCCAAATTCGTATCTACAAAATGAAGTTACCTAACAACTTTATTTCTCAAATTCCTTTGCCCCTATAGAACTCATTATAAACTATACACTTGGTTGTGGTGAATGCAGAGCATCAACACTTAGTATAGAAGCATAGAAACATAGATTGGTTTGGGTTGGAAGAGACCTTAAAGATCATCTAGTTCCAGACCCCTGCCATGGCCAGGGACACCATTCTTCAATCCTAACTCAGAAGATAGATGTTTTCATTACCATATTAATTGCAGTGTATAATAAAAATATAATACCTTTCCTGGAAAACTATAATGAAGAACTGGGTTCAGCTGTGTTCTTAACTATCCATCTAACCTTAAATGCTTATATTTTTCTTGTAGGGACACAGGGTCAGCTGTGTGCCCAGTTAAAAATGTTGTAAAAGTGGTTCTGATTCAGAGCCATGCTTTTTACTTCAGTAGTAAGGATGTAGACAGTGAAGATATGTAGGTTTTAATTCAAGAGTTGCAGCACTTACTGGGAAGGAGGGGGAGGAAAGAGTGGCAATGATGTCCACAGTGTGGTGTGGGATGTGATAGGAGCTAAAGGCTGTTGGCTAGAAAGACATGAAAAAAGATGCTGAGGACCACCCTATTCTTGATGGCCACACCAGCTGACAACTTTTTTGTGGCATTTTTATGAAGCTACTTATCATGGTGGTACCAACTTTGCGGGGACAGTGGCTTAAATGCTTCTTATATCAGCTGAGGTGGTCATACTATTCATATGAAGTCCTATGCATTTTGGACCTACTGTAGGTTTTAGGCTGCAATGCTTCCATGGAACAAAGTGCTTCACAACTTTACTATTATCTTGCAAAAAGAAATGCACTTTAGCCTTTATTTAGCTGCAGTCAGGTAACAGAGGAGCAGCTTGCTTTTATAATTATTTTGGGAAATCACAAAGCGATGACTTTCTCAGCTAACGAAGTAATGAAATCCAAATATCATTTCCCCTCTTCTGAGTACCTAACCCTAAATCTAAATCTAAACCTAACTCTAACCCTAATAACACTAAGACTAACCTTAACCCTGACCCTAAACTAACCTTAACGTTAACCCTAAGCAGAAACATATACCTAATCCAAAACATATCCCAAACCCTAACAATAATTCTAACCATAACCTTGACCCTAACCAAACCCTAAACCTAAACCTAACACTAACCTCAACATAAACTCTAAAAATAACTGTAACATTAACCCTAATAAACCTAAAACTAATGCAAATCCTAAACCAAATCCCAAACCGAAACATAATACTAACCCTAAACCTAACCCTAACCAAACACTAAACATAAACCTAATCCTGAACATAACAAGCTTAACCACTACCCAAGCCCTATCCTAAACATAACCCAAAATGTAAGCCTAAGCCTAACTCTAATAATCATACCCCTAACCCAAAACCCGACAAAAACCTGAAGCCTAAACCTAAACCAAATTCAAAACCTAAAACTAACCAAACCCTAAACCTAACCCAAACACTAAATTAATTCTAACCATAAATGGAAACAGAATCTTAAACCAGTGTTTAACCTAACACTAACCCTGAAAGTAAACTACCAATAAATCTAAAAAAAACAAACCGTAGTAACCATACCACTAACCCAAAAAATAATAAACCTAACCCTAACCATAATGACCATAACACTAACCTAAACCTAACCATAACCCTAAACCTAATCCTAACCTAACTCTAACCCTAATCCATACTCTAACACTAACCCTGACCCTAATTTAACCCTAATCCTAAACCTAACCCTAATCCTAATAACCTTTATCCTAACAATATCTAATGCTAACACTTACACAAACCCTAACCCTGACCCCATGTGAGGAAAGTATGGGAGATATTTTCAGTTTCTTTTCTTATGGAAGACTTTTCATGTTGTTATGCTATTCTTTTGAGACCCTTCTATTATTACAGTGTGTCTTTTACAGTAGCCAGAGTTCTAGACGAGTACCCTACTGATTTACTGAGTGACTCTATAATTGCTCTGGTATTATTTTATGCACATATGCTTTATATATCCTTAACACACCACATCTGTCGTTGCACATTTCGAAAGATACTTCCAAGGATCTCTCCATAGTGTCACCAGAATTTTTGTTTTCTTAATGTACAAGACATTATTCTTGCAATACATGTTGTTTTGCATGTCTGTCATCTGCCAGGTTGATGTATAGCGGTAGCTTTTTCAAATCCTCTGAAAGTCTTCACAGTATTCCTCATCTTAAGAAATTGAAATAATTTTGCCTCTATTTATGATAGTTTTTTTCTTTTCTTCTGATTCTTTCTGCCAGTCTTGAGCTCCTTCTTCAAAAATGCTCTTGAAAGTTTATTTACTGGCAAATAGCCAGAAGTACAGCATCAGTTATTCCTGGACTTCATCTGGTATTTCCTGTGAAAAAATATGTATTGTAACACTGAACGTATATTGCATGGACAAATTGGGGTAATTTCTCTCAAAGTATATTTTTGTCTTATGCCATTGATATTGGGGTCTATCAGAAGGCTGTGGAATACACTATATAGAACCAAAGAGTGGTTTGGGTTGGAAGGGACCTTAAAGCTTATCTAGTTCCACCTCCCCGCCATGGGCAGGGACACCTTCCACTGGACCAGGCTGTTCAAAGCCCCACCCAGCCTGGCCTTGAACAATGCCAGGAATGGGGCATTCACAATATCATAAGCATTTTCAAAGAGAGAAGAGGACAGATTCCTTTCCAAATGGAATACTAAGTTTCTATGTAGTGTGGGCACAGATAGAGTTATTTTAGGTAGACTTAATTCAAAGGTATGTAATGATGAAACAGCATCATATCTGGAAGGGAATCAGCGTGTGGGCTTTGTAGTATGCAGGTGGTTTGTATAAAGCCTCATTGGCAGCGGTGGCCCATAGAAAGGCTGGTTGCAAGGTATCTGAACATCAGGGTCAGAAGGCATTTGCATTTGGCAGAATGTATGAGTTACTGGCAAAAGAAAGGTTTTGTCAACTGCAGATAAAAATCAGACCTGAATGAGAAAGGAAGAGGGCAAACCTGCAAAATTTCACAAACTGAATGTTTTGAAGTGGAAAATGAAGCAAAAGTTGTAGAATGTTCCAGATTAAATTGTGTTGGAGTGTGAGTCATGAAATAAATTATATCTGTTTACTATAGAATTTTATTTTAAGAAAGATCTTGAGGGAACTGTAATGTATGCAGCTTACTACTGTGCACTGTAAATAATTCAGTTTAACAGAGAGGTGATGCCAGAACAACTGCAACTTCAATGTCTCTGGTTCCACCCTCTTCAGAGAGCTGAAGCTGCTTCAAGTATTCAGTTGCATTTATTTTGCCTTGTGATGTATTACAGAAGTCTCCCAACTCGTGGTCTGTCTTGCTGGTTTTGTACTGGAGGTGCATCTCAAATATTGGTGGTGGAATTTCTCCTGATTTATTTGAGGTTCTGAGTGCAGAACTCTTCTAACAACTAACCAATTTCAGCATCATACATCAAATAAAAGGGAGAAGGAGTTCTTGATATGGAGAAGGCGGCTGACAGAACCTACATGCTTCAGGAGAGACAAAGAGTTAGAAAATGACCAGCATATCTAAGCTGTCTTTTTAGTCTAAAGCTTTTAATATAATTGTCCAAGTTCTTTTAGACAACTTCAGAATGAACAAATTTGATTTAAATTCTAAAGCACTATATTAAAAATATTAAAAAACAATCCCCTCCACCACCCCTCCCTCTATATAAAGATATCACAGCAAAGAAGACCAAGAACCTCAGCTCTGATGCAGACCAAAAGCCATGAGCTTTGTCAAATCCCTCTTTATCCTAGCAGACACTGCTGTTTCCTAATTTGCTAGGTTAGCATGCTTGCAACAATTTATTATGCAGCAGTAATTTTCCAGTGTACACAACCCTACAATTTCTTCTACTTGCTTAAAGATTAAAAATTCAATTTTCTTTTGCTCTTAAAAGGTTGACAGCTGACTTGAAATAGACCCCCACTTTTTTTTTAATTGAAAAATTAATATTTTCATAGTGAATTTTAATAAAATCAACCCCAGAGTAATAATTACTATTCAGGAAAGTGACATTAAAATTTGAAGTGTCTTTATGGTGATCTAAGGTAGCATTTTGTTACACCGTGTACAACTGGTGTACATTTGTACACCTTTCCATATATTTGGACAACTTTCCATACACTTCAGCAGAGCCAAGATTTCATTGTTACTTTTAAATTTTAATTTTAATTTTCTTTTTTTTTTTTTCCTGCATGATTGCTGGCGATATCGTCAGTGACAAACTGTCAATATAGCTATCATCTGAATTATTTTCACTCCACATTGTTCTAGTGTTTTTCAACACAAAATAATTTTTCCTATAGGAAATTCCTACAGGGAATTAACTTTTCAGAGGAAGCTGTAACATTATACTGCTCCAGAGACAAAAGAAAGAATGCCTACACTGGTTTGACCTGGAAGGAGCTCTTCCATGGTCGTGAATTTTCTTTTTAAAAAACCCTTTCAATAGTAATTTTTGAGGAGGTGGTGGTCTGATGCTGGGATAAAAGTAGTACAGAGACAGACTTAGTGTTATGGAGCCACACTCATATATATCTTTCATATTCAGAAATAAAAACATCTATGTTCTTCAGTCCATGTTGTTCAGCATCTTTTTGTTCACATAACTATGTTAATATTTAGGAAGTGAAGTTTAGGTATTCACATATTACTTTGAGTTCATGATGATGAGGGAATGGCTGGGGTTTTCTTGTGAGCTTCCAGCACATGTAGAAACATCTACAACAGAAATGTCTGCCAAAATTCTTTATTTTCAGGGGTAGAGGGGTGGGGGGTGGGGTCGTGGGGGTGAGAGGGGAGCAGAAGTGGGAATAGAACCTCCTTATACCTTTCCAAGTTACAGCAACAGCTCATTTCTAGCATTTAACAGCAGAGTAAGTGCATATTACACGTGTACTTTACATGAACCGCATTTTGAAGTAAATGAAGTTACACGCTTTGTGCTTTAAATTTGACTCCCAGCAGAACATAAGCAATATCTCAGACTGTAGACAGAATAATGTTTCTGTCATTTGAATTAACAAGAAATCTTTTAAATTGTGAGTTTTACTCCATTTTTAAACAGTGCTTGGCCAAGTAATTTTTTCTCTTGCTATATGTTGTGTACTAAGTTTATTCCCTGGAAAGTCACCAAGGGCATGTTAAAAAACCTTACCTTTTAAGCAAATTTATTTGAACTGTATCATATGGGAATTCATAAGATTTTCATGCAGTTTAAACAGAAAAATACCATCTAACCTGCTAGAATATAGAATATTATGAGAAGCGCAATGAATTCAGCTTAAGAGAGTCTGATTTCTGCACTGTACCAGAGACCAAAGCTGCTGCCCTGTGGCAATTTGAGCATGTCATGTCTTGACTTCAGCAGGTTCTATAAGTGCAGGCAGTCAAAATCAGAATCTTGATCACATATCAAGCTTTCAACTGAATATGGGTTTTCGTATTGCCTGCTCTTGTCTGTAGTTGTAGACTTGGAACAGTACAAACAAACTCTGGTCTATTTCAGTGATCCAGCATCTGTTGTGCTGAGCTACATCATCCATCTGATGATCAGAAGAGATCTGCTAGGGCAATCTTACAATTCTTTGTGTGTCCCGCATTCTCAATATGACACCTGTGTGAGATGGGACAACAGTTCAGGCTGGGTTTTGAAGTGAAAAACTATGAGAATGTTTGACTTCAGTCTCCACAGATGGGTTGAAAAGCTGCAATCACAGGGCTTTTTTTGAGAGGCGGGAGGCTGTATATATTTGGCCTGGGCATATTTGAATATTTCAAGTGAAATGAAAAATCAAAATGTGTTTTAGCTTAAACAACAATTATATTGGTTTTAAACATCTCCCCTCCAAAAAAGAGTAAGCAAGCAAGCAGCTACTGAAAAGTAAAAAAAACCAGGTGTTTTACTAGCAAAAAAGTGTTAAAGGATGGAAATGAAAATGTGAAATTCTGTTTTTTCTTATTTAGCTAAAAACATTAGTCAACAGTTAGTCATGCTTTTTAGCCTGATCTTCCATTTCAGATTAGGAGTTTTAACACAAATTTCTGTCCACAACTGCAAAAATAACACAGTAAGGGGCAGAGATTGACTTGAGTCCGTGTTTTGTGTAAGATTAACAGATAGTCCAATCTTAAAGGCAGAGAGAAAAGTCAGTCCAGAAGCTCTCTTTGTAGCACAGAGACAATTGAAATGTCATTACCAGTTTGAACAAATGAAGGCAGCTAGAAATAAATAATCTTATAACCCTGATGGAACTACTGATTGGAGAAAGAGGAAGGTCTTGAATCTTTGAGTGAGGGTAATGTTTGGAATGAGTGATGTCACTTATGGTTTGAATAATTTTGAATCCCGTACATATTAAATAATTGAATGTAACCCTTAGTGTTCAGTAGGTTTTCATTTACAGTGTGATTTCCACAGGTGTATTCTTTGTTTGCACATTGTGGACATACTGTAAGCATTCCTCTGACTTACGGCCTTTGCTCTCTGACCTATTGAAACTGTGCTTTGAAAATATATCCCTTCCTCTTTAAATTGTTGCATTAAAGAAATCTGCCTCAAGATCTCATTCTATACAGCAGAAGGGATGAGGAAACAGCATATAGCAAAATTTTGTTCTTAATTTGTTACTCAAGTGTCTTAAAATATAAATTTATTGTTTTGATGTGATTAGAGAGTAAAAAGAATTATAAGTTTTTGGTTTACTGTGCTTTGTGTGCCTTTATTCAGTGTTACAGCCTATATGCTTTCTCACAGTCTTTCATCCAAGCATGTCTAGGAACAATTAGGCAAGTATTCATTTTGAGTATGCATTATGAAACAATTAAATAAGAGCTGCTCTCCTCAGAGAGGAGATGGAGTGAGATCTGGGACATTAATTACCGAGATGTCATGAGAAACTGTGGTGAAGTAAGTAAGTCGTCTGGTTCCAGCTTGAACTTGCAGCCAAGCTGCAAACACACTGCAACTTGATACTGCAGCGCAGATCCAGTGATAGCCCCTTGCTCAGCCAGTACGTGTGTGCTTGTTAGAAAAGGAAGGGAGACAGGAGTCAGAAAAAGAAACTCTATTCTTCTTAATACTTTTGAGAGATGTTGGAGCTCTTCATAAGCAAATAAAGCAGTTGGCATTAATCCTTCGAAAAGAAAATAAAGGAGCTAAGGAGAATTCCCATTGGTTTTAATTTCCATGCTGGTTAGTGAGGTGGTTCAGTGAACTGTCTAACCTAACACGCACACTAACTAACAAGACTGAGAAACTGCAGTTTAACAAGCTTTTAGTGGGTCAGACTGGCTGCTTTTATGTTACATGCACACATTGGTGTCAGGGTTAGTAATATTTAAAAATAATAAAAAAATGTCTCAAATTAATCAAACAGTTTTAAGTGGCAAAACTTTGAAGCAGCAATCTGCTGACAAATCCACTGTATGGCACACTTGAGTGAACAAGACTGAATTCTCCATGGTTGCAAGGGCCAAAGCAGTGAGAAAGCAGCTGTGAAACTGATGATTAATTTCATGCTTTCCAAGTTGATCTCATATTTTCTGCTGAGGGCAGAGGGATTGACTTATAATTTCAACGACTTCTTCCTGCATTCTGTGTGACAAGGTGTCAGGCATGATAGCTGCAAGAAGGCCTGATGAAGAGGAGGAGAAGAATGTAGAGGGTGATGCTGCAGCTGAAGGACCACACTAGGATCATCAGCAGCAATACGATGAGCAGAGGTGAATAGTATGAGTTATAGTGATGCAACTGATGTCAAGGCCAGAGGAAAAGCTGTAAGAAGAGTCTGGGCAGGAGTAAAAATCTGTTTTCCAGGCCTTTCAGAAGGCCATGGAACTTGGGCATAACATCCCTTTAGTGCCATTACATGGTTTCCATGCTTGTGCTTATCTGCTTTTTTTTTTTTTTGTGCCCAATGCTTGCCTAACACTACCCATCTGTGTAGACATTTCCCAAGATGATACAGTCTTTAATATGACATAAGAAGGAAGGATTAAGTCTTCAGATGCTCTGAAACTAGAGGGCATGACCTGCAGTGCGGACTGGTGATTGTGCTTGAGCATTTGATGGGAAGGTGGAGGAATCGCCCATGATGATGAAGGAAATTGAGCTGATGAGAAGGCTGGAGGGGAAAACATCAAAGCTCTCTCTTACGGAGTTTAAGTTGGCAGCTGAATCTGCACCAGGAGATGTTGTCAGGGAGGTAAGAGCTGTATCAGGCAGTGGGGAGCAGGATTTTAGGAAACGGGTGTAGCACTGTCAAAAATAAGCTTGTGAACCTCCTCTGAAAAAATAGCAGGGAACTGTTCTGAGGGAGAGGATGTAGGAACCGTATCATCTGGAGAAGATAAGGCTCCAGGGAGACCTTATGTCTTATATCTTCCACTACCTAAAGGGGCCCCCAAGAAAGCTGGATTGGGACTTTTTGCGAGGACATGTGACAGGACAAGGAGGAATGGATTTAAACTGACAGAGGGGACCCTGAGATGAGATCTCAGGTGGAAGTTTTTCCCTGTGAGGGTGGTGAGGCCCTGGCACAGGTTGCCCAGAGAAGCTGTGGCTGCGCTACCCCTGGCAGTGTTCCAGGTGAGGCTGGACAGGGCTTGGAGCAACTTGGTCTAGTGGAAGGTGTCCCTGGCCATGGCACAGGGTTGGAACTGGATGAGCTCTAAGGTCCCTTCCAACTCAAACCAGTCTGGGATTCTATGATTGTATGATTTCCATGTATTTTATGATTATGAAATTATTCTTACATGTGTAACTTTGCCTGTGCACTGGGGGTGTACAGAAATTCAACAGGTCACCAACCTCCCAGTGTGCCCTGTTCCTGGTGCCAGACCCCCACAGTGCCACATGGTCTCACCAAATCATTGTTAGCAGACAAACACCACAAGAAAACTGACTGTGGCTCAAACTTGAGCCTGAAGGTATGATCAGCTGACATTACTGGCCGAGCCAGCAAGTAGAATAGAGAAGATTTAAATGCCCTTTACTTTACTTTCTGGAAGCTGATTTCTGTAAAAAGCAGCAGAACGTCATAAAAATGGATTAATTTAACAGACCCCACAAGGAACTGCCTTTGCATGAGGTTATAGGGTTGTGTACATTACAGCAGGGAAGTCACTTCTCATTGGCACATAGTGAGATCTGCTCCTTGCTCTTGCTCCAGTTACACCATGAGGAGCTCTGGGACATAGGAGCCTGAAAACACCTTAATTTTGACTCTTTGCTCCCTCTGTGCAACCCCAACGGAGCCTTTGACCAACTCTTGATCCCAGCTGAGTCATGCTTTAAACCATACCTATGTTTCCCCTTTGGCAATGCAGGGACAAACTCAGTCTTGGATCTAAGTCAAAGCTCCCAGGGCTGTTCTCGCATCTAGTTGTTTGCTGACCACTGGGGCTCTCATGGTGGGTAAGGATGATGGTGGGTAGTAATGATCTGTGAATGATTGCTTTTCTTTCTTCTGATTATGTTGGGACAGGGTGAGGGAGAGCTGCTATGGTGATTCCTGAAGACATGAATATTTCCCATACAAAGAGGTGTTCTCATGCAGCTGCAGTGAGCACTTTGGTGCTCAGAAGAATGTGGCAGGACACAGTGGGAAATGGGCTGAAGTGAGATTAATTTGGGTTAGGGGATGTGGGTGCTGTAGAACTCAGTGATCTAATTGTGGCATTAGGAGCAATTGTTCTTCATGACTCACTCAGATCTGGTTTTCAGAAACACTAGCTGTGAGTAGATCCCTACAGATGAGTCTTTACATTCTTTAGGCTGAAAAAAAAGGAAAAAAGAAAACCCTCCAAACTCATTGCTTAGCTTTCTCTTCTGTTAAGTTTGAGGTAGAAAGAAAAGAATCTTGAAAGGCCACAAATATGTGTATGTTGCAATTCAGTGGTTTTATCTCTGCATGAGACCAGGCTAGGATAGAGAATGCCTTGGAAACACAGATTAAAACAGCTCTTTAAATAGTAGCTCCCAACCCGCTTCCTTAAATTTCTCATAGCAATTTAATTAGTCAGAGAAGGAATCTGACTAACACCTCTGAAACTCAGGGACATAAATACCTAGTCTGAGCTTCACTCCATTTATGCAATGTGTCCAAGTACAAATCCTGAGAAAAGTTTTAGCCTGGATCCAATCACTATGTGTCGAACTAATTGAAAATGTAGTTTTTTTACTTGTTTCTGAATTCTCCATCTAGGAAAGACAGTGAGAAATATCGCAAAACATATTTGTTCAAAGCAGTCCAGAAAGTCCAGTCAGTGAAAGTGCTGTTTTCAAACCAAGCCTAAAGCTAGTCTTCAGTCTGACCAGTCTTTGAATTAATGGCAATCACCCTTTGCTAGCAAATGAGAAGTTTGTAAACATCCTTTTCTGCTTGCTGAGTGATTTTCTGAAGTTTGCATAATGTGGTGCTGCAGAATACTGTGATTTTAAATAACAGATCTTTGCAAAGCATTTTTGAGTGATCATGCAGGTTTGGACAGTAGAAATAATCATCATCAGCCAGGATTGGCTGTATCCAGTTTGCTGATGTGCATTCCCTAGCTGTGAGCTACGCTGTGGGGTGAGGGCAGCTAGTAGCAGTGGCAATGGCAGTGGGAGGAGGATACAGAGGGGATAGGCAGGGACATAGTATGAGAGGGTTTCTAGTTAGAATCCCACAATAGAAATTTGACTTGTCCTTTCCTTACATGAAGCCAGGACAGGTAACTTTATCCCACTACATTTTCAAGGCCATTTCTGCATATAAGGAGGGTCATGAGTGAAAATATTTCTCCCTGAGGCATGCGCACTAATTCATCCCTTTTCCTTATGCTTCCCATATGACATTGCCAGTGTGCGAGGGGAGGTCATATAGCTGAGCAGCAGCAGCTGAGAGCTGAGTATCTTGTCTCCATGCTCCTCTATGCTCCTTTCACACCCTGTGAAGAGAAACAGGCACCTACAAGAGGTAATTTATCACACCCACCTTAGAACCCTGGTTTAGGATGGGATGAATCAGTTGTGAGAAGTCAATGTCTTCCCTGTGACCACAGAGGAAGAACAGTCTGCTGATTTAGATAAACCTGTGAATTTTCAGTGGCTTAAACTGGCAGGGATGACACTTGCCCTTAGAATCTAAATGCATGGAGACACACAGCTTAGCATGACAGTTGCCATAGCAAATAAGATATTGACAGCAGTGTCAAGCTGAACTGGAAGGCAGGAAACCACAGGAGTAATCAGAATTTCTCTTAATGCTTAGTAATGCCGAAAGTAGTTCTTGTTTCTGGAAGAAATTCCTCTTGAAATTCTTGTTCTCCCGTAGCATTCATATGAGTCACTGCAAACAGTTCTCTGAGACCTGTGCCAGCTATCACAGATTCAAAAATGGTTTTTAGACTCTGCACAGATTCAGTGGGCATCCTCTAATGGTGTCTCAGGACCAACCACCTCCCACCCCTCAAGTCACCACCAGCGCAATTAATTGCAATAACAGGTCACCATGACTTCAGGTAGGGAGTACACCAAATTGGAGACCTATGCTGAAGAAAGACTGTAACTGATAATCTACCTTTTCTGCCATACCATGGCACATGAAAGCTTCAGGTGTTTCTGCATGGAAATCCACAACCCAGTATGACTCTGCCCAACACAACCCTGGTTTACTTTTCTGAAATCACACTACTGATTTCCCTCATTTTAAAGGTCCTTAACTGGTAAAAATCTGAAAGAGAAGGTTTTGCCTTGCCAGAGTAATGTGAAACTTTCTCACATTTTTCTGTGCCTGAATTTTTGTCTGTAAAATATCACAGCATCTTTGTCCAGATGTATTACAAATGCTTTAAAATTACATTGCCTCATTCTGAGTATTGATTGTCATGTGGATTTTTTTTAAGACCCTAAATTTCTTGAAAGTGTGGAAGTCACTGATCTAGAAAGAGTGAGATAAATAATGCATTTGGTGAGGTACCTTGTTATGAGAAGGAGTTTTTTGATGGTGTTCCATAAGCAGCGCCAACTGCAATATCATACTGCTGAAGATCATTATTCAGTGGTAGTTATAAATTGAGGCTTGTCATTAAAATGGTATGGACAAACTGGAGATATAAGAGGAGATGTAAGGATCATGACTTCCTACTCTTGAGTGGAAAACCAAATCTGCAACTGACATACCCATGAACTAGTAATAAAAACCAGTGGCACAGACTCGGACTTGACTAATCTTGTTTAAAGGACCCAAGACTAAGTTACAAAATAAAAAAGAAGTTATATAAAAGCATCCAAGGATTTTGAAACCCAGTATGAAGTTGCTGATGCAAGGGAAAATGTGAAATAATTTCACCATGGGTCTGTAAAAACATGCATTCAAAGAACCTGAACAATAGCAAAATGCATTTTATACGTCCAATATGAGGAATAATTCATAACCTTAAATGAAAAATGGAAGCTGAACACTCTAAAAAAAATGTCACTAGCATGAAATAACTTACTGCTTCCAGTCCAAACCTCATTCATTAACAGCCTGAATATGTAATTTTACAATACTTTGCTGACTTAATAGGAAATATTTGATGTTCTGAATGCTCAGGTGCCTGCATTGGGGATCAAGAAACACAAATAGGATTGAATCCACAAAATCTATTTCTATCTTCTGTAGTTATTACAGAATTTTTGTTGTGTTTATAGAATCATAGAATCATAGAATAGTTAGGGTTGGAAAGGACCTCAAGATCATCGAGTTCCAACCCCCCTACTTGAAACTTTTAGCAATTTTTCTCTCAGAATGTGAGTGAAAGAAACTAAGATCCTTTTTTTGAGCCTAAAAATATCAGAAGCCACCAATCAAAACTATGATGTGAGTACACTAATAGTAACTTCTTAATGTAAATGATTAAATTTTATTTTAAACCATATTTAAATCCTTACTTTTTCTAAAAAAGAAGGTCTACCCTCTGGCCTTTAAACATTTATATTTATGGTGGAAGAGTGATATCAAGTTTTGACCATCTTTACTGGATTTATTGACATTGTCCTACTAGGATGGTCTTCTGTTCTGTCTTACTAAAGAAGCAAGGACTTAGGAAAGCCTTTATAAAAACATATAATTTTATCCAAGTACAATTGGTGTCATAATTAATTTATTTGATTTATGGGAAAAAAAATGTATCAGAGCTAGCATTGTGTTTAATCTCTGGGGCTGAAAGAAAACAATATTATCATAGAATCATAGAATCATAGAACAGTTAGGGTTGGAAAGGACCTTAATATAATCAAGTTCCAATTTCTCCTGCCAAGGGCAGGGACACCTCACACTAAACCATGCCATCCAAGACTATGTCCAACCCGGGATTGGACACTGCCAGCAATGAAGCATTCACAACTTCCCTGGGCAACCCATTCCAGGGCCTCACCACCCTCACAGTAAAGAATTTCTTCCTCATATCCAATCTAAACTTCCCCTGTTTAAGTTTGAACCCGTTACCTCTTGTCCTATCACTGCAGTCTCTCATGAAGACTCCCTCCCCAGCAACCCTATAGGCCCCCTTCAGATACAGGAAAGCTGCTATGAGGTCTCCATGCAGCCTTCTCTTCTCCAGGCTGAACAGCCCCAACTTTCTCAGCCTATCTTCATACAAGAGGTGCTCCAGTCCCCTGATCATCCTCATGGCCCTCCTCTGCACTTGTTCTAACAGTTCCATGTCCTTTTTACGTTGAGGACACCAGAACTGCACGCAATACTCCAAGTGAGGTCTTCCGAGAGCAGAGTAGAGGGGCAAGATCACCTCCCTCGAACTGCTGGTCACGCTCCTTTTGATGCAGCCCAGGATATGGTTGGCTTTCTGGGCTGCAACTGCACACTGAAGCTGGCTCATGTTCGTTTTTTCATCGACCACCACCCCCAAGTCCTTCTCCACAGGGCTGCTCTCAATCTCCTCCCTGCCCAACCTGTAGCTGTGCCTGGCATTGCCTTGACCCAGGTGTAGGACCTTGTACTTGGCATGGTTAAACTTCATCAGGTTGGCATCAGCCCACCTCACAAGCATGTCAAGGTCCCTCTGGATGGCATTCCTTCCCTCCAATGTATCAACCCAACCACACAGCTTGGTGTCATCGGCAAACTTGCTGAGGGCGCACTCAATCCCACTGTCCATGTCACCCACAAAGACTGGTCCCAACACCGAACCCTGATGGACACCACCCATTACTGGTCTCCAGCTGGACATTGAGCCATTGAGCACTACTCTTTGTGTGTGGCCATCCAGCCAGTTCTTTATCCACCAAGTGGTCCACCTATCAAATGGATGTCTCTCCAACTTAGAGACAAGGATGTCATGTGAGACAGTGTCAAAGGCTTTACACAAGTCCAGGTAGATGACATCAACTGCTCTACCCCTGTCTATCAGTTCCGTAGCCCCATCATAGAAGGCCACCAGATTGGTCAGGCAGGATTTCCCCTTAGTGAAGCCATGCTGGCTGTCACCAACCACCTTGTTATTTTTCATGAGCCTCAGTATGCCTTCCAGGAGAATCTGCTCCAAGATTTTACCAGACACAGAGGTGAGGCTGACTGGTCTGTAGTTCCCCGGCTCATCCATTTTCCCTTTCTTGAAAATGGGGGTTATATTTCCTTTTTTCCAGTCATCGGGAACTTCACCTGACTGCCATGATTTTTCAAATATGATGGACAGTGGCTTAGCAACTTCATTTGCCAGCTCCTTCAGGACCCGCGGATGGATTTCCTCAGGTCCCATGGACTCGTATACGTTCAGGTTCCTAAGATAGTCTCAAACCAGATCCTCTCCTATAGTGGGCCCAGGGCCTTCATTCTCACTGTCCCTGCGTCTGCCTTCCAAGACTTGGGTGGTGTGGTCAGAGCAGTTGCCGGAGAAGACTGAGGCAAAGAAGTCAGTAAGAACCTCAGCTTTCTCTAAGTCCAGGGTAGCCAGTTCTCCCGATAGCTTCCGCAGGGGGCCCACGGTGTCCCTAACCTGCCTTTTATTTGCAATGTACCTATAGAATCCCTTCCTGTTATCCTTAACATCCCTAGCCAAGTTTAATTCTAAGTGGGCCTTAGCTTTCCTAACCTGCTCCTTAGCTCCCCGGACAACATTCCTGTATTCTTCCCAGGTCGCCTGTCCTTGCTTCCACCTTTTATAAGCCTCTTTTTTCCTTCGAATTTTGCTCAGCAGCTCCTTATCCATCCAAGGAGGTCTCCTGGCCCTCCAGCAGTACTTCCTTCTAGTTGGGATGCATCGCTCCTGAGCTTGCAGCAGGTGAGCCTTGAATATCAACCAACAGTCTTGGGCCCCCCTGCCCTCTAGGGCTGTATCCCATTGAACCTTACTGAGCAGGTTCCTGAAGAGGCCAAAGTCTGCTCTCTGGAAGTCCAGGGCAGTGAGCTTGCTGCACGCTCTTCTCACTGTCCTGAGGATCTCAAACTCGACCATCTCATGATCGCTGCATTCAAGGCCACCCTGGAGCGTCACATTTCCAACCAGCCCTTCCCTGTTGGTGAGAACGAGGTCAAGCATGGCACCTCTCCTTGTCAGCTCCTCTATTACTTGCAGAAGGAAGTTGTCTTCCACACAATCAAGGGACTTCCTGGATTGCCTGTGCTGGGCCGTACCATCCCTCCAACAGATATCAGAGTGGTTGAAGTCCTCCATGAGAACAAGGGCCTGCGATCGTGAGGCTGTTCCTATCTGTCTATAGAGAGCTTCATCCACCACCTCCCCTTGGTCAGGCGGTATGTAGCAGATCCCCACAATAATGTCACCCATCGCTGTTCTCCCTTTAACCCTGACCCACAAACTCTGTCGGCTGCTCACCTGTTCCCAGACAGAGTTCCATACTCTCCAGCCTATCCCTAACATAAATAGCAGCTACCCCTCCACACCTACCGGGCCTGTCTTTCCTAAAGAGCCGGTAACCTTCCATTCCAACACACCAGTCATAGGAGCCATCCCACCATGTTTCTGTGATGCTTACGATATCATACCCCCGTAGACAGGCACACATCTCTAATTCCTCTTGTTTGTTCCCCGTGCTACAGGCATTTGTATTGAGGCATCTGAGGCGAGATCCAATTGAAGCCGATTCATTGGCTGGAGCAGCTGGAATATCTCTACATTGCTCCGAATGTTTACTATAGGTGCTACCAACCGACTGGGTGTGTTGGGATGGAATGATGCCCCCCTCCCCCAACACATCTAGTTTAAAGCACCCTTGACCCATCTGGCAAGCCTTCTACCAAATCCACTCTTCCCCTTCTTTGTCAGACCAGTTCCACCAGCCCCCAGTAGACCTGGCCTACTAAATTGTGTCCCATGTTCGAGGTACCCAAACCCCTGAGTATAGCACCACTCTTCTAACCATTTATTAATCTGGCTAATCCTCCACCTACCTCTGTTATTTATTTATGTCTGGTCATAGCAAAATGAAACACCAAAATGAGAGTCACTGTGTATCTTTATTAGGTAGTTTCAATATAATTATAACTATTTAACTGTTTTTATATGTGCAACTGCAGTGGCCAGAAATCTTTCCCCTGAGCAAGAACACTTTTGAGCTGGGTGCTTTCCACTCCAAGAATGAAAAGATGATCACTCTTTGCAAAAGCTTCCTGAAAGGGAACAAGTAGGCTGTATTATTTGGTAGGAACCACTGTAATTGCACCATTTCAGCAACTGCATTTGTATCAAGTGGCTTTTATGTCACTTCCGTAGAAGAATAGAGTACTTATGAGGTATCAGCAATTTATCTGACTCCTGTGAGATCCATGTACAGTTTTAGTTCCTTTTGAAAGTTAAAAATGATTCCTAGGTTAAGTGAAATTCCTATATCTTGGAAAAAAAACAACTTTGTGAGCAGAACTGGGGTACTTTATAATGCTGAAATCTCATCTCTAAAATCTTAAATTGTCATTTTTTACGCAGTTCTGCGTGGAGAGCAAATCAAGCTACTGTCTAGAAGACATACTGGTGCATGTGCACAGACGCAAACACTTTCTGACTCACTTTTAGCCTCTTACTTTGATTTGCAGGAGCGCACTACCCATTAAAAAAGCATTGAACTAGTGGAAAGCTAGTGGTTTCTACTCTATCCAAAACTGTAGAACAAATCTGACTAGTGTGATGCAGCAAAAACTTACAGATGAAAAGGATAGAGAACTTATTTACCTATTCCAAAGAAACTTTAACAATATGCCATTAATAGATCATTTTTTGCCTACAAACCTCTTCCCATGGCCTGAAACACTGACATTCCTACACCTACCTGGAAGATCAGCTTTAAACACTTAAACAATTACCCAGTGGAGATGTAAACTGGGCTGCCCAAGCTGCCAAGGGATATAAACCTTTGCTCATTCAGAGAAATGGGGTAATCAGTAACTGTACAAACCAGCAGATGTGAGGTCTGGAGTGCTTTCCCCAGCCCACACAAAGACTGAATAACAGAGGTAACTATCGGAGCAGTAAGGCAAACTTCTGCTTTGCAAGTCTAGCATATTTCGAGTGCTTCTCTTCTTTGGTACCAACAAGATTTCAGGAAACCAGATCGGAGAAGGTATTCCTACAGCGCTTTTCAGCTGACAAATTATGTTATATTCTTCTGAGTAAAAATTGGGCTACACTGTACTGGTCTTTCTTCTTAGCCAGACAGGCTAAACCAAAGGCAAACAATAACCTTTTTTCTCAAGTAGAAAAATACACTTAAATGATCACCTTTATTACTGAGCCTACATTGGCATAAGTAAAACTGATGCAGCTTTCCCCCTGCCCTTAAACATCTGAACTGTGTGAGAAATTGCCTTTCTTACATTGAAGGCTCTGAATCTTCAAGGCTGAGCTGTGTGAGCAAAAAAAGAGTTGCTGAGTGGGTAATGCTTTACAGCTTTTAAGCCATCCCTCCTCAGCCAGAAACACCTTGACTGAAGTGAGGCCTTGTGGGCTTGCTTGAAAACTCCTCTGTTTTTTCTGGGATGTAATCAGAGAAAACTGTGGCTGAAGATGCAGGAAAGAGCAGTGATCCATCCATTTGTCATCCTTGTATATCAAGCTAGGTAATGTCTGTTATGTGTGTGTAGGTGGCTACTCTTTTTGAACAGTTCTAGGTACCAAAACTAGGGAATTAAATCTATATGTATTTAGCCATGAAACTGTATAACAAACTTATCTCTTGTCCTCCTGAAACCATGTTCACTTAGGCACCTAGTTATCTGTCTTCTGTTATAAAAGTGAAGTCCCCTCAAGCAAGAAACAGAAATCTTCATTGTTCTCAAATTTGCTTACAATTTAGCTGAGTGCTATCAATAAGCCCAGAGTGCAGACAGATTTAACTCTCACTGCAATGAAGTTATCTAAGCTGGTAAATTAAATTACGATAAAACAATTTAAGAGTTGGCTTCCTATGGTTCCTTTAATTCTTTTAAATGAATAAATTTTAAAATAATTTATGAAAATGCAGTACAGTTGAAAAAATATTCACACGGTTTTTTTCTCAACTGTACTATGTTGCAGTGTGTAGCAAATTGGTACTGCTCTTCCCTGTTTCTGTAAAATGCTCTATGAGTTCGACTGACTCTCAAATCTACTGAGACAGTTGAATTATTGCAAAAATCTGTCTAAGGCTGTAGACATGTTCTTTTGATTCCCCCTCCATCCTACTGAAAAATAAACTACTGTTCTTCATGGCTTACTTTATCTCTGTCGAGGAAACTTTCTGCTCTCATCTCAGGAGAATTGTACAACAGCAATCTGATCCTGAACTTTCTACCTCTTCCTTGAATAACAGATGAACATTGGGCAGTGAAAAGTGGTGTAAGCTCTGTAACTTGTACCCCTGACACAATCTAATGACACTCTCCTTCTAGTAAAAACAATAGTTGCAGCAAAGGTTAAGGTAAACAGGTTTAGTTAATTACCTCTTAATCAAATCCAGTTATAATTTATTGCTGTCCTCTGAAACTCTGTGTTTACTAAACCATTGACTTTGGTTGGATTAGCTTATCTCTGATAAGCACAGTGTGATTAATTTATCCCGCAGTACAGCAGCACTTAAATATCAAACAGGAATAGTATATGACCATATAAACTCAACTCACATACTATCACAGCAGAACCTTCCAAGGCCATCAGGTACCAGGCACTGAAATCAAATCCCTTTTTTCTTACAGAAGGTGATGGTGGGGAAGAAATAATTTTTATGCTTTTAAGCTTTTTTTTTTTTTTTTTTTCCCAAAGAAGAAATATCAGAAGTGAAAAGCACCACCACTTTAATGATGAAGAAAGTCACACTGTGTGCATATAATGTGCATTTTTGCATGTGGAAACCCTTGCTATAGGCATGTAAATCAAGTGTAGATGTGAACGCAAACATGCATTTGTTGTATTGAACTTTGACAGTATGTCTGTGAACACCTTGGGTGACTTTTTTTAAAATTGTCTTTCTAGAATGCAAAATAATCTGTTTTTCAAGTAAGTGACAGGGAATAATGAGAGCTCAATTAAAAATCCATTTGAAATGTTTATATGAGATCTAAAAGCTACATATACTTCTTCAGTTTATACTTTGGTTCCAAGATCAGACTGGCGTAATTGAAACATTTGTTGCTTTTTGAACAAACTTTAGACTACCTTTTAAAGAAGCTGCTCTGTGGTATGGTTCTGCGTCAAAATAGTAAGGAAGAAATAATCCCCCAGAGTTTTCTTAGAAGCCCTGTGAAATGCAGCAGTTTTGATTTGGTTGAAGTTTGGGGTTTTTTTAACTTCATACAAATCCAAAATCTGAAACAGACAGTAGAAAACGCATAAAGTTCTTGTTGTGGGAAATGGCAGAGCTGGATACAGCTCTGTCTGCTGGGGATGCTTCAGCATGCTCAATATGATAGAAGTAATTTACCTGACCTGGGTGATCTTAAATGCAAATCTGGCCTTACTTCAGCACTAACTGCTTCAGCGCCCCTTGGCTACTGCAAAGCAATCAGGTTGTCCAAACAAAAGCACTTACACCAAAACACTGCCATAACTCTTAATACTGCATGTTGTTTCCCATGTTCCTGGATGTACTTTGAACACTAATTTGCCCTTCTTCATTGCCAGCCACATATTGCTTTCTACTTTTGTTTACTCCAGCAAAAGCTAGAACAAATTACTTCTCAGATCTCAGCACCAGCCTACACTTAGTGCGTTGGGCAGCCCTTATACTGCTGGGATATCTGAGGAGGAATTCGTCTAATTGTAAAGCAGTGGATTCTATTTAATGACTGCTACTTTGAATAGTGGTTTTCTGTGGTCTGTAGACAAGGGGATTCAATGTTTGAAACTGTGAAAAGTAACTGAGAAAACCAAAGTGGCTTTCACGGCATGGTTTGAATACCCTAAATGAGGAGCCTAAATGTCCACTGATTGCTATTCTACAAATTAAAAGAACCAAACATGACAAGTCTTTGGCACAGCTGAACTGGCCAACCTGTCAAAGGAACAAAAAACTTAAATGGAAAGAGTTGAATGTAAAAGTGGTCCTGAAGCGGTAGTGGTAGAAAATGACTTTGAAGCTGACCCACATCCTTTCATAGAAATTACTAAACCCCTTCACTGGAGATTGTATTTTGGTGACATGCACACTGTAAACGAAAGCTTTTGGAGCCTTCAGGCCTTCCCTCTGTTGGACAGATTTGCAGTTGTTACTACCCTTTGATTTTCTCCCTTTTACATATATTTTTGTTAGCTCTTCCATTGTGTGCCTTGTGAAAATAGACCTTGAGTTCAAGGCTGTGTACAGTGGTTGGATTTTTCTCAAGGCATTGGAGTTTCAGATAGTAAGTAAGAGTCCCAGTGCACAGGCCAAATTAATTCCATCATCATCAAATGCAAACAAAGTGCCTGAGACAAAGTGACTGAGAGGTCAAGGAAATCTGCAGCTGAGAATCAAACTGGGGCCAGCCAGGAAGTCAATATATTAAAGGTGAATTAGGGGGCATTTTTAGAGCTTGGGGTGCACTCCAGCGATTGCAGGCAATCTTTCATGCTTTTTGTGGCTGTATCTCAGATGTATTGTTGACTGATGCATAAGATGAAACAACAAGGATTATTTTGTTATGTGAATTTTCTTTCTTTGAGTTAACTTTGTATAGCTGATGTGATTACTAAATGAAGTGACTGTTTAGAAAGTATTTTTAAAATCTACAGCAGTACAGGAAAGGTTTGTGTGTCTGACAGCTCTGTAGTTGCCTTGTCAGAAGACAATCAGGGTTCAATCTGTTTAAAAGTTTGGTAGCTGTGTCATGCTACATGAGCTGAATTGCTCACCCACCAATGCAGACCTATTTGCTGCTTCCATTTCCTTATGTAGTAATAGACAAAACATGAAATAAATTAATGCACACATTTTATACCTTGTAGGGCTGACATCTTTCTGGCTTGACTGATAAAAAACCTTCAGATGATCAGACAGGAGAGCTGTATCTGCTACTTAGTCAGCTTGCCTCAGAACAGCACTGTCATTTAAGACTCACTTCCATGCAATGGTAGGTCTGGGAAAACTGGGAAAAAACATAAGCTAGCTTTTGGGTGAAAACAGCTGTGAGTTTTCAGTGCAATGGTAATCTTGCACCTTAAATCCATGACCTTTTAAATTTCGTGTCATGTGAAACCCGATTACTTGTACCCTTAAAGAAACAATGCCCATCTGAGAAGCTCTCACGCTTCAAAAACATCCCACTCTTTGCGGCTTTAAGCCACATAAAAGTGATAACCCTTCCAAAAGAAGTGGCTCTTGGAAATGCCTTGGAATAGGACTGACTCAGCAGATTTGCATGAAACTCAATCTCTGGTTTTTATAGTGTCTGCAGATTAAAACATGAAATGTAATAATTCTGACTAAAATCTGTGACTCCCCACAATGGTGTTTCATATCAGATGTGATACTTTTCAGTTGCCTGTTGCAGATTGCCAGCTGGCTCTGTTCTGCCAGAATAGGGCACTGGAATATTCATGTTTCAAAAAAGCACCTACTGTATCTTCCCCTGTCCAAACTGCCAAACAGACACAGGCTAACTAGGGTATGCAAAACCCTTGAGTATTCTTCTTCTGTCTTTGGGGTCTTACTTGCCTTCTTGCTCCTAATTTTATCTTGTTTCCACAGGTCCTCACGCAACAGTTAGGTCATAATTTAGTCAGTGTGACTTCAACCCAAGACTTCCATTAGGGCTTTGTCCCTTTTCCTGGACTCCCCCTACAGACAATATATACAGAAAATTATATGGAGAGGTTTATTCAACTTATCTGACATATGTATCATCATCTACATGCACACTTAATTAGTCTGGAAGACTCCAGGGCATATCTAACTTTTCATAATTGTAATATGGAATTCTGGACTGATCACTTTAGATGTCCTCCAGAATTAAGAAACAGAAAAAAAGGTGTTTTGACATTGTCATTCATCATGTGACCAAAGCTAACAGGATAAATTCGTCTTTCTTGTGTTCCCAGTGGACAGTTGGATGCAGGGGGATATGGATCTGAGGCAAACTGTGTCATCTGGTTCTACTTGAGATCCCCACAATGTTGAGAAATCCCATCCTAGTGTCACTGGTTTCTTAGGATGAATTTAGGCAAATGGAACCTGAGTTTTTAAAGCAGTTACTCTGTGGGAAAAATTAACTCAGTTAAGCAATTCTGAGTTTCTTTAAAACAGGTAATTCTTGGCAGATGTGAAGAAAGTGTTTAAAGTCATTTGTGTTAAATTATTGAATCTTGTTGTGCTAAGTAAATTTTATCCTTTTTTTCCCACATTAGTGCATAGAAGAAAATCCTTTCTACAATGGGTGGTAAGTTTTATCTTGGGGGTTTTTAAACTTAGTTTATAAGGTTTAGGAAGATTGTCAGCTGACTATGAAACTGATGAATTTGGAGGCATTTGTAAACATAGTCTGCACAGGAGAACTACATCAACGTTAAGTTTGAAAGCTTATTTCCAGTAGTTCTGAAGACTATTTTACATTTGAAAGAGTGTGGAATTCTGCTTTTAGGCATCTTTATTCAGAAGTACAGATTAAAATACATATGTGCTTTTCCTTCCCATTGTTATACTAGGGAATTGTCTCATGTAGGTTTTCTGCACAGTGAGAGAAAATAACACAGTCCTAGCCATGCAAATGAGCATGTGGTCTCTGTTGCTCATTTGTCAACAGCCACAGATTTATGAGCACATAATGGTCAAAGCAAGAAGAATCATGGAACCATAGAATCACAGAATGGTTAGGGCTGGAAAGGAGCTTAAGATCATCTAGTTCCAGCCCCCCTGCAATGGGCAGGGACACTTTCCACTAGACTAGCTACTCCAAGCTCCATCCAGCCTCGCCTTGAATACTTCCAAGGCTGGAGCATTCACAGCTTCTTTGGGCAGCCTGTTCCAGTGTCTCACTACCTCACAGTAAAGAACTTCTTCCTTACAAATAACCTGCATTTCTCCTGTTAAAGTTTTAATCCATTACCCCTTGTCCTATCACTACAGTCCCTCATGAAGAGCCCCTCCCCAGCATCCCTATAGGCCACGTTAAGATACTGAAAGGCTGCTATGAGGTCTCCACACAGCCTTCTCTTCTCTGGGCTGAAGAGCCCCAACTTTCTCTGCCTGCCTTCAGGCAGGAGGTGCTGGTGGATCATCCTTGTGGCCTCCCCTGGACTTGTTCCAACAGTTCCATGCCCTTCTTATGTTGAGGACACCAAAATTGCACATAGTACTGCAAGTGAGGTCTCACGAGAGCAGAGTAGAGTGGCAGGATCACCTCCTTCGACCTGCTGGTCATGTTTCTTTTTGATGCAGCCCAGGATATGGTTGGTTTTTGGGCTGTGAGTGCAATTAAAGCCGGTTCATGTTCAGTTTCTCATCAGCCAACACCCCCAAGTCGTTCTCCGTAGGGCTGCTCTGAATCACTTCTCTGCCCAGCCTGTAGCTGTGCCTGGGATTGCCTTGACCCAGGTGTAGGACCTTGTACTTGGCTTGGTTAAATTTCATAAGGTTGGCATCGGCCACCTCTCAAGCATGTCAAGGTCCCTCTAGATCCCACCTCTTCTCTCCAGCATATAAACCGGACCACACAGCTTAACGTCTTCAGCAAATTTGCTGAGGGTGCATCAATCTCACAATCCATGTCGCTGACAAAAATGTTGAGCAACATAGGTCCCGACACCGATCCCTGAGGGACACCACTCATCACCTTTCTCCAGTTGGATATTAAGCCATTGACCATAGCTCTCTGTTTGAGGCCATCCAGCTAGTTCTTTATCCACCAAGTGGTCCATCCATCAAATTCATGTCTCCCCAGTTTAAAGACAAGGATGTTGTGCAGGACAGTGTCAAACACTTCACACAACTCCAGGTAGACAATGTCAGCTGCTTTGCCTTTACCCGTCAATTCTGTGGCTCCATCATAGAAGGCCACCAAATTGGTCAATCATGATTTGCCCTTAGTGAAGCCAGGTTGGCTGTCACCAACCACCTCATAGTTTTTTGTGCATCTTAGCATGGGTTCCAGGAGAATCAGCTTCACAGTCCTGCAAAACACAGAGGCGACTGATTGGTCTGGACTTCCCTGGTCTTCCACTTTCCCCTTTTTAAAAATGAGGTGCATATTTCCGTTTCTCCAGTTGTTGGGAACTTCACCTGACTGCCGTGATTTTTTAAATACGGTGGACTGTGGCTTAGATACTTCATCTGTCAGTTCCCTCAGGACCCATGGATGGAAAGGGTAATATGGGTTTTTTCACTATTCTTCCAAGTTCCCACCCTGGCATTGCAAAAGTATAATGGTCTGTATTCTTCTTCTCTCAAGCTAATTCTCAAGTTTGTGCTCATTATTTTTGGTGGTCACCAGCTAGACCTAGAAGATAACAAAAATTAATAAGGACATTTAAATCATGGGCCTTGAATCTGTGGGCCTTTAATAGTGGGACTGAAGGTTTCTGTCCTCAGAGTATGTTTGCTGGGCTGAGCTGTGAATGTGAGCAGGAAGGAAAAGCAGCATCAGAAATGGTGTCATATCAGAGTAGTCCCTGCCTGCCTGCTCACAACTGTTTCATGCATAGGAATTGTGGGCATCTCCAGCTTCAAGCAGCAGATTTGTGAACTTGGGGTTTTGGGCTCAGAGCTATTGTAGTGGTTAGCCATCCTGGTCATGCTCCTTTGCAGGTCTGGTCCTACACTGCAAGGGTGCTGCAGGCTCCTTTCAACAGGTTGGCTTTGGTGAGTCCCATTCTCATTTTAACAACTCTCCTCCTGCATTGTATCTCCAGATCTATGGGTCCTGGTAGAAGTGAGCTGCTGCAAAGCTCAGTTTAAATCCCCTTCGTGAATCCAGTCCTTTTGTGGGTGTCAGCTGTGCCTGGAAATTTGACTTCTGATCTTAAAATTACTTTGTACATCCAGCCCTCAAGCACTTGTGAAAATCCCTCCATAGGAAATGAGGGTTTTTTCACTATAAGTGTGAAATAGAGTATAACTCTAACTGGTTTAAGTGCAACTAAGATCATGTAGCACTTTTTATAAACTGCCAAAGGGTCTAAATATGGTCAGTAAACCAAAAGGTGTTTTAAAGAGAGTAGACAGAAGGGTTATATCTGCATGGGCTCATTGTCATCTGTGTTTAAAGCATGGTGGGGATTGTGATGCCTTTGGGGAGGAATTCAGCTACTTGCACTTAATTTTACTCTTGTAATTCGAGTGCCAAGTCCCTGGAGCTGAGAAGAGATGATTCTTTCTCTTGCCTCTGAATAGTTAGGCAAACAAATAATGAAACTCCATGCGCTGGTCCACTGTACAGAAAATTAATGCATTTGGTAGCTTAGCCTTTCAATGATTACTTCTATTTCCAATTTGTTATTTTAAACAGGTTGGGTTTTCAGGACTCAGCTTCCCCTGGAAAAAAAACACGTCCACACATTAAGGCTTGTAAGTGAGTTTTCAAGCAAAATTGATGGTGAACCATTGAATGGCACAGGCTGAAGGAAAACCAACCTGAAATATGCCTAGGTGCATGTTTTGCTGTAGTGAAGGGCTCTTACAACTAGGCTCCTGTCATGTACCTTTTGGTGCCTGAGATGAACGCTGTGGGTCTTGTGGAGACAGCAATCACTTTTGTTTTGTGAAGGAAAAATATGTAATAGTATATTTGTTTTAACAAAAAAAGCTCTGTGAAGTGGACTCCTGGAGAACTGAAATTTTACCATAAGGGCTCCAGGCTGCAACTCTTATAAGTTTGGGATAGTTTATACTCTACACATGCACTGACAAATGTGTGATTTAATGTGGAGAAACACTAGCACAATTATCCTTTCATAGACCTCTTAAAACATTATTGTTTCCTGTCTTCTAGCAGTCACTTCTGGAAACTTAAATGTAATGCTGAACCCTTCACTGGATTTAATGTCACCTTCACATAACTGTTTCCTTTTGGAAAGAGATGTACAGGTGTTAATCTACTCACATATTTCAGCTCTGTTACTGTTTCAAAGAGGGATATGAGAAAATGTTCTCTGTGTTTTGCATTGACCAGCTTGCTTTTCCTGTGCTACAAGAAGGCTTTGTGAATACATCCAAAGAGCTTTCTTTGCAAACTCCTGAAGCTTCCAAGGAATTGCTTCTTGGGTTTTATTCTGGGCAGCAAGGTTGTGAGAAAACACGATCAAAACCATCAAATAAAAGTTTTGCTTTGAAGCAGACTGATGACTTCTGGAAGAGACTTGTGGGTACTGCGGCTAAGGAAACAACAAAATTTTCCTTGTATTTACACAAAATTTTGTTCTTGAGACTCAGTTGCCTCCCACTTGCAATTCTGGGTGACTCAGCATCTTAAATACCAGGGCCAATGGAAGTTTACTTACACTAGCTATTTACACCAGCATTTACTTAACACCAGTTAGAGAGCTGACCTTTAGGTTTCTAACTCAAATTTTGATTTCAGCAGGTAGATACCTTGAAACCTAGGGCTGTATACTATGTGTTTTCTTTTCACCTTTTTTATGCTGCTTGAAAATGATGTAGTGCTTAAGAGAGAGATGGTGTGAACATAGAATGTGAAGCTATTGAAACAAGTGAACTCCATTCAGGGGGAAAAAAATTAGAAAATAGGCATGTCTTTCCTGACTGATAGAACTATCACTGCAGGTTTCGCCATCCTTCTCTCCGATAGAACAATTTATTTCCACACAACCTTCTTGATCTGCTCTATGGTTCTGGACCAACCATATCCAGAGGGAGGTACTCCTAGGCAACATCAATACACACTGTGGGAGTTAACATATGTGATATTGTATCAAACAATATCATATCAGTATCAATAACAATCATATCAATGACAGTTAAGCTAGTGGCATAAAGAGATATGGGCTAAACAGCTCATCTAAGTGATGCCAGCAAGTAAATATGCACTTGGAGTGATACAGACTGTTGAGAGTAAGCTTTGGCAGAGTGGCATTGCTCATGTGCAAAGGCATATGGTAACGGGGGCTGATGGAACACAGTAGCTTGTATGGCACTGTTACACTAGGACTTCCGAACTTCATCTTGTGTGAGGATGCTCACACTCCTGTGATGCCTGCTGGACAAGCTGCTTGCAGGTGCCAGAGCAGTTTCTGCTTGCTTTCATATTGTACTTTTTGCTGATCAGCTTGCCTCCTCAGAGATCTGTTGGCTTCACGTCCACCATCTGCTATTCTGTGGCTTCTCTTTTTCTAACATCTGTTTGATTTGCCAGGAACCAGATAGATAAATGTGGTGTGACTGCTGCTGAGCACTTTGGAGCAAAGAAGCTTGTCAATGAGGTCATGCTGCAGTTTGAAGGTCCTGACAGTTCAGGCTATGGTTATTGGACCTGGACTTTCTAGGTTTGCAGTTTGACTGTAGCATATCATAATATCCCCTTGATTTATCTCTGTGGATGGTGCTTCCACACATACTGTGCTTTTCTAAAAGATATAAATGGTGTTAGTAACTTTAAGGGAAGACAAAAATTAAGCAAGCAAGATGTGCAGCAGTTTAGATGTCTTGATGTGAGCTTTCTATGCCCATGCTTTCTGCTGACTCAAAAGATTTACCCCGAAAGAAACATTAATTTCAAAAATTAAAATAAAAAGCAACCTTCTCTGTTTCCCAGCACTTAGACTGTGTTGTCAAGAAAACACAGTGGAGCAGAGCCAAACCTGATTCTGGGTTCATTGGTTACAAATTGTGACTTTGGAATTGTGTGCTGAAAACCCAGGAAGCCTCCATTCGAATTGCTTTCACTAATGTTTTCCTTTAATATTTAAGTTCAGGAAAGCGATCTGAAGGCAAGGAGACTGGAACAGCTGCTTCACAAATATGGAAATCAGTCTATTTGCACTGACAACTGGAAAGATCTCCTCTTTATTTTCTCTGAGCACAGGAAAGTTAATTAAATGTGGGTGTTAATTGGAGCTTCAAGTAAGGCATTAACAGCTTTTAGTGTCATGTGATGGTACTATATGAAAGTGAAACAGAAAGGTAAATGGACTACAGCCTTGCATGTGCTTCCAGTACCACTTAGACTGCAACCCCACAAACAGCAGCTGATGTAACCTGGCACTGATACTGGAGCCAGCAGTACCATCCTGTCCCTGCTTCTGGCAGCTTCTTCCCACCTCTTACCAGCAAAATTGCCCAAGTAGTCATGAAGCAGGAGAAGACCCATGTTGAAAGGATCCATAACTGCATTGTGAGTCCAGGTCTTATGCTGGCTTCTTTCCCAGACTGGCTTCCCACATCCTAGGGAGGTGTGGGGGTACAAAGGACCTGCGAAGGACCAAGGGGAGGGCAGGGCTGTGGCCATGACAGCCCTTGCCAGCAGAAACTCTGAATGCCTTTAGGGATCTCACCATGTCAGTTGTGCCGGCAGATGAGAAATACAAAAGCCATCCTGCTAGGAGTTTTCCTGCTGTTATTTCTAGTTGGTGCCATCATGATGCTGGGAAGGTTTGACCAAGGACCTGAAGCCCACTGTGCTAGGTACCGTGCATCCACAGAAGGAGAAGACAGTCAGTGCCCCAAACCAGCTTAAAATGATGTATTTTGTTGCAAGATAGCACAAGTCATAGAATCATAGAATGGTTTTGGTTGGAAGGGACTCCAAAGAGCACCTATTTCCAACTCCGCTGCCACAGGCACGGGGGAGTGGAGGAGAGGAAGAGCAGCTTCCTCTTCTAAGAGGTGTGAACACAAAGGGGGACAGAAATAATTCCCATAGATCAGCATGCACATGCCTGACGGGACGCAAAACTGCAGAAGTCTCATATCCTGGCAGAACAGCATGTTGCAATACCCAAAAGAAAAATACCTACACAGGACATACTGTACCTGGGCACATGAGAAATCATGCATCTATGTTCTGTCAGATAAAATACCACAATCTTTCCATTATTACGAAGAGTTCTCAGTTACAACTGTGAAACCTAGGAGACAGTTAATCCTTTGTCACTTTCTGCACAGAGACAAAACTGAATACATTTCCAGTATTGAATTACTTGTTCATTTATTCCAAGTTAAAGATGATAATTACTATCTGTGTTTTCACAGCCTTATTTGATTATATTAACCTGACAAAAGGGCAGCCAAAATTCAAGACTAAATTTCAAGATAATGTTAAAAGACTCTTTTTTCCCCCATCTCTTCTGTCTTTTGGCTGGTTTTCATGAGTTCGCTTATAAGTCTCCTATTAGCCTGTAGTTATTTCAATACAGTATGCAACATAGACATGGAAAGTTGATCTCGGTGTTGTCCTCAACTATTTAAAATCTGATTTCAGATCTGCCTATTGCCCAAGGAAAGCAGCAGAATGCAAATAATGATCTAAGATTCAAGAAAACAAATAGAGAAGTAGAAAAGACTGCTTTGAAAATGTCTTCTGGAAAGGAGGACTAGAAGGATTGTGACAAGAAGTCACAGAAATGTCTCCTACAGGAACTTTTTGGAAGAGAGAATCTGTCAAGCAACATGCTCCAAAAATTTTCCGAAGTATCTCTCAAGTCAGAGGCCTTAGAACTCTGAGATGTGTGAGTTATGAAAAGGCAGAAAAAAACAGTAGTTTTATTGGTGTTTTCACAGTTATTATCAGTTTGAGGATTAAAGAATCTGCTCACAGATTATATCCTATGGTCAGAAATCGAGTTTGCATTTAAGCAAGGGTATGTTCCTAACCCTCTTAAAACCAGACCCTCTTAGAAAAAACTGACAGTATGTATGTTCAAAGCTACGACAAAAAGAAAACGATATTTTCAAAAGTCACATGGGGCTTCAGCCAATGTTCTTAGGTCATAATTTTTAGATGCTTATGATTGGTATTCAGGAAACTATTGGTTTTGTCTTATTTTTGTCAGAATAAGTGGTAAAGGATAGCTGGTACATCACAATCTGATGGTTGGATTTTCAACCAGTTCGGATTTTCAACACCTTCCTTCCTGAAAGCAGCTTCAGATCCTTACAGTTCAGAAAAAGGTAGGAGTTCCTATTGGGGGGGGGAAAAAACTCTGAAAAAGCATGAGGTAGAGAAAGATCTAAGGGAAAGAAAAGGTAAAAGCCAGTGGGTTGTCAGTGTCAGTCTTAGGAGAAAAAGATTTGCAGATAATGGATTGGGCCATCCTTGGGTTTGCCAGCTCTCTGTTGTATTTTGTACAGCCATATTAGTGACTAGCAGGGACTGTACCTCTCCAGGAGAACCGACAGCGCAAGCTGTGCTTGTGCACACAGAGGGAATAAGGGGCTGTTATGTATATTTGCCATGCATGCATAATCCTTCCTCAAGAGGGACTGAGCTCTTGGCTTTTACTTACACTCAAGGAAATGTTTTACAGGAATGATGAAAAACCTTATTCTTTTGCTGCTCAGAAACAACGAGAACATGAAATTACATATTATGTCTAGTAAAAGTTATTTCTCAAGTACTGTATCTCAGCTGCTGTAAACAGAAAAGTGATTGAGAAAATGGATGTTTCCTATGGAAGAGCTGCAACAGCTTAGGTATTCAGAAACCTGTATCTCATTTACTGAAGGCTCATTTATCTGGCTTGCTGTCCTGAATGAAAAATATGACAAATCCATTCCTGCAGGAAAACTCTTAAACACAGGGCTACACTCAGCTCCCACCTCCTGGTATTTTTCTCCCCACCTCATTATAGCAGAAGAAAGGGAATTCCTCTGACCAGCAGACCTGTGTGAATACAGGCATAGTGAAGTGAGATTAATTTCTCTGAAACAGGTCAGATGAATGGCATGTTACAAAAAACCTATTTCTCCCCATGGATGAGGAAGAGAGTTCAGGTGATAGGGTCAGATATAGATTTTATCTTTCTGGTGATAACTGGAGGGCTGAATCCCCCCTGTTGATCCTGCTATGTGCATGACTTCTCCTCCTGTTGCGGTTGTGTTGAGAGAAGGCTGTGCTGCTTCAGTGCTGGGGCTGCTTTTCTCCTCTCCTCTGAGATTTGCATCAGTGAGCACCCCTAAACCTTTTCAGTAAAAATGAGTTTGAAAAAAATTTCTAGCCCAACTTTGCTTGCCTGAAAAGCATTTTAGGGGTGCACATGCAGTATGGGAGCTAGCTGGGACTCATCAACGTGGATGCTACTGGGAAACTCTGCATGATTTGAGATCACAACGGATCTTGCTGGGAGAGAACCCATGGCTGGGACCCGTCCTTGATCCTGGCTCCAGTCTGACCTATGGACCACCATCTGCCGAAGACACAGGGGACAAACTGAGGATGGCCAGTTCTATGTATTTTAAGTGTCATATCAGACATATATATAAGGTCATATAGAGCTTTTTGGTGTGCATACCCCTGGTTTGGCTGGTAAAAAGAAGATTGTTCTAGATCTTGAAACAGGAGCAGAGAAACTGGAGCAGGCAGAGTCCCCTGAATGTGTGACTACGTGTGCTAGTTTTCTTCCCTGGCAAAAACTGGAGACAATCTGTCCTTCCTTAGACTGTCCAAACCCCTACTTCAAAAATCAAGCATTGACCTGACTTTTTTTTAGATTATTTGACGTGGATCCAGCTTATATTTTCAAAAGGATTTGCTACATACATATGTATAAATATGGCTTTATATTAAATATTATCTCAAAATGATAAACACTAGTGAAAACATCACTGAACTGATCACAGATTCCATTAGTTTACCAAAAGAACATTTTTTATTATACTAAAAAAACAAACAATCAGAAATTGGCAACAACTTTTTTGTTTAAATAATTTCTAAAAATACTGATAAGGAAAGAGAAAAATAAAAAAATGTCCATAACTAAGTATAAAGGCTTTAACAAAACAGAAATAGAGGGACTTTTTTGGGAGAAAGCATTTTTTGGAGGATCTTCCTGTTACCATCAAACCTTGGTTAAGAAAAACCTCGTAACACCAATCGTCGTGGTTTAAACCCTTCAAACTCACGCAGCCGCTGTCTCACTCACTCCCCACTCTTTCTTCCCTCCGCTCCTGGAGGGATGGGAAGGAGAATCGAAGAATGCAACTCCCACAGGTTGAGATAAGAACAGCCCCGTAACTAAGGTGTAACACAAATCACTACCGCTACCGCCAATAATAATAATGACAAGAGAAAATACAAAGGAAAAGAATACAATTTCTCACCACCCAATACCAAGCCCAAGCACCCCCCACTGTGCATCCCCACCATGCAGCAAACCCCCACCGCCCTTCCGGGTCTCTGCTCTCCGTTTCTACATCCTGGACATGATGTGCTGTGGTATGGAATAACCTCTTTGGTTAGTCTGGGTCAGGTGTCCTGTCTCTCCCTCCTCCCGGCTTCCCCTCCTCCCTGGCAGAGCATGAGACTCACAAAGTCCTTGGCCAGCCTAAACATCACCCAGCAGTAACTGAAAACACTGGTGTTATCAGCACTGTTCCCAGGCCCAAAATCAAAAACACAGCACTGCACCAGCTACCAAGAAGGAGAAAAATGACTGCTGCTGCTGAACCCAGGACACCAATGTAGTGTTAAAAAGGAGGCATTCTTTTATTACAGCGCTGGATGCACCTTGGTAGCATTCCCACCTAAGATTCAACAGGTTAATGTATTAATGTGTGCATATGTGTCTCCAGGTTTTAAAAATTTCTTTTCATAATTAGTTTCATTATCACTTTTATTATTGCCATAGTTCTAGACCTGTATGCTGCTACAAACACCCTCGGTTCTGGCACTGAAACCCCAAGTTATTGTAAATTAAAATCCTCCTTTCACTAATATGTATTCCAGCTGAATTATATGGAATATTTTTAGCACTATCATTTTTAGGTTAGGCGTGCACAAATGTTTAGGTATCCTTGACGTAAGGGAAGGGGAAAAATTATGTATTTGTGTTTGCATTAAGCCAACAGGGGCCACATCTGGGATTTATATAAAGTTGGCTTGCTGAACTATGCCTTAATATGAAAGGAGAACCTGGTTCCTCTTAATCATGAACCCATTCTATTCATAGCAATGTTTTACGATTCCAGGTAGAAAAACTTGCTGTTGCTTGCCTTTAAATAATGAATTGACATTGCAAAGCATTGATTAGGGCATCTGTGACAAACTGCTGCCGATACAACATTCAAAACATTCTGGCAATAGCACCACATAGCATAAGCATGCCAAGATTTCTTCTAGTGTTCACATTAGATGCCAGATCCTCGGCTCTACAAAGCGCTAGGGGGCAGGCTAGACTAGAGTTCACCGCCCCAAACGGAGAATAAAAGATATGAAGTCCACAATTCTACTCAGAAATACAATTTAAATGTAGGAAGAAAGCCTCACGTTGCACCTAACACCTTTAACAGGAATTAGGCCACTTCATAACAAGTATTCTGCACTTACTGGGAAGCTTTATTTCTGAGCACAAGCAACAAGCTCATCTTGCTCTGCCAAGGGAAAAGTCTGACTCCACAGATCCTGCGGGGCATCTGCTTTCCTCTTCCCACCAGAGCTAATGGTGAGAGCTGTGTTCCTCATCTCCTTCAGAGGAAGCAGCACCCTGCATCCTCCCTGCACCCTAGCTCTGATCTGGTAGTCGGAAAAATCATCATCTTGTCTCTTTGTTGGTCTGCAGAGCCAGTAACGGGCTTTTGAGTTATCTGAGCCCCAGTTCTGCCAGCTTTCCTAATTACAGAGTTCTATTTGCTTTCGGTTCAGAGATGATCTAGTGGAAGGTGTCCCTGGGCATGACAGAGAGTTTTGAGCTAGGTGACCTTGAAGGACCTTTCCAACCCAAACCAGGCTATGATTCTGTATGATTTTTCAGGCTGTTGGGATGAAAAGCTGAGCCCTCCAATCCTTCTGCAAGTAATTGCTGCTCGATTCCCAGGTCTGCAAAGCCAAATTGCACTGACCTGTACTGATATTAATCCCGATGTGATGGGATGACTTTTCTCTCCATGGCGTTCAGTTATGAGCTGATCAGGGTGAAACAGCCCCACTTGATGACAGAGCCATTGAGGGAGATAAAATACTAGTGTAAATGAATTAACCCCACAGCAGTTCACACAGAAGGTACAGAGTTTGAGTTTTAGTGGATATGTGTATTTTCTCTTAGCATTCTTGCATTTCATCTTCACCCGTTATCCCTTTCTGTTCAGATTAAACATCCACCCCAAACTGCCAAGGAAACTTTAAGCCTGTTAATGATATGCCCTAAGTGTACTGTAAAAAAATGTACATTAGCTGTTAAAGAGATGTTTTAGGTCATTTTGTCCATTCCTCAGTTCAGGATAGATTATTTTTCATAGTGTTTCTTACCACTTTGTCCAGATTGCCTTTCATTGACAAATTTCTTCCACGACTTTTGAGGCTAATTTTATCCCTGACATAACATAAATTATTGAAACTGTCTGATCCTTGGTCAGAGTAGAAGTGCTCTGAATTAAAGATTATTATTAATTTCAAGGTATATTCCCTGATTTCTTATGTCGTCCTTGTCAGAATTTCCTAGTGATGCTCAGCCTAACTAGGCTCTCAGTTCCTGTTTCACTTTTCTGTTACCAAACTCCAGTAATTTACCTGTATGGAAACAAAATAAACAAACTTGTATAAAGGCTACCAAGGGTACGTATTTTGGGAAGTGCATTGGTCTGCATTGTCTTTTCGGTGACACCAATGACGAATAGAATGAGATGAAAGGAATTATCAGTCTCTGCTTCTATTTTACTTCTTCAGATTTTTTTTCAGAGTACAACAAACCCTGAGTGTCCAGTATAAACAGAAAGTTGGCTGAGCACCAGCCAAATTAAATCTCCCTTAACACCTTAGAACTGTGCCCTGTCTGAACAAATATTCTGGAGGGAGTTTTCTGAAGCTTTCTGTCTTTGTCTGATCTTGTGTCATGAGAACTTAAGGAGTTTTCATGCTGATTTTGGTGGATCTGAATTGCTTTGGACTTCTCTATGTACTGTAGCAGGAGTTTATAAGGTAATAGCCTGAACTGTTGGCTAAGCTGATCACAACCTGAGCTGGTGCGCCCTCTGAGATAGAGCACAGGGAAGTGGCTTTCCTTGGTTAAGGAAAGGTCAAGGTAAAAGTGTCAAGAAATTCCATTTTTCCATGTAAAATTTACCTATTATAATCACTGACCAGCTCTGTGTACTCCATAAAGTGCTGGTTGTACAAGTGAGGGTGCAAAAGCAGAGGAAGAGTAGAGTCTTCTTGAGTCCGTTGGAGACGGTAGACAGATCCCCAGTTTTTTAGAGTCCAGCCTCAAAGGTACAAGGGGCAGCATCACTCTCCCACCCATAAACTACATCTGCCCAGACCTAATCAGCCACACAGCTAAGGGTTGAATTAAAGAATCAAATGTGATCAGAATATATATATTTTCTGTCTTACACAGCTCCATGGAGTACCAGGAAGAGAGGTCTTTTGCAAGCCAGCTGCTTCCTTATTGTAGACTTGCGACAATGTTTTACAATTTTGTGCAAACACGGCTAATCTGTACAATTTCCTTTGTGCACAGAATGGTATGCACTTCTTTGGTGCGTCAGTTGACAGGGATGCAGCTCTCACTGCCGTGTATGGTTGCAAAAGAATGGAATGGTTTTATGAACAGGGCACTGGAGTTTACATTTGAGAGCTTCCCTAAGACTGAACAGGCCTTAAGATGTACTTCGCAATGGTATGACCTACAGTTGAATGCCTGAAGGACAAAAAAGGCAGTGTGAATTTTATCCTCAGTTGAATTTTACCCCTTTGCCTTGAATTTTAACCTTCCCCAAAACCAGCACATACTCCAGCATGGCTATAGGCTTTTCCTTCCAATAAAAAAGTCCAGAACTGGAGTACATGGTTAATATATGATGACACTTTCTTATGTTGTTGTCCAGTCACTCTGAATTTCATCTGAAGAATCCCAAATTCAAATTTAAAGGCAATATTGCTTTTAAAAGCAGAATTTCAACAAAACATGTACGCATGTGCTTAACTGGAAATCTTCAATGAGATTTGACCTCATTCTTGTGTTGCTGAATTGAAACCTGGATTAAATTCACTACAGCATAGGTTCCACAGATCATTAGAGAGTTTATGACCTCCGTGTTACATTGAACAAGCCAATTATTTATATAATATAGAATATATATAATTGTCTAGTGTATAGTATGTAATATAACACCACATAGTATGACAATTGGTACTGCATAGTGTGATATCATAATCTCTAAATTATATATTATGTTGCATACTATGTGTCACATATAATTGCTACTATATTGCTGAAATTACTATATACTATGTATTATATGTAATATTTATAGCTAACATAATATGCTATATATTAATTTATTACTATTAATTTCACATGTAATATATAATGTAAAATATTGTATACCACAGTATGCAGCATGTAGCGTATAATACATACTATATAGTACAGTATGTAGTATATATTATTTATAAAATGTGCAACAATAAATTTTGATATAAAACAGTACAAATTATCTGCATTTTGCAATAGTGAACATTGGATATTCCAATTAATTTTCTAACTGTTGCCTAGGTAAATCCATATAAAATTTTCATAAAAATGCACTTTTCACATCTTTAGAACATTGAATCGATATTCTCCCTCTCTCAGGAAGAAGGTATAACATGGTCATAAGGGAATAAATGTATGACTGTGGTGAACAGGTCTGGTAGGCTTTAGTTATTGTACAGTTAATCACTTTCCCTGTTTATTTTTTTTTTAAATCTGATACAGACATTGGGGATGGAGAAACATCCCTCTTCCAGGAAATTTAAAATAATCTACACAAGTTGGATGTGAATTATATGCATAGCAATTTATTTTGCTATCTAGATCTGATTTCCTTATTAATGGAGTCAAAATCATATTTTTGAAGACAAAACTAATCTTGAAGTCAAACTAGAGGCCTTTTAATCACATTCCTTTAATAATGTATTTACATAATGTTTATATTATGTAGTCCATTTCTCTTATTTTTTTTATATATTTCCATATAGGAAACCCAGATAATGTTATTGCTATTGAATAGCAAATTTGATGCTTGTTCTCAGAAATAAGTATGAACTATGTAACTGAATGACTTCAAGCATGTTGGGTAAATGGAATATTCTCTCGTATATATATTTAAAATGTTTTCTGTATTTATAAGGACAATTCCCTTGAGAAACACAGTCTTTCAGGATAGCAGTTGAATCTATGCTAAAGCAGAGCAGCTGACTTCATATTTCCCTACGCTGCTGAAAAGTTGATTGATTCAGGAGCTAGTCTGAGAAGTGGTAGCGTTGATATTAATAATTTTTCGCCCTTAGTAAAATACACAGAAAAGATAATCCTACAGTAAGGTCTAGTCCCAACAGAGATGTTACACAGAAGATGAGTGATTGCTGATAAGGAAAACATGTTTGATGGCTTTATGATTGATAGATTTTTGCTGTTTATCCTTGTTCTGAGTGAGCCAGACCTCATCAGCCAGGAGGGAAGATCATCAAGACCTCCTGCCAAAGATGAATTCTGTTGTTAATGAGTTACAGCCTGCCCCAAAGTCAGCATCTGAGGGACCTGCCTGGGGACAGCACTGCACCCGTAGAATGGCTTGAGTTGGAAGGGACTTGAAAGCTCATCTAATTCCAAATTCAGGCCTTCCCTTCCATGGAGATCATACTGTGGGAACTAGTATATCTAGAGTTCATCTACTCAAGGTGTTGGTATTCCTGGGTAGTAAGATACACAATTATAATCATTATCTTCTGCCAGTGTTCTAGGAATATGCTTGGAAGTACCTTTGCTTGTCAAAATGATATATAAAGGAAATATTTACCAAAAAGTTCTCAGAAGAAATTCTGCTTAAATTTAGCATGTTTTACTGTTTTTATAGTTATTCAAATTTTCATTTCAAGCGTGTAAATTTTGAATACAGGACTAGAAGCACTTCTGGTAAAAAGCACTAGTTTTTCTTGAATTACCATCTGAAGGACTTACGTGAGATGGGAGCACCACTCTGCTGGGAACTGTGAAAACACTCTGAGCTAAGTCCTGGCCCATTAAAGCCAGTGGCAGAAGTCCCATTCACTTCAATGGAGCCAAGAGTCAGGTTTCACCCACTGTGAGAAAGGGTTCTTGTCTAGAAACTCTAGACCTCACCACTCTTGTGCTTTGGCAAGTGAGTCAGGAAAACTCTCCAGCCACCCATACACACAGTAAATGCTCCAAGAGGCTCCTATCAATAGGACTCAAACACAAACAAACAAAACCAGAGGATGTGGCCCATGCAGCAGCCCAAGTCCCTTTGTTTCTTTTCTGGAGCTCTTCACAGGCCCCTCAATTTTTAATTGAAATCTGTAAAATGCCAAATTCATTATTGTCTCTCCATTGTGCTTCTAGGCAGAGGCAAAGACTGTTATATGTCACTGCTTGGTATCGGCAACACAGACAGAGACAGATAGACGCAGACTGCATTTAGTGTTGGAAAACTATTCTTCCTGAAGATTATTTTTTGCTTGGTTGCTGTTTTTGGTTTTGGTTCTTTTTTTTTCTTTAAATGATCTCTGACCATCCCTCCCTGCATCTTTTAGCTCCTATTTTGGAAATATCTTCATGGGATGAGACTCCCAAGTTCATAGTCTCTACAATGTTCTCAGATCGTAAGATTTTCAGCATGTCTTATACTTTAAGCCTGCATAATTTCAATGAGTGAGAAAAGTCACAGGTGTGACAAGATATCCTGCATCACCTTCACATCCTTGCTTCTGTTGAAGGTAGATAGGATAGGGTTTCTAGAAGGGGGAAAAAACCGAAAGATTCAAGATATGGTCAAACGAACAGAATACTTGTCTATTTGCCCTGGAAAGTGCCTCTTGCTTCTACTGAATAGGTACATTTCAGGCGAAGCAGCCTGACCTGACTGCAGTGTCGTGGTTTAAGCTCAGCCATAAATCAGCCATGCAGTCATTAGCTCACTCCCCCCCTTACTTCCCCAGCTCCTGGAGGGGCAGGGAGGAGAATCGAAAGAATTTAACTCCCATGGGTTGAGATAAGAACAGTCCAGTAACTAAGGTATAACACAAACCACTGCTGCTACACCACTAATAATAATGATAAAGAAAATAACAAGGGAAGAGAATACAACCGCTCACCACCCACCGACAGATACCCAGCCCAATCCAAGCAGTGATCTAGCCCTTCTGGGTAACTGCCACCAGTTTATATAGTGGGCATGATGTGCTGTGGTATGGAATACCTCTTTGGGTAGTTTGGGTCAGGTGTTATGTCTTTGTTTCCTCCCAGCTTCCTCTCCTCCCTGGTAGAACATGAGACTCAGAAAGTCCTTGGTCAGACTAAAAACTACTGAGCAGCAACTAAAAACATCGGTGTTATCAGCACTGTTCTCAGGCTGAAAGTCAAAACCACAGCACTGCACCAGCTACTAAGAAGGAGAAAAATGACTGCTACTGCTGAACCCAGGACATACAGTTATGGGGATGAGATAGCAGTCATCACCTGAATGAAGTTGTCTTGATATGAGAAACAAGTAAATCATGTAGCTAATGCAGCCTCGCCTTCTGTTCTTCTGGCAAGCTTTTTTGCTGACTGAAATGAATTTGAATCTGCAGTGCGTTTCTGTGAAGAGAACAGTTCCACTCAGACTAAAAGGGGCAAGTTTTGGGTATGCAAGTTAATTGGCTAGCTTAGCTATTTTAAGATATTATGTTGCTCTTCCCTACAAAAGTTGTCTTATTTACAATCTAACATCACACTGAGCAGTTAAAGCATCTTTACTGTTTTTTATCTGCCTGTGTATATAGTCTTATATGAGTTTCTCTGAGAAGCAATGAAGAACTGGTAAACTCATCATTTCATTGTGTTTGATTCAGAAGAAATCCATTTGCTCTTTTGAATTATATATTTTCACTGATCTATATTGTATCCCATTTGTGGGATTGTGAAGTTTTGGAAGAAAAGATTACTGAAAGTTTTAAAACTTGTTTTAACACATCTTATTCTTTTACCAGATTTCGTATTTCGTTAGGTTTCTCCACATCTCAGTTCCACTATTGTTCCCAGAGTTCAAAGGAAAAAAACAGAGAAGACTGAGAAACATGAAAGGAAAATATGAACATAATAACCATCTTATGCCAAGTTGTTGGTGGGAGGTGCTATGCATAATAGGGTAATCCCATGTTCCTACAATAAAACTATCACATGATAGAGGCTAAAGAAGAGTCACAAATAATGGTGGGAAAGTCTTCTCTACAGAACTTCAAGAACAAATATAATTACCAAAGATACTATTAATTGTGGTGAAAAACACTTTGACCAGCCTTTCCTGTGATTTAGAATGTTTACCAATGGTGAACAAACAATTCATCAAGCCAATAAAAAGCAAAGGCTATAAAAATATTAGCAGAGGGAAGGAGGAGTCTGTCTGTTGTGCCTCAAAGGGCATTTCAGTAGTGCTAAACAATCTTCTTAATTCACCCAAGCATGATTCATACTTGCGCCTGGAGCAATGTTTGATATAACCTTGCCAGCTTGCACTGCTTGCAAGCACTGTAACATTCTTTTTTTCTCTTAAAGCTACCTGTCTACAGAGCCATGGCTGCACCTGATGTGTCTTCCCTGTTCCCAGCATCATAATCCCTGAGAGGTCCTCACAAGATAACGTTCAGTACTTTCTTTCATCACTGCTGGACCAAATCTCTGTAGGTGCTGGAGCCAAGTGTTCCTCAGCTCTTTTAGTTGCCATAAGAAACGACAGTAAGGTTAAAGTTATGGCTCCATGGAGAGAGCAAGCTTGTAAAATTGCAAACTAAGTGGGCAAATAAAGCACCACGCTTGGTGACTACTTTTGCATGGTACCAAAATATGTGAAGAAAAGGACAGAGGGGTTTTCTGTTGGCTGAATGTTGAACTATCATGACTATCATGTACGAAAATTATCGATCTGTTACTGTTGAGGGAGTCTTTTAAGGGTACAGAAGGCTACCTCTTGTCAGAGTAGTCTTCAGACTACAAAACCTCCAGCCATCTATGAGGACAATGACCTAACTCTTCAATAGGAAATCTGCCTGACAGAGTCACAATACTATTTGCATATGGCCAAAGGCTGGTTTGGGAATCCCTGAAGTGTTTCATCATGTTAAGACCTGTGTTGATCATGATAAGGGCTATGTTAGTTTTTACTAGCTGGAACTGTATTTCTATTTATGTCATAGCTTCACAATGATATATGACAATCTTTGCAAGTCTAAATATATATATGAAGACTTTTTCCTTTTAACTGTAACTGGGTAAAATATTCCCTGCCATATCTAGAGAGAAGTTAGTGAAAAAGGAAGTGAAATCACAACGAAGTTATAAGCCAAATGAAATTCAATCTGAGAAAGATCTCATTGGAGAAATACATACTAATTGGGCAGCAAAATATTGTCCCTAGTATCAGTGACTAGAAGTCTGGCAGCTTTGCCATGCATAGTTCTTCGGTTTCTTTCAAAGCTGATATCCAGTACTGATTTAAATATATAATTTCTATGTAATATTTAAATGAATAAGTTCGGTATTTTCACGGGTGAATTGTCTCATATATCCTGACATCTATTTCTGTGCTAAACTTCATACCCTTTTACAGTCCCATCATAGGACTGACTATACGGAAAGCTCACTGTCTGTAGTTTATAAAGAGAAACCTACCAGTTCACGAGACAAAATAATTCCTAACTCTGCTGCACATCCGTCGGCAGAAGCATGTTCTCAAAACAATCACTGCAACATCGTAACTGGACCTGAGGATGATAGTGGTATTCTCCAGACAGAGCTAGTTTCAAAAGTTGTTGCTTACTGTTGGCTAAGAGCTCCAGCTTATCTGCCAAAATACCCTCATCGTTCTTTGCGAGAGACCCTGCCTGCGACACTGAAGAGCCGGAGAGCTGCCAGTACTTATCTTGCTGGGTCCATTATTTATCTTAGTGTGTAATCAGACAAAGTGAGAGAAAAACACACACACACAACTTTATGACCACTAAGCCCACATGAGGTATGTTTGATATTTTGGTAGTAAGCTTTCAATTTTCCAATTGTGACAAGTCAAGAAACAGAAACATGTTAGGAGAAGAAGGAACTGGTGCATAATTAAGTCTTCCTTTTTCTTTTTCTTTTTCTTTTTCTTTTTCTTTTTCTTTTTCTTTTTCTTTTTCTTTTTCTTTTTCTTTTTCTTTTTCTTTTTCTTTTTCTTTTTCTTTTTCTTTTTCTTTTTCTTTTTCTTTTTCTTTTTCTTTTTCTTTTTCTTTTTCTTTTCTCCTATTTTTTTTTCCCTTTGAGACTTCTCAGTTGACTTTAATTATTCTTTTTCTCTCTGGGATTGGGAAGTTGCTTTGTTTTCCATTTTTTTCAAGTGAGCTTTCTCGCCAAACAGGTTTGTTTAAGTTCTCAGCATTCTACTAATTACTAACAAAACAGTTCAGCTTTCAAATACCAAGACAGAAGAAGAGTTATATAGTGGGGAAAGGGAAATGGTGATGCAGCACTAATATTTATTTTATTACTATTGATGTTACATTGTCAGCACTGTTACAGCTCCTGCTGTTGGTACTACCATTTCAGTCATGGATCCTCCCCCTTTGCTTCCTGCTCCTGGTTATGACCTGTGTCTTTTTCTCTGTCCCTTGAGTAAGATTATTCTCCTGTCATCTTCCGACTTATCTTCTTTACAACTCAATCAGTGTGGTTCCTTGCACAGATGAGTGGAGTTACTGCAGGAAAAGGACAAAGATGTTAATAACAGAAGCTATTGGACCGTGGCTTGTCTTAATTGAAATAAATTTTCCAGGAGGCTCAATCCAGAGCAAATGTAATGATTAGTAAAGAAACTTCTGATGCAAGATTGCAAAACCCTCAGTGAAAGATCCAATATGATTATGATCCTTAAGATCCTGGAGCAGAATAAATATATTATTTTTCTTCTCTCTCTGTTGTGTTGTGGATTTTTTTTATATTTCTGCTTACCTGAAGGAAAACACCATTTTGCACCACCTGAGAGTTGAGACATCTCGGTCTAGATGTAGATAATTACTGTAAAATCTATGATGGTGAAAAGCCAGGTCATGGTGCTGGGAACTCACTGCAGCTACTTGTGGGAATAGAGTTACTCATGGGCTCATACAGCGTTTACAGAGACAAAGATTATATATCATTTCTGAAGCGAGGACTATGGCTTTTCCTCTTGCTAAATATCAGACACGGTGACTACACCCACAGTAGTAACTGAAATAGCTTAGACCTGCTGCTTCTCTGAGATGCAAAATGGCAAGTTGTCTTTGGGTCCACAGACCTATAGCTGCATCCCTGCCCTGCCAGGGGCATGGGAGTGGGTTTGTCCTCCTGACTGTTGGCATCTGGCCAAGATGTATGTCATCCACAAACCATTCACAGGCAATAGCTGGTAGGTAGATAGAATAAAAATGGGAAAGGCTTGCTGTGTTTCAGCTCTTTGTACTCCTCCTGCAATGGCACCAAAAGGCTGTAGATCAAATGATGTGTTAACTGGTCAGTGGATTTAGTCTTAGGCTAAGGACACATCAGGAAATTTATAGTCCTCCTACTCATGGGAAAGTATAATGTAATCATACATGAGCTGAAAATTATTTTTCAGGGGATGGATTTGTGGGTAAATCCAGTGAATATTTTTAGCTGAAAGAACGGTTGAATTTTGAAATACATTAAAAGATTTCTTTTTGAACTGTCAAAGCTATATGTCTTTTTATAAAAAAAAATCAGATTTTCTCTCTTTATTAAGTTCAGAAACTGAAAAGAACTTATGGGTTAATAAAAGAGGTGGCTTGTCTCAAAACATAATATTTTCTGAGTCTTCTTTGAAAGAAACCAAAACCCCAAAAAGATCTCTCTTTTCCGTCTAAGCGTATTTTCTCCCTCATTTAACTTTTTTTTTGATTGATAGACTAGAACTGTTCTTTCCCCAGGCCTAGTTAAGATCTCCTGTGCTGTCATTTGCACTATAAGCTGGTTTTACCCTATGCTTTCCTGAGCAAAAAGCCAAAAGATTAAAAAGTGAATCTAGGAAAAACAAATAACTACTTTGTTAGACTAAACTATCTGATGCTTAGAAAAAATGTAAGAGAAATTACAGTTTGTATTGTATACTGAAAGAAGCTGAGGAGAACATTGAAGTTACCCTCCTTTGCAAAATTTAACTGTAAATGTTTAGCCCTGAAGGCTTTGATAGTGCCTTCTGACTCCTGCCCTCACAGTCAGATAAGATTTTTCTTGGGATCCCAAGCAGAAATAATTGCCACTCAGATTTGATTTTTACAGTTCGACTGTAAGCACCCAGATTTGGTTTTTACAGTTCCATTTAAGTAGAGATTGAGATTTGCACAGATGCTTAGGAGATCCAGACTCTTCAAGAAAAATGAACGTTAATTTGAAATTGACGGAAAAAATGTGCTCAATCCAATTAAAAAAAAAAAAACGATAAAAAAAATCATATACAAAGCATTAGGGATGAGTTTGGTGTTGGTAATTTTTTTCTTCATTTGTTTAATAAGTCCTCTGCAAGGAACAGAAATATGAAGCTTGCACCACAAACTGGAATTCAGCTCAAGTAATTTCAGACAATGAACAACAGGGAGGAGGAATGTATCCACGAAATTAGTCAGGAGGGACATTTCTGCCCACCAGAGAAGAATTCCCCTTCACCAGCTGTGATATCATTTAACGACAGCTCTCTGGTTTGTAAGTGCAGCATGTGTTTTCAATGCCTTAGTTGCAACTGTTTTCTGAAATAACGATTTAAGGTCACATCCTGCTCACTTGATCTGCTTGTAGTTTCTGTGCCTATGATGGGACAACTGCGATGGGTAAGGTGAATAGGCTTGTGGCCTCCAAAGGACAATTTCCAGTGTACCAGGCCTTGTCCCATCCTTAAATAGTTGGAGTTAGGCATAAACTTTCTCCATGGGTGGCCTGGGTCAGCCACGTCTGTCTTTGAAACCCACCGTACTGGCCACAGTTGGTGACAAGGTGTTAGAAGAGACAGCCATTTCTGTGTTCATAAACTGTCCCTAACGTTTTGCTCTGAAGGCATCACAAATATGTTAACAGTATTTTACAGGAAACGCTTTGGGAAGGAAAGGGATTGGAGACATCTCCATTAACTTTGTTACCCCTTCTTCAACCCCCCTTACCCCCCTTAAATCTTCATCTTAAAGCAGCTAGCATGTGTCTGATGAAAAGCCGGTAATGTATATGCTCATCTTGCACTAAGTGAGACATAGCTGGATATTTACATGGCTTAAGGAATGCTTGGTCTTTCTCAGGGCCAAGAAAAATAAAGTCACCAGCCACCCTCCATAATGAAAAATGGAGTGCTGCTCCCAGCCATCTGCAGCAAGCCTTGCAGCATGGCTTGATTGTTTGTTTGTGTTTTCTTTTTTTTTTTTATTAGTGTTCTGCAACTTGCCTCAGATTATTTTGTTTCCAAAGCCTTTGCCCCTAAAGAGGCAAATAACCTTTTTATCGTTTTAGGATATTTTTTTTTTTTTTAATAAAAATATGTACACAGGGACATCTGTGCATAATTTTTAAAGAGCAGGGTATGGGAGGAAGCAGGTTAGTTTGGGACAGGCTGGAACTACACACTGACAGCAGGAGATGCTAAAACGGCTATTGTCTTCATTAAAAAGAAAAGAAAGCTGGATGAAATTCTTTCCTGAAATTGGAAACAGCATTATCCAAGGAGTTTTCAATATTAGTTAAATCATGTACCCCTAAAATACAATTGTTTGCCATGATACCATTTCATTTTAAAGCTCAGGCAAGAGATGGCAGCAAATGTCCAATTCTTGCCCTGAGTACAAGGAGGTGAGGATATGTTTGAACAAAATATTACCATTTATAAAGCCTTGAGCAAGGGTGACGATGAAGGAAGCTTGCTTTGTAGGTGAAAGAGAAAATACTTATCACTGCAGACCCTGTTTTACTTGGGGCTCAGCCTGCAGAAGAAGAAGCTTACTGCTGAGTAGGCAGTGGTCTGCAAGCGGAGGATGGGCCATTGCTGTGGCTGGCAATGCTTGCAGGAAGGTAGAGGATGGGCCATTGCTGTGGCTGGCAATGCTTGCAGGAAGGTAGATATTTCTGTATGAGACAAGTCCATTGCTCATTCAGTGTAGTACCTCCTTTCTGGTACTGGCAGTACTAGATTATTTGTGAGTAGATGCAAAATGCCTTGTTGTAAACAACCATGAAAAATCTCTGATTTGAGAGATTCTTGGAGAATCAAAACCTGCTGAAGTGAATAGATTCCTCAGGTCCAAGGGTGTCATTAGAAGGGAAAGGTTCTCAAGACGTAAAAACTTTAAACACATTTAAAATCAGAAACATCAAGGCATTTCACTGCAAGTTTAATCCACATCTACCTATGCAGCCATGGTGATTGAGAGGAGTTTTGGTCCACGTGTGTGTTTCTTTCATGAGCTGGATACCTCAACCTATTTTGCCTCATGTCATTTAAGCCCCTGAATCTGCTCTACTTTATAATTGGAAGGAAAATTTGCCTTTGGAGGAAAGGAGCAAAGGAGCCCAGGATACGAGAGAAATATGAGTTCTCATGATTCCTCCACAGATGTCATCGCTGTTTGTGAAGGAAAGAAAAATTAATTAGAAGTCTAATTACGAATCTAGGCAATTTCTGGTCAACTCTAGTGATTGGCTCATGCTCTAAGGTGTGAAGCTTTATGTAATTTCCTGAAAAGTAAATTCTCTATGCAACTATAGATATTTTGCTATGTAAACTTCTGAAGCATGATTAGAGACCTCCTAAAACAGGGCCTGAGAATTTCTTGGGCTGTCAAAAGAAAGAAAAAGTGTTGAGTCCATCTGTGCCTGCTGAAATAACTTCCCAAATGACAGTGGATTTGCCTTCACTTTCAGTATCTAAAGTAAACTTGACACTCCTTTACCAATGATGCTTTTGTCCAATCACCACTTACTAAATTTGGTGCAGGAATTATGGATAGCTACAAGAAACAGTGTTATTATAAAGGTTTATTCTGCTCTTCTGAAGATGTACATTTTTAGATGTAACAATTTCTCTAACACCTTTTCTTTTTTTCCCCCATCCATTATGTGCTCCCCTCTGTGAGTATTACTGACAGAAGGAGTTAACTAGGACTAAACCATTCTTTGTGAGTCTTCTGACTGCAATAGGCAGAAAGATGCCTCCTACAGACCATGGTTTCCTATTTTATTTTTGAGGATTCTCAATGAAAACACATGAGTTGACTTTTGCCTAAGAGCTACATGAGACAGGTACTTGTACATGAGATCTTAGCTCCGTGTCTTGGTTGCATTCACAGGGTATGGGACAGTTTTGGTACTTTACCCAACAACATTTCTTTGGAACATCTATTTGCTCATGATCACCTTTGAGGATGTTTTTAGTTGATTTGAGGAGTCTCTGCTATGGAATTTAACATTTCTTTTAACTGAGTTTCATTAGCTATGTGTTAACACCATCCAGTTCTCACCACCTTACCCAGTTATGAGGTGGCCAAGGTTTTGTATTTATTTGGCCCATTCCTTATCCTGTAGTAAAGCTACTTTAAGATATAATTTCACACCTACAGATTTCTGTATATGGGTATAACTTCAAAAGTTGCAGTCATCTCATGTTGATTTCTTATTTAACAAATGTATCCATTCTATATATCTAGTGTTAAATGTGTTCTTACAAAAGTCTAACAAATGCAGACTTAATTCCTTAGTTCTTCTTCAGTAAAATCTACTGAAGAGCATTATCCTGTGGAAAAAAAGTCATGCAGTTGCAAGGATTTTAATCGTAACATTTCACTTTAAAAGTCTTCCATAACTTGCTAAAGAGGGTAGATTCAGGTGAGATATTAGGAAATTCTTCCTTGTGAGGATGGTGAGGCTCTGGCACAGGTTGCCAGAGAAGCTGTGGCTGCCCCATCCCTGGCAGTGCTCAAGGCCAGGTTGGATGGGGCTTGGAGCAACCTGGTCTAGTGGAAGGTGCCCCTGCCAGTGGCAGGGGGTTGGAACTGGTGGAGTGTCAAGGTCCCTTCCAACCCAAACCAGTCTGTGATTCTATGATTCAGTTTGCAAAATCAAGTTTTATATTAATGATGGACTAGGTAGGTGTACAATACATGTATAAGCAAGTTTTGGTACAGTATAAGGAGACCAGTTACGTATTTAGAAAGTATATTCTGTCATATATTGATTGCACTATTTTAATAAATTGCTATAGAAGTTCCTGGTATCGAATTACCAGACTTAGAACAGATGAGCCCTTCCCCCCCCCCCCCCCCCCCCCCCATTTTGCCCAGGATTCTTCTGTAGCAGGAGTGGAAGAAGAAAGGCATTAGTCTGATTCTGAAGCTTGTAAATGGCATTAAAATTATGCTATTTCCTTTATCACAGACCTGTTCAATAATATTTAATGGCATTTCTCCTTGTTGATGCAAACTGGAAATTATGAAATTGGAAGAAAACCAGAGATGCCACATTTCTCAATGTTCTGTTTAAGAAAACATGAAATAATGAGTCCTGCTGTGTGAAATAAGGATATAATTTCTGATAGACTTGCTCAGACATGGAAGAACAGACTGCTTGCTTTAAATGTTAAGATAGTTATGAAGTGGTAAAGTCTACTTTTCACTGGTTTTAATTATGTGAATTCTTATTCATCTGTCCAATGTTTTGGTGTTAGAGGAGTTACTACACATCCCAGGAGCTATGTGGGGTAGTTAGCAAATTGCTGAGACCTCATTAGCTCAGCCTGACTGCTAATGCTTCTGTCCACAATACGCAATGTCATAATAGCACTGGCAAATCTGGGAGCTGCCAGCCACATTTCATCGAGGATTTAATCAAGCTGTTTTCATCTGATGACCTCCTCTCAGAATCTGTGTTCTTGATGTAAGCTTATAGGGCCAGGTGATGTAGGTTGGGCAGGTATGAGCATTTGATTTTCTGTTAGATTTCAGGGATGATATTCCAGCACGTCACTGAGAAAATTCCTCTTGTCACAGACAGGTTCTGCCACAGCACCTGCCAGTTTGCAAACAAAATGAGACATTTCTTTCTCTGTACCCTTCTCATAACTTCCTAGAAGCTTCCCAGGCCTACCCTTCCCCAAATGAGAGTCTTTCACAATAGCATCTGCTTGTTTGAAATGAGATTAATCCCCATTTATATGAAACAAGAACAATAAATGGATGACACATTCTGTGTAATACTTAAGGCTTTAATTGCATCCCTTCTCTTCAAAGGGAGGGGAGGTGGTGGCGATAACGAGCTGTTTATCTTACATTTGTCAGCAATTAGTCTGAGAAGGAGCCTGTCCTGACAATTTTCTGATCAGGAGCCAGGGAGCAAGGGAAAGTCTCTTGTCGCGGGGTAATTTCTTACTGCTGTGAATCCACTGGCTTTGATTGATTATTAACCATATGTTGCCAGTGTGGGATTATCTATAGTACTGACAGTGAAAGGCAGAGGGGACCTGGTTTATTTCTTGCTTGATTTACAGAAGAGAGTTAAGCTAGGAGGGAGAGAGGAGTACATGGGTGTGTTTCTTTGAGGGTGTTCAGCTTCAAGTACAACTGCTTTTTCTCTGATTCATATGTCTGAGCAAGGTATATCCATTATCCAGGGTTATCCTTGCTTGAGTCACATGTAACCAACCACAGGAGAAAAAGGCCACTGACATCAATTTTTCTGAACTTCCTTATATGTTCTGTTAACTTGGCTGAACAAGAAGTTGACAGATTATAAAGGGCTTTCAAAAGCAAAGAAAGCTAGAGGGAGTCGGGTGGTGTTTCGAAGATGAAGTATTTTGAGCTCTCTCACACTATTAAATCATAAGGGCATGGTATTAGGTCTTTTTTCTCCACCAGGTTCTAGGCTGAAAGCACCTTACTATGGTTATTGCACTGGGTGTTTTCCACTTATTCTAATAGTTTCTTGTCTGACATGGTTGAAAATATTTACACGTTTTAGGACACCATGTCTTAAGGCCACTGATGATGTACTGCAGGTGACATCAGCCTAAATTTGGCCTGTCCAGGGAGGAAAAAAATAAATCAATGTGAAACTGTGTTGTATTAAATCTTCAAATGAAGCAAGCTAGAGCTGCCAAAAGTTTTAAGTGTTTTCATTCTTTCCGAAAGCAACTCTGAAAAGAAGCTCACTGGTTCCTCAGGTTCAAGTTAACTTTTTCCAGGAAAATGAAGAATAGTTTTCATTAATGTTAATGAAAGCATCTATAGTGACCAAATGCACTAAAGAAATTAAGAACCTGTATCCATGGTTCCATAAGCTAACAGACAAATAGTGAGTTTTTTATACCATTTACTCAAAGTGAGAGAAAGTGTATGACAATTTTTCTGGAATTTCTTGCTATATGTTTATCAGGTGTTTTCTGAAACAGTAAATTCTAAAAGGGCAGTCGTGGGTTAAAGGGTTCAGCTTTAGAAATTAGGGTTGTAAAATTCTAAGAATCACCCCTTTGACAATGTGTTTGCACATATCATAGCCATTCAGGTTTAGAATTTGGTGTGTAAATTCATTCCATTGATATTTTATGTTCACATACACTAGACTTTCAAATTCAGTTGTCGCTCTAAGAAGTTTCATCAATGTCTTCAGTCACAGCTGGGTCACAGGTGAGTGGGAAGCTGAGACACATACAAAAGGTGTTTAAGGGATATAGTTTAGTCCACTTTTGAAAGCTGTGTGAACAGGTTAGCTGATGAAAACTTCCTATTTGGGGTATAGTTTATGCAGGGAACAATATTCTCTTTGGCAGAATCCATAGCAGCTATAGCAAGAAACATAGTAGAGGTGAAGACCCCTATTTTTCTGCTCAGTTAGCTGCACTTATGCCAGAAATTTGACATGATAATAACACTGCAACCCTCAGAAATTGCTGCTCATTTGAATAAATCAGTAACTGAATTAAACAGGGTTGCAAATAATTTCCAAGTAAATTAGTAGGGGTTTTAAATGTGATTACAGACTCATGAAATTCTTATGTTCAGCTTGATTCTGTTTGCAGTTACGGCTGCAGGACGTTTGCCTTGTCAGAACTGAGATCTAACAGCTTTAGGTCATTTTTGTATTCCCTTATCCTAGTAATACTACCAGATGCAATCTGTGGATAAAAAAAGTTTCCCAGAAGCAAAAAAAAGTTAATTGAATATGTACTATTATGTATGAAACTGGTAACTGGGCACATGAATTCGAGTTGCAGTTAGGGAACAAAAAGTTGCTTATGTAAGGGGATAAGTAGTTATAATGAGATGGAATTAAGAAATGGAGGTTTTGGGATGTGTATCAAGAAAAAAGCTTCCTAACTGGTAGGATAGGCTGAAAATAATCATTCACAGGAAGCATTGCTCAAGACAATTTAACTTGATGGGACAGAAAAGCCAAGAAATGACTGACTGAATCCAACAGAGCTTTTCTTTCTCCTTACGTACATCACTGAACAGTGCAAAAAGGAAAGTGAGAGGCGAAAATTTTTGAGTGAAGACCCCAAAATCAGGGCTTATGCTCCCTGGAATACCAAGATCTAGCTACAAAATAGGATTTTCATGCAGGGCTAAGGGCTCTGTCATTCAATATAAGTGTGAAATCATGTGGTTTACATCCCGACTCCTACCCCAGGGGCTGTGCATTTTAGCTTCATCCTGCTGGATAGACTTTCTCTAAGGATGGAGCAGTATCTTCCACCAGCAGTGGTGACTGACAGAAGACTTTTGTATCCTTTCCTGCCCCAGGCATGCTGAGCTCCTCACTAGTGCAGCAGCCTAGTTTCAGAGGTGGGGGTAGAGGATGCTCTCACCCTGGACAGCTGAATTACTGGAACAGGTTCTCAGCATGACCATCTCCTGTTGAACACTGAATCCAGGCCCTTTATCTCCAAATGGGTGACTGCTCTATGGTTTATATTTATGCCATCCAAAAAGTGGAAAGGATCTGCTCCTGGCTATATTAGGTGACTGTGGCTTAGTAAGACACTGTACAGAGAAGACCATGAAAACTGTGGCCAGATCAGACTGAAGAAGTGATGAATGGAAGTAACGTGAAGTTGCAGTTGTGTGTCTGCACAGAAACAGGACTCCCAGTGCTGACAGTGTCTCAGGCTAAGGCTGAAAGTACACTGTGAGGCTAGTCACTGCCAGGGCTAAATGACAGCCAAGTGTGAGAGGGATTTTATTGGCTAGGTAGTCTTAGATCCACCAGATAAGTCGTGCTGAGTAGTGTTATCATTTCTCCCTGGAAGAACATGGGAAATGACAATGACCTGTCTCAGTGCATAGGATTGCCAGAATTGTACACACTGAACAAAACCTCAAAGTTTCGGGTTTTAGATGAAGCTTTTCTTAAAGATTGACTGACTGTGTGGTCAATTTTTATGAGTATAGTCCAGATGTTTTTCTTAAAGTTTGATTGACACAAGTAATGCCTGCTGAACTTTTTTTCTTGGACCAGAAAGGAAGTGAAGCATCTGCTGTCTTACACGTATTAACATGCAAGTATCTGTATTTCCTGACTGACACACCTGTGTCAATGCAGGCATTCGAACTGCCTTTGTCAAGGTGTCCTTGCAGTCGTTAGACAGCAAATCCAATGGGATTCAGCCATGCTACAGCTTCCTTCCTTCATGGATTTGAAACAATTTACAAAAGAAAACAACAACAAAAAAACCCTATAATAAACAAATCCCTTCTTTATCTCTTCTCCAGTATCTTTAATTAGGCTTCTTCATGGGTCACGTTGCATTTCCCTACATTCTTTTTCTCCCTCATGTTTAAAACAAATGGGAGTTGTGTAGATACAACCACACACAATGTGTTGGAAAGCTGCATGCCTAACTCTTTTGAGCTGAATAACAGTGTGTTTGTTAGAACAAAGAAGTAGAGGCACAGCTAAAGCTTGAGCACTGGAGACTTCTACAGTTGCATCATGCCCAATTTCGATCACAATCTGTGCAATCATTTTCAGGGCTCAGGAGAAACTACATGTGAAAATACAAGGGATGAGCAGTTTGCAGATGTCAAGGTCTCTTCTGTTAGGTGTTTTTATACCCCAGTTACTGAAAATCTGAGGATAGGCATAGGAGCTTTTGTTAATTAGAAAACAACAAAAACACCCCATCCAGAGACCTAACCTTTCCAGTGAGACAGCTGGAGGAGTCTTCTGAAACTATTTCTGAGTCACCCTTTCTAGTGACTTCTGTCACTATTTCTCCTCCATGAATTCCTCAAGAAAAAATAATCTCTTCTTAACAGTTAGTATTCATTGAAAAAGATTCGAGGAAGCTAATAGAAAGCATTCTTTTGTGAAGGTTTAGGAGAAGTTTTAGCATTTTTCACAGCACAAAATCAGTGTCGCTAGTGAGAAAGGAGCACATTTATTTCCAGCTGTTAACTTTTTCAACATATACATGTACTTCCAGTTTTGACTATTTTAGCTCTTTATATGAATTAAAAAACCACCCATGTTTTCAAAATTCTTTTGTATTCATTTTTATTGGCATAACTACTTATTTTATGGGTCAGCTCAGGCCCCTGCACAACTCAGACCCCCATACAACAAAAGCTCAGGTTTTATTGTTCAAAGACATATGGGAAATGTTGCTGTCTGTGGAGATGTAAGGCACAGACCCCGTTTCTGGTTACAAGCGAAATTCTTTATTTCATCTCACATCCCTTTTATAGTCTACTAAGTGCTAAGCAATAACTTTCCACTCTCTTACTTCCTTGTCATCCCGATTCAGCAAAACTACTAAGGGTTACAAATATTCACATTGTTTGGTCTGTCTTTGAGATGTACATCCTGCTTTATCTTGCAAACTGTCTGCTTTGTTTTGCTAACCGATCTTTACCTTTCATTGTTGTCTTTACAGATCCCACGGCTTAGGCCTGACCAGGGCATTAACACCTGGTGTTTTCTTCCCTGTTCCCAGGGCTCAAGCCAGACCAGGGCAATAACGCCTGGATCCATTTTGTTAACTATTTCTGTCCCTTCACTCACAGCTGTTGAGCCTGAAAAGAAGAAAGATCATAAGGTTCCTTTCTCCATTCTAAAATGATTTCAAAAGCTCTGTGGGAAGTGGGGGGACAGGAAAGGAACATAGCAATGGGTATTCACCTTCATAGAATCATAGAATCGCAGAACCAAGTCAGTTGGAAAAGACCTTTAAGATCAACAAATCCAACTGTTATCCCAGCACTGCCAAGTCCACCAATAAACCATGTCACTCAGGGCCCCATCTACGTGGTGTTTGAACACAGCAGAAAAGATATAGGTGGAAAACAGCAGCTACTGAGAAAATAGCTGTGCAGGCAGAAAGTTACTTGCCCTTCGTCTTCACGTGTGTCATCATAACCTGTTCATCACAGGTTAGCAAGGAAATGGTTCATCACATCTGGAACTGCCAATGCTATAGTTTGTCAGACTGGATGTCAGCAAATTCAGAAAAGGGACGTCAGCGCTGAGTTCGTGAGACATCTTGGGATGGATGTCTTCTTCCAGAGCAGGATCCAGAATGTCTGCCTTCAGTCTAAGGGGTATTGTTTCCTCAAAGACCAATATTAAGTTCAGAGTAACCATTCTTAGATCCTCACATTTGTTTCCAGAGCTTTAGTTTTCCTGAGATGACACCGATTATGTTGCATGACAAAATTACAAGAAATTGTTTAATGACAACTATACACTGGAATCAAAGTCACCACAAAATCTGAAGAGACATCTTCAAGTCAGCAAAACTTCCCTCCCTCTTTGCCAATTTTTGTTGTTGTTGTTGTTGTTAATGTAGGCTTTGACTAAGGCATTTATAGAATCATAGGATCACAGACTGATTTGGGTTGGAAAGGACCTTAAGATCATCTATTCTATTCCCAACCCCCCTGCCATGGGCAGGGACGCCTCACACTAGACCATGCCACCCAAGGACCTGCCCAACCCGGTCTTGAACACTGCCAGGGATGGAGCATTCACAACTGCCTCGGGCAACCTGTGCCAGGGCCTCACCACCCTCACAGTAAAGAACTTCTTCCTAAAATCTAATCTGAACTTCCTCTGCTTAAATTTAAACCCATTCTCCCTTGTCCTATCACTACTGTCCCTTATGAAGAGTCTCTCTCTAACATCCTTGTAGACCTCATTCAGATACAGGAAAGCTGCTACGAGGCTCAATCAGAATCTCTTCATTGGTGACTCTAGGCTTCTACAAATCTTCTATTTTAGATAAATTTTTGATTTTTTTTTAAGGGATTGAGAAATAATCTTCTAATGACAGGTTATTCTGGCTCAGTGGGGCTCTTTTCTAGTATTAACACTCAGATATGTAAAGTCAGGGCCTTGGAAGAACCTTGACATCCATCTCCAGATAGCCATTTTGACAGTAGATGTGGAAGGTTAAGTCAAACATATGAGAGGGTAGAGTATGCCTGTTTATGGATTTCATTAAAGACACAGGCATGTGCCAGGCTTTTTGAAATTTACAGGCTTTCTGACAAATCTGGACTGAAAAGACAGCAGAGACTGATAGATTTTAAAGGTCAGAGTGAACTTTTACGGGCCATCCTGAGACGGATGAACAATTGTCAATGGAAAAATTAATAATTCAATAACATTAGGTAATTTTTAAAATGCTAATCAAGAAACAAAGAGAGAAGATTTATGAAAATCATGTTAAAAATCCCCTACTAACACAGTGTTCTCCTCTCCCATAGGACAGTCATATTTTAATTGGAGGTGTGTGGTTTGTTATCTCTTTTTATATATGAGAAGAAAATATGTTCAAACAGCTCATGCCTTTTGATTCAATAACCTGCCTGAACCACATTTTCTGATCTGTAAATGGCAATCTGTTCTGTATTGTGAAACCTGAAGAGTGGTGAGAAAGCATGAATATATCTCAAAACAGTAGACAGAGCAGCAACTGACTAGAGGGATGTAACGACTCATTAAAAAGGAAGGCAAAAAGGTATCTGTCTTAAATATAGACTGAGTTTCTAAAAGCTGACTTTTTTTGCCTCTCTGACTTCAGTAAAGGCCACAGAACAGCCAATGCATTATCTGAGCTGAGAGGACCAATCTCCTGTCATTTTTGACTGAAAATACTGAGTGTGAGATTTCTGCAGCATCTGCAATAACAGAAGGAGTCAATCTACAGTGTATTCAGGTTGGGTTGGAACAGGAAATAGATAGGTTTTTGGGATACAAAACTAATTCTTTCACTTTGGAGGGGGAGGAAAAAACTGCAGGACTAACATGTCAGCTCAAGAATAATTGCTTTCTTACACCTTTTCCAGAAGAGTCTCACAAAGTTTCCAAGTGCTTTAGTCACTCTGCAAGAGCTTGTAAACTTTTGGAAGAAGTAGAGGAAAAAAACAGGAAGTGCCAACTTGATGAAACTCTGCTTTGTCCACACTAGTAGATGGGTACAACCACAAATAAATGATCTATTTACAAAGCAAATGTCACACCAAGCTGCTTGTTGCTGCAGTCTTTATTTGGAGCTAGTTTGGGGCATATGAAGAAAGGGTTTTGAGAAGATCAAGGCAGCTGTTCCAGGATGAGCATGAGGATGTTCTATCTGCCTGGTCCTCCTCACTAAGTGTGGTCTCTGTCCAAGTTCCTCATCAGAGGGGAAAAAAACTGTCTTGGGTTCAGCAGTAGCAGTCATTGTTTCTCCTTCCTAGTAGCTGGTGGGGTGCTGTGTTTTTGACTTTCAGTCTGGGAACAGCGCTGATAACACCAATGTTTTTAGTTGCTGCTCATAATGCTTAGTCTGTTTAGCCTGACCAAGGACTTTCTGAGTCTCATGCTCTGCAGGGAGGAGGGGAAGCTGGGAGGAAGCGGAGACAGGACACCTGACCCAAACTACCCAAAGAGGTATTCCATACCACAGCACATCATGCCCATTATATAAACTGGTGGCAGTTACCCAGAAGGGCTAGATCACTGCCTGGGTTGGGCTGGGTATCGGTCGGTGGGTGGTGAGCGGTTGTATTCTCTTCCCTTGTTGTTTTCTTTATCATTATTATTATTGGTTGTAGCAGCAGTGGTTTGTGTTATACCTTAGTTACTGGACTGTTCTTATCTCAATCCATGGGAGTAACATTCTTTCCATTCTCCTCCCCATCTCTCCAGGAGAGGGGGGAAGGAAAGGGGGCGAGTGAGAGAGAGACTCGTGATTCTGAGTTATGGCTGGGCTTAAACCATGTAAAAAACTTACACTGTTATCTTCACAGGTGATCTATCCTTGAATTATCCCTGAATATCCTGGTAGAGCAGCTTTTCTCACTGGTGCAGAGGGGGTCTTCATTCACCCAGGTGCCACCAGCTTGCCTGCCACTGAGCCAGTTCTTCCTGCCCTGTCACATTCCCAATGCCTGGTTCGTTGAAAAATAATTGAGTTTGCTTGGTATTTTTCAAAAGCAAGCCTTAATCAAATTCTGCCTTTTCCCTTAAACAAATAAACCAAAACCTTACAGATTTGGTTTTGGTATGTTTTTCTGGGGGTTGGAGAGTGGGGGAAATTACACAGAGGGATATATTCCAAACCGATGTCAGAAAAGCCACACTAGAGAGTTTCATTTATCAAGGCTTTGTACAAGTCATTCTGCTTGGATTTAGTCCCAAGTACAGCTTTCAGTTTGGATGTAAGCAAATGCAAAGCAAAGCTCTTTTGAAATTCCTGGGTATAGTATATTTTTTTGCTGACCCTGGAGCAAAATGTAAATACCGCACTGGGTTTTCTGCAACTCTGCAAGCTGACCCCAGGTACTCTAACCATTTGTCTCAAGTGCACTCCAAAGTTTTCTGACCTGTAGCAAGCCCTTAGCTCTGCTGCTCCGAGCTTCAAGTTTGTAACAAAAGTCAGACAGTGACAAATCTCATCCAGTAACCGCATAAATAATGACTATAGCCACTGCCAGATAAAAGAATCCTGTCTTTGAAGGATAAGTATTAATTTGCATCGTATGAATTTTGCATCATTTGAATCATATGAATTAAGCATCTAGAAGAGAAATAATTGAAAAATTTCCTGTGAGCTGCATTTGAAGCTTTGAATTATATCTCCTGTTCCACTATATTTGCTACGCTTATGGAGAAGTTAAGATACTGGGTATCTGCTTTTAATTACCAAGTTAAAATACAATTAACCAGTCCAAGTTAGCAAACAATGATTTCTTTAAAATCACATTTTAAAATGGCTTTTTTCTTCTCTTTCCTTTTTCTTCTTTGTTTTTTTTTTTTTTTTTTTTTTTTTTTAATAGAAAACACATTTCCAGCACTGCCATGTATAGAATAATTTGCATTAAGTAGAATTAATCATAGAACCATAGTATCACAGACTAGTTTGGGTTGGAAGGGACCTTAAAGATCACCCAGTTCCAGCCCCTTGCCACTGACAGGGACACCTTCTACCAGACTAAGTTGCTTCAAGCCTCATCCATAATAATCCTTGCTTTTACTGAAATGGTATAATGGACGGACCCTGAGCTGAATTAAACGACTATAGCTGCTCCACAGAAATCAGTGTTTGTATAGACACAAAATGGAAAGTACTACAATGGCAGCTGTTTAACGTTATACAAACAGGACAGCTTATTTGCTTATTTGTACATCTGAGATTGAAACTGTATTTAACACAGTGATAAACTTGCACACTAAAAATACTTTGTGACTGAGAAGTCTGGAAGTAAAGGTAATTTGCAGATTAAAATATGTCTTTGGCTATAAAATGGTCTGCAACAAATTACTTCTAAGTAAAAGTAGTTTCCAGCTTTAGTACGTGCATTCAGGTTTGGTTTTTATTTGCACTGCATTAGATTTTCTTTTATAAAAGGCCATTAAAACTTGCAGAATATAGTCATACACCTCTTTGAAGACCCTTTTGCTTCCCAAAATGGAGGAGCAATCTGTAGTATCTGCCTGAAACAACATTATTATGCTGTTAACGGGCTGTATCCTGACGAAGATTGTCTATTTAATGCAGCAGAGGAAGTGCACCAAGGTTCACTTGCTGAGAGCTGAACTTAGACAAATGCCTCCTGAGCCTGAAGCAACACTTTCTGTATAGGAAATAAGCTGATTTTCCTTCATTCCGAACATTTAAGCTCAGCCTGAATGACACACGCTCTGAGCCTGACTCAAGGGAAAATCATGGTTTCAGCTCCTGACTGCTTTTCTGTGGCATGTGTTATGTGGGAGGTCCAAATAAGCTAAACCAGAAAGACAGCAAAAGAGGAAGCAGAGGGGTATTAGAAACCCCTTTGACACCCCATGTGTAGTTTGTGCAGCTGAACTGAAACCCTAATAAGTTTTCCATTCTCTCTACCTCTCTCCTTCACTGTGCTGTTCTTTGCCCCTTCTCCTCCAATGTTGCGGGGAACTGTGATCTCCTTCCTCTGCTCCCTGCTTTGCGAACAGCCCAAGACATTTCCCTTTCAGGTGTCCTCCTTACCCTTTAAAAAGACTTTGCCTATGCTCCTCCAACAACAGTCCTTGCTAGCTTTAATATCCAACTGTATTACTCCAAGTACAAACACAACTCCTTATAACTCTAGCAGTGGTGTACTGAGCTGTTTCACCACCAGCTCAAGCAGACATTTCCATACTCTGTGTATCCCATATGGATATTTCTATGCATAGTACTTTGATAAACGAGCAGCTTAAAAAAAACCCTCACAACCCTAATACTACCATCATTGTCTCTTCTTCCTTCTCTGCTCTTCTCACTTTCCCTTCATACCTTATTTCTTGAAACTGCATGTGTTTCCAGCCACTTACATGTTTTAGCATCGCTTGAGATCCTTAAAATGATTTAAAACATAGGATGGACTCACTTAGCTGAGACCATATTAAGTAGCTCATGTATGTCTCTCTACTCTTAGACACTTAGTGCTTCAGAGTAACACATAATTAAAACTAAAAACATTATTGACCTGCCTCGATTCTGGTTATTACAAGGTATCATGAAAAACTGGAAAGCAGTCAAATAGTTGGACTTTAATTCCTGGTTAAATGTTAAAGTAAATAATAAAAAGATTTTGCCAATGTAAATGGGATTACTGAAATTCAGGTTTCTCAGTAATTTCAGTTCTGCTGATGTCATTGCAAAAGGACAGCTTTTATCAGACTCCCTCCTGATATGGAGGAAAGGATGGGAATGTTATAGTGTCACTGCTCAGATTTCCTGTGGTCCTCTGGAGTATGGTCCTCTGAACCATACTCATGCTCTACCCAGTGTGAGTGACGCTTGTACTGACCAACCACAGGAATTTGGCCTGTATGAATGAACTTGACTGTTTATTATCTCCTAGCATTTCTTAAACTGTTTATTACTACGCTGACCCAAAAGTCTGGGCAATTGGTTCTTGAAAAGTATGCTTGGAGAGGCAGATGCAGTACGAATTCCCGTGCATTCCTGTTCACTCTTGCTTGCAAATCTGTACAAGTACTGCAGACCTTGCTGAGAAGGAGCACCACCATCAAACTGGTTTGGCCAATTTTATTTGAAAAGACGAGGATGCTTTACAGACACCAAGGGACGCATTTTCAAGCACTTCTTGGGGCTTTAGCTACCTGAGTCCCATCAATATCAATGGGACTCCAGGAGCCAAATCCACAGGCATTGCATTGATAATGTACCTCTGAGGGCTCAATTCACAGCAGCAGAAACAACACAAGCCATTTTACCCCAGGACTTTTGCTTCTGTGATCCATGAAGAGAGCAAAATACACTTTGTGGCTCATTAAACCTTTTCACAGTATGCAAGTGAACAGACACAGCTGGGTAACAGTCAGTGCTTTCCAGTTCCTGCAGGAGGATCCAGGGGAGTATACTGTAGTGTATGTTCATTGTGCATTTAAACATTGTATTGAGAGTTTCCTCAAAAATGACACATTAATTATCTTGAAACCCTGGTCCTTGTAAAGTATTTACACCTTTCTCTGGAGAAATGTGTTTAATGAACCTTTCAGCTTCATGTCTGACTGTTCCAGAGATCTGCAAATCCATCATTTTCTTGCTGACTTTTTTCAATCTGATCATTATTTGGTGGGGTGCATAAAAGTCTCAATTTCTACAGACAGAGAAAAACCTCAACTAAGCATGAAGCTTCCTTATAAAACATGTGCCTGCTTCTCTTTTTTGATATTTATTGCTTTGAACGTATTTATTGTCCTGCAGGGAGTACGAATCCTAAACTGGTGTGAGACTAACAAAGAGGTAAGTTAGGTCTCCAAAATAAAAATGAAAAAAAAAAAAAAAATCAAGACTTTGCTCCTGGCTTCAGGTTGCTGCCAGCATTTTTGCTGCTTGCGACTGCTGGGTAAAGAGCTTCAGCATTCAGACAAGGAGTTAACACTTACTCTTGCTTCACAGAAGATCTTTCGTATGAAAGAACATATGTTTATCTGCTGCTCCATGCAATTTTCATTGGGATGACTCAATATCAGGTAATCCTGCAGTGTAATAGCCAGTGTTTAACTTGTATAATTGAACAGAGGATTGGGTTTAAAAGTTCACTTGCAAGCTATGCAGTGTATTCTTGGGTATTTTTGCCTATTGTATACTGACACTAGTGAAAGAAAATAAAAGTTATTTGGGCTGTTATCCCTAGATTTGGGGGTAGGGTGAGTTATCTGAATTTTCTAAACAGATGGGTTTTATAAAACTGTTGTAAGCGATTCTTCTTCTTCGGGAACCTGCTGGTAAGAGGATATATATTAGGACCTAGAGCTTGGGTTTGGAACAAATCCATGAAGAAAAAAAAGGCATTTCCATCTGTATCTGTTTGGTCCCAGTCCAGATTTTAATGAATAGTGATCCATATAATAAAACCCATTGCCAGAGTTGGCAGGCACAGTGGAGTGCCTGAAGACTGGATTATCTCATGGTGGCTCTGCTTCCAGTGCTGAGTCAGTGCAGGGAGGTCCCTTCCTGTTCCGTGTTATGCTTGCCACAAACTGATAGACATGTTCTATCAGTTATGATAGGCCGCGTTCCAGGTGGGGTTGGACATAGCCTTGGATGGCATGGTTTAGTGGGAGGTGTCCCTGCCCATGGCAGGGGGGTTGGAACTAGATGATCTTGAGGTCCTCTCCAACCCTAACTATTCTATGATTCTATTCTATGATTCTATGTGTCAGTCAGCAGAGCTAGGCTCTGGGATAGGTCACCAGCAGCAGCTTAGCTGGGATCTGCTAAGCACCTTCTCTGCCCTCTGCAAAACCTGAATGGGGAAGCAGCTTCATAATCGATAACAGAAGCTCTTGCAGGTTGGGGGCTTGAATTAATGTTTAGGAATTCATTCTTTTTTTCTGTACATTTTTACTTGGATGTAGGTTTCCTGAAAGGTGCAGATAGGCTATCTTTTCACCTTGTTTGGAGAATGAGTACTGAGCTCTGTAGAGTAATCAAATTCTCTTTCTGCAACCAGACTTCATGCCACAGTCTTGACATACATAACATTCTTCAGTGTGAAGGCCCCCAAGGTTTCATTTGGTATTCTTGGAGCGGATTATCTTGGAAGGCATGCTAAGGCAGATGAAAACCAACAAGGTGCTTGGTGACAGCCAGCATGGCTTCACTAAGGGGAAATCCTGCCTGACCAATCTGGTGACCTTCTATGAAGGGGCTATGGAACTGATGGACAGGGGCAGAGCAGTTGATGTCATCTACCTGGACTTGTGTAAAGCCTTTGACACTGTCTCCCATGACATCCTTGTCTCTAAGTTGGAGAGACATCAATTTGATAGGTGGACCACTCGGTGGATAAAGAACTGGCTGGATGGCCGCACGCAAAGAGTAGTGCTCAGTGGCTCAGTGTCCAGCTGGAGACCGGTAACGAGTGGTGTCCCCCAGGGATCGGTGTTGGGACCGGTCTTGTTCAACATCTTTGTGGGTGACATGGACAGTGGGATTGAGTGCGCCCTCAGCAAGTTTGCCGATGACACCAAGCTGTGTGGTTGGGTTGATACATTGGAGGGAAGGAATGCCATCCAGAGGGACCTTGACATGCTTGTGAGGTGGGCTGATGCCAACCTGATGAAGTTCAACCATGCTAAATGCAAAGTCCTCCACCTGGGTCGGAGCAATGCCAGGCACAGCTACAGGTTGGGCAGGGAGGAGATTCAGAGCAGCCCTGTGGAGAAGGACTTGGGGGTGTGGGTTCATGAAAAAATGAACATGAGCCGGCAGTGTGTGCTTGCAGCCCAGAAGGCCAACCCTATTCTGGGCTGCATCAAAAGGAGTGTGACCAGCAGGTCGAGGGAGGTGATCCTGCCCCTGTACTCTGCTCTCCTGAGACCTCACTTGGAGTATTGTGTGCAGTTCTGGTGTCCTCAACATAAGAAGGACATGGAAGTGTTAGAACAAGTCCAGAGGAGGGCCACGAAAATGATCAGGGGACTGGAGCACCTCCCGTATGAAGATAGGCTGAGAAAGTTGGGGCTGTTCAGCGTGGAGAAGAGAAGGCTGCGTGGAGACCTCCTAGCAGCCTTCCAATACCTGAAGGGGGCCTCTAGGGATGCTGGGGAGGGACTCTTCATTAGGGACTGTGGTGAGAGGACAAGGGGTAATGGGTTTAAACTTAAACAGGGGAGGTTTAGATTGGATCTGAGGAAGAAATTCTTTACTGTGAGGGTGGTGGGGCCCTGGAATGGGTTGCCCAGGGAAGTTGTGAATGCTTCATCCCTGGCGGCGTTCAAGGTGGGGTTGGACATAGCCTTGGATGGCATGGTTTAGTGGGAGGTGTCCCTGCCCATGGCGGGGGTGTTGGAACTCGATGATCTTGAGGTCCTTTCCAGCCCTTACTATTCTGTGATTCTGTGATTCTGTGATTCAGTTTCAAGGGCAGTGCATGCCAACTCAGATTCCTTGAGACACAGGTAACAGGTTGGAAGAAGCAAATTCATTACCAGCTGCTAACTTTACTCTGCTGTCTTCTCTGCAATGTTTAAGCAATACAACATCTCATCCCAGCATGTCCTGAGCTCAGTGAGACAATCTCAAATGACTTATTTTGTACATTTTCTCTCCTGTATTGGACAGAGCCCATGTCCAGGGTGTCAGACTAGCCATGTGGAACCATGATTGAAGCCAGTGACAGAGGCAAAGGGCTCTGAAACCACTCTGCTCTCATTGCTTTTCTGGTTTTGCTGTTTTTTGGTTTGTTTTTTGTTTGTTTTTTTTTTTTTTTTCAATGCTGTGACACAATTACTACTGCACTTCCCAGCTTTTTTGTTGCGTTGTTTCAATTGCTTGTTTCAGATGAAAACCCCCCACATTTCACCAAAGTGATTAAAATCACAAAAATTTCAGGGATCAACACTTGTTTTGAACTAGGGGTTTGGGAAAGATGATTTACTGCTGCTGCCGAAGTAGAAGCACTCACGTATGACTGACTGCATTGCATGAGCCATTCTCCTCCACATGTAACATGTGGTCTGGGCGGATGGCAGAGGTCCAAGCCTGCCTCCCATGTGTCCTGCACTCTAACAACACCAAGCACAAACTGAGAGCATCAGCTGGATCAAAAAACAGCAGCCACCACACCTTGCTATTGAGCTGGTCCTCAAAATGGATCTGCTCTGCCTGGGAATACCTACCTGCTGCATGATAGCAAAAAGAAGTGCTTGCCCACAATAGAAGGAATCAAGCTGGAGAGGTGGGACCATGAGAACCTCATGAAGTTCAACAAGACCAAGTGCATTGTCCTGCCCCTCGGTCAGGGCAATCCCCAGCACAAACACAGGCTAGGGCAGACTGGATGGAGCAGCCCTGAGGAAAAGGACTTGGGGGTGTTGGGTGAGGGGAAGCTCCCCACGACCCAGGTTCAGCGTGTGCTTGAGCCCAGAACCACCCCATGTGCTGGGCTGCATCCCCAGAGCGTGAGCAGCAGGTCAAGGGAGGGGATTCTCCCCCTCTGCTACTTTCTGGGGAGACCTCCCCTGCATTCCTGCATCCAGCTCTGGGGTAACAACACAAGAGGGATGTGGAACTGTTGGAGTGAGTCCAGAGGAGGCCACGAAGATGCTGTGAGGGCTGGAGCAGCTCTGCTCTGGAGACAGGCTGAGGGAGATGGGCTTGTTCAGCCTGGAAAAGAGAAGGCTTAAGTGGAGACCTTAGAGGAGCTTCCAGTGCCTGATGAGGCTACAGGAATGCTGGGGAGGGGCTTTGGACACGTGCCTGTAGGGACAGGACAAGGGAAATGGCTTTAACCTGACAGAGGGTAGATCGAGATGAGCTCTTAGGCAGAAGTTCTTCCCTGTGAGGGTGGTGAGGCCCTGGCACAGGTTGCCCAGAGAAGCTGTGGCTGCCCTATCCCTGGCAGTGTTCAAGGCCAGTTTGGATGGGGCTTGGAGCAACCTGGTCTAGTGGAAGCTGTCCCTGCTCATGGCAGGGGTTGAAACTGGATGAGCTTTAAGGTTTCTTATAACCCAAACAATTCCATTATTTAATGAAAGCCAACCGTATCCTGGGCTGCATCAAAAGGAGTGTGACCAGCAGGTCGAGGGAGGTGATCCTGCCCCTCCACTCTGCTCTCCTGAGACCTCACTTGGAGTATTGTGTGCAGTTCTGATGTTCTCAACATACAAAGGACATGGAACTGTTAGAACAAGTGCAGAGGAGGGCCACGAGGATGATCAGGGGACTGGAGCACCTCCCGTATGAAGACAGGCTGAGAAAGTTGGGGCTGTTCAGCCTGGGGAAGAGAAGGCTGCATGGAGACCTCATAGCAGCCTTCCAATACCTGAAGGGGGCCTATAGGGATGCTGGGGAGGGACTCTTCATTAGGGACAGTAGTGAGAGGACAAGGGGTAACGAGTTCAAACTTAAACAGGGGAAGTTTAAATTGGATATAAGGAAGAAATTCTTTACTGTAAGGGTGGTGAGGCACTGGAATTGGCTGCCCAGGGAAGTTGTGAATGCTTCATCCCTGGCGGCGTTCAAGGTGGGGTTGGACATAGCCTTGGATGGCATGGTTTAGTGGGAGGTGTCCCTGCCCATGGCGGGGGGGTTGGAACTAGATGATCTTAAGGTCCTTTCCAACCCTAAGTATTCTATGATTCTATGATTCCATGACTCAGCTGCATGTCAGCGGTTCATGTCACTGCAAGAAGTCTGCAGTTTGCTTTGTGAGAGAACTGGTGGCTCTCTGCAGTGATCCTTTGGGAATGCAGTTCAGCTGTTTCATGAGCACTGGTCTACATAAGAAAAACAGAGTATATAGTCACTGTAGGTGTTTTGATTACAGTCTTGATATATAATTTACCCTTAACATGGAGATTTGTCTGCAGTCAAAATACCCTAGAATCTCAAGAAACCACAGAAATAGAAAGGGAGGAAAACATCAGTATTTCATTAGGAGACACTATTGTTTGTGGGTTGTTTTTCTTCTTTTTTTGTGTGGGTTGGTTTTTTTTGGGTTTTTTCTTTTTTTTTTTTTTTTTTTTTTCCACTGGAAAAAAAAAATCAAACCTGTATTTGTTTGTATTTATCTTGTTACTTATTTTGTTTGAGTCTCCTGCTTTACTATTCAAGACTAATCTTTTGAGTTGGTCCTGGACTTTGTTTCACTAACTTCTCTGCTCTGTTTACTGAGTGAGAGAATTGCTACTCTTTCTGGGAAATCTGGAAAATTTTGCTTAAAAATCAGCTGCTCTGCATGCAAGTTTTTCCATTTACCCAATCCTTTTGCTTTAGGTGCTCATTCTCTGCTCCACGCATGAAGACAAGGATCTTTCCATGCATACTGTAGGGCACCAGTGAAGACTCCCTGAGACCACAGGGTGAAGCAACTCTCTGCAGAGAGTGAAGTGAATTCCTACACAGAACTAGGAAGCAGAAATTAAGGAAAGCAGGCCTCAGAGCTAGAAAAGAGCATTTTACTGCTTTGCTGAGAGTAAGGAGAGTAGTTCTCAGGCAGCAGCTAGCATTTGTCGGTCAAATTTTTCTTTTGCAATACTTATATTTGCTGTACAATATTTACTTTTGGCATGAGATATTGAAAGTGTTTTTACATTTTGACCCCAGCTAGTATTTCCTCAGTTGCAGGTACAGGAATTGTGAACCGTCTTATTGGTGTAGTCAGAAGGTATAGTCTTTGTAAATATTCTGCTTAAATGATTTATCAATGACTACAAGGCTTGTTGCACATTCTAATGTATTCTGTGATTTTGACGATGTCTTGTCTTCCATTTGCTTTACTGCTCCTTATTTTTCTTTCTTGCAAACAAGCGTCTAGTGGAGATGTATTTGTGCGCCAATGCAAGTGTACAGTTCATATACAAGGCACAGCTAGCTGGGAAACATTAATTGCCGCTACCCATGTTCTCAATGACATTCTTCAAGTATATGAATTGTAGATGGTCTAGCAGAAGCCAAGGGAAGTGTCCCAAGCTGAAATACATTTTTATATTATATTTTCTCCACAGCATTCACAGCTCTTCCTCTGTATTTGTTTTTTATGTCTTCTTAGATAGCAGCATGCCCTTTGTGCACAGCCACAGCACAATGGCTCTTTTCAGTGTGGGTCATCTTAGAGTCAGTTGCAACATCAGTATACTGATCTCTTTCGTGATGTTCAACTTCTGTTGGTGAGAAACTATCAAATATGACACTTCAAAGAGCTTAGAAATTCTTCTTGAGTGTTTCTGGATGTCTGCTTTGGTCTTCCAAGTTCTTTGTTGACAAAATCCAGTAAAGCATAGAGCTACTTTTGCTCTACTGCAGCCCATAGTATCTATTCTTTAATTTTCCTCTACTCTGATTCAAACCTTTTCAAACCTATTGTCTCTCTTGCTATCTAATCAGCACCCAGTTCAGGACCATTTTCCCTTTCATAACTGTCAGTCTACTGACTAGAATTTGGTTTATGTAGTTTATGCTACTCTGTCATTATTACATTGTTCTCGTAATTTATAACTTGGGCTAGAATGACTTGAGCTTCTGAAAACATCTGTTTGCATGAGCCAACTTATTTGCAAACATTATGTGCTATGCAATTACCATGTGCTGTGCAAAGAGAGCCAAGACAATGCAACATTCATGGTTTGTTTCTTCATCCAAATAGATGTATGGATGAGTGGATGGATGGATGGATGGATGGATGGATGGATGGATGGATGGATGGATGGATGGGTGGATGGATGGATGGATGGATGAGAAAACAGTAGCTATCTCTTGAAAGTGAAACGACATAAATGTCTGAATACTAATTCTGCATCAATATAATTTGTGAATGATACTTGGTGAATCCTCGGTAGAACTTCATTTTGCAGTTTTGGGATTGAGACCAAGAAACACAAAGGTAAGGAGCTTAGAAATGGGAACATGCAGAATGGGGACGGACCAGTCTGGTAACATGGGTTTACTGCAGAGCTTGCTGGCTGAAATTTATTGGAAGACAAACGGGGAGAGAAGGCATTCAGGCTAGAGATCCAGGGCCCTCGCCTGGGACAGATCAGGCCCTGCCTCATCTTACGTTTGCCAGTGAAAATGTTAAAGCTGATCCAGAGCTCAAGATTCTCTTATGCCATGCATCTTCTTACAAAGGTATGCTACGTCCTGCTGTACTTTGCACCATTTACTTGTAAAACCAATATAAATTGTGTTCTTTCTTTATACACTGCCATAGCATGAAAAGAAGATTTTCAGCTTTGTTATTCCAACACCCATTACAGGTCAGCTTCTGTGAAAAGTAATAATGTGTGTAATTTATTACCCTTGCAAGCCATTTTTGCGTGGGGTAGAGCTAATTGTAGGAACACCTATGAAAATCCAGGTGCAGGAGGCTTGGACCTACCTGTACCCTTCCAGCACAACTATTGCATATGGTGCATGGAAAACAGAAACCTGTAATTGTTTTTATTGCTTTACTAAAATAGCTCAGAAGTTCTTTTTTTTACCAAAACACAAGTAGACTAGCAGTGAGTATTGCTTATCTGCTTCTGTGGGAGCATTACATGCTCTGGAACAAACACTCCTGAAACAGGTGCTCATTTTATATACTCGTGAAGAGCTTTACTACTGATTTTTTCTCTCCTTTTAACAGTATCTCTGCCTTGCTCCATTCTTGAGATAGTACCCCCTTTTTTTTAATTTTTTTTTTATTTTTTTTTTCCAGAATCCGTTATATTTTTGAAGGACATCAGTCAGAGACATGACTACACTGCCTGGGGCTGATCTGACAAGTGTGCAAAGCCCACCTAAGGATCAGTTCATATCCTGGGAGACATCATGTGGCATAGAGTCCGCAGAGCAGCTGGTCCACATGGTGGGATGGGTTAATCATTGCAGCAACTTTAATGTTTTTGTATTCATCCTCTGGTGGAAAGAATTGTTTTATTGACTTGAGTGTGGCAAGAGTGTGCTCATCACCAATACACAATTGCAGCTCAGGATGATTTGAGTGAGGAACAAGAGGGAAAAACACAAGAGGAGGCAATTTTCATTTTAAAAGTTAAATATAGGACATTTTGAATTCTTTCCTTGGCAGATATAAACTGTTCAAATAGGAAATAATCTAAATGGGTTTCAGTTTAAGCTGATTTTCAAAAAACCAGACAGCTGAAGGCTATGGCTATTAACATAGCTAAGCAATGACAGAAGAGTGAAACGATACAAGAAAGGATCGATCAGTGAAGGACTGTGAAAGGAGACAGTTGGATTTGTGTTGCTGTTGTTTTACCTTTGCATTCATATTGTTCCCATTCATTCCTACTGCATTCATATTGTGAGTTTAAAGATACATGAAGCTCCTATTTATAATATCTCCAGTATTGGTAGCAATACTCTTTCCTCTGCAGCTACTTCGAGAGACTTATTATCAGAGAAGTCCTGTATGGATTAACATGCCACTGTCTTTTCTCCTGCCTGACTCACATCTCATTTTACCTTAAAGAATCACTTCTGTTCCTTGCCTGTGTCTCTTCCTTCCACTCTGCTTTCGTATTTTTTTCATATTATGGTATTGGATATGAGAATAAATTTTTTACAGCAAAACGTGTCTGTTGGTGTTAACCTGTCCCAAATTTATTAGCACCTATGTCTAACAGAGTGTGAAAAGTAACAGAGGAATCTATTCTGTGGAGGCATTTCCCCTGTATGTTTGCGTTTCAAAAAAATGGCTTGATTGCATAGCTCTGGCTGGCCTCCTCAAGAAAGGTGAGGTTAGCAGTCAGAAGAGGGAACAGAAAGATGCTGAGGGGATGTGATGAGAAAAGCTACTCTGACAAACTGAAGGTAAATCTTTGAAAGCCAGTCACATCAGAAGAGTGCTGGATCGCGCCCCGTGAACTTATTTGGAAATAGCTCAGGAGGTACAGAAATAGCCTTAGGTTTGTGAAGGACATGTCAGTAAGTTACCAGAGATATGTATGTTCCTAGAGTCATGGTTAGGGATTCACAAAAATGCCTGTATAAGTATGGCATTTGTGAATATATCTCCATTATGATGATTTGTATATATCAAGTTTTATTGGAATTTACCAGATAATAGCAGTGGTGAAATCAGTTCGTCAAGTACTTATCATTACATTGTAAAGCTAATACTTAATTCCCAAGCCCCATTCTTGATTATGGAGCTTTTTAAGTGCCTGGTATGAAAGGAGTTCATATAATATGATATTGAATGAATTAAAGTAAATTATTACTAACATAGCTGTGTTTTCATCTTATGCAGAAGAGATCTAGGTTGCAATCATTATTTGGAAAAATAAGGATTTGATTCAGATTTGCTCAGATTCATCCTTTAAGATGGCTTTTGTCTTCACACAGTGAGATAAATTTCTTGACCTGATCTTTGAAGTTCAGTATAGCTTATTTCAACCAGCCTCTCTTAGGATTGTATGCTGCTCTTCAAGATGAAATAATTCCTTTCTTTCACCAGGTGTGTTTTTGATTAAACCCCAGTTTTATTGTTGGTGTGTATTTTCTGTTTTCCGCCTATCTTAATTCCCATATGTCACATAAGGACTCCCCTAATATGATGGATTTACAGAGAGACCTTTTAACATAGCAATAACAGCAGCTTTCCTCTCAGCTACTGATTGTCAGCACACGCACCAAAGTGGTGCAAGATGATTTGGGTTCAGTGATGTTTCCTTCTCCCTGTTTTTGACACAGTTAGTCTTCTGCACAGGCATGGTTGAGATCCAGATATCTGCTCTGTGAAAGCTGAACTAGGAGCTGATGTCTGCTGTTTATGATGCCTGATAAGAGAGGATGGATAGGTATTTGAGAGTTATATCAACAGGAGAAAGCAGTTTGGACAGAGTTTTCTCCTTTTTCCTGAAGAATTCTCAGTTAGGGAAATACAGTCCTGCAAAAATCACAACAAATGAGCAGTAGTCTTGAATACTGACAATAATAAAAATCAATCTTTTGTTGACAGAAGTCAGTGATTTCTGTGCTGGTGTTAGCACGAAGGAAACTCTCCATATTATTTAATCATTTTGGATTTTCTAATGTGCTAATCAAGTGGATACATATCCTGCATTTTCTGAGTTCAGAATGCACTTTGGAAGAAAGTGAAGAAAAATCTGAGAAAGGAAAAAAAAAAAAAAAAAAAACAAAACATCCATTCACTGTGACTCACAGGTACAGGTGATGTGGAAAGAAATAGAGACAAGAAAAAAATCAGTCAAGTTCTGTGGTGGATATGCACTGATAAACCTCTGCCAGTCTCATTTTTTAGAAATTTCTTGTCACACCTTTCTCCTTCCACCATGTACTGAATACGTGACTGTGCCAGACTTTGGGATACCTGTCTTCTAGTAAAATACAAAAATTTTTACATGTTTATGTGTTAGGATACTTTGAGTGTGATTCTTGTGTGGCAGCAAGAATAGGTACATGGATTTCCATGAAGTGCTCTCAGCTGGCATAAGTTGATTCTAGGTGAGCTGGCTGTGTGCCTCTAATATCCATCCACTGCAATAGAAGAAAAGACTTCCAAAAAAACAAAACCAATTCGAATCCTGAACTGATGTGTATGAACTCCTGCAGTCCACCTCTTTTCATTCAAATCCAGCAAGAGCCATGCACTTTAAGAACATGAGCTTGCTTGGAAGTCAAACACAACAGAGGATCATGCATCATTAACAATTCTTCAGTAACAGTACTGTTAAAAAACCTATAATGCCTATGTCACATCGCTTTTTCTCACATTGTTTTTGACTTTGATAAATAGATGAGTAAAGCTTCTGAGTGGCGCTTGATGTTGTGTAACGCATAATGAGCAGAGTTATTCATGTCGTGGAGAAAATACAATAACAGACTACACTGGAAGAGAGGTGCTACTTGAAAAGCTGTCTTCCTTGTCATTTCATTTCCCTCCTTTATACTTGTGTTATTAATCATTAGATCATCACTGGAGGAAAGCTTCTAGAGGTGTAGGTATGCCTGGTTAGGAGGATAAATACACCTTGCTACAGGCTGCGAGTTCTGAGTTTTTTCTTAATTCTTTCCTTCTCAGAGTCCACAGCGAATGTAGGTTTCAGGAATGGCCTGTCCTATGGCTACATGGAGCAATTCAGTCTAAACTGAGATAATTGAATGTGGTGCAGTGCAAACTACCTCTGAGTGACCAAGAGGCACGAACCAGATGAAGAAGGATTTCGTCACTGCATTATTCTAGAGATAGCCTGAACTCATTCATCTGCAAGAGAAACAAAGTGAATTAACAACTTGATAATACCTTGCAATTTGAAGGTTGCTTCTAGATGAATGAGTTGCTTGTCTGTAAGTATAAGTAGAGGGCTACTTCTCTGACATATGATAAGAATTAAGAATCTATTTCTTCAAAAGGGATTTTTCATTTGATGATATCTAGAATGTACACAGTTTTGAAAAAATTCTCCCCTGCATCTTTGTTTCACCATTTATTAGAATTAAGCTACAAATTATATTCAACACATCTGATTTGGTTCTCTATTTTACCAGAAAACTTGATATTTTTATTTCAATTTTTATTATTTTTATTATATTGTGAGTAATTCAGTGATGATTAATGTGAGCATGTAACAGTTCATAGTCCTTCAGCTTATTTGTTAAACTGATTTATTTGCAGTTCATAATTTGTTGATGGTGCTCAGTAATTATCACTAGCTCACCTGCTATTTTTTCATAATCTGTGCCCACATACTCTTCAGACCAGATCTGATGGATGCAAACTGGCTGCACAAACCTTTTTCTAACAGCTCTTTGTAAGCCCACAATAAACACATATTCATACATCTGAAGGTGAGATAACAGTGGCTCCTGACCCCTGAATGTGATCTGCTGCCTCAGAAGTTGGACTTCCTGAGATAGAGACCTAAGCAAACAGTGGCTCACTGTTCAGAGAGGGATAGGTGATGGAGATGTCTGAGTGAGGTGCCTTGGAGAATTCCAGGTGCCTCAGGTGGAGATTCACTTTTATTCATGGTGATGCATTACTGTGTGTATTTTTCCAGATTTCTTTTTATTTTAAGGGCTAACATTGTAAAGGGGCAGATTTGAAACCTCCTTGAATTAATTACACATCTGTGGTCCAATTTTTGGATTATCAGATATTATCAGTGTGAATATCTTTGCTACTAATGAAGCTGGGGGTAGTTTAGGAAATTTTAGGCACACGGACCATTCTGCTCTCTGCCCGCCACCTCAGTTAGCTCTGCTTGCATCATTGAACTTTTCTGTAAACCTTACCAGCTAGCTAGAGCACATTAAAAATGACAGTGCCTGTTGATTGCAAGGCTGAAAACCAGAGATTATAGTGTCATACAACACCACGCAATATATGATTCAGTCGGCCCCCTTTGAACGCTCTTCACATCTGGCTGGCTGTGAATAGACCCACTGTCAAAGGGTCTGCTGCTGTAGTACCTGGTTCCTTATGTACTAATTACGAGTTCTGAACACACGAGTTAAGAGAGTCTGGGGACTTGTGGCTGGAGTTCACATGGGCTGGTGAAACAAAGGGTGCCCTGTTCCTCATTACGCTCCTACACTTAATGAGGAAGTGAGTTTGTTGATCACTGGCTGCGTTAAGAATCACTCATTTATAGCAGAGTACTTTGTGATTTTTGTGAGTTTATTTAAATGACATCTTACACTTTGGCCATAAGGTACATGGCTTTATTTTATCTGAGTTTAAATATGGCTCTTGTAGTCTCCCAGTCTGACGGAAAGAGAAACAGGGGTGTTTTGTTTCATGGACTAAGCAAGGAGGAGGGTGGGGGGAGTGGACTAGGGGAAGGATTTCACTGCAGGGCTCAGTTGATTGTTTCTGGATTGGCACATTGCTGTGCGAGTGCTGGTAAACCATTTAGAATTTTGTGTCTTGAATTTAGAGGATAGAGCTGATGGTGATGGCAGTGCCACTCTCCTGCATTCTGGCAGTGAGTTAGAAGTCAGAATATTTTATTGGTCTGACAGCTTGTCATGGTGAGCCTGGACATGGAGCTCTGCCAGGTCTGTGAGCTGGAATAATGCCTTCCCTGCTTCTTCCACTGTCTGTCTTGTCCGGAGGTTGATGAGACAGAGGTAGAGGCTGCATGGGGACCATTGACATTCAGAGATGTTTTGTCCTTTGAGAACTAAATGCTGCAGTAGTTCTTTCAATGCAGCTTGTGTTGGGAGTCAGTTGCTTCCCCTTCTCTATTACAAGGATGCCATTAATATCCAGTGCCACTACAGGAGCTAGCAATTCTTCACTGCTAGAGCCAGTGTAGATGAATGATGGACTGTTTTCCTCATGCAGAAACAGAGTTCCTGGGCTCTGACACAGAGTGGCAAGGGAATTGCAAGAAAGCAGAGTGGAGAAAAGCCTTAAGAGAGAAGCCAAGAGTGAGATATAATGGAAAAAACAGAGACCCGTCTGATCTTTTTATAGTAGCTTTAACAGGTATTAATCAGTGATTGATGGAAAAAAATTTACTGTGATCTCTGCTCAGATAGTATACATCATTATTACTTTATTACAGGCATTTACCTAGGCAGGGCTTGCTATCCACGCTGATTTCTCCAGTATAAAACACCTCCAATCTCAAAGCTATTATGTAAATTCTCCTAGCTGCCCATCTGCAGGAAAACTAGCAAGCAGTTATGAAGGGGAGCCAGTGGGTTTTTCTTGGAGGTCTTTTCATTAAGGCAGATTAGGTTTTGTATATATGAAGTCAGTTCACTAAGCTGAACAGAAGGGAAGGCAACAATGCTATATTGGTAAAAGGAAAAGAGTCTCTCTTTTCCTTAAATTTAGCTAGTTTTAGTTGGGTTTCTATGGTGCTTGGTAAATTGCCTCTGACTTTTGCACTCACCTAATAACAAAGAGTGTTTCAATCTCTTTTTTTGAGATGTATATTGTTTCCTTCCCTACACAAAAGAGTAAAAATCAACTGATAACAGTCTCAGACTCTGCAGGTAATAGTTTACACTGAGCTTCTGATCACATAATATTTTCCAGATGAGAGACTGAAAGTTTGCCTTGCTTAGAGGAAACCATTCATTCAATCCATAAGGAGCGTTTGGCCCCTACCCAATCTGAGTGGATTCCTTGTTGATACTGTTGTTGTTTTCAAACAGTATCTAACTGTGTATTGAAAAGAGTGGAGAAAAAAGATGAGATTAAAAACCAAAACAATCATGTTAGTGTGACTCATTTGCATAAAGGTTATTTCAGGAATAAAACACTATGGCACTCGTAAGGCACTCATAAGAAGCTAGGTGGTTAATAGTGTGCTTCAGTTTGTTCAGATGCATTAAGCATTTGCAGATTATCACAAGGAATTATACATATCTATCAATCCAACAGGAAAAAATAAAGTATGTGATTATGTTGCAGAAGACTTGCTTCCAAAAAAATTAAGTTCAGCCTGGAGTCTATAAACATTTACACATGCATTTAACTTCATTAAATGGCAAACAGCTGCAACTTCATTTACAGCTATCCAACATTCTTCCTCTTGAAAGACCTCTTTTGATCTCTAGGGGGCATGGAGTTTAGACCTTCTTCAGGTCTGGTGCTGACCAGTAGAAAGGAGGAAATTCTTTTTGATTACAACAGTGCTAATGAAGTGCTTGATAGTCCAAATGCAAACTTGTACATCGGCTTTACTTAACTGCATGTCCCATTGCTTCTACAGGAAGAGTCTCCAGGAGTAAGTCAACATAAAATATATAAAGCAGTCGAAGATAAAGAATTAAAAAAACCACGGAGGAGTAGAAGGCTAGATCTTCTCCCTGTACAATCTTACATTGTCTCTAAATGTTTAGACACAGCAGAGGGCTTTCCTATGATGAATGTTGACACAAATTTCTACAGGGTGCCACATGCCAATGATTCCTAAGCTAGTACTTACCCTGATGAGATTTTCTACCTTCAGGGTGCTTTAAACATTGGCCTGCTTCAGCATGAACCCTTCCATTGCATTACTTATCTGCAGCATCAGATATGGGATCAACTATCACCCAAACTCAGATCCATTAAAACTCCAAATCACTCTCTCTAATCTTAACTCATCTGTCAGCTGAGATAGGATAGTAGCGTGACTAAGCTCCTCTTGACTTGAGCCTTCAGTCCAGCATGGATGTGACTGGAGAAGACCAGCTACAGGTACTGGCGGCTTCTACTGACTTCCTGGACCAAACAAAATGACTTGTCTTTTTTGGTGCTTCTAGTTCTGAATTAACCAATTCAAGACATTGTCCATTTAGGGCAAGTCTCTACATACATAGCGTTAAAAATGCTCTTGAATTGGTATTATTGCTAAGGAAACTATGCCTGGGACCAAGGTCTTTCCCACCACCACAATGTGTTTTAATATTTTTTATGCCAGTTAAAAACATCTCTTTGAAATACTTCCTTTTGAAATGGAAGACAGTACCATTCAGTATGATATGGTTTAGCCCTTTCTGTGTGATTTGACTTTTTGTGAGATACAAAGATACACAAGAATAGGCCGAAATGACAAATAATTACGGATTATGGAATTCACCTTTTAAAAGGGTTCTGGAAGCAATCCTTTGGGGGTGCCCTAACAGCCAGTTGCTGGAGTTAATCTCTCTGCCTCAGTGAAAAGGGCCTCATTGTGTTCTACAAAGCAAAATCCAACATCTGAATTTCTATCTTCAGTTTTCCATCAGATCCTTGTTCTTCAGGTATTACTTAACTATTAAGACAATGCAATTCCGATATGACAGTTCTCTGTGTAATTTTTGATCCGTGGTTCTGTGATTCTCATTCATGAGGGAAACCCTCTTTGTATCATGTCGGAGCAAGCAGGATCATTACTCTAATTTTTCTCAACTGCCCTTTAAATGTAAGCATTGCTTGGGCCCACCGTTGTTGATACTTAGCATTTCCAGTACTGGATTTGGCAGAAGGCTCTGTGAAAAACTTGTGGGTAAAATCCTGTGTCACTGCAGGAGAGTTTCTGTTGTGTGAAGGCCTTAACTGCTTTTTTGGAGACACTTTTGGGCACTGATTTTACACACTCATCTTTTACATGTGCTTCAGTCAACTTTTCCTGACATACTTACCGTGCTGCCAGGTGAATATTGTCTTCATAGAGTAAATCTCAACATCACCCAAGGAATGCACCCTCTTTTCTGCAGAATAATAATCTGATGTTTCGTTTCCTCACATACAGAACAGGAAAGAACAGCATTTCCAAACTGCTGTGGGGTATGAACTGAGGGTGACTTCTAATGTATAGCCATACATGAAGCTGCTCTACATGAAGCTGGGAGTTAAGCCTTCAGTGAAATGTAGTTTCTTCAGAGAAGCTTTGCCTTTCCATCTGCTCCTTAGATTTAAATTTCTCGTGTTTCATTGTGTTCTTATTATCACGCAGCACTATGTCTGGCATAGGTATTAAAATGTCTGGGTGCAAAGGTTCCATAATCTTACCATTGGCTTCATCTTTCATGAACTGTAATACTTGGTTTGCTGTATTTTTATTGTTACCAGTGTAATTGTATTGTGAGGGCTCTTACTCCAGCTCTGGCTTGTTAAATAAACAGAACATATCCCTGCGTCTCATGCTTCCATGTCTGGAAGGGATTTAAACCTCTTCTTTTGTCTGCATGTTTTGGCTGAGCTAAGATTTTCTCTTGAAAGACCCTGCAAGTTTCAGGGTATGTGTGTATTATACAGAGTTTGCTTTCATTAAGTTGTGAGTTATTACAGCTGTGTTTGTGCTGTGGGTGTTGAGAATCATGGAGTCCAGTCCCTTTTAAACACTAAAGATTACAAAATAGACCAGGAAAATGCATCTTGATTGATGTAGCTGCTGCTGCAGCTCACATGTGGTGTAACTCTACGTTGTTGTGTTTCCTAAACAGTGGGTTTCATAGTCTGTATTATCCCATGATGGCACCTGGTAAAAGGTCAAGTAGTAAAAAGAAAGAGAGCCACCTGAACACTGAAAAATATTAAAGAATACTTTTCTAAATCTTACCCACTGTTATTATTCAGCCATAGTCTGGTACGCTTATTTTCCACCACTCACCCAGAAATCACCTGAAAAGGTGTTCTATTCATGTGAATACATTAGGATTCATTCTTCACATAAATGCTGATATTCAACATACACCAAGTAATATTTCTTTGAAACCAGCTTTTGGAAGGTGCTTGGGAACTCCTCTAACTTGTTCCTTCAGCCTCAGCCAGAGGAAGTAGAAATGTGAAATTCCTTCATAAGTCTGGGAGGGAAAACTCAGTTTGTCGGTCTTATATCTAAATAATATCTAATTTTTTACAGTAATATTAATAAACTCATTTTAAGATCCTTATGAGATGAAGTTTAAACAGCATCCTTACTCAATTTGTGTCAGGCCTTAGTCAACCTATCTTAAATTGATTTTCTCATTGGCTACCCTACATTTGCCTTGATTGGATATAACTATTTTTCCTACATGTAGCGGGCATTTCTGTGGTCAACATTTACACTGTTAAAGCCACTGTTTCTGCCATCTTCTTTATGCAGCATTATTTCCCACAGCCTTTTCAAAAGGCTGCTCTTTACAGACATCATGGAGCTGTCTTCTAGGACCAAGCTGGTTGGCTGATAGCTTCCTCAAAGCATTGTGCACCAAAATGGACACAATGCTTCATTTTAACCACTATCAGTCCAGAATGGTTTTGAGGGATTACTTCATGATTCCCACCTCTTCATCAAGGCTCAGGTGACCGTCTCGAGAGGAGACCCCGGCAGCGCCTGATCGGGAGAAGGGCCGCAGTCCAGTAGCTCCACCCCGGAGCACCAACACGCGCTGACTGAGACTCTAGTCCTCGACGACGCCTGCCCAGGACCCGCCAGCTCAGCGGATGCGAGCAGCTGACTCACAGGGAGCGGTGTCAGGAGGAGCGGTACCGCCCTGACTGGTTAAAATCCTGTCCCAGGGAGCGCGAGCGACCAGGGTCCTGGCGACCAGGGCGGGTTCAGGGCCGTTTGCGCGGGACGGTGAGCGGGATGGTGAGCACTCGCTGTATGACCCGGGCTCGGTCTGGCTGCCCCTCTCTGGCTGCCCCTCTCTGGCTGCCCCTCTCTGGCTGCCCCGGCAGTAGCCAGTGTAGGCACCCAGACAGAGCCAATGGGAAGGGAGGCTGCAGTGCAGAGCTCGGGGTGTAGAGAGCCCCTGCACTGCTCTCCTGGGAGGAGGGTGCACAACGGAGAGGGCTGCACTCTGTGCTCCCTGGTGGAGGTCCTCCTGCAGCAGGTGGCTGAGCTGCGGGACGCTGTTACTAGGCTGAAAGGTGTCAGGGAAGCTGAGGGGAAGCAGCGCTGCTTGCTCTGGGACCAGACTGTGCAGGGGCCGCAAGCGACTACTGTTGCTCATGCAGGAAAGGAGGCTGCTAACCCAGGAAGCTCGGAAACAGTAACAGAAAAAAAAAAAAAAACAGCAAAAAAAAGGAAGAAGAGGACAATTAAAAACAAGGGGCTTCCTCCTACATCTGTTGTCCCCACCCAGAACCACTTTGCTGTCCTGCAGGGGGCTGATGAGGAACTGCGTTCTCACCAGGAACAATCGGCTGATGCACTGGTAAAGAAGATCACTACTGGTGCTGCCAGGAAAAAGCGGCGGGCTGTAATAGTAGGGGACTCTGATCTGAAAGGCACAGAGGCACCCATCTGCCGGCCTGACCCAGGCTCAAGGGAGGTGTGTTGCCTACCAGGGGCTCGGATCAGGAATGTTGCAGAGAAGCTGCCTGCTCTAGTCAGTCCCACTGACTATTACCCACTCCTGGTAATACATGTGGGTGCTACTGATATAGATAGCAGTAGCTCGGAGAACATGAAAAAGGACTACAGAGCTCTGGGAGAGGTGGTTAGGGGCTCTGGAGCTCAGATTGTCTTTTCCTCAATTCTCCAGGATACAGGGCAGGACCTCGAAAAGGCTAGGAGGATTGGGCAGGTTAATAAATGGTTAGAAGAGTGGTGCTATACTCAGGGGTTTGGGAACCTTGAACATGGGACTCGATTTGGGAGGCCAGGTCTACTAGGGGCTGGTGGAGCTGGTCTGACAAAGAAAGGGAAGAGTGGATTTGGTAGGAGGCTTGCCAGACTGGTCAAGGATGCTTTAAACTAGATGTGTTGGGGGAGGGGGGCATCATTCCATCCCAACACATCCAGTCACTTGCCAGCACCTATAGTAAGCATTTGGAGCAATGTAGAGATATTCCAGCTGCTCCAGCCTGTTGCGTTAAAATTCCAAATTCCTCTTAAAAAATGTGAAGCTTGAGTGACTATAGTCACGGGGTGGATTATGTGGAATAATTAGGAAATACGGGATAATTAGGAATTAAACTTATATTTTAAATGTAGCATTGTCCACACATAAGGGAAAACGGACTTTCGAGGCCTCTCAGGGCGAGATGCAGCCGCACCGGGTATGCCAGGAATGTGCACTCCACCGCAATTCCCGTGGCAACGCGAAGACGAAGCGTAGGGCGAGGTGAAGATCTCGCAGTTACGCTTTGTCCTAACTTCAGCACAAAGACGGGAACGAGATGGTACAAGAAACTGATAAGCTGTGTAACTGGCAACACTGACCGGAACGAGATGGTGCAAGAAACTGATAAGCTGCGTGGTAGAGTGAGGTGGAGACCTTGCAAAAGCCGATAAGACTTCTTACCCTGGGCCAGCAGCCTGTCATCTTTTGACAGAATGCCGTCCTCAGTGTGGACTTTGCTTCATTATAACGTCATTATAATGCAATTACTCACTCATCTCTAATGAGACCCCCACTCCAAAATGAGATCAACCCTCTCTGAGTAATAATAATAGTACGTATGACTAGAGTCACTCAAGCTCCACCTTAAAGATAAAAAATAATATAAAAAGACCCAAGAAAGAGGGGGATATTGGGGGAAGATACCATCGTGGACGAGTTAAGGAAAATAACATCAACCGACTCCTGGGACCGGTCGACGGGCTGGACCTCTCTTCCCTCCCCCATAGGGACGCCTGTGGGTAAGACTTGCACTGTATCCAGTGCTTTCCTAGGAAAAACTTAGAATCTCTATAGAGTTATTCTTATTTGTCACCTGTATCTTTTAGAGCTCAGCTGTGTCAACTTTATCAAGAGCTTGTATTCATGTAACTATCATATGCACGTGCTTTTGCAGACAGTATTTATCACCGGCAATCCATAAGAACCTGTACCTGTTGCACCAATAAATTTAGTTAATAAGTCATACTGTTTTGATATCTAATTGTCACTATCGGTAAATCCAGACCATTAGAGGTTTGATATAAGTGAACGCGGTCGGATTAGCCTCCGGACCATTAGAGGTTCGATATAAGCGGGCGCGGTTGGGTTGAAACCCGGACCATTAGAGGCTCGATATAAGCGAACGCGGTCGGATTGGCTCCCAGACCACTAGAGGTTCAATATAAGCGAACGCGGTTGGACCGAGAGCAGCATATCCGAAAGTGAAACAAGGGGTTTGTTTTCCCCCCCCCACACTCTTTAACGCAACACAGCCAATGAATCGGCTTCAATTGGAGCTCGGCTCAGATGCCTCTATACAAATGCCCGTAGCACAGGGATCAAACAAGAGTAATTAGAGATGTGTGCCTGTCTACGGGGGTATGATATCATAGGCATCACAGAAGCATGGTGGGAAGGCTCCTATGACTGGTGTGCTGGAATGGAAGGTTGCAAGATCTTCAGGAAAGACAGGCCCGGTAGGCGTGGAGGGAGAGTTGCTATTTATGTTAGGGATAGGCTGGAGAGTATGGAACTCTGTCTGGGGACAGGTGAGCAGTCGACAGAGAGTTTGTGGGTCAGGGTTAAAGGGAAAACAGCAATGGGAGACATTATTGTGGGGATCTGTTACAGACCGCCTGACCAAGGGGAGTCGGTGGATAAAGCGCTCTACAGACAGATAGGAACAGCCTCACGATCGCAGGCCCTTGTTCCCATGGAGGACTTCAACCACCCTGATATCTGTTGGAGAGATGGTACTGCCCGGCACAAGCAATCCAGGAGGTTCCTTGATTGTGTGGAAGACAACTTCCTTCTGCAAGTAATAGAGGAGCCGACAAGGAGAGGTGCCATGCTTGACCTCGTCCTCACCAACAGGGAAGGGCTGGTTGGAAATGTGACGCTCCAGGGCAGCCTTGATTGCAGTGATCATGAGATAGTTGAATTAGAGATCCTCAGGGCAGTGAGAAGAGCATTCAGCAAGGTCGCTGTCCTGGACTTCAAGAGAGCAGACTTTGGCCTCTTCAGGAACCTGCTCAGTAAGCTTCCATGGAATATAGCCCTAGAGGGCAGGGGGGCCCAAGACTGTTATTCAAGGATCACTTGCTGCAAGCTCAGGAGCGATACATCCCTACTAGAAGGAAGTTTAGCAGGAGGGCCAGGAGACCTCCTTGGATGGATAAGGAGCTGCTGAGCAAAATTTGAAGGAAAAAGGAGGCTTATAAAAGGTGGAAGCAAGGTCAGGCGGCCTGGGAAGAATACAGGGATGTTGTCTGGGAAGCTAGGGACCAGGTTAGGAAAGCTAAGGCCCACTTAGAATTAAACTTGGCTAGGGATGTAAAGGATAACAGGAAGGGATTCTGTAGGTACATTGCAAATAAAAAGCAGGTTAGGGACAATGTGGGTCCGCTCCAGAAGCTATCGGGAGAACTGGCTACCCTGGATTTGGAGAAGGCTGACGTTCTTAGTGACTTCTTTGCCTCAGTCTTCACCGGCAACTGCTCTGACCACACCACCCAAGTCCTGGAAGGCAGATGGAGGGACAGTGAGAATGAAGACCCTGGGCCCACTGTAGGAGAGGATCTGGTTCTTAGGAACCTGAACGTATACAAGTCCATGGGACCGGATAAAACCCATCCACAGGTCCTGAAGGAGCTGGCAAATGAAGTTGCTAAGCCACTGTCCATCATATTTGAAAAATCATGGCAGTCAGGTGAAGTTCCCGACGCTGGGAAAAAGGAAATATAACCCCCATTTTCAAGAAGGGGAAAATGGATGATCCAGGGAACTACAGACCAGTCAGTCTCACCTCTGTGCCTGGCAAAATCTTGGAGCGGATTCTCCTGGAAGGCATGCTGAGGCACATGAAAACCAACAAGGTGCTTGGGGACCGCCAGCATGGCTTCACTAAGGGGCAATCCTGCCTGACCAATCTGGTGGCCTTCTATGATGAGGCTACTGAACTGATGGACAGGGGTAGAGCAGTTGATGTCTGAAATCTACCTGGATTTGTGCAGAGCGTTTGACACTGTCTCACATGACATCCTTGTCTCTAAGTTGGAGAGACATCAATTTGATAGGTGGACCATTTGGTGGATAAAGAACTGGCTGGATGGTCACACGCAAAGAGTCGTGCTCAATGGCTCAATGTCTAGCTGGAGACCAGTAGTGAGTGGTGTCCCTCGGCGGTCAGTGCTGGGACTGGTCTTGTTCAACATCTGTGTTGGTGACATGGACAGTGGAATTGAGTGTGCCCTCAGCAAGTTTGCCGATGACACCAAGCTGTGTGGTTGGGTTGATACATTGGAGGGAAGGAATGCCATCCAGAGGGACCTTGACACGCTTGTGGGGTGGGCTGATGCCAACCTGATGAAGTTTAACCATGACAAGTGCAAGGTCCTACACCTGAGTCTGAGCAATGCCAGGCACAGCTACAGGTTGGGCAGGGAAGAGATTCAGAGCAGCCCTGCAGAGAAGGTCTTGGGGGTGTTGGTCGATGAAAAAATGAACATGAGCCTGCAGTGTGTGCTTGCAGCCCAGAAAGCCAACCGTATCGTGGGCTGCATCAAAAAGAGCGTGGCCAGCAGGTCGAGGGAGGTGATCCTGCCCCTCCACTCTGCTCTTGTGAGACCTCACTTGGAGTATTGTATGCAGTTCTGGTATCCTCAGCATAAAGAGGGCATGGAACTGTTGGAACAAATCCAGAGGAGGGCCACGAGGATGATCAGGGGACTGGAGCACCTCCCGTATGAAGATAGGCTGAGAAAGTTGGCGCTGTTCTGCCTGGAGAAGAGAAGGCTGCGTGGAGACCTCCTAGCAGCCTTCCGATACCTGAAGGGTGCCTATAGGGATGCTGGGGAGGGACTCTTCATTAGGGACTGTAGTGAGAGGACAAGGGGTAATGGGTTCAAACTTAAACAGGGGAAGTTTAGATTGGATCTGAGGAAGAAATTCTTTATTGTAAGGGTGATGAGGCACTGCAATGGGCTGCCCAGGGAAGCTGTGAATGCTCCATCGCTGGCGGTGCTCAAGGCGGGGTTGGACAGAGCCTTGGATGGCATGGTTTAGTGGGAGGTGTCCCTGCCCATCACAGAGGGGCTGGAACTAGATGATCTTAAGGTCCTTTCCAACCCTAACTATTCTATGATTCTATGATCATAGTGATAGGACAAGGGGGAATGGCTTTAAACAGACAGAAGGGTGATTGAGGTACGCTCTTAGGAAGAAGTTTTTCCCTGTTAGAGTGGGGAGGCCCTGTCACACGCTGCCCAGAGAAGCTGTGGCTGCCCTACCCGTGGCAATGTTCAAGACCAGGTTGAACGGGGCTTGGAGCAACCTGGTCTAGTGAAAGGTGGCCCTACCAGTGGTGCAGGTTGGAACTAAATGATAGTAAGATCCCTTTAGAACCTTAACCATTCTATAGCCTTGGATGGCATGGTTTAGTGGGAGGTGTCCCTGCCCGTGGGAGGTGTCCCTGCCCATGGCAGGGGGGTTGGAACTCGATGATCTTGAGGTCCTTTCCAACCCTTACTATCCTATGATTCTACGATCTTTGGTCATCCTTTTGGACATCCTCTGAGTGTGGCCATCTCCTTGCAATGGGGAGGCACCACTGACTCATGTTCAGCTATGGCTCGAGACAATCCCCAACCTGCTATCTGATCTCCAGCCAGTCAGTCCCTGTCTTCTATTTACACAGTTGATTGTTTTTTATCTACATCTTACACCTTTACAGTTTATTTACATTGTCTTTTTTTCTACATGTTTCAGACAATCATTGTGGTTGTACGTATCTTCTAAAATTTGAGTTCTTTCTTACAAACTGCCTAGTTGCAGTCTCATATAATGTGTGCAAATGTAATGAGATACCTTCTTCCACTCTTTAAGACACATGAAAATGCCAAATATTGCCAACCCACACACAGATTCTTCTAAATGATTGCTTGAAGGTTTATTCATGAGCTGTAAAGCTTTTGTAACAGTTTAAATGAAAGACACATGGCGTATCATAATTTACTACTGAGTTTTAATAATATATTGATGTTTAATTTCTCAGTATAAGTTATTTACCAAACTGGGCCTTCTCCAAAACATCCGCATGTTTTTGCTTTCCGTTAATTCATTTATCTTTCCTCATCCTTATGTAGAACAGCTTTTTTCTTTTTTTCTTCCACATGTATTGTAATGAAGACAATGCAGTTTTATTCTTTCTTCCTTAGCTTTTGAGGCTGAATGGATTATAGACAGGGAGGAAAGTTTCCAGCCTTTTATAATGAAGAGAAACTTCACAGACTGCAGATAAGTCATTCTTTAATAGAGGAAATGTTTTATGCTAGAAGAGATGATTACTTATTGAGTGTCACTTCTTCGCAAGCTTCTAGCTTATATTATAAACCTAGTAGCTCATCTTTCTTCCCCAGCCCCTATTTCATGTGTGAACTAGGACCCTGCAACCCACCTCTCAGAGCATGAGCTCAGGAAAAACAGAAGTCACCAAAGGTTTCTGGCTTACAGCTGCATGAATAATTCCAGCTGCACATAAATACGTGCAGAGACAGTTCAAGGCTTCTCAGCACCTCAGGCAAAAATGAGCTTTACTGACCTCAGGCTTTTGCAGTTGCAGAGGCAGCGATGACTGCAGCTAGGTGGGTTCCTCTTCCCTCCAGCACAGCCCTTTGCATCTCATGGCTCTTCACCTGGGGGCAACAACCAGCTTGTGACATTGGCCTTAAACACAGTGGGGCCACAAGCATTTTGCATCCACACAGCAGTCTGTTATGCAAAGCTTGCTTGCTCATACATCAAAGTTAGCCCTGAATGTGCACAAAAGGCCTGGTGTGAAATACATCATTCTTCAGATCCTTATTTATAATGAAGTTGCTTGGGAGTTTATAATATTTTTCCTGGTTGCAGTTTAGAGGATGGTCTGTATTATGAAGAGTGCTTCCTTAATTATGTGAGGTTCATGTTTCCAACTGTGTTGTCACAGTGATCTGTGCTATTAGAAAAAGTATTCACTTTGAGTTGCCCTGGGTTTTACTGGCTTAGCTGAAATGAGCTTCTCTGAAATTGGGCTGAAATCACCTGCGCAAGGATATTATTCACAATTTTTCATGTGATTAACCCTGTGGGCAACTTCTGTGAAAACACATGGAGTATTAAGGCACAGCTGAGGGTAATCACTACCCTTGTAGAGCCATTGGAGTGCAAAAACTAGTGATGATGACTGCTTATTCGTGCAACATATCTGGTCTTTTTTCAGGTAGAAGGAGGCACAGTAGTCAGTATAGGTGTTATCTTTCTGTATGTACCACAAGGTTTTGATACTTGAATTTGAGTAAGAATGCAAATGACTTTTGGGTATGATTCATCCAATTTTTACCGTGAGAAGAGCACCAGGCTATTTCCAAGTTCTCATTACCAAAAAGTTACAGTAATAATATACTTCCATGGATTAAATGAAATTGGTTTGGACTGCAGAAGAGGATCATGACCTTTTATTATACAGAGAACCAGCCTTAGAAAGAAAGTACAATCTGAAAAACTTTGTGAAGTAGCTTCTACCTTACAAGAAACCATGCATTATATTAATGTGGTGACTGGGCAAATAGATAGCAAGAAGCATGTTTTCTGGAGACCCTATTTTATGGCTTCAGTAACTTCCTTCTCAGACAGAATATGCCTTGATGATGAAGCTGAAATCTCTTCTCATTTGCCAGAATTACTCCAGGTTTAACATACATGAGAGACAGTAGTTTCAAACCAATCTTTTTAAGGCAATGGACAACTTACATTATTTCTAGCGAAGATTACGTTGCCTTATCGTCAAACATGTAATTGAAAACACTCTAGAGATGAGATAAGTGAAGCACATTTTAGTATGGATTTGCCGTCATTTTGCAATCTCCCAAGGACTAGCAGTGATCTGCAGGCAGCAGTTTGGGAATGTCTCTATTTACTGAATTACATACTTGCCTCTCTGCTTTGTGTTGTTTCCTCTGCTGTATGATGCCTTTTTTTTTCCAAGCGTCTCATACATTCCAGTTGCTTGACTACTAAGGAGACTTCTCTTCAGATCCCATTTCTGCAGAGTTTTAATCTAGCAAAAGTAACTAATACAGACACTAAATAGGCAAATAATGGAACAGTTTGAAATTTCCAAAGATGTTTCATGTTGGCAAAAGTGTTTCTGCTTGTCAGTGAAAAAAGTTAAATGCTTTAAAATCCATTTAACTTCAGGCAAAAAATGTTTCATTTGTTTCAATTTTTGCTCCCTGATTGAAGTTTCCTGATTCAATTGGTCTGCAATGGTATAAAAGTGTAAATTTTCTTGTGGAATAAGAAGAGGAGGAATAAATAATAGCTCTTCAGAATGTCTTTCAAACTCTGAGGTCTAGACTCTTCAATGTATTCATAAGTGGTGTGAAAAAGAAGCAAGAAGTGACATAATTAAGGTTGCTGATATGCAAATGGTTGAGGATATCTGCATCTAAAGAAGTTCGCAAAAAATTTTTGATAGATTTTGCAAGGTTGCCTAGTAGGTAAAGAAATTTAGTATATTTAAAATCCTTCACTGTATGTATCCTAACAAAAGACTCTTAATTTTATTATCATCACCCAGAAAAGAAAAGAAAAAAAAGAAAAGCAGCTTTGGCAATTATTTTGGGTAGTTCCCTAAGAATTTAATTCATTGCTGCAGGATGTGATGGAAGCTGGATGCAGAAATGAATTCTCTAAGGCCCGAGATACATTTGTGCAATATGTACCATTTAAAGGCTGTTTAAGTCTACGGTACCTAGGCAACTATTATCTCAGTCTCTAAAATACTGGTTGCTGGGAACAAAAGAGGACATGTCAGAAAAGATACTCAGTGGCTGATAAGGTTTTTTATATATATTGCTGTCCTCCACAACTCTCATAGGCATGTATTCCTGAGACATATGCAGCCACTGCCTTGACAAGAAGACTTCTCTAAATGGAGAATGTCCATTTTCTTCTTTTGTGGGAATCATCTGGGATACTTTTTGTCACATGTTCCTGACATGAAGTGTCCCTGCCAAGCATTTGCAGCCACAGCTGGAACAGGTCTAGCAGGGAGAGCGTTGTGCAACCTCATAATTGCCAGTTTGGGTCCACCTCAGGAAATGCGACCCAGAGTTGCAGAAGTCTGTCACGTTTCAAACCCAGTTGAATGAGTATTATCACTAAATAGACAAATTCTAAAATGACTTGAAAAGCTGTCCGAGATAATACATTGCATAAATATCTTGCTTTGTCTTCTTTTCCAGCTGAGTTATGGAGTTGCAATCTGAGGAAACAGAAGCTGGTGTGAATTCAGACCCTACTGACTTTGGATGGTTTCTTTTTTTCTGTTTCTGATGATCAAGAAAGCTCTGGATTTACTCACTTCATAAACACTATACCCTTTGAGATACTTTGTATGGCTCCTGCTTGCAGTGTATTTGAAATTGAGTCGGATTAGCTGTAGTGTATAAATGTGAACTAAAGGGAATCCCTGCCAACCTAAAAATTAATGATAAACTTAACCACAAAAATGCAATATTTCTTCAGTTATGGAGAGTCAAACATTTTTACCTGCCAAATATAATAAGATGTGTTATAACATGACTATTATTGAGAAGTAATACACTATTTTTCAAAGTAAGAATCACCTTAACAAAATTCGGATTTTTTTTCCTTCCATTTTTCTCCAGTTTTCTTCTTATCCTTCCCCATCCCCATTAGTGGTGCTGCTTGGGAAAAGTGAGGGAAAAGGAAAATGCTAGTCCGGAAGCTTAGCAAACCTATACATTGGCAACATTTTCCAGTTTAAAAAAAAAATAAAGTTAGGAGAAAGGGAAAAGGAAAGAAGGAAAGAAGAAAATACAGAGAAGATGAGAGAAGGCAGGCAGATTATGGAAGGCAGGTTATGGCAGGCAGGCAGACAGGCAGAAAGAAAGAAAAAGAGACAGAAAGAAACAAAAGAAACTAAAAGAAATGGAAAGAAAGAAAGAGAAAGAAAGGAAAGGAAAGAAAGGTAAGAAAAACAAACAAACACTGGTTCTTCTTAATGGCTGTTTTGTTGAGAAACTATTATTCACCTCTAAAAACGAGATAAGCCTGAACCATCTGCAGTTCAACTAACATCCTCACTTAGTTCCAACTGGGCCCTGGGAGAATTTCGAATTAAGTGACTGATTGCACAGGCTTTTCCCTCCTGCAAAGAAACAGCACCAGCACAGTCATGGCAGCAAATCCCTGTCCTTCACACAGGATTCCCACGAGAGCAGTTTTAGATGGATTAGGAGCCTGAGACCAGAAAAGAATCTTAGCAGTCTGTGGGGCATTCCCCCATCTCATGTTGCCCTGTTGAGCTCAAGTTACCAGAAACCCAGTTTGGTATATGGTCATAGATTCCACTTTCTTCTGGAAGATCCATCTTCTTTGGTAGAGAACCTGGTGGTGTGGCTAAAGTCCTGTGGTGGGTCTCCCACTTGTTGACCAATTCAGGAATAAAAACCTCAGTTAAGGAAACTCAGTGCAAATGTTCCTACACTTTAAATGGGACAAAAAACTCCTCTCTTGGATTATACTCCAGACTTATTCAAGAAAACTTCTCCATGAACAAAACATGAAGAAGAGCATCAGAAATACGACATCTCTGCTTTCATGCACAAGTGGCACCAAAGCCTTGGATGGTTGGTTGTGGCAGACGGCAGTGTGTATGTAGGTGTACAGATCAAGATTTTGGCCCTCCAACTACGATGGTGATAGGATTACAGCGTTGCTCTCAGGCGACAGGTGTTGGGGAGAGGCTGGAAAGTGTTGATTCCTCCACTCTAATGCCTTTGTGTGCTCCAACACATATGTCCGTGTGTTTTCAACCTCTTCCTTGAGGAGAGAGACAGGAAGTTTCCCAGATGGACTTCTGCATTAGGTTGCAGTTTCGTCTTTATAGCAGCTTAAGATAATGAACTCTTTCTAAAAAGACTAATTTCTTAACAAACTCCAATAAAAGCTTTTTTTTTTTTTTTTTTTTGGGTGTGTGTGGTGGGGAGAAGGGTTGGTTTGGGTTTTTTATTTTTTTTTTTTTTTTTTTAGCTTTAGGATACAGCTGTATGTCTTTCAGGTGAGATGAAAAGCAGATTTACTTTTTTTATGGGAACTACTTTCTGAAATTAATTCCTATTAGTATATGTAAAAATTAATTTTAATCTTGGTTTTCATCCAATACCTTGTAAAGATACAGCTGCTTTTAGTCATTTTTATGAGTGAAAATATAAATAATGTTTTATATCTATTAGACTAAATACAAAAGAAATTTGGAAGCAGTTCAGTAATGCCAAAAAAAATAGAAGGATGTATGCAGGAATATAAATTATATGCAGAGATGCTACAGTTGCAAGAATAAGTGAGAGCAGCTGTTAAAGTACTGGCAAACAAATGCTGTGCTTTATTGACATTGAAGACCTAGGCTAGGTTTCCTTGGGTGTGACTGCACCACTTAGAGGCAATCTGAGCAATGGTGACACAAAATCCTGTGGTCCCACTGGGGGGCTCTGGGATGGCACCATGAGATGGGTAGCACACTGCAGAGCTTGTTGGCTTAGTGCCAGCACTGTGCAAGTGTGACAGTCTTCCTCTGGGGCTCCAGTCAGTGTCCTTGCACCTCATCTCAGAGGCATGAGACATTAAGGCCGAGAGAACTGGGTTTGTTCAGCCTTCAGGAAAGAAGGCTCAGGGAAGACATTGTCACAGCTTCCAGTATATAAAGGGTGGATATAAAGAAGATGGAGACTCCCTTTTTGCAAGGAGTCACATGGAAAAGATCAGGATGATGAGCACAAGTTATTCCTGTGGAGATCCCAAATGGGCACAAGAAGAGAATTTTCCACAGTGAGAACAATCAGCCATTGCAATAATCTCCCCACAGAAGTGATGGATTCCCCAGCATAGACACTTTAAAGGCTCAGCTGGACCGGGTGCTGGGGCATCTAGTCTAGGTCATGATTTGCAGGGACAGGTTGGACCATAACATCCGTGAGGTCCTATCCTACCTGGTATTCTACAATTCTATGATTCTGTGGCATGTGGGTCCCAGATACTGAGGATGGTGGATCACTACAAAAAAGAAGGAGTGACCTTCTTCTCTTGATCTGTGCAGGAGAGCTAAACACAGCTGGTCTTTGGGATCTGGAATCCCCAGGGACCATGTTGCCAACATTGCCCAACTTCTCTTGATGGGCACAGTGGAGAAGAGAGAGCTTCTGCCCAGGACTGAGGACTGCTTGTGTTGGCTGTCATCTGTAGGCAGCCATATGTTGATGCTGCATAAGCAGATTATGGTGTTGTTTGGGATCTCCTCCTCCTGAGCCCAAGCGTGTGCACTGGGGCTGGAGCTGTGGTGGTCCTGAGTAAGGCAGGAGCTCTCAGCATTGTCCTGTTTGTGTTAGACAGACTCTCGTGAATGGTTTTCCTCCTGAAAGTGAGTACAGGGACTTATTACAGTAATCTCTCAGAAACACAACATATGCAAAATAAAGTACCCTAAAACCTTTTTAAGCCTAGCTTCTGCTCTGTAACAGCAAGAGCATTTTCTGAGAGGTATTATGTGATTTTAGCTGACTTATCCAGTTTCTAGCCTTTAGTGGAATAATTTGGGAGTGATAGAAGTAAGGGTGCTCCTTTATTAATTCACATTTCCTTGGATTAACATTTTGTTATTTTAATAGAAAAAAAATCCTACTTGAAGACTGCGAGTTAGAAACATATTCTGCTTCTACCAAAAATCTGTCTTGACTGCTCTGCCTATGGTAAATTATGAAGTATAAAATACTTGACAATGAACTGAGAGTTTCAAGAAGGTGATATAAGAGAAGCCCTGGTTTTCAGTCACATTGTTGGGTGATCTTCCTTCCACTTTTGCTGCTGCAGCATGGTCTTAACTTCAATGTTGGCAGGGGAGCTGAGCAGTGTGAACCTGGCAGAAAGGGTCAGAATGTCCTGCTCCTGAAATTATTAAATTAAATTTATTGTTTATGACTTGTTTATTGCTGATGCTGATTAACCATCAATACTTGGAAGGGAATGAACAGAGAACACATTGCTCATTTAGTTGGACATTAGCACATCAGGCAAAACGGTTCTAGCACTGCAGTCCCATACCAGATGCATGAAGGAATGCTAGACTAAAGGTCTGTTTCCTCCTTTTCAGGCACATGCGCTATTCCCAATAACCCAGTTATACAGCTTTCTTCACACTTGTCCTGTATTCAGCAGTAGCACTCATTTTTCTCCTTCTTAGTAGCTGGTGCAGTGCTGTGTTTTTGACTTTCAGCCTGGGAACAACGCTGATAACACTGATGTTTTTAGATGCTGCTCAGTAATGTTTACACTGACCATGGACCTTCTGAGTCTCATGCTCTGCCAGGGAGGAGGGGAAGCCGGGAGGAAGCAGAGACAGGGCACACTAGCCAAAGGGGTATTCCATACCACAGCATGTCATGCCAGTATATAAACTGGGGGCAGTTACCCAGAAGGGCTCGATTGCTGCTCCGGTTGGGGTGGGTATCAGTCGGCAGGTGGTGAGCAGTTGTATTCTCTTCCTTTGTTATTTCGCTAATTATTATTGGTGGTAGCAGTAGTGGTTTGTGTTATACCTTAGTTACTGGACTGTTCTTATCTCAACCTGTGATAGTTACATTCTTTCCATTCTCCTCCCTACCACTCTGGGAGTGGGGGAGGAAGGGGGGAAAGGGGGGAGAGTGAGCAAGCAGCTGTGTGGCTCTGGGTTGCTGGCTGAGGTTAAGCCACAACAACACTTTATCCATAAAATGCTAGTAACACATCAAAACCAAGTGAATCCGTGCATCCTGCCATTTTATAGCTCATAAAGCAAACTTCACTCCTTTGAGCCAAAGGATTGTGCGGCCAAAACCAGGACAAAGTCAGTGAAAAAAAGAAGTGTGTGTGTGTCTGGCTCTGTATATGAATTATGACTATTCAAGGGAAAAGAAAAAAAAAGAATGGTTGCCAAAAAGGCAAGTGTGTAAAGGGACAGCTGGAGTTTTATGCTGGAGTATACAATGCATTACTGTTCAATAAAAAAGGAGTCATTTACAACAGCAGCTCATGCATCACATGATACATAAGCTACCTCTGAATACAGAGCACCTTCTTCAAAGGAAATGTCATTTTCTATTGAACTTGCTATTAAAGGAACAGTAAGTGATCTAGTAAGAGATGTATCATGGTGTGGAAAAGATCTGATTCCAACGCTTAAAATGGTTGGTAGTACACCTACTAGTTGCAGTCATCCTTTCCTTCCCATCATACTGCTCATGTTTTAGCACTTAACTTTTCTCTCTTTTCAAGGGTAACAAGCTTTAAAACCCAGGCCAAGGTTTTCAGATTTGGCAAGAGCCAATAGCTGTTTGGGTGCCCACAATGAGGGAGGGTAAAAGAAAGAAGAAAAGATGGAAGACAAGCTGAATCTTTTTCCAAAGAAAAGTTGGCACTTTTCATGTCTGAATTGTCTGAGAGCTTTGAATTTTCAGAGAAGGTTTGATGCCTAACCATTTTTTATCCATAAAGGCCAGTCAAGCTCTGTTGGATGCTTATAAGATATTCCTCCCTTCGCTTATTTTGTATTCTCCCTTCATGCAGAAATGGTAATTACAGGTGTAAAAGCTCCACACTTCTCCGTCATTGCTTGTTGAAACACGGGAGCATTAAGAGATATCTGATATAGATCAGGAGGAGTGGGAGACTGGCAAGGACGAGAACATCATGATTTAAAACAAAAAAATGTAAGGAGGGGGAGAGTCAGATCAAAAATATTAGGGGATGAGAAAGATGTTCAAAACAGTGTGAGGTTATGGGAACAGCAGCAAAGAGAGGTATTTGTATTGTCTGGCCGTTATGGTTTACCCATGAGAGAAGATCTCTGCCCCTCCATGTGCAGGGAGCAAGTGACTCTATAAGCTTGTGTTCTTGACCTTTCCATGCACTGTTTCCCTTTGTTGTTCCCAAATTTCATCCAGATACACTCCCTTCTGTAGAGGTAGCTGAATGCTGGCTGAAATGCGCCAGATACCTGAGCTGTGTCCTTGAATTTGGCATTTCTCTACTTTTCTGCTGACTTCAAGGATGCCCTCCTTCGGTTCAATGCAAAGCAAACCCAAAATCCCAGTGCTAACTTGTATACTGCTTCTAGAGGCAACAGTATTTATGCTGTCGCTGAACTTCTTTTTACTTTTGCTGTATGTCTTCATGCTTCAATTTTTTGTTCTCCCTAAAAAATTAGATTTTGTAATGATAAGCACAGAGGGTTAAAGCTTGTGATGCTACAAGCATTCATGATTTCTTGTGTTTTTCATGATATTTAATTTTCTTCCAACAGTTTCATGAGTCCTTGAATAATGTCATTATCTTAAACACTGGTCAGCTTTCAAAAACAACTGAATGGTGAAGAAACTCTGAACCTGTGGACTGTAGATTCTGAAACAGGGAACAGGAAACCTCCTACATAGTAAATAAAACAGCAAAACACAATGAAGGAGGCTATATGCAAGATATAATGGCTTCCTGAAACCACCCAGACAGCTCAGAAATACCAGTTTTGCTGTATTTCTGAACAATGCACAGTATCTGGCTGAAAATGTTGCTGTTGAACAGTCATGTTTAGTAGCAATCACAAAGTACTCAAATTCTTTGTTTTTTTGTTGGCTTGTTTTTTGGGGTGTTTTTTGTTGTTGTTTATTTTGGTTTTTGTTTGGTTTTTTGTTTTTTTGTTTTTTTTTTTTTTTCAATGAAAATCACAGTGGAGTTAACTTCAAAAAAAATAAATTGAATTAAAATGAGGAAGAAATTGAAAGCAATAGGCAAAAGAGTGAATACATTACTAAGATTTTTGAAGAGGGGCCCAGTGTAACACAGAGCTGCAGATCAACCAACAAAACAACTTTGAAAGGGAAGTTGAAGGAGAAAAACAGTTCAATAATAGTGTAAACAAGGCTGTTTGGTCAGGGAAGGCTAGGAAGGGAAGGCTAGGCATTTCTAGGCTAATCAGGATTAGAAAGAAATTTTCTTTAAGGAGCATCCAAACAGGGAAAACTGAAAGGACTATAAGCAAGAGAGGTTAACTGGAAACCTCCTTCAAAAAATAAAAAACCAAAAACACCCAACCAAAAAACCAAAAGAACTAAAACGATCTTGAGGAAGAACTTTTAAAGGCAAAAAAATTAATGATAACCCTTTTCTGCAAACACATATATCTTCCAAATTGCCTCCAAGGCCAATGGAAGATGAAAGGATAATGGAAGCGCTTGGGGAAGATAAGAACTGGCACAAAATTAAAATAATTGTTTGTATCAGTGCTCACAGAAGAAAAGCTTAGGGGGTTTCTCCCAACAGATGAGTCACAGCAGCTCACTCTAGTTGTGGTTTTGTGATAGGCTTGAGTGGTTTTAAATACATGCTGCTGACAAAAAGGGCAGCGCTGTTCTCCCCTTCCTGACCCTGGCCATGCCATCCCACTCCCTCCCTTGTGCCATGATTAGCATCCCTGCAGTCATATGGGCAGCCAGATCAAGAAGCTAATCCCATTAATTATCAGGCATGGGCCTGAGACAAGAGAAATCAAGTTTGCTTGTTTGCTTTTTTTCCTCCATATTGTATAGTTAAACAATGCTATGAGAAGCTATGGTGATCTGAAGATCAATCAGATTCCAAAGTGAGTTGGTGAATTTGTGAAAAGACTCATCCAGACCAGGTAAAATTTTCATTCAAGGAACAACTAAGTCAATAAACTTGAGTGTGGTGGGCAGGCGTAAGGGAGACGTGCTTGCTCTGAGCTTATGCACTTCCTGAAGTATTTCCTATCAGCCTCTGTCTGGGTAGCAGGCTAAATGGACTGCTGGCCTAAAGATGTGCTGTCATACCCTTTATGACCCCAGAAGGAAACTAGCAGCAGCCAAAGGGTGCCTTTTTTAAAATGTTATGGTTTCAAGCCAGTCTCAGGAGATTGGAGATGTAGCACTTCCTGTGGTGTTATGTATTTGAACGTATCGTGTATGCAGAGTAAGTAGGGTGGTGATTATAGTGGTCAGTTGATTTTTCCAATATAAACTGTTAACAATAATATATTTTGGTATAACTTTCATGGAATAAGTGAAAAAGAAACAAGGTTTTCCATTTTTAATCCAGTCTTTTGTCCAGTGTGAAAAGAAATTAAAAAACATGTGCCTTTTACTCTGTAAAACAGGAGAGGAGGGTATCACTGTGCTCTCTCAGGGACTACAATTAACAAGACCTGTCCTTTTTCCCTTCAAAATAATCCTTTTGATCCACACTGAGACTAAACAAAGATTTCTCTGTTTACTTTTGGAAGCACTATGCATCAAGACGCTAACACTAGGGAATAATCTATTAAAGAAGCTTTATTTGTATTAAAGTACAGTCTTTGTAGAAGACTTTGTCAACAAATCCTACTAAAATATTCTTATATTGCCTTAGTCTCCTTGTGGCAAAAATGCATGTGTAAATGTTCATTGGTGTTTAACTGTCTTTAAAACAAAAGAGAATAAAAGGAGTAAAAAACATGCATCTGGAAGCATTTTGTTTTTATCAGCAGTCCCCCCACAGTTAAGGACACCGGATTTCTGCATCTCTTGTGCCTGGCTGCTTCCTATTGCAAAAGCTTCATTAGAGGGTACAAACACCCCATGTATAGGTAATTTTTTTTTTCATGACTCACAGCTTTCACAACCAATGAAAATTTACTGTTAAGCTAAAAAATTCAGCCTACCACATGCTTCCAGGCCTGAGGCTGCAGAAGGTATCAGCTGCAAACACTGAGCTAAATAGTTGCATAGAAAGGACAACACAATTGATTTCCACTACTGAATCTCTGCAAGAGTCTGAGGCTGATTAGAGGGCAGGAGAATGAAAGCAGATGGGAGATTTAAACTGCATCGAGTGATTTAAAGATGCATGGATGAGCCTTTTATTACATGGGATGATTGATGATGCACCAGCAACTAATGCTGACCACACTTGTAAGAATTAATTTGGATGCCCAATTAGGGCTAGATTGTTACTTAGTGCCAGGCTGCGAAAGAAAATCCAGCCTTTTGTCCAAGGCAATCTGAAGGGTTGGGATGGTTATCTGAAGAAGGAAACATGTTTTTGCCTGGCTTTACTGTATTGTTTTTAACATGTCTGCCTCTTTTTTGGTCTTACATGTTTACCTTTCTTCCGTTTTAATGTAAACTGCACCACCTGCTTCAGCATGAAAGTAAGTATGCAAGGCTCTATAAGATCCTATGTCAACATCAAGTGCAACTTTAATATTGAAACAATTTTATACATATTGTCTGCCCAGACTGTAATCTGCATCCAGACAGACAAGATAGCAGTTTATTGATGCTGTGTGCTCCTGCTCATTGTCAGCAATCTTGAGAAATATGTTTTATTTCCCTTTGAGCCTGCACCAACAAGCCAGAAGGTGTCTGTGGCCTCTGCACTCAGGTCTTTCATTCATATCTGCATCAAGTCCTGTGGGTGAGGAATTTGCTGCATGTAAGTGGGTTGGTTTATTTTGATTAAATATGCTGTGGAAAATGCAAATTCAACACCTATACAGCTGCAGGCAAATGGCAGCACTACTGCCACCATGAGTAGTATAATTTGCGGAAGGTCTTTATTAACCATACATCTGCCTATTGTGGACTGGGTGAAAATAAGGCATAATGTTTGTGCACTCATTAAAAAAATGATGAAGGTTTGTTTCCATTCACACCCTGTGACTGTGTCAAAGACATAGTGGTCCTGCAAATGAGAGTGCTGGGCTTTCTTTTCCCATTGCTAAGTCATCATGTTGAGCTGAGGTTTTGAAATCCCATGAATCATAGAGTCATAGAATCAATTAGGTTGGAAAAGACCTTTAATATCATCAAGTTCAACCATTACCTGAAGACTGCCAAGACCACCACTAAACCACATCACTGGGGGCCTCATCTACAGAATTTTTGAACACTTCAGGGATACTGGTTCCACCACTGCCCTGGGCAGCCTGTTCCAATGCCTGACAACCCTTTCAGGGAAGAAATTGTTCCTAATATCCAATCTAAACCTCTCCTGGTGCAACTCTGAGGCTGTTTCCTCTTGGTCTGTCACTTGTTCCTTGGGAGAAGAGACCAGCCACCTCCTGGCTCCATCCTCCTTTCAGGTAGTTGCAGAGAGAGGTAAGATCCCCTTGGGCCTTCTCTTCTTCAGACAAAACACCTCCAGGTCCATCAGCCATTCCTTATCAAACTTGTGCTCCAGGCCCTTCTCCAGCTCCGTTGCCCTTCTCTGGACCCACTCCAGCACCTCAGTGTTTCTTGTGGTGAGGGGCCCAGAACTGAACACAGGATTCAAGGTGCGGCCTTACTAGTGCCCAGTACAGGGGAATGGTAGTTGCCCTGTGTCCTGCTAGCCACACTACTGCTGATACAGGCCAGGATGCTGTTGGCCTTCTTGGCTGCCTGGCGCAAGATGGCTCATGTTCTGCTCGGTTAACCAATAGCCCCAGGTTCCTTTTCTGCCAAGCAGCTTCCCAACCACTCTTCCCCAAGCCTGGAGCATTGCATGGGGTTGTTGTCACCCAAATACAGGACCCATACTGAGCCATGTTGAACCTCATACCACGAGCCACAGCCCATCAATCCAGCCTGCCTAGATCTCTCTTCAGAGCCTTCCTATCCTTTAGCAGATAAACACTCCCACCCAACTTGCTGTTGTCCACAAATTACTGAGGGTGCACTCGATCCCCTTATCCAGATCATCAACAAAGATACGAAACAACACTGGCATTAACACCGAGCCCAGAGGGACACCACTAGTGACCTGTCAGCAACTAGATGTGATGTCATTTACCACCACTCTTTGAGCTCAAGTGGTATGTAGTGGTAAATAGTGGTTAAACTGTCATCCAGTGAATCTAACACCGATGTCTTCAAAGATTGCTCCAAGCATTTTGGTCTGAATTTTCCTTCTGCTTTGTCTCTGAAAACTCATAACTATTTACCATAGCAAGAGGGTGATGCTTAGGGATACACTTTTGGACATTGGACACCAAATTCTATTCAACAGCTCCAGCAAAGTGCTCCCGATGTCTTGTGAGACATTGATTATACAGGTATCTCTTAAGATGACAGTTTGGGTTTGCAATTTTGAAGGTGTTGATCTCCTTTAGGGTGCTCCCAGCTGAGGCTGTCTTAGTTCTTAAATCCTTCTCAAATTTGTTCCGTATGTGTGACAGCCAAAGGACGGTGATATTTAGTTTGTCGTTGTGGTTGTTCTAAGGGCTGTGGCTGGAGAAGCCATCCTGCACATATGCCTCTGCAATATTTCACAGACCAAACCTCCCAGTCATCCAAAAACCATGGGATTCCTGCTATCTCCAGAGCCCTATGTTCAAAATCATCCTTTAAAGTGAATTAAGGGTTTTGAAGATGAATATGGTCCGTGACAGTCAGAAAAACAAATGGAGGATGCAAAACACAGTAACATGGGGGGTAAACTCTCTGAACACTTTTTTGGACAGGCCATAGTTAACTGTTGCTCTACATATGTCAATCAACAAGCTTTGCATCCAGGCATCCAGGTCTTCTAGTTCTATCTCTTGTCCTGTGCTCTGGATTGATGCAACTAGTCCTGAATTTTTTAGTGCAGTGATAAAGTCAGTTCTTCATATCTACATGGAATAGCAATAAGGAAAAATGGAAGATTTAGGATGACAGAGGACAAGATAAGTTTATTGTGCCACCTCATCACTAATTTCTTAGAGAGGTCACACTGCTGGCAACAGGTACCTGGACAAAATATATAATTTGGGCAGCATGCTATAACCACTTGCTTGGTGCTTACCGCAAATGCTTTAGAGCCAGGATGAAGGCATTTGAACTCATAAAATGGGAGAATATGCCATAATCTCTAAAAATCCTTGTGCTGTTTAGGGACTATGTAATCAGTGTTAAATAAAGGCATAAGCTTTCAGATGTCTTCCACTTGCATAGTATGGATATATCTAGTAATAGTAGAGGTTAGTAACAGCAATAGTAGAGATTGCTTATGAGATGCATCCTTCTTCCATAAAGTTTGTCTGTAGAACAACACGAGGGACATGCACTGGGCTGACTTTAGAGGCTTCAAGTACTACAAATGCCCTCACCAAATATCTTGCAAGCTTTATTTATTTGCAAAAAACATGCTGGCTTGAGACGGCTGTGTATTTTGTGTTCACAGAACTTGAAGATGCTCTCCTCTTCAAGCTTCATGTGATCTTTAGAGTATTTTCCTGCAAATGTGTATTTTTGTGTGCCTGCCCTGGTAGTCAAACCTTGATTAAATGAGAAGACAGCCTAAGCCTCCATACCCCTTTCCTGCTTAAGGAGACAAGGAGGGATGAGTAGCCGGAGGACGAGTAAGACTCTGTACATTTCATGTTTAAATCCCACACCGTAAATTTGGTAGAATTGAGACTGTGTGCCTCATCCGAGGTGAGTGTCCTAACTGCTATAGGTATTGGCTGTGCCGAGGTTTCTTTCTCTGTGTTCCTTCCTTAAAAGTTCAGAAGTACTCCTTCTTGTCCCTGCTACTTTTCACATGTCTTGTCATTGTTACTCTTTTCTTGGATGTGGAGCCATGTTCAGTCCTGAATAATAACAATTTCTTAGCCCACTTCACTAGCATTACAGCCCAAAGAGAGGAAAGTAGTTTCATTTACAGTTTTAACATTTGTGAGTGCTAAGACTGATACGAAATGGCCAGCAAAGCCTTGTGAAAACTATGTATCTCATTTAGCTTAATTGTTCTTATGTACATTTTTCTCGTATCGGCATTAGAGGGACATAACTCAATGGATCTATGGGCTGCTTTCTATCTGAGAGTTGTAACAGTTTGCTAAACTTGTTTTACTATAAGGAGACCTTAGCCTATACAATGGTGCTTGTCACATTTCCACTTTCCCTTCACTTTCTCACTAAATTCCACTGGAGAAGTCAGATGTGTAAGTTTTGTGCTTGTGTTATTCTAAATTATTTGTTAGTTCAAACAGGAGACACCAAAAACTCCTATTGCTGTGTGTGTGGGGATGTTCAGACTATTACATTTGTCACACTGCTCAGATGAACTTGCTTTCACAAATACAACAGAGCAGATGCTGAATAGCATTTACAGTTCCTGAAGAAACTTGTTACGTACTGGAATCAGCATGAACCTGAAAGTGGATATGGAAGTTTATTTATTCTTCATTCTCTTTTTGGATAGCAAGGGGAAGATATTTCTCCCTTTGTTTTTTTTTTTTTTTTTTTTTTTGAGCAGTATACAAAACAAGATAATCACATTCGCCTTAGTAATTGGACGGATGTTTCCCTCCTTGTAAAAATAAGCAGCAGTCAATGGCTGATTGTGTGGCTGTAATAAGACACATCTATATATCACATGTGTTTTCAGACAAAAGAAGAGAGAAAAAAGACCTAACTCTAAGTCAGGAGAAACTCCATAGAAGTCAGCATCACCAGCTCCAGTAGGTTATTTATGCTACTGTTTCCCACTCACATTTGATTGAATTGTCCAAGTCACAGCAATCAGCAGCACCATTTCTAAAGTTCTCAGAGCATCCTTCTTCTTTGTGCTACCAACATCTCACAAGTATGGTGCTCCCTTTACGAGAAGACCACTACCTTCTTTTCACTGTGTCATGACAAAATATAAACCATACTTATGTTCTCATGTACTGTGTCTGATTTTTGTCCAGCCAATCATTTTACCAGTGTTTCCCTGCATCTTCCCTTTTGACACCTCTTTTGGATCAAAGATTGTGTGTTTTCTGGGTAAAAACCACACAGGGTGCTGAGCTCTCAGTCGCTGATGCTGCAGTAATGATAACAGTCATGATAAAAATTCTCTGCCTCAAGCCTCATATTAGATAAGAATCCAAGGTCTGTATTGCCAACAGTTGTAGACAAACACATTGATACAGAGGAGATAAGAAGTATTTTCTCCTGTGAATTTTCTTAATGGAAGGAAAGTTTCGTTTTACACACATGCTAGGGTCACAATCTGATTGTTTTGGTGGGATTGATCTCAATGAGCTTCAGTTGTCCAAAAGCTAAGTATCTAATGTAAACTAAACTTCTTGGTCTCTCTCTGTTGTGGTTGGAGAACATCATGTTCTTTCTGGAAGAGATTCTATTTGCATATCTTAAGATGGAATATATTACCTATCTGTCCCACTGGTGACTAGTGACTACGGAGTTAAATAGTTAAGACTAGTTACTAGCTTGTAAATAGCAAAAATTGGGCTAAACAAATCTTAGCTCAAAACTCTGGTAGTTGGATTTCTGAGATCTTTATCAGGCTGTAGGTTTCTGTGGTTAAAGACACAGATTATGTCTGATACGAGAAATTTGGATGAACATGGGGAAAAAATGCGAGGCAGTTTGGAAATTATCATTTTTCAAACAAGTGCAGGAAAAGATGGAGTTTTGACCTTTCAAGCAACATTTATAACCTGTATTGAAAAAATAAGATTACAAAAGAGTTTTTTCTTTGGTGAGAGTTGATATTGCTAAAGAAACCAGAAAGATAGCAAGTCAAGCAACCCTTTTTATTAGCTGTCAAAATTAACGTATACTTTTACGCCCAGGACTTTGTTTTTTTCTAGCAAACTGGTATCTGAGAATTGCACTTCATCATCTGAAATTTATTGAAACATAATACATGCAGGACTGTTAGCTTCACTCACAATAATGCAACTTTCCTTTACATGCCATGCCTAGGTAGAGATGCAAATACCTGTATCCCGCCTTCTGATTTCCACACACAGGCACAAGACATACAGGTTTTCTCTGGCTGAACAGCTAGAAACTCAGGTGGGGAGGATGTGCTTTTCTCCACCCCTGGCTGTCTAGCCACTGTATGCCTATGAGCTGTCATCTGTGTTGATAGTATCCATTGCTCTTCAAGCAGTCCCTTTGAGGACCACAGTTTTGCTATATTTTTGTTGTATTTGTTTATAATGTGACAAAAGGATAAATGAATTTTTGCTTCAGGGCACAATCTGGCAAACAACACAGTGAAAGGGAAAGGCTTTGCTGATTGTTTAGCTTCCTTGCTCTTTGGGTTGCAAAACCTGCATGGTTATGGGTTCAGAGCTACCGTTCTAAACAAACTGGTTGTATCTCCTTGTTACATCACCTTGCCTGTACAGCATTCATTTAACCCAAATCATAAGTTCTTTGGGAAAACAGGCCACGGTTAGTTCTGATCCAGTAGAACTGGGTTTAACCTGGCAACATTTGCACCAGGATGCCAGCAGCATTGCCCTCTCTCAGGGCAGGAAGCTTACCCAAGACTAATGTCACCATAAGCATTTGTGGAATATGGCCATGCAAGTTCTGCCCTTTCCTTTTGCAGGTACCCTTCCTTTTTTTAAAATAATGCACTTTTTTTTTGGCTTTATTGTCCATTGATTATCTTTCTTATTTTATCTAATGTTCTGTCATTAATTTCTGAGGCTTGTTCACATTCTTTGGTCCATCCACGAGACAACCTAAACTCTGCTTTGAATTCCAAGATGCATATATCTATCATCCATGCTGCCATCATAACACTTCTTCAGCTATAGATAATGCTCTTTTCTGTAAGAAATAGTATTATATTGTATTTCATCAGCTCAGATGCCTAATCATGTTTATTGTTCTAATTTGTTATTAATGTCTTTAGGTTCTTGGCTTCATCCAAGGTCACAGTTCTGGAGTTTCCCAGTAGATGTTGCTTATTCCTCTCTTACAGTATGTGACAACTTTCTGTATTTCATAATTTTCCATAATATGAAGGTACTTCATGTTCAGAAGACATTATCACCATATTTTACTTACCAGAGAAACAGATTATTAAGGAGACTAAGCAGATAGTTAATTGCTTAAGGAAAAGTCTTCACAAAGGAAACTGAGTTTGAGAAAAGGAAAGATTCATGGGAAAGGAGTTATTAATCTCCTACATGGGTTTTCCACTAGAAAGCCTGAAATGAAAACACTCCCCTGAGGGTAACTGTCTTCAGCTATGATAAAAGAGCTTTTCTAATCAAGAAGCTTTATATTTAGTACCTGTTGGAGAGATAGAACATGCTTTTTTGCGTACATGGTGATCATATCTAGAAAGTAAATATTCTTAGTGGATGTGATCAGAAACATATCCATAGTAGTAGGCAGCAGAACCTTCAGATACCTGGTTTACCTTCTAAATACTTCTCTTAAAAGAGGTTTGCTGAGACTGAAATAAGAAAAAACTACAATTTCTTTTTGTTGTGCTCTAAATTTGCACAAATGTGGAAAAGTCACAGCTTTCCAGTTACCTCTTGTAAGTGTGAAATTCTAGTGCCAGAGACAGCTTGATGATGCAGAATATATCTCAACCCTTCAAGAAAAGATGTAAATGAAGAAGAGCTATTTATAAAAAGAGATTTTGTAATTTGGTTAAGCAGAAAGGGCAAATGCTCTTCATTTTATCAATCTGTCAACTTAGTCTAATCATTTGAATATAAATAATATTGAGATTTTGCATATGTAAATCATTATAATGACAGTAGATACAGTGCTTTCTTTGTAAGACATTGTAAGACGTGCAGTATAGACTTCCTTCCTAAGATTCAATTATGTGAAGTGTCCCTTTGACTTCATCCAGGTACTTGGGGATTTTCTGAAGAACAGAAGAGAAGCAGTAGGTAACTGACACCTCAGAAACCTCCCCAAAGACTTTGTTTTTGATTTATTGGCATGGTTTAGTGGGAGGTGTCCCTGGCCATGGCAGGGGGGTTGGAACTAGATGATCTTAAGGTCCTTTCCAACCCTAACTATTCTATGATTCTATGATTCTAATACTAAGGTTTTTAGCAATACCTTTTTCAGGACTTTAGGCTGTTGAATATCTGACTTTAGCATTTCAGGTATATTTTGTTCTATATGGCATTTGTCATGATGTGGTACTACTGCCTTTTTTTTTCCACATATCCTCTGAGAATATGTGAAAATACATTTGTGATAGTGTCTGTGAGTCCTCGAGCGAATGGCTCTCCTTGATGGACAGAATAATGAGAAATCTCTCATTGCTGACCAAAATTTTGTATGTTTTGCAAGACTTACAGGTTTCAATTATGTTTTTGTTTCTGATCAGTTCTAGCTCATTTAGGCCTGTGACATTTATAATGTATTAGACACTTCCAAGAGCTGGTGTTTTGAGCAATCATTAAATGTGCAATATACTTAGAAGTTGGTCGTATTGTCTCTTTGCTTTCCCGATCTCAGGAAAGACCACATCCCATGAGCTATCATTTTGAGGTAAGCATGGTTATGTGCAAAAAGCTCTGTATAACAATAAGCAATTGCATGGATATCGGTCCTGGAGAATGTTGCGCACAGGGCATAGGGGAGAGGAAAGACTCTGACAGTGAAAACATTAAAAAAGGCTCATGAGTAATACAAAATAATGTATTAATGAGTTACATAACCTTCATGATTCTGGGGACTTTGTCCAGAAGGCTGCTTTCTTGCATGCTTTGTCTTCTGCCTTTCTGCAGATAAGATCTTCAAGGAAGGGATTCTGTCAGTGCTTGGACGGTACATTCTCTGTTTGGGAAGCCACTGTAGTCTAAATTCCCCTGAACATAAAGGCAGAAACTGGGCCAGAATGAAGGAAATAATTACATTTCATGCTCTAGCCTGAATCATGTCAGACACAATGGTTGAGTATTCCCCAGTCTGAGCCCAGTATAAAGAGTTCAACCCTGCTAAAAGAAAGTTGATATGGAATAATATTTTTGTTTGAAATGTTAAGATAATAAAAGGTATCATTTTCTTTGTTTTGTGTTGTTTAAGGGATAACTACTACCACACCAGGCTGAAGGTATTAAATCTTTTCTGTTCTTCCTGCTACCTCTGTTACCACATCCAAATGCCCAGGAAAATTTATCAAGCTGGAGGCATTTTGGTGTCAGTTTCACATCCTAAAATGAGCTGAGAGCAGTCTTAATCCAGCTGGTTTGGGGTACATAACTATGTAGTCTGGTGGTGGTAGAACAGTTGCAGATGCACAGTGCAATTATGTCTGTATGATCTTAATTGTTTTACCAGCTGCCGTTACTTTAGATTTTTCCAAGGATGAGTAGTTTGTGAACAAGTTGTGGAATGAGCTATTTTGCTTTTATGAGATGGTGAATTTATAACCAGACTGGGGACTGCTTTGGATTCTTATCAATTCTTTCAAGATTTATAGCATATTATTTCCTCTGCAAATGGATTCGCAACATACAATTTGTTTATGTTATAATCCCATCAGTTTTTGTGGAGGAAACCTTTTAAATAAAAAACTGTCTCTGACGTAGATATTGAAAGCAGTCAGTTCAGCAATTTAAGGGGCTGGAACTGATTAAAGCTTCTATAATTTATTATTTGCGTAACGCCATATTCATATCTTTGTTAGTTAGGTCACCTAGTGAAACACACGTGGAAGAAAGGACATTTACCCCTGTGGTACTCAAAGCAGAGAAACTCCAGGTCTGGAGAGGGATGTTCCGAAACAGGGAGTCTATGTGGGAGCAGCCACAGGTGCTTCTGGAAGATGTGCCTTAACAAGTGGAAAATGTTGATTAATAAGTGTAAGGTCAAGGTTTTGGCTAATACATTGACTGATATGCCGCAAGAGAATAGGGACATCTGGCTACTAACTCTACATGCTATGACTGTTCATCTAATCCAGGCATATTGCTGGCTGCACGTTAAAAGTGGGGAGAAGAGTGGTGCTTGTAATGTCAGAGAATTGGTCCTGGGACAAATATTATAAATCAGTCTAATCTTGTGAGTTTAATTAATTCAGATATTTACTTATTGCTGAAAATTAATACAAATACAACAGTGCTGACAGTAAGGATCAGATTCTTTTATTTTTTTCCTCTGGTACATGAATGAATATTTCTTAGTCTCTATGTTTGTTGAGCAAAGGTAGGAAATATGACGAAAATACATCCAAAATAGGACATCTAAAAGATAAGAAAGTAAACAAAATGAAGGTCAAATTTATTTTAAGCCCAATGTCATGTTGGTAGTCTAATTTTTATGCATGTATCTCGGGTGGATCTGGAGGACAATATTTCTCTCTGCATTTTCCTCACCTCAGGGCCTCTGATCCCAAGAGAAATATGTGAGTATGTCAGCTTCCAGCTAAAATATATTCTTCAGAGGTACCATTTTATGATAATAAGCAGTCAAACCTAATTTTTTGATAAGTTGGTTGTTCATATGATTGATATTCTTAAGTCAAAACTTCAGTTTTCTGTTGATAAACCAGAATCTCTTGAACAGTTTGGAAGAATATAGGGAAATGTTAAACCAACTTGGGTGGCATTTTAGTTTCAGAAGGTCTGACACAGCACTGATAGCCTCAGCAGCAAAACATCAAAAAAAAAGAAAAAAAAAGTCCAAGAAGGTAAAGATACATCATGTGCTGTCTGTGAGCTGCGTGCCTTGACTTAATGGATAGTGAACGTTACAAAACCAAGTCTGGAGGTACACAGAACCTATGATTAAGAAAGAGCTCTATTCAGGATAGTACTTCAAAACTTTTAGTTTCTGATATACATCATGTTGAAAGTTTCTCAGAACATCGCTTATTCCTGTTTACTGAGAAAAAATACTGTTTACTGAGAGGAAAATTCAAATCCCAAAGTTCAGGAAATAAAGCCCGAATTGTTTCTGTCTGCCTAAGCAGCCACTGTTTCTCGCTTTCATTTCCTCTCCCTTTTCTCCTGCTTCCATGGCTCCTGTTGTTTCAGCTGCTGCTCTGTTTCACATTCGTCTTGTCAATCCCTGCCAGCAGTGAGGGTCTGAGGTCCCATTCCCCTGGCGCTGGGGGTAGCTTTCCCTGCACTGCTGAGATGAAAGACCATTGCATTGTTTATCTCCTGTGATATCACTTTCTTTGTGGTACTTCATTCACATGCGCAGTGCCCCCTTCTCTCATCTGAGAGCATACAACATTTCTGAGCTTTGGGGAGAAACTGAATGTCAGCTTCAGCAGGGCATTTACCTGTTGGGCTTCCATCATGCTGCAGATGCAACTGCTCAGGAAGGCTGTCCAGAAGGCTTTCATCTGCCTATTGCTGGAGCCAGAACATCCAGAGCAAGAAGATGAGCAGAACTGACATTGATTATTTGTAAGTATGTTATTGCAGAACAAGTAATCATAAAATATCATAGATTCATGGGCTGGTTTGGATTGGAAGGGACTTCAAAGCTCATGCAGCTCCAACTCCCTGCCGTGGGCAGGAGCACCTTCCACTACACCACGTTGGTCCAAGCTGCATTCAACCTGACCTTGAACAGTGCCAGGAATGGGGCAGCCACAGCTTCTCTGTGTACTGCTCACTATTTACAAGTGTTGGAAAGTACTATAGTTTATTCTTCTCTTTTTTATTTTATTACTGACAGAATTACCTATGGCATTGGGACAAAACCTTTCTTTGTTTTGCTTCTTCTTTCTCTCTCTTTCTTCCTTGTTCTTTCTTTTTTAACTACTGCCATGTCTAACTGCACATTTTTATTATATAATCAAAGAGGTAAACATAGAGATATCAGCTGATAAATTCAGAGATTTTTAGCAAAACTTGGGACTATGAGTTCAGACACAAGAAAATTTTCAGCAATAAACAACGATGCACAGAGCCACAGATGGTCTTTATAGTTAGGAAGGACGGACCCGTATTTCATAGCAGAGAAACTGTGTAGAAACTATGGTAAAAAAATGACATAAATAAATGGCAAGGCATGGAGAGGTTTTTTTCTAAAAGAAGGATTCAGCCAAGCATGAGCAAATCCAAGTCTTGTTCATTGGTATACTCATTAAATGGGTAAAAATTTAATAATGTACTAAAAAATATTGACAATGTAGTGAATGTATTGGTGGAAAACATGACACTGAAAAAAATAAAGTAAAAATAAAACCCATAAATTCCCTTTCTGCTCAAGGTAGCTAGCAAATACACACACAACTCTGGGCCTTGCTTGGTGTTGTTTTAGAGTAAATGTAAAAAGAATATTTCTTCTAGACTTTTGGAAAAATATGAAAGATGCTTATGTGGGAAACAAAATAAAGAAATTGACCAAACTGAAAGTAAAGAGAGGTAAATATTAGCCAAAAAATAAAGTGAAAGGCCAAGTAAAACTGGCTGTGAATGTGAAATAGCACCTTGAATGAAGTTCCAGTTCTTGTCTGTGGTGTATTGATACAGTCTCTGGGCACTTGTGGTTCATTTAAACAGGAAAAGTCGTTGTTATGTACAGCTGCCATTGCTACTCAGCAACCTGTGGAGTTACTGAGAGCTGTGACGAACTTCTGAAAACAGATATGACACTATGCAATTAGTGCCTTCTGGCTGTGGCAATATCTACTGTTGACAATTCTTACTTCTGATTCCCACCCTGATATGCTTCATTGCTATAAATCAAATTGCATTATTTGCTGAAGGATCTGGAAGAATGATTTGTGATATGAGGGTGAAAGGTTTTTTACTGATCTCTCTCAAGAGTCAGATGTGTAGAGCCTAAATAGCAGAGTAACCTGACCTGCAATTTTAGGGGGCATTGTGGAAGAACTCCTGCGCTCTTAAAATCACCAGCTATTATTCAATCAAGATAATGAACCATAAGAATTAATTCAGTGGTTGTCAACTGACTAAGAACAGAAGAGCAGGTATTTGCAACCCATCTTACAAAGAATTAGAGGATTCTTGTATGTTCTTGAGGATAAAACACTGAGCCTCATGGTCTCAGCTTTGTGTGTATGCTTGTGAGGGCTTACCAACCTTATAATATTAAAGGAGACTTTATAATAGTCATCCAATACCTGAAGAGGGTCTACAAGAAATCTGGAGAGGGGCTTTTGACAAGGGCCTGTAGTAATACAACAAGGGGGAATGGTTTGAAACTAAAATGGGTGAGATTTAGATTAGACTTTATGAAGTTCTTCCCTGTGAGGGTGGTGAGGCCCTAGCACAACCTGCCCAGAGAAGCTGTGGCTGGCCCATCACTTGCAGTGTTCAAGGCCAGGTTGGATGGGGCTTGGACCAACCTGCTCTAGTGGAATGCATCCGTGCCTGTCGCAGGGGGTTGGAACTGGATGAGCTTTAAGGTCCTTCTAATCCTAACTGTTCCGTCATTCTATGATAAATTGTAAATGTTAAATGGGTATTTGGATGTCTATGTAACCTAAAACTCTACAAGGGAAAGGAAAATCCAGGATCATGACACCCACAAGAAGCAGAGTAGGGAAAGGACTTCTGTGTCATTTGAATAAAAGGTGCATTATTTCAAAGGTGTTCTCTTTGCACACCCCTGGGTAATACTGCCTTGAATGATCACTTTCTTTAGTATCCGCATCTGGACATGACTTAGATTTGTGCATGACCTTTTTTAAATTTCTATATGCTCATGTTGCTTGGTGGTCTGTGTTGGAGGTGTTTTCATCAGCCACAGGTATGCTAGATCGACATCAGGAGCAGCAAATAATGTAGCATGAGAGAAGCAGGGCACTAACTGGCGTAGTGCAGCTTTCTGCATCTGCACTAACTCTCCAGTACCAGCCCACACAACCTTATCCTGTGACAACAAAATGTTGCAGACTGGAGGAATATGAACATCTGGTGAAATGTTCCTTTTGCATGATAGCGACTTTCATGAAAGGTATTGTGTGGCTTTTTGCTCTGTGCTGATACCCTTATTATAAACAATATGTATAATTAAGACTTCACTGAATGATCATTGATCTGGTTTTTATTACGAGGTGTACATAAATCTACCCAAATAAAACCACTTTTTTACTAAAAAGGCATGGCAAGTACATGGAGTATGAGTCCTGGTCTTTCCCAAGGTATTGTGCCAAAGAAATATTGCAAAGGAATTCTTCAGAACTTCAGTCATTCCTTGCAAGTTATGTTTTCTAGAACTTTGCGTGCTCTTTTTTCTCTCCTCATTTCTCTTTGACCCATTTCTCGAAGTTCTGCGAAAAAATTGAGCTTATACCAGTTGAGCTCATACCAGTTGAGCAGCAGGACTATTTTACTTGTTTTCTTTCCAAGGTGCAAGTCTTTTTAAGGTGTCTCAGCATAGTGTTGATTCTTTTTTGTAGCAGCATGTTAAACTTGTGACCCACCATCCGTTCCCAGGCTCTTTTCTCCCAACCACAAGCTCCATTCCTTTATTTGTGTATTAGATCATTCTTGCCAAAGGAAAATATGGCTCTAAGTCCTATATTTTCCTTTCAAAATATAATTTTCAGTCTACTCCTTTTCACCAACAGGTATTTGAGGATTATTATGTGCAAACTTTATGTCCATACTTTATTCCTTCATTCCTTTCCTTAAAGAAAGTACATGCAATCAAAGAAAAATAATTACAATCAAATTAGTAAAATATTGAAAAACACATATAAAACTTTACTTGAAAGATTCTTTCAGTTTAAGAGGAGAATCCAATAAATACTCTCCAGGATAAATAAACCTAACAGTTTTCAAGCAATTCATAGTATTTTCTTCTAGAGTTTGCTCATAAGAATGTTGTATGAAATTGTGTCAAATGGTGTAATTAAGCCATGATATTTTTTGAGTAACAAGGTTCATGGAATCATGACAAAAACTAGTTTATTTGATTTATCTTGGTTTCCTCTAGACAAATATGTTGCTTTTTTTTTTTGTATTTTATTTTTCCGGCAACCAGGTGGAACAAATAGTATTACTGTTTCTTCTGGTACCTTTTTTCTGATTCCCTCTTCCCTTTCAGAGTTACATTCGCCCTTTTCACCACTTCTGGAGCTTCACCCATGGACTTCAAATTTTTCTGAGAAATAAAGATTCAGAAGGTTCGCCATCCAATTCCCTCAATCCCCAGAACAAATGTCGTCAGACCCAGCCTGCTTGAAATAATTTAATTGCGTGTATGCCTTCTTACCTTAAGGCAATGTCTTGCCTTGTCACATGCCTTAATCAGTCTGTCCTGAAGCTCACTGGCTCCTATTTAGGTATTTAAACTACATTCAAGTGCACGTGGTTTAACACTAGCAATAAATCCACTTCCCATTGGAGTGAAAATGCCTTAGCACAATAACTGTGTTTAAATGAGAAAAGCTTTGTTCCTTCATACAGCTTCGTTCATTAAAAAAGGTTGTAAAAGCACCTTACAAGACTTGTCCCTGCCCATGGCAGGGGGGATTGGAACTAGATGATCTTAAGGTCCTTTCCAACCCTAACTATTCTATGATTCTATGATTCTATGTTAATATTGAGCACTACTTTGGTCAGCATAGTCCTAACTGAACAGGGAACTCAAAAGTAAAGTTCAACCTAAAGATTTAGGCTCCCATTGCCAGACCAGCTATTGTGAAGACAAGCCAATACATTTAGGGTTTCATTTTGCTGTAATAAGGCATTTTTACCTGCAGATGAAGAAATTGGTAATGGAAATTAACAGTGGTAAATCCCTCTCCAGTGTTTGCAGCAGAGCAGGAGAGTGCAAGCTGGCTGTGTGGGACAGGACTCTGCTGAAATCTCTTTTACATGGGTCTTAGGAAACAGAGAGATTGCATTTTAGGAGGGGATGAATTTGCAATGCTCAAAAAACTCCTGCAAAGGGAATAAAGAAAGATCACTGTAAAGAGAGCACTATATCTCCCCAACAGTAAATGACATAATTCCTGCACTGAATGGTACCATTGTGTTTCTGAAGCTTGATCTCATCAAAGAGTATCACCAGCTGCAACAAGCTTCTGCTTTCTATCTGTCAAATGTTTCAGCATGTGCTGGTCTGAGATGGTATGAAAAGCTAACATCTGGAGTTTATTCAGCCACAGAAATTTTTCAAGATATGCTTCCATCTATTATTTCCATGCACCTCCAATATCTTAAATGGCACTGATGACTTCATAGAACATGACATAATCCATAAAGTTGTGCTTCACTGTCTTACTGTATGTGAATTCCCATCAGAGTAAATAGAAATGCTTCTTAAACAAAGTCATCCTTTAATTTTCAGTCATGTTTCTTCACCAAAGTAAACACTTTTTAACCTGGAGAAGGTAACAGCAACTGAGATGACAACAGCTTCCAGAAATGCTAAGAAAGGTTAGGTTTTTCTCATGTCTCACAGACAACCATGACATTTCAGCATTAAGGCCTCTCTTTATGATGACTTGGTATTCATGAGTCTTTCTCCTGTTTGCCTTGTTCATCCAAGAAAACTTTCCTGAACAAGTCTTCTTTTAACATTCCAGTTTAAAAACAGAAAATATAATAGCAAGTACACTGAAAGAGGGACACTAATGAGAGAAAAAAAAGCCCAGAATTTTTTGTAAGACAACATTTACCATTAAAGCTTTGCCTGCTTTCCCTTAGAGGTATACCTAAAAGAGGTTTAATTAATTTGTTTACTGCTTGGGGAATGGCTATGCAAGCACAGACTAATAGCGAAAGCATCTGTTCAGTGTTTCAGGTACATTTTGCAACCTCTGCTAACTACAAGTTTTGCTAATAGGCCAAGAACTAAGGTTACATCATTAGGCTGTTAGCTATAATCAAGCTAAAAGTAAAGTAAAGTAGTACAAATATTGTCTGATCTCTTCAGTCTGGTCATATAAAAGCACTTTTTGATCCAGATTTGAATGTCTAAATAGCCACTGTTAATGCCACAAAAGAGTTTAAGTTAGCAGAAGCAAGGAACAACTACTCTAAAGGAGGTGGGATATTCAGACCATGTACTAGATGAGTAGAATAAAAGATTATTTTTTTTTTTTTGGTGGGGTATTTATAAAAGAAAAAGTGACAGGAGAAGGGCATAATCATGAGAATGATTTGAGGTCCTTAAAACCATCTTACACTGAGAAATTTAAGGAATTTACCCATTTATCTCATCAAAGAGAAATTTAGAAGGCAATTTGCCTGCAGCCTATAATTAGGGTCTTTAAATTCTTTTGTAAGCATTCAAGTACATTACAATATCCCATAGTTAAAAGGGGAAGATAGAGAAAAAAATAAAAATGAAAAGGATACTTATCTAGTCTTTTTGCAGAGAGAGCTTTTTGTGATGACTGATTTTCACTATTGAAGTAGATTGCTATGCCTTTTGGAAGATTCACTGTCATTTGTGATGTTAAGCTTAGAGTAGATGTTTTCCAAAAGGTGCTTGTTTAGTCTAACTTCATGTCATGTACTCTTGTGTCTAAATCAATGGGGTTATAAATCAGTGGGGTTAGTCTTTAGTCACAAAGGCTTTGTTTGTACGCCTTGTTGGTTGCATGAGAGAGGAAGAATGCTGGTGAAGTGCTTCCTGCTGAACAGCTTTTTTCATTTAAAAGCTTGAAATATGAAGGATGGCACTATGACCTTGAAAACTCAGAAAAATCATTGAGTATCCACCACTACCCATGATAATGCATGAGCTAAATAGATAATATGCCGATATCTTGTATTCTAAGGACTTCAGCTGATGTATACCTAGGATTGCCAGAGGGTATTATCTGGACTACTTATCTTGTCACTTAATGTTCTTTTGATCATGTCATTGTATTGAAGCTGCAAACATCTGTGTCTTGAACAAGCATCAAGGGGAATTCAAGAACCATGAGCAGTCTGACACCAAAGATTTAGAGTTGTCAGAATCAGTCACCCAGTGGAGACAGAAGAGGCGTAGGTTTATTTAATTAATGGAAAGGTTTTCTAGAGGTGGCACTGTCTTAACTGTAGTATCATATATGACTGCGGTGCAAATATTCTTAGGCTTCCTTGCATTGTTTGCATTAAAGTGGCTGTCTGATTTGTATGATATTTTTTCCAGCAATAAGGTTCTAACGACTTGCCAAATATTCAGATTCTTTCCAAACTGGGAATGAAATGCAGATACCACTGTTAAAAATCCCTAAAAGGTCTGTAATGCTCAAGATTAGAAATGTTGATCAGTCAGCCATGTCAGGATGAGGTTTGGCTGGCAGTATGAGAAGGATAAAGTAGCAGTTTAGAAATGTTACTTCTAGGTACCTTTCCCCCCCACTTTTCATGTCCACATCAGGACTAAACTAAGGCATTGTTCTGTCAACAAATGTCTGTTTCTATTCTTCCTGTGCTGGCTGTTTTGAGTTTTTGAGGGGGCATTGCATAACCACAGGAAACTCAGGGTGGAAGGACTCCAGCAAGTTTTTTCATGAGTGTTTTTTTTGGCCAGTTTAATGGGGACTCCAGCATATAGGATCAGTCAGGTAACCTTGAGATGGAGGGCTGAGAAGGCACCTGATATCCATCCTGAATGCTCACAGCAGGGCATTTATTCCATACCCAGAATAATCCAAACTGAGGCTGTTCCACTCACCGAGTTGCTCTTTGCGTTGACCTTGTAAACAGGCTCTTTTCTTTGCTGTAGCACTTGTGGTTTTTGTGGTTGTTTATATTTGAAAGTGTTAGAACATATTATATTCCAACTCTGTCTTGACATCCAATTCTCATTGGAAGCAGGATCTTCTAACCTATTTCTGGCCTGCCCTGTAGGGAGAATTTCAGACACAGTGTAATAAACCAAGGAAAGATCATTTGCCAGTCAGGCAATAGACTCATAAGTTACCCATGCCACGCAGAGGATGAGGTTGTTCTGTGTGATCCAGTTTGTGATTTTTCTCATTTCTTCAGATACAGCAGAGAATGCAGAAAGAGATCATGACATTGGTCAATGAGCTCTCTTTGTTCTCCAAAGTTTGTTGTTAAGGGAACTGAAGACGTAATGCTTTTGTGCTCAAGGGGCAAAAAAAATCGATTAAAGCCAAAGACTTATTTCTAAGTTCACCAAGGTCCTTTTCTTTTGGTACGTGTACGTTTCCTGTAAGTGGGCTGGAGGCTAACTGGTTGTATTCCCATTTGAAATGATTCTTCATTAACAGGTGGTTGTCTGGTAGTACTTTGTCATAGTGTTTTGTTGTTGTTGTTGTTGTGGTTTTGGTGGTGGTGGTTTTTTACATTTTCATTTTAATCATCTGAGAGTGACCCTCAGGGTTTGGGTGGACTTTCCAGTACCTCTGCACGTATCAGAGGGTATTTCCTTGCCTGATCTTTGTGAAAGGAGTTCTCATGCAAGGCAGCACAGCTTCAATAGGGATATTCTCTTTTGTTCTTCTGATTCTTTAGGGACTATGTTTCCTCTGTCCATCTGCCTAGCTCAGATGTGTTTTTAACAGGCTCCTTAGCTGGGGAGCTGGTTTTCATGTGCTTTCATCTCAGGTTGCATTCATTAGCAAGAACCTTTCAAATGCAATTTGGTGTAAGCAGATATAGCATGTTTTTTCTTCTGGTTTTTGCCTGTGTTTCTATGAAATTTTGTAGCCATGTTGTTTATTTTTTAAGTTGTAAATAATTATAAACATATTTATATTATGCAATGCTTAATGCAAATATTCGTGTGGCTTTTGTATTAGTCTGGCTTAAATTAATGATTGCTTCAAGCTAACTGTTTAACAAGAAGTTAACTTCGTGCAAAGAATCAGTGAATCACACAGTGGGGATTCTGGGATAACTTCGTTATTACCCAGGGTCACCAGCACATTCTCCATAATATTCAAATTGTGGCAGACTTGTGCCTTGCTGCGATCAGACAAAAGTCTTTATCCAAAAGTCTTTATCCAAATTTGCACGGAGCACACTGGAGCACTGAGGGAGTGAGGAGGTCTGCCACATGAGGAAAAGAGGATATCCACTTATGTGAAGGCTTTTACTTGGCGTTTAGATTGGCTGTCCTGAAGTCTAATGAGTTCTACACCCATAATAATAATGCACTTTCTGTCTTTCACTGGGGAGGAATGAAAAGCAGTAATTTGTCCTTGCTCAGGATGTTCTAGACACTCTTCTAGGATGGGGATTGTTTTGGCTCTTGGGTTCAAGTTTGTTGCATATTCAGCTTTAATTAAGATCTTGACTATCACCTTTCTTATCTTGAATAGTGTAAAAAGTTAGCTCCTGGTGCTATAATATCACAGATGATGCTTTGCTTTTCAGAGTTTGCCATTACCACTTCTGTCTCTAAACGTCCCCAGCACCTGCCTTTTTTTTTTTTTTTTCTTTTTTAATGTATCTGTGACTCTGGAACTCATTTAAAGTCTTACAACTGAACACCAACAAGAGAGGAAGAGGCAGCAGTTGATAATACCTTGATCTCCAACATCTTCTTCTACCTTAATTTATCATAAAGATGTATTTTTCTCAGTGAAATATATTCTTAGTGGCAACTTTGAATCTGAACATTCCGAAAAGGAAATGGTATTTGGTTTTACCTTTGTAATTTTTCCTCATCTCAAACCCTACTGTGGGATATTTCTGATAAGATATGCAGGCTGTTTATAACATGAAAAGTCAGTTCCTTAAAAATGTTTCATAATGGACAGTGTCAGGCAGAGAAATATTGATTTACTTTAGTTATTCTATAATTACACATATTATTTTTAGGTTTTTAGTAATTAGACAGTCGTATAAGCAGGACAGTAATACACAGTTGGAATGACAGTGACAGAAGGTATGGCCAGCTTTATTAGTCCTGTGAAGATCAGTGGACTTGTTAAGATTTCTATACAGACACATGAAATGTATTGTTACTCAGTACTTTTTTCCAAGCACACTACTGGAGATGTAAAGGATACTGTAGGTAGCATTTATGTATATATGTCAATTTTTAAATAAAATGATGCTGTCCAAGGTAACCCATCATGTTAAGGTGAAATATACTAGTGAGTTAATTAATAAGCATTCTGTTTGTATTTTGTTCAGTATGAATCCCGTTCTAATGTTGACTCATTTGGGACAGAATTTTTATAAAGGTTCTGCCCAGAAAGACCTCATATTCTAATTAAAAAACATGTAAATGAGAGATGAGAAAACGGACGTAATAATAACCCATAAAATTAAATACAGTTTGTTAGGCCTGTAATTTTTATTCTGTAATTGGATTTTCATCTGTATGAAGCATCATTATCACCATGGCTGACAAGGGGGGTGAAATCTGCCTTGAAGAGCTATGGGTAGAGCTGACAGCTCCAGATGAACGACCAGGCAGTTGAATGGATGATTGCTGCTGCTCTCTTCCTGGCTTTCATCCTGCCCCTCACTGCACAGCTCCCACCAAGCATTTGTGTGGATGTGGTGCGGTATTCCTCTGCTGAGCCTGATCTGTATTATCCTTCTCTTGTTTTTTTTTGTTTTTTTTTTTTTTCAATTTAAACTCTACCTTCAAAGGCAATATGGCCCATCATACTAATGAGATTTCAGGCACACGGCAAGGGATGCATTGCCAGAAATTACCGTGTTGACTTAAGTAATCTTTCTATTTAATGTACAAGGTATCAGTAGTGCTTAACTGATTTAAAAGATAATCTCATAGATTTTGACTTAGCAGAAATCAGATGAATTTCCACTGTGTGGAGCCCACAGGAGGCCCCAGGTTTGCCTGTTCTCACCAGCTGAGCTAACAGAAAACTGATGAGCTGTGGAAACGCTTCTGTTAATTTCCAGTTTGCAAGGGACGTATTTATAGTCATGGTCTCCTTCCCTTTCTTCACATTTTCCTCATCCAAACAGAAACCAACCTAATGTAGTGGTCAAAATTACTCTGGTCAGGCATTTTTGAGAGTCTTCAACTTAGGATATCACTTGTTTTTCGCAATGGAATTCCATCCACTGATGTGCATCTCAGATGTGTGCGTGCATGCTTTACAAGGCTGATCTGTTACAGTGACACTGCGTCTACTGCATTAGATTTCTTGCTGCAACATATTTCCATGCCATCACCAAAATGGAAAAAGCTTGTTTTCCTGTAAAGACTGATTGATTGAAAATTGCATTTGAGAGCTGATTAGCAGCACCCTATGCTTGCTCTTTATGGAAAATGATTTGATAGCATTTGATAGTGTGATGAAGTGACTGAGTATATCCATCATAAAGAATCAGTCATGGCCATCTCTCTGCATCAATGTCAAAAACTGAAGGTCCAGAAGATTGGTAAGCCGTCAGACTTATGGTGATCCTTGTCAATGACTTCTCTACTGTTGATAGTGAAGTTGTAGCACTGCTCTCAGCTCAAAATTAGAAATTTTTCTCCTTTAACAGCTTTTAATTTCTAAAAACCTAAATTTCTTGTCCTAGATTTAGAAAAGTTATTGTCATTGCACTAAGGATCTGCAAGCTGATCATGTGTCTGTGTTTTAACTGTTCATTATTGTTTCCAGTATGACTGAAATAGATAAAGGACAAGGACAAGAAACAGCGGTTCAAAAGGACAACAAGCAGTGGTTCAATAGAGCATGTGGTGCAGATTGTATTAATTGCAGGTACCGATTACAGTGTTGGATAGACCAGGACATAAGTCATCGATCTGGTTACATGAGTGACGCTGGAGTATCAAGAGTAATGTTTACAGAAATACCCAGTAGATCAATCAATGCATTTAGATGATACTAAATATACATTTATAGGTTACAATTGTTCCATTATTAAGAACTGAAGGGAAAGATATTTTAAGAGTAAATGAAGAGAACACAGTTATTTTGCCATATATGGCCACATTGGACAGGGACTCAAAAGCTAATGTGCTTTTTATTTTGAGATTGAAAGGTCAGTTCTTCATCAAAATCATGTAATTGGTTTAGGCAGTAGGAGAACAGACACTCAGGCATGGAAAAGACACTTACCTCTCCATCCCACACTGTCCATTGGAGGGACACAGTCACAGTCTTTGAGGTAAAGCAGTGGCAGCAGTGGAAATTAAGCATGAAATTAAGTCACAAAAGGTCAAGCAGAATTCTCTTTTGAATCGTCACAAGCAAGTTTTATGGTCCAAGAAACAGGACCTTAAAGGCCTTTAGCTACATTTTTAAGAGGTAGACAACCCTCCAAGTGTGTTTCTCCCACCAAATCCCAAACAGTGCAATGAAAACAGTACTTATTAAAACAAAGCTCTTGAAGTATGTTGTCAGAATGTATATGAATCAACGGGTAAGGCTTCATGGAGGCACTTGGAACACAAATGTTAAATTCCCCTCAGCTGAAGCAGAGGAAGACTATATACAAAAGAAAACTACAAATGGAGAAACATAAAGTTTATTTGCATTACTGGCCAAGGGGAAGCTAACTGGGAGTGATATCCAATATAGGAAATGATGTATTCTCACAAATAATACCTTGGAGGTTGCTGAATCGATGTGCTTTTTTGCCAAAGGGTGCTTTGTGGAGCATTGCAAGAAACATGCATCTTTTCAGTTGCTACGCCTTTGTCAGTATGACTTATTCACAAATACATAAATCATTTACCTACGCCAACTGAATACACTTGTCAGTACAAAATGCTGCATCATGTGGAAGAGTGCCTATCTTGGAAGATTTGTGACATCAGAAAATATATTTACCTTAAAAAAAAAACGAAGAGTTGGTGTAAGATTTAGATGCTATAATTTATATTGATTCTTCATGAGTAGAAGGTGAATTTTGGAAGGTGAATTTTGGAATGCAGATATACCATTCTCTATTCCCTTTTGCAGCACTTGAGCTTGGCCAGCACCACCTCCTGTACTAACATCCTGCCCAGGGACACCAAGAAATCGATATGTTGTTTGCTTCTCCAGACATCCTGCTGCCTTCTTGAACTGTTCTCTGCCTTTGCATTCTTCCCAGCTTTTGGAAACTTCTGAATGATGTTTACTTATGGAAATAGAGCTTCTGCTTTTTTGTAAAACAAATACAGGAATTAAATCCATCCCAAACTTCTCCCATGTGTCTTCTGTCATCCCCTCAGATTTCTATTCCTTAAAAAAGAACTCCTACAACAGTGCCTTTCCATGTACTTCTTTTAATAATCAGTTACCATGACCCTTTCAATGGGACCTTCTTTTTTTACTGTCTCTGGCTGGCTGTTAAGTGCAAGCACATGTGTTGACTGCGCTCTGGCCCTGGTTAATTTTCTTTTCAAGGAAGGTCTGCTGCACGTTGCTGCTTGTAGCCATTTCAAAGATTTACCTACCCTTGTTTCAATTACTCCTTGATTTCCAGTGTGGCTGGAAAAAAAGAAGCCTCTGAAAAACAGGACAAAAGGTTTCTAGAGTGTGTGTCTAGCAAGACTGTCTATAAGAAACAGGCCACCCTTGTTTAATTGAAATATTAATGGTGTTGAAGTGTCATCACTAAATAGCTGACTTACTTTAACTAGTTGGGGGTAACTAAAATACAGTACATCTTTTCACTCCACAAGTTATAGGCACAGAAGGTCTTAGTATCTCTATGCACTGATGGCTGACTTCTTCATATTATTTAATAAACTCCCAATGTTCAGATAACATTGCTCAGTTAAGTATACATGGTGAGCTAAAACAGACAGAACAATTAAGGAACACAAGTTCTTCATAATCATAAAATAATTCAAGATTTAAAATTTTAAATCAAAGGGTGCTCTCAACATATTGATTTTTTATAAAGTAATAAGAGAAAACAATGTGGTGTTTGTTTGTTTGTTTGTTTTTTTCTTTTTTATCAATTTTCATTCTGTGTTTTGATGTGCTTTGGGAAGAACATTTCTTTTTTAGTTAACAGATTTAAAAAAAATATTCACAATATAGTAAAAGGCTATCTGCTTTCATAATATACAAAAGCCTAAGCCATGCTAACTTCTGCAAAGTAACATTAGTGGTCAGTAAAATGCTGAATTACAGAGTAAAATAGAGCTGGTGAAGTTTCCATGAGAATTTGACTGGATTCTCTTCTAATTCCCACAGTTTGATTCAAACTAAAATGCGGTCTTTGACAACTAAAACAATGCCACAGAATAAAAAGAAACTCTCACTGGAAGAGATGGAAATGACCATGGATATTTTAATGAGGGGTCACGCTTCTATACCAGAGATAATAATCCCCTTTCATGGGTGAGATATCTTTTATTTCATCATGAAAGCTGTGCTTGAGTATTACATTTGTTCACGTTCAGTTATGAGATCTGAGTGTGCAATAGTGCTTTGTCATCCCCTGGGCTGTGCTTCGACTCACAGTACAAATGTCATACTGCGGATGGGTGACTTGACATTGACAAGTGATTTCTTGGCTTTTAGAGAAAAAACTTATCCACATGGACAGGTCCATCACACTATAAGCCAGCTGTGCTCTTTCACTCTCTGTCATACATGGCAAGACACACAAGAAATAAAATACTGCACAGGGAAAGAACTGAAAGAATGATGTTTTCCCTGAGACACTAATAACATTTTTATTTTTCCACTGAGTATTTCTTTAACTTAATCACTTGTAACCTAACAGATTTATGAATCACCAGGACAGTTAACTTGTTGTAAGTCACCATATATATCAATAATGCCACGATAATATTAAATTCAATAATTCATAACACTAACCTGCGTAAACTTTCAAGTAATTAAGTGTCTGATTTAAATCTCACTGAAATCAGTAATTTGCATAGTGGATTTTACAAGCTTTGGATCAGTCCTGGTTTGCAGTGCTGTTGGTATTCTAGTCCTGGACTTAGCTTCTGGATAGATATAGGTGCTCCAGATGTAAAATGTGCATTATGTAAGCAAGTAGTTTCACCCAAGAGTTTACCCAGATATGTGTACTGTTTTTTAAAGTCCACAATGTGAGTTTATTGGGCCACAGAATTTATTAATCTCCATCTAGAAAGAGCATGTCAGAATCTCAAATCCACCATGCAATGATCTGGGCTATAAACTAGAAATCATGAGCAGAAATAAATGTGCACTGGTTGCAATACTTCGAACTGAGACAGTGAAGTCAGATATGAATGAAATTGTCTTGTTCTTTTTTCATTTCAAACAAGATAACTGCATGCAGCTCTGGGAAATGCATGCAGATGTGATCTATGGTTTCTTCATCAATTTTTCTCACAAGTGTTTACCCCGTTGATTCCAGGGAACTTACTTTTTATTTTAATTGGTGAACCAGATCTAAATCTTACCCTTTGTTTATTATGTCAAACTCACCTGAATACAATGAGTAAAGATATAAAATAAGTTCTCTGGAAGTATTCTAATTTCATAAATGTGAACAACTACTTCACTTAGTGTAGACTATGAATAAAAAATTTTGAGAGCTACCGGTTCTAGATACAGGATTGAACAGGTTTTTCAGTGGAAAGGCAGAAAGCCAAGAAAGAAAAATTAAAATGGAAAAGAAATACCCACTGTAGAATTTGCCTGGTTTAAAATGTCTTTTCAGTTTGTAATTTCAATGGTATAGTTATTGCAGAATCACATTGCTGTAACAATAAACAAACCTTAAGTAGTATAAAATAAATACTACTTAAGGCCCTTTTATCCATGGACAGCTCTGAGGTTTAAAAAAATGCATTTACTTCCTTTTGATCAGGAATATCATACCAAATTTTAAGGAAAAAAAGGGTGTGAATGAGTAGCAGCATGGTAATTTGAATGGAAGTTAAAATACTTATTTTTCACACTATCATTATCACTGCCCACTACATCTAACAAATTTCTTGCAAACTGAAAATGTACCAATGACCATTACTGAAGCCTAGCCCAGATGGAGGTCCTGTTCTTAGCTCCTACATGCGCAAAAAATCTTCCGTTTGCTATTTTTCTGTTCAAAGTTTTCTCTTTCTGTTAGATTGTATTTCTATTCTGAATCCCACATTAATCTGAAAATTTCTTTCAGTTTTCTTTACTGCCTTGAAATCTTTGTATCATTCTGACATCAAAACACATTGCAATGTTCTAGGTTGAATGGTGGGTAATGCCTGAGTTGCCCTTGTTATCCAAGCTACGATAAACACAGATCCCTGGTCAGCCACCTGTAAAAGTCCCTTGTGGCTTAAGTCACATTTTTCCTGCACTGAAAATGACCTGTTTAACTGCAGACTGGATGTCTGAAGTGAGTTAATGTGTAGGTAGCACGGACAGTCAAAGGGCTAGGGCTAAAAGTGAGACAGTTTAGAAATCTCCCCAGAGGGCAGGGAGGCTGGTTAACAAAATGCTTTGGCCTCCCACTAAAACCCACGACAGAACGTCAATATAATAATGCACAGGGTCATATCCTGTCGCTGCTTTTTAAAATAAATGAGTATCTATGAACAGTGTAAGGCAGCAGAATAGAGCCCCGGATACTTAATTTCATAGATTTTGCTTTAGGTGTACTTTTCATTACAAACTTCTTGCAAGAAATCAAGCACATTATGAATTAATCTTGTCTAAAAGTGTGAAGTTTATTAGCAACCAAAATACCTCCTAGTGTGCTTGCAGCATTTGCATCCAGAATGAGCATACACATATAAAGTGTACCAGGAGCCAAGGCATGCATTATCACATTCAAATCCAGAAACATCTCTGTTATATATGATGTATTGCTGCAGGTAGTGAGTAAACACAGGACGATTCCTTCTCTGTTAGCACAAAATGGCTTCTTTCCAGATAAAAAAGTATTCCAAGTGTGTGTTGTCCTTGTAACTTTGTCATGGGTGTCTTTGGCACCTGCCAACCATGAAAAGGGATTCACATAACCCTGGAATTATGTTGAAGATGCATAGGTACATTAGCTATTAATTATAAAAGAGGATCAAAAAAGTGCTAAGAGGGGCTCTTTGCCAGATAGGGTTGGTTTTCTACTAGCTGCAGCTGCTGCACAGCCATGAGCGCACTGTGCAGCCCATCTCCTTGCCAGCACCAAGAGCACCATTACCTGTCCTAAGGTCTGGCCACCTTTGAGGAACTAATTAATTGCTTTTATGAAATTTACTACCAATGTATGAGATCCTTTAATAGGAAAGCACAGACTTTTGTTTCCAATAAGTGCTGGAAGTTTCCTTAGGAAAGCGTATTCTGTTTGAAAAAATGGATGTTGTACAGCAGTATTTTATGTAAGTGGGGAGAGCACTTGCTAAACCCTGTGTCTGATATGGTGGGTCTGAAGTCTGTAAGGTTAATTGCCTGTAAGGTTATCAGACGAAACTCTGAGTTGGAAAACTAAAATAAAATAAAGTAAAATAAAGTAAAAGAAAATAAAATAATTTATTTTTTTTTGTCACTTCGTATTGCCATGAGAACATGTTCCATTTATTCTGGATTGGATTTTTTCCCCATTAATTTATACTTCATATTTCCATTTCAACAGAACCCAAAAATATTTAGTACTTCCTCCATTCACACTCCTTTCGTGCTTTGAAAATTGCCATGAGAAGCCTCAGATGGCAGCTAGGTGGCATTACTATTGTTTGTACAATTTTTGCTTGTCATTCCTTTTCTCATGCAAGGTCTGCATTACCCCTGTTTCCACAGGTTGAGGCTTAGAGCACTTTTCAAGGCAATTATTTATTTTGTTCTCTAAATTCTTCTATGACTCACTGCTTTCTAAGGAAAACTTTCTGTTTTCTAGGAAAAGCATTTCTTTTTTGTTCCAAATCATGAACATTTTATTACTTGCAGTGCTTATGAACATGCAGTGATCAGAATTAATGATCAGAACTGCTAATGAATGGTTTCTAATAAGACTTTTCTAGCTTTTTTCTTTACTGTAATCTCAGCAGCAAAAAAGGTATTTTAGAGATGAAATATTTTAATTACCTAATGTTTCTGCAATACCGAACGTTATACATAGTGCTCAATAAAGAATCGTCACTATTGCTATTTCCACATAAACTCAGTGTCCTGATTTCAAAATTAATTCTATCCTCTACCAAAAGGGAGTGATCATATGCAGCAATATTAATGTTGTTAGCTTTATGTAGCAATATACAGAGGACTCCCTGAATTGAAATGATCAAAATGCATCCATGTCTATGCAGACAGGTTTTCCTTTGCTAAGGAAACATTTGGCCCAAGAGCTGACTCTAATTGTAGTGGGGCCTCCTAGTGCCTACTAGTGCTCTCCTAGAAGAAACTGTACTGACAACCAAGTGAGTGCATTCCCCTCAGGCAAAAATCTTCCTTGATATACAGTGAAAAAGAAATTGTAAAACTATGCATGCTATCTGGCAGACTGGGTTTAAAAATATTACAGCTTTTAGCAGAGATTTGTTGAAGAAGTCAGCCCAGAGTGTGCTTCTTGAGGTCTCTCTGGAGAACTCAGAAGGTGATGGAAAGGTGATTCTGAGTCAGGCTAAGTGAAACTTTCATAGAAAGGTTATCTTGATTTAGGGAAACCTTGCATCAGCAAATCTGAAGACCTGTCCTTATCCTCGAGCAGGAACAAGGATAGAGGGAAAAGACGATTGTGAAATACTGCCAGCGCTAGTCTGTGTTGGGAAAGAACTGCTGCCTTCCCCCATTGAGCAACCTGGTTTAGTGGAAGGTGTCCCTGCCCATGGCAGGGGCTTAGAAGTGGATGAGCTTTAACGTCCCTTCCGACCCAAACCAATCTGTGATTGATGCAGGATTGTGTTGGGGGTATTTTGTAGGTGTCCTGATGCACACCAAAAATCTTGTTCAACTAGAAGGTGAGTGTTGCCTACAAGTGAGTGCAAGAGCTACAGTAACTTGTCCTGTCTTCAACTGGCATTTAAGTGAGTTTTCAGACTAAATATGGTTTGCATGTAAGGTGAGGCTATTACAAGATCCATCTCTCAAGGGCACAAGAGAGAGCAGGGATGTTCACACTGACATCCTCCTCTTGGGATGATTACACTGACATCCCCCAGTCTACCTCCTGCTTTGCAGCAGATGCAAGAGAGGGAAAGGCAGCTCTGCCTGCTACTTTTCAGCCTCTTTGGGATTTTTTTTTTTTCACTGATGGACATCATCTCAGAGTTTTGCTTAAGCCTTCTGAGAAGGGAATACAATTTCATGCTCAGATCCATTCTTCTTTCTGCCTGCCCTCCTGGCTGCATGGTTGCATTTGCACTCCATTCTCTCTGCGCTGCAGAGCACTCACCCAGCCCTCACAGGATGATGCTGTTCTGCAGATCAGCACAATGTGCTTGACACAGTGCACTCACCAAACCACATGTTTATAAATGGTGTTCATGACAGGTTTTCTCAGTCATTACTGCTGGTCAGTTAAATGGAGACCAGTGCAAACTGCTGCTTGGTAGGTCACTGTTTAACCCCTACAGCTTGCAGAAACAGTGAGGAATTGTTTTCAGAAAGCAGTAGGAAAGTAAAAAGCTATTATCACAATAAACACTGAATTGCAGGCTGCTCTTTTGAAACAGTCATTTGAGTTAGGAACGGTGGGACATTCAGTTAAGACCTACTCTTTTCTGTTAGTAAAAGTACTTTCCTACCTTTAGCACAAATTGTATGGATCAATATTAGTGGGTTTGTTAAAAATAACATGCATTTTACCCAGCATATTTTTCAACTGAAACCCAATTACACTGGTTTTGAATAAAGAATAAAGACAGATATTCAGATGTAGACTCACACTCCTTCTCCTTGGTTGTACAGAAGAGGTGCTGGGAATTAATCACAGGCCTGCCAGTCAGAGCACATTATGCCAAGCAATTCTTTCAAAGCTGATGGTGGGCTTGGGTGTCTAAAATCTCCTCTGTTCTTTCCAGCTATATACTTTTGTTAAATAAAGACACACATGCTTTGCAACCCTCTGCAATCCTGGATAAGGGAAGGGTTTTTTTTAGTGTGGTTCTCTATTTGGCATAAATTAAAGCAGACATAAAGCTCCTCTGCCTTACGTCTAAGCCAAATTAACTCCATGCTTCCCCTGCCAGAAGGGAAGTTTGGAAAGTCACTCCTAAGCCTGCCTTCCTTATTAGCTTTGTTCATAAAATGACAAATCCAGCAATTTAAAAAATTTGCTACTTGTCTCAGAATACATCATGGTATTTCTGTGTTCATTTAATATCTTGTTCTCATCTACATCACTGTGAATCAGTAAAATCAGTGATTATATTTACTTACTGCCTATCACTGAATGCAGAATTTGGATAAATGTAAGAGATATAACTTTTGATGTTAAAGCAAAGCTACTAATGTTAAACATTCAAAGCAGTGCACAACGTCTCAATGTCCAGCTGGAGAGCAGTAATGAGTGGTGTCCATCAGGGATGATGCTGGGGCCAGTCTTGTTCAACATCTTCGTGGGTGACATGGACAGTGGGATAGATTGTGCCCTCAGCAAGTCTGCCGATGACACCAAGCTGTGTGGTTCGGTTGATACATTGGAGGGAAGGAATGCCATCCAGAGGGGCCTTGACAGGCTTGTGAGGTGGGCTGATGCCAACCTGATGAAGTTTAACCATGCCAAGTGCAAGGTCCTACACCTGAGTCTGAGCAATCCCAGGCAAAGCTACAGGTTGGGCAGGGAAGAGATTCAGAGCAGCCCTGCGGAGAAGGACTTGGGGGTGTTGGTCGATGAGAAAATGAACATGAGCCGGCAGTGTGCGCTTGCAGCCCAGAAAGCCAACCGTAACCTGGGCTGCATCAAAAGGAGTGTGACCAGCAGGTCGAGGGAGGTGCTCCTGCCCCTCCACTCTGCTCTCCTGAGACCTCACTTGGAGTATTGTGTGCAGTTCTGGTGTCCTCAACATAAAAAGGACATGGAAGTGTTAGAACAAGTACAGAGGAGGGCCACGAGGATGATCAGGGGACTGGAGCACCTCCCGTATGAAGATAGGCTGAGAAAATTGGGGCTGTTCAGCGTGGAGAAGAGAAGGCTGCATGGAGACCTCCTAGCAGCCTTCCAGTATCTGAAGGGGGCCTATAGGGATGCTGAGAGGGACTCTTCATTAGGTACTGTAGTGAGAGGACAAGGGGTAATGGGTTCAAACTTTAATAGGGGAAGTTTAGATTGGATCTGAGGAAGAAATTCTTTACTGTAAGTGTGGTGAGGCCCTGGAATGGGCTGCCCAGGGAAGTTGTGAATGCTCCATCGCTGGCGGCATTCAAGGTGGGGTTGGACATAGCCTTGGATGGCATGGTTTAGTGGGAGGTGTCCCTGCCCATGGCAGGGGGGTTTGGAACTAGATGATCTCAGGGTCCTTTCCAACCCTAGCTCTTCTATGATTCTATGATTCTATGAATTGAATTTAGATCCTCAAAACCTATGCCTAGAATTACTAGAAAAAAGGTTTAATCTTTTTGCATTGCCAAAGCAAAAAGATAATGGGTTGACTGAAAGATATTGGCTTATCTGAGCTGTAAGAAGTAAATAAGCAAGTTTCAGTTTTGTTAGAATTTGTCACAGCTGGTTGGACCTTGCAACAGAAGTTGAGGTTCATCCAAGTTACCTGTGTTGCTCCAGTACTTACAGCAGTGGTTTGGTTAGTACCCTTGCTCGCACTTAGAGAGAAAGACCACTGCTATGAAAGCTATGGGGAAGAGAGTTCTTGGAAAAATCCTGTCCTCCACTGCATTGGGAAAGCTAGTGAACAAACCAGAAGACAGAAAACCTTTGGTGTTGTGAACCCCTTTCTTTTTGGGGATAGAGAAAGTTCTTTTGTGCCAAAACCAGAAGGTGTTGGAGAACCCATCGCAGACCACAAATACGGTGAGATTTAGCAACTAGCTTTGCAGAGTGGAACACAAAACCCCTCCAAAGCCCAATCAAAAACACAAAACCCAACACACACCCCCTGAAAACAAAACAAAACAAAACAAAACAAAACAAAACAAAACAAAGCAAAACAAAACAAAGCAAAACATAATCCCAAAGAAGCACACGAACAAACAAACAAACCAAACCAACAAAAAAAAAAAAAAACGAAACAAAAACCAAACCAAACTTTGAGCCAATTTGGATCTGCCCTTGGAAGTAAATTTTGAGCCAAGACGAATACAGTGTGCTAAGTATGCAGCATGTACAGTGCAAACTTAAAGTGTACAAAAACCAATATACCCTCACCAACACATACACACACAAAAAAAAAGAAGCTCCAAAAAACTCATCCCAAAACATCGCTGTAAATCTGATTTAAAATGGATAAAAGAAATCTCTTTTCTTTATTGTCTATGTCTTTAAAAGTTAACGAGCTGTTGAATTACTTGGATTTGTCTACATTTTTATTTCTATTTTTTTTTTCAGGAAAACCAAGCACATTCACAAAGGTGGATAGGTACAGATACCAGGTCATGCTTATCAAAGCACACAATGTTTCTTGATAGATGGTGAGTTTTCTACAGGGCAAAGATACCAAATATGCCAAACATAATCTGACATCAGAATCCAAGGTGAGAAATAAAAGTGCCAGAACCTTTCTATAATCTGAAAAGATTTTTTTAAAAATCCTTATCCTTACTTTCCCCACCTCCTGCATTTTATAGCTTTTGTAATAATTTCACTGTACTCTTCTGCCAGTAGAAACTTTTTGGCAGTATTTATGAAGTTGTCTTTTATTGTGTACTTGTCCTTTGAAAAATGCTTCCCTTTGAAGTGTCATTTTTAAATGTATTATTCTTATAAGGTCAGTTCCAATTTGCCATTTAAGTCCTGTTAGGATTAGCTAGTCTTCTGCTATATAAGTAGTACTCTTCCTATTAAAGATTTTTCAGGATTTTGAATATATAGTGGTTATCACTTACATTTAAATTAAAATAAGAAATATGTTTATGTTTTTGCTCCCTTTATTTTACAAAAACCACCCTGAAAATATATTTTTTTTCCAGCTCAGTTCTCAAGCCATAAAAATGCCCACGAATGCAATTAAATAGATTGTCATGATTTAACCCCAGCCAGACTCTAAGCACCACACAGACACATCCTAGTAGGGTGGGAGGGGGAATGGGAAGAGTCATGTCATGGATTAAACATCACAGAATCACAGTAGAAAGTTGTGATATCTCTGACATTTTTAATAGTATCCTTCATAGGGACATTAGTGTTATTCAAGGGTATGCCTTTCAAAAAGAAGTGAACAATGTGGGAGACCAAGTCCCATTGCAAGAAGAAAGTGTTCCTAAAGTAAAGACCCTGAAAGCCCATAAGAGGGAATTCATTAAAGTACAGCTTCTTCTTGCTTGTTACTAGGTTTTGAACTTGAAATTTAAGTGCTTTGAAATAAAGGCAAATGAGCAACCTGAAGGAATACCTTCTCCTGACAGTGCCTTTGGGGGTGTGTATATTCACAAAATACAGCCTTGGCTTGGCTGCTGCCTGCATTTGATGACTACACTTACAAGATGAGGTCATTACATTTGGGAATGCTCTGCCTTCATATAACCAAAGCATCTTCCAAGACTGTAACTGCAGAATAGTAGCAAAAGGAAAACTGTTCTTAAGGAGAACAAAAAGTACCACTGAGAGGGACAGAAGCCATGGTAAAGAGGAGAGCTATGGAGAGGTAGAAACTGGCAGGAAAAGATAAGACAAAAAAGAGATGAGATGTAGAAAAGAAGGATGACAGCAATAGTGGGAAAGGGAAGAAAATGAAAGGTCTCAGGGAGCAGGAAAAGGAGAGAAGCAGAGCTGATGTGAATGCTCCATGGAAGCAGTGTGTAGTGGAAGACAAGGGAAGCTTCCCCTGTTGAAGAGATTCAGAGTTGATTGACGAACCTTGGTGGGAAGCCAATCAAAGTAACAAAGATGACTTGAGGAAAAGTAGCAATAAAGAATTGACCTGGTTGAGATCAGTTGAGGAGAAGTTGTTGTTGGACTCTAAGAACCAAGTGCTAATTCCCCGAATGGTTTGAAAAAAGAAATCTCTTCTGAAAGTCTATATTCCAGCTGGTGCTACCTTCCCAGAACTGTAAATATTTATCTAAATAGTGATGGTTAAACTGCAGAGGAAGAATCATTGTCAATGGCTTGAAGTGTACAGGTGACACCAGGCCAGGGTAACCAATGGATGCCCTTCAAGGCAGGGCTGCCACCAAAAGGATCCAGGCTGTAGAAATGGGCCAACAAGAGTCACACAGAAATCAACAGAGACAAATGCAAAGATGTGCCGTGGGCAGGAAGAGTCCCTGCAAGGGGATCAGTGTTCAGTTTGGGGACCTTCAGCTTAGGAAAGATCTGATAAACTGGAGTGGATTCAGGGGGGATCACTATGTGGTCTGGGCCTGGAGGCTCTGCCCTGTGAGGAGGGGCTGTGGGACCAGGGCTGATTTAGACTGGGTAGAGGGTAGAGTCAGCTGCCTCAGTGTCATTTGTATTAAACACTAAGCTACACAGCTTGAAACCCTTATGAAAAAACATTGATGGAAGACTAGTCTGTACCCTACTTACGTCAAACATATAGTTATAATGGCAGTTACAATTTGACAAGGCTGTGCTATACGCTGTAATTTCATCAGTCACTTAAAAATACATTATGGTAATTAATTCTATACTTACTCATGTACATGTCCAGGACATTAAGAACATGATTTCCAGCTGTATGGCCAGCAAACAAAAAGGTTTCACCTCCAAGGATCTGTCATGTACATTTCACAGTATAGTCAGACAGCAATAAACAATACATGTGAATATCCTGCCTTGAATTATTTTCCAGGACATGATATTAAAAGCCCCAAAGAGTTTGTTAGCTACTCTGGTGAGTAAAGCAATACTGTACCTGATGCTTAGCATGGAAAACAGGCAATCCTTTTTTGCAGTTGGGTGCACTATTATTTTCTGTCAGTATTATGATTTCTGCTGATTCACTTCCACTAAAATCAACAGGAGAAGGATGAAGCAGTGACCTGCCTTACTTTTAATGGTGGATTATGCATTTTCACAAAGAGCCTAATGCAAAGCCTTTTGTTTGAAGAGAACTGAAAGGCTTTTTGCCCGCTTTGATGGTCGTTGTATCAGGTACTAAGATGAATAAAAAAGCTGCTGCTGCTGCTGGTGTATATAGAGAAGTAACTAATAGCAAAGCTAGAGGGAGATCAAAGGGCTATCATTGGTAATTAGAAAAGTTGGGGAAATTCTTATACAACAAAACCTGTACAAAACCAGAAAAAAAACCCAAAGCAGTGTGTTGATATCCTACCAAACAAAAAATACGTTTCTTATTTCTGTTGCAAAACAGGCTGAGAAAATAAACTATAATTTGTTTCTCTGTGCTACTTCAACCAGACATGGTAAAATGCAGTTATGCCAGTAAGAAGCAGTAAGAGTGACCTAGACATATGACTGCTTACTTGCTTTTTCATTGGGAAAGCAACAGTGAGAGCCTATTTCACTGCAGGCAGGGAATTGGAGGATTAGGTTCATTTGCTGCACTTTTACTTTGGACTCCATGTGGTCCCCATCTGGAGCCATTGGAAGAGAAGTACTTGACAACACATGTTCACCAGCTTGTATTTGCTGATGTGACTGTCAGGACCCAAGGCATGACACAAAACCTCCCCTGGCTGCCCTGGCCACCTGAAGCCCAGCCCTATGGTAGGCTGCTGTTGTAGTCCACCCTGATCCCCTCCACACTGGTGCTCATCCTTGCTTCAGACATCTTTCCCTTCTTCAGGCTTCTTGCTCAATTTGAAGGACACTTACCTGCCAGTGATAAAGCTCCTTTCTTTTGGAAAATGGTGTTTTATTTGGGATTCTGTGGGGGCAGAGTAAGGGGGTCTGGAGTGGGAACCAGCCTGCAAAATGCAATGCTTTCAGCATCATCCCGAAGGTACAGCTCACTGTCCCATGTGGCTGCCTTCCCAGCTAGGATATTTGGGAACAGCATTTGCAGCTGCCCAGAAACACCACTTGGGGATGTATGATCAAAACACCACCTGCCATTTACTGGAGGCCCCCATTACCAATGGAAGAACTCTTGTCCTGCAGCAGGAAGAAGGGTGAACCCAAGAGAGTGTGTGAAGATAACATGAGGTCTGATTAATAGGCATGGTATAGGGATGAGGCACAGTCAGTCACAGAGGATCAGACACAGGGCATGCAGGGGAGACAACAGGTGGCATGAAAACCCACTCTTCTCTTCTTCTTCCTCAAGGAGATCATACTGATGGGAAGCATGCCAAAATTTTCCTGAGTCTTAAAGCGTGAGTAAAGAGTTATTACATTTCTATGATTCAGAAAGCAAGTATTTTCAGTCTGTTTCAGTCACAGGGGCTTCTCCAGCTGCAGAACACTCCCTGCATTTGCTTCACACAGTAACTTTGAACCCAGGAGAGATGTAGCATCCAAAGCCTAGAGTGCTATATCTCTGCTCCTACAGCTAAGACAATGAAAACCTTGACAACATAATGCTGTCACTTGTCTATTTCTTATTTTACACTGGTAAGAGGTAGTGCATCCCCTAGTGATGCTGAAATCATTAGGCTTCCAATCTCTTACATTATGCTGACCTCTTGTTTCCCCATCCCCCAACCCTTTCAAATATTTCTTATTTTAACCTGTTTATGAATTTGTGCTTGCGTGCTGCTATGTGGTCCCACCTAGTCTCGCTGTCTGTCATGGTGATGATCTTCAAAGTCTTTTCCAACCTAGTTGTTTCTATGGTTCTATGGAAGGTTCAGGCCCCAAGAGCCAGCCAAAGGGAAACACAGAGCTCCGTAGAACAAGGAGGTGCTCATGTTGTAGGTGGCACTCTGGGATATGGCTCAGCCAGGAATCAAGGACTGGCCTCTATTACCCATCACACTGCAGCTGGAGGTGCTGTCTTTCTGCAAAGACATAAAACAGAGGTTCAGGCAAATTGCCATCATTAAAAATGCTGCAGCACTTTCCCTGCAACAGTAGGAGTGACACTTCCCCCACCACTCAAGCCAAATTTTAATTTGAGTAATTTACATGTTGCTCACCTAAAATTCTCCCAATGGTTTCTACTAGATGAGGCAATTTAAGTTTCCAGTTGCTGCCATGTTCTGTGAGCTGGTTTTTGCTGTCACACAGCTGTTGTGTTTCACCTCGAGGTGGCTGTACAGCAGCAGTTGACAAAGTGATTCTACATTTACAACATGTGTAAGTGTGTTGGTGAAGTTTGTAAAGCATGTTGAGCACTTTCTGAATTAAAAGCAAGATGTTGATGCAAATGTGTTGTAATTACTATTATGCACGTCTACTTTCAAATATGCGCTTGCAGAGCCTTTAGCCTTAATGGAAGCTGCAAACATATATCTGAAAAGGGCTCTGAATTCTCTTCAGGCATAATAGCTGCATCAGTAAAAGATGTAGTAATAGCAAATGGCTGTATTCATGTGAACTTATCAAAGGAAAGCTTCAACTGTTTTGCTCAGTACAGCAACTTCAGAGACATCTTCATACACTCATGTACTACAAACCAGCTTCACTGAGGACGAACGCTGAGTAAACACTGAAAGAGAGAAAATAAGATAAGGAGCATAGGAGGTTTAACAAAGAGAGAACATATTTCACTCTTTCCCCTGCTCTACATGGTTTTAAGTGCCTGACTATGAGCCCCAATTATGTTATTGTTGAATTGTCTTTGAAGCACTATACAAGCTCTTGTACTCCAAGAAGTCACAGGAAAGATTGTTGGGTTTGTTTTTATGCAGTTCACCAATTCTTAATGGATTTCATATGGTCTCTGCTATTTCAAAGCAGCCTTCTTGATCACGACTAAAGCATGGCTCTCTCATCTTCTCTGCAAATTCTTTGTGACAAATCTGCTGCTTTTTCCCTCTCTAAACTCATGCACACGCATATCTCCGTCCAATCCTGCAGATGCATGTAAAGCAACAACCTCAGTTAAATATTTGTTCGAGGGGCAACAGCATAAGTATAAAAATTAACTTCAGATAAACTACATTACTCTCTGTTGTGATGTATTTGGTTCAGACCAAGCATAGAACCCAAATTTGACAACGAGGAAAGTGAGAACATAGAATCATAGCATCATAGAAGAGTTTGGGTTGAAAGGGACCTCAGTAACTTAATGGAAACACCACCAAATTACAGCACGGTCATGCTCAGTGGTGATTATTTCTGCTCTGGTACCTCTTGGGTGTGTTTGTGAGGCAGCATCAGTAGCAGGGCTCAGGCCTGACCTTTGGGGCACCTGATTGATGCTGGTCCCATGGAGAACAGAGCTAAGAGCAGAACAGAACTCCTGAGCAGCAGCCTCATTTCTTGGACTTCTAAAAGTCTCTAGGACTTTTGTTTTAAGTCTCTTAGGTTAAGCCTCTTAATTTTTTACTTTATTTTTATTTCTGTGCGCAACCTAGGGTATGAATTAACTGTTAACATTGACTTCAGTGTGATTCATGAAAAAAAGAAGAAAATCGCCATGAATAGTCCTTGACTATTTCAAAGTATGTTGTTAGTCACCTGAATAGGTAAATCACAAAGCTACAGTCTTGGCTTCTTGCTGCCACGCTTATGAAAAAGAAAATAAATCAAAATCTTACCATAGAATCATAGAATAGTAAGGGTTGGGAAGGACCTTAAGATCATCGAGTTCCAACACCCCTGCCATGCCCAGGGACACCTCCCACTAAACCATACCATCCAAGGCTATGTCCAACCCCACCTTGAATGCCGCCAGCAATGAAACATTCACAACTTCCCTGGGCAACCCATTCCAGGGCCTCACCACACTTACAGTAAAGAATTTCTTCCTCAGATCCAATCTAAACCTCCCCTCTTTAAGTTTAAACCCATTACCCCTTGTCCTCTCACTACAGTCCCTAATGAAGAGTCCCTCCCCAGCATCCCTACAGGCCCCCTTCAGATACTGGAAGGCTGCTAGGAGGTCTCCATGCAGCCTTCTCTTCTCCAGACTGAACAGCAACAGTTTTCTCAGCCTATCTTCATATGGGAGGTGCTCCAGTCCCCTGATCATCCTCGTGGCCCTCCTCTGCACTTGTTCTAACAGTTCCATGTCCCTTTTATGTTGAGGACACCAGAACTGCACACAATACTCCAAGTGAGGTCTCACGAGAGCAGAGTGGAGGGGCAGGATCACCTCCCTCGACCTGCTGGTCACACTCCTTTTGATGCAGCCCAGGATACGATCGGCTTTGTGGACTGCAAGCGCACACTGGCGGCTCATGTTCATTTTTTCATCGACCAACACCCCCAAGTCCTTCTCCGCAGGGCTGCTCTGAATCTCTTCCCTGACCAACCTGTAGCTGTGCCTGGCATTGCTCTGATTCAGGTGTAGGACCTTGCACTTGTCACGGTTAAATTTCATCAGGTTGGCATCAGCCCACCTCACAAGCACGTCAAGGTCCCTCTGGATGGCATTCCTTCCCTCCAACGTATCAACCGAACCATACAGCTTGGTGTCATTGGCAAACTTGCTGAGGGTGCACTCAATCCCACTGTCCATGTCACCCACAAAGATGTTGAACAAGACCGGTCCAAACACTGGTCCCTGATGGACAAAACTCATTACTGGTCTCCAGCTGGACATTGAGCCATTGAGCACAAATCTTTGTGTGTGGCCATCCAGCCAGTTCTTTATCCACCCAGTGGTCCACCTATCAAATTGATGTCTCTCCAACTTAGAGAGAAGGATGTCATGTGAGACAGTGTCAAAATCTTTGCTCAAGTCCAGGTAGATGACATCAACTGCTGTACCCTTCTCCATCAGTTCCATAGCCACATCATAGAAGGATACCAGACTGGTCAAGCAGGATTTCCACTTAGTGAAGCCATGCTGGCTGCCACCAAACACCTTGCTGGTTTTCATGTGTCTCAGCATCTTCTTATCAGGCTGTCCCTTGAGAAGTAGCTTCTCACTTTGTTTGAGTGAGACCAGCTTCCACATTTCAAAGCCTGAAACCTTCATCTGAACCCAATGTCACAGCTGAGCAGGATTCTCAGCTGTGGATGCTGATGGCACTGTGCAGATAAGGCAATATTTGACTATACCCTGGTTGTACTTAGAGGAGAGCATATTTTGGGATTACACCCGAGTAAGTCACACAGAGATATAGAAATCAGGATTTTATGTTGGAATTTTTTTTATTAGGGAGGTGAATTTTTATTGCTCTGATTTACTGACAGCTGGAGGTTGTAGCACCCACAATGTCACCAAAATAGTTTGCATACCATCAAACTGTAAAATAATGTAATTGGTATGTACAGATATTGTCTTACTAAGGAGAACAACACAAGAGTTATAAAGCTAATGCAAACTTGTCTGAAGAAGGTGAAAACCTAGTTATTCTTAGTCATATCCATTTAATCTAAATATCACTAATCCATTTTGTTTTTTGCCAGCATATTTAGAGCCTGCTAGTAGTGCTTTGTCAGAAAATGGACTATGTTCAACCTGGGCAGACAGGCTAAACTTCAGCTGAAGTGAAACACCTGAATGTGCATCATGTAGATGTGGGGGTGGCCTCAGCACTAGCTGCTTTGATTTATTGTTCCAAATGAGTTGTTAATGAGGAGCTGCTAGAGAAGTGGTACTGACTATATCTTCCCATGGAGCACAAAAGGAGGACAGGGACACTCCAAAGGAGCTGGAGTAAGGTAAGCTACGAAAGTCTGCTAAGGAGGGTTCAAGCTGCAGCAACCCCAGTATGTAATTCTTCAGTACAACTCTGAGAAGACACAAACTCTGCAAAAGGGACTATTAAAATCCATCTGGAAACTTCAACATTTCTCAGAAACCATTTCTCATTTATATGTGAAATCCAGACATGGTGTAAAATCAGAGGGACCTTCTATTTCACTGTGGTTCCTCATCAGAGCAGCACTATAGACATCTCAAATGCCTAAAGTTACTTTATTTTTTCAACCTGTTTAGATTTGTCTGAGTCTGTGCTCTTCCACACATACGAGCTCTTTCTCACTGAGCAATCTCAATACATGCATCACATTAAAAGCATGTTATCTTCTTAATGTCTTTTACTTCACTGCTTGGTTTCTGAAAACTTGCTGCTGAAGTCCAAAATAGTTCTCTCTGGAGTTGTCTGTGCAGAGAAAGTCTGATGTCTTGGTCTGCAGCCAGGCTGGCTGATTGCCCGAGTAGGGAGACTAAAGCGGATCTTTCAAACTTAAATTTAAATTTAAATACTCATACAATAGTTAGGGTTGGAAACTCTTTTAGTTGCATAGGAATGAGATCACTTCCTTAGTTAATAACTACCAGGGTTGCTGGTTTACACTGCTCAGTGGAAGAAAGAATAAAAATTATAGACATTATTAGCGGCACAGATTTCTGAGAATTTCACATTTTATTCTGATATGATTTAAAAAAAGGAAAAAGCACCATGACTGGCAAGCATGCTGTTTTTTTCAGGTGGTTGGAATGTACATTAATAATTTACATCATAAGGAAAAAGAAGTATAAATGACATTTCATGTATTGTTAGTCTCTGACTGATTTGTCTTTGCTCATACATAAAATTAATGTGGAGGTCTTTCAGTCAGCAGAATTAAGAAGCAAGGTGCCATCATTGAAGAGCATCCAGGCAGATCATGAGGCTATTTTGCTTCAGGTATTAAAGCTAGCTTTAAATGGACTGAGCCAGATACCTCCATGCAGCATAGTGCTGTGTAACTCACACAGACCCTTCTTTGCACTGTACACACACCTACCTTCTGTATTGCATCATTTGAAAGGTAGCTTGGACCCCTTTGACTTTTCAGCCATCATGATTAAAAAAAATAAATAAATAAAAAATGCTTACTTTGTGAGAAATCATTTTTTTTTTTATAAGGAATGCTTGCAAAGTCCCCTGCTATTTTCACTCACATAAATAATATGCAAATTGTATCTTTATCTAGACAGTGTTTCTCAGGGGACAAGAGGTAAAAAAGTGATTTAGTCAACCTTAGATTCTTCTTCTTGATCTCTAAAGAAAGATGTAGTACAAAGAAGAGGCTGGTTACATGGTAAGGCAGAATCTACATGTAGGAAGAACAAATACTTCAGAAACTAAACAAAAACCAAACCACCCTCTATGATAAGTATTTCACCTATTGGTAAAATGATCTTCCTTGGTCATTTATTAAACCAAAGTTTTTTCATTATTTTTTCTTGGGTTTTGTTTTTGTTTGTTTGTTTATTTGTTTGTTTGCTTTTTGTCTGTTTTAATATTTGGCTCCCTAACTCTACAGCTACAGTGCAACTTGCTTTGTCGTAATTTGGAGGAACGATGCAATAACAGTCAAGAAAGGAAGCTGAGCCTTTTTACCAGCATTTCTCTGTGTCTCACCTTCATTACACAATAATTTACTCCTGGCCGGGCAAGACTGTGAAGCTTAGTTTGCCTTTAGAGGGAACTTTGAAGCTACTAACATCCTTGCAAGTTGGATAAGTGTTGCGTTACAGTGGTTTGCAGACCCAGATAGCTCCCTTGTGTGCTTTGAACTTCAATAAAAACCTCAGAAAAATTCAAATGCCCTTAGCAGGCAAGACTCACTTTCCTCACTCAGGTTCAGATTTCCAAAGCATAAAAAGCTTATGATACCACAGTGAAATAAGAGCCAAGAGCCCCATCCTTCCAGTTTATGTTCCTCTGAGGAGGGAGCCCTTGTGAACAGGGATATACCCTTGATATGAAAGAAATTGCCTGTGCGAGTGTGGATTGCTTACTGGAACATTTGTGTAGTCAGGCCCTACAGCATCATTCTATTCAGGCTGAAGCAGCTGAAACCTTTTGAAACTGGTCTGTCCATGCCAGCAACTTAAAAAGGTTTTCTTTTACACACTTGCAGTTTTCTTTTTTTTTCTTCTCCTGGAGTGATAATTATAAACATCGTTAATCCAGCTCAGACTGTATCAGGAGATAGCTATAATTCATTCTGGCAATGTGGCCTTGCCAGCCATTTATAAACACTGTGAGAAAGGACTGAACTCTGCTCTGCTTTTGTCCTCTGAGAAACAGTGCTGAGACTGCAACATGGTGCTATACATGCTGTTTGTAGCTTAGAAGAAACAACTTTGCTTCCAAAACTCCAGCAAACCACTCATCGGCAAAGAGATAACTTATTATTGCTTCCATTACAGTAAAATACTGCTTCTTATCTTAGCTTTGATTTGTTCGCAGTTATTACCCAGCTCAGTGTGATGTCCCTCTGGAGTGTGGGGCTCTTTGAAGCTTGATGCAAGTGTCATGGATCAGGGGAAGAGATTCTCTGTGTGCCTCTGCCTTTCTGAAACCATGAAACTTGTGTCAGGAAAAACATCCTAAACAATAGTCCATTATCTTGATTCAGAATGACTTCTGAATCTCCTACAAGCATCGCTGCTGTAAATGTCCCTGCAGAAGTCAGTAGGGGCTCTCTGTAAAAAGCAGCAGAGAAGTTCAGTCCTTGGATGAAATCTTAACTCTGATGAAGTCAGGGGGAGTTTGGCCATCGACTTCCCAGGGAAAGGCTATTGTTTGGCATTGGCTTTATCTGAAGTCAGCATGTGCCAAGTGAGCCCGAATGGATTTTCGATGCCTGCATTTCCAGTAATAGCCTGTTAAGCTTTATGTGGAGGAGGCAGTTGGTTATTGCTTGCACTAAGCAACGCTATGTGTCACACAGACCTTGATGAACCTTTTCACCTCTGCTGCGATGCAGATGCAGACACATCATGCACTGCACCATTCAAAGGGTCCTTGAAAGTTCAGAAGTTCTATTTTTATTAGCTGTTAAAGTTCCAGTAAGTGAGAAATGTATCCGCTTGGAGATAACACAAATATAGTACACTCGCAAGTGGTTAACAGGATTTTTAACAATACTTGAAAAATGTCACAGCAAAACCTTCTTGGTGCTTACTAAACTCTCAAATAGCTTTGCCCTCAGAGAAACTGGGATCAATCCTGGAAACACTTACTAGTCACCCACCAAGACCCTGGAGTGGGTTCTCAGTGCAAGTTCAAGGAGTCTGCTCAGTGTGGAAGTATTGTTTCCAGGCTTAAAAGTTAACCAGCAGCCTGAATGCTTTGCTGGAGAAAGGCCAGAGGACCAGTGTCTTGGAGAATAAAGTTTGCAAGATCAGTAGAAAGAATTTAAAGGGACAAGACTATAATTCCTAAAACTAAACCCAGTTCTGATCCCAAAAGCAGCCTAAACAAATTTCTATGTCCCTTTTAAACAAATTGCTGCATAAACAATCAGACAGTATAACTTGCTAGGATGAAATCAGCAACCACTATATTCACAGATTAATATTTAATTCACATGAGTACCTTCATTGAAGCTGAGGAGTCTATTTGAGTAAGCAGAGATTTACTAAATAAATCCTGACTCTTGTCTTTATTGGAAGGTAAACACTTGGCAGCTTAGGTCTGAGAGAGATTTCTTGAACCAGTTGCTGCATTGTACATCAGTGTGCCAGCTCAGATGATGAGTGCTCTTTATGACAGAAATTTCCAACCACATCTCCCTATCCTGTGCTTTGGTTTGCTTCAAAGAAGGACTCACACATCAAGGTGTGCATGAACGGAGTAGGTTTTGGGTGAAATTAGGTGGATTTCAGCTGCATTCCAGGAATACCTTTACTACACCTTGGTTACAAACAAGCAGCTGGCAACCAGTTCCCAAGACTACACTTGGAGCTTGTCTGAAAGAACCGTGATTTTAAATCGCAGAAATGTGTACAGTGAAGATATTGGACCCTAAGCATCACCTGTTTTGCCCTGCAGAAGCACTCCCATTACTCCTCACAACTTAGAACTGATCCTCATGAACCAGAAACAATGGGTTGGGTTTTTAGCAAAATGTAAGCTTTGAGGATGAAAGAAAAAGCAAATTGCGGCTGCTGTCTGCAGTGGCACAATCTGGCATCCCCATGCCAGGCTTCACACCTCTTCCGAAGTCCTCTGCATGCCTAGAGACTGAAGCTTTGCTGCGTCACTTGTCCTTCAGCTTGCCCTTGAAACCAAGAGCCTTGGGTACAACACAAGTGGCTCTTGCACGTGCTCCTGCAGATACGCAATTATCTGCGTCTATTATGGAGGAGGAGGGACAGAACAATGATATGACCTTGTGTTCAAGTAGTTGCTGTCGCTGTCCTCAGTAAGGAATGCTTAGGCAAGCAGCAAACATGCCAGTCGCCCATGCCTGCAGAGGGAAAGGGACAGAAAAAGCACCATCTAAACAGTTAAACAAAGCTAAAGGCTGTAAATACAGCTTCTGGCAATTTGTAATTACCATTTCCACATGGCACTAAATGCTAATGTAAAAAAATACTGAGAGCTCCTTTCTAATATGTTTTAAAGTGAAATTGAAAACATATTTCTGTGTAACAAGTCACTAAGTACAATTTCTTGGCGAAAAATGGTCAACGTTTTATGGGATTGCTTGTTAAAGCTGTTTCTAAATGGGAAGGACCCCAGGGAAGCTGGCATGAACAGCAAACATTCAAAGGAATAGTTTGTGGTGACAAGTGATTCCTTCAGTATGTATTTAACATTTAAAATTTGTCTGAATGAAAAAGGGGGCCAAAGACTGAGTAGGTCTATGATTTGCTCCTGTCTGTCTGCCTCTGTTCATCATGGGTTTCTCCAGGTTAAGGAAGCCCTTGGGATGCTGGCAGGAGAAGCTCAGCTGATTCCTGGAAGCCATAAAGACAATGCAATTTGCTCATTGTCCTGTGTGGTTAACTGTGCTCACGCGGAGCTCATAACACATGCCACAGTTTGTGTTGTTTCCCTTCTCCTTGTGAAAAAAACAGGAACAGTTTGTTTCTTAAATGCTTCGTGAACTGCATTTTCCAAAGTGCAACTGTACCATAAAGACCCAGGACACTGTGCTGCACTTGAGAGACTGTTTCTGCAAAAAAAAAAAAAAAACCAAAAAAAAAAACAACCAGAAATATGAAAAATAAAAGGTCATTATCCAGCCTTTCCTGATGTCCTCTGCATCCATGACCACACTCACTCCTATGTGTTGGACCATACAGGAACACCCCAGCAGACCAGTTTGTTACTAGCATAACAAGCCTGCAGCAAAATAAGCTGTTAATCAAATACGAAAACTAGTTTAACCCATATTTTTGTACTGAGCGCATCAATTAGTTTTAAGAGGAGGGGTTTTGGCGTGTTTATGAGCTTCATATTGTCTCTCTTATCTGAAATCTGTACAGGACCATACCGTCTCTCCCTGGACAGCCTTGTGTCTGCCACCTCACAACTGTTCAGACATTTTAGTGCAGTCTTTCAAATATATGATATTTCTTCTACCAGTGCCAAATGGGATTTAACGGAAAGAGGAAATATACATGACAAACATTACCTCTGTAGTGAACATACCCCCAGTCTTATTAATGGTGACAGTCTTTACAAAAATACCGAGTTTTGAATGGCTACAATTTAATTAAATTATGATAAATAAAACCCAGACCTAGAATGGAAAACAAATACAAAAAAAAAAAAAAATCCTGCAAGGCCAAAGGAGATTAATTTTGAATTTGTAATTAATAGTTTGAGAAGAGATTTATCAATGTTCCCCAGATATATTTTCCCCTGGGAAAAAAACATGAATAAATTATCATGTTGTATAACACTGATAGACCTGGGGTTTTAACTAGCTCATTTTCATCTTTTATGTGATTAGTGTTTCCAAAAGTTTTCTGGTTCAAAGAACTTAAATAAAAGTTGCTGGGTGCTCGCTTTGAAGTCTGGCTACCTATTCTTCTGTCTTCCAAAGGATCACCTGCTGCAGGCTCAGGAGCGATGCATCCCAACTAGAAGGAAGTTAAGCAGGAGGGACAGGAGACCTCCTTGGATGGATAAGGAGCTGCTGAGCAAAATTCGAAGGAAAAAAGAAGCTTATGAAAGGTGGAAGCAAGGACAGGAGGTCCTGGGAAGAATACAGGGATGTTGTCCAGGAAGCTGGGGACCAGGTTAGGAAAGCTAAGGCCCACTTAGAATTAAACTTGGCTAGGGATGTTAAGGATAACAGGAAGGGATTCTATAGGTACATTGCAAATAAAAGGCAGGCTAGGGACAATGTGGGCGCTCTCCAGAAGCTATCAGGAGAACTGGCTACCCTGGATTTGGAGAAAGCTGACGTTCTTAATGACTTCTTTGCCTCAGTCTTCACCGGCAACTGCTCTGATCACACCATCCAAGTCTTGGAAGGCAGACGCAGGGACAGTGGGAACGAAGACCCTGGGCCCACTGTGGGAGAGGATCTGGTTCGAGACCATCTTAGGAACCTGAATGTATACAAGTCCATGGGACCTGAGGAAATCCATCTGCGGGTCCTGAAAGAGCTGACAAATGAAGTTGCTAAGCCACTGTCCACCATATTTGAAAACTCATGGCAGCCAGATGAAGTTCCCGACAACTGGAAAAAGGGAAATATAACCCCCATTTTCAAGAAGAGGAAAATGGATGAGCCAGGGAACTACAGACCAGTCAGTCTCACCTCTGTGCCTGACAAAATCTTGGAGCGGATTCTCCTGGAAGGCATGCTGAGGCACATGAAAACCAAGAGGGTGCTTGTTGACAGCCAGAATGGCTTCACTAAGGGGAAATCCTGCCTGACCAATCTGGTGGCCTTCTATGAAGGGGCTACAGAACTGATGGACAGGGGTAGAGCAATTGATGTCATCTACCTGGACTTGAGCAAAGCCTTTGACGTTGTCTCACATGACATCCTTGTCTCTAAGTTGGAGAGACATCAATTTGATAGGTGGACCACTTGGTGGATAGAGAACTGGCTGGATGGCCGCACACAAAGAGTAGTGCTCAGTGGCTCAATATCCAGCTGGAGACCAGTAACGAGTGGTGTCCCTCAGGGATCGGTGTTGGGGCCAGTCTTGTTCAACATCTTTGTGGGTGACATGGACAGTGGGATTGAGTGCGCCCTCAGCAAGTTTGCCGATGACACCAAGCTGTGTGGTTCGGTTGATACCCTGGAGGGAAGGAATGCCATCCAGAGGGACCTTGACACGCTTGTGAGGTGGGCTAATGCCAACCTGATGAAGTTTAACCATGCCAAGTGCAAGGTCCTCCACCTGGTTCGGAGCAATCCCAGGCACTGCTACAGGTTGGTCAGGGAAGACATTCAGAGCAGCCCTACGGAGAAGGACTTGGGGGTGTTGGCCGATAAGAAGATGAACATGAGCCGGCAGTGTGCGCTTGCAGTCCACAAAGCCAACCGTAACCTGGGCTGCATCAAAAGAAGCGTGACCAGCAGGTCAAGGGAGGTGATCCTGCCCCTCTACTCTGCTCTTGTGAGACCTCACTTGGAGTATTGTGTGCAGTTCTGGTGTCCTCAACATAAAAAGGACATGGAACTGTTAGAACAAGTGCAGAGGAGGGCCACGAGGATGATCAGGGGACTGGAGCACCTCCCGTATGAAGACAGGCTGAGGAAATTGTTGCTGTTCAGTCTGGAGAAGAGAAGGCTGCATGGAGACCTCCTAGCAGCCTTCCAGTATCTGAAGGGGGCCTCTAGGGATGCTGGGGAGGGACTCTTCATTAGGGACTGTAGTGAGAGGACAAGGGGTAATGGGTTCAAACTTAAACAGGGGAAGTTTAGATTGGATCTGAGGAAGAAATTCTTTACTGTAAGGGTGGTGAGGCGCTGCAACGGGCTGCCCAGGGAACCTGTGAATGCTCCATCACTGGCGGTGCTCAAGGCGGGGTTGGACAGAGCCTTGGATGACATGGTTTAGTGGGAGGTGTCCCTACCCATGGCAGGGGGGTTGGAACTCGATGATCTTAAGGTCCTTTCCAACCCTAACTATTCTATGATTCTATGATTCTATTTGCCTATGTGGACAGTATTCAGTCGCCATAAACGCAGTCAGTGTTTAGTGTGTGTGATGGTCTGAGTCTGAGTTTGTTAAAAGTAAGGAAATTACAGTCAGTCTTTCTGCGCCTAATGCCTTCTTCCATCAGGACAGGAAGGGAAACTGGTATTTGCATCTTCTTTATGTTCAAATTGTTACGCTTTCTGAACTAAACCTTGAGGGTACTTATGTTAGCTTCCTAGTATCTCCCTTAATGCTTTCCTTTATTAGGAAAATTCAATACTCTGAATGCAAAGGTAGCTTTTCCTATGGTAACAACAGACATTTTTCCCTTATTGCTATTGTTTGGTAGTTATTCTTGACTCCTGTAGGAGCAAAAACCTAAGTCATGTTTGGAAGGTATGTTCATAACCTACATTTATCCCCTGAATGGGTCCAACACATTTGCTCTATATGCACATTGTTGAGGCACTTGAGGGTAAGCTTTGACACCACATAGAGTTTGCTTGTTATTTAACAAAGTATGCCAGCATATGGCTGGTGTTGTACAGACAGGCTGGCACGAGAGCCTCCCCAAGTGTTTTCCAATCTGCAGAGGTATAACATAACCTGAACTCTCAATATGACTACTAGTAATGGGGATTTTTCCACTCAAAATTCAGCCTTCCTCCTCCCCTGCTTGAAATGGAGCCTTATGAAAATTGGAGTTTATTAAAGATTAAGATAGAAATCTCACTCCACACTTGTTCAAAGACAACACCATCGTTGATTTTCATGGGACAAAATTTCTTTCAGAGGTAGCTTGACATTTGTCAGCAGGGAAGTGCTGTGAACATGTGACCTGAATGTAATTGGATTACATGGATGCTCTATATGTGCAGAGAAATGCATTATAATTACCATTAAAGGATTTTCATTGTGTCTGTAAAATCAAATAAATGGTAAAGAAAATCTCACACCTTGGCTAGAAAGAGAAAATGGACAACTTAAAAAAAAAAAAAAAAAACACAAAGAAGAATGTATTCAGAAGTGTGGCAATACCTATTTCACTGTCATGCTGTTGTATTGTGGGTGCTGTAAGAAGTCTCTAGGAGGTATATGAACATGGAGTAGGCAGAAGAGAGAACAAGAAAACAACCACTGGTGTCTCAAATCTGGCACTTCTCATGCGGTTGAAGGTCTACATCCTTCACGTCACCATTGCAAGCCATACAGGTATCCATTATAACCACACACATTGTCATATGTTTTTGCTTCCCCTCAGCCCAGGATCTGCGGCAGCTTTCCAACAATCCATGTGTTATTGTACTGCTGCCGTTACCCATAGCAAAGTGTGAGGTTCTTTCTCCTTTGAAATGATTTCCCATGCCATTCCCAGACCTTGGTTGTCTTCCAAGTCCTCTCTGATCAATCTAGCATTGTAGGATGTCAGCTCTCATTTTCTTTCCTATGAGCTTATGTGACTATACATTTTAGATTTGCAGCATAACAGTCTTCTTTCTGTTTCCAACTTTTATTCATTAGTTCCTTTCTTCCCCGAGAGATTTTCTTCTCTTACTCTTTGGCCTCTCTCTGAATCATCACTACCTCCTTCTTCCTCTGTGTAATGTAGCTGTGAGAATATTTTCAAGCAACAGCATATCAGCAAAATGTGTATTTCCTCATGTTATTGCACTTATCGGAGGTCCTGTGCTCTGTCTTGGGAGAAGGTACGCAACAAAAGGAGCAGTCTACACTTTTACTTCTGGGCTGCACCAAAGCCAAAGACGACGTAAACCAAGAAGAATACCCGACTTGTCAGGCTTCCTCTGGTGAAGGGTGGACATGGCTGTGGGACTAGACTGTGCCCTAAATAAGAGAGTTCCATGAAAGCTTAAGAAAAGGCTTTGATTTACCTTTACTTACCCTTTGCCCCCCCGCTTCCGCCCACCCCAGCATTGTTTCCTTCTGTCTCTTCTTATGCAAGACTGACTTGGGGTTGTGTCATTTGGAGGGCAACACTGAGACAAAGTAACCTTATCCTAATTTGCCAGTGGTAGTGCCCTACATCATTTCCCCCACCACATCTAAGCCCCTGAGGGACAAAAGAGGGTCAGCAGTGAGGAGCTATTGCCTTTCTCTCCACCACTACTGTGGGAAGGGCTCTGACCCAACATACAGGATTTACTGCAGGGAGTTTCTGCCCTGCTGAGCACCAGGCGGAGACTCTGTGGTGCTGGGCAGATTAGGGGTTAAAGAAAAGGGGAAAAAGGAAAGCAGGACTGAAAAGCATTATTGTTCTCCCCTCCCCTGCACTGTAACACACAAAGAAGTGATCATTTTCTTCAGTGTGTTTGCTGTGCTGATGAGTGATGGAGTTAATTTGCTTTATCCTGGGAGCTTCTGTTTCCAGACTGATGTTTTAGGGCTCGGGTAGAGCATTAGAACAGATTGGTTAATTTTGTTGTAGGGAGCAAGAGCTAGGTACAACATGTTCTGGCTGTGATCCTTTTCTGGCTCTTTCTTGGTCACGTAGGACTGGCAAAACCAAATATTTTTACTATTTTGTTTGTGTATTTCCACTCCCCCTCCTTTAATGTGTGTAAATAGTGGTTCTCAGAATGATGTCTCAGAAGAGAAACTTGATTTTTCCAAGAGAAAAAAAGAATAATTCGTTAGGATTCCAACAGCATAATGGAATAATGCTCTGCTCTTCTGGAACAGATTTTATTAATAAATGTTTTCAGTTATCACAGGAGAGAAATAATTGCACCATCAGCATGTATGGAATAATACATTCATCTCAGAACATACAATTTTTTTAAAATATTGCATTTGTTTTGATTTTGAGCCAATGTATACTTGCAGGGAATTAAGGGGAGGAAATGAGTACAAAGCAGGATGATTGGTCAATAAACACCATGGTGATAAGGTTTCATGTTCTTCTTCCTTGCTTGGCATACTGCATCACTGAACCCTGTATGATAAATTGCACCAGGGGAGACACAGTTTTCATTGTAGTGACAACAGGACATGTATCCTAAGCAAAGCTGACATTTTGGAGGAGGGAGAGGTGAGGGGAGGCGTATGCCAATACGTGATGCTGTTTTGAATTAGAAGGGAGCTTCCTGCTGTAATCCAAAAATAATAGCCATAAATTTTGTCCAAGTGAAAGGTAAGTCTCAGGAAACAATGCAAGGTCTTTTTCCCCCTCAATTCAGACTACATACATCTTTCATGAGCAAATGTTGAAGTGAAATAGTGAAAGCCATGGCAACAGCAAGCACTGTTGCTGTTGTGGCTAGTGGAAGCGGGCAATATGCTCCCGCATGACTCAGTGTCTTCGCAAACAAACCCAATGAAAGCATCATCCCTGCCTGGAGATGTGTACCTGAGTGGGACAGACCCCATCCAGGAGCTGGCTGCATCACCCTGGCAGTGTCCTGTGCTGTACACATCTACGGCAATCTCGCTGTTGTCTGACAAAACCCACTAGCTGAATACTGTCTGTGTGTAGCATAACATGACCATGCCCTTTTCTGCTGCCTGCCTGCTCCCATCAGTTCATGTGGCCCCAGTGCTTGGGCCAAGGTCGTCATAATGGAGCGTCACGTCATAAAGAAAATGCCCCTTTAATTGTTCTGCTTTTATTTTCTGGCTCAGCCAAAATTGTTTTTCTGTACAAAATAACTGTTTCTCCTTCTAGATAATTTGCCTTGTTTATCCCACTGGCATCTTCCTTCCTTTATTGTTTCTTTGTTTTTTTAACATCAGTAGCAGTGAAGGGAGAACAGCGGAGGCAGCCCCATACTAGATCCTGTCATCAAAGGAGGATGGAGCTGCAAGAAACTGAGTCACACATGGGAGCAACAAGAAGGTCTGAGAGGATGCCTAGTGAGCTAAGAACAGATAGTCTCAGGGTGCTTGAGAAGGGCAGAGAGCTTGGTCTGGTGCACCCTTGCCCCTAGTGAACGGGTGTGAGGACAACAGCAGCTCCTGCTTGTGCTCCTGGATAAAAGAGCCTCTCAAAGAGGGGTGGCATTGCACTCGAGGGTGTCCAGCAAAAAGTTAAGACATTGGCACGTATTATTTAATATTCCACGGATATCATGTATACCAATTTGTATACCAATATATAGTGGGTGAATCCTTTATCACCCTTTTTCCCTCTTCCTCAGTGCATTTTCATCCTTATCACAACTCTTGCACTCTTGTGAGTTGATGCGCCTGTTTCTTATGGAGTCCTCTGACCAAATATAGCACGGAGATCAACATTTCCTTTACACCTACTTCTGGGGAAACACAATCCCAACACCTTTCCATAGGAGATTTGGAATTCATGTGGTGTTTCAGGTAGTGGGAGACACCACTAGACCATGTTGATCTATTTGGGCTTTTTGAAGATGGGGTTGCAGAATAAACAAAGATGATTTCTGTAAGAATAAAGGCTTTTCCAGTTCCTCAGATTGGGAGAAAAATCTCAAAAATCTAACCCTTTCCTGGCATTTCCAGTGTTCATGCAACAGTTATTTTTGCTAAAAAATAATAGAACCATAGAATCGTAGAATAGTTAGGGTTGGAAAGGACATTAAGATCATCTAGTTCCAATCCCCCCTGCCATGGGCAGGGACACCTCCCACTAAACCATGCCATCCAAGGCTCTGTCCAACCCCGCCTTGAACGCCGCCAGCGATGGAGCATTCACAGGTTCCCTGGGCAGCCCATTCCAGGGCCTCACCACACTTACAGTAAAGAATTTCTTCCTCAGATCCAATCTAAACTTCCTCTGTTTAAGTTTGAACCCATTACCCCTTGTCCTCTCACTACAGTCCCTAATGAAGAGTCCCTCTCGGCATCCCTATAGGCCCCCTTCAGATACTGGAAGGCTGCTAGGAGGTCTCCATGCAGCCTTCTCTTCTCCAGACTGAACAGCAACAATTTCCTCAGCCTGTCTTCATACGGGAGGTGCTCCAGTCCCCTGATCATCCTCGTGGCCCTCCTCTGCACTTGTTCTAACAGTTCCATGTCCTTTTTATGTTGAGGACACCAGAACTGCACACAATACTCCAAGTGAGGTCTCACAAGAGCAGAGTAGAGGGGCAGGATCACCTCCCTTGACCTGCTGGTCACGCTTCTTTTGATGCAGCCCAGGTTACGGTTGGCTTTGTGGACTGCAAGCGCACACTGCCGGCTCATGTTCATCTTCTTATCGGCCAACACCCCCAAGTCCTTCTCCGTAGGGCTGCTCTGAATGTCTTCCCTGACCAACCTGTAGCAGTGCCTGGGATTGCTCCGAACCAGGTGGAGGACCTTGCACTTGGCATGGTTAAACTTCATCAGGTTGGCATTAGCCCACCTCACAAGCGTGTCAAGGTCCCTCTGGATGGCATTCCTTCCCTCCAGGGTATCAACCGAACCACACAGCTTGGTGTCATCGGCAAACTTGCTGAGGGCACACTCAATCCCACTGTCCATGTCACCCACAAAGATGTTGAACAAGACTGGCCCCAACACCGATCCCTGAGGGACACCACTCGTTACTGGTCTCCAGCTGGATATTGAGCCATTGAGCACTACTCTTTGTGTGCGGCCATCCAGCCAGTTCTTTATCCACCCAGTGGTCCACCTTTCAAATTGATGTCTCTCCAACTTAGAGACAAGGATGTCATGGGAGACAGTGTCAAAGGCTTTGCTCAAGTCCAGGTAGATGACATCAACTGCTGTACCCTTCTCCATCAGTTCCGTAGCCCCTTCATAAAAGGCCACCAGATTGGTCAGGCAGGATTTCCCCTTAGTGAAGCCATGCTAGCTGTCACTAACCACATTGTTGTTTTTCATGAGCCTCAGCATGCCTTCCAGGAGAATCCGCTCCAAGATTTTGCCAGGCACAGAGGTGAGACTGACTGGTCTGTAGTTCCCCGGCTCATCCATTTTCCCCTTCTTGAAAATGGGGGTTATATTTCACTTTTTCAGTTGTCGGGAACTTCACCTGACTGCCATGATTTTTCAAATATGATGGACAGTGGCTTAGCAACTTCATTTGTCAGCTCCTTCAGGACCCTCAGATGGATGCTGGGAAGGGACTCTTCATTGGGGATTGTAGTGAGAGGACAAGGGGTAATGGGTTCAAACTTAAACAGGGGAAGTTTAGATTGGATATGAAGAAGAAATTCTTTACTGTGAGGGTGGTGAGGCCCTGGAATGGGTTGCCCAGGGAAGTTGTGAATGCTTCATCCCTGGTGGTGTTCAAGGCGGGGCTGGACATAGCCTTGGATGGCATGGTTTAGTGGGAGGTGTCCCTGCCCATGGCAGTGGGGTTGGAACTCGATGATCTTAAGGTCCTTTCCAACCCTAACTATTCTATGATTCTATGATTTCATGATTCTATGATTTCATGAGGTCCCATGTACTTGTATACGTTCAGGTTCCTAAGATGGTCTCGAACCAGATCCTCTCCTACAGTGCGCCCAGGGTCTTCATTCCCACTGTCCCTGCGTCTATCTTCCAAGACTTGGGTGGTATGATCAGAGCAGTTGCCGGTGAAGACTGAGGCAAAGAAGTCATTAAGAACGTCAGCTTTCTCTAAATCCAGGGTAGCCAGTTCTCCTGATAGCTTCTGGAGAGCGCCCACATTGTCCCTAACCTGTCTTTTATTTGTAATGTACCTACAGAATCTCCTCCTGTTATCCTTAACATCCCCAGCCAAGTTTAATTCTAAGTGGGCCTTAGCTTTCCTAACCTGGTCCCCAGCTTCCTGGACAACATCCCTGTATTCTTCCCAGGCCTCCTGTCCTTGCTTCCACCTTTCATAAGCTTCTTTTTTCCTTCGAATTTTGCTCAGCAACTCCTTATCCATCCAAGGAGGTCTTCTGGCTCTCCTGCTGGACTTCCTTCTCGTTGCGATGCCAAGTCATTCTTTGTAAATAGTTGAGCATATGCATCACTGTCTGGAAATCTGGCTGAAAGTATTACATGATCTCTTCAACTGAATCCATTCCTTTCTTTTTTTCTAATTTTTTTTTTAGTTCCTGACCTCCCATCTGCTTCCTTAAGTAAAACTGACAGGAGTTTCAGTTTTGTTTACAAGTGAGGTCAAGGTTCCTTGCAGACTCACGTCTGTCAGTGATGTCTGGGAAAGCCCCCTTTCTACAAAGTGTGACTTTTTGTAGAGGGAAACAAGCGAGAAGTTTTGCTTGGAAAAGGATGATAAATCCCAGTGTGGCACATACTGCCACATGTAAACAGTAAGTTTATAAGCTAAAGGTGCAATTAGGTAATTTTTTATCCTTACCCTTCATCTTTGTTTCATGGCATATAAACTGTTTTGGAAACTTTGTTCCTAATAGTAATATTTTAGACATTTCCTTTGGCTGAGTAGCTCTTGAGTATGTCCAGGGATCCTGGCTTTTCTCATAAGGAATTATTTTTTTCTTTAGTCTGCTTTCTTGTGTGAGGGTTCATGTCTTTAATGAGTTGCAGGATCCTTCTGCATTTATATATCAGCTTCTCAGCCTGGTGTGGAACTGAGATCTACGTGGTCCATTTGAGGTGGCGTGATGCACCACGGAGACATCTTGTGGCTGCAGTTCATTTATTTGGTCATGAATATTGGGGGTCTAATGCATTAAGTATTATATTTCACTAGGTTAAATAACCTTCAAAAATAGCCAGCTTTAAAAATCCAAAATATATCAAATTTGTGCAATAGAAGGGATAGAAATGCAAGCCCATATTTCTCACTTGCTTTCTAATCCATGTGAAATAAAGTACTAATAGTTATTGTAGTGTGAAGATACCTGGTTCATCAGATTTTTGATCACCAGACCTTGAATTTCAATTGCAATGTTACTCCTCAACAAGCATCAGGTCTGAGGCTTTCAGAATATTGATATCTACATCCCAAATATTCTATTGGAAAAACTCCTCATTTATCACAATAAAAATGAAAAATGCATTAAAAAAAAATTGCATCTGAGCCCTAATATCATATGCAATTTATTCCTCTTTTATGGCCATTACCTAAGATCTGTGTCTGCAGGCTTGATATTAGTGAGAATAGTAGCTTTTTAATAAAACATTTAGGTTGACCTTAGCCTTTCCCTTATGGCTGATTTATAGTCCTGATGCTGCGTAAATAGGCTAGATGCTCAGCTCTATCTGTTCCATCCTGCACTTTGGAAACCTCACAAACACTATTGTCATAGGAGTGATGTAGCTTTTCTAACATTTTTATGTGTGTTCAGTAAGACCTGAGTGGTAAGGCCAGTTGTATTTATTCCCAAACTAAACTGCATAACTCCTGTGTCTTTGCTGGGTCTGTTTCAATACAACTCTCTTTGCAAACAAAATCTGTTGGAAACAGTGGTCTTTGTCCCCTCTCTTATTTGCATTCTTTGTTCCTGGAATAGTAACTGTTAACACATGTGATGAAGGAAGGAGGTTTATCCAGTAGTACACCATAACCATGCAAGTTAGTACACAGGACAGATGCCCCTAAAGAAACTGTAGTCTAAGATGTTAAGTATGTTCTCCCTCTGTTATAGGCACTCAAGGGAAAGAGAATAATCTTAAACAGCATAATTTTTTGTATTCTTAGGGGATTTTTAGAGAGACTATTATTTTGTAGTATCAGCAGTTTCTTCTCATCTCATTATCAGACTAGAAACATCTCTGTCCATGGGTACCTAGACTTACATGTGACAGCAGGGACCCCTGGAATATTTTGGAGTGGGAGCCTAACTTTTCAGCTGGAGTTCTTCAGGTGCTAGAAAGAAGTAGAAGGAACTGTTGTATATCCATGTATACTTATGTATGCATTTTGCTTGATGAAAATCAAGCAAAACGGGATTACAGAGAGAAAAAAATCACAACTATGGCATCATTTAAAAAATGGTATTTTAAAGGAAAATGAAACTCTGTATTTACTAAATTTACCTTACCTTTACTTACTTGAAGGATGACAACCAAGTCTGTTTATCATGGAGATTTTGACCTTTTATTTTTTTTATTTTTTTTTATTTTTTTTAGGAGAAAGTGTGCCTGCTGCCCAAATGCTATTCCTAATGGCTTCTCCTTGCTTTAATCAGACCCCTTTGTGCTGATTTATATGCCTAGAACTAAAAATTAACAGGTCTGATGATAGTGAAAATGCACTTTTCTGTTGACTTTTACATATCTAGCAGGTAAAGAGGTGCATTTATAAAGATTGTGTTTCTATAACCTTAGTGATTACCACAATTTTTAACATAGAAATAATTTGAGGGCTGTTAGATCAACAGACCTTAGGACTGTAATCTATGATGTCTATAGACCTCCAGCGACATCTCTACAAGTTTAGCTAAAATTTATTACCATAAATAGAGAAAAAATGATTTTATTCAAAAGCTCCCACTCCTAATTTGTGGAAGTCATGTGGAATAAAAGGCATAGTATAATTATTTGTCAATTTGGCACACTACTGCTCGACATGTAAGTGGCTAGCTCATTATAAGCTGCATAATGTGACAGAAATTTTGAAAAATTTATTAAATTTCAATTTTAATATTATTTTTAAAATTGAATGTGACGATGAGGTCTGTTCAGCTTCTCCTGGTATTTGTAGCCCCGACTTCAGTGAGGTATCTCAATTTGGTATATCAACATTCACATAAGGTATATTTCACGCTCTGAGAAGCAGAATCTAGGCTATGGTAGAAACTGATGTAATTCTCATTTTGTTTCATCTGGCAGTTTGGCCTATTGCTTTCCCAAAACTTTTAAAAGAGCAAAATAAGATTTTGTTGTTGCTGTTGTTGTATCTTAGTTACAAAAATAAAGGGCTTCTTTTAAGACACAGTGAGGATCGGATTGAGTGACACTAGTTTCTCTACCAAAAAGTTGAAAATAAAGACAATGAGGGCTAAAAGGGGTCTCTCAGTGGTGCTTTCCCTCTGGGCAACCACAGTCTCTAACCAGAACTAAACCAGCTAATTGGAATCCTCTCTTTGAAACATTGATCGGTTCCCAGATAGTCTAATGAGCTGCTAAAGCATCAGAGGCTGGAATAAATTGTTATTAAAATCTTGCTGTTCCTTAACCAGGAAAAAAAGAATATTTGAAAATAAAAGGCATGTAAACCTCATATAAAACTTAGCAATTCATATCCTAAAAAGTATTACTAGCCTCAATAAGAAATGCTCTAATTGCTATTTGACTTGAAGTCCAACAAAAATATGGTTTCACTGTCACATGCCTACAGTCTGTACAATATTGATCAGTTTTTGTTGTAGAGTTTGTAACTCCACACTGGAAAAAAATACAACAACCAAACTCTTTCTGATTCATTTTACGTTATTTATTTAATTAATGATTAAATACTCCCTTTCTGTTTCAATCATGCTATAATAATATGCCAGTAATTCAAAGGAAAATAAAATGCTGATTATGTTGCAAATAAAATAGAATATCACCTGGTTTTATGTACAGCATATTCTCATTGAATTTGTTTTTGGGAGGTTTGATGCCACAGCATACAGTTGAGATAGGAAAAAAACAAGAGATAAGTTGAAGAAAGTGTTTGAACATTTGTATGAGAAAATTATTTCTGAAAGTTATAGTTAATACTAACAGTGGCTGGGAAAAACAGGAAAACATTGGGGGAACATAAACTTGGGTTGCTATTTGATGAGATGTCTGCACAAAAAGGTGTTCAACTGGGGTATTCACTGATGGCTACTTACATTAATCGCTTGGAAATGAGTTATGCTGAGGAAAAAGGAAAAAAAAATAATTACTTAGAAAGAAGTTATTAACCTGACATTTTCCTCTCAAAAGCAGTACTTGCGGTAACCATGAATCTCTAATAAATTGAGTTGTAGTAATTTATTTGTTTGATGATAGCTAGAAATACTTTCCTGTCCATGAAAAGAAGTTCGGATAGTTTATTTGGGGTTGATATAGTCTGTGTTTACTGAGTAATCAATTAAAATGCTTGCTCAAAACAAAGCACTGCCAGGCAGAAATCGAAATAAGTTCATCCCAGGTTGAGTAAGACACGAATGTGCCCCAGCAGAGGCAGAAGAATATGCTTTGTTTCCATCAGATCAATCCAGGCATAAAGAAAAAGGAGACTGAATGTGAATCTAAAATTTATCAGAATTTATTTAAAGCTCTAATTTGGGTTAGAAAGTAACATGATGTTTGCCATCCAGTTTGCAGCCTGCTGCCAATGTTTGAAAAAAGGGCAGTAGAAGAGTATGAAGGATTCAGGACCCCAGACACATGAACACTGATGGTGAGATCCATGCTGTTATGTGAACAGAGAAAAAAGTCCTTGTTCATAGAATCGCCAAGTGGTTTGGGTTAGAAGGGACCTTAAAGCTTATCTAGTTCCAACTGCCTTCCATGGGCAGTGACGCCTTCCACTAGACCAGGTTGCTCCAAGCCCCACCCAACCTGGCCTTGAACACTGCCAAGGGTGGGGCGTTGTTATATTTGCAGGGATTAGCTCTTTTCAGACTTGAATTTTGCATTCCTTACTTCCCTTTCCTCACAGATACAGCAGAGAGGTACATTTTCCCCAAACGTATCTAGTAGGTCCAGGAGGAGGACTAAGACAGAGAACTTTATATTTTTGGCCTCTTGAAACTCACATAGAAGCAGATAGCTCATCTGTGTGGGAACGGGCTGCAGACTGCCCTCACACAGCAATGTGAGAGATGGACAGGGCTATAAGAGCTTACCCTGACTCCTTTCCCACTGAATGAAAAGAAAGCCAGAAAAATACACTGCTGCTCCACTTGTCCCCAAGTAACTCAGTGGTATCCTGCCTGAAAGAGATCCTTTCTGGGGTGTGCTATGCTTTCTGCTTGTGGACCAGCCCTATTTTCCCAGTAGACATATAGCATACCTTTTCTGGGCCACGCTTATGCTGCTGGAATGGGATGGGCATGTCTGAATAAGTCTTCTAATATAATTTATTAAAACTAAAGATAGATGCATTGTTCTTAACAAATGTCACTGCCAAAGTTCCTTGGAAATGGAAACTAGTAGTTTTTTGAAGTTCTACTTCTAAACAGAGAAAAAACATGCATAAAAATAGCTGCCCTAATCCCAGCAGTACCTTTTTTCTTGTCTTTCATGCAAAGCAGAGGAATATTACCCTGTGAAAAAACTAAAAATATTTTGTCAACTCCTGGTCTTCAAATTCTATTACAAAAATAAACTCCACATCTTCATCCTGCACAGGACTAACTTTGAGACCAGTGATGGCTTCACAGGAGAGTCCAGTTCTGCCTGCTCTGTTCTAGCCTGTACAACATCAGTGTACAACTGCCTGCACTCCTGTGTTGATATTACCAAGTTACAATCTCATTATAAGACATTAAATGTTTTGACTCTTACGCAGCAATAACCAGATGGTGTCAGGGTTAGGCTACAATGGTGCCACAAATATCCAAAGTAGGGATTCAATGCAAAGATTGGCTTTACACATTTGTTCTTCATGCCAATACCCTTATACTGTAGCATGCTACTCTAAGAAAGAGGTGGATGGATCTAAAAGAATGATGGCTGTAACCTGAATGACTATGTGGGCTGCAAAGCAATACTGCATGTATTTTATGCCAGTTTTCCTTCGATTTGCCTAGTACCCCACTTGATCCTAACTCAAGTGAAAAGCAGTGGAGTTGACTGCTAACTATCCCCATGTTTTCAAGCACCTCTGACTACCCTCCAGGTTCATTATTGGTTTTCCTGTGTATTCTAGCTCCGCACTGTCTACTCTGATTTATTCCGTGTGTCTTAAATTGAAATATGTCACGGTAAGGAGGAAGTCTGTAATACCTCTCAAGTTTCTGTTGAATACTGCTTGAATCTATGTGATGCCTGTTGCTTTATACTACCCTCCCCAATAAAGTCTGTATTGAAATGGTCTAAAATATCAACTACTTCTTTCTTTCAACCCTTCCTTTTTCTTCTGATAGTCGATCTTTCAGTATTAAAAATTATAAACCCACACTCTGGCTTCTATATAAAATGCAAAAGAGACAAGAAACATTGTGAAATGTTTATAGCTAAATCTGTGTTTACCATACTGCTAACATCAGTGTTGCAATTACCTGTGATCTCAGCTGCAAATGTGAAACAGTGCAGCTACCCTGCTCCCCTGCTCTATGCCATTCCGGATTGACTCCTGGGATTAACAACAGGACAAGGACTGGGGCATCTCTACTGTCTACAAGGAATGAGACATCCCAACTGTTTCTGGACTGCATGACTTCATTGTTATGCTGCTAGGAAAATACTCCTTTCTGCACTTCCTTATTTGAAAAGAAAAAAATAGTGCTCCCTACATTACTGCAAAGCTAAATCAACTGATCTGTTATTAGGACTAGATTTAAAAACCACTCTTGTTAATATAATAAACTATTATATGCCCTTTTAAATAGGCACATAACAATGTATTTTTCCATCCTGGATAGGACCCACAGGGAACATTAAGATTTCTCTTTTTTTGATTTCTTTTTTTCTATCCCTTTTTTTTTTTTTTTTTTTTTAAGGAAAAAAGGCCTATAGATCTGGTATTGAAAAAAAAAAAGAAAATGCTTGTGAGACTGCACTCCTCTATTTGCATTCTTATTTATTCAGGCTGGGTGTCCAGACTGACAGCTGGCAAGGGCAAAATGCAAGACACAGCGCTTTCTCAGGGACTGGTGCATGAATGTGGAATGAATCAAGGGCCTTAATAAGACCAAACACTTTCCTGGTCAGAGCCATAAGTTTGATTTCCCTTGTTCTAACAGAAACACTGCATCTCACACACTACCTCCTGAGGGCAAAATGAGGAAAATTAGAACAGAAGAGATGCTGCTCCTGTTGTTTAAAGCATACCAATGCTTGCTGCAGGTACCCTAATAATGAAAGCAGGAAAGCAATGTATTTAAAATAGACTAGAACAGAAATCATAAATATGGCTGTTCAAACTGCCCAGCAATAGAACATAAAACATATTTAAACATTAAATGCAGATGATAACAATCCTTATCAATCATCTCACTGAAACTTACACTAAACTGGGCTTTATTGTAGTAGGCTTCTGAATTTGCCTAAACAGATAGTATAGATTGTGATGTTGCCTAGGAATATCCTTTATTTAATTTTCTTCTGAGTTGTTTTTCCTCTCCTACATATTTACAAATTTTGTTTCCTTTTTGGGGTTCAATTCTAGGCTATTGAAATCTACTACCATCATACTTTTTTACTTTTTCTCCTGAAATACTTAAGAAACATTTCAATAATAAAGACAAGAATCAAAGCCATGAGTTGGTGGGAAAGGTCTTTTAATCTGGCATTTAATTCAGATGGTCATGACACTTCTCTTGGCACTCCAAGTTGCATCTATTTTAAATGCAACACACATGCAGAAGCAATGAATGAAAGACTGTTTTAAACAGATTCATAAAAAACAAATGACTTTGAAGGAAAGCAAGAAACCCCTCAGTATCTTACCATGCATCATAAGAAATAAAACCAGCCAAAATCTTCCTGCTATTGTGATTATGGTATTTATGTTTTCAGGATTTTTTTGTCATTCCAATAAATCGTCAATGATGATCAGTTTATAAAGATTTAGGAGTAGGTCAAACAAATGAAAAATGTAAACCGCAGACTGATGCATACTAGTGAGTGTGAGCATTTGTTTAGGGATTCACGGCTCATGTATCAACCCTGATCAGTTTCCTGACCCTTGAATCAATCTCTACTTTCTACAGTTTCTTTTCAGTGTACATGGAAAACTGAACAGAAACTCGCAACTACAGTCATACCTAAAACTTGGTGTCACAGCTTACTTAACTGGATGTGGAGATGGGTCTATCAGCATGCTGTAGTAAGTTCTGCTCATCAGGAAAGGAAAATTATGGAATTAGTGGTCTTTTCCAATGCAAATTGGGAATTTTAAATAATAGGTGAAAAATGGTCAGATGAAAAGTCCTTCTGCTGTAGAACCCAGTCTCTGAGTTTAGCCAGTAACTGAAGAGAAATTTTAAAGAAAGCATACGAGAATTTTGCAAGTGCTCAGTAACCAAATGATGGGTTCTTCATTCCCTATTTCTTTTCTAGCAAGCCTTGCCATTCCATTTGCCTTTTGACTCCTGACAGAAATGGAATTGCCCCTCTATTCTGCTCTTGTGAGACCTCACTTGGATTATTGTGTGCAGTTCTGGTGTCCTCAACATAAAAAGGACATGGAACTGTTGGAACAAGTGCAGAGGAGGGCCATGAGGATGATCAGAGGACTGGAGCACCTCCCGTATGAAGATAGGCTGAGACAGTTGGGGCTGTTCAGCCTGGAAAAGAGAAGGCTGCGTGGAGACCTCCTAGCAGCCTTCCAATATCTGAAGGGGGCCTATGGGGATGCTGGGGAGGGACTCTTCATGAGGGACTGTAGTGAGAGGACGAGGGGTAATGGGTTCAAACTTAAACAGAGGAAGTTTAGATTGAATATGAGGAAGAAATTCTTTATTGTAAGGGTAGTGAGACACTGGAATGGGTTGCCCAGGGAAGCTGTGAATGCTCCTTCGCTGGCGGTGCTCAAGGTGGGGTTGGACGTAGCCTTGGATGGCATGGTTTAGTGGGAGGTGTCTCTGCCCATGGCAGGGGTGTTGGAGCTAGATGACCTTAAGGTCCTTTCCAACCCTTACTATTCTATGATTCTATGATTTGATGTCCTGTAAAAAGTATCCTGAGAGATCCCATAACCAATTCTTTTCTTCCTGTTAACAATGTACATTATTTCATAGCCATTCAAATGGAATTTCTCTGCTTTTTTGTCACCCAGTTTCTCAGTATCTTCAGAATCATGCGTAACTTCTTTGACGCTAAGTTTTAATCAGCTTGACTCCTTTGATATCAGCTGGCAACTATTTTATTCAACACTTTCTCCACGTTACTTATGAACATTGGTAATAAATACATGAAATACTCCTGTCTATTTTGTGTAATGTGCATCTATTAATTAATGTTAATAATTTAATCTTTTACCTTATAAATAATATTTATCAAAAGGAGAACCATAAATGAAAAGGTTTAAATTCTCTATAACAAATATCATCAGTCTATGTAAATGTTTTTCTAAAAAATTATATAATTGTAATTATTATATATGTGTATAACATAATATTCTTTTCTTATGCATTGTTCTCAGCAGGGATGTTTTATCAAAGTGCTATGTACCATTTTAATATATACCAGGGGTGGCATGTAGAAAATGTTGTTTTTTTTTCATAGGGTTTTACAACTGGCTGTAGCTTTCTGTGAATCAATTATTTTGATAAATATACACATATATCACTGTAAGTGATGACTGACTCACTGTTCATAAGAATGGTTCTTAAAATCCTCTTTCAAAGAACATAAAGAGAATACCACTTATGGAGGAAATTGCATTTGATATGGTGACAAAACAAGAAAATAAAGAAACTCAATTACTCTGTCATGACATTGTTTTTCATTTGTAGGGCAAGACCTTGCATGAGTGTGTTATCAAAGGACTGATCTAATTCTGTATGTTTGTGAATTGTTGCTTGAGAGGTTGGCTCCAGATGACCCTTGAAAAAGTACAGTTTAATTGTGAAGAATTAATAAAACCTTGTGTGCACTGCAAAAGGCTTCTCTGCAGCTTCTAAAGTCAGATTCTAAATTTTACTGTCTAAGACTCTAGCTGGTGAGGAAAAGGGATGGGAAAAGGGAACAATTAACTCTCTCATCCTCCAGAATTTGGTTTTGAAAGTAGGAATGTGAAAATATCCTTTTGTTATTATTACCACTACTATTACAGTAAGCAATGACAGTTTATCCTCTTCACTAAACAAAGGAAGAACGAAGGAAGCACTCAAAAGTGAAAACCAATGACTGTTAGGTAGTATCATACATTTAGCAAATGAGAAAATTTAGTGCTCTTTTCTGATGCAACCAAAAAAATTGGTGTATTTTTCTCAGTTACACTTGTTATTAATAATGTGTTGTTATAAGTACTTAATGCTATGAAATGTAATGAATATCTTGTTTATTTTAATACTATCGTCGCTATTTATTTTAATACTGTTGAGTCTACTCAGAGAGACTAGACTCCAAAGCAAAAAGTAGGATGTAGAAACAGATACAGGAATATGTAAGGCAGAATAGGAGATAAGATTTAGTTGAGCAAGTGTATAATTGTTTAACAAATAAATCATAAGGCGCCATAACATTTTGGGTTTTGCAGGCTGGAAAACTTGAGATTGTTACAGTCTTATACCCACATATTTGTGCACAGGCAACAGCAGCTCTGCAAAATAATGCAAATAAACTGAAGATTATTAAGAAGAAATAGCATCCCATCCCCCAGGGAAAGACATAGCACTACAGCCTGAGCATTGTCAAGACCTAGCATACTGCTGCTCAATAGTACTGTTGGGTTTTATTAGTTTACAGTATCTAGCTGTGTTTTTATGGTTTGTGAAATGAATGAATAGCACTTAAACTGCACTTAAACATAACAAGATATTCCTGTTCTTTTAGTTTGCTTTCCAGGAAAAATTTCTCAGATGTTCCCCAGAAAGAAATTTTGTTTGTTTTCTGTGGGCTACATCCCAGTTTCTTGGACAGTACTTCTTGTCACTGCTATAGAAGAAGAGTAATAAATGGGATCATTCACATTACTGTAACTGATGGACAATGGCCAAAACCTCCAGAGGCTTGAATCAGCTCAGACAAGCTGATAAATCTGGACTTTCTAATCTTCAGGAGGCTCCTTTGACCATCTCTTCGACAATCCCCTTTACTGTAGGCTTCTAGCAAGGAGCTCTCAGTGTTGGTTTGTGTTTGTATTCTTTGCTTCACTGGCCTCAATTTGTTTTCACTCTTTGGCAGAAAGATTTGGGTTTCAGTTATGTGGCACTGTGCAAAGTAGCTCAGTTTCAGATTCATGAATCTCAGTGTTATTCAGTTACAAGATCATTGCCCAGACTTAAGAATCCAATGCATGCCAATTGAAAAGGTAACTACGAAACAATGATGAAAATCTGGCTTTGCTTGCTTAAAAGAGTTACTTGGAAAAGCATGGGAAAAGCTGACTTCTTGTGTTCAGTTTACCAAGAAAGTGTTGTATAGTAGACTACTCAGTTTAGTGGCAAAGTGTCATATCTAGCATATATGGAAGCTACAGTTATATTTAAATATTTTTAAATATTACGCATTATTAATCTTGGATGTATAAGGAGCTGCTGAGCAAAATTCGAAGGAAAAAAGAGGCTTATAAAAGGTGGAAGCAAGGTCAGGCGGCCTGGGAACAATACAGGGATGTTGTCCGGGAAGCTAGGGACCAGGTTAGGAAAGCTAAGGCCCACTTAGAATTAAACTTGGCTAGGGATGTGAAGGATAACAGGAAGGGATTTTATAGGTACATTGCCAATAAAAGACAGGTTAGGGACACCGTGGGCCCTCTCCAGAAGCTATCGGGAGAACTGGCTACCCTGGATTTGGAGAAGGCTGAGGTTCTTAATGACTTCTTTGCCTCAGTCTTTACGGGCAAATGCTCTGACCACACCACCCAAGTCTTGGAAGGCAGACGCGGGGACGGTGAGGGTGGGGACCCTGGGCCCACTGTGGGGGAGGATCTTGTTCAGGACCACCTTAGGAACCTGAATGTATACAAGTCCATGGGACTGGATGAAATCCATCCGCGGGTCCTGAAGGAGCTGGCAAATGAAGTTGCTAAGCCACTGTCCATCATATTTGAAAAATCGTGGCAGTCAGGTGAAGTTCCCGATGACTGGAAAAAGGGAAATATAACCCCCATTTTTAAGAAGGGGAAAATGGATGAGCCAGGGAATTACAGACCAGTCAGTCTCACCTCTGTGCCTGGCAAAATCTTGGAGCGGATTCTCCTGGAAGGCATGCTAAGGCATATGAAAACCAACAAGGTGCTTGGGGACAGCCAGCATGGCTTCACTAAGGGGAAATCCTGCCTGACCAATCTGGTGACCTTCTATGAAGGGGCTACGGAACTGATGGACAGGGGCAGAGCAGTTGATGTCATCTACCTGGATTTGTGTAAAGCCTTTGACGTTGTCTCCCATGACATCCTTGTCTCTAAGTTGGAGAGACATCAATTTGATAGGTGGACCACTGGGTGGATAAAGAACTGGCTGGATGGCCGCACGCAAAGAGTAGTGCTCAGTGGCTCAGTGTCCAGCTGGAGACCAGTAACGAGTGGTGTCCCTCAGGGATCGGTGTTGGGGCCAGTCTTGTTCAACATCTTTGTGGGTGACATGGACAGTGGGATTGAGTGCGCCCTCAGCAAGTTTGCCAATGACACCAAGCTGTGTGGTTGGATTGATACATTGGAGGGAAGGAATGCCATCCAGAGGGACCTTGACACACTTGTGAGGTGGGCTGATGCCAACCTAATGAAGTTTAACCATGCTAAATGCAAAGTCCTCCACCTGGGTCGGAGCAGTGCCAGGCACAGCTACAGATTGGGCGGGGAGGAGATGCAGAGCAGCCCTGTGGAGAAGGACTTGGGGGTGTGGGTTGATGAAAAAATGAACATGAGCCGGAAGTGTGCGCTTGCAGCCCAGAAGGCCAACCGTATCCTGGGCTGCATCAAAAGGAGTGTGACCAGCAGGTCAAGGGAGGTGCTCCTGCCCCTTTACTCTGATCTTGTGAGACCTCACTTGGAGTATTGTGTGCTGTTCTGGTGTCCTCAACATAAAAAGGACATGGAACTGTTAGAACAAGTGCAGAGGAGGGCCACGAGGATGATCAGGGGACTGGAGCACCTCCCGTATGAAGACAGGCTGAGGAAATTGTTGCTGTTCAGTCTGGAGAAGAGAAGGCTGCATGGAGACCTCCTAGCAGCCTTCCAATATCTGAAGGGGGCCTATAGGGATGCTGGGGAGGGACTCTTCATTAGGGACTGTGGTGAGAGGACAAGGGGTAATGGGTTTAAACTTAAACAGGGGAGGTTTAGATTGGATCTGAGGAAGAAATTCTTTATTGTGAGGGTGGTGGGGCCCTGGAATGGGTTGCCCAGGGAGGTTGTGAATGCTCCACCCCTGATAGTGCTCAAGGCTGGCTTGGACATAGCCGTGGGTGGCATGGTGTAGTGGGAGGTGTCCCTGGGCATGGCAGGGGGGTTGGAACTCGATGATCTTGAGGTCCTTTCCAACCCTTACTATTCTATGACTCTATGATTCTATGATTCTATGAATCTCTTTAAAAGCATTAGTAGCTAGTCCTAACCAGTTATTTTTCTGGTTACTTTTTTTATCCTCTTATGCATTCTTAAGAGTTTTTAACAAGTTAAATCCCTTTTCCTCAGAGTTGTGTAGACAATTCTTTTAACCAGCATTGTGTGACTTAGAACAGAAGGCTTTGTGATTTGATATTTCTGACTGAATTCGCTAAACCTGTCCTGAAGACAATCCTAAAAGCCTCATTCCAGAGTCTGACTGAGGCAAAAGAAGCTGAGATGCAGACAGACCCTCACTTGCCATGATACTTGTGGAGCTTTGGATTTTACTGAGGGTGCAAAACTTCCACTTGTTTATGTATTCAGCAGATTTCACAGCACCACACCCCTGATTTTAGAAGAAATTTCTTGTGGCTGTAAGAAATTTTAACTCATACCGTTGCTTCATTTGGAAGACATAACACACTGTAACTATTAATACTTACCCCTCAGATTCCTGACTATATTTTTATCATTGGAATGTTGGACCTGGAAATAGCAACACAGGCACACAGGCATACACACTATGTTCCCAAAGAGAACATTTTCATATGAAAGCAGTATCAAAAACATTTGAAGAGGTAGTTTAGGTGGTGAAGTTAATAACTAACAGACTGCTACTGAATATTCTAGTTTGTAGATTATGAAATTTGTTGTCACTGTTAATATTTTCTTGTCCCTGAAATGAAGAATGTAAAAATCTAAACCAAATCAAATAGTTAATATCTCATCAAAATTACCTCTACTTTCCCACTTCACTTCTTTGATAAATCCTTTATCAGCAAAAAGTTTTTCACATTTAAAATGCATATTCTATCAAGTCTAAATATTTGATAAATATTCCTCTAAAAAAAAAAAGCCAAAGCAGATCAAAAATCCCTTTACTCTTTAAAATATCTCGGTAAAATAAAACTCTCATCAAAACATTTCTGTTTTCATCCATGGATTAATACCTAATTAATGCCCAAAATAATATACATTTTCCAAAAAAAAAGAAAAAGAAGAAAAGGGACTGTTTTTCTTACGAACTTTTCCCTGCAATGCGTTCTTCCTTTTCTTGTTGGAAAAAAATTGATGTTTACTAGCACTTAATCAGGCACAGAGCAGATACACTGATTTATCCAGCATTGTCCTCCAAGACATACACTTTCAAGTCACTGGCTAAAGTGAAAACAAAGAAAGTGTAAATTCTCTGTTCCAGCAAATTTCAATAGCTTTGCAAACCACCAGAATGTAATTTTAGGCTTTCACATAACCTAAGAAACAAGTAGCCAGTGGAAGGCATCCTGCCAGTGGCACAGGGCTGAAACTAGTTGAGCTTTAAGATCCCTTCCAACCCAAATCATTCTGCGATGCTGTGAATACTTCTGTTAATGATCTACTGCCTCCTTTCAGAAACCAGTTAAATAAGTATGTTTACTGATAATTCGCCTTATGCACAACAACTGTTTGAAAACGAGTCTCTTGCCAATAAAAGCTAACCCACCATGGTTGGTTTTGCCCCACTGGGATGCTTATCCTGTGACACCTCACACTGCGTGCAATGAGAAGCAGTGCCAACCTCAGCTCCTGTCCTCACAGGGCCAGGAAGGATCCATGGACACCTGCAGAATCTGGTGGCACACCAGCCTGGGCTTGTGCTTCACCAAATTGCCTTGCAAAATAACACCTAGGCTTTTTATTTTGCATTTTCAGGGTGGCAGAGTGCCAGAGTTTCCTTCCCCTCACTGCCGAAATTCACTTCTATAATTTAACCCTATATATGAGCACACTTATTAAAGGCTTGAGCTCAGGGCAGTTGAAGCTTATTGATGCTGCATGTTTTTATACAAAGGGTACTCCCTGGCCCCAGGACAAGACACCCGTGCATGCACGCGCCACGCTCCACATCTGCACATCAGGGGTCATGGCTCTTTCAGCACTTCATCATCACTGCACTCTTGCACACACTGCATAACAATGTATTCCTCATGGGGCCTTGAGCAGCTGGAGGATTTGAAATCTTAACAAAGATCACCTCAAATTGCATTAAAAATGGTGGAGGAGAAACAGAGAACACCTAACGTACTCTCTGAAATGTGTTTCTCACCACTGCAATCTCTTGAGCTGTCACATCCTGTTTTGGTCATGTGTTGGGGAGAAGCAACTAATCAGGCATAGCCATAGGCTGGGTTGAGTTTATTAGTCATAGATTTGTACGAACTTTCCTGGAGGCAGCTGCTCATTGGTTTGGGGTGCTCTCACTGGCTTTTCTCTGTGGGAAAAGCAGGAGACAGAGGGAAGACTCCCATCACCTTTTTTTCTAGGTTCACTCTAATTGCAAGCACTCCTGGGTTCAGAAGCAGTGACTAGGAACCGGAAATTTTAGCCAGACTGGCAGCAAGACACATGGCCACATTCTGGCACCTTGTCTGTACATATATGCTAGAGAAACGCATACCTTTGAAGATGAACTCCATGTGCTATTTTAGAATGTTTATACATGAAAAAAAAAGTTTCAACACTGGCGTTGGTACCTCTCAAATAAATGAGACAAGAAAGTAAAGCACTACCGTTTCACAAGCTAACTGATCTGATCCTGATTCTAGGCACTGCAATATATTTATAATACTTCTCAACATATGGTGTCTAGAGGAAACACTACCTTCTTTCAACAGTCTAACAAATGTGTTTTGAGATAGTCTAATGACAGGAATGATTCAAGGGGTTTCACTGGTTTGCTCTGGCACACGGGTAATCTGGACACAAGTGCTCTTAAATGGCATTTTCAAAACTTTCCATGAGATAAAGGTGGTTCTTACAGGATTTACTTCAAAGCAAAACAGATATCTTGATCCTCTCTTACACGTCTAAAAGCACCATACCTTTGAGTCAGACATTATACTCTTCATGCATTAGAGTTAGGTGGAATAATTTATCTTTCTAATGAAAAGGAATTATGGTAAATTCTTGTAAAGATTTTGAACAAATACACTGTGGTTATTTCTAAATAGGTGTAATATTTCCTTTTATTGATCTCTCGTGTGTTTGCTGCTGTGGGAAGTGACAGTGTATCAGCACATGAGAACAATCATCAGACATGGCTGGTTAAATACTATTGTCATCTGACTTAGCTGAATTCATATAAAGACATTTTTGCCAGTAGATTCCAACAGCTGACCACATTATAATTAGAATCTATCAGCACTGTTGGTGGTGTATTGTCTATTTTTATGCCCCTGATTTTATTTCTGGAATGTCTGAAAGGTGTTAGCATGTTGTACTGCTCCATCACCACCTTGTAAAGGTGAGGCACTGATGGATCTTAAGCTGGGTGCAAGTCTTCTAATGAGAATCATACGGTTTGGGATGCCTGAAGCTACTGCTGAGAAAAATAGACAGAGGTGAGATGATCGTGGACCATTTGGGATAGAAAAAGTAAGGAAAAGAAATATTTTAAGCCTGCTACTTGCTTGGCAATGTGCAGCAGACTTCCATTTGATTACATGTTTGAACTGCTTCAAGGCACATACTGTTTTGGTATCTTTGGCTCTCAGTAGGGATCCATTGATGATCTAATGTGTAAAGCATTGGTTTATTAACTCATATGCTCCACATTTTCACCAAACCCAACATAAACTGGGAAGGGTGAAGGCGGGATTTGAGCTCCTGTGAAGCTGAGCTCCTCTGTAGAAGCAACAGAGACACACAGCATCAGCCAAGAAAGGCAGATATGTTGTACTTTGGAAAAGAACAGCAGATGCCCAGCAGAATGTACTTGGAATCATCCCTATTGGTGTGTTCTTTGAAAGCAGTGTGAGAAAGAAGGAATCTTCTTTCCATCTTCAGATGGAAACTGCCTTTTTGAAAGGAGTCGCATGGAAAAGACAAGGTACAAGTTAGTCCTGGGGAGATTCCAACTGGACACAAGAGGAAAATTTTCCATTATAAGAACAACCAGCCATTGGAATAATCTCCCCAGGGAAGTGGTGAACTCCCCAAAGGTTGGACACTGTTGAGATTCAGCTGGACAGGGTGCTGGGATATCTAGTCTGGTCATGGTTTGCCAAGAAAGGTTAGACCAGATGAACATCCCTTCCAATCTGGGATTCTAGGCTTCTAGGATCTATGTCTTTGTTTTAGAGTTACAGCAAAAGTCGATATAGCTCATGAGCAAGGACGGAGATGAATCCAGGTTTTTCTCTGTTTAGTTAAATGATCTTTAGGAAGTGTCTTGGGAGTTTCTCAGCCTGAGTCCCAAATTAGTTGCTGTAGCACAGAGCATACATGGAACACAACTACTAAAAAGCACTAAACAGTGACAAGTCGTCCGGTTACCAAGTCCTGTGCTCTGATGTCACAGGCTTTGTGCCATGTCATGCTTCACAGAAACTCAGAAGCCTAGGATGTACTAGAAAAGGGACAAGTGAAAAAAAAACCAAACAAAAAAAACTGCAAAAAAAGGGAGCTTTTATAATCAGAAAGCTATGCTGAAGCTGAGATACTATACTCCATATGTCAAAAGTCATTGCAAAGATCGTAACAACAAAACATGAATGCAATGTTAGAAGAATCAGCACTCCTCATTTCATCAAATAATTATGAAGGATATTACTGCAGCATCATGAGGGGGATTTGTTTAAAATTCAAAGATCAATATGCAGTCTCAGTCTTTCCATGTTTCTACGTTGCCAAGATACTAGAGGATAAGTGCTTGCTATTGTTTCTTAACATCAGTTATTAAATACATTGCATGGATTTTTCTTTCTTTAAAGATAAAATTCACTTATTACAAAGGAGATAATGCTTTGAAACTCAGAAGAGATAAGATGCAAAAAAATGGCTGCTGAGACACAGAATGTGCTATTTTTTTCCTTTCCTATTTGTTGTCCTATTCATTAATAAAGCAAACAAATCCATCAAATCCAAAATAAAGTTAATTAGTTTGCAGAGAACAAACTATTTGAAAGATATTGACCACTTGTGCTTCCTTCCCCCAGCTCCCTTTTGGACAGAAATACAGCATGTGGTAGATCCTTTATCACTACAGTTAATTATACTAGAAAGTCAACCTTCCTTGCTGGCATGGATAATTTTTCCAAGCAGAATTATTAGGTCTGGTCTTCTGCCAGATTTTACTCCCAGACTTCATTATTTAGCTGTTTCTTTGTATAGAGCTAGGTTGTCATTGAAGTTGGCACGAATTACTATGCTACTGTTGTGCATACATTCACCAGAGCTGTGGGAATGAAATGAAGGATCTCGCATACACACAGAGATATTACAATAAGAGGCCTCATTTCCTCTTCCAATAAGTTAACAGCATGTAGAAAGACAAGCGTGGAAAACCATGTGTGAAGAGCACAAAGAACTCAGACCTCATTTTAAGAAAATGTGGATTTTGCATTAATTTTCTTAATTGCCTACAAATACTTCCTGACAAGGTAGTTCTCTGTCAATTGAAACGTTGTTGCTAAACTGGTTCCTCTTGACTGCACACTATGATGTATATAGACAGACAAAACAATTTCTTGCTCAGTTGCATAAAACAAGTTGCCTTTTGAAGAACCTAGAGGTCTGCAGCATACAGTCAAGACATTATCCTGGTAATACTGATGCACTGCAGAAATCTCTATTATATCCCTAAATAAATCAGCCATATTCAACCATGCTCTATTTTGTGGTCTTCACTATAAAGGTTATGCAAACCCTGGAGGACACTTGGCTTATCACAATATTGGATAAAAGAAAGCTGCTCCAATCTCAGAGGAATCCTTTATTGTTATAAATTGACAGAAAGGATGAAAATTCTGATAGAAAGAACGTATCAGTCACCAGATTAATCTGAGCAAATGACTGCTCATTAAGAACGCAAAGACAGACCTACCAAATGCACTGTGGGGGATATGCAGACTACAGCAGCAGCATGGTTTCTCCTTCCTTTGCCAGACTTCATTGGCATTTCAGAAACTCAGAGTACAAAGGTCCACCCGAAAAAAAAAAGAAGAAAGAAATAATCTTTTCTGCACTACCTGCATCCTTACATCATTTTCTTATCTTTTATTTTCTCATTACTCTTCTTCAAACAACCCTCACAAACCAAAATCTTCCGTTGCCCAATGGAAGCTTCAGTAAAAGCAGTCCTGTCAGCTGAGACTATGTCCCACAGCCACTGCTGATGCTGAGCTTCTCTTCTTGGGCTTTCAAAGCTCATTGTGGTCTTCATGTATCTGAAGAAGTTATTTCAGTGACATGAGAAAAAAAACATCTTTAAATTTAGTTCTGTTTCTCAAGGAAATAAGGGGGCCATTTTAAGCACTTTCTTGTACTAGAGTTTCTTAATATAAAAGGAACATTTTTATTCTTTATAGGATCTAGAAGGAATGGCTGAGAAAGACAGGATTGAATGCAGCAATGGGAGCCAGGAATTCTTGCACTCTCCATTTGGCTCTGATTTCTGGGGTCTTTGGTGAATGATTTGTTTCTCATCATTCAGTGCCCTTCCTTTTAAAATAGCTATTTTGAATTTAACTAAAATCCATGCAAGGCAAATCATTAACCAATGAAGAACAATTCATTAGCACATTCTTGGAAGGTGACATTATAATCACATTGTAGGACAGTTGATTTACCTTGCCATAAGAAAGGCTGTTACAGCTCATAAATTCTGTATTTTGTCTGCCAGGATTGCAAGCCTCTGTGTCCAAGAAGAGCTGCGTTGTGATGTGAGGGCTGGTAAGACAAGCTCAAGAACTTCTGCAAACATCAAGGCTTCATAAGTATGACGGAAAAATAAAGAAGTTAGTCACTACTGCTGAATCCCCTTTTTGTGAATCGCTAAAGCAACTCAGAATAGAAACAATTGGAGGCTGAATATTTCCTCAGACATCACTGTTTGAGGTCATTTGCAGTGGGGGAAAAACCAATCCCTTATGAATGCTGACTCTGTGTAAATTCAGTAGGTGCTCTGGGGCAAATATTTAAATTGTAAACAAGGATTTTGACCACAAAATACGCATTTAAAAAATACATGATAACTTATGACAGACTGTGTTTTCCTACAGCATAATGTGACATTGTAGTTTGAGCCCTTGGGACTGTGGAGCAACTCAACCTCAGGTTGAGTGGAAAGGGAAGGAGATGAAAGGTGAAAGACATCAATTTCAGAGATCTTATGTAGGCAGAAAACTGAACTGCGACTTTTCCATTTCTCCAAACCACTACTTATTGTTGAAGCAATTGGCCCTTACACAGTCTTGCCTCACAGCCTCCTGCCCCCTCACCCATTCAGTGAGCTGTAAACATTATTATGCACTATTGTTCACTTTCAACTGAAAGCTCCTTCTGCAAGAGTTCATTTTAGAAAGATTTTTAAGATATCCCTTTCCCTTGCCTCATCTAATCTTCTCATAACACCTCTTTTCCTTTTTTCCAGCTCTTTCTTTTGCTTCTTAAGTCTAAGCTAACCCAGAAAATTCTGAGTTTCTCAATACCAGTTTTTCTTCACTTTCTTTCTTTCCTTTCCATTCTTCCCACCACACTTCAGAACCTTTATACCTGATCTCTGCCAATGTAAGATATTCTCGCTGTTTAGGACCAGACAGGAGCAAGACAGTAAAGGACCATGTCACGTAGACCATCCTCATTTTAAAAGCAAAAGGAAGCAAGAGCAGAGAGGTTCAGAATGTTCCAAAACTTGAACAATTTCAGGGGCAGGAAGGCAGACACGTATCTTATCTTTGCAAGCCTTATCAAGGATCATTACTTGTGGATGGAGGCAGGAGCCTAGGGAAGACAGCTCCTGTTCCTCATGTCTTGCCACCAGATGGCAGCCACTATTGGTGGAGGCGAAGGTGATTTCCTCCTCTCTCACTCGCCATTAACCTCTTCTGGAAGTTGTGGTTATAGCTTGCTGTTGTTGCTGTTGCTATCTTTGGTGAACTCAGGAAAAATGTCAGCTGTTTCTTCAATGAGCTTTCATACCATCAAAGCAGCCTGGGAATCTGGTCCCAATTGTGGACTGGAGGAGGCTGTGCTCAACTACTTTGCCACTCCTGTTTGTTTTTTTTTTTTCTCCCTTTTAGAAGAGGGAGGTAACAAATAACTTTCTATTTGTTTGTCTCTTCTGTCATGGAAAGAACTGCTATATACATCACCTTATCTTATCTACTCTTGCTAAAAGGACACTTTGCAGTCATTTCTTAGTTTGTTTTTCATATATTGTCTCACTAGTATGCATCCCCTGAGCTTAGGAAGCGGACAAAGGTATATGGTTATTATCTCTTCACTGAAAACAAAAAGACACACCTCTGTTTCAAGACTATGACAGATATGGCTGTGGTCCTACCACATTTCATTCCACTAACTTTCTGAGTAAGATTTTTTGCATTATCACATTCCTATAGTTCTATGCAACTGAAAAATCATGTATCACATTCAGCAACATCATAATGTAATAACTCACTGAAGCAATAAAATGACTCTGTAAAAATGTTCAGGGCCTCATCCTTGAGCTCTTAAAATGTAGTGACACTTTCTATCCTTACAGATGGCTCCAATACTCTGCAGAAGCAATTCATTAGTTTTTTTTCCTAAGAATAATGAGTTGAAATTTTTCTGTTCTGCTGAGGAAGTCATAGCACAACCTAAAACTTGTTCAGGCAAGCCATAGAAAAATGAGGTTTAAACTGCAGACAGAATAAATAGAACAAAAGTAAGATGACAGACAATCCATTTCAGTGAATTTCCCATGGTATTTGTTTACTTTTTTCTAGTTATATGCTCTTACTGGTTTAAATATTCATGGAAGTGGAGTGAAGCACTTATTGCTGAGGCCTAAGTCGAAGGTACTGTGTGATACAGAAGGCTTGAGATTTGTCTCTGTGCTTATGTTTGACAATGTCAGACCATTTACTCAGTTAACTTCACATTTGGGGTTAAAAACCATTTAATTGTTCATCTTGCTTTTCATACTGCCTTTTGGAAGACACTTCTCCTTGGCTCGGGTTTCCTAAAGAAGATACAGAGATGAGTCCCAAATGTTCTTATTTTTCTTAGGCTGTCCCATCATTTCCTTCCTTATCCGTGCAACAAAAAACTTAAATGTCTGAGCTTTCATATTTTTGTTATACATTTCTTACCAGGGGTAGGATGTAGCATTTTATACACATCCACAAGCCAGCACCTGAGCCACAGATATCCTGGTGTTACTGAAACAGAAGCCCAAGATCTAGTAATGTAACAGCCATATCTGAAGCAGAACTAAGCTCAATTTGTCAGAAAAATTAGCTCAAGAAAATTTCACAGGTTCAGAAGTTTGTGAGACTGAATGTTTCTTGTAGAATTATAATATTTTTACTGATATTGACTTCAAATTCCACTTTTACAAAAGATGAGTACCTTTTAAGTACATGACCTTGATATTTTGAACTGCAGATGGCTTCGTCAAATGAACACTAATGCTAGGTGGCTGAAGGGGCGCTTTTTTCCTCATTTTTAAGATCAACACAGAATTTCTGAAAGATTATTTTCTTTTTCCTGATTAATTGATTTTTTGAAAAATATAAATACGCATATCACCTAAAAGGAGGTGAATGAAGGTATGTGTATCTAAAGCTACCACAACAATAGAACGTGAGACTGATATAGCAACTCAGATTATTTTATTCAGAATTTTAATTTCATAGGGTGCTTCACTTTCTTCTGTTGTGGCTCACTGACACAGATTTCTCTCCAATGATACCTCTTCAGGCATCATCCTACTTCTAAAATTTACTTCAACAATTCACTCTGAAAATCAGCTTAGCTGCAACATCTTTAAAGAACATATCTTTTGTACCTCCTTATTCAAAAGAAGTTCTTTCTGAATTATTTTTCCCTCTGGGATAATATTGTGGTCTGCAAAACAAACAGGGTATAAGTAGAATTATCTTCATAGCTCTTCTATTTGAATGGTACTGTATGTGCATGCATTTAGTGCTTACCATTCTCTCCTGAAATTTCCATTTCCTTCCTTCCTTCCTTCCTTCCTTCCTTCCTTCCTTCCTTCCTTCCTTCCTTCCTTCCTTCCTTCCTTCCTTCCTTCCTTCCTTCCTTCCTTCCTCCCTCCCTCCCTCCCTTCCTCCCTTCTTTCCTTTTTTCTTTTTGTCTTTTTCTTTTTCTTTTTCTTTTTCTTTTTCCTTTTTTCTTTTTCTTTTTTCTTTTTCTTTTCTCTTTCTTCTCTTTTCTCTTTTTCTCTTTTTCATTTTCAGATTTTCCTTTGCCTGCCCTCTGTCTTTCTCCTTTTCTATCTCCTTTCTCCTTTCTTGCATGCTTTTGTTCTTTCTCTTTTTCATTTGCACATTAAAATGAATCAAAGATCACAGAAAAGAAAAAAAACCCTCAAAGCACACTTATCGCTCCCTGCTGTCTCCCAAATTACAGTACAACATAGTCGAAACTTGAATCTGGTTAAAGAGAATATATAAACTTTACAAGTCTAATAAGAAACAGATTTTGTGGGCTTTGTACTTTACAATTACTAGGAAATTGAATGTAAGAAATATTTAAGCATCACATGAAAATTTCAAACACAATGTTAACTTGCCCTCGTTTAAAAACTGTTGTATGATATACTCTGATACAAGTTCTGTTTATTTGTCACAATTGATGCTAAACATGCAGTTCAAGTATGAAAGCACAATATCTTTACCAACTACACCTATATTTTGCACCTTCACTATTATTTTCATAGATCCCAGTTGGCTACTAATCGTAATCTAAAAAGCATTAAGAGATAGATTATGTATTTCTAATGTAGTAAATGCAGGCAAGAAATGAAGACAAGGCTGAAGCAATGCCAAGTGAATTACAGTGCGAGAACACTAACTTTTTAATTTCCTTCTTAATTTAGAACTTCTGTTTTGTCTTCTGAGATTTAACACATGCTCTTACTTTCATGTTTGCACAATTTTATTTTTTTTTACCGGTAGCACAGGAAAACAATTCTGGCACAGAACAAAAAGAATCAGGTGACTAGACAGGTACAGTCTGAATCTGGAATATCAAGGCAAGCTTGTTGTCCATACACGACTGCATAACAGAGAACCAGGGAGATGAGCAATTGCCAGCTTTATGAATAATGATCTTTTCAAGAGCAGACAGCAATATGTGCGCTATATATTCAGATATATTTTGCAATTAGCCATATCAATAAAAAGCTAGGATCGCATCTTTCATGTGTATGCGCAAAACAAGTGTATCTTAGCAAACTTTTTCACTCCAACAGAAAACTAATAGTATAAAATGGCGAATGAGGTTTATATGCCGTACTGTGATAAGCTGTGAATTCACTGCATCTCCCTTTCAGAGTATGTGAGAATAACCAAACATCCAAGCATTACTTTACTCATATCCTAGAACTTAGGGTGATCTACTTTTACTGTGATCAGCATCTGATGACATTTTGATCACCAAATCGCCAACAAGAACTTTGTCTTCTACAAGTCTTTCCTCTTTCCCCTCAGTTGTAATCTTGGTTGCAATACCCTTATAGTTAAGGGGCAGATGAGAAGGAGCTTACTCAAGCCCACTTCCATCTCTGCTGTGTTGCAAAAGTGAAGCAGACACAATTAAGCTTTCATTACTCTTGGAGAGAAAGCAGAAGATGTTCTGTTCCTGGAAGGTAAAATGAGACCCTCTGAGAAACTGAAGAGGATCAAAGCAGCGCTTTTTGCTGTCATCCAAACTGGAAATCCCCACCCTAGGCAATATATACTCAGTCACTGTTTTTATGACTGCAGCAACATGAGGACAGCTGCAAAGCCCTCAAAGACAGACCATAATAACATGGTGATATTAGGAAAACCAAGTAGAGAATTTTCAGTGTGCATTGGGAATGGTAATTCATTTAATTTATTTGGACTACCTCCTCCTAAGAGTTACTTTACTGCAAGCTGATCAAACATTTCTTTCTTTAATCACTGCAATCCTTTTTGATCCTGTCCTGCAAGGTGCTAACCAACAGCTGAAGATGCTCAGCAGGCCTCTGTAGTATGGGAAGTCCTATATAAAGTTCAATAGCTTGTCTGTCCATTTAAACTTGTGCTGATTTAGCAGGGTAAGTCTGTGCTAGAGGCAATTTTTAAGCTTTTTAATCTTAAAATGCTTAATTTCTTAGACATAGGAAGAAGCGCTGTTTGAAGCTGATCCAAGGAGGGGGAGGAAGAGAGACCTGGCAGATGTCAGTTTGAGCCTTAGTAATAACAACCTCCTCCAAGCAATCTAACCCATCAAACTAATAGTTACTCAGTCTGATTCTACAGTGTTTTGTGTTTTATTTCCGTTTGAGCCTTTCTGAGATAAGGCTTTAAAAGGAAAAAGAAAAAAATAAAAAGTCAAAAAAGAAAGAAACAGCAGTGGAGAGCAAAACACATAATCAACTGCCTGCAAATTTCTGGCACAATCAAGCCTGAAGTGAAAAGTCTGTAATGTAAATGATCCACTGATGTATACTGTAAAACTATTTGATGTCACAAAAGCCCTGTGATATATGCCTGTCATTAAGCTGTTGGACAAGACTCCACATACCTCATGAAGTCTAGATTTCCACAGTAGCTCAATGGTTGCAACTGGAGAAGTAACTTGTGAGCCAGTGAACAATAACAAGTACGATGAATATTTCAATAAAATAAATTAGTCAAAAGAAATAGAACCAACATGACAGAATACTGTAGAGTACTTCCAAACTGGAACTGGTTTATTGGGTATGTAGGGGCTAAGCAGAGACAGTTTCCTATGGAAGAGCCAGCTGATCAATGGTTTGTTCCTATTGACCCATGCACAATCCCAAATCAACAGGAATTCATCATGATTGTAATCTGTGCTACTGAGACTAGCACTTGGCTCACCAAGGTGGCTCCACTACCATAACTGGCTTTTGCTCCAGTAGGTGGAAAACAGTTTTCTAATGCTTGGAGCCATTAGACACTCTGGTCTCAGAGTGCATTTGAAAAGAGAAAAAAAAAAAGAATGGTGGCAGGAGCAATAGCTGACATCCCAATGCAGGGTCTGAACACCACCAAACTGAAGGTGCATCTGGCCCCATATTATATAGGCTTGCCAGACTGGTCAAGGATGCTTTAAACTAGATGTGTTGGGGGAGGGGAGCGTCATTCCATCCCAACACATCCAGTCACTTGCCAGCACCTGTAGTAAACATTCGGAGCAAAGTAGGGATATTACAGCTGCTCCAGCCAATGAGCCGGCTTCAATTGGATCTCGGCTCAAATGCATCTACACAAATGCTCGTAGCCTGGGGAACAAACAAGAGGAATTAGAGATGTGTGCACGTCTGTGGGGGTATGATATCATAGGCATCACAGAAACATGGTGGGATGGCTCCTATGACTGGTGTGTTGGAATGGAAGGTTACCGGCTCTTTAGGAAAGACAGGCCCCGTAGGCGTGGAGGGGGAGTTGTTATTAATGTTGGGGATAGGCTGGAGAGTATGGAAGTCTGTCTGGGGACAGCTGAGCAGTCGACAGAGAGTTTGTGGGTCAGGGTCAAAGGGAGAACAGCGATGGGTGATGTTATTGTGGGGATTTGTTACAGACCGCCTGATCAAGGGGAGTTGGTGGATGAAGCTCTCTATAGACACATAGGAGCAGCCTCACGCTCGCAGGCCCTTGTTCTCAGGGGAGACTTCAACCACCCTGATATCTGTTGGAGGGATGGTACGGCCCGGCACAAACAATCCAGAAGGTTCCTTGATTGAGTGGAAGACAACTTCCTTCTGCATGTAATTGAGGAGCCGACAAGGAGAGGTGTCATGCTTGACCTCGTCCTCAACAGCAGGGAAGGGCTGGTTGGAAATGTGATGCTCCAGGGCAGCCTTGATTGCAGCGATCATGAGATGGTTGAATTTGAGATCCTCAGGACAGTGAGAAGGGCGTGCAGTAAGCTCACTGCCCTGGACTTCAAGAGAGCAGACTTTGGCCTCTTCAGGAACCTGCTCAGTAAGCTTCCATGGGATACAGCCCTAGAGGGCAGGGGGGGCCAAGACTGTTGGTTGATATTCAAGGATCATCTGTTGCAGGCTCAGGAGCGATGCATCCCAACTAGAAGGAAGTTTAGCAGGAGGGCCAGGAGACCTCCTTGGATGGATAAGGAGCTGCTGAGCAAAATTCGAAGGAAAAAAAGGCTTATAAAAGCTGGAAGCAAGGTCAGGCGACCTGAGAAGAATACAGGGATGTTGTCCGGGAAGCTAGGGACCAGGTTAGGAAAGCTAAGGCCCACTTAGAATTAAACTTGGCTAGGGATGTTAAGGATAACAGGAAGGGATTCTATAGGTACATTGCAAATAAAAGGCAGGCTAGGGACAATGTGGGCGCTCTCCAGAAGCTATCAGGAGAACTGGCTACCCTGGATTTAGAGAAAGCTGAGGTTCTTAATGACTTCTTTGCCTCAGTCTTCACCGGCAACTGCTCTGATCACACCATCCAAGTCTTGGAAGGCAGACACAGGGACAGTGGGAACGAAGACCCTGGGCCCACTGTGGGAGAGGATCTGGTTCGAGACCATCTTAGGAACCTGAATGTATACAAGTCCATGGGACCTGAGGAAATCCATCCGCGGGTCCTGAAAGAGCTGTCAAATGAAGTTGCTAAGCCACTGTCCCTCATATTTGAAAAATCATGGCAGTCAGGTGAAGTTCCTGATGACTGGAGAAAGGGAAATATAACCCCCATTTTCAAGAAGAGGAAAATGGATGATCCAGGGAACTACAGACCAGTCAGTCTCACCTCTGTGCCTGGCAAAATCTTGGAGCGGATTCTCCTGGAAGGCATGCTGAGGCACATGAAAAACAACAAGGTGCTTGGAGACAGCTAGCATGGCTTCACTAAGGGGAAATCCTGCCAGACCAATCTGGTGGCCTTCTATGAAGGGGCTACGGAACTGATGGACAGGGGTAGAGCAGTTGCTGTCATCTACCTGGACTTGAGCAAAGCCTTTGACACTGTCTCACATGACATCCTTGTCTCTAAGTTGGAGAGATATCAATTTGATAGGTGGACCACTCGGTGGATAAAGAACTGGCTGGATGGCCACACACAAAGATTTGTGCTCGATGGCTCAATGTCCAGCTGGAGACCAGTAACGAGTGGTGTCCCTCAGGGATCGGTGTTGGGGCCAGTCTTGTTCAACATCTTTGTGGGTGACATGGACAGTGGGATTGAGTGCGCCCTCAGCAAGTTTGCCGATGACACCAAGCTGTGTGGTTGGCTTGATACGCTGGAGGGAAGGAATGCCATCCAGAGGGACCTTGACACGCTTGTGAGGTGGGCTGATGCCAACCTAATGAAGTTCAACCATGCCAAGTGCAAGGTCCTCCACCTGGTTCGGAGCAATGCCAGGCACTGCTACAGGTTGGTCAGGGAAGAGATTCAGAGCAGCCCTGCGGAGAAGGACTTGGGGGTGTTGGTCAATGAGAAAATGAACATGAGCCGGCAGTGTGCGCTTGTAGCCCAGAAAGCCAACCATATCCTGGGCTGCATCAAAAGGAGTGTGACCAGCAGGTCGAGGGAGGTGATCCTGCCCCTCCACTCTGCTCTTGTGAGACCTCACTTGGAGTATTGTGTGCAGTTCTGGTGTCCTCAACATAAAAAGGACATGGAACTGTTGGAACAAGTGCAGAGGAGGGCCACGAGGATGATCAGGGGACTGGAGAACCTCCCATATGAAGATAGGCTGAGAAAATTGGGGCTGTTCAGCGTGGAGATGAGAAGACTGTGTGGAGACCTCCTAGCAGCCTTCCAATATCTGAAGGGGGCCTATAGGAATGCTGGGGAGGGACTCTTCATTCGTGACTGTAGTGAGAGGACAAGGGGTAATGGGTTCAATCTTAAACAGGGGAAGTTTAGGTTGGATCTGAGGAAGAAATTCTTTACTGTGAGGGTGGTGAGGCCCTGGAATGGGTTGCCCAGGGAGGTTGTGAATGCTTCATCCCTGGTGGCGTTCAAGGCTGGTTTGGACATAGCCTTGGATGGCATGGTTTAGTGGGAGGTGTCCTTGGCCATGGCAGGGGGGTTGGAACTAGATGATGTTAAGGTCCTTTCCAACCCTAACTATTCTATGATTCTATGTCTAGAAGTTTGGTGTAGTGTAGAGCCCAGGGTGTTATCAGGTCCTCCTACAGAGAGGGAATAAAGATTAACATTATAAAAATCCATTAAAATACTGCCTTTCTCTCCCAAGGTAGAAGATGGGCAAGTTCATATTTTTCTTTTTATGGTAAATCAACTATGATTCTCTGGACCACGTCAAGCACAAAGCCTCTGGGAGTTTTGTCTGGGTGATGGTGTGACCCAACCTAAGAGCTATTCCCCATTTAACCCTTTGTAGAAGAGAGGGCCTAAAGAATTTGAAGGCAGTTTTTGTGCCTTTAAGAATGGGAATTGAGAGCGACATATGGGTCCAGCAGTTGACAAACTACTGCTTGCCTGTCAGTATGAAATAAGATCCAAATAATAGTTTTAACTATTTAACGTAAGTACTTTTATTGGCTCTTCAGTGATACCTACCAAGCATGAGGCAGGATGGAAAAGTTAAAACCTGTAACTGTAACTTGCCAGATTTGACTCAGTTTTGTGGTGAGTTCAGGTACTAAATGTTGTTTGCAGCTTCACACAAATTTTTCCATTTCCAGATTTGACACATTCTAGTGGTAAAAACCATCTGGGCTCTTCCAAAGGCTTAGTTTTTTAATTATTAATTTTGGCATATTATTGAGTATTGGAACTTGTGGGTATCAAATTATAGACTACTTTCTTTCAGATCAACATCAAAACTGACGTGTGTATGATTGTCTCGAATGTGTCCTTAGAAGCTACATTAAAATCCATTAAAATCATCAAGCACTGCAAGAAGACTGGAAGAGGAAAGGCAGAGACAGATGTGGGACACACACACACACACACATAAAATTAGCTGATTCACAGCGCTTACATGCATGGATCCTAGTTTTCACCAAGAACATTTATGTTGCAGACTCAGAAAGAAAGCATTCTCTGTTTTGCAGCATAATAAATTGGGTGGCACGGAACCACCTCAATAAACTTGACAGTTTAGTTACTGCTCCTTTGCAGCAATGCCCATTTCATGAGCAGTTTGAATTTAGAGCACAGAAAATACCATTGGAAAACTAAAAAACCCCACTTGACTACCATCCTGGTTGTAAAGCTGCTCACTCCTCTGGCGCACCACTCACCGTCCAAGAGTGGTGCAAGAGGACAGAGCAGCAAAGGCTAACTGTGTGATAAAAGTGATTTATGGAGTGTGGTTTTCTCATGTCTTCTTCATAAGGGCAGCATCATGTATAACGAAAAGTCTTTATTATGTCTTTGGCCCGAAGTGTCCATCCAACTGGCAAAATTGCCCTTGTGAAAAACAACAGCGGCAGTAATGAGCTGGAAAAAAAACACATAGGAGAAACAAGGTAATAAAGCTAGAGCCTACTGCTGCAGATGTGTAGATAAAAGCCTCATAAAGTAGACCTCATATGGTCTGGCAGACCCACCACAGCACCTGAATTTTTATTCACTAAACCTAGAAACGTAAAACAGTGCAGTAATTCTTTTATACTGGGAACAAAGCTGCTTGACATATTACTTCCACCCACTGTCAGGGAATGACATTTATTTGTGTTTTTGATCTTATACATTAAACCAAAGCAAAACTCATCTGACTTCTGGACAAGCAGAACTGCTGTTAAGGTTAAGCTAATGCTGCAGCTCTCAGTCCAGGAATGCATTTCTTTTTTGTACTTGAGCCAAGTTCATTCACTTATATTTTCATGAAACCCACAGTCTTTTGAAGATGCTGCACTTAGACTTCCTCCCTGCCAAGTTTCTAAATTACAATGTACTGTGTCCATGAGAAAACTGAAGAAGATTAATTAGAACAAGGTGCCAGAAAAGTTTCACCCTCCCCCGCATCAGGCAAGGGTAGTAGTACCACACAAAAAGACACCGCCAATACATTTTGTCCCACAAATTTATGAAGAAAGATGAGGTTTTTTACTCCTTTCCCAACACTGTCTATAAACATATTAAAAGAAAATGTTTACTGATCTCTCAGATCTCCCTGTGCACTTCCATTCGAGGAGAGAAGCTGTATGCATATCCTGCCACTCTTTTGTTAACCCAAGAGACTACAGAGAAAAGACCCATGACATCAGTGAAACATACACTATAATTTATAGCTTTATTGATGGGCAGTTTATTAATTGCGGATTGGCTAGATGGGTTAAACAAAACAGTAAATCAAACCCAATCTTTGTTTCAGCTGGATTGGGGATGTGGATGTGGAGCCTATAAAAAATGTCTGCTGGGTTTCTGTTATGAAGTTATCTGAGAGAGAATGCACCCATCTAGATGTCTGCTGCTTTCTTGTTGAAATTGCTGTGCTGGACATCCCTGCCTTCAAACACAAGCACAATCCCTCCACTATGCTTAGACTAAGAGCCACCTTGGGCAGCAGTTCTGCAGTTCAAATCATTCTGGTGTTATACACTGCAATAATTCTTCAGAGTCTGGGAGAAGACAGCATTTTCATTTCCCCTTTTTGGTTTACTTTTGTTGATAATTATGCTCTTGTAAAGTTCTTAAAATACTCTGGAAAATACTGAGGTGGCATAATTGTTAGATACATACTATGACTTATATTAGGAAATCAATAACTGGCAATAATTGCCATTTCACAGCATGACTTGAGACAGCATATTTTCCCTTGTATGTGATGTAGGAAAAAACTGTTTTATATTGAGCATTACTGTGTGGTAAGGTTGGATTTATTATGGAGACCACAGTTCATCAGGGAGTTCGATCACTTCTTTAACAGAAACGCTTTGCCTTTGTACTGAGATGACTTAAATATACAAACATGAGAAGCTCCACATAGAAAGAAGAGAGCTTAAGTACAGACCACAGAGTATGAGAAAGTACTTGGGTTTTCAAGAGGGACACAGGTCAGGAATAATATAGGATTGTATATGATACACAGAGTTTTTCCTTAAGGCATAGTGGCAGTGCAAACTGAAACTCTCCTAGAGAGAATACAGAAGGGTCATTGAAAAACTTGAATTGCTTAAACATTTGTTACTAATAAGCCAATGACTTTACCAATTTTCATAAGCACAAATTGTGATTATCCTCTTCTAGCCAGTATAGGACTTCATGATTTAATGTAAATTGATCATGTCCCACAGGCACAGTTGGATTTTAAAGTATGACGATTGAGTTGCTTCTCAAAATGTCAACAGGTAAAATAAATCTGACCAGGAAATTTTGTAACACCCTCCAGCTATCTGTGAAAGGCAGTTCTGATGCTGAGCGTGGTGAGCACAGTGTGAGTATGTATAGTCAATGTGAATAGTTCCCTATTACCCTATCAACATTATGTCAATAGAGAAGCTAGGAAAATCAATTTTCCTTTGAAATGTTAAAACACAAGTGCAGGGGAGTGTAGCAGGGGAAGATTTGTCATCCATTTCACAGAGGCCAGTAATTCACCTGGAGTTTTTCTGTCAAGACTGAGTTCCGTTCTAAAACACTGAAATAGATTCCTCTCCTTTTTAAAGTTTTCGTATATTTTTATGTTCTTCTTCGATTGTTTAGACAAAGTCCACAAGGTGATATCTAAACCAACTGGAAAGTATTCACCAGAGTCTTCTTTCAAGGGTGAATTTGTCTCAGCAGTATTAACATATCAAATGAGGAGAACAGTAACATTTGTTTGCTGAAGTTCAAAGTCTTGTGTATAAACCCTCTGTTCTCTAAAAGGGCAGTGCAGGAAGATATACCTTCCAAATGTCATGCGCAAAATAACAGGCAGTGCTTAATTGGAAATGAGTAGTTCATGAAATTATCTCAAAGATCTCCTTAAGGCTAAGTAAGCCCTGCTACAAACTTGATCAGTAGATTTGTTAGAGCACTGGGAGATTAGAAAGCTCAAGGTCACGCTGAAAGAGTGGCAGAACCCTTCAGTAAGGTGCCATTAGTCTATTGATATATCCACTGCTTTATGCTTCATCCCGGCTTCTTGTTTTACCTGGGAGGTGCCTCTTGCTCCTTCTGAATATGTTTTTTGAGTTCATTTTTTGATGATCTCTGATCCCAAACAAATTACCTACATCTCTCCCCTTGTGGGAACCTCAGGAGTAGCTTGCCTGGAGAGGCTGGGCTGTCTGTCAATGTATATATAAAAGATCAAGTGCCTGTTCAGATTACCCAGCTATGTACAAAAATAATCCCAGTAGAGGATTTATATGTTTTTGTACATGAAAGACATACATGAGAGTACATCTCCAGGATTCACTTTGGGCAATTTCAACTGTGAGCTCTGGACTTGCCCGGATCAGTAGTGCATTTGATTGGCTCACATCAGATATCTAGCTCCAAGGGAATCCTGACAAAGATCAACAAGAGACCTCACAAATCAGTGTCGGTCCTGGAATGATAAAGGATTTTCAGACAGCACTAAGGCAGCAGCGGTTATGGTAGTTGTTTCAAATCTCTAAGGAAGGTTTTGGGAGATAAAGTTCACAGAGGCAGAAGAAAAAGTCAACGCCATTTATCATTCACACTTTCTCAATGTTATCTGTCACTACTTTTGTCGGTTCAGAGAGTATTAAGAAAAACATCAACCTCAGAATTTAAAATAACATTTACTGGAAGGTATTCCAAATTAGACTATTTTTTGTTCTATTTAATTTCCTAAAATAACAACTAAATGGGAGAAAGAACCAAGAACATATTGTATAGATAGTCAGCAACTAGCATAAATGCCTTAAAAAGCTATGATATGAACTGGGAATACATTTTGAATAAAACTGCATATAGAAAAATACGAAAAATTTCATCTAACATTATCTCATGATATAGTTGCATTTCGAGCTGTGATTTCTGATCTGAACGCAAATACTCAGAGGCTATTTGTATTTGCTTTTGCAATTCATGTATTTACTTTTCAGAACAGGAATATGTTATAAAATAGCAAACATTCTCGATGCATCAATACCTTAGTTGTCCATGACTTCCTAATATTCTCAGGGTTGATTCAGATTACCAGTAAAGCAGCTTTCCCATCAGCTGGCTCACTTTGCAGGAGTCTGTGCTGTATTTGCTGCTCATGGGCATGAACTCTAAGGCCACACTTGCTGCAGAATTCACTTCTGGTTTTAAACCCCAACAAGACTTGCACTTGCAGGTAGCTTTGTTTACAGCCAAGCAAGAACAAGCAAGGACAGCATCATTTTCTGCTAAATGATAGAATACTGGTCTCTTAAAGTATGTGACACTGCTAATGTATTCTCTTTAACTGGATGACAACATTACTACTCAATAGCTGATTTTGCTTACAGCCTGCAATCACATCTAGGGTGCTACAGCTGGAGAGGGGATTTTGACAAGGGCCTGTATGGTCAGGACAAGCAGGAATGGCTTTAACCTGACAAAGGGAAGACTGAGATGAGATCTTAGGCAGAAGTTCTTCCCTGTGAGGGTGGTGAGGCCCTGGCACAGGTAACCCAGAGAAGCTGTTGCTGCCCCCTCCCTGGCAGTGTTCAAGGCCAGGTTGGATGGGGCTTGAAGAAACCTGGTCTAGTGGAAGGTGTCCCTGCTCATAGCAGGGGTTTGGAACTGGATGAGCTTTAAGATGCTTTCCAACTCAAGCCATTCTGTGACTCTATGTTGTGGACAGCCCTGGGGTTGTGTTGGGCAGTACTAGGTACAAGCAGTTGGAAGAAGAGCAACAAAGGATCTGACTCCAGGTGATGGTGCTGGCAGTAGATGGAAAGAAAGGGCGAGACCTCAGGTGCTAGCGCTTCCTTCCATGCCTATTCTTTATTTGGTAATTAAATTGACTTATAGGTATGGGTGCTGAAGTTCATAGAAATGGATTAAATGCTTGGTGCCTGTTGATCTGGACAAAATTATGTGCTAAATGTCATGAAGGATATCTGGGGCGGAGCAGGAAACTGAGCCTTGTTTTTCAAAAGCTCAGAACTTTTAACTACCGATCCCTTTTCTTCCCAAGTTTCATTTCTGTCCTAGTATTAGACTTGCACTTTTCTCTGGTTTGCTATGATGGTTTCCTTTCCCATTAGACAATCACTTGCTAAAGGGCAGAAAAAGGGATTCAACCTCATTTTGTGCCCATAAGTAACACAGTCACAAAGGAATTCTTGTTGGGATTCCACTTGGCACCAGCAGCACTGTGTTAAGCATGCCATACCATTTACATCATGGGATGCAAGAGACAAAAGTCAGATTACAGTCATGCATTTCCACTGCTCTGTCTGTCATCAAATTGCTTCTTACTGTTTGTGAAATCTTACATAACTGGACCATCAATCAGATATTCATGTAACTGCACACCTTAATACAGAGTATTTGGAGGGAAGCCTGAATAGGATCTTCAGGCAGGAAAGCAGCTATTTATATAGATAAGAGCAAAGGCGCAGCGTTATCTTCTCCACCTTGAGATACAGGTGGAATAATGCATAGGCCTGAAGAGTGAATGGAACATCTGGTTTTAATAGATGAAAATGTTTTCTCCAAGTCTGAATATTTTCGTTGTTGTTTTGGCAGATGGAACCTCTTATGCACAGTCTCTAATCCCAGTTCTGCTGCAGGGTTTCTTCGGTATGATGCAACACTGAGAGACTGAAAACTGGCCAATTCCAGGCTCTCAGCCTTTGTTTCTTGGAATCACATCTCATTCGTTAAGCATCACTGAATTTTGCCAGCAACTGTGGTTGTCTGGAACATATGTAAGATAAGCAGGTTCACCTTTCAGAGGACTGGACTCCAGAAAAAGAGAACAGAAAAACTTCTGGCATATTGCCCTGCGTGGTTGTAAATGAATGTACCATTTCCTGTTTGTTTTACAGTTCCAGGAGCTGTATAACAGAAAAGAAATGACTGGTTTGCCGTGGAGAGCACATTCGAGCAAGGCAACCCAAAATATCACAGCCCAAACTCCATATTTTTTAAATCATACAGCTATGGTGAAAGTACTGTTAATGCAGTATAAGTCTACACCTATGCAGATGTTATCATGCCCATTTAGTTCATTATGTGAAAACTACAGTAAATCATAGAATCATAGAATCATAGAATCATAGAATAGTTAGGGTTGGAAAGGACCTCAAGATCATCGAGTTCCAATCCCCCTGCCATGGGCAGGGACACCTCCCACTAAACCGTGCCATCCAAGGCTACGTCCAACCCCACCTTGAATGCCGCCAGGGATGAAGCATTCACAACTTCCTTGGGCAACCCATTCCAGGGCCTCACCACACTTACAGTACAGAATTTCTTCCTCACATCCAATCTAAACTTCCCCTGTTTAAGTTTAAACCCATTACCCCTTGTCCTCTCACCACAGTCCCTAATGAAGAGTCCCTCCCCAGCATCCCCATAGGCCCCCTTCAGATATTGGGAGGCTGCTATGAGGTCTCCACGCAGCCTTCTCTTCTCCAGGCTGAACAGCCCCAATTTTCTCAGCCTATCTTCACACTTGTAAGAAACCTAGATTTAAATTCAAGTTCCTGTAGTAATAATGTGGCAAAACATGTTTAAGTGTAGTTTTATCCTGGCATCTACCAAATTTATTAGACCAAGTATAGCTTGGAACACTGCAATCCCTAGAAGAGTTCTGCGATGGCAAGGCACAATTTTTAATGAGTTATCCTAATTTTCAGAAAGAGTTCCAGTACCACTAGAGACGATGCTTACTGAATTAAAGGCAAAGTTTGAAAGACCTGGAGCCTGAATTTGTTCTGACATGACAGAGTATACACATAAATTTTCTGTCTGTTGCATCTGCAGGTCGACAGTGCATTGCAGATTTTATAAAAAGTAAAGCAGTAACGAGAAGTTGGGAACAAATTATTATTTCAGTAGTGCTGCTGCCAAGCCTGCCTTTCAACAGGTGTGAATCTTTAGATCCTTTTTATTGTGTAACTTGGACATGCCGTAATACCAAATCAGAAAATAAATTTCAAATAAAATAAATTAAAAAAAAAAAAAAAACAGAGAAAAATAAACTGCTTTCATTCATTGCTACTTTAATACTTTGGGTTTATTTGGGTTTTGTCCCCCATTGTCTTTGATAAAGGAAAGTAATCCCAAAAGTCTTGAACTGTTCTCCTTAAAATCTTGGCTCCCAAAAGTCTTGAACTGTTCTCCTTAAAATCTTGGCTATCATGCACTTTCTCCTGTGGTCCAGATGCCACAGCATCTATGACAAGTCCAAGAAGTTAGCTAAGAAGTCACTGTGATGAAAGGAATAATGTATGAGTGGTGATAACTAAGACAAAATGGCATGTAAGAGTACAGACATTACTGTATGTCTTAGACTTTTCACTTCTGCTTCATAAGTTACTGGCAATATCTAATGCAGCAAGGAAAGTATCTAAAACTGAATATGAAGAGGTGTATTTAAAGTCCTACGAATGATGATATGTACATAAGCACCCTTAGTCAACATCTTCTGCCCACTCAAGAATCTGCAAGCACGTCTGTAGGTACTGTTAAAGTGCTCGTAGTTGAAACTGGAAGTAAAGTAAATAAACGTTTCTGTGCAACTGAAGTTAAATAGAATAACTAAAAACATTTTAAGCTAAAGCTTTAGAAGATGGTAGTAATAGCCTGCAGTCATGTGACAGTAACCGAAATAAGCAGAGGATTTCTTATGGAACTCTGGGCCATAATATTCAGTTTATAGCTTGTAATTGTTCTTTGGAGATTATAAAGACAGAAAAGAGCTGTGGGGATTATGTGCTGAGGCTTTCTAAGCCTGGGAGAAGTTCAGCTTGCTGGGAATACCAAAAGGTGTCTTTTCTGAGAGGTCCTGCAATAAGCTAATTCGTGGTGGGGAGGGAAAGAGAACCTGACTCAGGGCAGCTCATGTCTTTCCTGCTTATTCCTCCTCTCATCCCAGGTTGCTGCTTACATCTTTGCTCCTAAAGGAGACAAACAGGGCATCTTTTGTCTGATTCCTATCATTCCTTGGAGATCATTGTCACTACCATGGCAGTCAGTACTTCCTCACTGAAGCTTGAGTTTATCATTGGAATATCCATATACAGTTTATATTCAGGAGGCTTCAGCCCCTTCCTCTGTCCCTCTGTGCGTCACAGTATGTTGTGCATTGATGAATGAGAGCCCTTTTCTACTTATTTGAAAGGAGCATCCAGGGAAAGCCTCCTGTGCTTCTTCCTCCCATTTGCCTCTTTACCACTTTTTCTTCACCAGCTGCACAAAGTTGGCAGAGGAACAGGCTTGCATTTTCATGGCAAAATGCATGGACTATGAATCCCAGTCAGGGTCTGCATGGCTGCAAACATTTTGATGCTGTTTGGTAATATGTCGTAGCAAAATCTTTCTGCCTACTAAATTAAGGTTGAGATGGAAGGCTGAGACGTTCGCTGTAGGTGTTTTTGAGTGCAGATTGTAAAAGCAAGTAGTCTTCTCTCTGTAAGAAACTGTATTCTTTCAAATGTATGTCATAGGTTTATCATAAGAAGAGTTTTTTTCCACAAAAGTGTCTTTTCTTTTTCTTCAATAAATTTCAGGGTTAACAGTGAAGTGAAATTCTGTCTTGTGAAAAGTGAAATCATCAGCAAATGAAGTTAGTGGGAGAAATGTTTGTTTGGTTTATTTTTTTTTAAAATCCCTAGATCGAGGATTTAAGAGGAAGTTAACAATATGTATTAAAGTCCTTGGATTGGTCTTTTTGTCTGGTTCACGACTGTGCAGGTATGCTTCTCTCTGCTAGTCAGCTTTGTTCTACTGTCTCTTGTGAAACGTGTCCATGTAACAATCAGAAGGTTGTCTCTCATGCAAACGGTAGTAAGTTTACTGTCTAAAATAGATATATTCTTCTCTAAGGAATAAAGAATTATCAGGGGTAACTGCATCTGGAATTATTTTTCTTCCTGTGCCTTTTAATTGACTTGCGTAAACACACACATATTTTAAAAAATTGTGGTATCCTGTGACAACTTAGCTGTCCAACAAAAGATGAATCTCAGCATGGGTCTGGGGAGAGCAAGGTGGGGGACATAACTGTCAAGGCCCAAAAGGAGCAGTGGTAGTGGTACCTCACTTGAGTTTTAACAACTTAAAAGAAACAAGAAATGTAATAATGTTTGTTTTGTTTTGTTTTGTTTTGTTCGTTTTTTTTTAATACATCAAGATCACTATGACCAAGATGGTTAGGGAGTTTGTAGGACCAATATTTTACAGAGCCAATAGAAGTTCAAGACTTGTGCTCAGATGCAAAAGAAAGGAGGTTTCCGCACCAAACCGCTCTTTATAGAGGATTAATTTAAAGATCTATCACAAACATGAGGTTCTGGTGGAAAGGATACAATATGAATAGGTAAAATGATATTCATAAAAGATGTTTGTGTTCCAATGTAGCTCAAGGATTAAATTGTTTGATATGTTAGAGTCAGGGAACTGAGTTCAGGGAACTGAAAGGTGGCTGATGTAACCCTAGTTTTTAAGAGGATTTCAGGGGATATCCAAATCAGAAAGCCTGATGTCTTTATTTACTCAGCATATAATAGAATTAATGAGCATGGGATAAATCTGGCATTGAGAAAGATTTTACATGTTTTTTCTTAATAAGATGAGTGGAACACAAATCCACTGAAGTCCACAAACATTTCAACAAAGGAGATTAAGTTAATACAGTCTACTTGGATTAGCACTTGGGCATTGGCCAGTGGCATTTGGTAATCACACATCACAGGCTTTTAAAGAAAGAACAGCGAAAAAAACATGGTATCTTACTCCAGAACACTCTTACAGGAGCCTGTGGTTCCAGAGACTTTCTGCAGCAGGTATAGTGTATGATTTCTATGGCTTTTGGTGGTTTCGTCTTCTAGAAATATACTGCTTTCTTTTGTCCACGAAAACTTTCATCCTATCCTGTGTCTTGTGGCAATGAGTCCCATAGCTTGTCTGCATGTTTCGTAAGGTTCCACCTCCTTTGGATTTTCTGAACCTGAGAGCTAACTCATGTTATGCCGTCCCATGTTCTACTCGAAAAGATGACAACTATTCTGTCAGGCGTGACAAGACGGATCTCAGGCTTCTTTCTATTGTCTCATGTTGTTTTCTTCCAATTTCAAGAATTGTAATTCTTTGGTTAGTTATTTTTCATGCCAACACTTAATTGACCTTGTTGTTGTTCCTTGCTATTTTTCCTGCTCTGCTGTTATTGAAGACAGAGGACCAGAAGTATTTGGAGTTTTAAACTTGGAATTACCATGGATTTATATAGTGTCAGAATGAGTTTTTTGTTGGGTTTTGTTTGGTGGGGTTTTCTGGAGCTTTGTTTTGTTTTAAATTTAAATTTATTTTTTATTTTGGTTTTTATTTATAATTTTGTGGGGGGTTGTTTGTTTCTTGTTTGGGTTTTTTTTTTGGGGGGGGTTGTTGCTGTTGGTTGGTTAGTTTGTTGTTTGGTTGGTTTTGGGAGGCTTTTTTAGCGGTGCTTTTTTGTGTGTGTTGCATTTGGGTTTGTTTTTTTCCACTTTCTTCTCCCAGAATTCCTTGCCTTTACTTTTGAATGCTCTGTTTACTTTTTGTTTGCTGCTGAGCGTAGAGAGCTCTCTCACTCAGAAATGCCATTGCAAGACGAGCAATCAGCTCAGAGGTTATCACTGTAGATGAATATCAGGTAAAAACAAGTTTTCTTTTCCTCACGTGTATCACATCTGTGTACACTGATGCTCACCTGAGTTTAATCACTTAGTATTTCACTTTGAGGTCTTCCTGGAAGTCATCTCAACTGGATGTGATCTCTACTATCCCTAATACAACTGTCGAGACATCTGCAGGCTGGTGTTAGAGCAGTGAGTAGCTGGATATCAGAAAGCTGGGTGGTATTATTTTGGTTCTCAGCTGTTTATGCATCTAAGCATTGCCAACCTGATGACTGTAAAAATACATATTGTTAGATGTTCAGAGATGTGATTTTGAAATGTGAATGAATGCATACCATTCACATGCAGCTTCATCATCCACCTTGAAATAAGTAATGAAGTGGACTGGACGATAGCTGAAGAGACTATAAAAAAACCTGAAAGTATATTTGTTGTAGCACTTGTTCTACAAAATATTTGGTATAGTTAGTTTCAATATTGCTTTTCTCATAGCTATGTCTTGTCTGGTCATGGAGGATGTATCTTTGAATGATGAAGTGCAAAACAAGAAATGTCTAGAAGTTATAGCTTAGCTGTTAGAGAATGCAGGTAATGCGTCAGTGCAAAGGTCTAACATCTCATTCCAACTTCTTTCTTTCTTTCAGGTCTCTAACACTGAAGCACTGCATTAAAATATCTGGATTAAAATGGGTTTCACAGAGGCAAACCTTGAGCATACTGTGGCATATCTAAGTGAGATTTTGCTGACATTAGAGGAAAAAGTAAAATTAATTTTACTGTTTGGTCTGTGATTCCATGATTCTGTGATTATCACAGGGCCAAGTTCATGATACTGTGGTCAAGGCACTGACAATATTTTCATCACAGGACTCTTAAGTGGCTCAGTCAAAGATTTAAAACTGAGATGAAACCTAGCATCTGAGGTCTCACCAAAGTAAAGAAGATTTACTTCTTTTGAACCATTTAAAGAGAAATTAGGCAGGCTATTTTTGAACTAATCTGCTTCCCCACTCCTCCAGATGAGCCTAACTTTCATGCTGCGGACTTCAGACTGATCAAAACCCCTGTGAGTATATAAATGTTCAGTGAGGTAAATGCATCTGCCTAGCATCTGCTCTTGGTTGCTAAAAATTAAACCTGTATAACTTGCAGGTTGGATTTTTAATATTGTATAAATACTTTTTAAAAGGATGCTCCTTGGTGGTCCCCATGCAACTAGGAGAGCTAATAAATGCACATAGTGAAATTAATTACCTGTTGGTCAAGTTATTTTTCTGAGATAAGAGGGGAAAAAGCTGACTGCTGTGATCTAAAAACTTGGTTTAGGGACAATAATCTATGTTGCTGACAGATTTTTAACATGGATATTTCAGACTTTGATATGCATGTAAATGAGATTTGTGTAAATGGATCCAAGATAATATTTTAATAACTAGGTGAAATAGAAAGAACATTAACCACACAACTGTTAAAGCTCTGGTGGTGCAATTATTTGCTTTATATCCAAGGATATGGACACTGGGAAAATTTAATTTCAGGTTTAAGTAAGCTGTAGCTGCACATTCCCTATGTGAGATTCCACTTTGAAAAAACTGCTCTCTATATATTTTTTATATTTTTATATAATTTTTATACATAAATAATTTTTTAACATTCATTTATGAATTTTTTGCGTACTTGTTAGTACTACACAATGACAAAAAGATGGCATGGACATGCTGTGTTGAAGATGAGCTGTGAACCTTACTACTAACAGTTTAGAGCAGGAAGCTTGAGGAAGAAGGTAATACCTGTGATGAGATGGAAACTGCCAGTAGAAGCAAGTTTAGTGCTGTTATCATTTGTACTTCTTCATATTCACATATAAAAGCAAGGATCCTTTCAACACTTCACCCGGTTAGTTTGTCTGGGTATAGTGAAACATACAGTGAGGACAGCATTTGTACAGTATAGCTTTGGACACAAGACAGACAGTATGTAATCTTCCTGAATTCTTATTTCTTCACTGGAGATTTGAAGCATAAAATACCTTAGGCAAATGTCCAGTCTTGGATCAAAGTCAAATTTTGGTTTAATCACCCTTAAGCAAAGAATAAGGTCCAACATTCCAAGATGTATCTGGTCCCAAACATGCCAGTTAAAACTCCTAGACAAATTTGGCTTGTTTCTGAAATTGGTGTTTCCTATCATTTTCTAACATTGTTCTTTTCCTTAATGTCAGTGTAACTTTTAATTTGAAGGATGGAGCTTCTTGTTGCCTGACTGTTGACTTCCACTCCCAAGCTGGAGAACATGTCTTCAACCACTAAGCGAAAGCCAGTACTCAGACCTCCAAGCTATATTTAACAGCATAGCTCTGCATGTCTGCTGTATTCTGTCAAGAACTCATTTATGTGGGTGGAATAATACCTTTGTTAAACTACATTTGGCAAAATTTTTTTCCAAGCTAATGCTTTTTCCGTAGGCATGCCAAGGTACTCAGGCTAGTTTGCAGACTGTTGTGTTCTGCTTCACATGTGCTGTGTTGTGTTTCAGATGCACTACTACGTTTTGTTCTATCGACGTGGCCAATGTCTGTTTAAAACTAACAGAGTTTCAACACAAAGAGCCTTCTCCAAGGAAAACTGAACTTCTTGCTTTTTTGTTTATTTGTGATACACTGGAACACAGATGTGAGGAACTTAGTTTAAACTTTGGGGGTCCCCTGTTCAATAATCTCTTTCAGCAGTCCAAACAAAAAAAGGAGCATGAGAAAGTTTCAGTGCACTTCCCCATATGTTCATTAACTGAAAGTTGTACCACCAAATGTTTCTAATAGTGGCTTGTATTGTCACTTTAAATTAAAATCAAGCCACATTAAAGTCTAAAAGTTGTTCTTTGAAAACTAATGTGGATACAAATTTTGTATTCCACTTCAGCATGCAGCTTACCCAGAGTGCCTTTAGGGTATATCTGATATACTCTCATTCAGTGAGAAATTCTAGCTGGTGGGAGCACAAAATATGTTAAAGTGACATTATCTGCAAATACACAATTATTTTTCAAATTCCTTCCTCCTTCTTTGACTTCGACATTTGGTTGAAAAATGTCTAAATTTTAGCACTACGAATTTATTAATTATGAATATAGACCCTATGAAAGTGAGAAAACAACAAGAATTTCTCAAAGTTTTATTCTAGATTTGGCAAAAGAAAGATGAACGCTCATTCATGGCAAGTTTTTTTTTATTTTTGTCTTTAATAGAGTAAAAACCGTGATACTTATTAACCTTTGCTTGGTTTAATTTCCGCAATCCGCAGCTGGATTCTGACCTTTTTGGTGTATTAGCTCAATTTCATCACTAAGCACAGTGTATAATGGGTCATATTTTTTTCTCAGTTACACCCATGGAATGCCAAGCACATGAGGTCAGTGAGATTGTGGGAGTGTAACTTAAAATTTATTTTGACACATCATTACATTCTCTTTGGGCAACAGACAGAGGACAACAGGCGCAAGCTGGTGACACATAGATGGGACACCAGGTAGTCAAATAAATGTTTGATCACATTATAACTGTGCTGGCCTCGCTATGCTTTACAACCTCAGATCACTCAATGAACTTTGACAGATGTCTTATTAAAAGATACTTCTGCTTCTATTGCATTTCTAACTGGCTCTTAATTGTTCATTATTAGCAATTTATTTTCCTATATTAGTTCCTTGGAGTTGTAAATGGTTGCTACATAATAAATTAGGGTATGACCAGTTAAACAGATTCAGCAGGTTCTGTAGTCCCTTGTGTGTACACAGCAGAGCTTATTTTTTCTATAAGACACTGGTGTGATAGCAACATCATTAGACCTATTTCCTTAAAGATGTGATTTATTTGGTAGTGCTGTTCAGGTAGAAATGTGCAACAATAATATCTGGATTTTTTTTCCTTCTTTTTGAGCTGTGCAATATGCCACCCAAGAACCCACTAATGCAGCACTGGGGCGGAACAGGTGTAAATAGAGTCCATTAATGCCTTTAGTCTTTTTATCTAAATATGCATTCAGATTTGTTTCATCTTTCTTGGAAGTAGATTTTTTTAAGATGTAACCAAAAGCAAATGAGATTCATGACGATCGCCTTACCATGCAACAGCAACTTCCTGGCACAAGAAGGTTGCGGGAACTACGCTGTTTATGGCCATCATGCTTTGCAGTCCTTCTGCTATCTCAGAGGCTCTCATTGTTTCTACATACATGTATGTGCTTCAACCTAGAGATTTGTAATGCTGTGAGCAAAGGAATTCAGATTCTAAAAAATTCACTAAACCCGGCTTGCTGGAAGGAAGTTCAGCACTCCCATCTGTTTTCTTCCACCATGAGTCATCAGATACGGGAATCGACCTTTGGCTTATGCTTAACACAGAGGGCAGAGCTTCACTCCTAGCCTTGTCCAGCCTTCTCCTCTTCCAGGCAGAGGTCAGCACTTTCCCAGACTGCTCCCTGGAACGTGAGATAAGTCTATAGATCTTCCTGAGAAAGTCAGGATCTGCCAGTGTGCTGGAATACCCTGAGGCCACAGTAGTTTTCCAGGGAACAAGCAACTCAGTCCATGATTCACCAGAAACCACGGAGCCTGAAAGCTCCCTTTGCACCACTTTGCACTTTCATTGTCCTCCCAGACCACCTTGCTCTACTAATGACTTGTCAGTCCAAGTGTGAACACATGAGATCAAAATGACTGAGACTACTCAACTTACTATGAAATTAAAGTGATTGCTACCAGGACTCTTCCCTTTGTTTTGTGCTTCAGAAACTTTCTTTTATTTAAATGAAGATACAAACATAATAGATTTGGGAGGAGGAGGAGATATCCTTGATTTTATTCTGAACAAATTTAGATTAAAAATCAATGACACTTCCCCCAAGCAAACTATTATCAGATCTAAAATTAGGTTTCTCTGCTGCCTAGGTCCTGACATTTTAGCCTGCAATTAGTCTACCTGCTTGGTTTTGGCTCGTTTCCTCCACAAAGAGCTCACAAGTTTGTTTTGGGATATTTGCATATAAAAATTTATTCAGGAATTCGAACTATAAATTCAGTTTCTCCTCAGCCAGAGCAGTTACACCTTTTCCACATCTGTTGGCTATGCTAGTGCTTCATCACGTTCCAGTAGAAAATGCAAGACCAGCATTTCCTTAGACACTCTCTGGTTACGTATCATAGAATCATAGAATAGTTAGGGTTGGAAAGGACCTTAACATCATCCAATTCCAACCCCCCTGCCATGGGCAGGGACACCTCCCACTAAACCATGCCATCCAAGGCTATGTCCAAATCCACCTTGAATGCCGCCAGGGATGAAGCATTCACATCTTCCCTGGGCAACCCATTCCAGGGCCTCACCACCCTTACAGTAAAGAATTTCTTCCTCATATCCAATCTAAACTTCCCCTGTTTAAGTTTGAACTCGTTACCCCTTGTCCTCTCACCACAGTCCCTAATGAAGAGTCCCTCCCCAGCATTCCTAGAGGCCCCCTTCAGGTATTGGAAGGCTGCTAGGAGGTCTCCATAAGCCTTCTCTTCTCCAGGCTGAGCAGCCCCAATTTTCTCAGCCTATCTTCTTATGGGAGGTGCTCCAGTCCCCTGATCATCCTCGTGGCCCTCCTCTGCACTTGTTCCAACAGTTCCATGCCCTTTTTATGTTGAGGACACCAGAACTGCACACAAGACTCCAAGTGAGGTCTCATGAGAGCAGAGTAGAGGACAGGATCACCTCCCTCGACCTGCTGGTCATGCTCTTTTTGATGCAGCCCAGGATACGGTTGGCTTTGTGGAATGCAAGCTCACACTGCCGGCTCATGTTCATTTTCTTATCGACCAACACCCCCAAGTCCTTCTCTGCAGGGCTGCTCTGAATCTCTTCCCTGACCAACCTGTAGCTGTGCCTGGGATTGCTCAGACCCAGGTGTAGGACCTTGCACTTGTCATGGTTAAACTTCATTAGGTTGGCATCAGCCCACCTCACAAGTATGTCTAGGTCCCTCTGGATGGCATTCCTTCCCTCCAATGTATCAACCCAACCACACAGCTTGGTGTCATCGGCAAACTTGCTGAGGGCGCACTCAATCCCACTGTCCATGTCACCCACAAAGATGTTGAACAAGACCGGTCCCAACACCGATCCCTGGGGGACACCACTCGTTACTGGTCTCCAGCTGGACATTGAGCCATCGAGCACAAATCTTTGCATGAGGCCATCCAGCCAGTTCTTTATCCACCCAGTGGTCCACCTATCAAATTGATGTCTCTCCAACTTAGAGACAAGGATGTCATGTGAGACAGTATCAAACGCTCTGCACAAACCCAGGTTGATGACATCAACTGCTCTACCCTTGTCCATCAGTTCTGTATCCCCATCATAGAAGGCTCCCAGACTGGTCAGGCAGGATTTCCCCTTAGTGAAGCCATGCTGGGTGTCACCAAGCACCTTGTTGTTTTTCATGTGCCTCAGCATGCCTTCCAGGAGAATCTGCTCCAAGATTTTGCCAGGCACAGAGGTGAGGCTGACTGGTCTGTAACCCAGTGACTGGCATACTCATGGAAGAGCATTCGTAGTTCTAACCCCTACTCCTACCTCCATCTGTATTGTCTGTAACCTAATCTTTAATGATGCTTTTAAGAAGCTGAGGAATTACAGACTAAATTCTGTCAGTTTAAAAGAAGGCACTGAGCACCAGTCTAACTGTTAGCTAAATCCTTTCATGTAAATTTTAGATGGTAGTTTCTGGTTTGCTTTATAAAGCAGATGAAAATGTATATTTGTTATAAATCACAGAGTCATAGAGTTGTTTGGGTTGGAAGGGACCTTCAAAGGTCATCTATTCCAACCCTGTGAAGTTCCTAATCCTTTGGGTAAGATTAGGTCCCTTCAAAACCTTAAGATTTGGGGTCTTTTTCTGTGTTGCCCTTACAGTATGGGACAGACCCAGGGTCACTCAAACAGCTGCATGTAAAGATGTAGAACTCTCTTGTCTAGTGAGGACAACAGTGAGAGATCAGATAAAGTGGCTACAGTCAGGGCTAAAGAGCAGTCAAGAAGACATGGATTGCTATTTTGTACTTCCATGTTTTGCTTCCAGCTGGGAGAAGATGCCAAATTAGAATTTAAATTAATAAGTGTTAAAATGCACAGGAAGACACACTGTATTTCCTACTTGTGGCTGTGCTAGGCTTTTTTTTTCCCTATAGAAGACACGTGGTATTACAGGTGGAAGTGCTTTGGTAAATATGGCAAGGATTCTAAAGACTATTTTGGGCGTTGGTGAAGAATGAAATGCACTAGTGTTGCAAATTCCATAAACAACTGCTTTCACCAAAGTTTTGGCTAATTTCTTCTTGAGTACTCATGCTTGTAACTTCGATGGATGTCATAGATTACATAAAGAAGGGTGAAATTTACTCTGAGTCACAAAAATAGTTTTAAAGATGTTTTTGCAATCAGGGTTTTTAAAAATCTTTGTGAGGTTGTTTGTACTGTGGTCTGCTCCATTTCTGAAACCCTTCATTTGCAGTGATTAGTTCAACTGAACAAGGGAGTTAGTTTGTAATCTGGGAAAATATTTCAGATTGAATCAGGATAAAAAGTTAACCTAAAAGGTTTACCAGCTTTCCTCCCACAATATATTTTTACATGGAGGTTGTTTGTAACTGGTGGTATTTTTTATTAGAGGTGGGAGGAAGGAAAGATATTATTGGTTACACCAACCCAAGGACTTTAATGTTGAAATCATGCCAAACTGAACCATGGTGACCAAATATGATACTTTGTTACAGCATGATTGTAGTTAGTTTCTTAGAGTAAGTTTAAGATAAATTTTTAATCTCCTTCTTTTGGGATAAAATCCAATGAAGGACTTAGCTGGTGGAGATGCCTCCTTGCAGTTTTGAACTAGCTGCTCTTATTGGATTAATGTGTCTTAAATGTCATGAAGTGCTTTTGCTACTTTACTACATGTGCTTTGATGCCCCTCCAGGACTACAGTAATTTGTTTATATTTGTGTCTATAGAGAGAAATTTCTGAGCATCCAATATATACCACAGTCTTTTTCATTAAGGGACTCAACACAAGTATAACTTTCAAAGAGAAAAAGGTACTCTATTCCAGTAATTTTATTTCATTGTATAAAGTGAATAGAATGAAATCTGTATAGAAGATTGTCAGCTTAATAAGTTCTTGCAACACTAGTTTGTTAAGTTGGAAGTGATAATCAAATTTTTGCGGTTCTGTCTTTAGCTTATTTCAGTGCTGTTTATAAATTTTAATGCTGAATTTGCAAGTAAATGGAAAGGAGAACGAGGTGAAAAATTCCTATTCTTGCAACTTGGAATGTCAGATTGATTCTTGAACATCAAGATGTTTGCTCAACTTCACTATTGCTAAAGAGTAGAAGTTCTAAAAACAAATCAATTCCACAGTTACATGTAAATTCAAAAGAATGCTTCTAATTTCAGTTGATTTGTGCATTGATAGAATATAGACACGTGCATGAATCCTGGCATGGAAAAAGCATTTTCAGCAGTCTATTTATAACACAAAAGAAACACTACAATTTGCCTTGCTTTGTCTCCTGGTATCCTCGAGGACCAGAAAATGAGAGAAAATACGTATTTTGCTGCATTCCTGAGATATAGAAATTCATTGTACAAAACCAATCTACAATAGTTTCTGATAACTGTTGAGTTTGCTGATGTAATACCTCCTGATAAGAGATGTAAGCTTGACTACATTCCAGTCTCAGGTTTGTTTCATGAGATGTTCATTCACCTGTCTTAAACCCCCAAGAATTGCTTTATATTTAGCTGGACTTTTTTCTTTAATTCTACCTAGTTATAAAAAATCAACTCAGAAATAAAAAAAAAAAATGTAATAGTAATTTTGGCTGGCTGTTATGTAACACTTTTGCAAAAAGGATTGATTGAAAGTGGAATAAATTTTTTCTAAACTACGCTACAGCAGCCTTTGCATATATTTGTTGGCTGTTATAGATGATCATTTGACAGGGATAAAAATCCTTGGCACTAAAAGAGAGAAAATAAACTTACCCAAACACTGGGTAATCCCTGGATACATTTTTTTTCAGAGCCATACAGATACACACTAGTTTCAGAGCTTTGCCTTTTGCTGTATGGTGTCTAGATTCAGCTGTGTTGGAATTGGTATAGTGACTCAAAAGACATTAGAAATTATTAATTAAATTGACAGTGTATTTAGAAAGAAATGCTTGCTCATAAAGCAATTTGAGTCACTTTGGGGGAAAAATTCTATTACCTTATCATAATATTTTCCTAATTTTATAGTATGTTTAAATACTTTTCTAAGAGAGGCTTGAAAATTCATAGGATGTATATTTTCTGTAAGACTGTAGATGTTCAGAATAAAGTATAGAACCTTTGTGTGTCGTCTCTGCTAAATTCTCCTACACTGTCTTGGAGAAGCAAAATATTCCAATAGCAGTGTAGTTAATGTGATCTGCTTGATTTGAAAGATGCTACAAGGAATTAAATGTTCCACTTGTAGTATTCTTTCACACTAGTGTGGGGAGTTCTTTTCTGCAACCACAGGATCACAACCCATACTATTTCTATGACCAGTATGGGATTTTAGATTGCCAGTTATTATAAAAGAAGAACAGAAACCAAAGATGTAACTATTATAAAAATTCTTTTGTGTGATCCGGAGAAACTACTTGAAACAATTCCAAATGGATACACTTGTAATTTGTGGAACACTCTAGACATCAATAGAATTTCACTGATCAAGAAGTTACTTTTTGGAAAGCAATGGCTTGGCTTTTATTCATTATGTGCACTTTTATATTGTCTAATTGTCTAGCCTGGATTTCTTTTGTTTTGCTCTTATTTCCACATTAACAAAGGAGCTTGTACTTGTACATGCAGTACTATTTGATCCTTTCTGAAAATCAGACTGTTGCGTTATTCACAATACATTACTTATAAACTCAGAGGAAAACTGTCATTTGGACTTTGATTTTTGCCTAAACCTGACACCTCCGATTTTACACATAGCCTGAACATATGGTTACGTTTGTAGTTAACAGGAATGTTATTTCCTTGATTGGGGTCAAAACATGTAGTACCTTCTAAGATCAAACGCTTATAAGGACAACAACGCACATGCTGCAAAATGCAAGAAAGATTAACATGGCTAGTGGGTTTTTACAGTTCTTATGGCTCCGTTTTTTATAAGCCTTTATTTCAGGGGTACTTGAGTAATATGGCATATTTGGCACAGAATATACAAATATAGCAGTAAGGGCCCTTTGCTTGACAAGTCTTTCTTATAGTGAATAGTCATGAAGAGCAAAATTTGCTAAGAGGCAGACCTGATGGCAGGGATTTTAAGCTGATCTTACAGACCTCAGTAATACAAAGGACATGTTATAACATCTCTTCCATTGGCAGCTATTATGATAGCTTTTTCTCCTCTTGGTGGTATAAATAGAGTCTTAATACAATAATCCCATACCATTTCTCTGCTACTGTGATACATCCTCTTGCGCATGTTGTCAGAGATAAGAGGGAACAAGACTGGGGAGGTGGGGCTATTTTTTCCCCTTGTACTGTTTTTAGAAAAAGACTCTATTCCCTTTGTTATATTTCTGTAGAAGAATGCCAGAGCCTCAGCTAATCTAAGAAAGGCACCATTTGGCCTTGAGAGTTCACAAACAGCTTCCATTCAACTGAACAACACTTAATGTAGCATAAAAGATACGGAAGACACCTGCCTTATATGCTATCTAACAAAAAAACCTTTTTTTCAGACAAGCAAATGTTTTCTGGAAAATGGAGCTGCAGCACATTCAGGAGAGTGCAGATGGCATTTCTGTGTGGCTTTTACTACAGAAATGGTAATGGGCTCAGAGCCTGGTAATCCTGTGACTTGCATTTTATTTCCAACGTACAGAATCTTGCTCTAAAAGTAAAAAGCAAAATACATGGTTAGCATTTACGGTAAGTAGCTGCACCACCTATTAAAGTTGTCTGTATTTTCACTGTTTTCAGTTCCCTGTTGCTTTGAGTTCTGAATATTCATCATTTGAACTTCAGCATTCCAGATGAGATGTGTGCCTCCGGCTAACTGTAATTATGAGGAAACTGGTGGGGTTTTTTAGATATTTTTCTTTCTTTCTTTTTTTTTTTTTCCCCCCCAGGACACAAGAATGAAAAAAAAAAACCCATGTTATTTTGTTCTTGTTAGAAGGAATTCTGACAACTTTTCTCTGAGAAGTTCTGGCAACTTAAATTCTGGCAGCAAAAGCTCTTTTGAAAATATTTATTAATTATAGTAATTTTAAGAAGATTATTTCTGGAACTCTGGAAATGGTGAAGATATTTGTTCATGCTCAATATGTCAAAGTCCAGAATTTGCAGAACTTCTGCTACAGTTTCACCTGTAATCTCATACGTGGTTGGATTGTATCCTGTGCTTCCTTGTACTCCAACAGGATGGCAGAGACTGCTTGACATGGATGCTGACATAAAAGTGCAAGAGTGCTGATAAGGAGCCCATGGAGGAGGGGACGGAGGTGGAAACTAGGCAGAAGGTGACATGGTGAATGGAAAGTAGAATTGGAAGTTAGAGTGTGAGAAGAGATTAGGTGATGAGGAGTGGAAAAGTTGAGTCTTGAACTGCATAATGAGAAGATTGTGTCCTCAACATAAAAAGGACATGGAAGTGTTAGAACAAGTGCAGAGGAGGGCCACGAGGATGATCAGGGGACTGGAGCACCTCCCATAAGAAGATAGGCTGAGAAAATTGGGGGTGTTCAGCGTGGAGAAGAGAAGGCTGCGTGGAGACCTCATAGCAGCCTTCCAATACCTGAAGGGGGCCTATAGGGATGCTGGGGAGGGACTCTTCATTAGGGACTGTGGTGAGAGGACAAGGGGTAATGGGTTTAAATTTAAACAGAGGAAGTTTAGATTGGATCTGAGGAAGAAATTCTCTACTGTAAGGGTGGTGAGGCCCTGGAATGGGTTGCCCAAGGAAGTTGTGAATGCTTCATCGCTGGCGGCGTTCAAGGTGGGGTTGGACACAGCCTTGGATGGCATGGTTTAGTGGGAGGTGTCCCTGCCCATGGCACGGGGTTGGAACTCAATGATCTTGAGGTCCTTTCCAACCCTAACTATTCTATGATTCTATGATTCTATGACACAGTGTGATAAGGAAGAGAGAAACATAAGTAATAAGGATCAGATATAGGCAAAAAGCTAGGCTTAGCTGAATGAGAAGTGAAACCATTGAGTGCAGAGAAGAAGAAGACAATAAACGAGGGCTACCTGTGGTGAGTGCAGGTCAGGAAGAGAAAAAGAAGGAATAAGACTTGCTAAATGAAGAGTTGGCAGGCAAAATCAAAATAAGGGACAGCTGAGTTTGTAAAGGGAATATGGAAACCAAGCAGGGATACTGCCAACAGCAAAAAAATGTCATGACAGAGAGAGTGGAAATGCAGAGGACAAATCAGAGAGCAGAGAGCAGAAGAGACCAAGAAGAAGCTGTGTGCTGGAACCATGAGCAGACCTGGGCTGCGCCTCTCCTCTTTCTTAGCAAGCCTTTGTAAACCCTCCTGCTCCTGTCTATGTGGCTGCTGACAGTGCTGCCGTGGCTTGCCTACTTCTGCTGGTTCTTTTCTTCCCTTCAGGAGCTAGGCAAGGTGTTAAGTGATTGAAAAGGTCTTAATGTGATGACTCATGCCACATGGAGATATAGTGTCATATTTTAAGCTTGCTTTTTCCATCAGATCTGAACTGTAACAGAAGTGCTTCTTGAAAAGTGGAGATAGGCTGCTGTAATTAATTATGATACTTCCTTTAATCATACATGCAGGCAACTTTAGACTTTACCTTGACTGATTTTTGAGCACATGACCTTGCAATCTTGTTGATTTTATTTTACTGCAGGCTAGTGTATGTTTGTGCAATATGCAGGTGATTTGATACTACCCAGACTCTGGTTGTGAAATACCCTTTAACAAATTTTATGTAAAAATACTAGAATGCTTTCCTAATCATCATAGAAAACATGGGAAAGTTTGCAATATGACAAGCAGAAGGGTGAGGAGCTGCTTATTCCAGTGAGGTCCTAGCAGAAGCCGGCATGTTGGCAATATGCAATCACATACTGGTTATGAATGAAATCTAATCCACTTAACTAGAATTTAAAATAAATAATAGTGGAGAAGAGAGGAAAGGAATGATGGTGGAAAGAGGCTTGTATAAACAACTTCCTTTTTAATCAATTTGTATTATTACATTTTGACTGAACAACAGATATAGACCAGGTTTTCTTCTGAATACAGAAACCAGACTGTAAAGCAAAACATTAATCGCACTTATTTATTTCTACAGTGACAGTGCATGTTTAAACAATGCATCTTTGTTTCCTTTTTCAAAGATTTATTGAAGTAGACAACTGCTAGTGACTCTCAGGAGCCATTCAGGGAGTCACATTCAGAGTCCAAACTTGATGAGGAAACCAGAGGTCTGTTCTGAGAGTCTCCTGAAAATGGAGAATGATCCCACTGAGCAATCGCTATTGAGATAGTGAAAGGTAGGGGCAATTCAAGACATAACTAAATAAGTGGGTGTTCGGGAGTTATATCTGAAATTAAAGATGCTTATTTGCTTTGTGACCTACCACAAGGTTATTTCATGTTATCTTTATAGGTTTTGAATTCTCTCATATCTACTTAGTTTTAATAGATAGCACAGATGCCCATTATATGCACTGTACTCCTGCCAAGACACTCTTGATTATTCTGTTTGATTTTGTTTGTTTTGTGTGGCTTTTTGTTGGTTTGCTTTGGCTTTTTTTTTGTTTCTTTTTTCTTTTTTTTTTTTTTTTTTTTATTTTGGAGAAAAAGGTTATAACACTCATTCTTGCCACCAAGAACACTTAATAGTTTGATTTAATCCTTTCTGTCTAGACTAGAAATCCTGCCATCTGACCGTCTATCTCACATTCTTGCCTGTACTTTGAGGATGCAACACTGGCAACAGCTGTGAAGGAATGAGAGGACTGGGACTGAGGTAGGAGGAAGCATAAATAAGCTTTTTAAGTTGGGAGACTGCAAGCAAAGTTTACCCAGGCACATGGGACTATTCATTCAACAATTCAGCTGTTGCAGAGAGTTACCCATCTTTTTCTCACATCTGCCTTAGGGATAAAAATCTTTTCTCTCCCCTTTCTCCCTTCCTTCCCCCTGCCATTTAGGAGATGGAAGGAATGGATATTGTGCTTCCTGTAATGTACATTAGTCTGCTGAGCACCACACAAAGGACTTACATATGAGTAATTTTTGAGGCCAGTTATGGATAGCTTCGGTGACATAGGTGCTGTTAAACTGCCAGAGATACAGCTGCATTTCTATCATCGATTTAAGAAATATGCAGTGGGAAGAGGAAGTAAAGTGGCAGGACCGTATTAATCTCCATGGCAGTATTCTGACATTTTCTGCTTCTGCTCATGCAATTTTGTCAATTTTTATTTGAATAGCCCATTAAGGCTACTACTTTATGCCCAAGAAAAAAAAAATCACAATACGAATTAATCCGGGAAGAGCTTTGTGAAGTGATTGAACAATTGTGCAGTTTTCTTTGTTATCCCACTTGAAAATCTTGCTCCTAGGCTGCAGGACTTGCACTGGAGTAAATAATGTTACTGAAAATTTACTATTTAAAACAAGCAGAGTGGGTGGCAAAAATTAGATGTTAAAACCTTACTGTGAAACTGTAAGCATTTGTTGTGCAAATGGATTTGGCTTCAATAAGGCAAGCATAGGTTTGGCTCTATCAAGTAATTTGCAGATTGAAGTGTTTTTATGGAATAGTAAATTCCACTTTTCTTTCAGCGTTACTTTTCTAGGAAAGGTGCTATTATCCCATAGCAGGAGCTCTGCTGAGCACCTCCCATGAAGCTAAGAATTGACTTCAGTAAGAAGTATAATGACTACATGTCAGATAAGACAGTGATGAACTGTGTTTCTTCAAAGAGCAAGAAGTAAACTTGCTTTCATTCTGTTGACATCAGAAGCAAATCCATAACACACAGGACATTTTAAAGTAGAATTTCTATTTTGAAAGGAGGATATTACTGCTAATACAATAATTGCCTGTGGCTACCTTCCTTTGAATTCCTCCCTTTTTTTCCTTTTTTTTCTTTTCTAGACAAGTTAATTATTTCATCATTTAAATCATGAAGTGGCAGCAATCTCTCCATAACATGTGAAGCCTTTACTGTAACATATTAATGTATAAATGTGAACATTTTTTTCCTTTCTTTTCTGATAAAAATAATCCATTCTGCTGACAAAAATTTTAGATCAGATAAATGTCTTGTGTGAGAAATCTCACGCATCTGATTATCTGATGTAAGATTATGGTTTTACATACTCTTTAAAAAAAAACCCAAAAAACAATTCACCAAAACCCACCTTGAGTTACATTTTGGATGCCCATTTGCATTAGTACAAAGTGCATACAAGGTGCGAATAAGAACATTAAGTCAATTTTGCATCTTCAAAATGCTGCAATAATAAATCAAACAATATCTTATAGAAGCGACCTCACTTAGGGTAACTTTGGTATTCAACACTGATCCTGATTTTACCTGAAAATCATAAAGAAAAAAGTTTAATCCATAGACAATTTTCTGTAGAAAAACATTGAAAATAAATGATGAATGAAGTATTCAGAATACTTTAAATTTGAATTTTCTCTTTTTAATAAAATATATGGGAATAAAAGAAGCTAATTGTATTTGATACTTTATTCAGTATAATTGCCATTTCCTAAAGAAATTACTTCAAATACATTCACTTTTCATACAGAAGATGATTTAAAGTCTAGTGTTAACAACGAATTTTATAGCTTTGAAATTCTTGCGAGCCAAGGTGAAACGAGTGATAGAGCCCGCTGCTAGAAATTTAACCCTTGAAATATTTGGCTTTATTTTTCCATAAATCACATGCAGGGTGAAGTTAGTTTCACTCCCTTCTATGTTAATCCCAGTAAAATTTTAGGGGTTCCTGCTCTGATATTGTGAACTGTTTGGACTTAGGCCTGGGTAATATTTATCTGGTTCAGAGCTTTTGTTTGGCGGTTATTAAATGCTACAGCTTGGGTCCTATTGCATGTATTTAATTTGAAGAGATTTCTGGTGTCTCAGGAGCCTTCTCAAGGAAACTTTAGTCACTTTGACAACAATGAGGAATTGCATCATCAGATTACATTGAGAATGTTTATGGTCCTTATTTTTTGTTCATGAGAATGCCTGCTTAATCACAACGGAGTGGTATCAAATAACTCACCAGTTTTATTCTCGTTTGGCACCTCGGCATATAGTTGCTTCAAGTAAAAGAATCCTCTGAAGTTTTCAATGGTTTAGTATCAGAACAAAATTTCAGTTACTCCCAGGAATGGAAGAGGGCTGTATTCTGACCCTCTTCTATAGAGTATGCAAGTATGCATTATGCTTTGCTGTATTTGGATTAAACAGATTCAGTTCTATGCGTAACAGTCCCAGTAGCATTCTTCAGTCCATGTTGCTTGTGTAATGCTGCATCCTGCTTGCTGTTGTTAAGGTATTTTTCATCTAATTATAAGGATTGCTATAGATGTACAGAAGACCTGTGTGCAATACTGCTGGTTTCACCATTTTACTTGATGTAGCCTTCTTCATAGGTAGGGGCTTCAACAGGAACACCTTCCACTAGACCAGGTTACTCCAAGCCCAGCCCAACCTGGCGTTGAACACTGCCAAAGATGGGGCAGCCACAGCTTTTCTGGGCAACCTGTGCCAGGGCCTCATCACCCTCACAGGGAAGAACTTCCTATGATCTCATCTCAATCTCCCCTCTATCAAGTTAAAGCCATGCCCCTTGTCCTGTCCCTACAGGCACTTGTCGAAAGTCCCTCTCCAAATCTCTTGAAGCCCCTTCAGGCACTGGCAGCTGCTCTAAGGTCTCCTGGAGCCTTCTCTTCTCCAGGCTAAACAAGCCCAGCTCTCTCAGCCTGTCTCCAGAGCAGAGCAGCTCCAGCTGTCACAGCATCTCCGTGGCCTCCTCTAGACTTGCTCCAACATCTCCATAGCACCTTGTGAGTTATGCTTCATGAATGGTTTAGCCTGCACAAAGTATAAAATTGTGTTCATCTCTCCTGTTCTGTTTCCCTGTATGTACAAATTCATACCAGAGCAGTTCATGCAAGTAAAATGGATAAAGAGTGTGCCATCTGTTGGTGCACAATCTTGATTCAGGTACAGTCATGGGATCAACAGAGCAGATTTATTAATTCACTCAATCTAAGTTATTCTGCTGGACATTTTTACAGTGCCCTGTGGAATTTAGTCTTCATTGTCTCATAATCTCTGAACAGCAAGTTTTACAGCTAGTTGTTCTGTGGTTGTTCATATAACAAATGTGTATGGAGAATTAAAATGCTCTTAAATCCATATCTAATTCTTTACCCTTGTATAAGCATGAATGTCTTTCTTAAGTCAACATACTGAGCCATGCCTAATGCAGATGTGGAAGTCACTGTCAAAGAATATGATAGGTGCCAAAAATCTAAACAATTTTGTTTTGGAGGGGATTAGACATATTTGTAAATGATAACTCTTTTGGTGGCTGCTGCTACATGGGATGATCCAAGTGCTGTTTCCAGCTCAGAGAGCCTCAGAAGTGCCAGTGATAGAAAATGGGGAAATGAACTATGTGAGGTTCCTCCTGTTTCAAATCTCCTCCTTGAAGCATCTGTCCTTGGCCAAGGCCATGTGTTGGGTTTATGCTCCTGGGGTTGCTCTTACATTTTGATCCTATCTATGCTAGTTTGCCTCTTGGAATCTGGAATTTTTCTTCTACAGTTATATTAGTTCGTCTTATTGTAAGATAGGTAGCTTGGGGGAAGGAGGGAGAATAGATTCTGGAGTCCTATTGACTAGGAAAAAACATTAATTTCCAGCCGGTTTTACACACTGCCTCTCGATGTCCATCTTATTCCTCATGATACTGTTTTTGTAAGACTTATTTGCATCTATTATTTTATAGCCACATATTTAAGAGGAAGAATTAATTTTTCCCTCTACATCCTTTTAATTCTTTATACCGTCATGATTATTCCTTTCTTCAGTCAATAGTGAGCATACACTTTAAATCAGATTTTTTTTTAAGATTTTAGAATCCCTCCTATTAGCTCAGCACATTCTTGCAAGTGCAGATTATGCTTGTGCTGAATGGATAAATTTGATACTGAAATTATTTTTGTCATGGTCCTAAGGGTAGCATAATAATCTAAGCGCTGGATGCCAAAATGGTTTCTTTGCATGAGAGACTTCAGGATAACTATCTACAGAGGGATGAAAGTCAATGATAAGTGAAGCAACCTTCCGCAAATATCTATAGAATTACCCAATGTCTCATAGGACTGAACTGCATTGTATTGGCCAGTCCAACTTGCAAGATTCCTGTCTTGTGGGTTTAAATTTGTTTTCAGTTTGTCAAGGGGAATACATCACAGGAGCACAAATGAGTCAGCATCAGCTGGCTAAGGCCAGAGTGTTAAAATCCTGTGAAAAGTTCAGAATACTTACGAGTATACTCAATAAAAAGGAAAAGAAAAAGAGTTAGGGTTTTCTTGTTTTATTCAGCTTGGTTTTGTTTGTGCTAATTTGTTGGGTTTTGTGGTTGTTCTTTTCTTTTTTCTTTAAAAAAGAAATGTACATAGCAGTGCAATTAGTTTAGGAAATTGTATTAATGCTCATCCAAAAATGCTTCTTTGGGGATTTAGTGAAGACAGAGCATGCAGGAAAACCATAGGCTAAAGAGGGCTGCTCCATATGTCTTTACAGTTCATTTTATATGTGGAATTGACACAGTACAAGGCACCTTTTTCATGCTCCACACAAAAAGAAAAATAGAATAAAATGGCACAAAATGCTGCTGCTTATCTGATGAATTTTGAGCTGCAGAATTATTCCGTAGAGTTTGGAACATCCTCTGGCAAGTCTCAGCTTTCATGCTGTCATCAGTAGGAGGGCTGCTGAAAATTAAATGGATTAGGCAAAGCTAGCTGGTCCTCACCAGTGGGGCATGTGATGCCTTCTTTTGCTCTATTGTTCAGGGTGAGAAGGCATAGCTGGAGGTGGAAGGAGAGACGTGCAGCAGGAAACTGCGATAATAATTGAGGAGATTGCTGGTGGTCTCTAGGACTTCCTTTGAACTATGCTTAACACTGGGGTCAGTGGGTCAATTATTATGCCCCGGTGCTGAAGGGCAGATCAGTGGAGTCATGGGAGGGTGGTGGGGGAGGATAGGGTTAGCACATTTAGGAAGTCCACACAGAATGAGGTAGTGTGAAGTGAAAAGCTGGTTTAGCAGAAGCCACCTCGTCAAGCAGTGCAGCAGGACCTTTTATTCAATCAGGGTAAATTAGCTCACTTGGAAATCGACGTCATGCAGCTGGGCTGCTTCCAGTTCCAGTCAGGTCAGAGATAGATGCGCAACCATATGTTGTATATGCATGTCAGTAGGGATCTGCAAAGTAATTGGGAAACTGTAGAAAGGTTTTCAGTCTTGCGCCAAAAAAATGATGAAGAATCAGTTTACCAAGCTCTAGGATGTGCACGTGCTGGAGTCTCAGGGTTTTCCAACCTCCTTCTGACACACAGATCTTTGGGAAATTGAAGTGTATGTGTAAGGTTACAGAGAGCCATGGGTATCCCCTTCCCAGGGCTCTGATGTCCTGGTGCAGTGCATGGGACTTACTGGAACAGACTGATTACTAATTTACATGGCCTTTTCACTGGCCTCTTCCTTCGAAGGAAGCCTTCTAGTAGGCTGCCCCTGAGAGGGATTAGGAACACAATGTCCTTAGTCTACCTTCATTTTTGGTATCAGTAAAAAGTGATGAAGTGCTGCAGTGCCGTTTCCTGGTGTGGCACCATTTGGAGCACGACCATCAGGTTCAGGTTCCCTGTGCTGTAGATGTCTGGAGGTCAGCATTCCCAACCACACATAAGGGCCTCATCGCTGATAAAAGGTTCTGCAAACAAGATATGGATTTACAGTGCATCCGTTATCACCAGCAGATACCCTAATGGGCTTTCCTGAATTAATGTCTCTAAGCCCTTTTGAAATTGTTCATGTTCTTTGTCTGCATGACATCATATTGCAGTGAGTACCACAAATAAAATGCACTATGTAACAAACCGGGGGGGGGGGGGGGGGAAACACAACACAACAAAAACCTTGCATTTGGTTTTTTTTTTTTCTCTTTTTTAGCTCTTCTTTAGTTCTCTCCTGATAAATTAGCTAGGCGCCCTCAGTCTCTTACAAGTTTACAGATTAATGACATGTCCATCACCAATCACTTTTTTCACAGGAATTTTATAGCAAAAATGTATAGAAAATTATTAGGTATAATTTAGTAAATTAACATCAAGTGCTGGATTAGCAATTCAGATAGACAATATTTAGTTTTCAAGAAATCTTTCTGCATTATAAGGTTTTCCGCAAGGAGCTCTCTATGTGGTTGTCAGGTTAAGCAATTTTTTGAGGACTTAAGAACACACTTTCAAAGAATTAGTTTTAAGATATTCCAGAGTTTTTTCTGTAGCTTATAAATATTTGATCTTGGTTTCAGCTTTTCCATCCACTGAAAGTGTAACAAAAAGAGTAAGACATGCCAAGCTCTCCAGTTAAAAAGTTAGTATTAACAATGTTGTATGTCCATTGTTTAGTCATTCCCAAGTAACTCTTAGAAAGTAATGAAAGGAATATACCTTTTTCTCTTTGAAGATACTGCTTTTCTGATCAGAAATGAGACGGAATTCATGAATATAATTCTAGGTCACGGACAGGTGAGAATATCTACCTTGTGACTGCATTTTCTTTCAAGAGTGGTGAAGAGTCAAAACCCGAGGAGATGCAGATGCAGGTCAGCAGTCCCAGACAGGTATTCTTGGTCATGCTGGTTCTTAGCTGCAGAGGCCCTTTTCTTGTAAAACAGTCTGTGCTTAGGTAAAGAAAAGCAGGTTGACAGGCAGAGAAACAGATTTTTACATTATGACATCTTATGTTGAAACTTATTGACACACGAGATGTTTGAAAAACAACTGTAATTCACACTGAAGGAAAAAAAATGGTATGTGCAGACATCGAAGCTTTTTTCCTTGCTTTTTGCCCGTAACAAGAGGAAAGAAGAGAATCTTTATTTTCTCATGCAGTGGAAAAAAACCCAAAATTTTGGCATGTTCAAGGAGTAAAATTCCACGCCTCTATGTGGGTAGAGACCAGGTTGTAGAAAGGGTTTCATCATTGCCTAAATCAGTTCAGGCCACTTACTCAGTGAATCTATATTTCTAGGTATAGAAAATATTCATTTGTTTTTAATAATACAAGGGGAAGCATGCTTTTTCTAATGAAGAAAACAAGAATGGCCGTCATTTGGCATTGAAACTTTTTGCATTTTCCCTGGGATCCAAAGAGTATTTCTTTCTGTCATTTCATTTGACAATTTTTCCTGGGGCTGACACTTCATAAATACATCACCAGGGGATAAAAACGTCTAAAACAGCCTCATAAGCCTTTTATTTTCTTCTTTGTAATATTCTTTTTCCAGCAGGAATATTCTTTAAGGTTTTATCTGTTGAAAAGAGATTACCTTTTTTTTTTTTTTTTTTTTAGAAAAAATGTCATGAAGTTTTTAAGAAGCAAACACAAGAAACCATAGATTTTTTTCTTTCAAATATATGCATTTTTAACAGTTATTGTTGTGTTGGTTTGGAGAAGAAAAAAATTAAGGCAGGTCGTGAACTGGGAGCTCAGAGCTGCCCTCTGTTTGCCCTATTCCTGTTTCAGTTTGGTTAAGTACACTGCCGTCCCTGCTGTGCATCAAAATGACCCCCCTCAGTAGCTTGGGACCTATCCCATGCTGTTCTCTGAGCTGTTCCAGAAGATTTAAGAGCAGACCTAGAAAAGTTGTATTGCACACACACTGGGTCTTCCATGTTAGGAGAGGTGTTTGGACCTTTAACTTCATAATGACTGCTTTCTTAGGCAGTGTGAAGCTCGTGACAAATGACATAATAAACAACTGCTCTTTGGACTATTCTGGCTTCCTTTATTCCCTCTATTCCCGTGAAACAATTGTGACTGCTGATGCTGACGTTCAAATGTAGGGCTACTTCTGGAATTTCATTTTTGGAGCATCACTTGGGCTTGTAGTTGAGTTGGAAGGCTAAGTAAGACCTGAATATACAAGTCTGAACTAAAAAGGTGGTTGGGTGAATTAGTGTTAAGGATATTAGCAAGAGTGTTAGAAACCATACATGAGGCTTCATGCCTGGATCTCGCTACTTCTTCCAAGAAATGAGCTCAAGCAGTGAATTTGATATGGATCCTCATTTCAACCACTTAAGAGTCCAGCGGTCTTTAGCTTTCGGGATGTGATTTGGAGTATTTAAAAGACAGAAGTCAACTGAAAAATTTCAGATCTGGGCTAAAGGTTAAATCTAAGCAGTCCTAGAGTTGAATGGGGTTGGTATTTGGAGTTATGGTTGGAGCCAGGGTCCACCTAGAAATACAATTCAATCACAGCATGACACAAAAAAGTAAGATATAGATGAGAAAGAAGCTGCAGTTGAATGAGAAATACATTTGTTATGAGCAAAAAATGAAATTAAAAGAACACGAGTGGAAGCCAGGAAACGTATTCTATCATGAGACAAAATGTTTAATTTCCCATTTGTGATAGCATAGAGAAACTAAATATGATCATGTTATGAATGTTCCTTCATGCCGCACTTATTGCTGAGAGTTGGCAGAATATGAAACCTTCCTACTCTAGGCTGATTGCCTAAAACCTCCTGTCCTCTGACTTGATACTGCAATAGCCCTTTTGAAGACTATCAGATATTCCTTAAGAAAAGCATGTCTGCAAGAAAGTTACTGAGATTTCTGTGCTTACATGTACTTAAGATGCCAGCCACAACATGTGCACATTTTACAATAAAAAGGCACGCATCCATTTTATCAGTGGGTACCTTGTAGCATCAGCTCTTTAAGCCCAGATGTAGAAATATTTGTTCTAAATTATAAGCATTGCTGGATTTGTAAATCAGTAATTTTTCAATAGTAGAGATTTACCTAATGCAGATGAAGATGATACATTTTCAAGCCATAATTGAGAATGGTGATCTTTATCCCATTTTCTTCCTCCTGTTCTCCCCTTCCCTTCCTCGCTTAAACATCATTTATTCCTTTCTCTTTTTTTACCAGTGATTATGAACTACTGGATTCAATGCTTAAGCTCTGCAGGGTTAAAAGTATAGCTTTCCTCATATTTCTGAACTTTCTTCCACAAAAAAGCTCAGGAAGATCTCTAATTTCACTTCCTCAGCATGAAAAGTAAAACATCTGGTTGTCTTAGTTTCCCACCCCAGCAGCTGGCTTTCAAGAAAGCAAGTAAGCAATGACATGCTTAAGATAAAACACCAAAAATCTGCTATGTACATGTTGGCATGGGAGAACAGCAGTGTGAGGAAGAAAAGCATACAAGTTTCTATAGCACTCATAATTGCAGAGCATAGATAACAGCCTGCAGTTAACACTTTAATATATCCTGGCTCCTGCTCTGTTTTTTCTGGCCACTGTCAATGGGAAGTTGATGATAACAGCTGGTTTGGGAGTCCCCTCAAATGAATATAACCAGCTGCTGCATGCTGGTTCTTGCTTTCCCCTTCCTCACATACACATACTTTGAATATGTGTCTGGGACAAGAGGAGGTTTTGCAGCAGAGACAATTACAAGAAGAGCAATCAGAAGGGGCTTTCAGTAGGACTCAGGTTAAAGTGCTCTGAAAATCACTCTTTCAGTGTCAGGTTGCTTCAATAGTTCCCAGAGTGGCATTAAGAATAGGGAAGCTGGGAAAGGAAGCTCTGTGTAGAATCATAGAACCATAGAATAGTTAGGGTTGGAAAGGACCCTGAGATCATCGAGTTCCAAACCCCCTGCCATGGGCAGAGACACCTCACACTAAACCATGCCATCCAAGGCTATGTCCAACCCCCCCTTGAACACCGCCAGCAGTGGAGCATTCACAACTTCCCTGGGCAACCCATTCCAGGGCCTCACCACACTTACAGTAAAGAATTTCTTCCTCAGATCCAATCCAAACTTCCCCTGTTTAAGATTGAACCCATTACCCCTTGTCCTCTCACTACAGTCCCTACTGAAGAGTCCCTCCCCAGCATCCCTAGAGGTCCCCTTCAGGTATTGAAAGGCTGCTATGAGGTCTCCACGCAGCCTTCTCTTCTCCACGCTGAACAGCCCCAACTTTCTCAGCCTATCTTCATACGGGAGGTGCTCCAGACCCCTGATCGTCCTCGTGGCCCTCCTTTGGACTTGTTCCAACAGTTCCATGTTGCATTTCTTATCATCAGGTAAAGTCTGGGCCCAGGAGAGCATTAGACTTAATTTACCCCTTCATCTGTTCCACTTACTTGCACAGTGAAATTGAGCATTTCTCCTTCTGATGTTCTTTTTCCAGGTTCCCTGCAATGACCAGTATTATTATGATGACAGCTGTAAGAGAATATTTTAGAATCATAGAATCATAGAATAGTTAGGGTTGGAAAGGACCTTAAGATCATCTCGTTCCATTTTGCTTATTTCAACTTGTTTGCTCCTAATAGAACTCAGCCAGGACAACCCATTCTTCCCCTGTGCGCAGCACCTTTATGGCAGAAATTAAGGGCAATGGTGGAGGATAGATACAACTGTCTTCCAGCTTTTCTGAATGGCTGTAATTTTAAAAACATGAAACTGGGATCCTTTCAGTAACCTCTTGTGACATATTCCTCACTGACAATGTGAACACACAGCTTCTCTGGGCAACCTGGGCCTGGGCCTCACCACCCTCACAGGGAAGAACTTCTTCCTAAGAGCTCATCTCAGGCTCTCCTCTGCCAGGTTAAAGCCATGCCGTCTTGTCCTGTCCCTACAGGCCCTTGTCCAAAGCCCCTCTCCAGGTTTCTTGTAGCCCCTTTAGGCAGTGGGAGCTGCTGTAAGGTCGCCCAGAGCCTTCTCTTCTCCAGGCTGAACAAGCCCAGCTCTCTCAGGCTGCTCCATAGCAGAGGTGCTCCAGCTCTCTGATCGTATGGGCAAAAGATTTGGTTAATCTTTTTCATAGCATGCCAGCTAAGGTCTGAATATATCTTCCTATCCTACAGTGATCCAGCTTTTATTGTAAAGTACTTCACGTGAAGAATGTGCTATTTCAAGGTAAGATCTTGTCTAAGAGCAGTTACCAGAGTGTGTCAAACATCCTGTAAATCCTTACCTCAAGTCCCCAAAAATTGTTCATATACTCATATTTTTCTTTAAATATCATTTATTCTGTGACTATATTGCAATACCAGTCCTATATTGAATTCATTGAATGACTGCATAGATCAAACATTTGTATCTGAAGAGAGAAAATGTTTATGCCACCGTATTCACTCTGTACACTGAAAATGGCGGAATGGTAAGAAAAGCAAAACTTTCTAATTCAGCTAGTAGTTAGCATGGCTAATTGCCATTTCCCTTTCAGACAGAAGACAACTTGTGGTTTTGATCAAAACCAAGGAAATACACAAATAAACACAAAATCTCCAATATCTAAATAGCTTTTGGCTACCTTCTAGGTTAGTTATGCGGAACAAAGGCGGTATGTGGTATGTATTGACAAATCCAGAAAGATACATAACGATAAAGCTACCAAATCATTAGAAATAATCTCACAGTCACTGCTAGCACTGTCAGCTGTGGTAGTAAGCACCTGCAGAAATCCATGCAAAACCAGACAAACCTCCAAGTTACATTTCTATAATTAGAAACCTATTCATGTAGGAAAGCAGGAAGAGCAAACCAATGAATAAATTGTTTGCTTGGCATTTCATAGAGCCTGCAGAACACCAGGGTGACTGAATTATCATGCATATAAGCAAGATAAGGAAATAAGCCAGAGCACTATAGAGAAATTTATTCCTAGTGCCACTCAACACTCTAGAAATAGAGAGTTCGATGAAGGCTAAATGCCTGCTGTTCTGACTGCATTGTGGAACAGAAAGACCTTTATAAATTCTTATGTTACCACATTAGTAGTGAAAGAGGAAACTAGAGAAAAGATGGATAACAGTGGGTGTTTTCTATCATATTTGAAAGCCCATGGAAGTTGAGAGGTCCCTCATGAGTGGAGAATGCAAAATCTTGCGCCCATCTTCAAAAAAGAGACCTGAAGAACTATCTGGGAATCTATGAGATGGGTAGCCTTTGATTAATGGGGAAATCACAGTACAAGTCTCAGAGTATACATTTCTGGGTACAGGAAGGCTTTGGTGCACCCAATGCAAAAAGGAAGTGGAGCTGTTTGGGTGAGTCCAGAGGAGCTTTGAGCAACCTGATCTAGTGGAAGGTGTCCCCGCCCGTGGCAGGGGTTTGGAACTGGATGAGTTTAAGGTCCCTTCCAACTCAAACCAGGCTGTGATTCTGTGATTCTGTGACTCCCAGGTGTGCCATGCAAGGAATGCCCAGGTATAACAGAGGAACATCTGTTACATCATCTGTTATCTGCTACATTTGCCATTACATGAAAAGCAACTGCAGGCTTTCTCAATGACATGTACATCCTATTAGCAGAACAAGAAATAACAGCCTAGATCCTGTGAGAGAGCACTGAGAGCGCACTGACAGCTCTGACAGCTTGTGCTGCCACAAAAATAAAATGCATGCATGTTTCTGAAGACAGCAAATCCCTAAGGTAAATAAAGGATCTGTTGGCCAAACACAAAGGACAGACTAGCTAGAGCTGAGTACATAAAATGGAGTGTGACCCATCTCACATTTCAAACCAAAACATCAGATTACCCAAAATGGCATATACTTGATTCAGATTTTAATTAATCGGGGTTTTTTTGTGCTTTTGTTTTGGTTTGGTTTGTTTGTTTATTTTTGTTTGGGGTTTTTTTGCCTTTTTTTTTTTTTTTTTTTTTTTTTGGTCATTGCTGTATACCTCTAGCTTTCTGTTTTGGAATAAAACCTCAGACTAAGCACCAAATATGTAAGAAAGGCTGCTTTCCGATTTTTTTTTTTTTTTTTTGCAAAACCAGAAATTTAGAAGTCTCAGCTTATTATACTCTTGCAGTCTAAAACCCTTTGAATATATGAATGTTGTGGCCGAGTTTGCCTAGGCAACACAACTTACAGTACTGACCCAAGCCAGCCTTTTCCTATTGCGATTTCCCCATCTTTCATAATAATGTGAGTGAACAGACTAGAATAAAGCAGATTTAAATCCTCCTAAGCTGTAAGAAAAAAGTAACCCAAGGATCTGGGCTGGTTTATTCATCAAAGACAGAAGGTACACACCCATCATACAGTAAACATCTGGACTGCATCAAACTATCTGGGTAGAGAGGGCAAATGTCTTTCATGCAAGATTAAATGTCTGCCTGCTTTTTCAAATACAGTTGTACTAAGGTGTCTTAATCTTACATTTCCAATTCGTTTGAAAACTTAAGTTACTCATTTTTAGGCATGGCTATTAAACACAGAATCCATTTTGCAACAACAACCACAAAAACTGGTTTTGATATTTTATTTTCTTTTAGAAGCAGGATAAAATCTAAACTTCTTGAACTTCCTATTGTGGAAAAGCAAGACTCTGCAACAGCCATGAACATGTGCAATCATTATGACCATTTTGTAGGTGGAAAAGTTGCAGATGGGAAGAAATTGAACAACTTCATTTCCATAAATAAACAGGGTTTGACCGCCTCTCTCCTTCCCTCGGAGTGATACTCTATCACCTTTCTGCTCAAAGCTAGTCTCTTTTGTGATGTGACAGGAGTTTTCACCTGGTGTCGTTTAAGCTGGAGTGATGTTGGCTGTGCAGGAGAAGGGTAGACCCACCCGTGATGGTGTACGGCATGTGAGGTGGGAGTCATGTCCTCAGATGCATCCTTGGGTGCTCACGTCCCCTCTGTGGCAAAGACATTTCAAGGGCATAGCTTGTCTGTCCCAACAGATGAAGCACGTAGCACAAAGGCAAAATAAGCAATCTGCCCAAGATTAGTCTGCTGAGAACTGATAGCTATTTCTTTTTCTGACTTGAAGATTCCTGTTTCTGGGCCATGCACACTGGAGGATGCTGTCCCTTAGTCTTCAAAATACATTTAATGCTTCCATTAAGGTCTCTACCGGTCTTCCTGCTGCTGCATGGGGATAAGTACTGACTATCAAACAAAATGATCTTTTTCCCAGCTGCAAAGAGGCATTGTCTTCCTCAGGAGGACCTTAGAAACAAGAGAGTAAGAAACCAGCTTGGCTGTGCTTCCTGCATGGCCTTGGGTTGGGATGCTTCATCTGGAAGAGTTTCTGTTACCCCTCCTACCACCTAGTAAATGGGGATAATAATAGCTGCCCGTATCATCAGGGGATGTGAGGGCTAATAAGTTAATGCCTGTGAGGCTCTCTGGCACCCTGCTGACAAGGGGCTGCCTGAGTGCCGTGACAGAGGGCAGGAGAGCAGGAGCTCACAGAGCAGGAGTTGCTCACTCTCTAGTGTTGATTAGTGGGGGGAAAAGCAACCATGAGAACAGTGAAGGAAGACAACAGCCATGAAAGCTGAAGCAACAGCAGAGGGTGGGCTCCAGTGCCCAGCAAGGTTAGGAAATAGCTGGTTTCCCCACAGTGTTATTCTAAAATAGAATAGTGTTATTTCTAAAAAGACAGTGTTATTTCTAACATGTTTGTGTTATAAACTTCATCCCACAAGCATTAGGAGACCTGGGAGTCTTCTGCAGGCCAGCATGATATTCCACATGGAGCAATTCAAAGCAGTTGATGCACGATAGTGGTAAAGCGAGAAAGAGGGGAGAGAGAGATTAGCAGAAGACAAGGAACCCAGAACCAAGTGCTTAAAGAAGACTGTAGCAGCAAGGAAGTTTGCAGTCCCCCAAGGCTTGTCCTCACCTTGGAGAGACTGCCCCTCAAGGCAGTATCCCAAGTAAAGCACAGAGGATAGCAAAGGTGGGTTCTGTGGGTGTTAAGAAGGTATCAGCATAAGCTTAGGGGGGGTCAGACCTGAATTAGAGACTGTAATTCCTACAGACATGCTTATGTACCTTTTGCAGACCCACTATGCTGCTCCTTATTTCTCTTGATGATGAAATTGTTTTGGTTTGAGGTTCCTTTTCTTCTTCTTCCCTCCCCATTATCTTATCATAAAGGGAAAACAATCCATGAAGAACTTGATCTGTTAGCTATCAGAATAACAGCTTATATGTTATTAGAAATTATTTATATCAAAAATCTCATGTTATAGTGTTTGGTGGGAATTTTTGCTTTTGCAGAAGACTTGAGTAGTTCAATTCAGAATTACTGAAGTGTTATTGTATCTGTGCGAGCACAGTCTGGACTTGATGTGAAATTTCCTGTGATCTAAATCAGGACCACTCGAATGTCAGTTAATGAGGGTCCCGATGCAAGTAATTTCTGTGGCTGCTGCTCCTTGGAGGAGCAGCGACAACATGCAACCACAGTGCCCATCTGGAAAAGCAGAGAGCCGGGCTGGCCTGGCAAGGCTAGCACACTGTTTGCAGCTGAGCAGCAGGTTTGTACAGATGACACAAAGAGTGGAGTACTGCAGTGATGTGCCTCACTTCATGTTCGGCGAGCCTCATATTCATGGCTCTAATCACTGGATAAAGCACCACTGGAATGTGGAAGGAGAGACCTGTCATCGCATAAGACAGCTGGTGATGTGTTACATCACAGAGACTTTTGGAGACTTTTGCAGGTGTTACCACTTATTCTGGAGGGAAATAAACACCTCTCTCCATCACTAGGCAGAAGTTCAGATTAAAGTAGAAATGGTGGTGGAGTGACAGTAGCACTTAGCAGATGGATTTAGAGCCAGACATGAGGGTTTTGCAAATACTTGTGCTATTAGGTTGTCATTAAAAGCTCTTTAGAGCGTTATTTTTCTGGTCCTTTAAAATGTTTTCTGTCCAGGAGAAAGGTGTTGTACTGCTTTTACTGGGCTTAGTAAAATACAGCCTTACTCAGCTGGGGCTTCAAGGGTTTTTCACTGCAGTGCAATTGTAAAAATAAAAGAGACAAGTTTGAGCACTTAGCTTTAGCGGCAAATCACAATTAGTACACCCAATCTCTTTCTAGCACCTGTAAAGCCTTTGTTTGGAGGCTGATAAACTTCGTGGGATCACTCAGTGATTTATCAAATTACATGCTTTTGAACAGCAATACCAATACAGGTTCGTCTTATGGCAAGGTAGGTGCATTCTGTTGCTACAAAACCCCATTGTGACTGTATATGATATAAAAACTCTGCGGATACCTTAGAGCAGCTGCCAGTGCCTAAAGGGGCTACAAGAAACCTGGAGAGGGGCTTTGGACACGTGCCCGTAGGAACAGGACAAGGCGAATGGCTTTAATCTGACAGAGGGGAGATTGAGATGAGCTCTTAGGAAGAAGTTCTTCCCTGTGAGGGTGGTGAGGCCCTGGCACAGGTTGCCCAGAGAAGCAGTGGCTGTCCCACCCCCAGCAGTGTTCAAGGCCAGGTTGAACAGGGCTGGAAGCAACCTGGTCTGGTGGAAGGTGTCCCTGCCCATAGCAGGGGGCTGGAACTGGATGAGCTTTAGGGTCCCTTCCAACCCAAACCAGTCTGGGATTCTACAGCATATGCCAACACCAAGTATATTTGTCCATTTTTGCCACTTTCTTCATCTGCTTTGAAGCCTTGGAGACTTTGGGGGACATAGGTCAATTGTTTCTAAGAAAGAAGCCATACGCATTTCAGCATTACTCTATTTTTTTTCTTGAGCCTTCATAGTCCAAACAACTCAACAACAGTTGAGTTCCTTCCTGTGTTAGATGTGATGAAAAGTGATTCATTTTTATACCTCATTATTGATTTTCTCAAATCGAGATTTCATATGGATAATTTCTGACAATGATTTGTCTTGCTCAAGCAGTATGGGAAACAAATATATTGTACATACTGTAGTGAGGGAAGGTTTTACTGCTATTATTTATTCAGTGGGAACCACCACTACACTATCCTTATGGACGAAAATATGCACAGGGAAATCAATCCTAATTCACAATACTCACTACAGATGTATGTGAAACAAAAGCAGCAAAATAAGTCTTCTCATCTGTGCACCTCTTTAGGGACTTGAGCTGAGCCTGAAAAGTAGAGCCAGCACTTCTGATGTGATACAGGGGGAGCTTGTGATAACCATTTATTTTTTAAATCACAGAATCGCAGACTGGTTTGGGTTTGAAAGGACCTTAAACCTCACCTAGTTCTAACCCCCTGCCACAGGCAGTGACACCTTCAAGGGAACTCTGAATGCATGTTACTTGCTGTTCATGCATGACAGTGAGATCAGTCTGCTTTGCTTTGCTGTTCTTGTAAGTCATGGGGAGGCAGAAGAATGGGAAACCCAGATAATTCAACCAGAAGCAGGGACTGGAAGTCTTATGGAAGCTTGCCCACCCCAGCTGCTGGCTGTCCAGGGGCACCTGTTTGGACATTGTGGGGAAATGAGCCATGAAGCCAACTGTCAAGAGCTGTTTTGGGATGAGAGGCTGATCCGCAATACAGTGGCTTGCTTGTAACACTCACATCTTCTGCCCCATTGCTAAGTCCAGCTCCTCTAAATTACTGAAGCTTGCCTGCAGACATGAATCTCCCACAACCTGATCTGTGTGAGAGTGGCCGGGTGTTGCAGAGCACTGGCTGGAGGGGTGCCAGATCCTGCTATGCCTTCATGGGATGCTCTGGCAGAGAGACCCTCTGACCCCCGGTCAGGCACAGCTGCCCCAGCCCCATCAAGGGCTGAGTTCGCTTCTGCAACTGCAACCCTCCTGTAAAACCCTCCTTGGTCACTGCAGCTGCTTTTGGCAGCATTACAGCTCTCAAATCCCTCTCACCATTCTCTAACAATCATGATGAAGTGCCGAAGCATGGAAGCTGAAATCCCTGCATTATTGTTCTCCAGCAAAGCAGGCTTGCAAGGGAACATGCCTTGAAAACATCTGGTGTTAGTTTGGGAATTAGGACCAGATATGGCTTTACAGTGACCAGATTATTGCACATGGCGCCCCTGCCAGCAACAGGGAAGTCCTTGCATTAATTCCTCCACGAACAAAACAAAAAGTATACTCATTAATTTAATTTTCTTAGCAAACGTATGCCTTTGTCTCAAGACTGTATCTTATTCTGGATAAACCGAGGAAAGAACCAATTTTCTGTGATAACCCTGGAGCAAAAATAAATAATGATTTCTTATATCCTGCAGAAATTACATGGCTATGAATGTTAGTGTAGCAGTTAATATCTCCACTTCACTCTCTTCTCAGAGCCACGGGCCTTTGAATACTAACAGCTGAGAATGGGAAAGATGACACATAATTGTTTCCTGATTTCTGCTTAGTAAGAGAGTCTCTAGTGAGAACAAATACTCTGATGACCATGAGCATAACACTTCCTGTAAGAAGAGAAAGTATCGATGCGTCTTCACTCCATTACAACTTTCCAAAGTAGATAAATATGAAACCCATGTAATATTGATGTGTTTCCCCTAAAAAGAGGTGGACATTACTTATTTATTTATTTATTGGTAAAGGAAGTGACACAGTGGTACAACATTGAGTGCTGTGAAATTGGGGAGGGAAGCATTTTTATTTTGCAGTCTTGCTCTGCAGGAATATTGAATCTCTAAGCACTGTTCACTGTTCAGATTTGACACCCTTTAGGTGTTTGGAGCTACCTCATGCCAAGATCTTGTCTGGTGCTGGTAAAGATTACTTTCTTCCTACTCTGTTTTCCTTGGAATAAAGGATCTAACACTTGTCCTGGAAGATATTCTGTCTCTGCCTTGTGATTAGCTCATTTACCTCAAATTTTCCCATTTCTTCCACCTCCTTCCTTGACAGCCTCACTTGCCCAGTGATCCTTTTCCAGTAACAGCTCTTCCCAGAATCACAGTGCTAAGGGAGGTATGGTATTGGGAAACAGAGGCAAACTGCCAAGGTAGCCTCTTGTCACACGAATACATGTGTTGGGTGTTCCCAGAACTAGAAAAATACGTTGGTACTGTGGAGTCCAAGAGAGACATTAAGATCTGGAAAGAATTGTCTCCTATTTCAGTGGCCATTTGGACCTGTAAGAAATTAAAGATTGCATTCTCTGTGCATCAAATTAGCTAACGCCACTGCATTTGTCTAGAAGCTTGTAGTAGATACCAGTGAGTGGCTGATGATCTGTAGAGGTAATGCCTGTCCATGCAGTGAAGGTTAATGGAAGCAGTAAAGTGCTAAATAGCCTCACTGAGCCTAGTTATAGGCATAAATACAGAAAGCTTAGCCTTTGCAGTAGAAGAACCAGTAATTCGCTGCACATTTTTGCTCAGTTTTAGCGACTTTGTTCCAATCATGCTACCATCCCATTTATTCTTGGATTACCTAATCCAAAATTCACAGAGAGAGAATTCACAGAGAGTAAAATCCCCACTCTCACAGTAATGTTTGTGCCAGAAAGTGCCTTGCATGCTGCCCCAATCAGAGGAAAATACCTTTTGTATTATCTCACTGCTTATTATTAACTCACAACAGGCATATCTAGTACCAAAGACAGTGAGCTGTTGGAAATCCACGTGGACAGTTGAAAGGGAGGAAGAAGTGTCGAAATTCCAAATAATATATACTTCCCAAAACCTGAAACATTGACAGATATGACACATTTTGGGCAAAACCCAGATTTGTTCCATGAAAATGTCTATGCTCCTCTCAGTCCGGGATTTTACACTTTAGAAACCAAGTGGCGATGTGAACTGCTTCCCAGCTAAATAGGGACTGTTAGTGTTTGAACATTCAAAATAGTTTCTGCTAGGCTTAGGTAAAATGATAGAAGAAAAGGGGTGTTGTGGAGGATGAACTGCAGATGATAAAGGAAAAACTTAATTTATTTGTCTTGATTAGTGCTGACCATCTACAAATAAAGGCACCTCCCATGGCTGACGCTACAGAGCAGACCTTGGGGTTTGGGTTGTGGTGCTGGAATGAGTCTTGAGCATAATTCACTGAGGAACAAGAAAGCAAGCAGTTTGTATTCTGAGACAGCTAGGGTCAGAACTGGCCTGTTGCAAATTACCAAGAGTAGTCCTGCTAGCTCAACCATTGGTGTTTCTACTGTAACAAGAAATTGCATAGTACATTCTGATAGGGAAGCAGGGATTTTCCAAACCCACAACATAAGTGTTATTGGGATTGCTTTCTATAAAATTTCAGTGGGAGTCTTCTAATTCCATTACAATAATTTGAAAATCCCACTGAAGACCAGAAGTTTATTTTTTACTCTATTAAACTTAATTTGAAGATATTTTCTAGTGCTATATTCTGTACATGCTGCATTCCAGCACAGTACACAATCAAGATAAAGAAGAAATAACATATTTTTAGCTTATCTCTGTATTCTCATCCATAACTATTATTCTAAGGAACTAAACGGAGTCAAAAACCCCTCAGGAAGCTGTTGTCATGTATTACCCAACACAGCAAGAAAAGATGAAGTTTCTGTTCAGAGTAAACGATTTTTACAAGCTACCACTAAAGTATTACATACTATACAAAATGTTAAGAACCTCCCAGTTGAAATAATTCATGCATGTTTTGGCTCACATGACATGAATTTTTTGGGCAAAGCTTCAGTTGGTTACAATGGGAAAAATGGTCAACTTGCTTCTGATCCTTTTATGCCAGTGAAGTATCTGAAGAACCAAAGAGGACCCAAGGGACTCGTCTGGGGGAAAGAAATTTCTTAGTCACAGGAGATTTTGACCTCTGATGTGTGGTCAAGTACAGCTCAGCTTGAAGAGAAGGTGATAAACTCTTCCAGCTTTTAACTGCATTTCTTTATAAGGAAAGCATTTAAAAGACCAGAAGACTTCTAGGTCTCTCAGATGGTAACTATTGTATGCCCCTACTTTTAGGCTTATATTACTTTAGGCTATTTAGAGATAGAGTACCTGTAGACCTGTTAACATTTTGCAATGTGGGTTCTTTTTTTTTTTGTTTTGTCACAAGTACCTATAAATGAAATCTTGAAGCCGTGGTAGCTTTTGTTACTCATACTTAAATGCACATGTTGTTTAAATGAAAAACTGGCATGCTGCAAGTTTCCTATTTAATTTGTGTAGCTTTCATTCAACCAGCTGGATTTCTTTTGCTGAACATTATACTAGTTAATAAGGGGAGAGCTGGAGCCAAGAACAGGAAAAATAGCTGGCCTAAAAGAGCAAGTTATCTAGGCTGACAAAAGGAAAATGTAAATACCTTCTGTTGCTGGGTGAGAATCAAGTTTGAGCTGCTTGGGGTAACCCAAATGTACAATGAAAATGGCTGCCAAAATGTAACCTTCTTTTGCTCTTGTGCACCATGTGCAAGCTACTGCTCATTTATAGAGTTTAATGCATTAATTCGCTCATTAATAGGGTTTTCATTTATAGGGCTGTACTATGTCTTTCACCTTGTGCCCAGTGTTATCAGTAACCTTTTGTGATAGGTCCTTTGAAAGAGTTTTTTGACAGTCCAAATAAAATCTCAGGTAAATCTTTAGAACTTTTTCTATATTTTAGGATCTAGATATTGCTTAGATGCTGTTTCCTTGCACAACTTGCTCTGAATGGTATCTTTCATTTCAGGAGTTCAACTTCTTGGGTAGCTAAAATTTCCCGTCAGTTTTCTGCTGCAGGGAGAAAGGGGGCTGTTGGGCACTCTTAGTTGGAGAGTTTTTTATTTCAGCAGTACTTATGGGAGACAGTCAGCAGCATAAATCAGTGCAGCTTGTTTGCTCAAGAAAGCCTGGCATTTCAGCTGTCATTTTCATTCCTGTTGTTTTTCTTCTGAAATGCAGGTCTGTAGATTGTAGCTGGGGTGGAAGGTGTGACCTTCATTTTCCTGCAGTCCCCAGACTCCAGGTACTAGCATTTATGAAAAATGTCTTTCAAATAGGTAACAGGTTTCTGGAAATTCTTCATGTTTCTATATTTTTGGAAGCGATTTCAGGCTGTATTTCATACCAAGATACAGCACACAATGCTGTGCTTCCTGCTGCTGCTTTCCTTCTGCCTGGGACTTGGACCTGGCTTCTCATCACGTGCTAGTCATCAAAGCACTCTGACTTTGGTTCATGAAAGTAAGGTCTAACTGTGGTGGGTTTATTTTTCCTGACTGTTAGCTCACTGATATTAAACTTAAACAGGGGAAGTTTAGATTGGATATGAGGAAGAAATTCTTTACTGTAAGGGTGGTGAGGCACTGGAATGGGTTGCCCAGAAAAGTTGTGAATGCTTCATCCCTGGCGGTATTCAAGGCGGGTTGAACATAGCCTTGGGTGGCATGGTTTAGTGGGAGATGTCCCTGCCCACGGCAGGGGGGTTGGAACTAGGTGATCTTAAGGTCCTTTCCAACCCCAACTATTCTACAATTCTATGATTCTATGATATGTAAGTGACCTTTCCACTAAAATTCCCTTTCCCACTTGTACCGTTTGACTCTGTGATACTTCTCCATGCTTATCTACTCTCCATTCTAGGTTACCAGGTCTCTGGCCTTGTCTTCTCTTCATCTGCTCAGAATCTTTTCAGATTATTCTGTTACATATATTTTTAATCTTTATTTTTTTTTTTTTTTTTTTTTTTTTTACCCCCAGCCTGGTGTGTTATTCTGCACTGGAATAAAATCCAATTCAAAAATACAAATATTTCCATGGAGAACAGGAAGATGCCTAGCTCCTGCCACCTCTAATCATACGAGGAGTGTTGCACTGGAATCTACCATGGCTTCAGACACATTATGTGGTTTCATTTGCCCAAACATCCATGTATTGCCCTCGCTACAGCAACTCTTGAGTATCTCTTCTGCTGTTGCTCTGTGAAGACCATGTGGGCTGCATCCCACAGAGCATGAGCAGCAGGTCGATGGAGGGGATTCTCCCCCTCTGCTGCACTCTGGGGAGACACCCCCTGCAGTTCTGTGTCCAGCTCTGGGGCAACAACACAAGAAGGACGTGGAGCTGTTGGTGTGAGTCCAGAGGAAGCCACAGAGATGCTGCGAGGGCTGGAGAAGCTCTGCTCTGGAGACATGCTGAGAGAGCTGGGCTTGTTCAGCCTGGAGAAGAGAAGGCTCCTTAAGGGGAGACCTTAGAGCAGATTCCAGTGCCTACAAGAAACCTGGAGAGGGGCTTTGGACGAGGGCATGTAGGGACAGGACAAGGGGGAATGGCTTTAATCTGACAGAGGGGAGACTGACATGAGATCATAGGAAGTTCTTCCCTGTGAGGGTGGTGAGGAGCTGGCACAGGCTGCCCAGAGAAGCTGTGGCTGCCCCATCCCTGGCAGTGTTCAAGGCCAGGCTGGACAGGGTTGGAGCAGCCTGGTCTAGTGGAAGGTGCCCCTGCCTGTGGCAGGGGTTTGGAATTGGACGAGCTTTAGGGTCCCTTCCAGCCCAAACCAGTCTGTGATTCTATGATTCTGTGGAGGCACAGATCCTGTGTTGCACCCACCAGCAAGCACAGACACCTTATAAAATGGCAGTAATTATCTCTGGTTGGCAATTAATTGCCCCCCTTATATTTAACCCATCATGAACTCTACTGCTGAAGACCTTTATAATGTCTACTGCAGGTTATATTGATCTGTACTTCTTAGCTGGTCTTACGTAGTTAGCACTTTCCAAAATCTAGAATCAAATGAATTTGCAAAAATGACAGTAACCTTTAAACATATTTTTGGGAACAAAAATAATAAAGAGACAAGCAGAAGAGATAAAAAATACCAAAAAGCTCAGATTTTAAAATAAACTCAACATATGCTTCAAAAGGAGCAAACAAATGAGAGTCTATTCCATATGGAGCGTCACGTGCAATTGGTTGCTCCTCTAGGACTATGTCACTGAATTTGTACAGCCACAGTAACTGTTTTATAGGTGATCCATATCCACAAGAAAAAAAGTGAACAATTACCAGTTCCACAGTATGCTAATGGTTAGGTGAAAAGTTTGAAAGTGGGTACATTGATCCAAAATTCTGGAGCCACAGGCTAGCCAACCATAGTCATACATACTAGATTTTTTTGTCATATGATCCAGACTGAGAATAAAGGTTGGGATTCTTGCAAATGCTGTGGCACATGAAGATGTGACTGTCATGCTAACAACTCTCTTCACAAAATTGTCACAGTACTGAGAAACAAACCCTGAATTTTTGTTGCTAAACACAATTCTGATGCAACTTAAGAAAAACAGAGCTCCTTTAACGGGTGATCAGTGGGAGACACACACTTGGGAGAGTATTTCCCTATGCCATGAACTAATCTGAGAAAGAGGACAACAATACTTTAGAGTCATAGAATCATAGAATCATAGAACAGTTAGGGTTGGAAAGGACCTCAAGATCATCGAGTTCCAATCCCCTTGCCATGGGCAGGGACACCTCCCACTAAACCATGCCACCCAAGGCTATGCCCAACCCAGCCTTGAACGCCGCCAGCAACAGAGCATTCACAACTTCCCTGGGCAACCCATTCCAGTGCATCACCACACTTACAGTAAAGAATTTCTTCCTCAGATCCAATCTAAACTTCCCCTGAGTAAGTTTGAACCCATTACCCCTTGTCCTCTCACTACAGTCACGAATGAAGAGTCCCTCCCCAGCATTCCTATAGGCCCCCTTCAGATATTGGAAGGCTGCTAGGAGGTCTCCACACAGTCTTCTCTTCTCCAGGCTGAACAGCCCCAATTTTCTCATCCTGTCTTCATACAGGAGGTGCTTCAGTCCCCTGATCAACCTCGTGGCTCTCCTCTGCACTTGTTCCAACAGTTCCATGCCCTTTTTATGTTGAGGACACCAGAACTGCACACAAGACTCCAAGTGAGGTCTCACGAGAGTAGAGTAGAGGGGCAGGATCACCTCCCTCGACCTGCTGGTCACACTCCTTTTGATGCAGCCCAGGATACAGTTGGCTTTCTGGGCCGCAAGCACACACTGCCGGCTCATGTTCATTTTCTTATCGACCAACACCCCCAAGTCCTTCTCTGCAGGGCTGCTCTGAATCTCTTCTCTGCCCAACCTGTAGCTGTGCTTGGCATTGCTCTGATTCAGGTGTAGGACCTTGCACTTGGCATGGTTAAACTTCATCAGGTTGGCATTGGCCCACCTCACAAGCGTGTCAAGGTCCCTCTGGATGGCATTCCTTCCCTCCAATGTATCAACCCAACCACACAGCTTGGTGTCATCGGCAAACTTGCTGAGGGCGCACTCAATCCCACTGTCCATGTCACCCACAAAGATGTTGAACAAGACCGGTCTCAGCACTGACTGCCGAGGGACACCACGCGTTACTGGTCTCCAGCTGGACATTGAGCCATTGAGCACAACTCTTTGCATACGGCCATCCAGCCAGTTCTTTATCCACCGAGTGGTCCACCTATCAAATTGATGTCTCTCCAACTTAGAGAGAAGGATGTCATGTGAGACAGTGTCAAAGGCTTTACACAAGTCCAGGTAGATGACATCAACTGCTCTACCCCGTCCATCAGCTCCGTAGCTCCATCATAGAAGGCCACCAGATTGGTCAGGCAGGATTTCCCCTTAGTGAAGCCATGCTGGGTGTCACCAAGCACCTTGTTGGTTTTCATGTGCCTCAGAATGCCTTCCAGGAGAATCCGCTCCAAGATTTTGTCAGGCACAGAGGTGAGACTGACTGGTCTGTAGTTCCCTGGATCATCCATTTTCCCCTTCTTGAAAACAGGGGTTATATTTCCCTTTTTCCAGTCGTCAGGAACTTCACCTGACTGCCATGATTTTTCAAATATGATGGACAGTGGCTTAGCAACTTCATTTGCAGCTCCTTCAGGACCCGTGGATGGATTTCATCCGGTCCCATGGACTTGTATACATTCAGGCTCCTAAGATGGTCTTGAACCAGATCCTCTCCTACAGTGGGCCCAGGGTCTTCATTCTCAGTGTCCCTGCGTCTGCCTTCCAATACTTGGGTGGAGTGGTCAGAGCATTTGCCGGTAAAGACTGAGGCAAAGAAGTCATTAAGAACCTCAGCCTTCTCTAAATCCAGGGTAGCCAGTCTTTTCTTTGGACCTTGTTCCCTGGAACCAGAAGAGAAGTTTGGAGTATGAAAGCTTATTATATTCCTTCTGTAGCGAGAATAACGTGTCTAACTGGGTGTTCTACGGCTGTTAGAAAATAAGTGCCAATGATGAGGTTTCATAGTCTTATCTCTACTTGGACTTCATGGTTTAAAAACTACATAGTTTGGAAATGTGTGAGAACTCTCATTACTGTAATAGTTTGTTTTAATGCCTAGATTGCCAGACAGGTGCCTATTGTAAGCAAACATCATATGAGCAACCTGGTCCAGTGGAAGGTGTTCCTGCCCACAGCAGGGATTGGAAGTGGATGAGCTTTCAGGTGTCTTCCAATCCAAACTATTTCATGATTCTATGATAATTATATGACATAAGATGTTCCCTGATGTAATTGTTCTCATTTCACCTCACAACAGTGATTTAGCACTGCTACCATCTGGCCCTGACAAAATTAAAACCTAACCATGAGGCTGGGCATTGTATAATCTTATCATGGTCACATGGAATTACAAACCAGTCTGTAGATCTGGTTCTTTTGTTAGCAGATTGTTAACATTATTCACAGATGTTTTAATTTAAAAATGCAAGAATGTTGGCATCTCTACAGCATCTTTAAAATTATAATTCATATCCTTTTCTGTATGCATTTCTCTCAGAGACAGCTGGGGACTTGACTTTTGAGCGCTTCGTGAGAATAGATTGGTAAGGTTACACTGTAGTTTGCATGTCCTTCATTATTACAATGAAGATGATGAAAGCTTCTAGTAACAAAAGGACATTTGGTAAACAAAGGCCAGCTGACTCTTGTATGAAGAGCAGATCTGTCTTTTTGTCCTAGTTACGCACAGTGTGGCAGCCAACTTGCTATTTGCAAAGAGCCTGGGGCTGGCACACCAGAAAGAGTCATGTATTTTCTCCAGATGATGTTTAAAAGCAGAGAGCAGCAGAAATAAGATTTTTTGTCTGGGAAAATTGCCTTTCCTCTTCAGTTTTGCTGTCTTACCTGACCACCACTGCTGTACAGCACCAGCGATTTTTCTTCTGTCCTGTGCACGGGTGAGGAAGGGGTCATGGTTCACAAGTTCACCCACAGTGAACGAGAAGTTGGCCCTTTTAGCCAGACGAGTGTTATTCTGTCATCTGCTAACTACTGCAGACTGATTAGAAACAAGCAGACATGCATTTGTTCTCTTGAACAAATACTTTACTGAATGTTGACAATTAGCCACAACATTTGTGCAGGCTGGCAGCAGCTACTTCTGATTTGATTTATTCCCCACTCACTCTCTAATTGCAATCAAGACTCTTTTTTAGAGGAAAAATTCTCTTTCATCTCCATTTTTTTCATCTGTGAGGGTAGTGAGGCACTGGAACAGGTTGCCCAATGTGGTGAATGCTCCATCCCTGGCAGTGTTCAAGGCCAGGCTGGACAGAGCCTTGGGTGACATGGTCCGCTGTGAGGCACACCTGCCCATGCCAGGAGGGTTGGAAGAAGATTATCATAAGGTCCTTTCTGACCCAAACCATTCTATCATTCTATGATTTTCATACTTGCCTACAAAAATGTACTCTTTTTAACCAGATAGACCAGGAAATATTCTCATATTTCTAGTCTCTTCAATTTTCTTACAGTTAAAAAGGTAAAAAAAAAAAAAAAGGGATCTACTAACTTCTGCAGGATTCACTGGTGCTATACTTAATTAATTCTAGCATTTCAGTCACATTAGCCTTCAGAAATGTAAAGGGCTTGAGGCAGGAAAAAACTTTCATTTACTGTTTGTGTCATTTGTAATTATGCCATTTGATTTCCCTTGTGGCCTCACAGTTTTCCTTGAGTTTCTCTTCCAGGTTGCTAATGGGAAGCCCACCAAGCAGAAACCAAAGAGCAAGAAACAACAGCCACAAAAACTAAGTCCTGAGAAAACAAAGTAAGTATTATTTTGTCAGTGTTACAGCTGAAAACCATACTGAAGAACAGTATTGAGTATCTTTCTTGTATTCTTCACTAGCTGCTGAGTTTCCATCAGAAAGAGGGGGAAATACTGGGAAAATAACCTAGCAGGTGGGACAATTTCAGGTAAGATGCTATTTCTATTAGACTTAGCAAAAATAGTGTGAGTGAGAAAAGAAATTACATGAGTTACCCTGAAAGAATAGTTTGGAAACAATCTAACACCTGAGGAAAAGGCAGTGTTGCACATGAAAATGAAACAGGAAGAGGAGAGGCTTTCAAGTATAAACACAATGGAGCATCATTATCACAAAACAGAGCACTGTTATCACAGAACAGCAGAAAGGAAACCAAGTGGATTCAGGAGGTTTTATTTGCACATTTGACATGATGTTAGAACAATTTCCTATCAGTTGAAGAAAGGACCCAAGATGTGATTTAAAACCACTTTGGTCCTGTTTGGGTCTTGATATTTCAGATATCGACTATTGTTAGATTAATTCTCAGAACAAGTGAATCTAATCTGACTAATGGATATCCAGAAACACAGAGGGAACCACATGGACTGGAGTGTTTTAATTCTACTTGTGTTTTTTACCTTTACATGCTCCTTCTCCACTTTAGTAAAAACATACTTTTCCTCCAGTATAGGGTATTTCTCCCTCACCCTAGTTCACATGCTTTTGCCTGCCAGAGCATGTTGCTGAACTACTTCCATTAGCATTGTTGTAAATCACAGGGACAGCAAAGATTAGTTAGCACTTTTGGAAGAGCAACGGTATCCAGTTGGGCATACTTTTATTGTCATTCCCTATGAGTATCATCTGGTAATATCATAGACATTTGTGAACTGTGAGCTTTGTAAACATGAGTTGTAAGAGAAGCGTCATTCTTTATGATTACAATGAATGGAAAGGTTTTCTCTTCCCTCCAAAATAAGAATATTTTATTCTGGAAGAAGGAGTACTAATGCCTTTTCTGAGATAAAAAAGTGTCAGTAAGTCTTATTTCAAAGAAGAAAGCTTTCTAAGAGAAGGTAACAAGAGCTTTTTGGAATAGAAGTTTTTGGAAGTAAAGCTGATTTACTTCAGCTTTTTTGGAAGTAAAGATGATTTAGCTTAGCTTCACTTCAGCTAATTTAGCCAAGCAAGTTCATTCCAGGTAGCTATGCAATAGAGAAATTACATCTTGGAAGGTGGAAATGTCCAATCTCCATAGCAGCAGCATAGCAGAATAACACAGTACCTCACAATTATATTTATAATCTGTAATAAAATGATAAAATACCTTCTTAAAGGGACTTACTTTGAGTTATTATTGTTTAAATGGCTACAGTCTGGACTACAGTTTAAATCAGCAAGGACTTGGCCAGAAGACCTCTGAGTAGATCCCACTCCTTCAGAAAATATACCTTTCTCTCCATATAAATAAAATTTAATGAGCATTCTTCACATTACTTAGCACTAGCTAATGGTCTGTCAATGGTCTTGGCTCTCCTAGAACTGGAGCTGGATAAGGTGTTTCTTTCCCATCCTGAGTTGTGTGCTTACTTCTGGATGTTACTCCCTGAAAAACTAGAGGGTGTTCTGACATAAGAATAGTAAATGTCGATGCCCTCTAAGAAAGGTCTAAAGCCATTAGTGGATAGCTGAATTGCTCCATGTACCTGAAGGCATAAGAGTACACAGATGAAGGGGCTTGGAGTACAGCAGCCTTCCAGGTTTCTTGATCCCTGCTCCATGGTGAGACCCTATATTGAAGTGGCATAAAAGGCTCCTGTCTGCTGGCTAAAGAAGTAGTACGGTGACAGCACCAGAGCCACACCAGAGTGCTCAGATAATATCCTTGTCACTCTCTCTGCTCAGGCTACTCCCTGATGCTAGCAGGAGGATAATGGGGGAAATGAATAACCTAGAATTTGCAATCTGTGGACCTGGGGGACTTTGTTTTCTTTTTGGTGTCGTGTTGCCTCCTTTGTGCCATCAGATTGATGAAAACAAAATGGACCACATGTAGAGAAACTGCAATAAAGGAGCAGGAAGGGTCTTGTGTTCAACAGTATGAGCTGGTGAAGCCCTAGCAAAAAATGCCCAGAAAAGCTGTGGCTGCCCCATCCCCGACAGCGTTCAAGGCCAGGTTGGATGAGGCTTGGAGCAACCTGGTCTAGAGAAAGGTGTCCCTCCATATGGCAGGGGGCTGGAACTGGATGAGCTTCAGGGTCCCTTCCAACCCAACACAGTCTGGGATTCTATCATTCTATAATTCAGCACTGGAGAAAAACTCAGGAGATCACTGCAGACAACATAAAATAAAGTAAGATCATGCATAACTTGACGAAGAGTATTTTTGCTGACTCCTAAAATCTTCATGTGAAGATGCCTCAGTATTTCTAACCGAGCTATGGAATTGCTTAACGGCATAACCATCTGTTAAAAACTCAATCAGTTTGCTTTGATGAGATCTCTGATTGTGCCTATGCCAGTTTTCTCATCAACAGAATGGTATGCTATAACCAGGAGTATTTTTAGACAGAATTATTCTATCTTCAGAATGCTTGAGATTGCATGTTACTTAAAAAAAAAAAAAAAAAAAAAAAAAAAAAAAAGGTTTATCCAGAATCTGTTTAAACATCATGTTAAGAAGAATGGCATTAGAAACTGTTCAGTTACTTCCCAGGATCAAATGCTGTAATGCAGCTTCTAGAATTAGATTCAGAGGGATAAAAGAAAACTCCAAACATGACTACTGCTAAACTTTGGAGCTTGTTACTGTATATATTTTAATACTGTCTAAGCAGATTTCACTTAACTTTGTCCAATTCCTGAACCTTGGGTGCCCTCCTCAGTACTGTCAGACCAAGCTTAGGCACATGGTGTTGACACAGGAATTTTCTCAGAGGCCCTACACCTCTTACAGTGCTAGCGGGGTGAAACTATTCCAGGAATGAATTAGGGTTAAACAGGGATGGGAACTTGCTGCTTTCATGAGGAGGCTGGAAGACGCATAATAAACATGTTATGGGCTAACAAGATAGACAGCTTGATGCCCAGCACAGCTATAACAAAAACATGAAATTGCATTTTCTCTTTCCGTGCTGAGTAGTGTTAGGTTATCTGACCTCCTTTTTCCTCACATGTTCACTAATATTCTTTCCAACATTGATTTTTTTTTCTTTTCAAAAGCGTTGCTTGACTTCAGGTAGTCACAAACAATGGGAATTGTGCTTTAGACATATAAAATGCTACATGGTGCTGAAAGCATTCTGAAATATTGCCTCCCAGGTCATACAAAGTGGGTATTAAAAACTAACATGTGCTACTCATATAAAATCTCTCCATGAGTACTCCTGAGTTTACAGTCCTGGCTACAGCAATTCTTAGGTGAAAGGCAGGTGTCTCAATGTAAGAAAGCCAATGGGAAGGTTTGGGACTTGGGGTTCGGGGCATAACATCCCCTGAGTGTTTTAAGTCTGCTCAGTGTGGCTCTTCTGTGGTTTGGAGAACTAGGTAGTGAGCTCTGGTAGGAGAAGTGCCGATCACTTTTACTCAGAAATGCTGTCAGCATGCTAACTGTCTGCTTTGAATGCTTATCGAGACATGAGTTCTTCATCTCCCTCAGCCTTGGGTGCACACCTCCTCTCTGGAGTCTGCTCCCACCCTCTGGCCATGCAGATGGGAGGCACCTTGCAGTGCTCACCCTGAAGATGGGTAAAGCGCAAGGCAAATGATGAAATCCTTCAAATGACTGAAGCAGCACAAAAATATAGTCTCTGCCACCTGGTTTTTTTTTTTCATGCTTTCTCTCACATATTCTCCTCATGTTGATTTTCAACCAGGTATTTTGTTTTTCTCTCTCCCTGCCCCTTCTCACTAGGCATTTTGCACTGTTCATGTTGAATAGATGCGATGGTTTTGAAACAAGCTTGTTCAGGCCCTAATTGAGCATCAGCTTTTCAATTAGAGAAGAATTGCAGGAGAAAATGCTGAAGTTAGGGAAGTCTGGAGCATTACCAAACAAATACCTAGGTCAACATTTGCAAGACACAGACCACAATAGACACATGCACTGCATGGTCAGATATTGCTTATGATGGTGCTAACTATGATGGTCTTGAAAAGCTCTTTGTTTTCCTACTTCTCCATCTGGAGTCTGAACCCTGAGACTGAGAAAAGGCAGGTGGTGTTTGGGGGCTTTTTAGAACGCAATCTGCTGGCTCAGCAAGGAGTTGATAAACGACTACCCAAGTATAGTGAATTATTTGGTAATGGAAATGAAGAGGACCAAGCTTCCATTCCTGCTTTCAGGTCATGGCACTGGAGCACTTGCCTGTGTATTATATTGTACTTTATTATGACAAGGAGTGATGAGGTCTGTTTATGTACGCACAGTTCAGAGCCCTTCACCAAGGCATACTAAATAAATACAATAAACTTGTCATAGGGAACACTTTTGTGGTTTGTGACCTGTTTTTCCTTAGAAACATATTTTCCAAATGTGAGATGAATGGGCTGAATGAGTTTAAGGAACAGCCTATACTGTTGCAATCCTTGTGAGCACATATTGAATCATTCCAACAAGTTTGCAAGCCAGCAACACCATCACCTCAAACAAACAAAAGGGAAAACAGGAAAAAGCATGAAGTGCCTTGTTTTCCATGGTGACAGCATGCTGTGCTAGGAAGAGGCTGCACTAGTGTGCAGCTATCTAGCAGATAAAAGCAGGAGTGCAAAATAGATGATAAATCAGATGAAACAATGAAGGGAGCTTAACCAGTTGTGTCTCTTTTTAATTAAATTCTGTATTTCTGATCTTGGAAAGGAAATGCTCTTCTCTGGCAGAGCTGGACTGAGCAGCTCAGTTGTTGCTGGGTAAATATCTCCGTGTTTAGGTTCCCCCAAGGTTTTGGGGCTTCAGACACAACACTGGAACTTCCAGTGCCAAAGGGCACAGAAGAACTGTGCCTTAGTTGTCATACAGATGTTCTTGCACCATGTTCAGCAGCAACTCTGGCTAGCAAAGCTTCTATGGCACCATTTGGCACAGCTACATAGCACTCTGTATCAAAAAAATGTGAAGTGTTATGGTCTCATGGCTATTTTCTCTGCCATCTGTAAACAGACTGTGATAGTTACTGCCAAGGCATTAAGAGTTGCTTAACTGGCACTCCATAGGTGGAGTTTCAAAAGTAATTAGTTATGGACGGATTTGAAATGAAGAACAGGACAATTTCAAATGAAGTTAGCCACTTTACACACACAAAGACCTGCACACATGAGAAGAGAGCTGTTCAGGGGAAATTTGCTTTCAAATCTGGTGTTACTGGGTTTGTTGCAGGTCAGAGTAAGGAGGAAGAGCCTTCTGTGTGTCAGTGGGAAAGAGTTTAAATGGCTGCAAAAGTGAAAATCTGGGCAGGAGGGGTATGAAGAAGATGGTGGCACGGTCAAACCAACAGATCAGGCTATGGTCTGAAGCAGCCGAATATCAAAGGATTTGTTCTTCCTTGTGAGAAGAAAACAAGGAGACAATTTTTATTACTTCAGGAAGTCACCAGAGACTAAAATCTATTCCATGCCTCCGGTCTCTTAAGAAAGGTTATTATTAAACTATCAGAAGGATGTCAAAACTTGTTCCTTGGCAGGCAGATGCACTATCAGTGCAAAGAAGAGGTATGGGGAAGACAACTCTGCTTTTTTGTGCTCATGAACTCCCCTTGAATGAGGAGTCCAGTTCGAGCCCTCTAGCCTCAGGCAAATTGCTAATGATGATGGTAATTTTAAGTGCCATCTTTGGTGTCTGGATTTTATGTCTGTAGTAAATAAAAAACAATTCAAATATAAAGAACAGTTTATCATTAGGAAGGGATTTTTTTTTTTTCCTCTCTCTCTTTTGGGGTTTTCAGCCTGTGAAAATCAATAATGAGAATTTGGAGTTAACATTTGCTCTAAAGAGACAAAAGATCAGCGCATCCCCTTAGCTTCATTTATTAGCTGAAAAGGGTGGGGGAAGGAAAATAAGCATGTAGCTTAATAGGAAATCAGAACTGGTTTGTGAATGTGTGTATGGTCTGACTTATTCACGACTGTGATACACATGTAAAATATGCTGGTGGTGCTACATAATCAAAAAAGCAGCTTGCCAACGCTGCTAATTTACTATTTATTTCCTTTTAATTCCACTGGGTGTGACATAAATGTCCAAATACATCTATCATTTTATTGGACTTTTCATTAGGCCTACTGCAGCCCTGACAGGTTATTTAAGTTTTTGCATATGGGAATGACCAGATGTGAAGACTTCAGAATGGAAAAGGGTAATTTCATATGTTAACCTGACTTGAGTTTGCTTTAAAACAACAACTCTTTTATATCTTAAAACAAGGCTTTTTTTTTTTTTTTTTTTTTTTTCAGAATAAACGAAACCATACACAATTTTGCCTTTTTAAAACCTCATTATTTAACAGAAAATAAGAGTATTTTAATCACTGAGTTTGACAAAAGTAAGTGCTGTCATGGGGTATGAGTGACGTGATAGGCTCCTCTGAGTAATTTATGTATGATGCAAATGTATGATGCAGAGGATGTCAAGGAGCCTGGTGGAGTGTGTTTGGATTATATGTGCTTACGTCATGAAAAACAGATCAGTGTCATGACATAGCACTTGATTAGGCCTAAAACAAATTGGTGATTTGGTCTGTGTTTCACAGGCAACATTTGTTTGTGGTCTACGCAAACATGGCCATTTACTGAAATGATGCTGCTGGATACGCTTTGTTTTGCTGGAGATGGACACTGACTGCTTCCCACTCAGTTGAGCTAAAGAGAAAATCTCTTTTCTCATGGTACAGCTCCCAAAAAGCTCTTTCAAGTAATGAAAATGACATGATGCAATGAGAGGCAATGGGTAAGCTGCAGAGCTAAAGGCTATTTTATTTCTGAAGTTTCTGAAGCCTGAGTGAAGACTCTGCCGGACTGACATTTCATCAGAGAAGCCTGGGCTCCAACCACCTAATAGCCAAACAGAAGGGCGCACCATGAAGGGAGAGGCTACTTCCTGAGGACTACCTGTGGTCTATTAGCCAATGAATCGGTCATGAAATTTAGGCAAGAATTGTCTGGAGATACATCATGTTATTGTCAGTTATTGACTGAAAAAAAAACCCAGATGTGCCTTTGGGCACACAAGGCCTTCAGGTTAGAAACAGAGTTGACAAATTGAAAGCTGATTCTGTGTTAGTTCTTCGTGTGACATTTGTCATTTTGGACCTGAGGAACATCCTCCCTGATCAAAAGCACTTGTTGTGGTTTTCTTTTCCAACTGTCAGGAAGTCTTGCAGAATGACCGTATTTTCTTCATGCATTTTGCCTTGGTTATGAACTCAGTGCATCATGAAAAAGGGTGTAATTTATAAAACTATAAGAACTGTGGTCAATAAACAATTCAGGCCACAAAGCCAAGACCTTGTTTTCAATGTGTACATGTACCTTCCACACACAGAATGCTAATTACACTGCATACATGAGCTAAAGGAAACTAGTTTTCTAGCTAGCCATGTGCCACCGAATACATATGGAAACTATATGGGCCTCATAATGTGTGTTCAAAGCACTCTTCAGATATGCCTGGGTTGCCTAACAATGTTCAAGCAAAAGAAGAGAAAAGGCAGGAAAAAAATAGATTGGAAAACCTTCCCTAATTGTGAATGTTTTGACTAGATAATGTAAAGATACCACATGAGTATGAGAAGCAGGCTTAGATCACATTTTCCTGGCTTCTGGTGGTTTTTACCAAGGTTAGCATTGTAATGTACTAGGAAGATGTTGGTTTTATTTTCTTCAGAGAGTAGTTGTGGCATTAAAGAGAGAAGGGGGGAAGCAATCACTAGATCACAGTGAGACTTTCTAAACATTAGATGGTGGTCTCCCCGACTGATGTCGACAGGATAGAATTGCAGACACAGGGCCTCCCTCATCCTTATGGATGTGTTGAGGAAACACTGGGAAGGATGAAAAGGGTGGCTTTACTGCAATATGTAATCAGAGACCCAGGCATGTTTTGGAGGGTTCGGCAGTGGGCAAACAGCTCAGTGTCCAGCTGGAGACCAGTAACGAGTGGTGTCCCCCAGGGATCGGTGTTGGGACCGGTCTTGTTCAACATCTTTGTGGGTGACATGGACAGTGGGATTGAGTGCGCTCTCAGCAAGTTTGCCGATGACACCAAGCTGTGTGGTTCAGTTGATACATTGGAGGGAAGGAATGTCATCCAGAGGGACCTTGACACGCTTGTGAGGTGGGCTGATGCCAACCTGATGAAGTTTAACCATGCTAAATGCAAAGTCCTCCACCTGGGTCGGAGCAATGCCAGGCACAGCTACAGGTTGGGCGGGGAGGAGATTGAGAGCAGCCCTGCGGAGAAGGACTTGGGGGTGTGGGTCGATGAGAAAATGAACATGAGCCGGCTTCAGTGTGTGCTCACAGCCCAGAAAGCCAACCGTATTCTGGGCTGCATCAAAAGGAGTGCGACCAGCAGGTCGAGGGAGGTGATCCTGCCCCTTTACTCTGCTCTCGTGAGACCTCACTTGGAGTATTGTGTGCAGTTTTGGTGTCCTCAACATAAAAAGGACATGGAAGTGTTAGAACAAGTGCAGAGGAGGGCCACGAGGATGATCAGGGGACTGGAGCACCTCTCGTATGAAGATAGGCTGAGAAAATTGGGGCTGCTCAGCCTGGAGAAGAGGCGGCTTATGGAGACCTCCTAGCAGCCTTCCAATACCTGAAGGGGGCCTATAGGGATGCTGGGGAGGGACTCTTCATTAGGGGCTGTGGTGAGAGACCAAGGGGTAATGGGTTTAAACTTAAACAGGGGAGGTTTAGATTGGATCTGAGGAAGAAATTCTTTACTGTGAGGGTGGTGGGGCCCTGGAATGGGTTGCCCAGGGAAGTTGTGAATGCTTCATCCCTGGCGGCGTTCAAGGTGGGGTTGGACATAGCCTTGGATGGCATGGTTTAGTGGGATGTGTCCCTGCCCATGGCAGGGGGGTTGGAACTCGATGATCTTGAGGTCCTTTCCAACCCTTACTGTTCTATGATTCTATGATTAATACTAGGAGTAACAGCAATCCTCACTGTATTTCTAACTGTCCATTGCAAAATGGTATGTTTAATGCTTTGTTTCTAGGGGCTGCAGAGAATGACTGCAGGTTACTTTATCTGTGAATAATGTGCTGTTTTCACAGGCAACATGAATTGTTTCAGATGGTGAATGAACTGAAAGAATAAAAGCCTGAGAACACTAGGAGTAATTATTTCCTCTATCCCATTCCAACTTCACCTCTTGGTGACAGCGCATTTCCACTGCTCGCTGGCTGCGGTTAATGAGGTAGAAAAGGCATTCGTAGAACAGTAACATTGTTCCAAGAACACGGAAGTCATCCTTGGAGTCCACTTTTTCTTTCCTCCTCCACTGCATCTGCCCATTTGCTTATCAGTCTCTCCAGCACAGCAGACCTCTGTGGTGATCCCATCTCTTACTCATGCTTTACTCATTTCCCAACATGGCTATAACTGCTTTTCTGTTTAGCCTTCCTAAATCCCTGCTTTGAATTTGAGGTCAGTAAGAGTACAGATATGGATGAAAGTTAATATAACATTAATCCATAGCAAGTACATGCAAAGGTATAAAATATTCTGTGTATTCCAAGAACAACAAATCATGTTTCAAGCCCTACTCCATTAATTTACTATTAGTTGCATTGCTAAGCAGCAAATTTCTATTTGCATACAGTTAACAGACTGACATGCCAGGCTGGATGGGGCTTGGATCAACCTGGTCTAGTGGAAGGTGGCCCTGCCCATGGCAGGGTGTTGGAACCGGATGAGCTTTAAGGTCTCTTCTAACCCCAACCATTCTAGAATTCTATGACACATTTTGTTCCAAGATTGCAAATTTGTGCCATTTTGGTAAATTTTAGCATGGTACACCTTTAGTGAAGCAACAGCAATACAGCTGAGCATGACAGCTCAGTTCAGCTGGTAGCTGAGAAAGGAAGGGCTTGCAATTGAACGCCTTGCCAGACATTCTGTCAATCCACAAGATGGCTCAGGTCCCTAGGAGTTGCAATCACAAACATAAAACTCTGCAGACTGCACCCATCATGTGCCAAAGACAAGCCTGTACCTCTTCCTTCTGCTTGTGCAACTCAGAAAGGAGAACACTCGACATTTTTCAAGTTGCATAATCTTGATCCAGGGTACACTGTCCTACTGAAAAATGCTCTTCTATAATCATGTATTATCACTGTTCTCTTATTAGCAAAGAAAACCAGACAGGATGCCCCCTCTTATCTACACTTTAAGGCCACAGCCTGTACCACCCTCACCTTTCATGCAAGGTGTGCAATATCTACAGAGGGGCAGCCTGCCAAATGCTAGACCCACCATCCATGATGTTTAGATAAAAGGATGAAGTGCCAACATGGAAGTACTTTTCTGTAGTAGTACACACAACTACAGCAGTCGTTATATTTAACCACTATTCCATTCACTCCCTGTGCAACTTCCATCCTCTACACAGGACGAGGTGTACACTTGTAAGCTCCTGTACTTCAGCTAGAAATTCCTGATGCTGTCTCCTCAGTCACCCTTGATGGCTGTAATCTACCCCGTCAATTTATGTCAAATCCTTCAACTGTGCTATTTCAGGCTATTTTAGCACCTAAATCATTTGGTAGTAAACATTTAACTTCTCAGTCTAGGTCTCAGAGCAAAGGCAGAGTGCAAGAAAAGGTTATTTTCCCTGACACCTCTTCTGACAGAGCCATATCTGAACTTATTCATTACTCTTTGAAAATGACACAGTTCAGCCGGAGAGTTTAAGGAGGATGACTTCCTTAAGGAGGAAGTTTTACTAAGTGTGTGTGCCTGAAGCTATACTTTCCCCTTTTTTCTCACAGCATTTATACCACGGTCAAATGTCAAGGTTTTCTTGGTTTCTTATGTCTCTTTTGCTTGAGAAAAGGAAAGAAAGCAAAATGGGTTCTAACGTGGGAAAACAGTGTTTTTCTCATCTCTTAGTAAAAGCCCAGGTATCAATCTCCTCAAAGACAGTATTTTCAAAAAAAAAGAATTCATCCTGAGGCAAACACCTGCCTAAAGCAGTCATTCTGAAACAACATTAATTTGTCACAGTTTAAAGATCCCGTTTGCAGGTGCTTTGACTAAAGGCAGGTGTTCAGCGGCTCCACCATAGATAACACATCTGTCCATACTCACTTCTAACACTTAGGTACAATTTAGTGCTGCTGAACTTGTATTGCCAGCAGCTACTGAGAAATGTGTTATTTACTTTGCTGCTAAAGTAGCAATGTTGAGCAACCATGCAGCTAGCACACCAGGAACATCCCATATAACGAGGAAAATAAAAAACATCTCAAACTAGAAGGTATCCATCAATAACCTGCATCTAGGACAAAATGAAGAACTGTGTAAGAAAGAACTTTCAAGTGTGAACAGCAAGCAACAAATAGGAAGAGGCCTGTTTGCACTAACTTCATAGCGATAAAATGCCCTGAACAGGAAAGCCTTTTACAATACAGTGTCAATAGTTTTCATAATTCTCAGAACTAAAAATTTCCTTGGGTTGTTTCACTGGTGTTCCTATAGTTACAGCTACACATATCAGATTATTAAGAATTAATCTGGTAACTAGCACATCTTTGGATGAATTAGAAATGTGTGAAATATCATACAAACACGTTTATAACAAAGCCCTATAAATATTAACTAGAATATAATCGCTTAATATAGGAAGTTAATAGATGATTCTTTGCACATTTTGAATGTGTATACACCCAAGAGTCAAAACCTGACTCCTTAGAAATCTCCCTTGTCAAGGAATGGCACCTTTGAAATCCAGAAATGAGCTGCTTTGATGCTATGTTTGGAGCAGTTTCCATATTTAAAGTCACAGAAAGAGATTCTGTCTCTCCCCAGGTTCCCTGCAGTTTCAGCCTTCTATGCGTGTGCAGTGTGGTCATCATCATACCGCTCTGTAAGGCTTTGAAGCTGCCTGGTTTACAGCCAGGAGTATTTATTTGGCCTAAATTGCAGAAATCTAATTTTTCCCGGCTTCGAATTAGAGAACAGTTTTGGATGATTACTTCTAGTGGTGATTTAGATATGTAGGTATATGTGAGATCATACAAAGGTAATGACTAATAATCACTTTTTTCTAAATGCAGGTTAATCTGGGTCCATGAAACAAGTTTTTCAAACAAGAATGACAAGAGTTACATGCCTTTCCGTGTGTTTTATTGTCAGCTTAGCACATTCTGATCATATAACTTTTTAGAGCAACAAAAAGCTACTGCTGACAAACAACTCAAACGCAGTCAGTAAGAAGCCATATTGTTGCCTAGGGTAAACACACTGTCAGGCATTATTAAAATAAGTTACTAGACTAGTTAAGTTTGCCAAATTATAGAATGAATGGTAATGGAAACCATTACTAAAGGTAATTTAATCTTAATTAACAATGAATGTAATCTCATTTAGTTGTTTTCTTCCACCTTTAGAATACTGGGACACAGGACTTCCTTATCCATAGGCCCTCTAAGAAGCTAACTGTTCACTTAGCTGATTTAGCAACCTTACATAACATGCAACAGCAGCAGCAGAGAGTTCAGAAACCTCTTCTCATAATACTGAAGAAAGTTGGGGAATCTTCAAGGCCTGGCTTTGAGCAATGTGGCCTAGTGGAAGGTGTCCCTGCCTATTGGGGTGGAACTGGGTGAGCTTTAAGGCCCCTTCCAACTCAAACCAATCTATCCGAGATTTACCCGAGACCTAGATCATAGAATCATAGAATAGCAAGGGTTGGAAAGGACCCCAAGATCATCGAGTTCCAACCCCCCTGCCATGGGCAGGGACACATCCCACTAAACCATGCCATCCAAGGCTATGTCCAACCCCACCTTGAACGCCGCCAGGGATGAAGCATCCACAACCTCCCTGGGCAACCCATTCCAGGGCCCCACCACCCTCACAGTAAAGAATTTCTTCCTCAGATCCAATGTAAACTTCCCCTGTTAAAGTTTAAACCCATTACCCCTTGTCCTCTCACCACAGTCCCTAATGAAGAGTCCCTCCCCAGCATCCCTACAGGCCCCCTTCAGATATTGGAAGGCTGCTAGGAGGTCTCCACGCAGCCTTCTCTTCTCCAGGCTGAACAGCCCCAATTTTCTCAGCCTATCTTCATACGGGAGGTGCTCCAGTCCCCTGATCATCCTCGTGGCCCTCCTCTGCACTTGTTCTAACAGTTCCATGTCCTTTTTATGTTGAGGACACCAGAACTGCACACAAGACTCCAAGTGAGGTCTCACAAGAGCAGAGTAGAGGGGCAGGATCACCTCCCTCGACCTGCTGGTCACACTCCTTTTGATGCAGCCCATATGATATTTTACACAGAGCAGCCCAAGCTGTCAAATCCCATGTCTGTGCCTTCTCAGCAGCTAGTCAGACATCACTACAATCCTGGTCCCTACCTTTATTCATATCTTGTCTTAAAATAAAATATTGATAGATACTTTGAGGAATTACAAGTTTAAAAAACGAAAGCTAAAACAAAAGCTTAGGCCACACGTCCCATTTTTAATATGTGAGTGCAGTTACCACAAAATGTCAGGAACTATTCAGACAGTAAAAACTAAAATATGGTCATGAAACATATCCTAAAGTCACAATGATCCTTATTATTATATGAGTGGTCTTATTGCTATTGCTACAGTTATCATTTTGAAGTTTCATTAAAAAGGTCTATTTGACAAAACAACAACAAAACAAACAGAAAACAAAACAAAAAAACCCACAATCAACAACAACAAAAAAAATTATAAATTTCCATAAAGCTCAGATATACATCAGACACCCTTTCAAGAATTACATCAGGAGTGCCAGTACTGTCTTGACATTGATGAGCATGTGTCATCTGGAGTTAGCTGCATTATGATCACTACTATTGTACATGATGGTGTGTTAGCAGGAAGGGGAGCATCCATTATGAGGCAGGCTCTCCAACATGCTATCCAGCTTGAGAGGAGACTTGACGGTTTCCTGTCTTTCCCTGTCAGAACTTCTTCCGTGCTCTGATGTTTGCCAGAAGGGCATAGAGGACACTCTCCAGCTGCTACTGCACGAACAGAATGGTGAAGGCCATCACGACACAGCAGACAGCCACGTACGGGCTCTTCCGTTCACCTGAAAGGAGGGGAAAGAAAAAATACTAAACCAAACCAAAACCTGGGCATGACTAAGCATATCTAGGCAGCTTCTAGCCTAACATGGTAATTAATCCCATTGCAACTGCAAATTAACATTCAATATTTCTAGCTCGAAGAAATGCTATTAACAACTCCAGATGTGCAACTGAGGAAGAACATACATGGCGGTGGAAAAACTAAGATGTAGGACAGGATATATTTCACTTTAAGGACAGACTGGGAAGTGTTTGCTTTAAGCAAAGGTTGACACAAGGACTTCTATCTTATTACAAACCACCTTTTCTGAGATGCAGTTTCCAGAAAATATTAAAAGAAAAAAACCAATATATTGCTGCTGTTTCTTAGTGACAAAGAGAGTCAGAAGGCAGGCACTGGAAAACTGATCAAGAGACCAAACCTTTCACTGTCTCTCTTCTCAATTCTGGCTAAGGGCTACCGCTGCTCAAAAGCTGTTCTGTGTCAGCTGAGGTGTACCTCAATGCTCTCTTGCCAAGACAGCTGCTATATGCAGTGTGCATCCTCTATACATGGTACTGTACACTGGTGAGCCAACTGTCTGGGGAGCTCACAGCTGCCCAGACATGGTCAGATGTTGATCTTATTTCTCTGCTAGAGAGACATAACACTGTTAGCACGCGGAGAGGGTCTGGTCCAGAGATTTTCAGATTAGTGATAAAAATGGTCAACAGATCACAGAAGTTGCACAGACACTTCTATTTCTGACTCTTTCAAATGAGTGTCACAGTTTCTGGGGGCAGACTGTGGGCGAAAGTTAAATTTACTCCATTAACAGACTTGTATTTGGTGGCAAAGGAACTCAAGAAATGTATATTCCCACCCATCTGGTCCATAACAAAAATGCAACAAAGTTCTCTTGTTCTGCAAATAAACCATGAAAAAAAAAAAAAAAGAGAAAAAAATCTTAGGTAGGCAACTCTACACAGAGGAATATCAGTACACTGTTAATCAGACTGCTGCCTATTTACATGGGCAATTCCTCCATTTAATTATCCAGGTGTTTTTACTCTCCTACTTTACACTTTTACATATCCCTAGAAGTGCTCAAGGCCAGACTGGGCAGGGCTTGAAGCACCCTGATCAAGTGTCTAGTGCAAGGTGTCCCTGCCTGTGGCAGGGAGATGGAACTGGATGAGCTTTAAGGTCCCTTCCACCCAAACCAGGCTGGGATTCTATGACCCTTAAGCATTACTCTTCTTTAATCCACTGACTTCTCTCTGGACAGCAGAATCCCCTGCACTGGATGGTACTTCCAGTCTATAAAACAAGAATGTCCTCAACATAAAAAGAACATGGAACTGTTGGAACAAGTCCAGAAGAGGCCACAAGGATGACCAGGAGGCTGGAGCACCTCCCATATGAAAACAGGCTGAGAAAGTTGGGGCTGTTCAGCCTGGAGAAGAGAAGGCTGTGTGGAGACCTCACAGTAGCCTTCCAGTATCTGAAGGGGGCCTACAAGGATGCTGGAGAGAGACTCTTCATAAGGGATTGTAGTGAGAGGACAAGGGGTAATGGGTTCAAACTGGGGAAGTTTAGATTGGATATAAGGAAGAAATTCTTCCCTGTGAGGGTGGTGAGGCACTGGCACAGGGTACCCAAAGAAGTGATAAATGTACCACACCTGGCAGTGTTCAAGGTCAGGATGGACGGGACCTTCGGTGACACAGTCTACTGTGAGATGTCCCTGCCTGTGGCAAGGGGTTTGAACTAGTTGATTTTAAGGTCCTTTCCAACCCAAACCGTTCTATGACTCTATGAAAACTGTCAGGAGGTGTCAACACAGCAATGACTCTTTAAACTAAGAAAATTCCTGGGTTTATGTGTTCAGAAGCATCAAGACAGCAGGACCTGTTTATTTAAAAAACCCCAAACTTCCATTTCCTTTTGCTGCGCAAGGTCTTCTGCCCTACTATAAACCAGCCTTTCTGAGATACAGTTTTCAGAGAAAAATTGAAGAAAAAAAACCTGCCAAGGCTCACCAGCAGGACTTTCAAATACAGGAGGAACTAACTTTCCACTGCAAAAGTAAATACTTGTAGGGACATCTCCCATATGCAGAAGTGCCTGCTGCAGCAACGTTACAAGAGGTTGTCATGATCTAGCATATATTTAATTAAACTTCAAATAACTGAATGTCTACAGTTTCACATCTGTTTAAAATAAATTTTTGAGGAAGTCCAGCTCATATAGAGTATTACAATTTTCATATGGGTTATACTTTTCTGCTCTTAATTTTCTTGAGAGAAAAACCACCATGCGGCAGGATTAAACATCATTTTGCAGAACTACGTAAATATGTAACCAACCACTTGTTGGTTATTCAAATCTTATGCACATGTGAAAAGGTTGTCTAAAAATACTGGGCAAGTCAAATGTAAAGAAAGTCAGTAAGCATTCTCATCTCTTAGAGCATGCAGTTTCTACATGCATTTGTGATTAACACAAATAAAATGACGGGAATACCTTCAAAGCCCATTTCCCATATTGAGAATATGGTACTGCTAAGAATGGAAATATGCAGAACAAACGTTAAGATGCTACATTCTCCTCTGCCAGTTAAATTGGACCACTCTGATGTAAGTTGAAAAGAAATTAGTGTTTTACATGAAGAAAAAAGGATGCAGTTCAGTATGGGGAACAAGAATGCATGCATTACCTTGGGTGCAGCAAATGTAAACTTGTTAATGTTACTACATGATGGGAAAACAAGACTGTTCCAGATGAACTGGAGTTCTTAACTTTATCGAGTTGACAGGGGCCTCATACAAGCGCTTTTGCACTCCTTTAAACAGTTTTTAAAACAGTTTGCTGTGCATAGCTGATGGAAAAAAATACGCTTCCATATTAATTAGCTAAAAAGATAAGCTGAGATGTTCAACCTCAGACAAACCTGAATGCAGCTGAATTTTTACCTTTTTCTTTTTTCCTGCTATAGCTCAAAATTCATTTCTGACAGCTGCCACCTTGCCAGTATCTTTCAATTACAATACCAAAATTGGTTCTGCTATGTCTATTATCTAAATAGCACAATATCTGCAATCATTTTAACAACAGGTCTTCACAAAACCCTGGTTTTTGTGTCAATGCTTTCTGACATTCTGAAAAATGTATGTCATGTCCCCTTCAAAGCCTGAGAATGCAGAAGAGGGAACCATACATTTTTCTTTTAAGCTCAGTGACAAGCGGGAAGATCTACAATTACAAGTTCAATGTTCCTGCTCTGCACTAACAATACTATTTGAAGAATATAGTTTTGATGATGGATATGTAAATTTTAAAAAATCTGGGCTCTATCTTAATGCTAAGAATGAACTTCTGTTGCATATTCCCACTTCCTTCTCAAAATAAATTCAGATTAAGGATTAATTATAAATATGAGCATTATGGGAAAGTGTCCAAAATCAGAGCTGATCAGCCTGCCCATAGATGCCACTTGACACCAACAGCTTTGTGTAATTCAAAGTGCACAGAAGGAAACTAAAGAAAGGAGAGAAAAAAAGATGTTTGTGATTAAACAGAACCTTACTGCACTGCAAATTTCATGTTTATTACTACGAGGTAAGTACCTGGCTTTTGTCAGCAATCCTTTAGAATTTCAAACAGACAACAGTTTATAAGGAATCACTGATTTCTTTGTGTGTTAATAAGAAGTATGCCCATGGTTATTTTGTGTAGTAAAACATGCAAAAGATTTTTGCAATAACATCACATATGTGGTGCAATTGGTCAGTGCATTCTGCTGTTAACTGAAAGGCTGGTGGTTCGAGCCCACCCAGGGATAGGTTCTGCTCTCCCTGCCCATGGCAGGGGTATGGAACTAGGTGACTTTTGAGGCACAGGTGGAGCAGAGTGGCGCAGCGGAAGCGTGCTGGGCCCATAACCCAGAGGTCGATGGATCGAAACCATCCTCTGCTAGTTACTTTTATGAGGAAGAAAGTCTTTACTGTAAGGGTGGTGAGGCCCTGGAATGGGTTGCCCAGGGAGGTTGTGAACGCTTCATCCCTGGTGGCGTTCAAGGTGGGGTTGGACATAGCCTTGGATGGCATGGTTTAGTGGGAGGTGTCCCTGCCCATGGCAGGGGGGTTGGAACTCGATGATCTTGAGGTCCTTTCCAACCCTAACTATTCTATGATTCTATGATTCTATATATGAACTGATATTTGAAAATGTGGGCTTCCACGATGCTAAGTATGGCAGTCATACCCTGCCTCCCCCTACCTTCACCATATATCATGGAGGAAAAACCTGCGTTTTTTAAGGTGATGTATGATATGGCTTTCCTTGCTACAAGAAAACATTATCCTAATGAATAATGCATACTCTAGAAAAAGAATTAAAGATTTCAAAGAAAAAAAATTACCAATCCTGGCGCATTTCCAGAATATTCCCAATAGTCTGTGAAGATAAAATAAATTAATTAGTCTCTTGGTTTAATAAAATAACTGAAGTCAACTGTTTTTCCTTCTTCTGTGCAAAACCAATCCAAATTAACAGTAGTTTATCAACTTGACTCTCTTCTTGACATCAGAAAACACCAGACACCTGCACAGAGGTGTACAGGCTAGGAATTAAACAAGCGACAAAGTTCTTGCTAAGCCTAGCAAGGCCTTTTGCATGCAAGAAAACTAAGATGCTCTTAGTCAGCGTGTTCCAAATCTAAAGATTTAATCAGAATTTTACATTCTACATTAAAGTAATACAGACAGAAATTTATGAAAAGAAAAAAACACAGAATAAAAAAATACTGGAGTAGGAAATATTGCAGATGGGAAACTTTTTATGTTAAGATTTTGAAGCAAGTTTTCCTGCAGGTGTAAGAGATGATAAACCTGAGTATTTTAAATTTAATGCTTTGTAGTCTCTCTTTTGTATTTTCCTCAGCAATAGTAGATAAAAATGCCTTTCATAGCAGAGTATACTCACAGGTGTAATCTGATGTAAAACACTTGTGTTGAAATAAATAGCAAAGCAATTATTCAGATTTGGTTTTATTCTCCTAGGAAGGTTTATCTTGTCATATCCCTAAGGCTGACTGCCCAGAACATTAATTCTCACAAGTGAAATAACACAAGAGAAAAACAGGATTCAACTATTCAGAACACATCCAAAGGGATGTACAAGCATGCACGTGCCAATTTATAACTGCTCTGTGAACTAAAATAATTTCATATTGACCGTTCAAGAGGAACATGAGTGAAGACTGCTTTATGATATAAGAAAGAGGGGAAGAATACTGAAGCATCCTCAACTAGAAGTCAGCTTTTATCCTTACAAATGCTGGTCGCAACTGTGTTGAAAGCTTGTCTACAGGAAGGTTTCCTTCATAGTATGACTGCATAGTATGAAATGCAGTAAAAACATCTGGATTCAACTATATTGTCTATTTGTAGATTTACGGGCTAAAAAAAAAACCTAATTATTTTTCCTCCTTCTGATATGTTTATCAGCAGTAACTTCTGTCTATGTTATTTGCAGGGCTCTATCTACTACCTGCTGTGATGGCAGTTCTTCAAGTGCCTTCCCACAGTGCTCTGAACCCATACCCACAATGCTTTCATTCTCTGCCTTCGCCATTTCTTGCTCTCTGAAAATTGCCTATTTTTTTATCTGCATAAATGCAGACAGGTAGTTTTGGGCCACTTGCACAGGATACATTGACTACTTCAGCAGTCACTGTATCTTGCACTGTTTTGTTGTTTTGTTTGTTTTTTTTAATAATTTTTGTACTACTTCACATTTTAGGGCCTCTTTTATGGTCTTTGTTTACTTCAGCATCCCTTTGTCTTTCCATTTAACAGCCTCCCCTTTATTTCTGAAACAAAAGTCTGGTGTTGGCAGGTGAGAACTAAGTGTGCCAAGAGACAGCAAGTGACTGAGGTTTTCGAAGCCAAAGTGAAATGCATTGTGAACAGCATTCCAGCATTTTCATTTTTTAGAAAGCAGTCCCTTTCATTTGTGCTTTAGATTGTTTTACTTCAAGCCAAAAGTATTTCTATATCGCCAAAGCTCATTTTTTTCTGCTTTTATATAGCTCCACAAGCAGAAGTAATAACCCCTGCATGTAGACCATCACACTGTTCCTGTCTAAGAGGTCACACAGTAAAGGAACCTGAAGATATATATGTACTTTTTGAAGATGCATGCAGGTAAAAAGGCATTCAAGTGTAAATGTGTAAATCTGACAAAGCAAAACACGCAGCCCCATTAGTACTGTATGGATGGCACATAAGACTTTTGAAACTGTTGTTGCTCTCTGTAAAATTAACATTTACAGATTACGGCTGCAAAGTCAACACAAAAACTTCCACAGTAAAGCATCTCATGTTGCCATCTCTCAAAAACCTGCCCAGGAGCTCAAAGAAATAAAATGTTACTATCCTTTTCTGACCCATATTTGAAGAATCTTGCCTGGGAAAAAGTGAATTAACTCCTTCAGGCAGCCTATAAACCTGCTGATTTTGCCTCACAATCTCAGCAAGGATATTTCTTTGCCTTCTCAAGGTTTTCCTGATTGTGTGCAACAATGTGAGGTTATAACTGAAGTAACGTACATTGTTCCTAACCCCGGAAAAACTGCTTCTTGGTGAAAATATAAATTTTCCTTTGTGATGTGCAAAACAGCTAGAATATGGCTTTCATCATCTATCCTCATTGCAGTTAACAATTTATGATCTTAAAGTCATTACTGATCTGAGGACTGACAAGCCTTCCAACAGATGACAACAGTACCTTTTTAAGAGGCTTGTGCTGCTATTGGAACAGTTCAGTACATCTGTTTATCTACACAGTTTGCTGCTGAGCAAAAAGCAAATTGAAGTCTGGGCCTCCTAAAAAGCCATAATCACAGCCTCTGGATGACCTGGGGAACTTGCACTGGGAGAAAAGCCTGTACAGGCCTTCTGCTTCCCTGGATTTTTCTATTACTGATAATCTCAGGTCCAATGCATGTATCTCTTCAAGTCAAAACCTGTTTTGTTTAATCATTTATTACAGAAATTATGCCACCTTGAATGAATCTGCTCCAAAATAATTTCTCTTGAAGCAACTACTCAAAGTAATTGCACTGTTGTTTATTCTCCTCATCATGTTCACCTTCTTCCTCGGTATTACGCAGGTCAAATATGTCAATCTGGCTTGCATACCTGCTGTTTTCTGGGATCCATAAGTCAAATGTGTATGAGCTGCTGCATATTCCTGTCTTCCAGTGTCAATATTAAAAGTACTGATGGTGAGAGTGGTGTTGGTTTTTGGACAACAAAAAATACAAAGGAATGAAACCCAGTAAGATGAGAAAGGTTTAGCGGGGCTTTAGACTTTAGCTGCTAGACTGGGAATGCTGAAAAATGCAGCTGCTATGTGTTCACCAGGACAACCCCATTGCCACTGCAGAAGGGAATGTGAGAGGCACCCCACTGCAATGCTTATGGCAAGTCAAAGGAAATCTCTCCTGCATTTAAGCTAACACATCTTTCTGCTTAGCACGGAGGCAAGAATTATGTTATGGTACACATTTTCCTCTAGTTAGCATGAAACGGTTGATCTCGACTTGTTTTCCCAACCTTAAATGATATTGCTCAGGACAAAGCACACAGAAACACTTAGATGTGTCAGGGAAAATGAAGGTCTAAAATTCTGTTGGCTTGGTAGGAAAAGACACGTTTTGGTAGAAGTCAACAGGATGAAATACTGTATTATGAGAATGGGTGACATCACTTTGCAACACAGTCTTCCCAACCAACAGAAACGTGTTTCTTTACTTACTAGCAACGCATTCAAATCTTCACCAAAGTTACCACTCAGTCAGAAATCAAGATTTCTCTTGTCACTTGAATATTTTATCACTACTTTTTTATGTCATTAATTTGGAGCAGGAATAATGAGGTTAGATCATCTCTGTGGTAAAATGGAATATCACTAGAATGTGTTTTATCCAGTATGTCTAGACATTTCAATTTGAGCATGGAATATGTCAGTGAAGAGGGACAGGGTTTAACAACATACGAGCTCCATGCAAACATCTTACCATCCAAGAAACAAATTTCATTGCTTCCAGGCCAACGTTCTATTCTCCAGTACAAAGTACTCTATAAGCTATATATAAAAAACAAAATAATATGTCCAACATCTCTATGAATACAAACCTACAGATCAAACGCTCAACTCCTCCACTGTGTCAGCACCCTTTGAAAACATATTACGGAGAGAGTTCTATTGTATTCCAGACAGATTTGCCTTGAGAATAAACAGAGCAGCTCCAGATTAAAGGAAACACTCCTTGCCAAGAACAGCACTAAAATTTTAATCAGTAAAATAAATATTCTTACTTCTTCACTGTGGATACCTCATTGACTATTGTGTTATCTTTCACTAGCAGATGCTCAAATTCCCCTTGTCTCCCGCCCCCTCCACAGTCCTTCATGAACTCATCCTTTCTTTCCATCTTTTATCAAAAGAAATCTCTCATGTCAGTGACAACGTCACAGCCTCATATGAAAGGACACAAGCATTTTCATGTTAGAACTCCAAACTGAAAAAAAAAAACTTAGTGCGCTTTGGGTATCTTACACTGCTGAAAAAAACCCCATACGACAAAACAGCAACTCCAGAGGCTAATTACAACAAAGGTTTTCAGGAGACAAACACTGAAGGCTTTTTTGGTGAGAAGAGTCTACTGAAGACTTGACACTTTTTCTGAAAATTAAATGCAGAAGTGGCAGAAAAAAGGGGAAAAAAAACCCCCACATTTTTTTACAGCAAATTATCGAATGGAAAAAGCAGACAAGTCAAACACCCAGTGCCCAAAAGCCTGCCTGATATTTTCCACCTAGAACATCACCAGCTAGAATTACTCCTACTTCTGGTAAATACTATCTCCTTTGTGTTATCCTTGAGTGACAGTATTACTGAAATGCTAAGCATGGCCATAGTGGTTTCGAGGTCAAAACTGCCCAACTGTTACTTTCACCTCACAGCATTTAAATCATAGCTCTGCATATTGCTCATTGCACCTAACATACAGTCATATTCATTTTTAGCACAAAGAAAATTGCTAAACCAAAACATGAATTAAGGGTATTAACAGCATTAAGTGAGGCAGAGATCTGGCTCTGTGGCTGTCCCCATTTCTCACCACCCCCAAAAATGTGCTGTTGAGCAGGGTAGAGAACTGTTTTGCAGTAGTATTGGCTCTGCAACATGAAGCACATTCTGGGAGAATGGGAACACAAATAAGAAAAACACTGGTCACTTAGGAACATGTCTTTAGGAGTAAAAGCGAGATCTGAAGTTAGCGTGACCAAAGGACAAAAAAAAAATTAGCGTTCAAAAACTCTTCTACAGATTCCTTCATCTTGGTGAATACAAACCAATGACTTAAAAAGACCATTCAAGCATAGTGTCTCTTCCTTTAAAAAATATTTAATTTTTTAGTTACAGATTATTGCTAAAGATGGTTTTCAAACTTGTACCTCCAAAAAAACTATCTTGAAAGCAAACAAAAATCCAGCTTCTGCTTTTAATATTTTTTTACCCACCGTAAGAATAAAAAATAAATCATTACAGCAATAGCCACAAGTAGGAAAATGTTTCTTTTATGTCACTCATTTCTGTATTTTTAATAAGCACCTAATGAGAAAGTTGGAAAACCAGAAAATAACTAATAAAGCAGTATTAGCTGTCTTTTTTAACAGAGTTAATAAATTCTTACCATAAAATTGCAACCAAGTGCGTGCAAATACCTTGTTGCATTCTATTGTAAGGTACAAAATGAAGATTTTTATTTTGAAAAACCAGACATTTTTCAAAATAAGATTTGTGTTATCACACACCATTAGAGGATACTAAAACATTGCAGTTAAAACCAGCTTGTCTATTTGTAAAACGAAGAGACTACATACCCGGTTTTATTTTTGTCCAGTAAGCTGGGAGCCAAGGATCTGATATAGGCACATGTGCATATAAGCAGCAAGATGACTGTCAGTAGACTCTGAAAGTTGAAGATGGCAGACTACAGAAGAAAATCAGAAAAAGAAAAATTACATCCTTGCAGTACAAAACTTCCCTTGCTGCATAAGATGGAGAAAATAGGTGATCCTTTAGACAATGCTCATCAAACCAGAAGTAAAACCTACAGTGCCAGTGAGCCAGAAATTCCATTAGCAACACACTGCACACAATGGCAGAGTTTCCTCTCCACAAATGGTAGTTTTTCCTTCTCACAAATGGTAGTTTTTCTTTCTCAATCCATACCAAGAAGGGTAAAGAAACAGCAGGCAAACGTAAAGGTAAAAAATCCTTAACAGTTTTGCTCCCAAGCACCTGTTCCAAAGCCAGTTTGTAGAAACCCATTAGCAGCAGTCTAAGAGTAACAGAAAACATATGCTTGGGCTTGGCCAAGAACACAAGTAACTGCGGTTTGCATCATTATAACACAGTGGTGGTGGTGAAAGTGGAGGTGAAGAGCAATTGGCAGGTAAACCAGTGACAGCCCAGACAGAAAGCAACAAGAAATATATAAAAGGATTGTTAATAAACTGTTTTATGAAAACTCCACCAAAAATTCAACAGATTTGTAGAAATGCATACCATTAAGCCCACCTGAACTGCAAAAAGATAAGTTTTATTTTTAAATCATTTTTTAACATTTTTACTGTAAATACATTTTTAGAAGTACTAATTATATGGAAAATGATGGACAAATGGAGGAATTGCCTTAGGAGAAGTTCTATTGTTTGATAGTAAAACTAATCTGCCCGTTAAAAAGAAACAATTCTTGAGAAAGAACTGATACTATATCTGGCTATGTGGTAAAATTTAACGTATCAGTAATCTGCAGTAAGTGCACCCCACAAACATTTATTTTTTTTATTTTTGTTTTGTTTGTTTTTTTTTTGTTTGTTTTTTTTTTTTAACTGAAGTCTAAGTCTTGTGTAGCCAACACGTTATTTAATATTAACTTATAAGCCACTATCATTGCTGATGTTAAGCAATCTTTTCCAGAAGCATAAACATTATGGGGGGGAAAGAAGATACTCATATAAGAACTGCTGTCACTTCACAACCAAGTACAAAATCTGGAAGATGACTGATGCTGATTTCCAGCAATGTGATTGCCATGTCACCATTCCAATAAAATATGCACTAGCGACAGTTTGTTCTCCCATAAGGTTAAACAAAACTTTTAGTAGAAATATTTATCTACTAGTCCATGTGATTCTAATTAGTCCCAAATCTGAGACTTAGATTCTTCTTACAATGTGAAAATAATCCAGCTGCACGAAACTGCAGTTTTATTGTTGGGGTTTTCGTTTTAAACTTAGCATGTCTCAAATGACATTTTGGTCAACTTAACAGCACCAGGTAGTATATGAGGCAATTGCTTACTTCAAAGAGCCTTATCTTCTCTTTGCTCAGCTACCCTGATCTGCAAATCCTATTTAGTCTAAACGTCAAACGAAACGGCAAAGCAAATACCATAAATTCACTCTTTATTCTGGAGTTCTGATGATGTGTCTAAATGTCTCATTTTTTTGTACTGCTAAACCCAGAGGGCTAAACAGTAGTGTTTAATTAAGTGTAAATATTTAGCACTTAAGAAGGGACATTACATTGCAGTTTCCTTCTTCAAGCAGAACTCAGTGGGATTTTAAGAGCACATCACAGCTCCCATTTCCATAGCCTAAGGCACTTCTCTGATGATCTATGTGAACTTTCTTCCTATATCACTAAGTTCTAATGTTTTGATACACAAATTTTTCTAAATAGTTAAGGAGAATTACAGAAGAAAATCACCAGATTTCAGTTCACTATTGCATTAACCGGAAACTAAAAGATAAAAACTAGAAGCTCTAGTAGAAGCAAAGCCATTGGAACATCCATGAGCCTTCTGAATATGAGATACAAAGCCTTCTAACAAAAAAACCCAAAACAACCCCAAACCTAAACCACAAAACCTTAGCCTACATAGAAGTCTCCACGAATCATATGAAGCAATACCAGTACATACATAGAACTGCCAACATGCATAAGGCAGGGCTAGATACACAAACTAACTTAAATGTCTAGGTTAACAAGCAAAATTCCCAAGCTCATCCCTTCATTTCTCATGCCCTTTGTATGACCACAGCCTGAGAGACACGGGCACAGAATGAAAATGTGATTACGAGGATGCAGTGAGAAGGTAGGCAGTGGAGAAAGTTGAAGAGTAAATGGGAACTACATGCAGCTGACAACCAGGAAGGTGTCTATGATGAGTGAGAACATGGAGAGGAGCATTTCACAAGTGGGGCTGTGATCCAGCACCCAAAGCTAGCCCTCAGGTCCTCAAGTGAAGGCTACCTGCTTTTCTCCAAAGCCACAGCATTTGCTAAATCATGTCAAGTTTAGCTTAGTATTTTAGTTTTAGTATTTTAGCTTAGATAGCAATGTCATTGTTTATGTTCTACCATGTTGTAAATAGTGGGCATATCATTCCTAACAGACAATACACTGCCCAACATTATCAGTATAATCTTGCCTTTGTACTAGGCACAAACTTTTGCCAACTTCGGAAACTAGGGAACTCTCAATTCCGCACAGAGACAATGCTTACAACCTGCAAGAGGCAGCATGTCCCGGCTCCTGTGGGTCTAGGAACTCGATGGGGCTGGATACAGGAGTGGCTCCCTCTCAGGCAAAGCAAGATACTTCCTATCAACTGATTAATTTGATCAGTCCTCTGGGAGAGACAGCTGCTCTCAACATCTCACAGCGCAGTGCCTGCCAGAGCTTGGTTCCCACGAATTCCTGCAAGCTTTCTCTTGCAGCTGCTTCCCAAGAAAGCTGCTGGTATCGGGTACTTCAACACATGAAAATGGCAGAAGGACACACTTGCTTCCTCTTAAGCAGGGACTGTAAATGTATACTCACGAAATGTGCTATTAGTCAATCAATAAAGGCAGTATATAACTGCTCTTTGTTGGGCTCTTCATGTGTTTCTCCAGATATGCAGCGTAGGGCATCTCTGTAATTACAGAAGCCATTCCACTGAAACGTGCTGTCAATTACACATTTACCTACTTAGCCACTTTAAAAGGACAGACATGCATATTTTAAAATTTCATTACAATTTTAAACTGAAAAGGAAAATTTATTTCTGAAGAAAATGGCTTCACATTTGACATCTGAAGTAACTCTCACGGCCTAGGTGAATTTACACAAAAGGGCGATTTATATCCAGCTGCTTGAACTGATGCAATTAAAAGCTGCTGTAAGAGTCATGCAGGACTTGGAATCCTTTAAAAAAACTACTGTATTCACATACCAAGCTATTTGGAAAATATAATACGGGTGGGTTGCACTTCATTTGGTTAAAATGGACACCTCTTATCCAAAAGAAATTAACTGTAATTTTTCAAACATTTTGACTGGCTTAATGTAGGCCCTGTGAACCTCTTCTGCACAGAGAGCAACTGATGCTATCTTTTAGACTTCATCCAAAGGCTGGTGAAAAGCCAACCAACTTCTCAAGACTCAGACTGCAAATCCAGAAAAGTCAGTGCTAGTACTTTAATCTTGTTTTACAGTGCAAGCTGTGGCTTTAATTATGTATACTGACATTTTTTACATCTGCATTTGGCACATTTCTGACATGGTGGAAACACAGCAGTAGTTATACTCTGTTACTTAACTAATTACACTGCTGTCGTCCCCCCATCTCCTGTGTGCTGTCTCTAGGTACTTTTTGAGTGCTACACATCACCTGCAGCACTAATGACGTATTGTGTTCAGCAGAACTTGCAAGGGCAAGTTTTTTCATAAGTCCTTAGAAATTTAAAACCACAGATTTTAGCTCTCAGACCTACATGCCCAAAGGCTCTTTAAATAATTTCCCAAATTAGACCTTAAAAAACTACTTCAATATTTCCCTGATCATACTGTATTTTAATAATTCCATATAATACACTGCAGAAATAAAGGATGAATACTCCTGAAAGTTTTCTTGTGTTCAGATTAGCAGTGGTGGCATGTATTAGAAATTCTCATGTGACTATATAGCAGGTAGCAGACAAAACATCACAACTAGAGACATTTGAACGTATTTCCATGAGAGCCCACATCTGAGCAGCATAGCTGAGAGCATGGAGGATGCTGGGGCAAACCAGGGAGTTACAAGGAAAGAAACAGTCTCCAGTTGCCTCTGGAAGATACAATCAGCTCCTCTTTCGGGAGTGAGGAGAGAGGGAAGAAGGAGCTTGGGGATAGAGTAAGAATAAATCCACATGGTAACAAAAGTGTAATATATAAAAGCATAATCTAAAGTTCAATACACTTCAATAAAGTGTTGATTTAGAGCAAAAAAATTTCCTGTGTGGCTTAGAAAGTAAATCTTGATGAGCCATAACATTTCCAGAGTGCTGTCAACCTGATTATATACAATGTTGTCACATAAAAAGGACACCAAACAGTTGGAACAAGTCCAGAGGAGGGCCACGAGGTTGATCAGGGGACTGAAGCACCTCCCGTATGAAGATAGGATGAGAAAGTTGTGGCTGTTCAGCCTGCAGAAGAGAAGGCTGTGTGGAAACCTCATAGCAGCCTTCCAGCATCTAAAGGGGACCTACAGGGATGCTGGGGAGGGGACTCTTCATTAGGAACTGTAGTGATAGGACAAGGGGTAATGGGCTCAAACTTAAAACAGGTGAAGTTTAGACTGAATATGAGGAAGAAATTCTTTACTGTAAGGGTGGTGAGGCCCTGGAATGGGCTGCCCAGGGGTGTTGTGAATGCTCCATCGCTGGCGGTGTTCAAGGCCAGGCTGGATATAGCCTTGGATGGCATGGTTTAGTGGTAGATGTCCCTGTCCGTGGCAGGGGGGTTGGAACTAGATGATCTCAAGGTCCTTTCCAACCCTGACTATTCTATGATTCTATGATTCTGCAATTTAGTCTGGATTAAATTTACTGCATTTGGGGAGAAGAAAAAAAACAAACGACACTGCTCAGAGTTCTGGTTATCCACAACTCCTGCACTTTATAAAGAGCATTGAATTCAATGTGCTGAAAGTCATGCTCATAAGATCACCTAAATTTTCAGTGATCACTGGTAGATCACAAGCCTCAGCAGACATAGCCATAATAGATAAAATAATCCCTAACTTTTTTTTCTACAGTGAGAATATCATGCATAGCAACTCTGTACTCTTTATTCATTTCATCACTCTTACATTCTCAGATTCAGATATGATTTTGTTCCATGTTTCTGCAGACAGCACCACAGAATTCTGCACTATCTGATGATGCAACCCTTGGACAGCACTGTAATAAGTTACATCATAACTTTTGAGGCAACTGTATGTGTCATGGAAGGTAATACTGAATATCCCCTTGCCTCACACATGCTCCTTTAAAGTAAGCCACATGATACCACAGTTCTAAAGCAAAAAAAAAAAAACAACCCAACCACCCCATGCAGGAGAACACAAATCCCATGCTGTTGTCTCCCCCGGTTGGCAGAAAGCCTGAAACAAAAGCTCTCCCAATTTATCTCAACAAACCTAACACTGAAACCAAAGCTTAATCTTCCCTAGACTTTCAGTATTTACAAAATGATTACCCTATCTAATTGTGGTGTGACCATGATTTCATCTGTGTGTGCTATGAAAAGACAGGCTATTGCAGTGCCAGCAAGTTGTTAAACTTTGCTCTAGGTTACTATTAAAATAATCAATTTACATGGGCAAACACAGTTGAACTATTGGAATATTCTAAAGAAATAACCAGATTTGTGTAATATGCTGCAAGAACATACAGTCTTTCTAAAGCAGTTTTGTTTGTTTGTTTTTTTCCCTCCTCAATGTTATAAAATTGATGATTGTGTTCTCTGGAACCAATGAAACAAATATTGATATTCAATCAGTTAGCCACCTTTCTAACACTAAATTGTGACCAAGAGCTTCCACTTCAGTTAAACTGTGGTTAAGCAAGTGTTGATAAAAATGTAGAAGCCTCCATTAAAACAGTAATGTCAGCTTCAAATCCTATCATAAAGAATTGAAAGCAATCTATGACATTTTAACAAAACCCTTAAAACTGTGAAAAAGAAAATGCTCATTATCTAAGGTTTCTACTTGGTACTGCAATTCATATTTCCCCAATCTAAAACTAATTTTTAGCATACTATTGAAAACAATAACAGGAAATAAACCATGTAGGACTATTCCCAACCTGTAGGTCAAAGCAATTGCTAAAAATTAATTAAAACATACATATAATCATATTATTTTCCAACCTACTCTGAAATACTTTTGTTTTCCCACTGCTGCCAAATGTAATCTGATAAAAATGAATGGAAAATAAGCATTTGTAAATGAGGGATGCTAATTAGAACTGTAAGAAAAATATAAAACTTGAAAATCAGTTAAGTTTAAAGTGATTACTCACAAAACTATACTGAAGAACTAAGCAAGAGGTCTTCAGAAAAAATGGTTTGTTCTTAGTAAGTATCCAAATATGAGTTAGTAATTACTGATTGCTCCAACACTAATAGGGTTTTTTACTTTACATTTACTGAACACTTACCCTAGCATTTAGTTCATAAGGCATTTAAGTGCAATATTTAACACTAATTCACACTTCTGCCTAAAATATTCAAAGTTCTGCCTAAAATATGTATTTTTGCATTCGTAAAATATAGGCTAAGGCTTGATTAGAGCAATAGGGAATCTTTCCCTAGACATTTATTGAAGAAGTATATTGTTTAATTTAAATGGCAAGTACAGCACATAGGAACTAACGCATATGCTTTTCAGTCAACTGAAGTCCAATGCATCTGTTTAAAACAGAACAAATCTATTTAAACGACTAGAAAATGAATTAACAGATGGAAACAGTTGTCCTCTCCTACAAAAGCTCTCTTGACTTTAACATATTTCGGTTTTTTTTTACTGCAATTCAAGTCCACAGACCAACATTGAAATGACACCTCAAGTGACGATGCTGAAATTCCATGCTTACTTGAATTTCTTCTTTCTCCCCCCAGTAGCTAGACAATAGCTTCAAAATGGAACTTTTGGTGTAAGTAGCTGGCAGATGCAGTATTTCAGCAAAAAATCTCATATGAAAAAACAAAGTGAAAGTTACAATATTAAGCTTTTTTTAACAGGGTTATGTATACAGAGGTGTATGTCCATATAATTACTCAACATAGATTTATGTTAGATATGGCAGCAAAAACTTCACATATGGTTTGCTCCATGTGTTCTCTGCAGATTCTACAGTTCACAATATTACTGAGATTTTTTTCTCTGCTTTCTTCCACCATTAGATAACAGGAATAAACTCTATAATCCTCCTTTTAAGATGCTGAAGCTAAGTGTATTCTCCAGAGTAACAGGGAACCTAACAAGTTTCTGCAGGTATAAATGGAGTAGGTGATACCCAGCCATTGCTACATAACTCTCTAAAATTACTTAGATCTTGATTTGTAGCTCTTTTGCCTCTCCTGCCCTAAAAATCTTAACACTAGAGATTTCTAGAGTGTAGTCAAACAGAATGATCAAAAATATCCATGTAAAGAAAAAGACATTCTCTTCCACGAGTAAGCAAGTTCTGGCTTCTCTTTCTGTTCACCAAAGTACGCCTAATTATAAATTCTTACCATTTATCTGCCAATGCTTGATGAATTTAGGAAAATAATGTTATTGTGAAAGTTCTATTGTCATACCAAAGTCACAAGCAAAACTCAAAAACTAGCCAGAGATTGGCTCCGTAGCACAAGAAAAAAAATACTGAATCTCTTACCTCCACAGAAGGCCTGTGCAATTCAAAGATGAACTGCGTTTCTGAACATCTTTACAGAAAGCCTAAGAAGTTGCTGCATACAGTAGAGGGATAGTATGATCTTTCTGTTCTAAAGGCTGCACAAAAAGCTAATATTTAACAATTAAAAAAAAAAAAAAAAAAAAACAAACAACAAAACATGAAAACTTATGTATACCATTTCTATACTTTCTTTTGTTTTTGTTCAGTAATAGTAGAACCACATCTTTAAAACATGAAAAATGTTCTTCTTTGTAAGAGAAAACGTATCTTGTTAGTCAAAAAACCACTGAAAAGCTCTGCTAAGTCTTTGATGTCCCATGGCAGTGGCCAGGCACCGCTGCAGGTCTCTTGTTTGGCAGAGTTCAGGTGCATCACTTCGATTCTTAGCATCTCTAAGACAGGTAACATTTTTTGAAGCCAGTTGTTTCCACCTTCTTTCCGTCATCATTAAGTTGAAAATGAAAACTTTTGGTTAGTCTAAACACCAGGATCTGTGCATCAGCAGAAAAACATTTCAACACTATAGCTGTTAGCTTGTGGCAGGGGGTTGGAACTGGATGAGCTTTAAGGTCCCTTCTAACCCAAACCAGGTTGCGATTCTTCTATTACCGTGGATGTGTATGGTGTCTAATACTGCAGCCAACCAAAAACTTAAATTGTGCCATTGACAATTTTATGGTAACTTCCTTTTTTTGTTCAACTTAAGAGTTTGGATCATGAGTGGAAAACCTACAATGCATAATCTTGATTTTAAATGGCTTACAGAAAAAAAAATGAACCACACTTCTCATGTTATTACTGAATAAAATGAAGATATTTAATAGTAGACAGAATGTCAAAGATGCTTAGTAAGAACTGTTCAGCACTCAGCAAAGAAATGGTTTCTCACAAGCAGTGCCACTCCTGGCCTGTTCAGATATGTAGTGAAATTTGTAAAAGCAGACTCACTGTATCCTACTCTTCCCAAATCAGATCAAGAGATGCATCTTACAACAGCAGAAGAAATAGTTTCTTTTGTCTATAATGGCAGAAGCGAAATATTGATGCTATATTCTCACATCTTCTTGTAAACTGACGCAGAAGTATCTATACTGACTACTTCAAGTAGTAACTCACAACATGCCCACTCCACAGCAGCATTACTATTTATAGGTGTAGTTACGGATGGTGTAAGATTTACTAAGCACTTTATTAGTGTCGTTGTCCCTGCCTAGCCACAATGCATCTTGCATTTCTGCTTTCCTCTCTCCTTTTCAATTCTCTGACAAACTTGTCACTCTGATGTGAGGAAAGGTACACGGAGAACAATCCTTCTTGCTTCTTCCTCAATTAGCAGTGTTTGTTCCTACTGCTAGGGGCATGCCAGAGCTGCAAGTATTGACTGCAGGGATGTGAGTCAGTTGCTGCACAACTGGAAGCAAAGGAGGTCCTAGAATCTTCTTACATTACAGATTTGATGTAAGAGTAAAACCCTTAGATCTCCAGCAAAATCAGATTAGCTGGCTAGAAAAGGATTTATCAGGTGAAGAATGTGTTACTGCAGCTGTAACTCCCTGAAATTCTAACTGCTTCTTATTAAAAAGTACAATGCCTCATGGCGTTACCACACTGACATGCAAAAAGTTGTCGATTCTTATTCCAAAATAAATTCACAATACTGAGGCGCCTTTAGACTGTAAGACGAACTAGGAGATGTTTTCAATCCTACCTTTAGGCCATGATAAAAACAAAGACATTAGCAAATTTCAATCAGGATTGATTCCTCTTTGTAACATTGAATAAGCCAAACACAAAACTTTGTACTTGATTTCTGAAAGCATTTTTGCACAACAGTGTCTCAGACTCTAGTATGTTTATATCCAAGGGCTTGGTTTGGATCAATATTTACTAATGAATGTTTTTACAATTGGTTATATGAGCAATTCCCCTTGCTTCTATAAACACCACTCTAAGACAGCAACGAAGATTGTAGCAGAAATGTTTGTCCTCATGGAAAGTTCCCAAATTAATTTTTTTGGCAGTAATGTGGGGCTTGAGGTCAGACCTAACCAGAGGGTGAAGGGAAAGCAGCCATCTTTGTGAAGTCCTCTGCAATTCTTGATTTTCTCCATCACCAAATTGCAATTGCAGACACAAAAGGTATCCACTAAGACACTTTTTGTAGGTGTACTCATGTTTAGCTGCAATTGTACCTTTTTGCTACAAAGGAAAGTGAACAGCACCCTTCGGCAGGTGAGAGGCTCATTATCAATTTTAATGTTACTTTAGGCTTCCTCCCTTTTTCCCCACTCATCACACTATGGGCATGCGGCAATTTTCTCAACCCCACTAGGAAAAGTTTCTTTTTCAGATACAGAACTGCAGAAGTTGACACATGATTTCTGAGGGTCAGTAAACAATACACTTCTAAATAAATTAAGTAGCTGTGTCATTATACTGAATCCTTTATTTTTCCAGTAACTTTTTAATCCATTGAGCAGCTTCTAAATGCTTTCAAAGCTGATTTAAGTTAAAATAGTATTTTTTTTTTTCTACTCACTGGCAGTGAACAGGAGGAAAAAGTAACGTAAGTTGTGCTTCCACATAAAGGAAAGGTAGAAGCAGCTTTTATATATGCTGTTCAGCAGCAGCTGGCCATTCACACAGGACAAGTCAGGATTTGCTTAGTAAGAATGCAATAAGGAAGCCTGGGAGACAATGGGATAGAAAGTTCCAAGGGATAAAGTCCTTTGGAAATTATGCTTCAAAAATTACCCTGCTCACAGTGCTAATGGCCACAGTTGCAGCTCACTTCCTTTGGAGAAAGAGAATGAACTGGAGTTGTATCTCTCTCTCATCTGCTGATACACAGACAGCAGCTGCTTCCTATCTCACAGTCAACTGTGAGCTCAAAAGAAAGTGTCATTAATTACAGCTCATAACTGATAATCTTACCAAACAACTTTTCTTTTTTTTTTTTTTTTTAAATAGCCATGGCACCAAGGTAGATTCCTGAAAAATCCAAAGTCCTGAATATGCTGTGGTGGCTATTGTTTTCCCTGAGGAAATTAAAACAACACAAGACTGAGGAATCTTATTCTAACCTACGTTGACATAAAATCACAGGGAAAATCTCATTGAAAGATTCTATCTTATCTCTGGTTCCTTTAAGCATACAGAGTAACCTCCAACAAGCAAGATGGACAAGTAAAAAAATTCCTGCAGGAACTCGTACACTTGCAATAATCTTTTTGTTGGGTATAAATATTATATTTAAGTTCTAAACTAGCAATGCAATTGTCTCACCTGCGGATCATCAAGATTATCTTGCCTTTTTTCTACTATCTCAAATCGTTTTAAGTACTATGGAAAACAGCAAGGTGATGCTCTACTTCTATGGTATCTACCTTTTCAAGGCACTGATTAGAGGTGAGGTATTCACTTCCCTTCTATCTCATTTTCTCTCTGTATGTTTAGATCTTCTGAGACAATTTATGCCTCTTATCGTAAAACCCCTTTGTTTACTGCTTGAAGCCACAGATTAGAACAAGTTCATCTAAAAGATCTGCCAAGGAATGCTCAGGTGAGCAACTTCCATCAATTTCCTGCTGGTGACAAGATCTGGAGCTTAAGAACTTTTTTTGAACTGAACCATCAGAAAGTTCAAGAGATACTGACCTTTTCAAAAATACGCGGGAAGTACAGAAACATTCAGTGGAAGTTGCAAAGTATATATCACTGGTGATGGATAACCTGTCAAGGCCAGGTTGGAGGGGGCTTGGATGAACCTTATCTAGTGGAAGGTGTCCCTGCCTGTAGCAGAGGGTATCAGACTAGGAGATGTTGAAGGGTCCTTTCCTATCCACACTATTCTGTGGTTCTGAGAAAAATCATGAAAATACTCAAAACAATTCTGTGTTGAAGAGAAGGTTATGTACCTTTACTTGTACAGAGAAAACTGGTGTGGTTTTCAATTTTTCCTTTTACCTGTTCCTTTGTTTTTCCTTCTAATTTTAAAATCATGTATCTGTACTGCTTATATGAAGATCTTTGTCTCAGCTGCCAAAGATTATTTCACAGCACAGCTTTAACTCTAACCCAAATGCAAACAGAATCACAAAATCACATACTGGTTTGGGAAGGGACCTTAAAGCTCATCCAGTTCCAACACCCTGCCACAGGCAGGGGCACCTTCCATTAGACCAGGTTGCTCTAAGCCCTGTCCAACCTGGCCTTGAGCACTGCCAGGGATGGGGCAGCCACAGCTTCTCTGGGCAACCTGTGCCAGCACCTTACCACCCTCACAGGGAAGAACTTTTGCCTAAAATCTCATCTTAATTTCTCCTCTGTCAGATTAAAGCTGTTCCCCCTTTTCCTGTCGAATAAAGAATATAAATAACTTGTTTATACTCTTCATACACAGAATGTAAAAAAACACGGAAACCAAGCAACCCAAAACCCAAACCCAAAAAAGGATAAATCACAGAAAACATAAATGGCAATGCTAATAAGTCTCTACGTCATTTCTATGCACACCATAACACTTTCCATTAGAAGACGGATCTAGGTCCTTGACACTACTCCTGTAAAAGGAGAACAGCAGTCAGTGTCAAGATTTAGCTTACTGCTCCGGAAGCGAAATGCTCATCGACATATGCATTAAATCGGAATGCAAAAAGAAACAGAAACACCACCACCCTGAGAGGCGCACTGCAGGTTGCCATGGAGCACCCAGGTCAGACGGACGCAGACACGCCCGGCTTGCCATACTGCTAGGCCAATTGCTAAGCCAGGCTTTACGGTGTAACTGGGACGGCTTCGATCCCGCCGGCTCGCTGCCCGGCGGCGCGGCGAGGCCTCTGCCTTGAAAAGGCTCAGAGGCCCGGCCCGGCCCAGCCAGGACAGGATGTGCGGGACCTGTGGGGCGCCAGCAGCCCAGGGGGAGCCGCTCGGCTGGCAGGGTCGTCCGGAGGGGGTCGGGAAGCAGCCCGAGCCGGTCCCGCAGGGGCCCGACAGCGGCGGAACCGCCCCCAGGCCTCCCGCGCCCCGCACTTACCATGGCGACTAGCTCTCGTCCACATCACACTTCCGGCAAGCTAGGCCGGGCCGGCCCAGGCCGGGCGGAAGCGGTCCTTCAGGGTCATGGGGAGGGCCAGTACCGGGATTGGCGGATGGTGAGGGAAAGGGCTGCGATTGGCAGGTGAGGCTTGAGAGAGGCAAGACGGAAGGGAGAGCTCGATTACTCATTGGCTGCCGTGCGGCCGGCGAAGCGCGGCCTTTTAGCGCAGGAGGAAGCGGCGGCGGCGGCGGTGGTGGTGGCGGTGTGGATGGAGGTGGGTGAGGCTGGCCGGGCGCCCCGCCCCATCGCCGTGAGGAGGTGGTGGCCGGCGGGGCTGGGGTAAGCGGCACTGACGCGGGCAGCTATTGCCGGTGCCCTCAAGGTATCGAACCCTCAGCGAAGCCGCTTCGGCCGGGTGGTGGGGTGGTTTACCGGCGGCGCAGGGGGAGGGCTTAGTTGTCCGTGTGCCCGCGGGGTTTGTGGGCAGCACTGTGCTCTCTGATCCTCCGGGGGGAGACCCAGCCAGAGCGTGAAGAACACAACTATCGCCTTAATGAGGCTGTTTATGATAAGTTAGTTTTTATTGTAAAGTTCAAGCTCTGTTCTCTTTCGTGTAAAATACAGACTGGCTTCCTTTTATGAGCGAGTTTGGGGGGTGGGTGACCTCGAGCGAGCAGAACCTCCTGGTCCATCCTCTCCAGTCCAATTTGCTCTTCTCCTGTCCTCGTTGCTGGTTGAGGTTTTTCACCTGTTTTCCTTCCCTGCAATTGCACTTAATGCATCAAGTAAAATTTAAATTGCTTTGAGTAATGGCGGTATGTTTCCTTGTCATGACCACAATGTTTTCTTCTGTAATTAAAGACACAAAGTTATTAAAATATCTAGGTGTTACTCATCTACATCTAGAGCTACATTTACATCTAGGTGGTTATGATGCCCTATCCCTGGCAATGCTCAAGGCCAGGTTGGACAGGGCTTGGAGCAGCCTGTTGTAGTGGAAGATGTCCCTGCCCATGGCTTTAAGGTCCCTTCCAACCCAAACCAGTCTGTGAGTCTAGGATTCTGTGGCTGACCTCTGAAACTTGTGTGTCAACGAAACCTGGTGCCACTAAAACCTGCCATGACTTGCATTTGCAGTTGTTTTTGACAATGCTGTGCTTCCATTGAGCCATATGAAAGAGACAGGCCTTCATTTGGCTCAACATGAGAAAGATGTAGTTTGCTTTCTTAAAAAAAAAAAAAAAAAAAAAAATCAGGAGACTTATTCTTTTTATTGAATTACTTTTGATCCTGTGAGGGGCTTTAGAAAAGACTAGATACATTCTGACCAGTTCTGTGTAAGTGTTACCATGATTACCTGATATTCAGTGTAAGGTGCTGAGGTGTTGCTGTCATGGCAAACCTCTGTTCCGAAGTTCTATGAACAATCTTGTTCCTCCTTTTGCAACTACACTTTATCTTCTAGAAACTGAATGGCATTAAACTTTGCAAAGATGTTTGCTTTCTCTTTAGGTCTTTGTCATTCCGTATCTTTCAATACTGGGGACAAATTGGTTTTGCTTGTTGAATGTGGGACAGATTTTGCTTTTTCCCCTTGTTAAGCAGAAACAAATTTCTCATCGTACCAGAAGAAGTTGGGGTTATATTTGACATACTTTCAGAAGCTGCTGTAGTAGGCTGCAGGGTAGTGTGAGTATGTGTATAAAAAGAAGCAAACCAGCAAAATATGTTAAGGCAACTGAAGCAAACATACACTTACAGTGCTGTTACTGCCTTCTAAAGTGCAACTTCATTTGCAGTGGTAACTTTGGTAACTGATGTTTTGAGTTCTCTGTAAAACAGTAGTTTCAGATTAATAATCACCAAAATGAATGTTTTTCAACATAAGCATATGTAGAGTTTAAGGTGAATTTTCTTATATAACTGGTTTTTCTGTCTTGTGCATTTCATCACACATACTGATTTTAGATTTTTTCTTATTTGTCTTGGGATTACGTTAGTCTAGTAACTGTGATGGTTCATTAACTTTCAGATTAACTCACTGATTTCAGTGATCAGAAAGATGCATGGTCGTTTTGTCATAATATGTTCATACTTCTTATTCCTATTTTGTTAGTTAATGGCAATCATCTAATCAATTTCCTTTATTCAAATGTCGAGATTTTGGATGAAGAATGGAATTCAGTTAAAATAGAGAAAGACAGTTCTACAACCAGCCTTGTTGCCTAAGTATAACTTGGTGTTAAAGTGTTTAATTGATGTCACATTAAGGTAGATTTCTAAAGTGAAAGAAGTTAAAACTATAACCAACCAACAGTTCAACCTCTAATGGCTTCTTTGACCCTAGATTCTAGAGGCAATGCTACTTTTGAATTTGTTCATGTGTCTCTGAAATGTAAAACTAAACCTGCTTGGTTTTTTTTTTTGGTTTCACTTTTGGCTTCTTGATGTGGATTAGTTACTGAAATTGAAACATTATTTTGTAGCTGCAGAAGAGCCTGCAGCTGCCAGTTCTTGGTCACACTGTAGTCAAGCCTGCTTCCGCATGGTCAGCCATCTTTATCTACCTCAGTATAAAGTGTATCTGCAAACATGCTTTATGTGATAGTTTTTATATACTGCTACCTACTTTGATAGTTTTGGGTGAGCTCACATGCAGATTTTTACAAAAATGCCTTTTTTTTTTTTTTTTTTTTTTTACCCTAGCAATTTAATTTTCATGTGAAGTGTCCTACAGTCTCAACTATTTAATGAAAATTTTCATTGATTACATGCTGTATTAAAATGCTTTCAGCTGCATATTTTGTTTTTGTGGGAAAAATACCCTTTGATCATTAATAATCCTGTGGGGAACTTGGTGGCATCATTTAAAAGGTAGTGTACCTGACATGACAATGTCTTAAGATGCAGCCGTGATACACAGAGGATGTTGATTGAAATATATGATGGTGGCACTCCAGTTTCCATTGCATTTGTTCCTCTAATTAATATTTTGTCACGGAAAACCAAATAAAAGGCTAAGATAGCTATAAGGAATTAGCTGGATATCCATTCGTGTCTGTTGGAATCTCAAATCAGAAATTTAAACAATAATGTTATCTATATACCAATATTCAAATAGATAAATAAAACCGTCTGATGAATGCTTGTTCTCTGCATTGCTCTTTGTTTTTTCGGTATTTTTTTAAAGGATGTTTAATTGTATTAGCTCTGCTTTGTAATACATGCATATTAAGAAATGTAGTAGTGTGATTTACCAGTGAAGAGATTGCACACTGCTCAGTTGAGTGTTTACACAGTAGAGCCTAAAGGAATTTGTGTGTGTAGTGAAAGGTAAAAAAGGTGGCTGTGGAGATTAAGCTTCCAGGTTATTTTTAAATCCAGGAAGAATTATAACAAAGCAATGCCAATTAAATGTGGGAGGCTTGCTATTTAGCTTCTCTTAGCTGTCATAGAAGTAGGAGGATTGGAGGAGATACTTTAAAAACATTGCAAGTGATGACTCCAACATGACAGTTGCATCTATATAGACAAGTTTTTTGTGCGTAATGAATGTGTTTGTGTATGTATGAAGTGAAAAAACATTTGCAAATAAGATATGAATGCTCTCGCTTCCTTGAGATAGGCTGATTTGAATGATTGGCAAAAGCTGGTAATGCTCTTTTTTGGCTTTTACGTGATAATGCTCTTTTTTGACTTTTACATGATACCCAGTTCTGTTGTTCCAAGTATCTTCAACTACAAGTGTAAATGCATAAGAAGTTATTTATGTAGCTCCTACAGCTACAAATTCATTTAGCTGTCCCACTGGAAAAGGAGGTAGAAGAACATGAGGCATATGCATTATTCAGGCAAATATATAGTGAGTAGGTAGTGTTCTGTACACTGACAGTGTTATTAGAACATGACATTTTGTTTGCTAATACTGTTTTGCAAAAAAAGTTACCTACATTTAGATATGGCTTCTCTATTTCCATTTCCTTCCTCCCTCTGTTAGCTAGCAAAAGTGCACACTATATTCACTGCAGTAGGATGAACTACAATAGCTGTAGAATTCTTGGAGGTGGCAGCTATTGTGAGCAAGGATGAATCCTCAGTCCTCACATCAGAGGTGCTTGGGAGGAGTGTTTCAACCTAGTATTATAACCATGTGTTTTATAGGAACTTACTGTGTCAGGTGATAAGGAATACTCATATGATGATGGAAATTCCTGTACCTTAAAATTTCTGCTTTCTATGGCAGGTTTCATGTGAATTGCTCTGCTCTATCAGTATGACAAAGGTCTTTGAATAGCATAGATTGTTGTTTTATAGGAGTTGACTAGAGTCTTGAGGAAAATGTGCTAGCTATCATGCTATACTTGATGTGGCATACACACAAAATGAGCTTATAGTCTGGGGTGCTTTATTTGTTGCATCAAGTGATGGCTGCATTGTTCCGACTGTAGAGGAGAAATATTTGCCTATTACTTTATATGCTCAACATTTTTCACTGCAGTTAGAGCGTTTAGAATGATTTGCTATATGAAGCTATGGCACTTCAGGAGTTATTTTGACACTGATGGTGAAATGAGCAGAATAGCAGCATCTTGGATCTACAAGATGATTTTAAAGTATCTGTTGATGAAGTTCTTAAGAACTAAAACTAGTGAGTTAGATGTTACACTTCCATTTCTGTGTAGGTGAGATAATTAAAAGTACTGCATGCTGGCTTCAGTATATTACGTTACCTTCTTACGTATGTGCAGCGAGCCCTATAGGGTCACTTGCTGTTTTTTCTCAAAGCCTGTTTCTGATGTCTTTTTATCTTGCAGTACCACTTGAAGATGAGAAGTTTTAATCCTTACCTCTTGTCACATAGGGCTCAGCAGTAGGGGAGAATGTTTTTAAGAGGTTGTGTTAAAGCTCAGGAGCCCCTAAGGAAAAAGCGCCACACATATTTAAGAGTAGGTGGAATCACCAGGACCTGAGATTTTCAGGGTCTCAAACAATTGCTTATGTCTGCAAGGTGAATAGGATGGAGCTCTGATTTCTTCACTGTTAAATTTGGCAAAAAGTGTGTAGTGCTTTTATTGTGAGCACTATGTAAAATAATGCGCATACACATTTATGATCTAGACTAACTTCACTAAATAACAAAGAATCCAATTTAGAAAGTTGCACAGAGATACCATTAAATGGTTCATGAAATGAAAATTTTTTACACCCAAAACAGAATTTGCTCTAGTTTCATCCCTGGTCCCTCTGCTGACTTGGGCTATGTCTCTTTCCTGGATTAAGAGTGTCCTTCATCTCCTGATGGTAATCAGGATGTCTTTGTGGATTTTAGTCTTCCCTGCCTCCTTTGTCTCTATATATGAGATGAAAAAAGGGGAAATGTGGCAAAAGACTCCTGTGAATTTGAAGATTATTAGTGAAACTTAGTATCAGATAATGTAAAAGTACGGACTACTGTCCAAGATATGTCTAGTTGAAGATGTTCCTGCTCATTGCAGGTGGGTCGGACTAGATGACCTTTGAAGATCCCTTCCAACCCAAACTATTCTATGATTCTAAGATATAGAAGACTTGCTGGATTATAGATGGTCCCATGCTGACACAAGCTAAAGTGAAAACTATAATAGAACTACTTGTTGTTTGCTAATCTAATACAGCCAAATCTGATCAACATCACAATCGTATTTTACAGGGAAAGTTGCAAGTTGATAAAAATTTCATTATGCCTGTGCTTAAGCAAGGATCTCTAGTGTTGCTGTCTTCTGAGGCTTGCAAGTAATTTCACAAAAATTACTTGATTTTGTAGTTCAAATTTCCAAAGTTTGGAAAATTACTGGACTATTTCTGCATCTGCTTTGTGAACTTTTAGGTGAGTTTTGTGGGAAGGGCTGTCCTCCAACAGAGCAGACAGATAGAGCAGAGGTTGTAAATTAAACAGTAAAAAAGGGAGACTTACTTAATTTTAAGAGTGCAGAGACTGAGAACTTTTGTGTTCTTGATCTAGACATCAGCCAAATTTCTTACTGCCTTGGGATGGAAAAATCAATGCTATTAGAAGAAGACTGAGGCTATATAGCCTATCACAGGCTGCATTTGTTTTTAAAAAATGATTCAAATGATCATGAAAGGGATTGTTTGTTTGTAGGTTTACAAAAGGATCTCAGAGGCCACACTTTTCAGCACAGTAGCTGGACAGGAAAGGCACATGGGTCTTTCCAAATGCCGTCAGCTGTGTCAAGCTTATGGAAGAAGCTTCACAAAAACCTGTGGAGAGATTTGTGCTAACTGGGCCAAAGAGGGAACCTCAGACAGTAGTTGGAGGCATCAAACTGAATTGTCTGGGCTTATATTAAATTTGTCCAGCTGTGAAACTTAACATTAATTTACAGAGTACAGCACACAGTGGCCATAGGCGTAATGAAGATTGGACAGAAATGTTAATTTCAGTGAAAGCTAGGCACTGCTGTCATACAGGACAATTATTTTTGGAGATAAGAAGCAAGGAACTAGCTGAAGCAGTCCTGTGTGTGTCTTGGTAATAGACCTACTTGACTCACATTTCATATTCTCCTGAAGGGAATATCCGAGAGAAGATTTTTTGTTGTTGTTCCTTTTTTTTTTTTTTCGTGTGTGTGGGGTTTTTTGTTTTGTTTTTGCATATTTTTTTTTTTTCTTCTGCATTGGTCAGGGAAATACATAAATGAAAACTGCGCTTTATATTTCATCTCCTTAATTAGAATCATAGAATCATAGAATAGTTAGGGTTGGAAAGGACCTTAAGATCATCTAGTTCCAACCCCCCTGCCATGGGCAGGGAATCATGCCTGTTCCAGAGATTTGTTTTATTAACTTTGTCTGTCTTAAAAGTAGGTGGGGTTCTTTCTCTTCTTTAAATAACGAAGTAGAGAAGAAATTTCTAAGTATGCACTCCTATTTGAGGTTTGGTTTGTGATTTTGGTACTTGATAATGCAAAAGTGTAACGTTGAAAGGAAGGAAAGCATCATGGGTGTACCGTATCTAAAACTGTTTTGAAACAGTTTGCTGGAGCTCTGGAGGGCTGACTCTTCTGCACAAAGGTCTGGGGCTCATGTAACTACTCATGTGCCTGTATTAGTTCAGAGTCATTGTATTTGTTGACTGCCTGATTTCAGATAGTGATGTGCAGCAGGGATTCTGTTTAGCTTCTGCAATTGGGAACCCAGAAATCTCAGCAACATGGAGAAAGCAGTGAAGCCGAAGCTTAACTGAGACTTAACTTTTTAACTTACTTTTCCCTCTTGTTATGTTTCAGTTTCTGCCCAACCCTTCATAGTTTGGTTTTCTTTATGCCATCATTCCATCAGGGCTGATTTAACTTACCTGGAAAAGCAGTCACTTAGAGTCTTAAACCAACATTTTTGAGACTGACGCTTAATGTATTTGCCTTGTAAGAATTTACAATAATTTAAAATCTCAAACAGTATCTAAGTTGTGCAGTACCAAAGCATTTCGTGGTATATTTTCCTAATGAGTACTAAACTGTCCTCTCAGTTGAGTCCCTATGGCTTGGGTTGTTTTTTTTTGCTGGTATGCCCCTGCTGTGTCCTCATACTAGTCTGCAGATTTCTTTTCACTCCCACACAAGCTAGCACTCTTTAACGCAGACCCCCTGCTTGCCATCAAGTGTGATTAAGTGTTTAATTCTTAAGAGTAGTTGTGGTTTTTGTTTCTTTCTTTTTTTTTTTTTATTTAGTCCGTAGCAGGAAAAATGAGTCAGGAAAAATACCTAGAAAAGCAGTGAGCTGTTATGTCTTTAAAAGCATGATATTTTATGTATAGAGTTGAAGATGTAAAAAGTGTGACTCTTGCGTAGCTCTTCATGTCCTCTTTCCTTTGTAAATATGGCTTGTAGACAGTGCCAATTGAGCACAAACTAATAGATATGTGATCCCTTAGGGTGTAGACTCAGTGGCCACTGAATTTGCTATCTAAACAGGCAGTGGAACCGTATCCTCACTTATTTTAGCTGCTTTTTTTTTTTAAAGCAAAGCTGGTTGTTCTCTCACAGCTTGGTGAGGCTGTGGGATTTGTGCCCAGGGCTCCTTCCTTGCTAAACACTGGGGTGTCACTCATTCTTGGGTGATAGGCTGGAGCTTCACTCCTCTTTTGGTTCTTCAGTGTGCATTATCACGAAGCCTAGGCTGAACTGGTGGCTTGCTTTTTTGTGAATTTCTTGCCTCTTTCGAATGTGCTGTACCATGAGGCACCAACATCATATAATCCTATGTTTATATACCTATTGTGTTAGCTGATACATTGAATCTTGTGGTTTAGCATTCAAGACAGATTAAAGAACCAGAGCTGAACCTGTGCTCATCTTTGGAAACAACTGAAGTTGATGTTCAATATGGATGGATATGGCTGGATGTCCTTTTGTCTTGCATTCAAACTCTGATTGCTCAGCTTAATCCACCAAAAAGTAATCAATTTTCACTGCAAACAGATAAACATGGATAAATAAAGAGCTGCAAGATTTAAATTTATGTGCATGGAAAGTGAATATCTCAGTCCATTGAAAATGTCTTGTGAATTATTTTTCTGTGGGGGCCAGATGAAACAAAGTGAATTATAACATCTAAATTAATAAATTAAATTAGTGTGCGCTATTTGTTTTCAGAGAGATCAATGTTGCCTTTTCCAGTAGATAAATAGCAAATGGAAAGAAAAATATAATAAAACTTTTCTTAAGTGAAGATGGGGTAATGCAGGAATTTTCTTCAAAGAAAATGCCGTAGGAAACTGATGAGCAAGATAAAGCAATCTGGAGTCTAGGCCTATTTTTTATTATTAATTTGACAGGGACCTGAAAGGAAAATAATCCCGCTCTTCGAAAAGTCTAGGGGTTAGAGGTGGGAGGAGAGGAGGATCTGTAAGCCTTTATATTTTTACCTGTTCTTGCCCACTGAAGTGGCTACATTTGGTGAAACTTGTTTTTCCAGGTTAACGGGCTCTGTTTTTCAAAGCTCTGCAGAAATATTTCATATACAGAATTATTTACATCCATCCATGTCTATCTGACTCCGATTTGTTTTATTTATCCTCATTTCAGATTTGTTACTCTGCCCTGTGGAGCTATTGTGGATTCAATATTACTGAATTTATTTGACTTTATTTCAAATACAGAAAAAGGCAGACTGTTTAGTGGAAGCCATTGCTTAGTGATGTTAAGTCAAACATTTACAGAAACATGTCAAACTTAGTGGGATCACAGTAGGTCTACATAGGGACTAAATAATAGAAAACGAAGTCTGTAGGACAGATTTGTTTTGTGTTGAATATCCTCATAATACTTAATCATAAAGACAGGGTTTTGGCAAACAGATGATACCTCAACTAGAGTACTTTATCCATATAAATCAAAAAGACATATATATCTGAGTATTTTTGGATGGGGAAAGGGGGTTAAACCATTCTGCCTTTTTTTTACTTAATTCCACAACTTTTCCATACTCAGTGCATAATACTAAGTTGCTGAAAACTGCAAAAACACTTTTGGAAGTGTGATGGAGATACTATGAATTCTTGAATCTTGATTCTTACTGATTGTATGTGGCAGGCTCAAAAGTTGTGCCTGGCAGAATTGTACAGATTTGTTTCCTCTTTCTGCTTTTATCTGCAAAGCATGTAATGATTTTAGTCAAAACATGTAAATTTTTTTTTTTTTTTTTTTTTTTTTTAAAGTTAATATCTTTCTGTCTTTCTTGATAAATAGACAAAAGTTGCAGTTTTCAGGGGAAGGCAAAACAGCTCTTGGTAGGCTTTGGTAGGGCGTTGGAAAGCCAGGCTGACCTACCGCCAAAGTAGAGTTACAAAATACATGTTGGGGCTTGCAAATCTCAGAGGCAACCATGGGTCTCTCACGCATGTCTACTAGCTTCGCATCCCATACCTACCCACTTGAAGCTGGTCTGGTGGTCATCTTTGATCCTTGCTTGGTTCTATACATGCTTTTTAGTAACTTCGTTACTAAAATTAACTTTTCCATCAGGAAATGTATCAGTTGTATGACTTAATTTTATTTTCTATGAGTTTGTATTTATCTAGGGAAACCTTAGGATTTTTCTGATAGGGATTGTGGAAAGTAAGAGTTTGACAGTGTTCCCACACTGAACTGTTAGTGGCAAGAATTTGTAAAAAAAGGAGGGGGGGGAGAAGGGTTTATCGCTTTTCTATCCAGATACTTCCTTACTTGCTACTATATACTGGTATAATTGCCCACTTGGGTGTTTATTTTAGTAAACCCTGTTATAGCTTAAACTGTCTCCTAATATAGGTGCTTATAAGTAAGCTTGGCAAGTCTGAATGCCAGGAGTTGGTGGTGGGTTAGCCTGAGACTTCAAGAAGATAAAAGACACCAGGGTGGGCTTTGCCTCTGGGCTGCAATTAAGATCAAAGCTTGTTAGCAAGATTCCTATTATAAAGGTTGTTGACTGTCTGCTTCCTTCTGTTTCTCCTAATTTTTCAGCTGGTGACTTTAGTAAATAAGTCTGACAAGGGTTGTTCCTCATCATAGATTCCAGATCTTTTGTGGCAAATCTTCCATATCCTATTGGTCTGACAAGCTTAAGACTGCTTTCTTTTTTAATTTTATTTTTTAATTTATTTAGGGGAAGGGGTGGGGGGAAACACAACTGCACAAAAAGCATGTACGTATTTCCAGTCCTTTTGTGTCTGCCACAGAACAGTGGGAAGCAAGCCGTGCAAATGTTAGGTATGTGGTTCTTGCTTCTGCACTTGGGTCCATGAGGACCAAATACTGATTGCAGCTGTGTTGAAGTCAGTCTCTTGATTAAATGCTGTCATGTAGGACTGGATTTTTAAAATGGGCCGTTCACCCGTCTGCACAAAGTTATAAAGTAATTTAGTCACTTCTTCATATCCAGTGCCAATTTTTTATTTGTTTCCTTTATGTGCAAGACAAAGTTATGTTATTGACAAATTTGTGATCCTTGTGCTTTTAATATAGAACAAAGTTAAACAAAAGAACAACTAGATATGATTTAGGTTGCGCATACTATTCCCCTAAATTTCACTGGAAAATAGAGCTCTTTCAAAATTTTATATTATTTGGTTTTCAGGTATATCTTTAGGTTGCAGTTGAGAGTTATTACTGATTATTTCTTCGGTGTCAAACATTGTGGCCGAGGGAATGTCAGGCGTATTGTGAGATTTTATAGGAAGGATGCTGTATCATTTTCTTCATGCTTTTTGGCCAGATCATAATCTTTTAAAAAGAAAAGAGAAAACAGGAAGTCCTTATTAGGTCAGTAGTAGTTTTTAGATGAACAGAGTCATAGCTGAGGTTTCTGTCAGATATTTTAGTTCTCATCCTCTGGAAGTCTTGGAGCTAATGGAATTTTAAGTAATCATTAGAGAATATCAATTTGCATGAAATATGTATCTAGAAATATTCATAAATACAGACATTGTATTTTCTTCTGTTAGAAAATGGAGTAATAGGTTTAGTCTTTAAAAGCAAGAAGCAAGCTGAGTTTTTCTGAACTGGTTTAAATCTCCAGTTATCCACTTACATAAGTACATATGGCATTTGCTGAGTAGTACCTGTTCTTTGACTATAGGTCAACTGTGTACTTTTTTCTGATCATTGGATTCTGATTTGTAGTGCATATTGTGGTCAAGCCAATGACAGAAGGGGATGAAATTATAGACTTTAATAGCAGTGTGCTTTATATGCTGGTCTTCTGAGCTCACTATAGATAGCTCCCTAGTTTTCTCAACAAGAAAGCACTTAAGTTAATTGCTCCATTAGAAAGACATAGTAGCTCTTTCTGAGCACTAAGTAGCCTTCCATGCATAGCTGCTGAAGTTTACAACACCTGCAGCCCGACCAATTTCTAAAAAAGCCATTAGTCTGCATGGAAAAAAACGAAGCACTGAAGTTCAAATTTTTATCAATGATGCAGTGTTGGAGCAGCCTGAAAGATTTGGCTTTTGGTTTGTGCCTAGTGCTATCCAAAATAACATATAAAATTCTTTGTAAACTAGTTTTAAAAGTGTCTTGTTTATTCAGAAGCAACTGTGTACACTGTTTGTTCAGATAGCAGACTCCAGTCAATTGCACGCCAGCCAACATCTGATTCTTCCTTAGAAAGAAACATTGCCTAATACAGATCATAGAAGCCAAAGACCAAAGGGACAAAGTGCTAAAGATAAACAGCTCAATCCCCAACTGTTCGAAGGCCTCAATAAAGTCTCTGATTTACAAATTTGGGGTGGGACTCAACTGTTCCCACCTGCAAGCTTTGTCTAGCATCATTGTCTCTAACACAGTGAGGTGCTGGTATGTGTTGTGACCTCTTGTGCCCTTCAGGAGAAAAACACTGGCTTTCTTATGGCCCTAATCAATCAGTTTCTCTGCAGCTTTTCTCTATCATAATTAAGGGAGGAGGATTGACTGCTTGGATTTTGTTGTGGCAGTGAATGGGAACGGCTACCAAAATTGTGTTTAAGACTGTTGAATGGCACTTAAAGGTACTCCTACGGTCTAATAGTCTCAGAACTGCTTTTTTAAACTGCAGTAGTAAGGGTCTGATTTCAGTAATGTAGTTTGTTGGATAGCTGTAAGAATAGCCTGGTTTTATGTAATGATTTTTTTTATTTTTTTATTTATTTTTTTTTTTTAAATCAGCTTCAGCAGTGTGTGGACTGTTAACTATGAGGGTGCCAAAATTTGGGTGGCTGGATTAACCATTTTCAGCATTAATACAGTTCTTAGCTGTATCCTTATCTTTCCACCCAAAGATGTGAATGGGAAGCTAACTTAAAGTTTCAGTTCTCCTACATCCTTAATTTTTTTGGCTGCCTTTCATAATGAAATTCTGACTTGGAGGGGATGGGTATTTTAGTAAAACCTTAAAAAGCACTGCCAACTTCTGCAGGCTTGTGTGACCAGTTCTGTGGAAGCTCAGGTCCTAAGTCAACATGTTTTTTTACAAAACCCTTTGTCAGTACATCGGCAGTTATTTTGTCCTGACGAACTGTCCGGCCAAAGTACTTTAAGCAGCTGTGACTCTTTATGCTTCATTTGTAGGTGTAGTGATAATGGATTGAGACAACAGTCACAACAGAGAAATGGTTTGACATGGGTTTAAAAATTCATTAATTTTTAAACCAGTAATATTTGTGGTGGGACAAGCACATGCAGGACTGTTGGCTGGAATTTTGCTTGTGTGGGTTATGACAATTAATTATCCTGTTGAATGATTGGCCTTTTAAACTATTATTTACATATCAGACTGAAATTATTTTCACTTTTAGAGTTTACATTTAGTGTTTGGGAGATGCTCATGTCAGCAGGAACTTACTGCAGCCTTGATGCTACGGTAACTCTGCAATTTGTGTGTATCATAGAATCACAGACTCATTTAGGTTGGAAGGGACCTTAAAGCTCATCCAGTTCCAATGCCCTGCAACAGGCAGGGACACCTCCCACTAGACCAGGTTGCCCCAAGCCCCGTCCAAACTGGCCTTGAACACTGCTGTGGATGGGGCAGCCACAGCTTCTCAGAGCAGCAAGAAAAACTTCCCTTTTGAGCTAACATATGCATCAGTACCTTGCATGCTGTCTGACTGGGTTGTGTACAAGTTTTCACAATCTTTAAGTAAAAATGAATAATTAAAGTATTTTAAAAAATACTGTCTTTCAAAGAAGGACTTGTATGGAAATATTTCATAAGAGACTCTGTATTTTTCCAGAACAAGGAAAAGGGAATCTGGTAAGCAAAGGAGAATACATGCGTGTGTGGTTAAACACACTACACACATTACTTGTGCTTCCTGTCTTGTGCTGTTTATTGACTCATGTCCAGGCAGTTAATGCACTACAAATCTTTAAAATTGCTTTAGTTCTTTAATCACTAATTGCAAAGGCACTATTCCAGGCCTCAGTGCCCCAGATTTACTGTTCTGGCTTTCAGGTGCACAGATACACTGTGGATTTTCAGAAAGGGCCAGTTGCTTGGTGATGGAATTAGAAGCCATTTTTAGACTCAGATTAATTTTTCAATATTTCTTTTAAGTGAGCTTTTAGTTTCTGGTACATTTCCTGTGAGTAGAAAGGTGGAGTATGACATCTGTAATAGTACAAGCAATGGTGGTTTATGGATGTAAGTAGTCAAAGCTGTCCCTCTTTACTGTTGGTGAGAATTTATGATGCTTAGCTGTACGTACATGATTTATTTACTACTACTACCATAGCTTTTGAATCCTAAACTCTTCAGACAAATATTCTAAAGAGGGAAATGTTACAGTGCTTATGTGAACTGAAGCTGTAAGGTGGAAAAATATAAAGTTAGTAAGTATTTGGTGATGAAAATTTAATGGGCAGTCAGGAATGCTGCAAGTGCCTAGTAACATATTTTCACCAAATCTCAGCCTGAAATTTGCCGCAGGCACTTTATGTGATGTTCCTGTGACTGTTTAGAAATGTTATTCATTAGTGCAAGGTGATCTATATTAGCCATCAGAAGCAGTAAATGTGATGTTTCATTAACCTTATTGATACCTATAATGAATGTTTATTATTGACAATGCAGCTGTTGTCTAGCTGTTAATGCAGCTTTATGCTCGAAAAACCAGTCTTATATTCATGTATTTTTGCTGCTTTTAAATACTGTGCTCTTGTCTGGGCAAGGGAAAGGCATTCAAAATGTTGTTGGGCACAGAGTTGAGCAAGGGTCAGACACAGTGCAGTCAGCTGCACTTAAAACTGTTCTTCCTAAAACTCCAACTTTTTGGAAGACCAGCAGTCATTAAATCCATCTCTAGGTTTGGCTCTCAATATCCACGAGCAAAGAAGGAGCTTCCCTCTACTACCACTGGAAGAACAGAGTCCTCTCAGGGCCTAAACTGAGCCTGATCATGATCACTTGTTGCTGCAGGAGATTAACGGACAACACGCAGACTAATGTAATCAAGGTGCTGACGATTTCTTGTAACAACTGCATCGCCTTTTACAGAGTGTTTCAAGAGACTGGAACTTTCGGCAACATCTGATTGGTTAATGTTTCTTAGTCAAACATTAGTAACAGTTTAATGATTGGTTAACTACTTTACCAGTGTCAACTATCTGGATTGCTCACATGACTGTGTTTATTTAGGTACAGCTCCACATGTTGCTATGCTTCAGATGGAAAACCTGATAGAGCTTGTAATGCCTAGCCTGTCCAAGCATCGTTGTACTCAGTGCATGTAGTTTAAATGCCTCACTTGGGTTTTCCTACTTTCATCAACATGTGCTGTATTTTGTGTGTGAGTGAACATGTAGCCCTTCTTCATTCACATACAAATTTTTTATTTGTTTCTCCATTATTCAGCCGAGCAAATAGCCAGATGCAGTTTCAAAGTTCTTGAGTACCCCAAAGATTCATTGTTGTCAGTTTAGAATATGTATAAATGCATAGGATTCTTTTGAAGGTCTTAAATGCAGGTTGCCAAGTTGCTTTGATACTGAGCAAAAAAAAAAAAAAAAATCTCTGTAGCGTCATTAATTTTGATTTCTGCAGCATTCAGTTTTTAAAGTAAATTATTTAAAAATTAGAAATCCTATGATAGCTGGCATCCACTACAGCCTCTGCTTTGAAGTGAACCTTAGTAGCATGTTTTCACGTCAGTTTTCCAGATTAAATTGATTTTTCCATTAAATTCCATGTGCTGTATGTTCTGTGATAGCAAACTGTAAATGAAAAACACGGGCATGGGGAAGTGTATGTGTATTGTCATTTTCTCTTCCTCATCTTTCTGACCCTTAGTTTCCTAATTTGGGACTATTCAAATACATTTGTTGGTTGCCACTGTTCTTTTAAACCTTACTTATTGTAATCCAGTTTTCTGTTTGGAAACCTCAATTCTGAAAATCTGAATATGTGGAGGAAAGTAAAATGACATTTTAAGTGTGCTCATATTTGTCTTTTTTTTTTTTTCGTCTTAAGTTAGTTATGTGAAACTGCTAAGGACCTCTGGAAAATAAGCCACTGGTTATAAAAAGATTATCTTATTTTCCAAACAGGTATCTGGAAAATGGAGAAGACTTTGAACAGAATTCATCCAGTTTCTGATCCAGAAGCAACATATTTTCTACAGGTGTCATGGGAAAAAGATTTAGGTGCTGGCTTTGGTATAGCACTAAGTGATGGTCAATGTGCGTGGACTGGGACAGGTAATAATGTAAAGCAAAAAACCCCAAGTCTGTATTGTGTTATTACTGTTCTTTATTATTATTACTGTTCTATAGTATTTTTTGTTATATGAATCATTTTCTAGACTGTGACCTACAGCTTGCATCAAAAACTTTTTATGAGCTTCATTTCTTCCCGGTGAAAGAGGAGGTAAAGTTCATGATCTTCTGGGAAGTGTTCAGAGGTTTTTCAAATTTGGAAAGACTCTCTGTCAGACCTAATACTTTGCATTTGGAAACTGTAGTTCAAGAAGCATTTAATTGCAGATGGTTTTTAAGCAGTTTTATAAAATCTTAATAATTAAAGGTTCTTGTTTGGTACTCAGGTGAATTTTAGAGACGAAGGGACTAGATTTTTTTTTTTCTTGTCACAAGTTATCAGAAGAAAACATGAATAAGAAAATGGATCTTTTAATAGGTGCATACTTCTTTCATTTATGCTTAGCGAAAAGAGGAAAGATTTGTGTGTTCATTTAGAAATGTGTCAAATGCTTGGTCAGAAGCCCTTCTCTCAGTGCCAAAAATGTTTCAGAGGGAGGAAAGAATAATATATTTCGCAGCATATTGTAGGTGAAAACATTTTCCGGACTCTTTTTTTTTTCTATTTCTGACTCTTCATTTTCTATAAGAATATATGACCATGTAGTTCATTCCTTCGTTCTTTTTCCCTGCCCAGCAGATGTTGTTCCCCCCACCACAGCTCCTGTGTAAACCCAGCTTTCAAATAGGCCTTATCTGTCTGTCTGTCTATCTATCTATCTATCTACCTATCTATCCATCTACCTACCTACCTACCTACATGTCTATCTATCTAATAAGGCTTTGTGTATAAATATGCATGTATACAACCTATGTGTGTGTATATCCAGCTCCTATGTATAAAAAGCAGCTTAATCATTCATTAACCTTATTTTGAATACTATGTTTACCTTTTTTTTCTTTCAAACCTGGGAGATAAGACTAATTTAAAATATGTCGACATATGCATTAAATCTGCACTTCCATATTCCTTTTGACTTTTCAAACACACTGTTGATTAAGAGTTCCTGCACAAGACATGCTCATATGTTCCCATGCTGGTTCATTATGGTCTGGCATGAAAGGTTTTTATTTCATGATTTGACAATAGGATAGTCAAACTGTATATTTTCAAACTAACATAAGGGATGTTAACATTGGTAAATGCTTAACTGAGTGTACTAGTTTTTCTGTTTAAAAGCTTTTCTAGTTGTTCTTACGTAACTTAAAAATTCCAGTTTAAAATTCATTGCAAGTTGATTCTTTGAATCTGTTATTTTTCTAAGTAAAAGCTATGTTACTCTAACTGGAAAAGTATAGAAAAAATACGTAAACACAGTTCTCGTTTTGTTAACGTCCTGCATCTGGCAGAATGGATAATCATTTTCCAAAACAGAGAACCAGTGAAAACAAGATGACCTCACTCAATTGAAAGAAAAGAAAGAAACCCACAGCCCTTTAGTGTGAGCACAGGGGATTCATCCAAACGAGAATACTTATATTTCTTATGTGATCCATTTCTAAGGAAACCCTATTGAATTTGCAGTCCTTTCAATAATTTCTTTAGGAGTTCAAGTTCTTGCATACTTTTTCTAAGTTATTACATCATGTTTGAGACTCCTTAGACTCTTAAATTCAAAACCTGGGATGAGGGAAAGCAGTGGTCAGAAAATTCTCGCAATGGGAAATCCCTTTTGAGTTTCTTGTGCTGTAGGTTATTTTGTTTGGCAAGACCTATGAGGAAGTGAATGAGAGTTGCTGATGGAGTTGTCTTTTATGGGTTTTGTATATTTAATGTGATGATGAAAAGTGTTAGGAGTCCTATTTAAGGAAGGAGAAAAAAAAAAAGTAAATCTTGGGAGGGAGGAGAAGCCCACAAATATGCAATATGATCTATTGTATTAAGTTGGTATTGGGTTAAAGAATTACAGGTGTATGGATTTATACATTCCATGTTTTGCTAATGATTGATCACTTTTGCTAGTTCTATAAGGTAGAGGAACATGCAGCAGCTACAGGAACATGCAGCAGGTGCAGGCACCACCAGAGAAAAACCCAAGTGCTTTATTACAACATATATTAGTACCTTTGTATTTTTAGCTTTCTTATTTTCATGAAAGATTTATCTCAGTGTTGAAGTAGTTGTTCTAGACAAACACTTGTTTCAGCAGTTATTTCCAACTTACTTTTTTCTTCCCTTCTTTGCCTCATTCTGCAGGCGATTCCGTTTTTTGTCTGTACTGTTTTGAGGGACTTGAGGGGATTGTTGATGTGCTAGTGGCTTCTTTTCTTTCAACTCCGTTTTGCATCCTGTGCAAGAAATAAGCTAGGTAATGAGGAAATTGGTGGTTATAGTTTATAAAGAAGATAGAGATATTTTGATGGTAAATTTCTTGTGTGCTTTTCTCACTAAACTCTTGCTATTTTTGGTGGATCGTTAGCTCTGCAAGGTAACTGTTCAGCAGCACTGTTCCCCCAATTTTTCACTGACATGCAGGCTTAGCTTTTTCACCTGACAAAAGTTCCACATTTTACATGAACATTTACGGTACTGCTTTGAGTTTAAAAAAAAAAACAAGATGCAGTTGGCAATTGTTAAAGTCTTAAGCCCTTCTGGTAACATCTGTTTCATGCCTAAAATAAAATTTAAATATCTTGGAAAATACTTCTGCTACTTCATCTAAGATCATAGAATCACTGGCTGGTTTGGTTTGGAAGTGACCTTAAAGCTTATCCGGTTTCAATCCCCTACCATAGGCAAGGACACCTTCCAATAGACCAGGTTGCTGAAAGCCCTATCCAGCCTCTAGATGCGTTCAGTTATGTTGAAGCTGAGGGATGAACTACTTGGCTTAGAGTGAGGTAGGGAAGAACTGGTAACGTGTGCAATGGCCGGTGTAAGTTTAAAGCCTCCTGCTTTGCATCGCTGTTTGTGATATTACCAAGTCCTATTCTGAAATATCTGTAAGTCTTAATGTGTGAGGATTAATGCAGAGCTGACATTGATTTAGCAGTTGCTTGCTTGTAGGTCTGCTCATGTTGACAGTGCTGCATGCTGGCTTTGCTCTTGTTCGTGCCCCATATGCCAGCTGCAGATAGGTGTGATGCACAGCGATGGAGGCAGTGATTCAGTATTGCAGCTAAACTATGGCGTTGCACTCGAAGTGCTGTTTAAACAACAAGTACTAACTGGCTTATATGCATGGTACTCTGTCTTAGCCTCTTTCTCTTCATCTATTAGGGAGGGGGTTTACATCTTAGGAAAAAAGATGCTTGTGATGTCTGTCCAGAGAAAAAACTATTCTGCTACACTTCTATCGATTTGTCTGTTTCCTTGTTCTGTGTTCCTTTTCATAAGCATTTTTTAAACCCTAGCTTAGTGAAGAGGGCTGCTGTTGCCCTTACTTTAACTCTACTTATATTTGTCCTTTTGAGTTGTAGAAATAAGATTGAAAAATGTAATGTTCTTCAGATGATGATGCTGAGATATAAAGATTTTGAATCATTAGTTTATTAGGTGTCTCACAGTATTTCAGTGCCCTAAACCTCATCAGTATTAGGCTGTATGCAAAAACACTTATATACAATTACCTATTGCATCTGCTGAAATGGACAGCATAATAGTTTACATTTTGTGAGATGTGCTTCTACTAAGAACACATATCTTCAGCTTACAAATCTATAGGGACATACAGTTTAATATGCCACACTTCTCCTTTGCCTCATTATTCCACTCATCTCCATTTTATTTTTGCTTCTCTGCAATATAGGTAATGCAACTTAAATGTGAGGATAGAAGCACCTTCTCCAACTTGGGAATACTGATTATGAAGTTGTTTTATTTCTGGTTTATTGGAATGCATGTTCCTTAGGACTCCTCTATTCTTGACGTATAATGCAGTTTCTGACATCTGCTGAATGTTTGTGGTGTTGCTGATTTTGTAAAATACTGTCATACCTTGTCCTTTTACTTTATGTTAGGTTACTATGAGTGTGACCGGTTTCCTCTTGTGTCTTTGAAAGAAGAGGAGATCAGAGAATACTCATTTTTAAGTGTTTTCTGAAGAAAAATATAAGGAGCTTTGTGACAGATTTCAGACTGCCATAGACCTGACATTTTGCATCTTTGCATGGCAGAGACTGAGTTGCTGATATTTGTGAGTCTAATTCCGTTCTTTTTCCTTGATTTTTACCTTGTAACTTCAAAGCAGTTCAGTTCCTTTGCATCCCTTTGCTTTCTGACTTTCGAAGGACCTAACACATTTGAATGTGCTAGGAAAAAAAAACCTTTGTGCTAGAAGATAACTAGTGTCATTCTGACCCACTAATTTATCCTTTTGAATGAGTGTATCTGCAGGCTGAGATTTTTCACTGAAGAGGATAGCTTCTGTTTGTCAACCTTTTGTTTCCTTGAAGTGGTGACATTAGTGTGCTTTCTCCTGCCGCCTGCATCTTCTTTTTCACTTAGCTGTTCTCCCATGTCTTATAAACAAAGTAATAGAATGAGGTGTTCATGGCTGATCTGCCTTATCAGATTTTGCAGGTGTATGGTAATGTAATCACTTAAAGTGATTAGCAGGGTAGTATTTCTTTGTGTGCACAGTTGATGTATTTGTGAATAGATGGCTGAACTGATTATTGTGGCCCATCATTACAAATGAAAAAAAAAAAAAATAGGGCACAAACCCCCCCCCCCAAAAAAAAAACAAAAAAACAAAACAAAAAAACAAAACAAAAAAAAAAAAAAACAAAACAAAAAAAAAACAACAAAACAAAACAAAAAAAACACAAACAACAAACAAACAAACAAACAAAAAAACACAACAAACCCCTCTCAGTTAAGTGTAAGATTGGTAAAGCTAACATGTTTTCCATATTCTGAGTTGTGTAGAGAGGAGGACTACAAAAGCTAATACTTATGAACAAAGTCATTTGTATAGAGAAGAAACACAGGTATTAATAAGTTTTTAAGTGGGGTACCTCTTTTTTACTGGGTTTCTGAGTTGGCTTTTGATGTGTGTTTTTTTTTTTTTTTTTGTTATTTTTTTTTCTTTTTTCTCCCCAGGATGTTCCAAATTAATGTCTTTTTGTATAACTTGCTCTCTCAGATTCTAGAAAGGTCTAAGAGCAGGCAGGAGTAAATGACAATCAGAGCAGTCTTCCTCAGGAGATTGGCCAGAAGAAAAGGAAACACTTCTGTCAATTAAGTAAACAATCTAAAATACTGTATTGGTAAGCTACCCATGAAAGCCTGCAGTATGTTATACACATCCTATCTTTAATTTAGAGTCTTTGCTTGCATCTGTCTCTGCAAGAAAACTCTGCAGTCATTGAGATCGTTATTCTGATTAACATTTGATCTTTAAAAGTTCTGAAAACACTATGTAGAATAAACTAAAAAGGAAGTAAGATAACCAGGGGAGTAAAATCAAGAACTGTTTCTTGCTATCTGTAGTGAAAGATGGTGGGTTTTGGTAAGCTGCCATTTCAGTTTGAGGTTTTACCAAGATTTAGGAAGAAATAAATGATTAGAAGCAGATGGTAAAGGCTATCATAGCTTTTAACAACAGCACGTCTTTATTGGCCTGTTCTGTACTGTATTCAGTCATTCTCTATCTTCAAAGGAATGGAATAGAATTTTCTTCATAGACCTTATGTAGTGCAAACTGGAGACACATCCCTCATTTAGTGGTGTTTGAGTGTGAAGGGTAAAACAAGGATTCTTGAGTCTCTTGGTGTAGTTTCATTTATGAACTGACAGCTTGTTTTTTCTTAAGGTTATAAGTTATAAACTGGGAAAACTGGGTTAAGAATGTGTGAGGAGGCAATTTCATCCGTTGTTTTACAGGGTTCAGATTACATGCTTTCAGAGAGACCTCAGAGGGCGCAATAAATCATAGTTCAAACATTCCACTTTATGTTATCAGGTTTGTATTATTCAGAATAATTTTAGGCAAGTAGAATTGTGGACTGGAAGCAATAAACCATTTTTAGACAGGAAACAAAGGAACAAAACTTAATTCTTAGGAAAAAGCAGTATTCCTGCTACATTTCTATTAGCATGTGGCACGTTGTATGTCAAAGAAAGAATAGTCTTCATTAAGATAATAATTTTGCCTATTCCTTACAGTATGTGTGTCTGTATGTTCATGTAAGTATATATACATGCTCACATATACATATGCACGTATTCACAAATACACATAAGGGTATTTCTCCTGTCTCTTTCTGATAGTGTCTGAAGCTGAAATTTCTAGGGAGGCTGCTGACATGGAAATGAACAGAGAAAAGTATGTTGAAGAACTGAAGAAAGCATTGATAGCTGGAGAAGAACCAGTTGGCAGATACAACTTTGCTGTTTCAAGGGATGATGAAAATACAGAGTGTCACTTCTCCTATGGAAGAAATCTGAAGGATGGCTCTGTAAGTATAGTTAAGTGTTTCAATTTGAATGTTAAACTTTGAGAAATGTACCTTTTTGGTACATTTCTGTATTTTATTAGGTTATTCGAAATCGGCAGACCTGCAATGCATATTTTTGACTGGATATTGTGAGCTCTGCCACGAGCCAAACTAGAAACAAGTTTGAGTTTTCCTATCAAAAGCTGGTACCAATATAACTATTTCTGTGTTACTTTCTTAAATGCTACTGCATAAGAATATTATTTCTCTAGGTAAGTTGTGGATTAGTGTAGTAATAGGCTGAGGGGGAATGGCTTTAAACTGAAAGAGGGGAGATTGAGATGAGATCTTAGGCAGAAGTTCTTCCCTGTGAGGGTGGTGAGGCACTGGCACAGGTTGCCCAGAGAAGCTGTGGCTGCCCCAAGCCCTGTTCAAGGCCGGGTTTCACAGGGCTTGGAGCAACCTGATCTAGTGGAAAGTGTCCCTGCCCATGGCAAGGGGTTGGAACTGAATGAGTTTTGGTGTCCCTTCCAACCTAAATCGCTCTATAGTTTTATGATTTATGTTTTGGATATACCTGCACGTTGGAGCTGCAGTTCAGTATTAAGATGATATATTCCATGTAGTTATAGCTTTATTCTTAATTCCTAATTTAGAAAGTATGCTTTCCTTTTAAAATTACAAATGCCTAAAGCATTTCTGCTGTGTTTGTATTATCTTTCTTCTCTATATATGCACATAAATAAGAAAAAATATTAAAATTTAAGTAAGATTATTTTCAAATGCAAAAACATACTTTTGAAATAAGCTTTTTTATTTACCTCAAATCTTTTGAAAGCTAATGCTAAAATTGTTTCCTTCATGGAATTGCATTAAATTACAACTGGGTATGTGGTTCCATTTTGGTTTCTTGGCTGCAAGGAAAATGGTCCTTTTAAAGCAGGAAAGAAACAGTACAATCTATATTTGTAGATACTCGTGTTTATTTTGTGTTGTGATTTGGTTTTAAAGCTTTTCTGGCGAAGAAAGTAATTTAAGGTAATCCTCCATGCTTGTACTTTTGTTTATGATTTCTTTCCTCCTCCTCAAAAATCAATGCTCAGCCTTCTCCAAAGTTTGTCACAGGTTCAGTTGTGCTGTTGGGCTGACTGATCACTCAGCTGCATTAGTGAAATAATTTGGGTTAAAAAACACTGGTTTAAAATTACACAGGTCTAGTTCGGGACACAGTTCTACAATCAGTTTTACTCCCATTATCGAGGGGAAAAAACTGTGGGGAGAGAATGGAGATGAGACTGCAGATAGAGAGGAGTATGAATATCCTTGACCAGATTTTTTTTTCCATTGGGGACTAAAATATAGCATGGAGTTGTGTCTGGGAGCAAAGTGTCTAGGGATTGTTCTGCCTGTTTTGTTTGAAAAATATTTCTTCTTCAGACCACTGGAACTTGCTCTGCTTCTCATTTGGTTAATTTTGTAGATAGCACCTTTTAATAACACGGCAGAGGTGTCTGACTTACAGAATCATAGGATCATAGAATAGTTAGGGTTGGAAAGGACCTTAAGACCATCTAGTTCCAACCCCCCTGCCATGGGCAGGGACACCTCCCACTAAACCATGGCATCCAAGGCTCTGTCCAAACTGTCGTTGAACACTGCCAGCGATGAAGCATTCACAACCTCCCTGGGCAACCCATTCCAGGGCCTCACCACCCTTACAGTAAAGAATTTCTTCCTCATATCCAGTCTAAACTTCCCTGTTAAAGTTTGAACCCATTGCCACTTGTCCTATCACTACAGTCCCTAATGAAGAGTCCCTCCCCAGCATCCCTATAGGCCCCCTTCAGGTATTGGAAGGCTGCTAGGAGGTCTTAATGCAGCCTTCTCTTCTCCAGGCTGAGCAGCCCCAATTTTCTCAGCCTGTCTTCATATGGGAGGTGCTCCAGTCTCCTGATCATCCTCATGGCCCTCCTCTGCACTTGTTCCAACAGTTCCATGCCCTTTTTATGTTGAGGACACCAGAACTGCACACAAGACTCCAAGCGAGGTCTCACGAGAGCAGAGTAGAAGGGCAGGATCACCTCCCTCGACCTGCTGGTCACACTCCTTTTGATGCAGCCCAGGACACGGTTGGCTTTCTGAGCTGCAAGCACACACTGAAGCCGGCTCATGTTCATTTTGTCATCGACCAACACCCCCAAGTCCTTCTCAGCAGGGCTGCTCTGAATCTCTTCTCTGCCCAACCTGTAGCTGTGCCTGGCATTGCTCAGACCCAGGTGTAGGACCTTGCACTTGTCATGGTTAAACTTCATCAAGTTGGCATCAGCCCACCTCACAAGCATGTCAGGGTCCCTCTGGATGGCATTCCTTCCCTCCAGCGTATCAACCGAGCTACACAGCTTGGTGTCATTGGCAAACTTGCAGGGCACACTTAGTCCCCCTGTCCATGTCACCCACAAAGATGTTGAACAAGACTGGTCTCAACACCGATCCCTGAAGGACACCACTCGTTACTGGTCTCCAGCTGGACACTGAGCCATTGAGCACTACTCTTTGTGTGTGGCCATCCAGCCAGTTCTTTATCCAGTGAGTGGTCCACCTATCAAACTGGTGTCTCTCCAATTTAGAGACAAGGATGTCATGTGGGAAAACTTGTAAGAAAACCAAACAAAACAAAGAAACTACCTTCTCTGACATGTCTGTTGGAAGTGGAAGATGGAAATACTTTTTTCCACTGAATTGGAAATGGCCATGAAAGGTAGCATACATATTGGTCACAAACCTCTAGTTGGGAGTATGTGTCTCTTTCCTGTATCTCTTGGATGAGATGAGGAAAAATGCACTTTAAAGTGAGGTGCCATTCAGTAGCAGCTTAAACACATATTGTCAGTCTGGCTCCATTGTAGTAAGCAAAGAAAGATTAAGTGGAATAAAGTTTGGCTTTTTCTGGATACTTCATTATACGCCTTTTTTCTTGTGCAATATAGGAAATTTCATCACAGTTTGGCTCAAGTGAGATGCCAAAAGATAGGTGATGTAAGTCTTTTATGCTGCATTATCAGTATTCCTTTGTATTTACCCATAGGGATCTCTGTTCCACGATGCTGCTTGTGAGCACACAGGGCTGAGTACTCTTCACAAAGGGTCTAGGACAGAAGTGCTGTATTAGAGAGGGCTTATAAAGTTAGGACCAAATTGTGTTTAGAAAATAAGAGCAGTAATTTTAAGAATCCTGTTTTTCTTCTCTGTGTCACACATAATATATTTTAAATACCAGACAGATGAAATGCATGCTATATTTTTATTAAGGAAATATATCTACATATATGTGGGCCCACCTAATACACGTTTCCATTAATTAAGACTTACTAGAAATTTAATTAATATGAAAACATCATTATGTCAGTTTTGGAAAATAATACTCTGGCCAAAGAAAGTGAAAATACAAAGTGTTGATTGCTATGCATGTTTTTAGTTTTGGATGTCAAAAGAGAATTTTTAGAAAAGATGTAATTTCTCGGGTGAAAATATACCTTCCCCTCCCCTCCCCCCCCCCCCCCCCCCCCCCCCGTGCCTACAAATAAAACTGCCAAAGCCTTTGTCAGAATTACAAATAGCTTTCAGGTATATAATAGAATATGTTTCAAACATCTTGCAAATTCTCTGTGGAAGCACTTAGCATGTGTATCATTCAGTATTAAATTAGGGAATTCATCTTCCTGGGCTCTGTACATCCAGTGGGCTAAGATTCAGCTAAATGTACATTTACTGTAGAGGAAGCCTAGAGAAACTACCCTGCAACTTAAATGTGACTTAAATTTAGTGTTTATCTGTTACCAGTACTTATTTTTCTTACTGGGTATTTGTATTTTGTCTTTATGTCTTTGGTTTAATCAGTATGAAATTTTCTCTTTTCATATCTCAGGAACTCTGTGTATGTATGTGTGTATGCATATGTGTTTAAATTACCACATAGGCTGGGCAGGGAGTAGCAGGATGATGATGGAGATGTGGGAGTGGAGGGAGGGAAGCTTTCGGTTAGACTGTATTGCATTTCTTTTGTTAGATGTGCTACCTGCAGTCAAACTGAGAGAGATAGTTAGTCTTCATGGTTTTGTTTAAAAATGTGGGCATAAAGGAAAAGGAACAGTCATTTCCAATTTTGACAGTAGGACACTTACTACTGCTTTAAAGTTCCCTACTTCTCTCCTACCCCATTCTATTATTAATAACCATTGTGAGAAAAGTCGATTAAATTGTTGGGAATAAGATAACTATTCTTAAAACAATGTTTTTGTCATCTGATACATAACAAAAGGAGAGGGTACAGAAAGCTATGCATAAAATGTGGTTGGTTGTGTTCGAATGCTGAATTTTTAGCTTAGTCTTAAATAATGCAGTTAACTCTTTTTAGTTAAAAAAAAGCCCAACCCAAAACTTCTGAAATGCATTGTTATCTTTTGCAAGCTATAAAATGCTTATCAATTCATGCAGCTATTATTGGAGTTTTTTAATCCAGTGAGTACACAGATTCCTAAGAATAAATTTAATATTCTTGGAAAATCAGTATGCCTTTTGTTAGAGGTATATGCATGCTTGCATACAGAAACTTAATTATATTTCATTAATTTTAGTGAAACTTACCTACAGGATGATGTTGATCACCAACAGTCACTTATGTCCATCTCAGCCAATAATTTCCAGTGCAGTGCTTTGCCACTGTTTTCCATCCAGCCTGGATATAACACTAATTCCTATAAAAAATAAAGAGTACAATGTCTGCAAAACAATTTGCTGTTTTTCTTCTGAATGCATCATAGATTCAGTTGAGTTATGTCCTGTGCCCTTACTTAAAAATTCTATCTGTGCAGTCTATAAATAATTGCTGGTTGATAAGTCTGTGAAGTTTAAGTACGTGATGGGTATGTGGTACAAGGTGGAATGTGCTTGTTAAAAACGTCTTAAGGAATTCATAGTGGTGAGTTTTTGCAGCTGGTGAGACAAGCTGCTTCATGTTCTGTCTCCTCGCTAAGAAAATTCACATTTATTTGTAGATACCATAGTTTAAATGAATAATCTTAAATAACATTCTTGATACATTTGCATTTCACACCTGTCAGTAATAGTATGTAGTTTACTAATTTTTGTAACTTTAATACACAAAGAGAATGTATCTGAGAAGGCAGAGAAAGAATGTTAAGTTGTATTTATTTTTTTTTTATTTTTTTTTTTTTTTTTTTTGTGTATCACATCCATGTTGGACAAGTATACTGCCGCATCTGTGTATACCACCTTGGGATATCAGTTGATTCCTGTTTCTTGCAAATATCTACATGTATGGAACGTACTCTGTATGTAATTAGCATGCTGCAGATATAGACTAGGAACTTAGTAACCAGATAATTTGTCATAAATAACAAAAGCTTTCATATGGTAGTGCATCAGAAGTTAGTGTTTAAAATTTTAAGCCTTACAAAGCAGTGTTTACAGTGTGATCAGCAATTTAATCATTATTTACTGAGTGAAGTTAGCTATGTCACCAGTGTCTCTTGGATGATGTTGGACTAGGGGCTGGTAATAGTCACTTAATGACAATAAAATGTGTCAGATTATAATTTTTTTTTCCATAACTGTAACAAAATGTGGTATTTGAAATAATTTTACATTCTTTGGAGCAGCTTGCTAAAGATCTGCTTACCTAAAATATAATTATGTGCCAAAACTGTGTGGGGCAGTCGTTATGGATTGGACAAAGAAACGGAAAATGCACTGGAGGTAACTATCCTGAATTGGCAGTAGAGTACACTAGATGACTTAATAGGTATTCTTCATCCCCAAAACCTGTGAATCTCTGCTAGCCTGCCCAGACTGTGCTCACACATACCGTGTCTTCACTAAGGAACTTGCATTTACCAGATACAGACACACACATGTTGAAGAGCAGTAGCCTGGAAGATGTAGTTTTTGCAGGTTGCCTCATGAGAACAGGTTTATCATCCCTCATTAGCTGCCACAAGTTGGTTGTTCAAAGTCTGTTGTGACTTTTGTTGTCTAGATGGAACATTTGGGAGTGGTTAGTCTGACAGATGATTCTCCACAATAGCAGTAAAAGCTGATATTGTAAACACCTCCTCATTGAGGTAAACTTACAAACAAGCTGTTGAAGATCAGATTGGTTTTCCTTTCTTAGCTTGTTTGCTTATGAAAGTAAATAAGTTTAGAGATTAAAAACTCATCTGTGGCTCCTTAAAATTACTTCCCCCTCTTCTGTGCTGCTAATTAAGGCTGGATTTATACGTGTTAGCTAAAGCCCCATTTTGAAGCAAAGGAGAGACCTTGCAACAGTTTAGGGGAGTGTAGGAAGACAGGCTGTATCTAGATGTGAAATCCCTTTGGATATTTTTATGTAATTTTTGCCTTCAGTGTAAGTAAAGATCGGGGGAGTCATTTGCAGCATCTAACAGTCATTCAGAAGACTACAGTTTACAACCTAATTCACCTGTTTAGCTAATGAAGAGATAGGTTCCTTCCCTGAACTGATGTCTACTACCAAAGCTAGATGCTTAAAGGTAAATGCTTGCAACTACTGCAGCAGTATTCTTTATATTTTCTATACTCTTTATGCTATTATTTATGTAATGAAGGAGTTTACTTAGGGTACTGATCTTTTTAATTTTTTTTTTTAATAAATGGAAAACTTCCCAAAGTCACAAATAATTAATATCTGGTTTAGAAGATACATTTATGTGACATATTTCTTTTGCAGTGTCATAGTAGCATGGGATTTTAAAAGTGTCAGGATGATAATAATAATCTAATTTAAATCCATACGGATTTAGTACTTTCTCACCAATGTGAAAGGGTGATGGAAAAAAAAGAGAAAATGCCATGTGAGTTTTATAAATGCTTGTTCCAGCTGCATCTCAGCCTGATGTTGCTGAGCCAAAAAAAATTATACTTTTAAAAATTCTGATGTATTTTGTGATTTATCTTCCTTACGACAGGTGGCTCTGCCGTAGGGCGTTCAACGCTCTGCCCTCAGGAGCTGTTTTGAGGGAGGTAAGGGCAAAGTAGTCTGTTAAGAGTCACATTAAAATAACAATGGGCTTGGTATACAGTGGGGCTTGTGTGTCAAGCCAGCTGCAGTACGAAATGGGCCACACACACAGAGATCTCAGTGAGGGGCCATTGAGGCTTCGCCAGCTAAACTGCTGCCACCTAAACAAACACCATCACAGAGTCAGTGATTTAGCGCTTGATCTAAGTAGGTGACCACTTGGAAGTAAATCTTTCCAAGTACTTTAGTGAGGCTCTCCACATATAATAAATAGTGGAAATCCAGCAAGAGTTTTTTGTTGGGTTTTTTTGCACTGGCAATTTCATTGATTAAACAGTCTTTGATAAACAATTATTTGAGTGCTAGCAGTCTTCTTTTTTACAGTAATGTGACAGCCTCTTTTTTTTTTTTTTTTCCTTGCCCTTTGTGTAAATTTGTAAACAGAGGGAGGATCTGAGCTCCTTACATACAGTACTGATGCTGATTAGGCTGATGGAAGAGATACTGTTATTTGTCTCTGCCATTTCCTGTGTCTGCTTTTCCCTGGTCGGTTCTGAGTTCAGTGTGAGTTTACAAGAAGTTAAAATAATTGGAGAAGTTCATAATCGAAACTTTTCACAGCATACTGAATAAGTTAGATGAAATCGGTATAGCACTTTATGCTGTCCAAGTTGTCTTGGTTCAAGGTTTGAATAGCTACTTTGCTCCATATCACCGAGGATGTGTTGTTTGGATAACAAAGGTCACTGAGAGTTCAGATTGTTTCCCAGACAATTTGACTAACTGCTTAACTGAAAAGACAGGAGGATGAAATGATTCATTTCTATGTCAGTGTAAGAGCAATGTTTATCATTTATACCCATGTACTTCAGGATTTAAGAGTGTACCTTTGAATGAGTTTCTTGGAAGCCTGGTTTAGACATAGCTTACTAATGTGCCTTATATAATAAAAACATTAGGTGTTATTTTTTTGTATAATCTCAGAGTTCTAAGTGCTACATGATTTTCCCCATTTTCCTGGCATGTGCTTTTAGGAACTCTTCAGGTTTTGTGTGTTCACTTTAAATGCAGTGGATCACTTCTGTAGCCTTGAGGTAATAAATTTTTTTTTGTTTGTTTGTTTGTTTTTTCAAATACTAATGTGTACAATATTTGACAAAAGTCCTGAAGAATTAAGTTATTCTGTTTTTTCTTGTTTATTTTTAGTAAGCTATTTGATTGCTGCTTCTGCTAAGCAATGGTTTGGGAACTGTTGGGAAATACATTTAAAATACTTATAGTATATGTCTCTAAAAATGAAGGATTATTGAAAAAGGAAGACTCAAACACTGCAATGAAACATTACCTGTTAGTGTTTGTGGATTTCGCCGCAACTATCCACCTAAACAAAAATCATAGTTGAACTGTTAATGATGCTATAAAAGGCATTTTCTTATTTTGTGAGTGCAAGGACCATCTAATTATATTAAAAATAACTGTAAAATCTTCCTAAAATAGCAAAATAACAGAGATTTATTTGGTTTATACAAGAAAAAAAATAAGTTGTACCTTCTGATGTTACTGTGTTGTTTCCCCTCCCACCCTCTGAGTTCCTTCATATTGGCATACCTACTGTGCAATTCAAATCTCAACAAGTCTTACTTTTACTTGTACAGCTGAGTACAAAATGCTTTAATTTTAGGAGGAAAATATACAACTCATGGAATATTGACAAGTCTTAGTTTCCCAAGAAAAATGTAGAGACAGTTGATGCTCTGGAAAAGAGATTAGTGTGTGTGTGGCTCTTGAAACTTTACTACAGGACCCTAGCCCCATATTCTCTGTAAGGATGAACAACAGACAGAGCCTGAAGAACAGCAGGAATTTCACCTATGTTTCACCTCAGAAACACTTTTACAGCTCCACAGGAAGCATTCATATTTCTACCTGCAAAGGCACAGGAAAACACTTAAGCATAGGGATGATAATGTTCTGTTAGATTTTGCATTCACTTAAGATAGAATCTTTACCAGTATAAAATAGTGAATGGATATGTTTTAACCCTCAAACTAAATGCTTCCAGCTAATTTTGGCACACACACTAGTTTTGCTGCAGTTAATATACTGAAATTGTCTTGGAATGTAAGAAAGAGCAAATTTGAAATGTTCTTTTTTTTTTTTTTTTTTTTTTTTTAAGAACTTGTAAATATAGAAATATCTTTGTGTAATGTGTTGCAGAAATAAGGTAGCTGTGCCGTGAGGAATATGTTATGCCTCCTGCTCCTTTCTTCCTTTAAATTGCAGTGACATGAAATACATACATCTTTGCTTGTTCGCATATCTTATAAAGTCACTATATATGAGTAATTCTGACTTAAAGTTTTATCTGAACAATGAAAACAAGTTCCTAGTTTGATTGTACAATAAGCAGAGCAAGGTCAGCTGTTTTCTGGTGCAGCCGTACTGTTCTAATTTTGCTGCCTCACTATAAACACTGTATACTTGTATGTCTGACCTTAGGATTTCACAGAATGTTAGTTGCAGCCTGTTAGATGTCAGACAGCATGTGCTGTAGATTTGGGTTTTATCACAGAGGACAAAGCCTAGGCCTCTTCGATTTGAGATTTAGAATTTGAAGCCAAATTGATTTTTTTTGTGAGGAAATATTAATTTTGAATTGTTCTAAAATGTATTAGTATCACTGGAAAATTCTTTGGAATCTAGGTCCTCCGTTTTTCAAATCATGAACATGCTTCTCTTACAGAAATACGTTTCCCAGAGAGGCAAATACAGAGTGCAGTTTGAAGAGTAAGTTTCTAGGTAGTGTCGTTCTATGGAAAAGCTCTTCACAGAAAATTATTTGTCTTGGGATTTGGAGTTTTTGTTTGTTTGTTTGTTTGTTTTCAGCTCAGATGCTCTTGTAAATATCATCTCCCAATTCATTTAAAATTCAGTCTTAATTGCTTTGTTGGCTATAAAATGTAACTGATACTGGTTTGGGATTTTGGGGTTTTCAGAGTGCAAATCCTTGTCTTTCTATATGTGTTCTCTGCCAAATCTAAGTTTTGGAGATTATTTTTTTTAAGACTTTGAGATACAGAATTTTGTTCTGTTCATATAAGCACATTGTCTTAGTGCCCCTTGTCTTAACATTGTCTTCTGAGTGCATGATTAATACCTGAAGGTTATTAGTATAACACAAATGTGTAAGCATATGCTATTTTGTGGTAACAGAACCTTGCCAGTGCTAGTCGGGGTTGTAGAGGTACCAAAAAAGTGGAATTTAGAAGCAGTCTGGTTTTTTTTACTGCTCATTCAATCTGGATTATTGCAGTATTGCATTATTCTTAATCATTTCACCTGGCTCAAATGGGGGGAAGGGAGAGCAGGGAGTGGAAAAACCCCTCCAACACTGAGAAATCAGTAGGGAAAAGAAAAATGATGCCCATATATCCTCATCCTCTCCAGTAATAAACCTCATTCTCCAGTCCAGGAATCGCTGTTGTGGCTTTTATTAGCAAATATTATCAATTTCATTGAAGTCAGATGTGTAAACCTCATCAAATTGTTTTCTACCTGCTATGTGGGACTTCAAAGGGATCTTCTTTGGTGAGAAGATTCTCTGGTTTGCAAAGTGATGCTTTTCAGTTCCTATTAATAAACAGAATTTTTTTTGGCATGTCTACATTCCTGTATTTTCTTGACAGAAGTTGTTTGTTAATGATTTGCTTAATCGGGTACAAGCTATAAACTGATCAGTATGGGTTATTAGTGTCTTTAGTCTAAACGATTTTGAATTGTCTTTTTTCTTACTAGAAGATAGTGCATGAATGGATGAACTCTTGGATAATGCTTAATATAATTGCAGTTTAGCTTGGGATAAAATTTTAACTAAGCCAAAATAACTTTTCAGTTATTTTCAGCTGCTGGCTACATTTTGTACTAGTTCTGTGCACAGTTAGTTGGTTGCTATACAACTTGCAAAGCAATAGGAGATGCATTTTTATGGCTTCGTCACAGAACTTGATAATTTTTTAATTTCAAGGTTTTTTGAGTTTTGGTTTGTTGGGGTTCTTTTTGCTATCATCTTTTATTTCCCTGGGCTCACAAAGGAGTTATAACAGTGTAGTATGTATTTTATTATATATTCTAATATATATTATAATGTATATTAGAATAAATGGCAACACTGGGATGAGGCAGCATCTCTGTTCTGTAGCCATGCTGAGCTTGGGCAGCAATAAGGTATTCAGGGGATGTGCTGAAGGGATGGAAATGGGACTGAGAGTCATCAACTTGGAAAGGAGGGGTGAATTTGAGTATAGATATCATCAGGATTTAACATACAAGAAGACAAAGAGGACAGGCAAAACAGGAAGCAAACATTTTAAAGCTGTCCTGAGCTAGCAGTTTAAAATAACTGCTTGATTAGAAACAGGAGAAAAAAAAATGCTTAAGGTATTTTGGTTTTAACTTGTGTTGGACAAGCTGATACCTAAAATTGACACTATAGTAATTTTCTTTTTTTACCTTTGTTAATAACAGTTTTTAGGACTTGGAGTTGGGAGGTGGTATATTCCCAGATTTTACCCATCCTAATCTGGCTGTGTGGTTTATCTCAAGTTTGTCAGACAGTACATATATAACATGAATGCAGTGGTTTCTTTCTGGTGTGCTGCCAGAGCTGCATGTGTTCATGAAATGTTGTTTAGTCATTGCAGCATATTTATGCCATCTGGAAATGCATGTGCTTCCCTTCCTGAACAATGGTCTTTAATCAAGACCACTATTATGGAAAGGCTAGAAAGAGTAGTATACATAATAAGTAGGATGCCAGAATTAGAATTACACATACTTTTTCCCCTAACCCTACCACATTGCATGCAGGATAGCAAGCTTCCAGAGGGTACCACATCTCTGGAATTACTACCTTTATCCACCATCTCTCTTACTTCTGTGTATATTAGTCAGAATCCAAATTGTTTAAAAAGCTTCAGGGTAATAATAACAAATCAAGAGTCATCACAGAGAATTGTAAGCCTATAGGAATTGCCTGCTATCTTTTATTTGTTAGAAACTCGATTTTCCAGGTCTGTCTAAACAGAAACATCCACAAAACGATTTCACATCTGTTGTACTCTTTTCTTCATATTACAAAAGCATGAGATTTTCATTTTATACATTTTTAGAGCAATTTTTTGATTGTGTTTTGATTGAGTTTTTTACTAAAAGAACATGTAGAGAATGCAAGTACATTTGAGATGTTAATTCTGTTAAGAGCCAGTTCCGGTGTGCCTGATAACATTCTGAAAATGTGTGCATTCACAGGTGATATTGAGGAAGCAGGATTACAATATATTCAGTTACACATGTAAAACTGATGTGATGTTTGTTGAATGACAGAATGACAGAAGTTTATCTTTTGCATTTACAAAGCTTAGTCTTTTTCTGTTAATTTCTAGTAATAATTTTTATGCCAAATGACATTTTGTTTTAGCAATACTTCTTATATTGACAAGCTGATCTTTTGTTGTGTAATGTTATTTTAATTGTTTTTCTATGAAAGTCAGTAGCCGGAGCAGGGGGGAAATTTTTCTCTTCAGGTTTTCTGGTAGTGCTGTTGTGCTTGATAAAGCTGCACTTCTTAATTGCAGTATTCCTAGAGCTGTTTGTGAGAACTGCCCTGGATCTTTCTCCTTTTTAAAAGCAATTTTTTTAGAAGCTAATTTTTAATTTTTTTTTTCTAATTGCAATTTCAAGGCTTTAGACTGGTCAAAATGTAGCTAATTGTGAATTGATCTAGACACATATTCAGGGTTTATCGTATTCCTCTTTCAGGAGTCTTAGAGTTTCCTTGTTGACAGAGAAGCTTGAAACTGTCTCAGTGGCTGGTCTGTCTGCCTGTCAGGGAGCTTCTAGACCTGCATGGGTAGACTTATGATTTTGTAATACCACAGTGTTTAAGTGAGTGGAGGTTCTCTGTGTGATTGCACAGCTAATTCAAAGGTTGATAGAAGACATTTGTGTTATATGCTTTCTGTTAAATTTACCACAGCTGACATACTCGGTATTGATTCATGTAAGACTCATGAAAACGTGATTTGATATAATCAAATTTTCATTGGTCAGCAGAGAGTCGAGGATTTTAATCAATTCATTTTTTAGTTCTGTGTTACTTTTACGTAAATAAATGCTTTTATTTCATGGTGTATGGGTGGTTCAACGTGGCAGTTTGTGCATGTAAGGCTGAGTGACAGTTCAACATTGTACATAGCCAGTTTTGGTCCTGGCTTCTCTGCTGTCTTTTTCAAAAGAAGTGGACTTTCACTTCTCCCTGTGCAGTACCCTGTGCAGTACAAGGAGGCAAGGGCAAATTTCATCATCTGGTAGAGTTTTCCTGATACAGGATATGATAGAATCACAGACTGGTTTAGGTTGGAAGAAATGTTAAAGCTCATCCAATTCAATCGCCTGCCACAGGCAGGGATGTCTTCCACAAGATCAGGTTGCTCCAAGCCCTCTCCACCCTGGAAAATGTGCTTCAAATTTGATTGCATTTCTGCTGCATAAGCTGGGGCTTGAATCCACAATTTGGTCCTTAGTGTTCTTCTAGGTACACTAAATTTCTCCTGGGTGATAGCTTTTTTCCCCTGGAGTGGTTTCTGAACTGTGACAAGAAGGGCCTACCCTACAAGTTCAAGTGTGGTACTTGAAGTGTAGCTGCTATAGACCAATAAACTCCCTGACAGTGCTCAAGGCCAGGTTGGATGGGGCTTGGAGCAGCGTGGTCTAGCAGAAGACGTCACTGCCCGTGGCAGGGGGTTGGAACTGGATGAGCTTTAAGGTCTCTTCCGACCCAAATCAGTCTGTGATTCTATGATTCTGAATGTGGTGCTATAACCAAGCAAGGAAGAATTCATAAGAAATTATAACAAATTATGAAATTGGTAGTTTGTATACTTGAGCGTGGGAAATGATGTAATTCGTCAAACAGCAGCTACTTTAAAACAAAACAAACATGCAAAAAAACAAAAAACAAAGCAATCCTTAGATGTCAGGTCACAATATGAGTATTTTTCCATTCAAATACAACTTTAAACTTAATCTGGACCATGACATTGGAAAGAAATACCTTCCTGTATGGTAAAAAATTCATTAGTATTTGTTAAAAAAATCATGTGGGTTTCTCCATAACTAGGGCACAAAACTGTTAACGCTTCAGTAGTCTGGCAGGTGACATACATACAATCTCTGTGCCTTAATATTTTCAATACCTTTGTAGGGAAAACGGTTAGTAAAAGAAGGTTGGTTTTATCACATGTACTGTTTCTTTTTGAGAGCTAGAATGATACAATTTGCTAGTATATGATGGAAAGCCCAGAGATACGGAGCTATAATGAGCTCTTTGTAGAATTAATTCAGGATATGAGTGGATTTTTGAGAAGTAAATATGTGGTTCTCTTTGAGGTTAAGGTAAGAGCCAAGTATAAAAAAATGTGTAAGATTTTGAAATTAAGTTTTAAGTGTTGAGATACATTGTGGGAAATAGTTCTATTGAATGGATGAGTAGTACTGCTTAAGGCTTTCGAGTTTAAGTTTTCTGTTTTACGGAAAAATATCTAGATCCCTATCCTTTCATTACTGCTTTAAACTATAAAATTTCAGTAGTATCACTGTGGAATGGTATAAAATTTCTTCTTTCTTGTTTAAGAGAAGCAACTTTAGGAGCGAATCTCATCTGTTACATTAACGCAGCTTGGATAATGCTGTGGTCTGATAGAATCATTTAAGTTGGAAAAGACCTTCAATATCATCAAGTTCTACTGTTCCCACTGCACTGCCAAGGCCACCACTAAACCATGGGACTAAGGGTCTTGTCTACACGGTTTGTGATCACTTCCAGGGATAGTGATTCCACCACTGCCCTGGGCAGCCTGACCATCCTTTCAAGGAAGAAATTGTCCCTAATATCCAGGAATGCATCCTAACCCTCCTCTGGCACAGCTTGAGGCCATTTCTTCTCATCCTGTCTCTTGTTACTTAGGAGAGGAGACCAGCCACCTCCTGGCTCCATCCTTTTTTTAGGTAGTTGTAGAGAGCAATAAGGTCCTCCCTGAACCTTCTTTTCTCCAGACTAAACACCCCCAATTCCCCCAGCAGTTCCTCATCACACTTGTGCTCCAGGCCATCAGCTTTGTTGCCCTTCTTTGGACCAGCTCCAGCACCTCAATGTCTCTCTTGTAGTGAGGGGCCCAGAACTGAACACAGGGTTCGAGGTGCGGCCTTACCAGTGCCTGGTACAGGGGGACAATTAGGGTAAGAATGATTCTGAATACAGACTTGGGGGTGTTGGTCAATGAAAAAATGAACATGAGCCGGCAGTGTGCGCTTGCAGCCCAGAAAGCCAACCGTATCCTGGGCTGCATCAAGAGGAGCGTGACCAGCAGGTCGAGGGAGGTGATCCTGCCCCTCTACTCTGCTCTCGTGAGACCTCACTTGGAGTATTGTGTGCAGTTCTGGTGTCCTCCACATAAAAAGGACATGGAACTGTTGGAACAAGTCCAAAGGGGGGCCACGAGGATGATCAGGGGACTGAAGCACCTCCTGTATGAAGATAGGCTAAGAAAGTTGGGGCTGTTCAGCCTGGAGAAGAGAAGGCTGCGTGGAGACCTCCTAGCAGCCTTCCAATATCTGAAGGGGGTCTTTAGGGATGCTGGGGAGGGACTCTTCATTCGTGACTGTAGTGAGAGGACAAGGGGTAATGGGTTCAATCTTAAACAGGGGAAGTTTAGATTGGATCTGAGGAAGAAATTCTTTACTGTGAGGGTGGTGAGGCACTGGAATGGGTTGCCCAGGGAAGTTGTGAATGCTTCATCGCTGGTGGCGTTCAAGGCTGGTTTGGACATAGCCTTGGATGGCATGGTTTAGTGGGAGGTGTCCCTGGGCATGGCAGGGGGGTTGGAACTCGATGATCTTAAGGTCCTTTCCAACCCTTACTATTCTATGATTCTATGCTTCTATAATCTTCCCTTCAGCACAGTCCTTCAAGTGGGGAGAGGAGAAGAGAGGCTTGTTGTTCAGCTATCCTTTTCCATTTTGCTACAATGTTTTTTATGTATGTCCTGGCCTTCCTTCTTCCCTCCACCCCCCCCCCCCCCCTTACTTATAAACCTTATTTTAAAATATAGAAAATAAAGGTAACAATAAAACCTGAAGTTGTAACTAGGACATAGTCAAGCCTGTAGTGCAATAAATAATTTCAATAATTGGGAATTTCCCAAGTGCTGTCTGTAATGAATGAACTCTTGGTTTCCCCTGAGGATGGACATTTAAGTTGGAAGATCATTATGTTACGGATCCTAGCTGCTCTCTTCCCAGAAGAAAAGTAAGTATTCATAGCCGTGGCCTAAGGAGGGTTGTTTAAGTGATAGGATCTGGTTTCCTTCAGTGTTTGTTTTCAAGGATTATCTCTTGGTCAGAGTGGATGTGCAGCTGTTTCACAGGTCCTAAATTTTCCATTCATTATCAACTTGACACCTATGGAAGATAAGCAAGATTTTGAATTTCCATCAGTTCTTTCTCATGGGCATAGAAACTAATTTTAGAACACTTGATAGATAAACAGTTGAAGTGATTATTTCAGAGCATTTTAGGTCACATGCCAGGATTCTCTTGTTGAGATGGCAGAGATGGCAACAATTGCTGTGGCATACTAAGATAGTTTTAATACTAGTTCTGTTACTTGTAAGCAGTTCAGTTTGGACGTGTAACCCACAAAGAAAAGTCTGAGCTTGGTAGGTTGAAGTCTCATTCCAAACTTCACGTGAGAGAGTTCAAATAAGTGAGAGAGAGAATGGTCTGCAGTAGTTAAGTCAGCAGTAGAACAGATAGCCAAGAAAAAGACCCTGGAACTTTTAAATTATTTGTCAAACACAATTATGTCTGAGTTTGGGTTTCAGAAGTGCTATTTATTGTTCAGCCCATTAGTTGTATTCTGTTGAAATAATAAAACTCAGCTGAAGTAGCAGCTTTTCAGCTGAAGCTTCTAAATTTTGATCATTTCTGCTATGTGACATCCTCATCAGTTGAAAATTATGTCTCAGTTCATAACTGACGCAACTCAAAAGTTTTGTTTGTTGGAAGGGAAAGTCCAAGATATCAAGGGGAGGACTTGATATTCTCATATTTGTGCTAAGCCTTAAAAACTGTCTGCTAGGCCAGCCAATTTATGTCTCAATCATTCTTTAAGATGTCTTCACAGTGACTCAGCCCAGGCAGTTTTCCTTCCCCTTTTTCACTCCACTCCCCTGGATTAGTCATATGCAATTTAGCAATATTAGAGAGCTGTTGGCTCTATCTGCTGATAGTTTCAATTATGAAAAGACAAAAGGATTTCATTCATGTACAGCTTGTAACCGGAGGACTTCATTCGGAACATAATAGAAAGCCAGTCTGTTTCTTTCCTTTAAAAAAAGTCGCTGTGATAAAATTAGTGTCTGGATTTAATAAAGAAAAATGTAATTACATTTTTTGCACTAAATTCCCTTAGCGCAGAAATCAGAACAAAGAAAAAATTTAGCTCAAAGTTGATTGTTTCTCAGTCTGTTCATAATGTTAATCTCTTCTGCATTGTTTCAACCTTCTCGTTTTCTGTTATCTGTTTGAGCTTCTTTCTTGACATCTGTTTCTTAGTATAGCTATGAAATTATCAAACTGAAAACCCAAACAGCTAAAATACTGTGGTGGTACATGTTACACCTTAGAATTACACAAGTCCATTATAAACAGAGAGCTTCCATAGCTTTCCTTCCCCATCACAGCTGAAGTTGCTCATATGGTATACATCTGTGGTCTTTTGGCAGCGTGCTTGGCTGCTGCATGGGAGTTTTTTGAGTTTAAAGCTAAATTCATATCTGTCTTCCCATCACTCTAAAAATTATGGAGGTCCTGTGCTTCTTTACATGGCTGCCATGAAGTGAGCTATTATATGCTGCAGAAGCAAGGAGATTCAGTTAATAATACTGCGTCATGGGAATGAAGCTGGTGGTTTTTCTAACAAAACAAATACTTTTGAGTTCTTTAGCTGTGTGTTTTGTATGTGTAGATTATGGTGGATTTCCACAAATACATATTTTAAATATGAATCTGTTATACACAGATAGAGGGTGATTGATCCTTGGTTTATTCACTTGGTTCATGCTGCATTGCTTTCAGAAAAGCTAGTAATGACCATACAGATGGTTAACTGCATAGATCTATACTGACAAATTTTAGAACATTTGGATGGTCAGATGTCTCATTGTTTTATTACTTAGGAAAGCACTTTTAAATGAGGCTTCTGCTTAAGTGGGAGTTTAAAAATATGAAAGAAGAGATGGGAAAAAAGTTAATTTACTAAAAAAAAATCCAAATAAGAGTAATACAAGAGAAAGATCCGAAATTGGTAGAATTGAGTGGAATTCTTTTTGTTTGATTTTTTTTTTTTTTTTTTAAATTTTCTGTGAATTGTACTAGGTTTATATTCATGTTAGGCTTATTTTACCTGTGTTACTGAATAATTATGAAAAAAAGTTAGTCTCTTCAGAACAGACCAAGATGTTCCGCTAGTCTTTCTCTTCTGAATCTGAAAACCAAAAATATTTGTGTGTCACAAAGGCAATCCATTAGTTACTAAGGAAGATATTACACAGATGAGCACATCGAAATTATCATCCTCAAATAATTTGTGTCCAAGAGAGCAAAAAGAATTGGCTGAACTGATGTCTGGCTTACTCAAATAAGGTTTTAATGCTGAATCCTTGGGAAGTTTCGGAAGACTTGAAAATGTGCTACTGTTCTGTCAGCGTACAGTGGGTGTCCTATCCCACTTGTCCGTGTTGAAATCTGAAGCGTCCTATGCTGTAGTCAGTCTGGAATTAAAGTAATAGACAAATCTGTTAAAATGCTAAGGAGTTACAGAATGAAAATGTAATTGTTGCTGGTAAATTTCTTTTATTAAAAGAAACCAAAACAAACCTGCATCTCAGAATGCCTTATGGCAGGATCAAGTTTTACATTTGTAAAGTTAGTCATTTACAAAGAAAAGGAAGTCAGGATCACTTAGACTGACCCAAAAGTGAAGAAAAGATTGTTAAGGAAATCTATGGATGAGGGATATTGCAGCAGACATTTTGGAGTAATATATAATTTTTTCATCTTTTACCTGAAAGCTGTTTATAATTATATCCCACGAAATATATGAAGATGTAAGACTCAATGGTGTGAGTGATGGTTCTTACTTTTGTACCATTCATCAAGTCTAAAATAAGTGTTGTATGTATTTAATTTCTCAAGAGACTACTGTAGATAGGAAGTCTCTGGGTATGAGCATTGTAAAAGCCTTACTAAACAAAGGATCTGACAGAGAGGAATGGAAGACTATCCTGTGAAAAAGATTTTGGGATCTCAAGGCAAGCAGCTTAAAAAGACCTCACAGTCTGATCCTGTAGTAAAAAGATCTGCTTTTTTCAAGACTGTATGAGAGTAGGGAGTTGGATATTTTATTTTATGGAGCACCTCCGTCGTCTGTTAGCATATTGTGTTCTGTTTTGTGGCCTTACTGTTTTCAGCATAATTCTAAAAACCTTGTATGCATGGCAAAAAGCCACAACAACCTCTTCTGTCGAGTATAATAAGTCACTGGAAAGAACTGTGGCTGGAAGCTGAATCTAGGTAAGTTTACCCACAGCTAGTAATAGGGGAACAAGTATTAAGTCCCTGTTAAGACTAGTCATAGCCATTTTTTAAAGACAAACTTCTTCCACAAAATGCTTCCACTCAAAACGAGTTTCTAGGCTGTGACTGGATAATATTTCATTGGCCAGTCAGCTGTAGGATTATTTCTGCTCCCTTGAGATTTTGTTTTCTCTTGAAATCTGAAGACATACCTGCAGGTTGTATTCATGACGTGTCTCACTGCTGTGTTTTAATGTGTTCAGAGAATAAAACATCAGTGAATTACCATGACTTTTTTTTTGTTCCCCCATATAGAATCATAGAATCACAGAATAGTTAGGGTTGGAAAGGACCGTAAGAGCATCTAGTTCCAATCCCCTTGCCATGGGCAGGGACACCTCCCACTAAACCATGCCATCCAAGGCTATGTCCAGCCCAGCCTTGAATGCCGCCTTGCATTATTCTTTGTCTTTGTCCTAACTTGCTCTGCAACTTTAGAGGGTCTGACTGGCATGCAAGCTCAGCGTTTCAGTCCCCTTTTTTATTGTCTATTTCTTTTTTAGCTTAAACCATTTAAAGTAGTTTAGGCTGCAGATCTGTGGAACTGGAGTAGAATAGGGTTCCTCTCCATCCTCAGCAACATTCTATAAAAATCTCATGGATTGTTCTTTCTTTTTTTTTTTTTCTTAACCCCACGTAACCACATATAACTGCTGCCTTTTGGTGAATTAGATAAGGCAGAATAAAATCACAAAATGAAAACTGTATCAAAACCAAAACTTTTTAAAATGTGCTGGGAAGTGATATGGCTTTTCATTTGTGTATCTGTTTTAAGGCTTATCATCTACATAGTGAAGAAATGTGGTATCACTGAGACTGTGGTGGAGAACAAATAGGAGTGTGTAAGTGCATTCTGTTGATGGCAGTAGGTTATCATGAGGAGACTGGGCAGTTTCTTGATGTTGTAATGAAAGCAAGTTGAATTATGTGATCTCTTTAAGGAAAAAATGAAACATCTGAGCAACTTTAAAGAAGATGCTCAATATAGGAAAAATCTTTTAAGGTTTCCTTAGAAGATCCCTGTTGAAAGGGAGCAAGGGGATTTTGGGCTTGTCATCACTGCTAAGCAATCTTCCTGTGCTTAAGAACACGTTAGAGCAGTTTCAGCAAAGGACAGACCTTAAAAATTGGAAGTAGAGTTGGTATGTTTTCTGTCTTGGTACTTGTATTTTATGGATGCTTTTGACATGTGGAAAAGCAAATGGTTGTTTTCACCCAAAAAACTTTTTTGTGGTGGCAGTACTATTAATGAATAAAGTAGTTACGTATTATTTTTTCGTGAAAATTCTGGGATCAAAATGGTGTATTTTACTAAAAAAAAAAAAAAAAAAAAAAAAGAAAATCAATAATTTAATTATGCAGTCTGGGCAATCCCATGATGAAATGGGATTGCAGTGGGAATGCAGTTGGGAAACCTTTGAGATTCATTGAGTATGGTGAATGGAGCCTGCCATGCTTCAGAAATTCAATGGGAACATAGGATGTACTAACATTAAATATGAGAAGGCAAGTATTAAATAACTGTCGTGGTTTAAGCCTCTCAGCCACGCAGTTTTGCTCACTCACTCACTCCCCACTCTTTCTTCCCTCCGCTCCTGGAGGGATGGGAAGGAGAATCGAAAGAATGCAACTCCCACAGGTTGAGATAAGAACAGTTTAGTAACTAAGGTGTAACATAAATCACTACTGCTACCACCAATAATAATAATGACACGAGAAAATACAAGGGAAAAGAATACAATTGCTCACCATCAATCCCAACCAGACCAAGCAGTGCACCCCCCACAGTGCACCCCCACCACCCTTCCGGGTCTCTGCTCTCCGTTTCTACATCCTGGACATGACGTGCTGTGGTATGGAATAACCTCTTTGGTCAGTTTGGGTCAGTTTGGGAGAGGTGACCCTCTCCTTCCTCCCAGCTTCCCCTCCTCCCTAGCAGAGCATGAGACTCAGAAAGTCCTTGTCCAGACCAAAATGTTCTAAGCAGTAACTGAAAACACTGGTGTTATCAAGCGCTGTTCCCAGGCCCAAAATCAAAAACACAGCACTGCATCAGCTACCGAGAAGGAGAAAAATGACTGCTACTGTTGAACCCAGGACAATAACTTATACATCAGTGTAACAAAGCTTTCAAATGAACAACTCTCATGTTCTCTGCCTCACAGGTAGCTCCATCGGAATGAATCTAAGATTTGTGGAAAACTTCTGTACCTAATGTCTGCTGCAGTTTGCTAGGCTTTAATGTGTTTTGCATAACAAATTGTGTTCTGCATTAATTTCGTTGACAGAACAAGAATGGGTGATGTTTTGACTGATTTTGTTTCGCAATTATATTTTAAATTTATGGAATGTTTTTATTGTCTGGAAAGATCTTTTTTTTTTTTTTTTTAAAAAAAAGAATGTACTTAGATTATACTGCATCCATGCAAGAAATTGTAATTTGCTTCATACAGTGTATTGTGAAAAATTACTTTTCTAGGATACCCGATTTACAAACTGAAATGGTTAAGATTTTTGCAAAGTCTTTTAAAGTTGCTTAAAATACTTTTTTTTGGAATGGATTGTATCTGTGCATTTCAGTGATGCAAGTGAGAAACGGGGGACATAAAGCAGGGATACTTCATGTTGAGATACATACATTAGTGAGATAAACTGACATTAGGTCACCAGCTCCCGTGTGGGGAAGACAGAGAGACTGGGTTAAACTGGGCAGCACATCTTTTCATTAAGGCACAACAGCTGTAGTTTGACATTTTGGTGCTTTAAAACGGGGATTGGCTAAGGTTCATTTTGGATTCAGGCCTTGTGCATTCAGAGTCCTGTATCCTCTCTGGCCTGAAATAATCACTGCATGTACAGTATAAAGCTGGGAAGAAAGTTCCTTTAACAAATGTACGATCCATGTAATGTTCAAAACAAACAGGCCGTGTATTGCTGTGGCAACCAGACAACAAACAAGTGAAAAAAATACATTCACAGTATGGGAGCAGTTAGTTCATTTAACAAGATTATCTTCTGCAGAGTATGATCTGCACAATGATTTTGTGGCAGCACTAAATATTTGTATAAAAAGTCTGATATTTCTCCATCTGTCTTCTCTTCATACAAGTTTATATTTCAATAAACATAAGAGGTTGTGTGAAGATTTAAGATTATTGGTTGCATAATTGAAAAAAAGCACAAGGGTAGCTCTTGTGATCTTCGAAAATGAACAGAAAAATATTGTCTTGCTTAGTTTTTTGTTGTTTGGGTTTTTTTTTAACCCCCACCCTGGATATCAAGTTCATAAATAAAGCAGAAGAAGTTAAGCTAGGCTGTTACCCTATATATATATGTACCTTAAAAATGCTTATTGCAGCTGACATATATTGCAGCTGACATAAAGCCTGAGCTGGCAGGCGGGGAGGCGAGTGCCTGCTCCAAGACAGGGTGGTTCCTGTTGGTTACTCACCCTCTGGACAATAGCAGTGGAAAAGCTTGCTGCAGTGCTCTCTTCACCAAGTTAATGAGTTACGAAGAACTTCTGTTTAGCTCTGATTACACATTATCAACCGCTCTTTCTATCTTTGTATTATACATCATTTAGCTTGTTTTTTGAAATGCCTTTTAAAACTTGCATTGGTACGTTGAAGTCGTTATGATGTTCTAATGTGGACTGCTTTGGAAATACTTTGTGCTAATCTTCAGTATTTAAAATTTTCATAACAAATCTTTACACAGTCCACGTGCTGCATTCATCTATCTTTTCATGGCTATTTCCAGGATATATCCATTAACCAGAATGAATCCTAGTTCCAGATGGCCTGGGTAATGAGGAGAAAGTATCTTGTCTATTCCTTGGGTCATATCTACAGCACTATATTATTTATAAAGAAAAATGTGGCAACACCTATGGCAGCCATATACTCTAGGTGGTTAGATGCTAATGTTTCTCAAAGTAGTAGCCAGGTATGGAGTGTGCCTTGAGTTCCTTACTGTAAATTTGTAGTTAATTTAGGACAATCTGGGTACAGAGTAATTATAAAGTAATCCTGACTCCCATACTTTTTTCAGCCTCCTGACTTGCAAGACCGGAGAAGGTATACTATCTTTTGTTATGCGGCAAACAGCTGGTTTTAGTGATAGCTAGGAATTTGTATTTTTAACATAGTTTTTAAATGCTGACCCAGGTTGGAGTTGCTTTGAGATCTTTTCCTCTATCTCTTGCAGGCTAGCAGTCCTACTGAATAAGAGTTTCAGTCTTTCTTTGGCAGTTTTTGTCAGCTTTGTTGCTAAGGCTCATATAAACTTACATTTTCTTTCTTTCTTGGCTTCACTGAAGAACCACAGAGTCACTACTGTGCTCTGAGCCTCAGTGGGGCTGAAATGTAGTGTAACTCCTAAGGCTCATATAAACTTACATTTTCTTTCTTTCTTGGCTTCACTGAAGAACCACAGAGTCACTACTGTGCTCTGAGCCTCAGTGGGGCTGAAATGCAGTGTAACTCCTCAAATCTGACTGCTGTAAGTAAAAGATCCAGTATAAACCAGTTGCTAGTTCTAGATGAATACTTGAAGTACCGTGTATTTACATTAATTTAGAAACAAACCACCATATTAATGGCACTATTTTTGAAAGGAGAACATCAAGACGACTGTTTATAGCTTGGCATGAGAAATACACATTGTCTGAGCTTGCTTCAGTTATGCAGATTCAGTTTGTCCCTTTCGTAGAATCATGAAATGAAACAAAATGAAATGAAATGATAGAATGGTTTGGGCTGGAAGGGACCTTAAAACTCATCCAGTTTCACCCCCATGCCATGTGGAGGGACACCTTCCACTAGACCAAGTTGCTCCAAGCCCCATCCAACCTGGCCTTGAGCACTGCAGGGATGGAGCAGCCGTGGCTTCTCTGGGCAGCCTGGCCTCACTGCCCTCACACAGAAGAATTCAATTGCAGCAGTTTTGAAGTAATGCTCCTTGAAGATTTGTTTACACTTGAGCTACTCGGATGGTAATTCAGCTCAGTGAAGGTGACTGAGGTGTGTAGGACACTTCGACTGTTTATTTCTGTAAATTACTGTGTAGTTGAGCTTGTTTCTTTGTGCTCCATCAGCTGCAATACTGGGAACAACATGCATTCCAGTGTATCTTGGAGAAATCTTCTCTCTCCTTTAGGCATGTGATGGGATGGAGAGAAAGCTTTGATGGATTAGAGGTCCTTTCAGAGTGATCTGATAAACTTGTTGTGGAAAATGGTCTTATTAGCATATGAGCTATTCTTATTCATCCTTTGACATATACCCTTTGATAAGAAGGACAACCCAACTTGAAAAGAAAGTCCGATGAATTTGTGTTGAGCATGTTTTTCAGCAGTTACCTAGAACTTTAGGTCAGCAGTTGTTTTATAACCCAGCCGTGCAAGAGCAATCTCAGTAGCTGTAAACAAACAGGAAGATCAGCATTGCAGAATGAAATTGCAGATGCCTGCTGACTAACTAAGACTCTGCATTTAAATAGGCTGAGATTTCTGTCACAATCTTACAGGCAGAAGATAAATTCTGCAAAAAGTGTTTCTGCCATGTGAGGGAGGAGTGACCTACTGGGAGCGGCAGAAAACCTGAGGAAAAAGTCTCAGCTGCATCATAAAAGTTGCATTAAAAGTCCAGTGATTCACTGGTGCTGCCTGATGCCCTGAGTCACTGAGCTGGGCAGTTTAGCATGCAGCAGTCCGATCTAGCTCCATAAAAGGGCATAAATTAGTTAATGGCTACTAAACTAGTTAAAATTAGTCCATGGCTACTGAAAAGAAAGCCACTAATAGCTTTCTATTTTTGTTCAACCCTACTAAATGCAAAGAATAATGCAAATTGAGCAGTACTATTAAAGAAAAAAAAATTTACTTTTTTTTTTACTGATGTTATTTACAGATTGAATTAAAGCTCCTGTGTGCTACCCTTTTGTGAAGCTTCCCAGGAAGCCGAAGTGCAAGTCATAGAATCATGGAATGGTTTGGGTTGGAAGGGACCTTAAAGCTTAAATGCCACAGAGAAGAAGTATATGTGTAAAAGAAATAATAATCATAGGGCTTAATTTCCTGACATTATAGTCTAATACCTGTATCTGTAGATTGAAGTATAATTTCTACTGCTTTGTGAGGTCTAAGAAAGAGTTGAAAGATTGTAGAGTTTTTGGAGTTTTAGCTGTCAGAAGGTGATTATGCTTATTGGGATTGTATTGGAATTCATCCTTTGCTGTGATGATAGCATGTGTATGGGATATTTTCTGTTTGTTTTTTTGTTGTTGTTGTTGTGTTTTTGTTTTTTTTTTTTTTCTGAAGAGAGACTTGTCAGCTTTAAATATGTAGGGAAAAGTTTTGGAATAGGCACTATGATGCTGAAACTGAAGTGTTTCAACAGCCACACAAAATGCATTTGTAATACTTTGACATTTATTTCTGCTCAGTTATCTTTCTAGTTAAAACCCTGATAGTTGAAACAGCATGCAACAAAACAATAATAGCAGGAAATGCCTAATCAGATAAATTCAAAAAAGATAATCCAAAGTAGTCTAAGGCTAAAATTTCCACAGCCAAGTAGGAAATCATAGGCAGTGGTACTGCTTTTCAGAGCACTGGCCATTACAGGTCTTGAAAGGTATTGGAATCTTAACTCAAAAGTTAAATGGTAACAATATTTTTTAAATTTCCATTTTGACTTCTGTTGGCATAGGATGAGCTGAAATCAAATTTCAGTGTCCATCTTTCTCAAAAAAAAATCCAAATATTACTAATTTTTTTTTCTAATCTTTTGATAAAATACAGGCAGCTGCATTATTTTCCATTTGTTTCTTTAGTCACTGTCTTTATTCTTTTGTTTGGTAATATGCAAGTGAAAAGGGAAGGCAGGAATGTGTTTGTTTATGGTCTAGCAAGAATAAAAAGCCCAAGCACGAGTGGAAAACTACACTGACAACAATTAGAGATCACTGCTATGCAGCCTCGGAAGTACTGTATAACTGCTGTTATAACTCCAATTAACTCAAAAGGTCTCAAACTAAAACACAGAACTTTTTAAGTTATTTGTGTGCGTATGTTGATGCACACAGTAAGGGGACAAGCAATAGGCAGAAATAGGAAATACCTTTGTAAGTAGAGTGGATGCATTTTATTTTAATCACATTAAAAATAATGTCCCTGTAAGCATATTAAAAATGGCTTGATTGAGTATCACCTTGCATTTTATTGGCTTACTTAAAGTCCAGTGTAGAAGCAGAAATCATAGAATCATGGAATCATAGAATAGTGAGGGTTGGAAAGGACCTTAAGATCATCTAGTTCCAGCCCCCCTGCCATGAGCAGGGACACCTCCCACTAAACCGTGGTGCCCAAGGCTATGTCCAGCGTGGCCTCGAACACTTGGCTGTTTCTTCTCATTTCCTGTTAATAGGAAACAATAATAAAGATTAAATGATAAAATTATGCAGGTAGTATATCCCATATTTAAAAGGTGCTCTTAGAGTATATGAAAAATTAAAAAGAGAACTCACAACACTGCATATTTGCTGATACTAGACTTTAAGATGTCTCTGAATTAGAGTAGTGCTTGAATAATATTCTTGTATTTTCTGCCCATGGTAACCATGACAAATTAGCCCAAAACATTCACTGTCACTAGAGAACATAAATCTTTCTTTTGTAACATTTTGCTGCATGCAATTAAAGCAAACAGTTCTACTTCCGGTAAGCCCTTGTGAAATATCCATTATGAATCAAACACTGAGAGTTTCACTCTCAAGCATGGAAATCTCTGAACAATGTATATTTTGGTACATACTGAACATTTTCTGTAAACCCCCATAAATAAATCCAGGAAATGTCTGTCCCTTGAGTATTACCTTCATTAAATCTGGAGCAACTGTTGTTGTTGAACTTGCACCCAAACATATAATGGGGCCCTTGACATCAAAAACTATTCTATGACAGGCATGTTATTGTAAGTCATTGAAAACATGCATTTGTTCCGAAATAGAGCTGATTCTATTACAAATACAAACTGGTTGATGTTGTGGAAAATGGAACTCTAAACCCCTATGCTCTGCAATATGATTAATATTAAGCAAACTTTCATTAGTCTTTTAGTGGGTTTGTTGATTTTTTTGTTGGTTGGAGGAAGGGGTTGTTGTCTGTGGATTTAGTATTCTACAAGATGTGACAGTGATAGGGAAGCCTGTTGTAATAATGTAGGCATTTCACAGGGCTATGTGATACCTTCCTGGAAACCACAGTGATGCCATGACTTACAATATTAATGCTACAAAACTGTAATCCTCTTACATTCTTACAAGCCGAGTAGGGACAGATAGCATTTGTAGGCTTAATATTTGGACAGAAAATATCTAGGAAACTCCTGTGTTCACCACAAAATGGTATTGCTGAAAAGATAAAAATAGGCATCAGACTTTGGACAAGATGAACTCCACAGGCCCCTGCCATCTCTGTTGTTCTACAACAATCAAAATTATTTCTTGGTTTTATCTACTGAAATAGTAGCTTCTGACATGATTTCTTTTTTTAAATGGCTGCAGTTTCTTTACATGTCACTTAAAATCAGAAACATTAGCAGGCACAAATCTAGCTTAAGGCACAATATCCAAGTCTGGATCAAGGCTTACAGAAATTCGTGTATTGTTTATTCATATAGTTTCTGATTTTTAAGTTAATCTAAAAGCCTTCTTATGATAAGATCAATAAACTTGCAGTAGGCTATTACCAAGTGTACAGAAGCTTCAAGGAGAAGGAACAAATTCAGAACAAGGTTGAATTAAGTTATACAGAAACATAGGTTATATTTCTTCAATGTAAAGGATGAAATTGCCCCTAGTATTGCATATCATCACTTTTCAGTATTTAACTGACTTTGAAGTTGTACGTCATTATTTTCTTCTGAAGACGTAAGTTTCTGTATTTGTATTCCTGATATGATTGGGTGGTTCATTGGTTTTTCCTTAAGGAGTATTCAGATTTAAGCATTCAAATGAAGGAAAATTTTAATTTCATTTTTTCTTTGAGTGCATTTTTTATGATGCACTCATGTTTTCCTCAGTTATCTTAGGTGGATGAAATTACATCAAGTAAGAATGGACTTATTAAGCTTTCCATGTTATGTACAGAAATTTTAATGGCAGCAAGGAATTCTGATGATTGATGCAAAACCTTCTTGCTTTGGAGTCTTCTGCGGTTGACCTGACCAAAAACAGATCTCATCCAGTAAGATCTTATCCAGTGCCTAATACTAACCATAATAATACTTATTAATCCAGAGCATGTTTTATAATTCAGGATATTCTCAGATATCAAAGCAGAGGGTGTAGACTGAGCTTGTTCAGTGCTAGGAAATTGTGTTTAAGGAAGTCATTTGCTATCTGCATAGCAGACTGCTCCTATGTCTTCTCTCAGAAATCCCTGCCAACAGTGTGGGTGAACAATGATGCTTGAATTAAAGGTCTCGTTCACAGCAAAGGGAAGTTTTGTTTTTTGTTTTTTGTTTTTTTTTTTTTTTTTTTTGTTCACCTGAGATAAGGTCTTTTCTGGGCCAAGAGGAATTGTTTCATCTTCTGTAATACTGCAATTTCCTAACTTAGGTGTCAGAAAGTGACTGCTTTCTGGGAAAGTCAAACATTACAGTCAAGCATTTGATTTGTGTTACTGTTTGGTTTACTTATGGCTTATTTAAATATGATGTTATATTTAAATATTACTCCTAATTTATCCAGGAGAAAATTGAGAGGAGTTGTCCTGTTTGGATTTTACTTTTCAATTACTATTTTTTAACTTGGGAACCTGTGGAAAAGAGAAAAAATATGCTGAGGAATTACAGACCAGTCAGTCTCACCTCTGTGCCTGGCAAAATCTTGGAGCAGATTCTCCTGAAAGGCATGCTGAGGCACATGAAAACCAACAAGGTGCTTGGGGACAGCCAGCATGGCTTCACTAAGGGGAAATCCTGCCTGACCAATCTGGTGGCCTTCTATGATGGGGCTACGGAACTGATGGACAGGGGCAGAGCAGTTGATGTCATCTACCTGGACTTGAGCAAAGCGTTTGACACTGTCTCACATGACATCCTTCTCTCTAAGTCGGAGAGACATCAATTTGATAGATGGACCACTGGGTGGATAAAGAACTGGCTGGATGGCCGCACACAAAGATTTGTGCTCGATGGCTCAATGTCCAGCTGGAGACCAGTAACGAATGGTGTCCCTCAGGGATCGGTGTTGGGACCGGTCTTGGTCAACATCTTTGTGGGTGACATGGACAGTGGGATTGAGTGTGTCCTCAGCAAGTTTGCCAGTGACACCAAGCTGTGTGGTTGGGTTGATACACTGGAGGGAAGGAATGCCATCCAGAGGGACCTTGACACGCTTGTGAGGTGGGCTGATGCCAACCTCATGAAGTTTAACCATGACAAGTGCAAGGTCCTACAGCTGGGTCGGAGCAATCCCAGGAACAGCTACAGGTTGGGCAGGGAAGAGATTCAGAGCAGCCCTGCGGAGAAGGACTTGGGGGTGTTGGTCGATGAGAAAATGAACGTGAGCTGGCTTCAGTGTGTGCTTGCAGCCCAGAAGGCCAACCGTATCCTGGTCTGCATCAAAAGGAGTGTGACCAGCAGGTCGAGGGAGGTGATCCTGCCCTTCTACTCTGCTCTTGTGAGACCTCACTTGGAGTATTGTGTGCAGTTCTGGTGTCCTCAACATAAAAAGGACATGGAGCTGTTGGAACAAGTGCAGAGGAGGGCCACGAGGATGATCAGGGGACTGGAGCACCTCCCGTATGAAGATAGGCTGAGAAAATTGGGGCTGTTCAGCCTGGAGAAGAGAAGGCTGCGTGGAGACCTCCTAGCAGCCTTCCAATACCTGAAGGGGGCCTATAGGGATGCTGGGGAGGGACTCTTCATTCGTGACTGTGGTGAGAGGACAAGGAGTAATGGGTTCAAACTTAAACAGGGGAAGTTTAGGTTGGATCTGAGGAAGAAATTCTTTACTGTAAGGGTGGTGAGGCGCTGGAATGGGTTGCCCAGGGAAGTTGTGAATGCTCCGTTGCTGGCGGCGTTCAAGGCTGGGTTGGACATAGCCTTGGATGGCATGGTTTAGTGGGAGGTGTCCCTGGGCATGGCAGGGGGGTTGGAACTCGATGATCTTAAGGTCCTTTCCAACCCTAGCTATTCTATATTTCTATGATTCTATATGAGGCTTACATTTCTCATTTTGAAAATAAAAGAATGGAAATAGTTATGGTGTGATAGAGAACTTATTTTTATAAAGAAATCTATCCTTAACTACAATTAATGAATTTAAGTAGAAAAGTACTAACTATTCTAATCTATTGCACAACAAGATCTTCCCACTGGGTTTTGAAATACAGTATTTGTTTTCATAGTAGCTATGATTTCTTCCAGTTTTGTCATGAATTATCTTACAGCTCTTCTGCAAAGAACTGTTATTTCTCTTGGGAGGTATATGACAAAAATGTTTTGTTCTCTGTTGACGAAAGCTGCCTCATACTGAATGGGGAAGAGAATAATATCCCCAAAACCAGTTTTGCAATTGCACAATTCTAGGTACAATTCTATGATTTTCATAGACTACTACCTTGAAGTATTATTTTTGAAACTTGCTTTCACATAAGTTTGAGGAATTAACTGGTATCTTTATTAGATGAAAAAGGCAGTTTTAATTCTTGTCTTGGCGATACTCATTAGTACTCTGCCAGCTTTACAAGTGCAGCGGCTCTGATCAGTTGGTAGTGTTGACTTCTTTCTTGGAAGTGGCTGTGTGATTCTTGTGCAGATATGGCATAGTTGCTCATGATTTTGATCTTTTGGTGTAGCTACCTCTAGCTTCAGGTTTCAGAAATAAAAATAGTGGATTCTGTGAGTTGTAACTACTCAATTCTGTACATAGTAGAAGATTCTGTACACACAGGTGTTAGTTCTGGAGAGAGAAGGTACTCTAAGATCCTGCTCAGATTTATCTCAGTGGCAGTTAATCTATTGTGGATGGTATCATTTAAAGTTGAACATGGGTCTAGGTATTAAATGCTTGCTAAAGACATAAATAGTGCTTACTTAGGTGATTAAAAATGTCAGAGATAGGCAGTACTTCTACGATGAGTAGAAAACCATTTTCTGTTACAGAGTTATAATTGAAAATATTGAAAAATTGAAAAAACTGAAAAATTTCATTTAAATAATTTGGAAGGTTCAGAAAAGTTCTAACTCATGCAGCACGATTTTGGGTGCTTTTGCAAGTTTACAATTGTTTCACTATCCCTTAGAGAAATGCTGGCAATAGCTTCATTTGCTGTCTGGAGCAAATTTGCAATTTGCTGTCCTTTTTCTTGGCTTTTTTTGAAGTCTTCCAAATGGAAGTTCTCAGATCTTATCCATACAGTCATGCTGATAAAACTGTCATAACTTGAAGAGGCATTATTCATTTGCACGTGGTGCAATTTCTGGTAACCTTTTTGACACCTTTTCTCTGTTTGCATGTGTGTTGAAAGTAATTACCTTGTAGGTCATGATGCAAACTCTCATTTTGGATTAGTTCCTTATTGTCTCTGTAGAACCTGAACTTCCTGGAAGTTAGGACTGGCAGATGGCACATGGAGAATTGCATTTGGTTTTAAAGTTATATTTATGGATTCTGAAGACAGCGTATTTGTAGTTTATTTTTAAAGATTAAACAACCAAGCATCCTACATTTGCTCTGGAAGACTGCTTTGCAGATGTATTCCATCATGCAATAGCTCTTCATGGTTATCAGACATTTTTCCTCCTTGGAAATTTTGTCTCCATGTTCAGTTAGCATGGTATGATTAATTTCCAACATATTTGAATCATTACACTTCTATAGGTAAAAATTATATAAAGAATAAACATGCTGTATTTGCAAGTCTCAGTGTGCTCTGACTTCTAATTAATGTTACAATAGAAATTTGGATAGCTGTTACGTATTTTCTTTTGCTCTTTGATATTCTTACCAAGAAGTATTTGCTGTAATTACCATCATCACTTTCAGCTGGCTTAAAGTAAGGGGAAAGAAATTACTTAGCAGTGCCGAGTATTCTTACTTGAGTTTTGTTTATTTTAATGATAAATCTTGGTCTGCCAAAAAACTAGCTAGCTATGAGGTTGGTCTGAGTGGTATTGGCTACTGGCTACAGGACACTAGTCTTGCAAAACGTGAAATAATATTCCTCCGTTTGCAAGTCAGCGGCAGGATATTGACATCCTCCCCCCTCCTTTTTGATTTCCTATACTTTGGGGTTTGGCAATGAATTGACATTGTCTGCTGGTTGCTGCTCTGATCTGTCTCCCTTTTGTGTTTGTGTGGGCTGATGTATTCACTTTACACTATTTACTTCACAGTCTGGGCTATTTCATGCTACTAGCCATTCCAGTTCAGCTATGCAGAGCTTGAAAGCATTACTTCCTGAAGCTTACAGCTCAAAATAAATAGTCATAATCTTGTGCTTAAACTGTCTGTCCCAGAATGTGATATGGCTTCTTTTAAAAAGTTTGTTCATTTATACCCATGTGCTTTGTGAGCACAAGATGGAATTTGCTCAGAGGAGGAGTTCCATGCTTTTTATCTGTATATGCCTAAGAAAGCCATTATGCAATTCTAATGGGAAGCAAATCTAGTAATCAGTTTGGTATTTCAGAAATAGTGGTGGATCGTTTTCATGGTGTTTCCTCAAGTAGGTATAGAATTAGGTTTTATTTGGGGCTGTCAAGTTTTTGCAGATCTCTAGCTGACCACACAGTGAACCAGACTGCTAAGAACCTTGGTGAAGTTATGTTTGGCAATATGGAGAGAGCTACTTGCCCAAGGAGAGGTCAGACCATGTAGGTGTTTGCTTTATCCTGCTCAAAAAAGAACTTGTATGAACATAATGGATCCTGTTTAACTCAGGGCATTCCACTATCTGACTGGGCAGTGTCCTTTTGACAGTGAAATACTAATACAAAATTAAATACAAATTGCCAAAATAAGCTTTTTACTACTCTCTCTTCGTGCAGGCCTCTAGGTTGAGCACTTGTCTATGTAGGGTGGTCTTTGAGTCAGTCATGCCATCGCAGCTTCCTCAGCAGGACACAGATCACCAAGTCACCAAAACCAGAACCCTGCCTTGAAAAATGGTTGAGTTCTCAGTAGAACTGTGGTTCTTCACGCGCATCTTGTCTCTGTAGGTCTTGTTTTACCCATATATTAGCATACTGATTTTTAATGCTGATAACTGATGGTTAGTTAACATGTAACATAAAGAGGCATTTTGAACTTCGAAGGGAAAAATTGCGGCTCCATCTTTGGTATTGCTTGCATTCACTGTTGTGTATATTCTTTTCCAGTTTGTTGCTACCTGACGTATATATATTTACTGAGTTTTGCCTTGTTTGCCGCTTTACTGTATGTGTGGGGTTTTCTGTTGTTTTTTTTTTTTTTTTCTGTTAAACAGCACTAGGCCAATTACAGTTTCTTTGAGGTACTCCACTGCTAGTATTTTACTATTCTGGAATAAGGAAATGTGTGTGTTTAGCAAAAACCAAACAAAACAAACCCCCAAAACCCAAACCAAACCCAAACAAAACAACAACAGAACCACCACCACAAAAAAAAAAAAAAAAAAGAAGTCAAAACCAAACCAAAACCCAACAACCACCCATCCCTCAAACCACCATTTTCTGACTTACCAGAAAGCTTTAGTCCTTCTACCATTACTACTTGTGGATTTCAGAAAATCAGTAGATTCTCCCTTTTGCACTGGTTTGCTGGCATGTAAAAATAAATAAAATGTAAAACTAAATAAAATAAAATGCAGAAATATAACAGAATGTGGTTTTCCTATACTGAAATTACAGTAAAGATGAAATTTCTTTAGTCCTTTCCCACATGCAGCCATTTCTGTGGTAAGTAGAGCATATTACTCTTGGCCTCTGAAATATCTGACAAACAGAGGGACTTCTGAAGGCATAGAGCTCAAGCTTTCGTGTTACACTGTAATATAAAGGGGAATTGACTCTTTCCCCCGGATCCCTGAAATTTTTTAACTCTGTTGTGGTATGTGAATACTATGATGTGACTGTGAGCTGTGGATCCTGGCAGTGGGGCTTTATGGTGCTTCATCTGTGCTCATAGTCTAACCAACTACAACAAATCCTGCTGTTGGAGAGAAAAATATGCCGTCAGCTTAAACCGAGCATGAATCATAAGAATGTTTGGTTGAAAGGGACCTACAAAGGTCATCTAGTCCAACTCCCCTGCAATGAGCAGGGACATCTTCAACTAGCTCAGGTTGCCCAGAACCATATCCAGCCTGTCCTTGAATGCCTCCAGTGGTGGTATGTCCACCACCTCTACCTTCTTCCCCTTTGCTGCCCCTCTGCTTCCTGCCCAGTTTTAAGTATATCCCTAAAGCCAACTCTGACTTCTCAGTAAACTTGGAGGAAGAAATGCTGAAGGCATCAGGTAGTCAAGAAAGCACTTAGTAGTTGTAGAACACCCTAGCAGTTGTAGAACACCCTAGCCTCTGAAAGTCCCTTCTTAGAAAATATATAAAGCAAGGCCAGGTTGAATGGGGCTTGGAGCAATCTCATCTCATCTTCATCTCATCTTGAAGCAGTCTTCATCAGTGAAGGTGGCCCTGCCTGTGGCATGGGGTTGGAACAGGATAAGCTTTAAGGTCCCTTCCAATCCAAATCAGGCTGTGATTCCATGGGACTGATAGAGATTGCAATAGGAAAAGAGAAGCAACCTTCTGAAGCAAGTAGTGTGCAGAACTTGTACAGCACTGCTTCAGAAATTCAGATCCTACTGAATTGGAATGCTGAATTAGTATACAGCTTCAACAGGCTGTATATTAACATGTCGTAAAACACCTTCCCTTGAAGTAGTCAGTGTGCTCTATAGAATTCTGAGGAAGAAATGTCTTCATTCTTTCAAGATTGTCTTGCTTCAGAAGACATTAATTCACTAAATACTTTTTAATGACAGCTTTTGAAAATAGCATTATGTGGAAAAAAGTAAATGTTTTGTTTGTGTTGCTAGCAACCACTTTAGTCAAGCATTTTTATCTGTTAACCATATTTCTTTGAGGATGAGAATTCACAAGATTTCAGGGAAAGTATTTTCTAATTGAATACAATCCAATTTTTGATCTCAGTGAAAACTTCGTTTATGAAAAGATGTGTATTACAATTGCATCTATTTTGAGCATTAGGTTGTTTGGCGATAAGGGATTTTTGGCCTTTTTTGTCTTTATATATATGTACATATATATAAAACCAGAATTGTTAAACTTGAATATTCAGAAAAAACCATTAAATTTTGTTTGATTTTTATTAGAATTTAATATGAATTTCTTGAGTGAAAGACTTTCGATCCCTTTTATCATTATAATAATCCATATGGAAGAATTATTTGTAGAATCATAGAATAGTTAGGTTTGGAAAGGATCTTAAGATCATCTAGTTCCAACCCCTCGCAATGGGCAGGGACACATCACTCTTAACTATGTCACCCAAGGCTCTGTCCAACCTGGACTTGAGCACTATCGGGGATGGAGCATTCACAACTTCCCTGGGCAACCCATTCTAGTGCCTAATTAATCCATTATTTCGAAAATGTTCACAAAGGTTTTTGAATCTGAAGAGGTATAGACTGTGTGTTGGGTTTGTATGCAAAGTTTTGGTAGCAGGGGGCTACAAGGGTAGCTTCTGTGAGAAGATACTGGAAGCTGCCCCTGTGTCCAACCGAGCCAATGCCAGCTGGCTCTGAGATGGACCTACCACTGACCAAAGCTGATCCCATTGGCAATGGTGCTAGTGCTTTCGGGATAACATTTAAGCGGGGAGAGTGTGGGGGGTATATGTGTGTGCAAACTGTGCAATTGCAGCCAGAGAGAAGAGTGAAAATATTAAGTGAAGCAGCCCTGCAGACACCAGGGTTAGTGCAGAAGGAAGGCAGGAGGTGTTCCAGGCACCAGAGCAGAGATTCCCCTGCAGCCTGTGGTGCAGACCATGGTGAGGCAGGCTGGAGTTCAGTTTGTAGTAGAAATGAATGGATCTGCCATAGCAATTCATTAATTACCTTGAATCAATGGCAATGATTCAATGAAATGGCATTTGCTTAGTCAGAAATGACCTGTGATCAGTCAGTGCTCTGAAATTGCTTTTACCAGTGATAAAAATGTTTTATTTGAATTATTCTTACAAAAAGGTATAAACAAGACAAACAAGACTGTAGTAAATTCCCTTTTGTTCTGATTGTAGGGAAACGTCTGAGAAATAAACTGTCTTTTCTTCTGTGCATTTTTTGTTCCTCTAAGAAGTCCAGGAGAAAAACAACATATATGTAGTAAGAAGAGTTGAATACTATCATTCAGAAATGAAGTATAGTGATGCTATAGATCATAGAATCACTTAAGTTGGAAAAGACTTAAAATCATCAAGTCCAACCGTTAACAGAGCGCTGCCAAGTCTGCCACTAAATCATGTCACTTAGCTCCACATCTTCATGTCTTTTAAATACCTCCAGGGATGGTGACCCCACCACTTCTTGGGCAGCCTGTGCCAGTGCTTGACAACACTTTTTCCTAATCTCCAGTCTAAATCTCCCCTGGTGTAGCCTTGAGGCCATTTCCTCTTGTCCTTTTGCTTGTTCCCTGGGGAGAAGAAGCCAGCCATCGCCTGGTTCTACCCTCTTTTCAGGTAGTTGTAGAGAGCGAGAAGGTCCCCCCTGAGCCTTCTCTTCTTCAGACTAAACACCCCAGTTCCCTCAGCTGTTCCCAATCAGACTTGAGCTCCTGGCCCTTTGCCAGCTTTGTTGCCCTTCTCTGGCCCACTTCAGCACCTCAGTTTCCATATGTCCTCCTTGAAGGCCAAAACTCTGTTGTGAGGTGCTGCATAGCCTGAACAGCATGAAACGCAATATTTTCTCAAGTCACTCCTATATGTGTTAGATGTTGGACAGCTGCTGACCTAGGGCAGTTACAGAGAGTGACTTTAAATAATGGTGTCTTAATTCCTTAAATTCCCAAGTCACCTGTGACTGCTGTTTCATTATACCATCTATTTAGATGCATATATCCAAAGGAGATTGAGTAAAAGGCTGGGAATTCTGTGCTGGGAGTTGTAGTTCTGAATGGAGTCACTCAATGGCTCCTGTAGACACTTCAAGGAAGATGGCTCAAAGGATGATAGGTGGCCCATCTGTTTGGGGGTTAAAGAAGAGTAGTGCTCAATGGCTGAATGTCCAGCTGAAGACCAGTAACGAATGGTGTCCCCCAGGGATCGGTGTTGGGATGGTCTTGTTCAACGTCTTTGTGGGTGACATGGACAGTGGGATTGAGTGTGCCCTCAGCAAGTTTGCTGATGACATCAAGCTGTTGGTTTGGTTGATAAGTTGGAGGGAAGGAATGCCATCCAGAGGGACCTTGACATGCTTGTGAGGTGGGCTGATGCCAACTTAATGAAGTTTAACCATGACAAGTTCAATGTCCTCCACCTGGGTCGGAGCAATCCCAGGCACAGCTACAGGTTGGGCAGAGAAGAGATTCAGAGCAGCCCTGCTGAGAAGGACTTGGGGGTGTTGGTCAATGAGAAAATGAACATGAGCCGGCTTCAGTGTGTGCTCACAGCCCAGAAAGCCAACCATATCCTGGTCTGCATCAAAAGGAGTGTGACCAGCAGGTCGAGGGAGGTGATCCTGCCCTTCTACTCTGCTCTTGTGAGACCTCACTTGGAGTATTGTGTGCAGTTCTGGTGTCCTCAACATAAAAAGGACATGGAGCTGTTGGAACAAGTGCAGAGGAGGGCCACGAGGATGATCAGGGGACTGGAGCACCTCCCGTATGAAGATAGGCTGAGAAAATTGGGGCTGTTCAGCCTGGAGAAGAGAAGGCTGCATGGAGACCTCCTAGCAGCCTTCTAATATCTGAAGGGGGCCTATAGGGATGCTGGGGAGGGACTCTTCATTCGTGACTGTAGTGAGAGGACAAGGGGTAATGGGTTCAAACTTACACAGGGGAAGTTTAGATTGGATCTGAAGAAGAAATTCTTTACTGTAAGTGTGGTGAGGCACTGGAATGAGTTGCCCAGGGAAGTTGTGAATGCTCCGTTGCTGGCGGCGTTCAAGGCTGGGTTGGACATAGCCTTGGGTGGCATGGTTTAGTGGGAGGTGTCCCTGGGCATGGCAGGAGGGTTGGAACTCGGTGACCTTAAGGTCCTTTCCAACTCTAACTGTTCTATGATTCTGTATGCTGCTGCTGCTGAAACTGTAAATGGTTCAAGCTAGAACGGCCATCTTTGCCTTATAATTTCATGTGCAAGTTGGGTTTTCTTGGTGGGTCCTTGTTAGGGTAGTACAACCTGACACTGTGTTTATACTGTACTGTCATTGGAGGAAGCAGTCTTGTGACCAAACAAGGGCAAAATATCACACACCTTCTTACTCCCATCAAAGTGTGAATCTCTGTTAAATCTAAAAATATACATCCTGCTATTACTAGAGCATTTTAGGGCCTTATAGTTTAGAACAACTTTTGGTTGTTAAACTGCTGCATCTCTGACAGTGTTTTACAAGGAATTACGGGTGAATACTCCGTGATTTTTTTAAAATACTCCTTTGATTATATTTTCTTTCTTACATAAAATACTGGTTTGATTATTTTCTTTTTTCTTCCTTAAAATAAAGATGTGGTGAAGGCAGTTACAAGGTAGATTCCTTCATGAAGCCAGAAGAGGTGTTTATTGAGGAGAGCTGGAAGGACTTGGCTTCTGTGTATAGGATATCACTCCAAGCATGTCTGTAGAGTAGTCCAGGTCTTAAAGGGGATGGGGGAAGTCTCTTGCTGATGATGAAACTGAACAGTCAGTAAAGAGACCCAAGTGTAGATAGGTGTAACTTGGTAAAGTTTATTTCACGTGCATTGCATTCCTGAATCGGAGCTAGTGCTTCTTTTTTTCAACATGAAAATATGAGTTTGGCTTTTTCATGTGTTTCATTTAGACTGGAAAGAAATACTATGTTTATGTGTTGGTAGTTTATAGAAGTGCTTATGTCCTTCTATGTATTTCACACTGTGGAGTTTTGGCTTTACTGGAGATTTGTCATATTTACTACATATAGCTTATGATGTATTGAGTATTTCCATCTTTGTGGGTGGAGCACAGTGTACACAGGTGTTCACTATGTAGCTCAGATAGGTAAGTTTTGTACTGTAAAGGAAAATATTCAATCTCTTGTTTTCTTGAATTGGATAAAATAATTAAATGAAGTTTTTATTAAGTAGTCACATGTGATGTTTGGATCTGAAAGCTTTAGCAAGTAGCTGTCAGTGTCCTGAAAGGATGTTGTAACAAAGGGTAAAAAAACACCCTGAAAACAGTCAATGGTTGTTCTAAATGAATCTTGTGTTATTAGTCACACTGGAAACTTGTTTGTAGTACTTAGTTAGGAACACTTATATTTGCCTTGGTCCAGGCATTATCTCATGCTTGTTCACGTGGTTATACGTTTACTTTCCAAGCAAAAAAAATCATGTTCAGTCATTGGGCTGTTAACGTCAGGGTACAGCATATTCAGGGGGAGTCAGACTTAAATTACTGCAGAATGTTGGCGTGTTAGTTCCAAGGGTGTATTCAAGAAGCACTTTATAGTTTCCATTACTCCCCAAGCCTAAAGGTCACTGTTTGAAGGGAAGTAGCTCCAAAGGCAAGTTGTCTTCATATCTGACAGTTATGACTCCAGACATTGCAGTTATGTTTTATTAAAGTTTTTAAAGAAAACTGCAGCCTGGTTTCACATGTAGGAATATGGTCAGTTGACAGGTAGTTTTTAAATGCTATCATTATGCAGCAGCTAACATAATGTGCTGGTGTTTTTTTAATCTTGGAAGTATTAATCATTCATATTTTGTTACCTTGAAACTTTCACTGACAGTAATAGCACAAGCACTCCTTCAAGTCTTGCTTTTATTTTGGAGATTTTTCTAAAAGCATATTTATCTGGATCTACCTTTCATAACATTTGTAGAAAGTTTTCTGGAGTTAATCGAAAGGGTTGTGTGTTTTTTTTTCGGTGTTACTGTTCATGCTGTATATACTTTGTGATCAACCGTTCAAAAAAAGAGCCCCACAGTCCTCCCTTAAAGATTTCCTTTGAATGAGCTTTGTTCTGGAATAGTTCAGTTGAAAACTTGAACATAAATGCAGATTAAATGCCGGCAGATTAAATTAAAAATCCTTGGCAGTCATCCTTCTGTATGTTTGGGAGACTCAAGCCTCGCACAAAAGTGAGTTGCTATGTGATAAGTTTGTGTGTCAGTTGATTTATGGTAATGGTCCATGTTCTGTTCTTGGCCTGCAGGAAATACATTCTAATTTGAGCTATTTTATTAGGGTTTCCCTCTGAAATCTAAATTAACAGAGTTGTGAACTGTTTGTATATTTGAACTCTGAGACCTGAATCCAGATGTTGTATCTAGAGTCTATTGTGTTACTGCTACACCATAAGTTACACGAAAAACAAGGAAGAAGACAAGTTTAGATCTCCAAGTAAAAACTCATTTCCTAACTAATGTAGGGCAGTTTTAAATTAATAAAATGTGCAAGTGTTTTACCCTTCTTCCTAAGGAAACAAAGCTTGTGTGATCATGCTGTGTGCCTCTACTGACTGCCATGTTGACGCAGAAGTCCCGGACACAGCATAAACGACCAATATGATAAAGCTGTGCCAAGTTTATTGCACAGATAGCTCAGTATATATAGGCATTCTACTTGTTTATCATTAACACACACAACTCTAATTGGATACATGCATTGTTCACGCGACTAAATACAGAATAGGATTCTCTCAGACCCTCTGTCCACGCAGATAGTGCTCTCCACCTTCATTCTACTTGGTGTCCTGCTTGATATATGATTGGTTAATATCTCTCAGCTACGTGTTAGTAACAGCTTAATGATTGGTTAACTATTACAGCATATGTTTCAAGGTTACAGTTATCAGTTCCCTCCTGCACATCTCTCTGAGCAGCTTTCCATACCAACTTCCTCAAGATTTCTGCACGTACATGAACTTTAGTAACCCCCAGGCGAGGCCTCAATGCCTGTGGGTTACTACCTTACAATTGTCAAGCAGTTGTCTGGATTGCTCACATGCCCGTTCACAGCTAAATAGCTCTCCACACTGCCAGTCTGTTAGCTCCTCCCCATTTCCCCAATAACTTTTGAAAGTACTGGACAATTTCAAGTAGATTTGACAGGAGTAAAGGTCTCAAAGATATCAGGTTCCTACTGGCTCCATGGAAATAGGTGGCTGGATGGAGAAGAGAGACCCTATTCATATGTCTGCTTTGGAAAAAACTGTGGAATGAGATCAACTGTGTTATTAGACACAAGCAAATCCTCATGGGAATGAGAGGTTATGAATGCATTAAATAAGGGAAACGCTTTTGACTAGATTTCTTACCTTCTTACACATTAGGGGATCCAGCACAAGAGTCATAACCATAGGAAAGCAGCCTTCAGTAGTTCCATTACTCACAGACCTGCTTGCTACTCAGTGAAGTGGGAAAGTATCTGATTATTCCTGGAGCCATTGAATTAATGAGGGAAAAGATGAAAAAAAAAAAAAAAAAAAAAAAAAGGAAAAGATCTTTTAGGGATGTCCTGCTTCAGTTTTCTTTGTGAATTCACTTCAGAGTCAAACTGCTAGCAGAGAGCTGAATGGACAGTATTGCCTGAAGTATAGAAAGGGATGATAAAAGAGAAGACACATAAAAGAAGGTAAAGCACTTAGATGTATGCATAGAATGCAAGCCTGCCAGTTTTTGTAGGATGAAGTGTAGTAATTTAATCCCAAATTAAAGTGCTCAAATTCTTTGTCTTTACATAATTTTGCCTCTGTTATCACTGCTTGTGTGTAGTTACCCATTCCATATTTATTATTGTAACTAGTAACTAGTGCCGCTGATTTTTCTGGACCTTTGCCTTTGGCTTTTTTACTCCAGTTGCCTAGATTCTTCCAGTGAAGTGGAATGTTGTGTCTGATCACCACTGGGAAAGAATTGGAAGAAATATCTAATGTTTCAGGTGCTGAGAATTACCACTGCAGTGCATTTTAGTATCAGTGTATTTCTAATTTTAAATGATTCAGTTGCATAATGGTCATTGAAATTGAGGGGGAAATTAGTAGTAGCTTTCTGTAGCTTAGCACCTAAAGAGACAAACATTGCTTTAGTGCATATGTTCTGTAGCGTTAGTCAGTGCATTATGTGAAAAGTATCTAATTTTTTACAAAGATATCACTTGGTTCTCAGTATATATGGGGGAAGTACTCTTATGAGCAACAGTCATTAGAGTAAACTCTGGAAAATTATTACAGGGCACTTTAAGGTAGTGAATCATAGCCTGGATAGATCTTGATCAGACCATGTCACAGCTGTCAAAATTCAGTAGCTAAAATACCATTTCAGGCGGGATTAAGCTTCACATAAGTAGCTGATTGTACAGGTACATGAATGTGTTGTTTCTAAGGAATGTAAAGGTCAAGGAAGATTTCTAGAGGCTTTAAATAAAAGGATATAATGCCATTCATAAGTTTTTTGCTCATTAAGTTTCTTCCCATCATCCATACAACTACTCTTACCTGTCTACAAAGGGGATATTTTAAGGCACATATGATGTGCTTACTATTGTCACTTAATGTTTATTATTCCAAAACTATCTGACCAACTTGGCTTCCTGAAATATAGGTAATCCCTGTATCCCTGTGATTCTTACAGGGTAATTCAGACAAGATGAAATGAACAAATTTAATGTGCAAATAGACTGAATACTGATCTGCAAATGTCACATAAGTTCTTTGTCTGTTTTCTGTGTATTTTCATGGTCTATTTAGTCATGGTATATATTCAAAATCACATGTATATTTCTGGTCATCCACAGACAAGTAATGCAAATTGAAATTTGGAGAAAGCTTATATGCTGTGAGCAATATAGAATCTAATACATGTGTAGCCAAAGCTACAACATTTTGCTTCAGTTCAACAGAATAAATACAAAGAAAAATAATTATGTATTAATTATTGAGACTGAACACTAGGGAGGGAGAAGAGTGCTGTAAGTTAAGGAACAGTGTCTGTCCAAAAGCAAATGGATGCAAGTTATGTTTGTGTGTGTGTGTGTGTATCCTTAGGAGACAAATTAGAAAAAAATGTCCCAAGCAGCTTTCCAGCTAGACTAGTGAGATTAAGAAGTTCTTTTAAGAACTTAAATTCCTTAATGAAAGGGTTTATGTGACATTGTTTCCTGTGATTGCAAAGAGTTGGCCTTAATGAGGTCTCAGGAAAATGATGCTCAGATTTTGGTACAATATCAAAGTCTTCAAAGAAGTCCTCCTCCTCTTTCCCCTGAACAGAGCAGTGGGATTTTATGTTGAGAGCTTCTTTCTGGAATGATCTCAAATATGGACAGTCAAAATACAGTGCTGCCAATTTCCAGGGAAATCCAAGTAAGAATAAGATATTCAGACTGCCGAACAGAGCCGGCTTTTCATGTTACTGTTTTCTCCGCCACAACAACCCATCCGTTGGACCAGATGTGCTGCATCTGAGGGTGCCTAGAGAGCTGCCCTTTATGAAAATGCTCCCTATCAAATTCAAAATCTTACAGACTGAGAGAGAGATCCCAAACAGCTGGAGAATGTCAAACCTTCTGCCAGCCTTCAGAAAATACTGGATTGATGCTCAAAGAAACTACAGGTCAGTCATGCTCACTTTGATTTTTGGGAAGGTTATGGAGCAACTCCTCTCAGGGCATGTTTCTTTGCACATCAAAGAGGAGGTGGTAGCTGGGAGCTGCTGGCATGGATTTACCAAATGTAAATCATGCCAGACCATGCTGACTGTGTCTGCTTCTACCATGCCTCTTGTGATAAAGCAGCTGGATATGTGCCTGAAGGGAGAGCAGAGATGTTTGTCTGGGCTGTGGCAAGGCTTTCATCACTGATTCCTACAATATTACATCTAGGTTGGATGGGTAGAGAACAAGATATATTGAAAACTGTTTGGGTGGTATCTTCTCCCAAGTAACAAGTGATAGGAAACGCCTCAAGGTGTGCCAGGGGAGGTTTGACTGGATATTAGGAACAATGTATTCCCCGAAAGGGTGGTCAGGCATTGAAACAGGCTGCATAGGGCAGTGGTGGAATCACCATCCTTGGAGGTATTTAGGAGAAGTAGGGATGAGGCCTTAGTGACACAGTTTAGTGGTGGCTTTGAACTTGGTGATCTTAATGGTCTTTTCCAACCCAGTTGATTCTATGACTCTGTGACTTAGAGGACAGTGGTTAATGGGTCGTATGGTCCTGGAGGCTGCTAACAAGTGAAGAGCAACAGTAGTCTCTCCTGGGACCTGTCCTGTTTCACATATATTTAACAGTAACTTGGAAGAGATGGTGGAGTGCACATCCAATGAGTTTGCAATTGACACCAAACTGAAGTGACCACTGAATGCCCTCAAGGGCAGGGTTGCCAAGCAGAGAGGCCAGGCTGGAGGAACGGTGTGAAAGTGATGGGGAAAAAACAAAGCCCTGCCAAGGCCAGGAGGGTACCTGGAAGGGGATGGGCTGGGGAGCAGCTCTGAAGGTAAATCCCTGGATCCTCAATACTTAGAGTTTTCTAAGACCCAGCTGGATCTGAGCGACCTGGTCTGACTTCTGAGCTGACCCTGCTTTGGGCAGGAGTTTGAATTGGAGGTCCCCCCCAATAAATGACCATGAAAAGCTTTCAGGATAGAAATCTGCTTCCAGTCTGGCCCACACTGAAGTGTACAGCTTGATGAGGGAAGGATTGATGGAACAACTTGTGACAGAGTCTTCTTCAGCCTTATTTCTGCCTCTTTCCCCAGGATCGAGATATTCCATCAAAAGGGAAACCTAGGGCCTCCTTGGGCAGTGTGCCTTGGTCCTTCCTAATCTATTTGCATAAAGCAGCTTCTGCTACAAACCTGATAGAGCAGTATTCTAGGGTCTACTGCTGTCTCTGCACCAGAAAATTAAAATTTCTTAGAATATTCCCAGATGCAGAGGCCAAGTGATGGGAAGAAGTCTTATATTCATGCTACTATATTTTCTCAGCCTTCAAGAGAGGGTGACTGCATGCAAACTGCCTTTTTGAAGCGGTCCATGGGATGCTCCAACTCCTGCCATGTGCCTTGCAGAGTGTTTGGCGAGGTGGTTGCCGGCATGGGCCACGGACACGCTGTGGCCTCTCTATTATATAGACATCGATAATAAGAATATATTCTAGTACCTGGCAATGATCCAAATTTCTACTTGGTTTACTGTGCAGATGTAGGCTTCTTGCACTGCAGTCGTTAAGGGGGCCACAGTGCCACGAATGTGTGGGTTTGAGGATGTGAGAAACAGAGAAGCACTCTCCAAAGTATTTGAGAACCCCTGCCATACAAAATAGTGAAACCAAATGGAATTTCATCAGTTGTTGTGGAGCTAGTATGATGGCAATTTATATGGAAAGCTTCTGCAGCATGTAGTAAAAACCTGAGGAAGAAATAGTAATCACTAATGTCAGCTGTTTTGCTCTAGAATAGTTGTAATGCCTTCGTCAAGAAGGAAGATACTTTTTCTTTCAGGATGAAGTAATGTTTCTGTCATAAATAATATTTCAGGGGGGAAAGGCAAGAGTGGAGAAAGGCAGGATTTTTATCTTAAACTTGATTTTTATAATTGGTGTTCATATTTTTATACTGACTGATGTAAACGGCAAGATTTCTTGGCTTATGCGGTACTTTGTAATTTTTCTTAGCTTTCTAGAGTTTGCTGTTACAAAAGCGACTTCTGCTTTCACATTGTCATCACTGTATTGTGCAAGTCTAATGTACTCATTTTATTACCACACCCAGGGATGTCATGGTTACTGTTAAACAATTTCCCTGGAGAGAATAGTAGCACAGCTTTAAAAAATCAAGACCATGCATTGATTGACTTAAGAAATAAAAATGGTTTAATGCTTTCCAGATTCAAGCTTGTAACAATACTTTCTTTGTTTAAGTGTCAGCATCACTCACTTGTAGGTCATATTCTTTTAACCCTGTACATGAATTTTCATTAACATTTTTCTCTTTTAAATTCATAGATATTTGCATAGTGAATACTTATTTTTAACAAAGTATTGATTCTGTCTGAGTTCAGAATTTGTGCAGCAGGAGAAGTAGCTGATATTTAACTATCAGCAGTAGCTGATAGTTAATCAGCAAAGCTGATTCTGCAAATCACAGCCTGTCTTGCAAGAGTTCCAGCTCTCAACTGAGAAAAGAAAGTTGCTGTATCCTACACTGCCTATTGTAATCCAAGCATGTAAGGGATGTCTTATTTTTGAGTTAATGTAGCATTCAGTGTTGTCCTGTATATTATAGCTAATCTCTTACTCTGTGGTAAAGAATTTACTCTCAGTACCACTTGTAGGCAAGGTCATCAGGAGGTGACTTCAGGATAGTTTAACCCATAACTATTAATATCTTCTAGCAAGATTTTGTAGGTGTAAATTGGTGCAAGTGTTGAAAAATAAGTCAGCAAGGCATTTGTTTTGGTTTAGCTCTTGAGATTAATAAGATGTTTTTTTGAGTATTAAAAGCATTGTTTCTTACTGTGGGGTTTTTATTAATAAAAAACACCACTATTGTTCTTCCGTCTTCTCTAATTCGCAAGACCCAGTTGAATTGGCATTAATAGGCAGCATGGAAAGCTCTAGTAAGACCAAGCTATTGTAGAAACACTTCTCCCAGCGTAGTTCCCTTCTAGCATAGGGAAGGGGTTGAGGGATGCTCAGGACGTGGCAATGACAAAAGGATCTGTTGTTACATGAGTCTGCAGGGCCTTCCTGTTTCAGCGCAGGGGTCACATCTGCTATTAGAAACTGCAGGTCTTTATAAAGACAGAAAGGGACAACACAGCTGCTCCATGCTGGTGGGCTCCTGTGGAATTTCCCCCTCCCCTCCACTTCAAATTCTTCATTAATATTTCCCTGGTGAAAGGACATTTACTTACACAATACGTTTCAGGAGTCAGCATCCATCTGAAAGGATGGAGATGTTGCTATCCTGTGCTATCCCTGGTGACTACTAATACAGTTTGAAATACTGTGATTAGAAGCAGAGCACAAGGATCTCTGCAACCTGTTCCAAAGGTGGAGGAAAAGTGGAAGATGAGTGAGGAGAGCTGGAGATGATTCTGCTACAGGCTGTCAGTTAGCTTATACAGCTAAAAGTTTTATCAGTTCACACACTGGGAATAGTTTAATTTCAAAATCAGATCTAAATGTCTGTAAGTGCAGTCTTTGTAAAAATTGTTTAATCATTTTCAAAATAAAAAAGGGAAAATGAAAATATTATACGTTAGGATTTAAGTATGTAATGTAAATAGAGGGAGTTTGGGGTGAGACACACACAGTATATAGCTGCTATAGCCTGCCAGGACAAGAAAAGACAAAATCTGTATGTCTGGATATTTTTTTCTAGCTTGTGGGATTATGGAATCCTTTAAATATATTTTATATTGCAAATACTATTAGAAAGGATTGTCAAAATACTGAAGTTATGCAAAGAGAAATCATGGCCAGCAATGCAAATCTAATGAGTTTCCAGCATAATTCTTTTTTTCTTATAAACTAGTAATGTCATAATGAAAAATTGTTATTGAAAATTAGCTCACTGTTAGTATTTAGCTTCAGGTTCTGCCTTGAAAGAGGGAGCATGCAGGCACTGCTGTGCAAATGGTTCTCCTGTCAGTGCATAACCTTTAATACTTACTGCCTTAGATACAACTAATTTCTAGTGTAATGTAGTAATGCAAAGATTATGTAGCAAATATATTTTTAATGCAAAATTCAAATTCACCATCTGTATAGAATAAAGTAATTTTCACGTAGTCTTAGAATTTTCCGTGAAAAAAATGTGCTGGCTCATACTTTAATGACTTTTTTTTTTTTCCCCTATGTGAAGCAGCTTCCTATAAATATCTGTAACTAGACGAAAAATTACTTGAGAAGCTTTTCAATTTACTTCCAAAATATATTCTGCCTTATGGTTAAAATCACATTTTTCTTCATCTATAGAAGACAAACAGTGGGCAGGGTGAGAGGTGATGGGAAAATGACAGTTTTGGCATAAGCTTCTGTTTCTTGGTTATATTTCTAATCTTAAAATATTGGTCTAATGGCCATGTGCTGAGTGCGATTTCTGCTTAAGGGAACACAGCTTTCTAAATGGTTCTGTGTTCATCTTCATGTGTCTTTAAAAAACCAACAATTTAAAAAAATCCCAGCAAACGATAAAGCAGATATTGAAGGAGACCAGTGTATCAGTCACAGTTAAGCTTTTGTCTGCTGGGACCTTTAGCAGATCGGTTCATTCTTTGTATAAATTAAGTGTATAGTGCTTCACTGTTTTACATAATATTTCCTTGAATGATCTGAAAGAGGAAGTAGAAAGCACATTAATTACATCTGCAGATGATACAAAGCTAGGGAGTTGTAGCAGCTGGAAGAAATACAAATTGATCTAGAGAGCAGGAATCTACAAAATGAGGCTTACCTTGGAAACATGGTCCAAATCATAGACATGTTATATGTAAAACTAACTTGTCGAAGTGTTGATGTTGAGCATTCACACGTACAGTAAGCAAGATCTATTTATCTCAGTATCCCACCCAGTTAGGTGTTTCTTATGGTATCCTGATCTGTAATAATTTCTACTGAATCTTCCTGGAATTGTTTCGAGTTTCACTGCTGTGGGTTTGGTGATGAAGGATAAATTTCTTGCTTTAGTTGCAAGCAAAAGCTAAGCACTATGCGGAAAAGCTAATGCCTCCTTTTTTATGATTCTAACCTCCTCTGCCCCCCCCCCCCCCCACCGCCACAAGAATGTTCAGTTGTAGTAGAACCATAGAATCCCAGACTGAATTGGGTTGGAAGGGACCTTAAAGCTCATCCAGTTCTAGCCCCTGCCACGGGCAGGGACACCTTCCACTAGACCAGGTTGCTCCAAGCCCCGTCCAGCCTAGCCTTGAACATGGCCAGGGATGGGGCAGCCGCAGCTTCTCTGGGTAACCTGTGCCAGGGCCTCACCACCCTCACAGGGAAGAATGTCTTCCTAAGAGCTCATCTCAGTCTCCCCTCTGTCAGGTTAAAGTCATTCCCCCTTGTCCTGTCCCTACAGGCTCTTGTCCAAAGCCCCTCTCCAGGTTTCTTGCAGCCCGTTTAGGCACTGAGAGCATCCCTAAAGTCTGCCTGGAGCCTTCTCTTCTCAAGGCTGAAGAAGCCCAGCTGTCTCAGCCTGTTTCCAGAGCACAGCTGCTTCAGCCCTTGGAGCATCTCTGTGGCCTTCTCTGGACTCGCTCAAACAGGAGGTGATTAGAATTCTGCCTTAGTGCTGTAAATTACATGTGCCTCAAATTCTGAATCCTTGGATCTAAAATATTGCCCTTTTGTGCATCTATTCCTTTACCAGCTTTACTCTCCAATTTGGCATGCCATCAGGACTCCAAAGGAAAACTCTTCTGAGATTTCTTTTTCTTCTTCTTGTTTCACAAATGGCTCGTGCTTTGCTATGATGCTTTGGAAGTGAAATGGACCTTGGCTGCCTTTTATGGCTTATCAGTCTCACACTGGGCTCTTTACTGAGGAGGGGGAATACTAATCAGTTGTAATTTGCTCAGATAACAATGTTGCTATTGTTAGTTCTAACATTTCTGTTTGTTAAACAGGCGGAGGAAAAGCTCGTTATAATGAATAACTTCATGTTGAAGAAACAGCCTAAGAAGGGTTTTCGGTGCACTTTGCGTAACATCCTGTGTGAGAGACAAGCCAGTTTTTGCATATCCAGTGTCATGTTAATTTTTGGCTTAAATTAGGGCTGCATCTAAATGTCCCATGTTTTTCTGCACTGAGGTGCTTGAGATAGCTGTAATGTAGCCCAGATAATTCTCTCCTACAAGTGTCCTAAATTAGATTACATGACTGGGGGTGGGGAAAAAGTACAGAATATTTGTTTTGCAGAAGTTGTATTGTTTTGTTTGGTTTGGTTTGGTTTCTGTGTGTGTGTGTTTTGTTGATTTTGGTTTGTTTTTTGTTTTTTTTTTTTTTTTTCAGTTGATATATGAACACCTGCCTAATAAATTTAATCCTTCTGGTCATGGGCTTGCTTTGCTTACCTTTTGTGAGCCTCCTAGAAGTGGTCTGCAGATCACAGTGTATAAGACACAGAAGTGAACACATTGAAGTTTAATGTAAGGAAGTGCATAACAGTCAATTGCTTTGTATAGAGACTGAATTAGCTACTGTTACTGTGTCAGACTTGGAAATGAACACCTAAAAAGATAGCCAGCCAAATTTGTTGTGTCCCTGTAGCAGCATGGCAAATCTGTCCGGTGCTTCTCTCTGCTGGCTCACATACTGGCAGCAGTTCATCAAGCTGGCATGCGCTTCTTGCTCTGCTCTCTGCAGTGTGACCTCTCCCCCTGTGTGTTAACGAGAATTCATAAATAAAGGTAGCATGCACAAAGCATGGTTTCATCTCTTTCAGTGCATCAGCTTTTATAAAAAGGAGGACATTGTTTTTTCCTAACAGATTTTCAGAAATCCTTTCACAGCAGAGGTCTGCGCAGATGAGGATGTACTTTTGCAGTTTCAAAACTCCGTGTTGCACTGGCAGTATTGATTGATGTAATGTGTTCAAGTAAAAGGCTGAACTGGTGTTTGTTTATCATAGTAATTGCTTCTGAAATGTCTGCTGAGGGGTTGGCATGGATTGTGTGTGGAGCCAGGCTTTTAGCTGAAATCTATTGTTACTCACTTTAACCCGGTTTAGAATTGCTCATATTTTATTCTTTTGTGCAGAGTAAAGTGTAATTTGGGCAATTCTTGTTTGTCCTGATTAAATATATTTGCCCATACCTTATATAAGTTGATTATATTAAAAGCATAAGACAAAAAGATGTACTCTTCTTGCTATTTCTTCCACAGTGTAAGTAGAAGGTTGTGTTGCTATTTATCTGTGCTACTGTGCTTCTCTATCTCTGCGGCTACTATTCAAGTGTGGCATGAATTCTTTATCCGTATAGTATGGTGGTGGCTTGCAAGTGATGAAAAACAGTTTCCTTTACACAAATGTCCATCTTTGTTAATGCTGTCAAACAGCAAGTGTGATATTCAGGGAATACACGTCACTCTGTGGGTTACTGATAATGTAATCTAATTTCCAAAAATAAATTAAATGCATCTTTTCATCTACAGCCATCAGGTGTGTGTAAGCTAAAGAAAGACAACATGTTAGAGACAGTACATGTGACTTTGGAAGAAACATCAATGGCTAATTTTAGATTAAATCTTTGAGTTCGCCTCATTTTCTGATTAATTAACTTTCCTGAAAATGCTGATGATGGTATCATATGTTGCTGCAGAAACTTCAACAAATAAAATATTTGAGCTGAAGGACTGTTATTTTTTTCAAGCAATGCCTTTAAAATATTTCTGAGCAATTTTTACAAGGCCTTTTTCAGCAAGCCCTCGTGTAGTACTGCTAGACATCACTTTTTGTAAAGTGTTAACAAATGCTGCACTATGTTTTCATTAATTTCTTTAATTTGGTTATTTTCCATGCCACCGCAAGTAAATTTAACTAAACTGAGGAGAAAATGGAATGCAGTGGCATTTCTGATGTTAATAGGTGAGGTAATATGATACAGACTGAACTCTTCCCTAGCATATACTACTATATATATATATGTATATATATATATATTTAGGTGTTGCTAACATGTATTTAAGTTGAAAAGATGAGTAATAGTTCTGTTCGTAGGTAAATGTCACAACAGTTATGTCAATCCTTTTAATAATACAAGATATGAGAGAGGACACCTTCATCTTCCATATACCCCTCAGCAGCTTGGTGTTTAGGCAGGAATTAACAATCAAAGCCAAGAGAGTTTGTTGCCTCCTTCCTGAAAGATATGTTTCTGCTGTAAGTTTGCCGAAGTCTAGATGGTTGTCAGCAAGCTCACTCTGCTTTTCTCTGGATCTGGTAGCTCAGATAGTTTTTTGTCAAACCAGGCAAATGGTGGTGCTTCTAGATATGAAGAGGCATCATAGAATCACAGAATCAACTAGGCTGGAAAATACCTTTAAAATCATCAAGTCCAGCCTTTATCTCAGCACTGACAAGTCCACCACTAAACCATGTCACTAAGGGCCTCTGATGCCTTCTGTAAGCTCTATCAGCTGTGGAAGTGTACCTGAAGATAGTTCAAATTCCACATCATCTACCCACTAGAGAGCACCAAAGTCAGGCCCTGCCCATCCAGCTCTGGGGCAACAACACAAGAGGGATGTGGAGCTGTTGGAGCAAGTCCAGAAGAGCTCACGAAGATGCTCCAAGGGCTGGAGCAGCTGTGCTCTGGAAACAGGCTGAGAGAGCTGGGACTCTTCAGTCTTGAGAAGAGGAGGCTCCAGGGAGACCTTACAGCAGTGGCCAGTGCCTAAACGGGCTGCAAGAAACCTGGAGAGGGGCTTTGGACAAGAGCCTGTAGGGACAGGACAAGGGGAATGACTAATCTGACAGAGGGGAGATTGAGATGAGCTCTTAGGAAGATGTTCTTCCATCTGAGGGTGGTGAGGCCCTGGCACAGGTTGCCCAGAGAAGCTGTGGCTGCCCCATCCCTGGCAGTGCTCAAGGCCAGGCTGGACGGGGCTTGGAGCAACCTGGTCTAGTGGAAGGTGTCCCTGCCTGTAGCAGAAGGTTGGAGCTGGATGAGCTTTAAGGTCCCTTCTAACCCAAACCAGTCTGGGATTTTGTGATTCTGCTTTGCTTCTCTTAAGGTAACACATACGACCCTTTTGAAGCAGCCTTAATGTCTTCCTTCACTTGCCTCGAGCTGTTCTGTTGAATATTTTTTATCTTGATCTAGCATTGTATAATTATACTTTAGTTGATACTGTTTTGTATGTGCGGCTGAGCTATTTTTCCTTTAACACAATAGAGGCATCCATTTTCTGTTGTTTCTGCTAGACACGGTAGAACAAATCTGTTCAGACCTCGTAAATACCCTATAAAACATCCCCATTTGAGAAAGAAATACACCTGTTCATTATAGATCCTGTCCTTTAATCTCATTGAATTATTGAGGCAACTTATTTAATTGAAGGACTCTTTTTATTACTAAGAACTTGCTGAGCCCTGTAGGGGAAAATTTGTGGACTAGTTTTCATCTTTCCGGTTCATACAAGCATTATAGATAGACATTTGAAGTTCTACTTTAAATAAAATATAGTTAATGTTCATTTGTTTTGTCAGTAATGTTGATGTTGTTGTATTGCTGCTGTGGGTACCAGTACAGGGCAGATGACAAGAACATGGTAGCAATACTGTTGGGTTTTCAGTTCCTGCCATTCTGCATTGCATCCAAAATGCCTTTTATATAAAACCTGTGATTGCACCTTTATAGTACTGATCTCTGATCTGTACAAGAGCAGGTTATTGCTGTATCATGTTAAACTCAGCGCATGGCATCTCTTTTCCTGCACGTTAGAAAGTATACCAGTGCTTACGTCCTGTGTCTATTGAATGACGACCATTAAGACGTATTAGCTGTATAAATAATTGGTGTCTAGATTATTCCACATATTCGACAATTCTTCTTGTGACAGTTTTATTGTACTGCTTTGAACTGGAGGTCTGTAAAGGTATTTCTTTTGCTTACTGAGTATGTGTTCAAGTTTATTGGAGTAAGGTTTTGTGATCTTTCTAGTACAGGTGAAGTAACTCATTCTTCCCGTGTGTTCTAGTTCAGACTTGGATCTCTGAAGCTACAGAAGGTTTTGAGTCCAGCAGAGGTTGTTAAGGAGCTCATTGGTTGGTGTCTGGACTGCCTGGGAAGATTGCAGGCAAAAAATGAGCATCTGCAAAAGGAGAATGAAAGGCTTTTCGGCTGCTGGAGTGATGCAGAGAAGCGGTAAGTTTTAAAGTGCAGTCACAAGGGATCCTTGAGAAACCCACAAATACTTATACCGTCAGTGTGAACTTTGCTGATGAGCACTTCTGAAGTCATACATAGAAAGGAGCATGCAAGTTTTTCTTCTTTGACAAGAGTTTTGAGCCCATCTATCTACTGTCCATGTAGCTGTTGATCTCCTTCCTGTGTCAAAGATACAACCAGTGTTACAATTTGCAACTAAAGCTGGTTTTAGCCTTATAAATTAGAAAAAAAAAGATTACCTCTTTTCTGTAGAATCCTCTCCAATTTCTTCAGGAAGCCTTTTGCTTTCCATTATTTTCTGCAATACTTGGGACTAGCAGTTTAAAATATTTGCATTTTTGAGTGGGAAATAAATTGCCATTGCTTTAATCTGTTTGCCTTTTCAAAGTAGCCAGAATTGGAAAGCCAGTGTGTTGTTATAGGAAAAAGTACCATTATTTTGTGAGAGATTTTTTGTAATTGTCTTTGCATTTATGATCTGAATTGTCTGCCACTGCACTCTGTAGTGAAATAATTCATGCTTATTTCAGTTAGCATAAAACACTTAGCATATGCAAGTCAGAGATTTATCTTGGTTTTCAATAGCTTTATATGAAAAAATACATTTAGGAACATCTGTGAAAGAATGTAGGTAATTTGTGTTAATTTACCTTGAAAAAGAGAGCTAACTTTTGGAAGGAGTTAGTTTTGTTTCCCTGTCATTAAAATGAGTTTCCCCTGACAAGCATAAGGCTTTCCTAAGTGGTGTTTTACTGCTTAACAGTTTGCTGAACAATAGCGTATTGTATAACCAGTATGCTGTACTGCATTACAGGCTAATGTGTAATAGGCATTAGTGCTTGTATCAATTTCCATGGTGGTGTGGCATTTTTAAAGAGATTTAAAAAAAAAATAATCAGAGTTGCCTGACAGCCTTTGCTCTCAGAAGCAATGTATTCAGGCTGTTAAAGGTGGTGGTTTTCTTTAGTATCTTTGTTTTGAATAGCTAACCCATGATTTTTCAAAATAAATGCTGGAAGTTGTAAGGTCACCAAACTTTGTCCATGTTTGCTAAATGAGGAATAAAAATAATTTTTATCCAGACATTGTTAGCTTTTTTGGTTTCATGGGGCTTTTTTCTTTTTGTTGTTGCTTTGGTTTTGGTTTTGTTTTGTTGTTTTTTTTTTTTGTTTGTTTGTTTAGTTTTTTTGTTGTTGGTTTTTTTTTTTTTTTTTTTTTTTTTGTTTTTGTTTTTTTCAACAATTCTTTTTGCCTGCTGTCTCTCTTTGCTCTTTTGGCTCCAAATGCTGGACCTGGTGTTGTGAGTTTCTCAGAGGTGAACAAAAGCTTTGCCTGTCTTTGTTCAGTAGGCATGATTTCTGGCTTCACGTTTAGTATCACTCATGGTGTTGGATGATAAGACATCAAATGTATAGTACATGATGTGAAGAATTGTGTTGCCTCTTCACCCAAAGCTAATGCACGTCAGCTCCAGAGTTTCAGCCGCTACAGTTCCCTTGGCTTAAAATCTCTTTCTTCAGGACCTCATTAGAATTAAGTCATAGCATGAGACTTCCAAGATCTGGTTCAGTTCAGGTTGTGTATAGGATGCTGGATGGAATAATTCAATCATCACATTTCCATTTCCCTACTCTTAATTTTGTTGACCATCGTGAAGGTTTTGTGAGATTTTTCCTGTAGCTCTCTGGGGTCTTTTGAGGTGCAAACCTGTCCTGCTTTCCATTCTGTCTGTAAAATGCTAAGCAAGTCTCATTCAGGAGTCTAAATCTGCCTAGTGATAAGTCTGTAGGATGAATACCAGCTCTGATATGCTGCTGGCATTTGCCTCAATGTACCTGAGATAATCTGCTCAGATTCAAATAGTTTGCTGCTGTCAACCCTGTGCCAGACACAGAAATGGCTTCTACTGCTTCCCTCTGCAGTTCTAGTTTCTGTGAAGATGAAAGGCAAGAGCAGGCTAGAAATCCCTTTGAAGATAAATCCCCTGTAACTCCCTTAATTTTTATCATCTTGATTATTGTGATGACTTAAGTATAGGATTTTACCTGGCTAAACACTTCCCTGCTTCCATTGAATGACGCATGCATAGGTGACATCAATGTGAGAGGTATTGGCTAGCTAGACTGCCCAGCACTTGACCTAAAAACATAAGATAAAAATTATCAAGACACTATCTGGCAAGATGCCCCATCCCTAGGAGTGTTCAAGTCCATGTTGGATGGGGCTTGGAGCAATCTGGTCCAGTGGAAGGTGTCCCTGCCTGTGGCAGGGGGTTGGAACTGGATGATTGTTAGAGAGGTAATGGAAATTTTCAAAAGGATTATTCTGAAAATGCTGCCTGTGGGTGCCTGGGGCAAGTGTGTGCTTGCACACCTCTGGGATGGATGAGTTAAAATACCAGAGCAGAATGGCTATTGTTTTTATTTCATATAGGTAATTAAGTAATAAAAATCTGTAGCAAAATAAGTCCTTGGCCAATAAGACACAAGCTAAATTTCTGATTTGGGTGTGGTATGTATTTTGTATCAAATATCTAAAATTAACATAGACAAGCCAAAATCAAAATAGCTGCTAATTTATGTTGTGGTCAACTTCATGACAGAATATTTAAACCACAAATGGCTTATAAAAATCCCTGCTAGATAGCTGTGGGGCTTGAAATTGACTCTTCAGCATTAGCTCATCAAAATTCAATACCATTGCCAGTGCTGGGGGAAGGGTGAATCCAAAATATAATAGAGCTTTGCCATAAGAGCAGTAATTATTTTAGAGGACTGAGGACAAGGATAAATAGCAGAGATGTTGAATTTTTTCTTTCCAGTATTGGATGTGTAAAATGTATAAATGCCTTAAGTTACACAGTTCACGTTATCCTTTGTGAAGCAAGTGTGATTGCTCTACATTTAGGCAGGACTTAGGAACTGGGTAGTTACCTTATTTTCTAAATTACCTTGTTTTCTCAGAAATCATAACCATTACTATTACTAGCTGCTTTCAGTAAGTAGTGCAAGCTTTCTGATAGCTAAAAATTTGGGCACATCTGGCATGTTGAAAAAGCATTGCAGAGATAACAGATCTAAGAATACAGAAATTGGAAGGCGCATGCAAATAGTACTTGCACTACTCTGACCATTAACTTCTGTTTATTTTTATTGTACTTGAAATTTGTCTTTGTGATGAGCAGCTTCTTCATTTGGCCTGGGGAGATGGTTCTTTTGTGAGACAAATCACACACAGGCAGAAGAATGTGGCTAATTGCTCTTAAGTTTGTATTTGTAACTGATGAGGTATTGGAATGAAACCCAGCCAGTTTTGCTTAGTGGAAGTGCGATTCAGGTAATTCTACGCAATTTGATACGGACAGGATTTTGATACAGACAGATATTTTACATAAAATCCTTGTTTACCATTTTTATGTATATAAACATAATTAGTTTCAAGCATCTTTGGGCACTTCTAGAAACTGTATTAGGGTTTATAATTCTTTGAGGACTGTCTACTTATTCCCCACTAAACAGTTAACTTTTGTAGGTGGAATGTCTCCTGGTATTTGATTAGTACATATTATCTTTCGTTTACGAATTATTGAACCGTTCTATATGGTAATGATGTTCTGCTATTTGCATTTAAATTAGATGAATTATTTATCAACTGTCAAGTATATCCCTAAAGCGTTACACAGTAGACTTAATATTTCATGCAATTATTTTCTATTGTCTTTCCTCTTACATCATGGTTTTGATCTATGAACAAAATAATATTTATATAGGAAGTCTGTTGAAATTTCTAACCTTATAAATTAATATTTTTAAAATCTGTTTTGTGTTTGGATTTAATAACAAAGGAAACACTCTAAAGTTATTTACACAGATTGGTGAAAAGAATGTTTTTCATGTTGCAACTGTTAACTGTAATACTGTAGTTACCATGATCAATATATTGATATTCTTCAAGATGTTTATTTGCTTGTTATGAGTACAGGTGTTAAAACGTTTGCGGTTCAACCCAAGGACTAAAACAGTTACGAAATACAAGAAGTAAATATAGGATCTCAATTGCAAGCAGTCACTTCTTTTATTGTGCTTATGTTTGCTTATATTCCAGTCTTCCTTTATTTACGAGACTGCATACATCCATATTCTTTATTTTGTATTTCCGTTATGCTTTGTTTTATTGATACTGACCGACATACATGTGCATGTTAACCCTTTAGAACCTGAAGAACATTATACTCTGAAGATACTAAGAGCTTTTAAGACATTTTTATGTATATTCTACGTGTTGAGTCCTCTTCCAAGTAATTGTGATTGGTTCATTGGGGGCTGCAGGTGTACCAAGGTCTCAGCCCTGTATCTGTGCAATTGAAAATGAAGTTTACAGCACTGTTATTAGCACTGAATTTGTCTGAATTCCAGTAAAGATTACAGTTTCCATCAGGTGTTGCTGCAGTGTCCGCTGGGCTTTGCCAGGATCTGGTTCCTGTACCTTGCCAGCTCACCAGAACAGCACACACAAGGCTGTTGATGGAAAATGGCCAGGCAAAGATCTGTAGCACCTAAGTCTGCCCGCGGAGTCCTGGCAAAAAAAAGAGTTCTAAATCTGTCATAGAATCACAGATTGGTTTGGTTGGAAGAGATCTTAAAGCTCATCCAGTTCCCACCCCCTGCCATAGGTGGGGACATCTTCCGCTAGACCAGGTTATTCCAAGCCCCATCCAGCATGGCCTTGAGCATTGCCAGGGATGGGGGAGCCACAGCTTCTCTGGGCAACCTGTGCCAGGGCCTCACCACCCTCAGATGGAAGAACTTCTGCCTAAGATTTCATCTCAGTCTCCCCTTTGTCAGGTTAAAGCCATTCCCCCTTGTCCTGTGTATGACCTTGTGTGTGTCCTGCTAAGGTGTACCCACTTTGGTAAATTCAGCATTGAAACTCCGACGCAAGATGTTGGACAAGTCCTGCATGGATTGGTGTGGGTTTTCCTGTAATAGGAAAGCTGGTCTCATTACAGAATTTTCTTCTGGAAAACAAGGAATTTTAAAAGGAAATAATGTAACAATTACTTTTACATTGTAGGCTAGAAAAATGTGTGGAGGCTAAAGAAGAACTAGAGGCAGATCTTTATAACCGTTTTATTTTGGTGCTGAATGAAAAGAAGGCAAAGATAAGGAACTTACAGAAGTTGTTGAATGAAGCTAAAGAATCTACAGCAGCTACCAAATATACAAGGTATTTCTTAATGTTCCCAAGTTACTTGGTATCATACCTGATGCATAGTTTACTTTAGCTGAGTTTCCATTCCGTTGACTCTAGCAGTGACTGACTGCTCTTTCTGACTAAGTGCTTAGTTATCCAGAACAATACTTAGTCATGAAAGCAGAGGATTCTTTATCACTGCAAATAGCAACATATTGATTTGGATGCTGTAGCCACAAACTGAATATTCCATTAGTCTCTCCTTGTTTCTGATAGCATGCAGTTGATTTTCCAATCAGAGCATGTCCCTGCCATTTCTGTAGGTGGTACTTTCATCATTCTCCCTGAATATTTTGATTCCTTTTGTCCTTTGGAAAAAAAAAAAAAAAAAAAAAAAAACAAAAACAAAACAAACAAACAAAAAAAAACCCTAAATTTAGAAAGTTTCATGTACTTTTTATTTTAAAAATATCCAGAGGAGAGGAATCATTCTAATGTTGCTACATGCCTTCATTTGTTTGCTGTTTTTATCTTGCTTTGTAACTTTTTAACAACTTTTTTTGTCTGTGCTTGTATATGCGTATTATAAGCTGTTCAATATGGGGACTCTGTGTTGACATGTATCAGCTTACATTGCCTAATAATTATAAATTCTTCACAAGAATAATAGACAAGATGTGCTTGGTTGTTTTTTTTTTTTTTTCGTAGGGATACTATAACTACTACTCAAGTGGCTACAGGGGGAGAAAATGAATACGATGGCAGCACCGATGGGGAAAGTGAAAATTTAACACGGCCCTCATTACCACCAGGTAGGACAGAATGTACTGTCTTTCGGGAATATCACGGACAGCCCAATCACTTTGTGCGAATAAACCCTAATGAAGACAAAATGCTACCTGACAAATTGCTCTGTGACAAGCTGACCTGCAAGCCCTAAAAATATCTCTTCTGGGGTAGGGTATAATGCTGGCATTTTCAAATTTGAGAGAGAAAGTCTAAAAGCATGTTGCACAAGTGAAGGCACTGTCATTTCTTCCAAAATGACAAATTACATACTTCGCAGAACTAATGACAGTCTTAACTGTATCTGAACCATCAAGAATTGCATTTTGAATTCTAGGAATCATGATGTGTGTTCAGTGATTGCTAAAATGCGCTTCCTGACAGTTTCTATGGTGCTTAAAGAGGGGAAAGAGAGAAGGTTTAACAGCTATAAAAAGAGCCGTGTGCCGAAATGGAATAAAAATGTATTTAAAGCAAAATTAATTTTGTCAGTGAATTTTTGCCCTCATAAAGATGCTCATGAATCTTAATTTGACTAATTTTTCCATAACTAGAGACTGTGAAGTATATGGGATACAGCAGTTTCCCATTCTACAATACAAGATGTTTAACTGTAAATTGTAATTTTGGCAAACTAGTAGGACCATGCAGGACAAATGCTATCAAAGTTTAAAAATTGCATTACTGTAGAGTTGTGTATATATGCATATATATTAATTTCCCTTCAAGTCTGCAAAGTTTGCTATGGCTTCACTCACTGGAGCCTTTTATTTCCACCATAGGTAAAGGTTATCAAGACAACTTGTCACAGCATTTTCCTGTGCATACTGGGGACCAGAAGTGTTCAAGACCCTGATACCAGTGTCATTCAGCTTTGTATCTCATGATCCTCTTGAGGATTTTCTGATATAATAGTATTCAGTATTCAGATATAATCAGTGTCAGAAAATGGAGAAAGTTTCAGTCATGGAAAGAAATAATTTTATATTGGACTATGCTTTCTTGTTCAGAAATCTTTGTTTTCAGTGTATTTGGTCAGTTCAGATAGTATGGGGAGAAATACTTGACATTTAGTGAAAAGGCAAGGAAAAGTGGATAGTGTTCACTCCTTTGCTACGTTCAGTGGGGACTTAGCTAGGTCAGTGAGAGTTCCAAGGTAAGACATATTTTCATTTTAAAATTGAAACAAATGCCCACTGCTCTTCTCAGGCAATCTGGACTGATGAATATTATATGAGGGAAAATAGCAGCTGTATTTTTATTTGAGTTGTAAACAAAAATGTGCTTTCTGTTCCCTTTGAGGGATACAAAATTCCCTTTGAGGATTTTGATCATGAGTAGAGAGTTCTTTCAGCTGCAAAATTTGCAAGTAATGTGAAGACTATAAACTTAATCCTTCGGGTAACACACTCCAGTGATTCAAGGTAAAGGCATTCTTGAACCTGCACAATGAGTATCACTTAGATCAGTTGATTAGGTTGGCTGTGTATTCCTGTGTACACAGCTTTGTCTTTACATGAGCAATAAGCACAGATAGGAGCTTAGTATCTTCAGTAGAATTTTCTCATGCATAAAGAGGTCTTAGGCAAACTGTGTCTCTATGAAGAAGATAGTAGCTTAGGGGTGAGTGGCATGAGTGGGTAATGAAGCTCATGGCTACATCAAGCACCAAGGTCTGTGAGACTTAAACATAATGCAGATAATGTTTGGTTTTTTTCCTGTTTATCTGAATTTTCCAGTCTCTTACTCCAACATTACATTTCTTTTCCTATTGGATTTAGAATGTCATTGTGTGGGTTGCACAAGTCAATGAGAGTTAGAAGATCTTTGGGAATGTTCTAGTAGTTATTGGTGAAAGCCACAATCAAGAGAGATCATAATTAAAAAACTACTTTGAAGGAAAGTGAAAGCAAGTGTGTGTATGCATACATACACACATAAAAAGTGTGCATTTGTATATGTGCATGTCCAAGATTGAAAAAGCAGGAAGCTGATGCTGGTGGTCATAAATGAAAAGTAGGAACTGCTGGAGATGGCTGGAAACCTGTAAAATCTAGACAGTTTGAAATTAGCCAGTCAGGATATGTTAAACTGCAGAGATTAAAAAGCTGACTGAGGATTTTTCTTAACAACCAATAATTGTTTTTCTTCAAGAATTTTTGGGGCATTGAGGACATTCCAGGGGACTTGACAAAAACTCCTAATATTTAGAAAAAAATTAAAAAAAATAAAAAATTGCACATTCGGTTATGGGTGTATTAGCTGGTTTTTATTTGATGCAAGTATTGGAACAAAACTCCATTAAAGTAAAGAAAAATAGAAAGAAAAAGAATAAAAATGGTTAATTACAATATTTTTAAAGGTACAGAAAGTAAAGGTTCAAAACTAGGTACTCATGTCTTCAGTGATGAGATTACCAGCTGCCTGGTGAAGGTAAAATTAGTGAAGTAATTGACTGATTTCCATAAGATACCATGCTGCACCACATTTTATTCAAAAAAACTAGAACATGGAAATTAACATAACGCATGGCAAATATAGTCTTAAATGAGGTAATATGTCTATCTTAAAATATAAATAGAAAATTAACAGTTCTTGTATCTGTAAAGTGTGAAATTTGAGATAATTTATATAAACCAATTTGCATTTTGTGATCTGCCAGCTATAAACAAAATGTAAGGCAGTGCAATGCCATGATTTCTAGTCCTTTGACAGCTTTGACTTGAGAAAACCAACAAAATCTCATGCTTTGCTTTGTCTAGCTCGTCCTGCCATATAAAGCTTGATGCTTCCAGGGATTGCCATCATGTTCCCTAGGTGGACCTATCTAGCAAAGCCAACAGCTACTTGGACAACATTTTCATTCTGCTCCATACTACACCCATTCTGGCCGGGTGGCACTGCTCTGCCTGGCCTTGTAAGAATCAGTTTAGGCTTAGCTACATTAGTTTAGGTGGTCTCTGCCTGACTTCTTACCAGTTTGTGGCTTCCCAGTGCTGCCTGCCTCACCTGATAGGGAACCACTGGTCTAGTGTAAATCTACTTTGGAAATTAAAAAACATACAGACTGTTTTCTAAAGAAGAAATGATTGTTAAAAACAAAAAACAAAAACCAAAAAACACCGAAAGAGAAAAAAACCAACCAAAACCAAAAAATGCATTGAAACATTAAGGGTGTGAAAGTAAGTATATTTGCAAAGCTGTGGCAAAAGAGACTGTGTGATTATTAAGTCAAGATATGATCTGGCTCCTTGATGCAGTGCTATGTCAAATTTGTACATCCAATTTTGAAGAAAAAATGTAAATGTTAACAAGTTAGGGAGAATAATGTGGTAACAGTTGAGGGATTAGCAAATAATTTAAATGAAATTATGAGAAAGATCTTAATCATTGCTTTCAGGGTCTAGAAGAAACTACATTGCAAAATTATGTCAGTTTAGATGATGATCTTTCTGTCCAGCAGACGTAGGTGTTTAATGACCTTGAATAACTGGAACTGAACATTAGGAAAGACAAAAGTGGGACAGGTTGGATGGGGCTTGCAGCAAGCTGGTCTAGTGGAAGGTGTCCCTGCCTGTAGCAGGGGATTGGAACTGGATCAGCTTTAAGGTCCCTTCCAACTAAAAAACCATTCCATGATTCTGTGATTACTCATGACTGTTGGAACGGTTGGGAGTGAGTTGTGATGGGTTGCCTCATTGCCAACATGGAAATCACGATGGCATGCTTTTAATGAAAAGACAAAAACTTGTTTGTATAAGCATGAACTTAAAAGAAGTTCACAACCAATGTTTTGTTGGGGGTTGCAGATGGCTGTTTCTATGACAGCTTTTCCTCTATAATGTCATATGAACTCCAGAATAAAACCAATTCTTATGTCTTCTACAAAATTGAATTTACTCATATACAAATACTCAGCAGGGCTGAGTATTTAACTTCAGGTAACTTTTGTGCAGAAGTCATTTCCCTACAATGTCTGTTAAGCTGTAATCTAAAAGCTTACCTAAAAATTGAGAGGTTTGGCACTGACAGTACCATTTGTAGGTATGATTTATGGTTTGCTTTTTGACAGCAGTTTCTTCTTCAGAGCGTAAAGACAAAATCAACTGAAACGTGGAAAGTTTTGTCTCTAGTCTGCACACTGATCTCTCTAATCATCACACTGATGTAGTTAATGCTTTGTATTGCAAGAGAACAAATTAAAATGGAATTAGGTATTTTAGTGTAGAGCACTCAGTAAAATAACTGATGTATACAAAAAATACAACATTTAGAAATAGTACAGGTTTTGCAAGCAATACTTTGTGTCTTTCTATACAACAGCTTTGCGCATCATGACATAAGAATGGGGAAATTTATTTAGACTTATGAATGTAAGATTTAAAAAGGCACACAACTTCCCTTTTCACTGCAGTTTAAAATATTCCTAAGCAGCAGCTATATATGTGATATGCCAGGTCATTGTGAATGCCTGTAATCTCTTATTTGAGAGAGTTTCTGAAGGACAGGGAGGAAATCCTACTACTGAGTGGTTCATGAATGGGGAGGTATCAGTATTTCTTGGGAGCAGGGGGGAGGTTGCTTTTGGTTTGGTTTGTCATTTATTTTACTTCAGGGTTGGTATGATTCTGTCTGAGCCACCAAATCCAGATATAGTTGTTTCTTTCACTACTAGTACTTCAGCAAAGTTCCAGGTACTTTTAAGGCAGCTCATACTTGAGACTGCTTCTGTGCTGTCTTGTTATTTCATTCCTCCTGCATCTAGTTGCACCTAGTCTTGCACTTCAACCCTTTAATCAAATATCTGATGTTTTGTTTAGCTTGACTGTGGTCTATCGTTTTTAGGATCCTCATTTTTGGTTGGGACCACTCGGTCTTGTGACAGTAGAACGATACACATACACGGAGATCTGAAGCACGTGGAACGGGCTTGGAAAGATTACACAGAGATGTTGAGAGGAACAAGTCTGTAATTTTTTTCATAGAATCATAGAATAGTTAGGGTTGGAAAGGACCTTAAGATCATGCTCTCTTACCAGCAGGACCTGCTTGATGGATTGGGTTGTTGTTTTAATTATTGTAAAAAGGCTGGAAATTGCCAGTCTGTATTTCTGTTAGCCCACAAGGGTGACTTGGAACTAAACGTAATACCACCACATTGGTGGACTAAGTTCCTGTCATTTTAGAGTGTAGAAACCCTTATTCTGATTAAAGACAATCCAAAATGCAACACAATGGTTACCGCTTCCTCATTCTTCTGCTCAGTGCTGAATTTTACTGTTATTATTTACTCTAGCTATTGAATTCTTTCTCATAGGGGATGAAAAATGACAGTAAGATTATCAGAGAAAATATGATTTAATGCGATAATTAGCAATCAAATATCAAATTAGCAATCAAATTTGCCATACAAATGGAAACCTTTTATTAACTGAAAAATACATTGGTGGTCCATAAGTGAGGAAGCATTTAGAATAGGAGTAAGGATTTATAAACATTCACCCTGTCTGGTTCCTTCCTAGAAGCTTCAAAGATAGATGAAGGGCAATAGTTTCCCTCTTCACAGTGTTTGGAAGATGACCAGAGAAGACAAGGTTATTCCTCTTCCCAGATATATGGCAGAACTGCAGGAAAAGATATAAAATACTGAAATTTTTCATAGGTATGAAGGATAATATAGCAGATAAGAGAAAAACCAATGAAAGAAATGATTTTACAATTACGTTAGTTATAGTGCTATTGTAAGTGGGTGTTTATAGACAAAACAAGGCTACTGGCCACCAACTTACAGTCAGCTTGCTTGCTTTCTAGTTTATTTTCTGTTGCCCATGAATTCCGTAGTCATATTTCACATTGAAATGAGTGGAATTTGCTGCTCCTTGGGGTAAGGAAGGGTCTTGTGATCTGGCCTGTTGGATTAAATGAAATTTTATGTTCTGTGTTTCTCTCCATACGTATAGATAGAAACTTATTAACTAAAATCTAAATTTAGAAACTAAATCCACACTTAATATTCCATATTAATATTAATATTCCATATTAATATTAATTCACTTAATATTCCATATTAAGTGAATCCTCAGACTTCCAGTGCTCATTCTTCTCTGTGTTTGATGATGAGGACAGGTTCAAAATTGGTTCTAATAAACTGGCTGTGATGCCCAAAATAAATAAGACCAAGCACCTTGCCATTTTCCACTGGTTTACTATGCAAATGTTTTCATCCCCTTCATTCAGATTCCTGCCTTGGGGGTCATGTATTGTTGCCTTCAGGAGTCTATGACCCTTTAAATTTAATTAGATCTCTTGTGCAGACCAAACCACTGGTGGTTTGATGCTGGTGGTTTATAAGCTTTTTCAAAGTTATTTAAAAAAAAACCAAGCCTGTTATAACAGAGCACCTGATTGTGCTGTGCACTTCAAGTTCCATCAATGAAGGCTTCTCTTTTAAAGCCTGTTTTAAGGAGTTTTAGAACTTGGCTATTTTTATTGACTCTAGCCTTACATTATTATTCTGGTTTTTTTTGCCAAGCTATAATTGGGAATGGTTCATCCCAAGGAATAATTTCATTTCCCTTTCCCTTGAAGCTGTAGATACCTTTTTTCTGAAACTTGGTGTTGAATCGCCTTTTTATTTTTAACCTGAAACCTGATGATTTTATGCCTGTAAAACATTTGCTGTTGTCAGTCTGCTTTGCCTCTGTGTTATACTAGGTCCTGTGGTCAAAATGCATTTACAGTATGAATTTCAATGTTTCAGGTACCTTTAAAAATCTTATTATGAATATTGAACTAAGAGGGATTAAGAAGGTATTACTTAAAAAAATACTATTAAAAATATTAAAACTGTTTATAGCTCTGCATACACCTTCTTATTGCATGTGCTTCAGTATATAGTGATGCAGCTGGATGTGGCTGCCTCTAAATGAGTCATTATTTATTCAGTTAACTGATACAATAAAATTGTAATGGATTTATGCTTTGGTAAGGCTGTTGCAGATTACTAAATTTGGTAATTGATCAAAAAGGGGAGTACCTAATGACCACACTGCAGGTTAAGTGCAATAGAATTGACTAATACAAAATAAAAAAAAAAAAGTTCTTTTGTATATTAACCACATCACACTGTTGCAGATGAAAGGATTTTGTTTCCTTACTGTACATTTTTTTAAACATAATTTAAGCTCCCTCAAATCATCCAATTAACTGTCTGTATCAGAGTTAAGCTGAATTGTAAGACTCTGATTTTAGGATCATTTCCAGTTCAAGCTTGAAATTCCAAACTTAATGCACTTCCGTGACTGCTGTTGGGCAATAGTCATGGGAAAACCCATGTTTGGGTTTGTTTTCCTTCCACCTCAAAACTAGTTTAAACATTTCAGCAATGTGCATTTTGAACAGAGGTAGAATTATTTAATATTTTTCTTTGAGTTTTATGTATCCATGAAAAGAGGAGCAATTAACATAAAGTTCCAGTCATTTAAAAAAAATAAAAATCAAATCCACGAAAGAAGCAGTACCTTTACAAATTTTATCTTCTTCCATGAATAAGCAGATTTGTCTCTGAGGAAGTGACCTATCTATATGTCTGTATGGCTTGCTGGGATTCTAATGTGCCCTCTACTCCTCTTCAAAAGTGTTGTACTTTCAGGCTTGAGGGTCTGAAAGTATTAGCTATGTTAGGCAGAGATAGCACATCCTCATAGTGTTTTTGTGGGGGACCAACATGTTCCTGTGGGACAGATGAAGGAAGTGTAGAGCCTCCTTCTGTTCTTGCCCATATTTCACACCAATTTGGCATGTGCCCAATAGGCTGTAATTAGAGCAGAGCTGGGCACAAATACCTTGAATCAAGGCACTTTTGCACTGAGCATGCACATTCTGATTACTTGTTTCCTGTGCAAAAACCCTGGAACTTGACCATCTACAGGACAGCACTAATTCCATGGGGCCCTTTCTTTTTTTTTCTCTTCTTCATGAACTACAGAAGACCTATTTCAACACACGCTGGTTGAGAATGTAATTCATCAGTTGTGAAACTATAGCATTAGTGGTGCTGGAGCTTTGCCACAAACAGCCCTGCTCTGTTTCATCCTCCTTTGATAAATAGTTAAAGAACAACTGCTTATCAGGTAAATAGGAAACTTCTGACAGTCATCAATAACCTGTCTAGGGTAATCCCTATTCTAACACTTTTTGTTCTTGTGCTTTTAAGTCACAGACTGTGTATGTATTTGTTTAGTATCGAGTGTAATGGTCCTTTTTGGTCTGTTGTAATTGAAAGAACTAGCAATAACTATTCTTCTTGTGCCAAAATATGCTTCAACACATGAGTTATGGACTACGGAAATTAGCGAATGTAGTGTATAGTGACAACAGTGCTTTATTTTCATCTATGCAAACCTGCTAATAAAACTGCTGTATCACACAATTTCATTATGAACTTCATGCCACATGCCCATGCTAAGCAATTCTAAGAGTTGCAGGTCATAAATTGTTCACCAGAAGATGCAGTCAGAAGGTGACTTTTGCTTGGGATTGTTTTGGAAAGGTAAAAGTGAACCAGACTATTTTGGAGGACTTGTGGGTTTTTTTGGGTGTTTTTTTGTGTTTGTTGTTTTTTTCGTGTGTGTGTTTTTGTTGTTGTTTTTTTTTTGTTGTTGTTTTTTTGTTTTTTTTTTTTTTGTTGTTGGTTTGATTTTGGTGTTTTTTTCGTTGGTGGTTTGTTTTTTTTTGGTGAAGGATGTTTCACTTTATCATGAATGTTATGGTTTAACTGCTTTCAAGGTAAATAATAATCAGGTCTAAGTTAATGGGAATTTTTAATTTTGTGTTCAGCTCACACCATTTATTGCGATAGTTTTCTTGTGCATGTTACTAAGCTAGGTGTTTGCTTCTGGTGTCTGAATGTTTTTATATAGACATGTAATTCAGAGGGGAAGAAAAGGCATAAAAAATATATAAGTATACTTCATGGTATAAAAGCAAATAAAGCCATTCACATGCATATAGCACAATGCATTAGTATTCCCTTGTCTCTTGGAAATATGGATGTACTTTAGAAGGGTTCATCTTGGATTTAGCAATATGAGCTCTTAGAGAAGTGTCCTTTCATCAAAGAGGAGCATTGGTTCTTGAGAAGAACGGTTCCTGCAGAGGTACTGATAGGAAGTTTCTGTAACTCTGAACATTAGAATAAAAGCCCTTATCTTCAGCTATTGAATAGGCTGCATATCAGGCTCAACCAGTAAAGCCCATATGCTGCAGATTCTTGCAGACCAGAGACTTGCGTTTTCAGTGAGCAGCAAGTTCAAGCTAAGTTTGCTGACATGACTTGAAACCTGTAGCTGTTGCACATTTAACAGCAGCTTTGATAACTTTAAGATGATTTTTTTTGTGACTTGTCCTAAACTTTGTGTTTCACATTTTACTTTGCACAGTAACAAGTGTCTACTTCTGAATTGTCAATGTTGCTTTCTGTCTCACAAAATGCTGGAGGGGCATTTACTCTGGCCACCTGTGTAACACTCACTGTAATAATTATCTTAATTACTTCCCAACTGTGTTACAATACAGCCTGTCTTGATTGCTGAAGATTGCACTATAAACCATGGTCGTTTCCTTGATTTATTACTTTTCCAAGTTTTCCTTGTGGTTTTTTTTTTTTATTTTTTATTTTTTCTTTGGTGTGCTCTTTTTGGTTAGTTGGTTGGTTGGTTGGTTTGGTTTGGTTCCTTTTTAATTTTTCCACCCTTGTTTTTAACTTGAAATTTTCTTAACTAAACTTTGCACTGAGAGTCTGGTAGGTCTTTGATTTATTTAAGAGTTGATCTCCCTGTTTGGGTTTGTTTCCTGTAGCTCTTTTTTATTTCTTTAAACCCTGTGAACACTTGGTTGGAAATATAGTTTACCTCCTAAAGAAATGCAAAAACTTCATATTATACAAAATATGAATAGAATAGGGCCTTATTTTCTTTTGATCCTTTAAAAGCCTTTTATTATGAAGGAAGTACCTTTGCTCTATGAGGTAAAAGTGATGAATCATAGAGTCATTAAATAGTTAGGGTTAGAAAGGACCTTAAGATCATCTAGTTCCAACCCCCCTGCCATGGGCAGGGACACCTCCCACTAAACCATGCCATCCAAGGCTATGTCCAACCCAGCCTTGAGCACTATCAGGGGTGGAGCATTCACAACTTCCTTGGGCAACCCATTCCAGTGTCTCACCACCCTCACAGTAAAGAATTTCTTCCTCATAGCCAATCTAAACTTCCCCTGTTTAAGTTTGACCCCGTTACCCCTTGTCCTCTCACCACAGTCCCTCATGAAGAGTCCCTCCCCAGCATCCCTATAGGCCCCCTTCAGATATTGGAAGGCTGCTATGAGGTCTCCACACAGCCTTCTCTTCTCCAGGATGAACAGCCCCAATTTTCTCAGCCTATCTTCATACAGGAGGTGCTCCAGTACTCTGATGATCCTCGTGGCCCTCCTTTGGACTTACTCCAGCAGTTCCATGTCCTTTTTATGTTGAGGACACCAGAACTGCACACAATACTCCAAGTGAGGTCTCACGAGAGCAGAGTAAAGGGGCAGGATCACCTCCCTCGACCTGCTGGTCACGCTCCTTTTGATGCAGCCCAGGATACGGTTGTCTTTCTGGGCTGCAAGCACACACTGAAGCCGGCTCATGTTCATTTTCTCATCGACCAACACCCCCAAGTCCTTCTCCGCAGGGCTGCTCTGAATCTCTTCTCTGCCCAACCTGTAGCTGTGCCTGGGATTGCTCTTAGCATGGTTAAACTTCATCAGGTTGGCATCAGCCCACCTCACAAGCATGTCAAGGTCCCTCTGGATAGCATTCCTTCCCTCCAGTATATCAACCGAACTTCACAGCTTGGTGTCATCGGAAAACTTGCTGAGGATGCACTCAATCCCACTGTCCATGTCACCCACAAAGATGTTGAACAAGACTGTAATACCTAAAATTTTTGTCTTTGGGTTTTGGAGTTTGGTTTTTTTTTGTTTGTTTGTTTGGTTGGTTTTTTTACTTCTTCTCTCATTCTCTGCTCTTCTGTCCTGCTTAGTTCACTGGATATTTTTGTTATTTATGTCCATCTCAATTAATAGATGCTGTCATAGAATCACTTTCCTATCTATCCTTTAGCTATCATTCTTAAAATAGCACCTATGTCAATCTAAAAGATATTGAGAGTGAAGTGGTAAAATTGTATTCAAAAAAGTTGCTTTAATTATTTCTTTGTTGAGCATCACACTGGAAAGCTGAGAAGTTCCTTTTCATGTTTAGGATTTAAAGGCTTTTTGCCAGAACCCTCTTTCTCAAATCTACACAATGCTCCATACCTCACATACACAAGTTTCATGTAGAACATGAGCCATTTGTGAAACGGAAAAGGGGCAAAAAAAATGGCTTTAAAGTAATTCAGAGACAATAGGCAAATGACATCTGTAATTACTATTCCTGTTTTTATGGTATGTTTTATTGTATTCTCCTTGTTTTTAGAGATTAACCTGAGCTTGTTATTCATGCTTCTCCATATGCAAGAAGCCAAATGGTCTCATAAAGTGACTATTGGCTACAAAGCCTGTGTTCAAGGAGATCAAACATCAAGTTTCACATGTGACCTGACGGAGGAGAGACATTTTCAAAACTGGAGCTGTTAGCAGCATCTTATTAGTGTTTTTACGAACTGTATAAAGGGAAAAAAAAGATATAACGCCATATCAAAAGTATCATCAACTGTGTCTTCAGCTTTTATTTTTTTTTAATTAAGACTAGAATCTTAAACAGGGAGACCATATATTTTCTCATGCTTACCAATGCCTCAAGTTACTTACATAGTTATTCATGTGTTTAATTTGTTTTACTCTGGTATGACACACATAATGTGACAATTGCAAAAGCAAAATGGCAATTCATGAGGCTCATAACTTTATATATATATAGGAAGACAGGTGCAAAACCCGTTCTCTAGTCTTATAGTGTATGTTCTAAAACAGAGTATTTTTTACTGTAGTCACATCAAATCTCTGAAAGTTGCATAGAATCATAGAATCATAGAATAGTAAGGGTTGGAAAGGACCTCAAGATCATCGAGTTCCAACCCCCCTGCCATGGGCAGGGACACCTCCCACTAAACCATGCCATCCAAGGCTATGTCCAACCCCACCTTGAACGCTGCCAGGGATGAAGCATTCACAACCTCCCTGGGCAACCCATTCCAGGGCCCCACCACCCTTACAGTAAAGAATTTCTTCCTCAGATCCAATCTAAACTTCCCCTGTTTAAGTTTGACCCCGTTACCCCTTGTCCTCTCACCACAGTCCCTAATGAAGAGTCCCTCCCCAGCATCCCTATAGGCCCCCTTCCGATACTGGAAGGCTGCTATGAGGTCTCCACGTGCAGATGAAATGATGATATGGGTCTGTGCACCCTGAATATGACTCCCCTGTCTCAGAAGCTAGAGATGTAACTTTTCTTTAAAAAGGGTAGACTTAAATAAAAGCATGATCAGAGATGCATTGGGCTTTCTGCACCTTTCATCCCCTGTTCACAACTCTTTCCCTACTGACAGCTTTTCTCATATTCCTGTGAGACAGCAGTTAGTAGGTGTGATTTTGATCACCTGGGACAAATAATCACACTGAAATCACTGGGCTTTCTTTCGTATTCTTTATAAATTTAAGCCTTTCCCAAGAAGGTATCCCTGTAATCAAGCTATTAACCTTTTCTTCCCTTGCAGCTGATAAAAATGTCATTAATAGCTCATATATAACTCAAATACCAGATCTGTCAGTGTGTAAAAGGACGTGTTATCGCTCTTTTCATGCAAACAAAATTTGGATGCTCAGTACGCTGCTTGGTATTTAATATTCTGGAAATTTGTCACTACATTTGAAATCTAAATGCAAATGAAAATGGGTACCCAGTTTTAACTGTCATTTTTAAGAACTTAGCCTTTTTTATAAATACTAGTTGTATCCAAAATCAGCATAATTAAAATAAAAAAGGTATAATAGCATATGTTTATATGTACCAGTATTTTGGACTATATGAAGAATATAATAAAAATTAAAAGTTGCCAATTATTCCATCATAGTATTTCTTAGTCTGTCTTAACCAAATAACCTCTTCAGGAATTTGAAAAACACAACCAAAAGAAATTAGTGCGCAGTATTGATGTCCATGGTCGAAAACCAGTTTATTATGCGAGTTTCAAATCTCTCCCACTTCACTGCCAGGGCATTCCTTTGTTTAGTTTAAGAGGTTATTTTTCATTTAGTAAAAATATTGAACTTTCTTAGCAGAAAAGTGAACAGGCACTTCATTGGAAACTGTGCTGGTAGCTAAGAATCTTAAATGTCAAGAATGATCCAAAGTAACTTCCATGATTTCGTTAATTAATCAGTCAATAGCTTGGAAAGTTGCTCCTGGCAACCAATTCAAAAAATGTAGAATGCAGGAAAACAGGTAGAACCTAAACTTAATATAAAGCTGCATTTAACACCAGAATTTTATGTTGCTGTAACTTTTCTTGCTCGCATCTGAGATCTGTAGATAACTGGAGAAAACTGCACAAATCCCTGTTACTTATACTTTTGACAGTAAGCTGCTGGTTTGTTTTCATCACCGCGTTTTTGCAACTCAGTGTAGTGTTTATGCCTGCCATCAGATTAATTTGTTTTCCTCATCTTCCTCTCACCATTCACCTTCTCTTGTATACAGCCTGGGTTCAGCAGTAGTGGTCATTTTTCTCCTTCCTAGTAGCTGGTGCAGCACTGTGTTTTTGACTTTTGGTGTGGGAACAGCACTGATAACACCAATGTTTATAGTTACGGCTTAGAATGTTTGGTTTGACCAAGGGCTTTCTGAGTCTTATGCTTTGCCAGGGAGGAGGGGAAGCCCGGAGGACACAGAAACAGGACACCTGACCCAAACTGACCAAAGAGGTATTCCATACCCATGTCATGCCCAGGATGGAAAAACTGGGGGCAGGAACCTTGGAAGAGTTAGGTTCATGGCTTGGTCATCAAGTGGTGAGCAGTTGTATCCTCTTCCCTTGTATTTCCCTGGTCATTATTATTATTGGTGGTAGCAGTAGTGATTTGTGTTATACCTTAGTTACTGGACTGTTCTTATCTAAACCCGTGGGAGTTGCATTCTTTCGATTCTTCTCCCCATTACCCCCCACCTCAGAGTGGGGGGGAAGAAAAGGGGGGGAGTGAGTGAGCAAACTGCGTGATTTACGGCTTAAACAACAACAGTCATTAATTAACCCATTCATTGGAGTAAATTAATTTTGTCTCAGTAAGGAACCTTTTTGCTTGAAATAGAGAAATAAACTCAACTTGTAGGAGAAGGCCTTCCAGCCATGCTTTGGCCGCTAAGCTCATCTCTGCTCCAGCAACTGAGACTTTGGATCTTCCACGTCTGTTTATCTGGCTAAACTGTTGTTTCTGCTTATACACTGCTGTCCCTGGATTTCCGCCTGCTGATCCTGCAAACTGCAACTGTCTCCAATTTAACAAGGCAAAAGCAGTGCTTATTTGGGACCAGCTGTACTGAGAGGTGTTGTCTCAGTCAGGAAAAAATAGCTCTTTAATCTATAGCCATGAGCTGAATTCTCACAAGGATACTTATTACTTAGGTTCCTGGGAGAGAAGGGTCAGGTCATGAGTATCTGATTGCCAGCAATTTCCTCAAGACCTTTCCTGGGAAACATAAGGCAGGCAGTTTGAAGGCTTTAGAGTAGGAGTTGAGAAACACTATGTAAAAAATAGAGTGGTTAACCAGTTTGTAACCTCCAGAAGTTCTTCCATAGGGGTGATGGCATTCTATCTCTTTCTGTGGCTTAAGGTTATTTTTATTTTGTTCCACCATCTCCACATTATGTGAATGCACCTCATTTGCTGAAGATTTTCATGTAATTTCATGTAACTTAAAAGAAAATATGAAAGAATTTAAATGTAAAATAAATCTGTTGTCTAATCCCTACTCAAGAGTTTCCTTCATTACACCTTAACAAATATTAACTTCTTTAGTTACACATAAAACTTGCTATGTTTTAGGAATGGTATTATTAACTACATGGCTTACTAGTAACACATCACTCCTGCAGAAAGCATCAAAATATCTTGTTATGCAATCCTTTAATTCAAGCAAGACTTTCAGAATGTTGATGAAGGTGAAATCTTCCTTGCTGTTCCTTTTTTGTTTAAAAGATGAGGGTAGAAAGCACATTATAAAAACACTCAGTAATTGCCCTGAAGTTGCCCAGTGGCCCAAGAGATGTGGAAGGAATATTTTTCTCAGCAAATCGGAGAAGATTTGGGACACATCTCTGAGAATTGAGATGCGGGCTTCTTGCATCATTGATCAGTGTATGCTAAAGAGAGTGTAAATGAAGCAGATAGCAAAGTGTATGCTTTCATATTTGAAACAGCATACATGCCATTATATGTCATACAATCTAACTGCTAGATTATGTGCAGTAAGGAGTAGTGTCTGATGCAGAGAACCCCACAGGAAACCTTGGGAAAATCTCATGGAAATGATGTTTTCCAAAGCGTTTGCATTTTGTGAAACACTGCATTTCCTTTGTTAATCAAGATACTTTTTTCTTGGCTTTCAATGACTCCTATTTTCTACATGTGACAAGCCAGCAGCATTTTCTGTTGGGATTTCGAGAAACGTATGGGAAAGTGAAAACTGGATGTACAATATGAACAGGATACTTGGTAGTAACTAATTTTCTTGACCAGTTGGTTTTAAAAAAAAATCTCTCCAAATCCTCAAAACAGGATTGTTTGTAGATCTCCAATGCCTAGGATTTTACCTGGCTGCTTTACACAGCATGTAACAGCTCGTTTTATGTTTAGTCCTAGTGCTAAACCAAGCTTTGCAACAAGGGCTGTGATGAAAATCATCTGCCTCTCCATTTGCTGTGAAATACCACTCATCTTAATTGCTTGGCATCAGCTTTCATCTACATCAAAAGATGAATCCTTATCCACAGCACATTCAAACACTGCTCATTCATATTAGCATTAAAAACATTCAGTTCATTACTTGTTCCTTGGCACAGGTCTATCGCTTACTCGCTGTTTGCTTTAACTGAGAAGGATTACAGGCTGCTTGAAGACTCCATTCCCTGATTTCCTCGCTTAACAACAGCAAATCTGAGTCACAGTTCCCAGTGCTTCCTGGTTTTAAACTGGATAGCAAGGTGTGCTTAATAAATCTCCTTACCAAACACTGCTGCTTGTTTGTGTGGCTGCTCCACAAAAAATGAGCCTTTATGCAGCAGATTAATAACATGTTGATGCTCAGCGAAAAGGTCAACTCAAATGTTGTCACCTACCTTGATTTTAAAAATAAGGTTCTCACTGGCATAGCTTAGCCCTGTTCTAAATAAATTTATTATTTTATCTAGTGTTAACAGGTGAGTTATCGTGGGACTGCAGCACCCAACTTCACCATCAACCACCCGGTTGAATTATTAGAGACAGAAGCTTAGGCCAGGTTGGACAAGGCTTGGAGCAACCTGGTCTCATGGAAGGTGTCCTTGCCTGTAGCAGGGGACTGGAACTGGATTATCGTAAGGTCCCTTCCAGCCCTAACCATTCATTGATTTTATGATTTTATGCTCAGCTAACAAGGAGGTGAGTTATTAGTGACTTACACCAGTGAAGCCTTTTGCCTTGCATCAGAGTAGCCCATAGGAACTAAGTGGTGGATTTTCAGAAATATTACTGGTAGCCAGCTAACTTGCTGCAAAGCAGTGCAAATATGCAGCCGTGGGGGTCAGAGGAAATAAGGCACATGCCTCACAGGCAGAGGAGGAAAACACTAAAAGTATCCACCATGTGAGAAAGTCAGAAGATTTGGGGATAAATGCAAGAGAAACGAGAGAAAAAAGTAATGGTCAATTTTGAAGTAAAATGGCACAGGAACAGAATTGGCTTTACTACTGATCATACTGAATGTCTTTGGCTCTTGATTTGATAACAGGGGAAGGGTGATGGTAAATAAGGCAATTGTCTGCTTAGCTTTTTGGTGGTTATGGCTGTTGAAATACAGTTGCTTTGGACAGGTACAGCCGCAGTTGCCTTTATATTGGATTGTTTGATAGGTAAGACTTTGAGCCTATGTGGAAAGCTGAACTGACTCTTGATGACAGAGCAGCTCTACTTCTGACATTGAATTATAGACAAATTTGAAACTTGGCAATTTTTAGATAGATGTAAGATGTAGATGGACCTTTAGATTAAATGAATGTTCAATCACTATACTGTGCTGCCATTCATTTTCATATGATGTGTCCTGTATGTTTCCTCCATGTTTAAAACCAGTGAAATTTAGGAATGTGTTTTGCCAAGTGTTTGTAAGCTCTGAGAGTATTGACAAATCACTAACCAAGCACAAGTTGCCATCAAGATACTTATAAAAGTTAAATACACATCTTCCTTGGTTGCCCAGGAGGAATAAGCTACTATTGTGCACTCAGCTTTTGCAAATGAAGCTTCTCACGTGAGTGTGTTTTATCTTTGCGTCAGTGTGGGAAAGAGAGAGCTGTTTTCTGTCTGGAATTTCTAGTCTGTATTTCCAAGGCACAGTTGAGGCTTATAGCTTTTAGGCAGATATAGAAAGTGCTTCTGGCCATCAAGGGCTTGATTAGGATTTTTGGCACTTGTGACATGAATACACTTTTTTTTTTTTTTCCCTGTGATCAGAGATGAAGCTGGACTATAAATGATGGAAATGTGATCTTCAGTTTCCCACCTGCCTGCACCTAAACTGATCTTTCTGAGAAAGAAATGAAAGATGTCACACAGCTAACCGTTACAGTGAGCAGCTGACCCAAATTACTGCATGCTGATGACACTGACTTTATCAGGCCAAGGAGAAAATCAGATCTCTGTCATGAGATCTGTCATGTCAGGAGTCTCTTGCCTGTGAAACAGGTCAGGGATTAGAAGATTCTCACTGGGGAATTTTTAAGGGCTGTGAGTGCTTTCAATCTATCTTTAAGATATTTGGGCCTTGAGATGGACATCCATTTTCACAAAGCATCAGCAAGGTCAAAACTGTGACTGGCCTTGCATTTGTGCACTCGTGGGTGAGTTGTATTGCTTTCAAGGCTACTGAACTGCTTACCAGTGGTTTGTTCTTTATTCAGTTACAGCACTTTGTCATGGAGCTGCCTAGTTAAAAAGAATTTTTTTTCCTAGGTATATGCATATGAAAAAGTTGTTTAAATGGGAATTTCCTGATGAGCTTTGTAGCATACATAAATTTTGATAATCTAGGAAGATAATATAAATCATACATTACTTTGGGAAGAGGCATCATTCCCACTGTGTCCTGAGGGAAGAGAGTCTTGTCCACCTCATGCTGGACTTTTGAGGAAGTAGTCAGCAAGCTTTGGAGAGCTTAGAAGATGAACGGATGTATTGCTTCCCTGCTGCTCCCCAAAGACAGGATCACTAAGGATAGAAGAAACACAGTCATCCCATTGCAGGTAGTCCATCGCCCCTCAGTGTACGCCTTGCTTGTGAGGTTTGGCTAATGTCTGGGGGATTGAAGTTGCTTTTATGTGCTGAGAAAGGCCAACTCTGTGGATGTTCCTCTGTTCTTTGAAGAGGCATAGATGTTGAAGTGCTGTACTGAGCTGATGAGCAGGCACTTTCAGGAGTTTATGGCTAAAATACATAATTCTGAATAGTTTCCTAAACCTAAAACCCAAGTAGGGTTGTGTCTCTGGCCTACTGAGGAGAACTTTCTCTTCATGAACAATGCAAAGTTGCCTTAAAATAACTCAGTGGTAAATTCCCCCTAGGCAGGAGACTGTCAGCAAGTCTCTGTTTAGCCGGAAGGGAAGGAGTGGTCACAAGGTAATAAATTTGTGGGATTTTGCAGCTCTTTTACAAACTTGAAGGAAGGAGCGGTGCCTGTTCCACTCTGTGCCACTCCATCTTTCTGCAGCAAGGAGTGTTAAGAGTAACACTAACAACTAACACTAACTAAGATTGAGTTGCATTTTCACTATTTCTCTTATAAAACGGGAAGACAGGAAGAAGTGGCATTGCTTTTTGGTGAGTGTAAGCTATTTCCCACTTCATCCTCTTTGATTTGCTGTGGCTTCCTAGAATACTATAGTACAGGAGAGAAATGAAATCCCGTTTGTTAACAGTAGCCACTGATGCAGTCAGTCTTGACCCTTATCTTGATGGCAGTGTATTAACCCTGACCTCTGCTGTATATCTGTATCCTGTGTCGGGGGTAGGAAGCTAGAAGGCAAGACAGAAAACAAACCCTTCCTTCCAGCAATCTGGGTGAACTGCCTGTGCCTCCTGATTACTCAGGCGGGATCCATGCTGCTGCTGTTGTGATTCAGAAATACACTGACGCTTTAAGTTCGCATCTGTGTCTCAGAATAAATCATCCCCTTCTTGCGCATGGATCTGAGGAACTTTAAATCCCTGTCTGGCAGAAAGCAGCACTTTGGACCACTGAGCTTGTGCAGTGATTTATGGTAGAAAAGGATCTGAAAGTAGTTTCTGTTAAAGAGAGGGTGGCTTTATTTTCCTTAGATATTCTTCATAAAAATAGTTTTAGAGAAAAATAACAGGTATTTTTGTACTAAAGATTGCTGAAAGCAAGCCATGAAGGTATCTAGCACTTGCCTTTATATATCAACAGAACAAGAGGCTCTTGATACACTACCATGCAGGCTATCAGCAATCCAAGGACCAGCCAGCTGCATTGGGATGGGAGACCATTGTTGCATCCTGGAATGTCGTCCTTAAGCTGGTGTGGCCACACAATTCTGACTTTTCCAAGATCAGGAAGGATTTATTGCATCAAGTGGAATTTCATATTCTGGAATAGGTATGGGGCGTTACTGAGTTAAAGCTGGATGTTTTACAGAATAGTCATGGTGATGCTTTTTTCCTTGCCAATTCAGAGTTTGTGGGGAAAGAGGAAGCAACTGTAGCCCTTTTCTATAGATGTATTTTTAAAATAGCACAAAATTACTATGTGCAGCTTTTACTTGAGGAAAAATGGTCAAGAAGGATTCCAGGTGTTTCTCAGGTAATGATATTACTCAGCTGCCTTTTCCAGGAAGTCCAATTTAAAATAACTGTGTTCACACACAGCATGCAATTATTCTTTTGCTTTGTTTTGCGTATTTTGCTAGCAAGCTATCCCAGAATAATACCCTGAATTCTCAATTGGTGTAATTCATTATAGTTCCATTGACTTCCAGAGAGGCTACTCTGGTTTATTCTGGCTCTGTTTCTGGCCGAAGTATTCAATTCTGAAAATGTAATATAAGTGTTAGTCATCTTAACAGCCATTATTCACATTAGTGTTTTGTTCGTGGTCCTGGGTGTTTTAATGTGTTTTTTGTTGATCAACAAAGAGAGCATTGTGTACAACTGGGCACGCATGGGTAAAAATTAGATGTATCTTTCTCTGCTTTTGAACTTTATTCTGACATTTTTTACTATTCTGCATAGTATTGTCCTCCACGACTGGTCTAATCAGAGCGGGTCTTCCTGGAAGGCATGTTGCCAAAATAACAGTCAGTACCAGAAACCATGGGACTGAGGGCAGTGCTGTGAAGACTTCTTTGCTTAAATCTTCAGCAGACAAGGAAATTAATGTCTGATTTGTAGCTCTATGTGATTCTATTTTTATTATTAAGTCAGCTATACTTGTGTAATAATGATTAATCCATTCCAATAAAAGAAAATTGCAGGCTCTCAAACATCTCTTTAGATAAGTATTATGATGGTTAGAAACAACATTAGTTAAAGCAAAAATTCTAGCATTAAGTAATATCATAATTATTATTTCTAAAGATCAAGCTGCCTTATACAGTACTATTTTGAATAGCTGGAGTACTTATAATATGTGGCCTGTGATGTAAGAGAATTCAATACCAAGATTCTCTGTTGTATGTTTATTTCTTGTAAGCAGTCAAAAATCAAATTATACCATATTTTCTGCTTATATAACCTTGTTTGGCTTTCTGTTGTCCCACACATCAGCCACTTAATCTACTGAGCTTATTTTAATCTTACTGTTAGTGAACTGAATTCTGCAAGTCTTCATAGCCTACATGCCCTTTTTTTTCCCTCTTCCTTCTTCAGAAGATGTCATAAAATCATGCGTGCTTTCTAACATCTTCAGTAAGTTTTGCTGGAAATAACCCACTAACATTCTTTGAACACATCATGCTTTTAGAGTGTTTCATCACAGAATTTAGTATGTGTTTTATATCATAGTGATCATTCCTGCAGCAGGGTGCCAGAGGAAGAATTCTTTTCAGCCTAAATGAGACTGTTGTCTGCTGGTTTTAGCATAGTGATTCGTTTTTTTCATTTCAAGCAGTGCATATGCCATTTATTCCTGTTTCTTAAAAGTGTGGGAGTAGGTTTTGGGACCATTAGTTAAGCGAAAGTTTTTAGATGTGCCATTGCTATTTTCTGAATTCATTTTTGGATGCCTTCACAGTTATCTCCTAAGATCAGTATTGCTGTGCTGGCTTTTCCCCTTCTCTTTTGTTTCACAGATGATTAAATTTATGTTTATGTTGTAGACAGAATAAATGAAATAATTAATCTCTTTGCCCTTACACTGAATGATCTGTACACATCTTTGTGATATTTTCCCCCATGTAAAGGAGGTTTTTATGGCCCCTGTCCTTCGCTGATCCATTGGAATGCTGTTCTGATAAGCTGGGTTTCTTGTAGATTAGCTGAGCTGTGTTGTGGTAGGGCAAGCAGTGTGTATTTACACCCTATGCATTTAAACACCATTTTCTCTAAGCTTTCTTTAGTTAGAGGGAGACTATTATTTTTTATAATGAAACCACATTACCATTACAGTGCTGTTGTTTTGTAGAATTATCAGGAAGTATTTAAATCTCCACAGTTCCTTAATAATTTCAGTGAATTTTTGGTAGTAAGGATATATGAGAGTTTCCCAGTGTAATGAAATTGAAAAGTGCATTAAATATAGAAAAGTATTTTCTTCTTCCATGTAGATATTTTGAGCTTGCACGAAGTATTAAACAGCTATAAGTTATCCCTATATATAGACATCCCAGTATCCTTTAATTTTTTTTTTTAATCAGTGTATGTTGTTGGAGGAGTAGAGGAATTGCAGGAAGCTTTGCCAGTCCCAGTCCAAGCTGTAAATAAGTAATTTCTCTGGCTTCTGCACACTGCAAAAGACTAGTCTGAGTATGAGAAAAATAGGACTAAGATTCTTTACCAGAAGAAAATAGTATGTCTCCTAGGCTTGAACACGTGTTGTTTTGTGTTATCAGGTAAGTTTGGTGGTTTAGGTAATCAAAAACCTGTCATTCCCATTTTAATAAAAATTTGTGTGTTGCGTTTTCACCCTGGTGACTCTTAGGGACATTAGCTGTGGAAGGATACATGGAACATTAGCACAGCTCAGGGCGTGATTCTGTTTTTTTCTTACTGAGGAGTGGAGTTTTTGCCATATGGAAAGTCTTTCCCAGAGTTAGTGGATCCCAGGGGAACAAAGCCAGTTCTGTATAACGAGTCTGGCAGTGACTCTTACCATCATACCACACAGTTACTTCATCTTGTATCCTGGCTGTGCATCCTATTGTCTGATTAACTTGGGCCCAAGTGAGTCATCGTAGTCATTTGCCATTCATCTTCACCATTACTCTTTAAAATTCCCCTGAATATTTTCCAGCTTGTCAATAACAATGTGTTTAATAGATGGTTCCAAGATGTAGGTTAAAGCTTCTGAAGCTTCTGAAGTTGAGCTTCTTCCTAAACTACATCATCAGCTGTGGTCTGTTAGTGGTGTTTGCACATGTGTACAGTCCAGCCATATCAGGAGATACTCTGCAGATGCCCAGGGACCTGATGAAGGAAAACAGCCCAGCTCAGAATGTAAACACAGGTTTTGAGTCCTGTCATGAGTTTTATGATCCATTCACAATAAATGATGAATCCAGTGCTTAAAGGAGCTGACAAGAAAGCTGGAGAGGGGCTTTTGACAGGACAAGGGGGAATGGTTTCCACCGGACAGAGGGGAGATTGGGATGAGCTCTTAGGCAGAAGTTCTTCCCTGTGAGGGTGGTGAGGCCCTGGCACAGGTTGCCCAGAGAAGCTGTGGCTGCCCCATCCCTGGCAGTGCTCAAGGCCAGATTGGATGGGGCTTAGAGCAGCCTGGTCTAGTGGAAGGTGTCCCTGACCATGGCAAGGGGTTGGAACTGGATGAGTTTTAAGGTCCCTTCCAACACAAACCAGTCTGGGTTTCTATGGTTCTATGAATGAAAGTTAAAATTGTGCTATGTATGTGTGTTAGGGATTGCATTGGAAGTATTTAATAGCATGTAAATAGAAGTTGTTATAGATTGAAACAGCCTCTTGATTCTGATTGAGACATGCTGATTGATAATTTTTTGTTCATTGTATATTGTCTTGTTCTGATCAGATTTCATCTTCATTGCTCAGTAAATGTTGTAATAAATATTAATGTATTGCTGCTCTCAAAGTACTTGAGATCTCTAAAGTTCTTTAAATGTATTCTCAGAACCTCTTAGAGTAACCAAAATTACCTGTAGCATTTTCCACAGGAAAATTATCCTGTAATGTAATGTTGATTGAAATTGTGCCAGTGCATCTGCCTTTAAAATGTTAATGTCATGTCTGGCTGAGACATATGCACCTTCTAAGTTCATCATTTCTGAATCCATTACAAAGACTTTTATGGCAGCTGTATATAAAGACATGCCATAATGACATCTTAAATGCTGTCTTTAAATTTACAACATGAAAAGCCTTTTAGAAACACTGTATGAAAAAATCAGGTTGCTAACAGGAATTTTTGGATAATATTTATGACATGCCTTTTATTTAGTGAAGGCTTTATATTAATTTCAATAGAAATAAATGGGTCCAGAAAGCTAAATAGAACTTTGTTCGTAGTGAGTGACATTTGAGTCCTAAGGTCAGCTTGTTTGTTTCACAGCAAATGTAAGAAAATGCACAGCCAGAGTTTGGAGGTGTACCAGATGCTTCTACAAAATTAAAATACACAATAGGATTTAAAGCATATTAAACTTGGAAAAAGTGTATATACATGCAAAAGCACAGCATGGATATTCTGAAAACCTCTTTGTAACAAGGTTTATGTTATTAGGAAAGGGCACAAGCTTCTCATCAACCACAGGAGGCCATGGAGACACTGAGAGGGCTGGAGCAGCTCTGCTCTGGAGACAGGCTGAGAGAGCTGGGCTTGTTCAGCCTGGAGAAGAGAAGGCTCCTTAGCGGGAGACCTTAGAGCAGCTGTCAGTGCCTAAAGGGGCTACAAGAAACCTGGAGAGGGGCTTTGGACAAGGGCCTTTGGGACAGGACAGGAGGGAATGGCTTTAACCTGACAGAGGAGAGTCTGAGATGAGCTCTTAGGCAGAAGTTGTTCCCTGTTAGGGTGATGAGGCGCTGACATAGGTTGCCCAGAGAAGCTGTGGCTCCCCCATCCCTGGCAGTGCTGAAGGCCAGGTTAGACAGGGCTTGGAGCAACCTGATTGATGATTCTATGCAGGGGTTTAGACTTTGTTATAATTCCATCAAGAATTTTGGTAAGCATCGCTGAAGCTCAGAAAATGCTGAAGCAGCATTGGCTTTTCTGAGGGTGTCTCCTGGAGTCACACTTTGCATCCCAGTTTTTCACTTCAGTATTCAAGACATTTGGACAGTGTTTTATTCTTTAAAAGGTTTACTTTAAATAAAAATTAAAAAAAAAATCACAATTTTGATCCATGAGTGTCTAAATTTATTTTCTTAATTTCACAGTTTACAGTATTGACATGACCTTTAATTCAGTCAGTAGTACTGTTTGATTGTGTTAATTAGGCTTTATTCTCTCAACTGTTTTCTATCAACATTGATTGGAAGATTATAATAACATTTCATAATCATTCACATGCTGAAGGATCATACTGGCCATCACAGTGACTCATTAGTAGGCTTTTAGATCCCAAGCTTATTTGTGACTGATCCTTGCTTCACAAAACTGGCCTTTTCCTCATGCTGACCCACCCCAAGACTCATTGTTTCCTCCTCAGAGGATTAGCCTCTCTGCCCTTTCCATCCTTCAGAGTCCCTACACACATCCACATAATTAGTGTCTGCGGGAATAAGACCTCTTTACCGCCTTTAGTTTTACAGAGGTGCCTCTGTCCTTTGGACCTGGCTTGTGTGATCCTTTTCATTATCCAGATATTTTATAAAGTCAAGTAAACATCACTCATGGTTTACACACAAGGAACCAAAGCATGGATATTCACCAAGGTCAGTGTTAGGATCAGGAACAGATCCCATGTTCCCCTGAATGCAGTGCAGGACACTACATGTTGAATAACTTTGATCCTTAGAAAATTATTTGTAGTATGGGATGCTGAAAGGTTGTGGGGTTTTGGAAAAAATGATTAATTACAGAATCACGGAATCCCGGGTTGGAAGGGATCTCGAGGAACATATGGTCCAGACTTTACAGGCAAAACGTCAACTAGACTAGATGTCCCAGCACCACGTCCAGCTGAATCTTGTGTCTGATATTGGGGAACCCACCACTTCCCTGGGGAGATTATTCCAATGGCTGATTGTTCTCACAGTGTAAAGTTTTCCTCCCATGTCCAACTGGAATCATCCTGGGGAGTAACTTGTGCCCATTACTCCTGGTCTTTTCGATATGACTCCTTGTAAAAAGGGAGTCTCCATCTTCTTCGTAGCCGCGCTTTAAGTACTGGAAGATGGTGACAAGGTTTTCCCTGAACCTTTTCTCAAGCTTGAGCAAACCCAGCTCTCTCAGCCTTTTCTCAAATGGCTGCTCAGGTATTGGATCATTTGTGACCCTTCTCTGGACCCTTACAAATGCAATCCTGCACTACCACAAATTGTGCAGTCGAGTTTCCAGCATTTAGTGATATCACAGGGGTTAGCAATCCTTGAGCAGGGAAGAAGTTAAACTTTTGCTTATAGGTTGCAGGAGATCCATGCTTACATAGAATCATAGAATCAGAATAGTAAGGGTTGGAAAGGACCTCAAGATCATCGAGTTCCAACCCCCCTGCCATGCCCATACCCAAGTCTTACTTGAATGGCAGGTAACAAATATTCCCTGGGAGCACAATGAAATTAAGTCATTACGCACTAACTACAAAGCAGCCACCAGTAATGGTGACATTTAGTTACCACAGCCACATACTGAATTGTGGAACTAGTAGGAAAAAGCATGTTTGTGACTTTCTGAGTAAGCAGCCACCCTTGACTGCTTCCAATGCTACTGTTAGTGATGTGGAACTACTATAAACTGCAGGAAATGCTCTATTCTCTTAATGCTTTCTCAGCATTTTTCCCTTGATGATGAGATTTTGAGTGATTAGGCTCTATGCCGTCATTAATCATGAATGTTCATATGTAAGGACAGCTTAAACATAGCTGGTTTGGGTTCCAAGGTTAAAATTGTGTATCTTTGTGAAGGACCATAGTGCTTGTGTCACTAGCTGTTTGAGTAAATGATTTTAAATCTTGAAATCTGTCTTCTTGTCTTTCAAAGAAAACAGATAGGATCACAAGTTTATGTTGCTACATAAAGAAGTGGCAAAATAGCTTCTGATATGCATGTGGTATTTGTCGTACATTATTGTACTTGCTTACTAATATATGGTGAAATACAGGCAGGCAAAGTTCCTGTAAATAGATTTTTATTTTAGGTTTTTTTGCCTGAAATGTTTTTCAGCATAAAGTAGAAATATCTATGAACCAAAAAATTGAATTTATAATATAATTGAAAAATATCTTAAGACAGCTAGAAAGATACCACACAATAAAGTTGTTGTTAGAGGTTAGTAATTTATTCACCATTAAATGCCATCATTAAGAAAACATACATTTTTGAGAGTTATTGCAGCCTGTGGCTTCTCTTGAGTGGAATTGATTTCCTCAACAATTGTTTAATGGGGAAAGAAATCATTCTTGTGGAAGGAGTCAAAGCTCCAGGTATTTCAAAGTACTATGGTGTAACTTAAGGGCACTCTGTAGGTTATGGCCCGAGTGCAGCTCATACGTGTTTGTGAATACTACCTTCAACACAAAGAGGCAAATCTCTCTGGCTTCATGATCCCTGCAGGGTTCTTAGTGAATAAAATATGTGTGCCAAGATGATGATCTTCTAAACCACCTAGCTTTCGTGTACATTTCCAGGAGACAGATAGATATTCTAAAGACTATCCAAGCACAAGGGTAACCCAGCTCTTTATCCAAAGAAATAAAAATAAATTAAAAAAAAAATAACGAAAAGTTTTCATGTTCAAAGGTCTTTTCAGTCACTGTTCTATATTTCACCGTCCAAGAGATTTTGAGCGAAGAAGTTGACACAAAAGTAGCTATACTTCTTACAAATGCATGGCCAAGGAGTTTGAGACTTACTGTTAGTTCAGAAGCCCTGTTTCAAAGTGCTCATAAACAACTATGCTACTTTATCTTCATGTTCTAAATAGCATTGTAGGTGATGATTTTACATAAAGGTTAACAAAATAATCTGTTCCTGATTTTAAATCAGTGAGTTATATAATTGCCATCACTTAAACCTTTCTTTAGGACTGGCTTTCAAACATCAGGCTCCACATCCACAGCCAGGGGTTAGACTTAATCATAGCATCACAGACTGGTTTGGATTGGAAGGGACCTTAAAACTCACCCAGTTCCAACCCCCTGACACAGGCAGGGATGCCTTCCCCTAGACCAGGTTTCTTCAAGCCCTGTCCAACCTGGCCTTGAACACCAAATAATAATAACATAATATAATAATACAAGATCATATAACAAGAACACTGATAATAAGTACTGTCTGATGTATGGGGTCACCTCAGAGGTGGTGTTCTTGAAGGCCCACTACTGTAAGTGCCAGGGCCTAGCTCAGCTCTGTGGGCTTAGCAAATTAAGCTGTAGACACCAGGAAAATCTACTAGAGCAAAAAAGATGCTAGTTGGGATTCCAGGCATGAGGTATATGTGTTACATGCGTGGTGAGAAGTTACTTTGGGCCCACCACCTCAGATTGAATTGAAAGATGACAGCCCAAAAATATTTTCCAAAGCTTTCCTTCGCCTCATGTTTTCAATTCTTCTGTCTGTCTGTCTTGTTTAGTTTGCTTGACATGGATGCTGTTTGTTCAGAAGCCTCCTACCTCCACCCTGGGTGGTACAGATGATCCAAATAGGGCACCCAGGGAGTTTAGAGGATGACTCCAGCAAACAGTCACACCCGGGACCATGAGCTCATCTAAACCTTTTCAGAGGATGACTTTTTAAATGCTCTTGCCTGAACTCAGATGTGCTGGTATGCTAGACAGTGGAGCATCCAGCCATGGTACACAAAACCTAGCTTCATTGGGCAGGGGTTTCATAAATTTGAGAATCAGGGATGGAAAGGGATTTCTGTAACTGCATGTAATAAATCTGGACCCTCAGTGGATCACTGGAAAGCTGGTACATGCTGTTGCTGAGCAGCATCACTAGACAACCACCACAGCATCTGAGTTGCCAACATTGCCATCGCTTCTGTCAAGAACCCATAGAAAATAAAGCAGGGAAAGCAGCTTTAATTGTCAGAATGTTTCAGATACAAAAATTTCAATCTCTTAGCTTTCACAGCCTCATAGGATCCTCTACCTGACCTGCATCAAGAAAGGCTTGAACACATCATAAAGCTTGAACTGTAAGGCAGATACTAGTATTTAGGGGCTGGAGACACTACAAATACGTAGTATACAGTTGTATACTGTGAGGATTTTCAAGATTGCTGGGTTACTGATAAATAACCTTTGATAATGTTTATAACCAGTGACTTCCTTTGAATTCTGATGTTACTAAAGTACCTGTAGGAGCACACATGGGTTGTTGAAAATTAGTATCTCATCTAATGAAGTACACATGGTTCATTGAAATACTCCATATCAAACTATTTTGAAAAGGGATTTTTGATGAAGGTAATGGGTTTGATGACTAAAATTAATAAGCATCTTCAAAGCCCCTGCAGATATTTGTGAAAATGCGTTCTTTTTCCCCCCTCTGATATTTTGATATATGAGAAGAGGCTATTTTTTCATGCTTCCTGGCCAAACTCATTACTTGCTTGTCAAATTTACCCTGATTTTTATTTCTTTGCAATTTAGTTTCAGGACAATATGAACTGGTAACAGATGAGCACTTGGGTTGCCTCCAATAAATAAGCATTGAGAAGAAATGTATGTCAACTACATTTTTATTATAACTTCACCGAATCTTAGCACCGCAGCATGTTCTGTATTGGAAGGCACCTTAAAGATAATCTAGTTCCAACCCCTTGCCATGGGGAGGGACACTTGAAATAAGCTTTTTTAATTAAGAAAAAAAAATAAAAGAATTGTATTTAAAAAGCCTTTGAAAAAGGGTGTCATCAGGAAAAGAATAGGCTTTGCAAATAGAAAAGTCTTCATGTTAAGACTTACGATGCTTTGTCAATGGTAATACAGTCTTAACAGGGTGAAATGTAAACTTCCTTTCTTAACTGGATACAACTTACAGGTTTTGTAGGGATCTAAATGGATTTGTATGGACTTTTTTGTGGAGCTGTTTTAAAATTTGTCTTCATAAACACTTTCTGTAGAGATATTCTTTATAAAAGTAAACCTCAGTAACTAACTGACAGAGAATTTAGAGAACTGCCATCTCAACTGCCTTAGGGCCCCCCAGGGATTATGGTCCAGTAAACCCAAATTTATACAAAGAATGAAATACAAAACAGAACAGAACAGAGGAAATGGAGAACGGTTCTTACTGTTTTCCTAAAATTAAAGTAGTGACATATTGCTGTTACTTTCACAAAAGCACATGCATGAACTGTAAATACTGGTATTTAATTTGGATCTCTGAGTGAACTAAATAGGTCTATTTTTTATGAAAAATTGCCTGATTATGGCCAGAATGTGTATATATACAAGGTAACTTCAGCACAGATAGAAGTGGTGTTTCCTAAATTGCCTGTCAAGAACGACTTAATCCTGCTTTGCAGGAATTGCCTACATCAGTGAGACACGTTCATTTCCATACCTATTCATTTAGGAGACTCTCTGCTGAGAATGTCAAAGAGATGCTAATTATTATCAGCTATGGTGATCCCTTAGGAATTAGGCTGAGATTGAGAAACCTTTTAATTACTGAAGTTACACTGTATTCGAGGATTAAAGTGATGAGTTCTGCTTTCTGTTTTATTTTATTCTTTTTCTTTCGCTTGGGGATCAGCTGTCACAGGCAACCCTGGTATTCTGTAGGTGATGGTTTTGTAACCACTTTGTCATCTTTTGGCCTAGGTTTATCTGCTGCCACTGTCGTGCAAGGGAAGAAGTAGAAGAGACAGTAATTGTGTATGCAGCCTGTTTTTTTCTTAAAGAAACCACCCTAGAAAAAATTGCAAGATCTTTGAGCAGTGGACTGATTTTAAGTTAAATCATCTGCTTCATCAAAGAGAGACAGCAGAACTTGGAAGTTCAGTTGAGTAACTGTGGAGCCACACATGCTGCATGGAGTTAGGCAGAATTCAACCAGGAAATTCTGTTCCATTAAAAGCACAGCTCTGACACAAATTTAGGGGACCTGTGATAGCATTAATATCTGAAAATCTGGACAAATTTTCGTAAGTCCTTACTACTCTGTAGAAAAAGGAATCAGGTAAATTTCCATGCAGAACAGGAATTAAAATTGACAGATTTGTGTCCTGCTTTTGATAAAATCTCTGGGGTAGGACATAATTTTTATTAAAGGCCAGTCCCTTTCTTGAGGATAAATGCCTGTGTCCTTTATGAATATTTCGTGTTCCATTCCCATTAAAAACAAACAAACAGACAAACAAACAAAAAACTTATATGAAACTTCAAAGACTTTATTTTGTGCAAGCCAAGTTTGCAGTGCTAAATGTTTCATTTGGTGGTACCTGCCAGAAACGTGAACGTTTCTTGACTCCATTTGACATTGGTGAATGGTGGCAGTCAGGTGAAGTTCCCGATGACTGGAAAAAGGGAAATATAACCCCCATTTTTAAGAAGGGGAAAATGGATGAGCCAGGGAATTACAGACCAGTCAGTCTCACCTCTGTGCCTGGCAAAATCTTGGAGCGGATTCTCCTGGAAGGCATGCTAAGGCGCATGAAAACCAACAAGGTGCTTGGGGACAGCCAGCATGGCTTCACTAAGGGGAAATCCTGCCTGACCAATCTGGTGACCTTCTATGAAGGGGCTACGGAACTGATGGACAGGGGCAGAGCAGTTGATGTCATCTACCTGGATTTGTGTAAAGCCTTTGACACTGTCTCCCATGACATCCTTCTCTCTAAGTTGGAGAGACATCAATTTGATAGGTGGACCACTGGGTGGATAAAGAACTGGCTGGATGGCCGCACGCAAAGAGTAGTGCTCAGTGGCTCAGTGTCCAGCTGGAGACCAGTAACGAATGGTGTCCCCCAGGGATCGGTGTTGGGACCGGTCTTGTTCAACATCTTTGTGGGTGACATGGACAGTGGGATTGAGTGCGCCCTCAGCAAGTTTGCCAATGACACCAAACTGTGTGGTTGGGTTGATAGGTTGGAGGGAAGGAATGCCATCCAGAGGGACCTTGACACACTTGTGAGGTGGGCTGATGCCAACCTGATGAAGTTTAACCATGCTAAATGCAAAGTCCTCCACCTGGGTCGGAGCAATGCCAGGCACAGCTACAGATTGGGCGGGGAGGAGATTCAGAGCAGCCCTACGGAGAAGGACTTGGGGGTGTGGGTTGATGAAAAAATGAACATGAGCCGGCTTCAGTGTGCGCTTGCAGCCCAGAAAGCCAACCGTATCCTGGGCTGCATCAAAAGGAGTGTGACCAGCAGGTCGAGGGAGGTGCTCCTGCCCCTTTACTCTGCTCTCGTGAGACCTCAGTTGGAGTATTGTATGCAGTTCTGGTGTCCTCAACATAAAAAGGACATGGAAGTGTTAGAACAAGTGCAGAGGAGGGCCACGAGGATGATCAGGGGACTGGAGCACCTTTCGTATGAAGACAGGCTGAGAAAATTGGGGCTGTTCATCCTGGAGAAGAGAAGGCTACGTGGAGACCTCCTAGCAGCCTTCCAGTATCTGAAGGGGGCCTATAGGGATGCTGGGGAGGGACTCTTCATTAGGGACTGTGGTGAGAGGACAAGGGGTAATGGGTTTAAACTTAAACAGGGGAGGTTTAGATTGGATCTGAGGAAGAAATTCTTTACTGTGAGGGTGGTGAGGCCCTGGAATGGGTTGCCCAGGGAGGTTGTGAATGCTTCATCCCTGGCGGCGTTCAAGGTGGGGTCGGACATAGCCTTGGATGGCATGGTTTAGTAGGAGGTGCCCTGCCCATGGCAGGGGGGTTGGAACTTGATGATCTTGAGGTCCTTTCCAACTCTAACTATTCTATGATTCTATCCTGGTATGTCCTGATAAAACTGGTAGCAGCACAGTGTTCAAGCATTTTCCTTTTGCAGCATTTCCTTTTCTGAGTGACTGGTTAACCTAGAATCAGTCCTGTGCTATAGCACAAACAGGGACTGATGCCATAGGATCTGTGGCTGTAAGGCTGTATTTGCAAAAGACATTTCCCGTTCTAATGTAATTTAGCATCCTGAGGAGTACAAACATTGAGAGAGAAAAAAAATAACTTCATCAAGGAAAACAAACAATCAGTATTTAAGATAACAAAACCCATGTGATAGATTTGAAGATAGAAATATAAGGAAATAGGAAGACTGATGTCGTCAACTAGAAATAGCTAGATCCACCTTCTGCTTTCACCTGTATTGCATTAAAAGTCAGCAATAAGTCATTTGCAAAATACTATTACAGTGCATGGTTTTCATCTGGACTTACACAGGACAGTGTAGTTAAGCAAGAGTAGCAGGTCTACCAGATATTTTGAATGATAGGAATGAATTAAATACAAATGTTCAAGTTTGGGAATCCTTTGTTGCATCTTAAATATATACTAATAAGGTGAAGAAAAGTGAAGTTGTGTCTGTGACTGTGTTTCTCATGAACTACTGCTTTTTTTCTTGCTTGCAGTGCACCCTTCACAAATTCAGACACTGTGAATTTAGGTCATTATATGCAAACAAATTGCTCAAATGTTGAAAGCTTCCATTCATTTTCTGCTCGCTTTGCTCCTTGCATCTTTTTTTTTTAAGGCAAAGATAAACTTTTACTAGTGGGTTTAGTCCTTTCTGAGAATAGAGAGAAGCTGGGTTCTGTTTTATCAGTGAGTACAGCACTGTCATTAATAATTAGAAAAGTCAAAGAATTTTCATTACAGGTGATGATCTACAGAGAATGAAGGTGGTGTTTTTGTCAGACTGAAAAGTGAACATGATAGATTGGAAGGTATTTTTTTCATAATAATTGCTAACTATATATAAAAATGAAGTAATGAAGAACTCTATTTTAAAATATAACTGGACTCCCTATCTTTAGCCAAGATACAGAACTTAGTCTTTAAATGCCTGTAGTTTTCAGGGATCATGATGCTGCATTAGTAACATTAGTCTTTGATCTTAGCACAAATACTTCAAGTACTTGAACTGTGAGTCCTTGTCTTGCCCTTGTCAGTATTGTTTCTTGCAGTTATTAATCTGTAGATGATACATTATATATTTAGAACATTTGCATTTCTTGATCAACATTGTTGGCATAGGTGGTGTAATCAACTGGCTCTCTTCAAACAATACTCTTATCTCAATTTAAATCGGTACTATTCTTCTCAAAGGTATAACAGGCATTCATATTGTATTGCATAATATCAAAGTAAGAAATTTAAATTCATGGGAAGTCACAGAACTTTATGTCCTTAAAATGGTGATGAAATTCAGGCAAAGTTAAAAACTAGGTGTATGTTCAAGACTGTCTTTGCTTTTTCCAAATGATTTTATGTCAAGCAACTAGTAATATTTTGCTGAAGCTTTCTTTGGCTTTTTGTCAAGTACTGTAAATGAATTCGTTAATGGAAGTTATTTTTGGGCAGCAGTAGTGGGTGGTGGTTTAAAGTCTTAACGGTGATGCGTGATACTTGAGCTACTAGTGTATGCCATCTTTTCATTAGTAGTTCTAACCTAAGACATAGTTTGGCTTAAAAAAAAAAGAAACAGGTTGGATGGAGCTTTGAGTAACCTGGTCTAGTAGAAGGTGGTGCTGCCCATGGCAGGAGGTTGGAACTGGATGAACTTTAAGGTCCCTTCTGACCCAAGTCAGTCTGTGATTCTATGATTGTATGAAACAAAATGAAAAAAAACCAAGCCTATGGTGATCAGTTATTATTTGTGATCTAGTCAACTATTATTCATGACAATGTGTCCTAGGCTGTCCAAATAAGAAGCCTTCTTCTTTGCATTATTAAAAGAAACATTCTCACAACTTTATTGCACAGGTTTATTTTATCATTTAGGTCAATATTTTTTATTCTGCTTGGTTTTAATAAGTCATGAGAGCAACATTTGTTTTCATGGGAAAGATTAGATTGAGATGTTTAATAGAAAACTGACACCCTTTCCCAGCCTGAAGTTGGCACAACTGCAGTGTGATGGAAAAATGAACATTTCCATATTTCTCCCTCTACCACCAGTGAGACTGTTGTAGATGGCAAACGGGATGTGTGTCTAAACAGTAAGCAAGGCTGAGCACAAGGGCCATGAGCACTGTTGCATATTGCACAAGTAGAAGCCCAGGGGCATTATTTAACAGCAGTGTTTTGTAGGGTTTGTATATACAGCAACTTCTGGTTCTGCTTTTTGGCAAAAGCAGAGTATGGGAGGAGAACAGCAACAAGGAAGGTAAAAACTATGGTAGTAAAATTATTAAAGGTTTGACAGTGAACTATTTTATCTGCATTGATTAATGCATATAAAGGGGGCTGATGTTAGGAAGTGATGCTGGAATATATAAAATAATATTAGTGTAAATATTAGATGTATAACATGCTACCAGTAAATAGTAACTAACAATCATGAATTTATTTTCAAGATTTAGCTCTGGAAAAGTATGCATAACTAGTTAAAGTTTGGTGTGGCGGCTTGGGCTGTAATTTAACTGTTCTCAGCAATTATTACAGGCAATGTATCTTCTCTGTGCTGTGCTTTGAAACTTGTTAATTAGCTTGTGCCATGGAAATATGTCAGCTAATATCTGACAAAGTCACCCTACACAGATCTGTAAATCTGCGATGGTGTAGTGCACACTGGTAAAAGCTAAGAGATTCTGATATTTAGGCACATGCTTCACTGTAAGCAGTAGTTGCACTTGCTCTAGGGACCCTCTATTTATATATCTAATATTTATAGCCTATTTATTTATTTTTATAGCCTCTGTTTAATTTAGGAGTGTTCTTGGTCGGAAAAGGTTTGGGTTTTTTTTGAGAAACAGTGAAAGTGTGACTTGTAGATTGCCTATTTTCTTCCTGTTTCATTTTCAGTAGACATAGATAACAAATGTGAAAGGAATGATGAAATAGGACCCATTATTTGCTTTCTGTGGAAACCTTCAATATTGAATCTCAAATTATGGTGTCTTTCATCCATGTGAAGATTAAGCCTTCCTAAGACACACAGAAAGTAATAATCAGGGAATTTACCATAATAGCATCAACCTCAGTCTCTACATTATTACTTAATATTTTTCAATTGAAATGAGTGCTGTTCTTTATCATTATCTTTAAAATTTAAAGTAATTAAATATTTTTTTTTAAAGCAGGCACACCAGATAGAAACATGCTAGAGGATACTGATAGCTGGAATAAAAATGTCTACGCATCTCTTGAGTGCATTAATAGCAAAGGAAGGGAGAGGTTTAGCTTAGGGAAGGATCTGGTTGTCTTGAGACCGCCAGTATATTTCTGGTTTATAACTGCCCATCATTCTCTCCACAGACTGCAAAGAGGTGTTGAGGGAAACTTATCTTTCAAGTTTAAATTTTGCCTTTTTGAATTTCCGTTTGCTACATCTGCCTGGTTTGACACCAACTGCTGTCAAATCAGGGCTCATCTTAGCAATATAGAGATTTGAATAAAAATTAACAGAAAATGTTTTAAAAATATGTTGTTATACTTCATATTTAAGTTCTTGTCAATTTTAGTCTTTTTCCTTTTGGCAGTGCCAGAACGAAGGGATTCCCTTCTGGGTAGCCCAGAATTTATTGATAGTGCTCCAAGAAGAAAGCAAAGACAAAGGACAGCTAAGCCCGATATGACGGGATCTAAGATGGCTTCTCATCAGACAGAACTGCCAGCCAAGGAAAAGTAAGCACTTTTCAAATGTATTATTTATATATATATATATGCGCAGATGTCAGAGGGTTTGTGCTTTTGGTTTTTTGAGTGTTTTCTTACGCAGTTTCAAGTTTCAGACCTAGTACGGTTGTGTTGTGTTCTGCATAGTCATTTACAGTCATTTTACCCACTTTGAATAGATGTGAATGATTAAATTGTCAGGCCAAATGACTGACTGATTTTAATGCCCCTCTAAAGCAACAACTGTAAAATTATTTTCTTTAATTGTCTTGGATAACTTTAAGCAAATAGACTGAAGCCTACTAAATGAATGCTCTGTAGGCTACCATATAACCCTGCAGGCAGAGAGGGACACATTTGTAGCTAGTGTCAAACTAAGATGGACAGCTTCAGCTAAGTTGTGTCACTGAAAGTAGTATTATTATGAGTGTCTTTTTTCATGGTGAGGGTGGTCAAACACAGGAACACTTCGTCTAGAGATGTTGTGGAGTCTCCATCTGTGGAAACATTCAAAATCCAATCTGCTCTGGTTGAAGAGGGAGGTTGGGCTGGGCAATCCCCAGACTTCCCTTCCAACCTCACTATCCTGTAATTCTGTCTTTGTAATTTCAGTGGAAATTAATTCACAACACCATTTTTAGTAGACCAGAATAGATTTCTTTTGAAAATAAGATCAGTGGGGAGAAAAACGAATTCACTATTAAATGCAAGGGGAGCAGAATGTGTAACACTTAATAAACGCCTTTTTCTCCTTATGTCACTCGAAATACTTTCACATGATCTGGGAGTTGCTTAGTTGTGCATAGAATTAACTTGGAACTGCAAAATGATTTCTGAAATTTTTTTCAAAAACTGATTTTTTTTTTTTAAGATCTATGGTAAGGTAAATTTGAAAATAGTTATTTTCCCCTTTTGTCTGTAATATCCAATGCATAACTAAGCAGATATGAGCAGAAGTAGACTACAAAGATATTTCTCATGATGCACAAAGATTTCTGTTTAAATCAGCACAAGAATTATTTTATTTTGACATAGAAGGTTTTGCTGCTTGAGGCCAGCCAGGAATGTTTAAGCTTGCAATCCTGTTGTATTAGTTAAAAAAAAAAAAAAAAAAAAAAAGAGAGTATCTCTTTAGAACACCCCCCAAAAAAAGGTCAAATTCTGCTCTTCTATTCTTTTAGAGTCTAGTGTATTAAAATGAACAATGCCCTTTCTCCACTGTCTGTCATCAGTTTCATTTTGAGAGTCTGGCTATGTGTGCCTGAAATGCAGTTTTTCTCTTTTCAGTATTGATTGTTGAAGGAAAACCTACAGAGGCAAATGATTGCAAAGGATTACATAAAGGCCTTGGGCTGAATAATCCTTAGTGTAAGAGTATCTGAGTCCTATGTGTAGGGGAAGGATTAAGAGAATATTGATATTTTTGGTTTAATTCCTTTAAGTAAGGCAAATTTTAGAAAAAAACAAAGCAACAGTGCATTTTTCGTACTGTGCAATGCATTTCTAATATGCTTTCAGACAGAGCTGAATCTAAGGAGTGGTTCTTCTTGGCTATAACATGCTTAGTCATATTCTAAGGCTCGCCAAATGGAACATCCATTTTATCAACCTCTATCCCTGTTTTTCATTTTCTGTTAAGTATATGCAAATTGTATTGTAAACATCTTTGTACTGCAGGTCACAACATTGCCTGGCATGTGACATGCCCTCCAGTACTGTGAAGATCTATCTCACAATGAAAGATCCATGTTTCTTTATGATCCCTGATGACTTCAGAAATCAAATGTGATATTGCTTGACACTGGAATACGTTTTTTAATCCTTTCTTTAGTTAAAAAGACAGTGGTAGTGGTAGTTCTTTGATTAAATGAGCAAATATTAGATTCCCCCATTTATCTGTAGCATTAAAAAAAACCAAACTGTAATAATTACCATTTTGCTAAAGTTTTGCAGTATTGTGTCACTTCTTAGCAAAAAAAATAACTAAATCAAGCAAACCACCCCAGCCTGCTAGGGCGGCGGGGAGTTGGGCAGGAAGTTAACCTCTGAATTCCTTCACCTTTGGAAATGCTCCATCACAAATATGGGAGATGTACAGCCCTTGAAAGCATGTCATGCTTTCCTGTTTGACAGGAGGATCAAATGACAGATTGTGATCACATTTGCAAGTGCACTAGTGAGTACTTATTTCTGAGCTTTCCTGCACAGACCTGCAGAAAGATTTGATTCTTGTAATGTAAAGACTATGCTATCACATAAAATTGTGTCCCACAGTTCTTGCTTTAACAAATTAAAGCTTATTTAGAATTATTTTTCATTTGCAGGCTTTGCTGACAACATTAGTGCTTCTTTTATGTTTGCCAGGCAGTGAAAGAGCAATTACAAACCAAACATTAAGAGCCTAATGCTGCCTTTATGTTGCTGCATCTTAAGTCAATTGTTACAAGATCCTAAATCAGAAAACGAAAAGCACCTCTTTACTGAAGGAGAGCACCCAAGTTTTTATTTTCTTTTTGGCTTTCAGATCTTTTTTGAAAATACAGTGGCTTTCAACGCAGTCTTTGTTATCACATAATAGGAAATATTTCTTAATCTTTATGTATTTCTCCCAAGATTTTGGAGTGTGGTAAGAAAGTGCTGCTTATGCTTAGAGTTAAAAGCATCTGAAGTAGATACTGAGTCATGAAAAAAGAAAGGATTCTATTTCCACAAATACTTTAGATTTGTGTATGTTGAGGCTAGTTGTGTAACAATAATGTAGTCCTTTGGAATGGAAATATATTAGATGTGCCCAAGAACACTGAGAAGAATGCAAATAAAAATCTGTTTAACATAGAAAGTGGAGCAAAAGAAGTACTGCCTTTCTCATGCTTTGTGTGTGAATGCAGTGTCAGGAGAAGGAATTGAATTGTATTTATCTGTATAGACATCTGCTATTACTGTGACAATTTATGGAAGCGCTAATTTTTCATTTTTAATGACACCTGGAAGCATGCCCTGGATAATGTTAAGCTTAGTGAAAGTAGTATGGATGTGAGATCAGCAAAGAACTGCACTAGGATTTGTGAAACAGGGTTTGCTGAATGAACTTTGATTATTTGCTGAAATAAAGATGTCCTTTAGGTAAAGCAGAAATTCAGAATAAGTAGTTTGTCAGTGAACTGCCAATATTCAGGTTTTTCCAGCTCTCTAGCAGGTTATTTTTCAAATCTGAGCTACCCAATGAAAGGAAATGCTTCTTTTGGCAGACAGATGTTACTTAGAGCGGATAACAATCTACCTGTGGGTTGCAATTTGTACATTTTTGAAGTGTGACAAAGGATGGTTCTTATAGTTCAAAACATGATTGAGTCAGGAAGTGAAATATAATTACTCTGATTCCAGGAAACTGTGATAGTATTGGTAGAGCTTTAACTGTAACTTAATATCTGGCAGTTTCCTAAGGTGCAAAGCAGAGATAACACGTAAGTCAAGTTAAGATGCAAATTCTACTTTCCATGATTTGCATTTCCTACTTGGAGGAGAAAAATTAATAAGAGCAATCCCAACCTGCAGTTAGAAATTATGTTTAATGATACGTTTCCCAAATCTCTGATGGGACTGTATATGAATAACACTATTAGCTATGTTGAATATGCATTCAATATAAAGGCTTAAGCTTATGGCCTGTCAGCCTGAATCCCATATATAATTGGATATTTCTATAGTAATTTCACTTTAGAAGTATTGGAACCTATTTGAGAGAAGATAGTACTTACTGAAGACAATTTTTTAATATAATTTTATAAATTAAGCATAGTCATTGAATACAGAATACTGTATGTACAGTATAGTACGTGTAGCTTGTACAATCTGTAGTCACAGAGTAGTGTGGAAGTCAACCAGTACTGGGGTCTGTATAACTAAAATAAATCAGCAAAGCTTCCTTTCTAGTACAGCCTGCAACTATCACTTTGTTTCCACAAGTAAAAATCAGTCTTTCTGGTTTGATTTATCAAAATTGTTTTTATTCAAAGAAGTAAAAAAGCAAAATCTTTTTTTTTCTGTCATTTCTTACTAATAAAGGATCTAGTGTTTTAGTCTTCATACATGCTTTTGATTCAATTAACTGAGAAATAGTAGGTATTATTTGCTTGCCTTTTATATAAAGAAATATGTGTTGACAACAAGCACTGTGACTGACTTTTTCTGCATATCAAAAAAAAAAAACCCTTTGTTTTTGTATGTATATGTCTAGATTTATACATTTGATGGTTTTTAGTTGTTCGGGATTTTGGTGGTGTTTTTTTTAATTGAAATTTGACTTTGCTTGGTAATTCTTGATTGGTAAAACTGAGTGACTGCCAGAATCAGGTCTACATGTCAATTGAAGAAAAAGATGCTTCCTCTTAGCTTCAGTGTGTTTGATTTTGCTGAAGTATTGAGATGCAGTCATAGCCTCACTGAATTTTATAGGATCTTTGCCACTAGTAGTTTAAATCTTTCTTTTCTACACATGAATGCTGCTTTTTCAGAGAGCTCAAAGTGTTCAACATATAGCTAGGAGTCCTCATAAACATCAGTGTGAAGTAAAAAAAAATCAAACAACCCAACATATTTTCATGCCGTCATCTCTTTCAGTTTTTTCTCTCACCTTGTTTTTTCCTACAGACTTTGTGGGTATATATAATTTATTTTGAAAGAAAGCTCTTAGCATTATATTCTAATATGATAGTAAGCTGGACTTGCCTTTCTTTTTATAACCTTCCACCCCTTCAAAACCACTGAAAGCCTGTGGTGTGCCAGGATTACCCTGGGGATCATCTCTCTGCATTTGTTTAATTTATTGCTTGCGGTTCTTATTATTAAAGCCTTCATGCAAGGTTTATTTAAAATGTGTTTTGCCACCACCAGTGATTCAGGTAGCAAAAAAGGTAGGTTTGTCCTGGAATTTGGCATTCTCAGAAGGTTACTCACAGACATTGGCATTACATCGCAGACAAGTAATTCTTTTTCATAAAGGTTTAACCAAGTGAAATTTGGATTCCACTGAAAATGATAAAATAACCTTCCATGGCCCAGAGGGGGTATAAAGTTTATACCACAGTTACCCCCTTTTGAAAAGAGATATATATGAGAGTTCATGCTGACATGTAACTTTTTTATTCATGAAATGTATTTATTTAATACAATTGGAGAGAACTTGCAGAGCCTTTCCTGGTGTGACAAAACTCTATGATCAGTGATATATCAGTGAGTCAATGTAGTGTCCGTGTACAGGAGTGGTATGCTCATTCCTGCCATAATAAATGTATGGAATGCAATGTTTAGGAACTTTTTATATTTAACTCATTAAGGCTGAAATGTAAAGAGGGTAAGAAGTATCTTAGAAGTGGACTCTTGGGTTCACTGGAGACTGTAATGTGAGACTGAAAAAAATTTTTAATTCTGTCTTTTGTGTTTCACACCTGTGTTGTGTGACTTGCAGCTGTACAAAAAATGGTGTTGTCAGAGGAAAAAAGGATAAAAGCCTTTGACTAAAATGCATAACAATATTTCTAATAAGAATTTGCAAAAAAGTCGAGTACAAAAGTGAGAAGACTAAGGCAGATATAAATACAACACAGTGCAGTTGCTTTTCTCATGGTGGCACCCTGGCTTTCTTTGAGCGAGTGTCTTAACTGAGTCACACATAATTAGGCCTTCACCATCCGTGTTGGAAGGGATGATTTATTTTCATGGGAAGTGCAAGGAATTGGTACCCGCAATCACTATTGCTCCTGACTCCCCAGGGAAAGATGGGAAAATATGAAGGCTGAAAGCCCAAGGCAGGGAAAAATGAACATTATTTGCTGACCTCTGAGACTGCAATTTCTTCTGGGCAAAGTCACTCAGCTCTCTAGTTTGTAGCCAATCACCAATTCTTGTCAGTAATAATAGCCTAATAATTGACTGCTGATGGAGAACTTATTACTCAGGAAGACTGACAGGGCTCTATCCTGTGTTTTCTCAGGGCATATTTTTTAAAGCACAATTGAATCACTGTGACAATTATGGTGAGATATATGCCTCAAATGATTAATTTATAGTGTATTTCATTGAAACTGGTGGCTGTTATAACAGGATCATTTAAAAAATGAAAACTGTATCTTCTTCCATTACCTTTCTTGAAAATAATGGTTGGATTTTTTTCTGACAAAGTTCTTACACTGGAATGGTGTTTGAACTATATTTTCTATTTTAAGCCTCTCATGTCAATTGTAGGTTGGTGCAGTTTAATTTATCACACCATGTATTAGTTTTGTTAAATACTGTGATCTTGGAAGGGGTATGTGGGAGGCAAAAGAATTGCTCCTAAGCAGTAAATTACAGTAAGGAGGAGGAAAGTTTGAGTGTGGTTGAGCTAACCGGCAGTACTGGAATATTTGTTGGCTTTTTGTGGAGACCAATATACAATATTTTCAGCGTTTTAGGGGGAGGGTGGGCAGTAAGAGAGGGAGATTGCATTAAAAACAACAAAGAAGGGAATATTTAGAATTCCTTGTACAACTTTGTGATTCCCTTATGGTAGCAAACGTGCACTCTCTTTCTTAACACTTCCTTAAAGGGCTTTTGGTGATGGTGTCAGTTAAATCTCCATTTCCTAAAGCAGCTCTTCAGACATAATTATTTTCGCATTGCTTTTAATAGGAAAAAGCAGGTAATGTAGATGTCCAAGATTTTGATTATACACATTGGCAGGAGATTAAACCTCGACTGATGGAAAGCCGAAGTAACCATGCTTGCCAGCTTAGTCCTGATGTCAAAGATAGACAGCATGAAGAGAATGAGATGAAAGCTTAGCTATATTAATGAGGTAAAGCTGCCTCAAATATCTGTTTTTATTGTTCATTAGACTGATCATAAAGTATGCATTTTTTACTGGATTAAATTAGAGTATTGCATATAGCACAACTGTCTGTGAAGACCAGTAATTCCTGAACTCATTATGGACCCCATAAAATGCTTTGTGACACAAAAATACACAAAAATTCACCAAAACTCAGGATTTAAGAAATTATTTCATGAACATTTGCAAATTCTTCTGCTTCACTGAGGTGTTTTGTCAGCTTCTGCTCAGTTCAGTGCACTGTTCAAAGGTCAGATACACTACATGCTGCTATTAACCTTCGTATTTTTATTTTTATTTTCCCTTTTCTGCACTTTTTACCAATGAATTATCCTTTCTTCCTCCCTCTGCCCCCCAGAAGTGTCCCTCCCCATCAAAGCAGTGCTGAAAAGCTATCATTTAGAATTAGCAATACTTTTTAATTTCTTTATGCTAAAATAAGTAATTAATCCTGTTTAAAACCCACAGAACTATGTTCATGGAACTTGTCTGTTCCAAAGTCACTGTTTTTACAACAGTGAAGACTGTGTCTTGGTTGACTGTTTTCACTGTTTCCTGCTAAGTGTGAAGACCTACATCCAGCCAGTAAGAAATACGGTAGACTTAAGTGAAGTGTTGAACCTACCATGTATAATATATAACGCAGGGTACATTCAGTAACAATTTCCATGGTTTCCTCTCCATCTCCATGTATGCCTTTTATGGCAGGTTCATTAGATTTACTGTTTTATAGTTGCCAAGGATGTTATTGAAACTAAGGACCAGAACATTTTCCTTTCTACAATGCTTGAAATAAAGTGCAAAACCATGGGAAAACCAAGGAGAAACGGGTCCCAAGTAAACAGACTTGTCCTGAGTTTTGTTTTAACCCTGTACCTTATGCCTTACGAAGCAAGTTGATCCTTCAAAAGGACTTGGAGGAGGAGCAACAAAAGGTCTAGCGTTGTAGAATAGGGTAAGGGATGACGGCAGGCACATTGCTGAGCAGTCAGATGAGAGGGAACAGGGTGAGAGCCTGTGATTTGTGCATTTTTTTCCTGTTTATCACTTATGTATGTTTCCCCAAAGCAGTACATTAAGCACTTGAAGTCCATGACAGTGGACTTTCAATAATGGAGCATCAAATTTCCAACCAGCCCTTCCCTGTTGGTGAGGACGAGGTCAAGCATGGCACCTCTCCTTGTCGGCTCCTCTATTACTTGCAGAAGGAAGTTGTCTTCACACAATCGAAGAACTTCCTGGATTGCTTGTGCCAGGCCATCCCATCCCTCCAGCAGATATCAGGGTGGTTGAAGTCCCCCATGAGAACAAGGACCTGCGAGCATGAGGCTGTTCCTATCTGTCTATAGAGGGCTTCATCCACAGAGTCCTCTTGGTCAGGCGACCTGTAACAGATCCCCACAATAATGTCACCCATTGCTGTTTTCCCTTAACCCTGACCCACAAACTCTCTGTCGACTGTTCACCTGTCCCCAGACAGAGTTTCATCCTGTATGTTTAGAATGAGCACAGTAATAATGACTAAAACTGAGGAAAAGTAACAAATGTGCACATAAGCAGTACTATTTGATAAAGGTAGGTTTCATTCTAGGATTCATTCCAGAAATAAAATTTCCAATGGGCTTATTGAAAAGCTGATAATTATTCATGAGTATAGAAATAAATGTTTTGTATATCACTTCTACCATTTTTATTGGTATTAGAAAGAGAATTTGACATCAAAGTAGGAGACCCATCTATTAAATTAAAAGATGGTACCATCTAGTCTTATATTTCTCTAGAAAAGGTAGAGAATGTACTTAACTTGAGAGAATTTGTGAGATTGTTGAAAAAGGTGGTGATTGTAGAAAAAATTTGAAAGAAATTTGGTTGAAGTTTTAGGACATCTATTCACAGAGGGTACATCACTGAATTTAGCAGTAGTTTGGGAAAAAGATCGATATTTTTTTTTTCCCCATATTGAGAGGTTAGCCACATACTATTTAAAATTATCAGGTTCTGAATTATTATTCAGCCACAGGAAGAAAACTGTTATCAATATTAATTCTCTGCAATTTGCTCAATCCACCTCCCAGATTCCTAAGCCATACTTTAGAATATTTTCACAAGCGTTATTTATTGCTCAGAGAGGAATATGGCACATTATTCATCACTTCAACGTTCCAGTGCAATTTGCTGAACTTTAAAGTTGCACAAGTGTAAAACTGAGGTAAAGTGATGATAAATCATGTCGTTTAGTTTCTAGTGGTGATGGGAACCATCCAGACTATTATTGCTTTTGCCTCTTTGGAGTTTCTCCCTGGGTAACTGTTAAACTACCTTAATAAAATCTGCTTTTACTGAAGTATCCTAAAGAAAAATATATTTCTGTGAAGAAACTCTTCAAGCCTTTAGGTTAAAATATACCACTAAATGCTAAAACATTTTTCCAAATAGTATACCTACCGGGTTTGCTGTTGATAACAATTAGAGAATTACTCTTCTGCTCAGGAGCTGTATCATTTTAAGCTGTACTGAAACATTTGTTAAGCAGAATCCCTCAGTATGTAAATACTCCCTTTTAGTTATTTATCTGCGTAGCTACAGCATTGCCTGAAGATGTTTGGTCAGAAAACAAACAAACAAACAAACAAACAAACAAACAAAAAAAAAAAAAAAAAAAAAAAGATTATACCCGGTTGTGTTGACAAAAAAAGTGGCAGACTCTGAACAGCTGTTTCAGTTAAAGTAAAACCAGATTTGAAAACACAAACAGAAGATCTCCAAATACAAATAAAATATCATCAGGAAACTATGAGTTCCGTGTTGGCCTTTTAGCAGATACTTTGTGAGCTCCGGATTCAAAGTTTTTAAAAAAGCCAAAGCATCAACTTTACTCAGAGTGATCCCCAAGCTAGTGTAAGCAAAATTTAAAAAGCAGTATCCCCCAACCAGTGATAATGATGTGGGAGAGAAGCAGGGTAAAGAACAAGGGCAGAAGGATGAAAAACAGTTTCTACAACATATACCAAGTTTGTGCAATTTACCATCAGGGTACACAGTCTGTTTCCCAAAGCTGGAAGCAAGAGTGGTTAGGTTGACCAACAAGCCAGTGAGGAGCAATGTCCTGTTTGCCCATTTACAAGTAGGTGATGGCTGATGAGTCTAAACACAGATAGTACTTACTACTGCCTATGGGCTTAGGTTCAGCGCTACTAGCCGAACAAGCAGCATGACTACAGCTCTTACGATACACTTAAAGTCACACCACATTGGTTTTATCATAGGATCACAGAGTGGTTTGGGTTGGAATGGATCCTGAAGCTCATCCGATTCCAACCCCCTGCCACAGGCAAGGCACACCTTCCACTAGACCAGGCTGCTCCAAGGCCCATTCATCCTGGCCTTGAACACTGCTAGGAACAGGGTATTGTTCGGTTAGCACCTTTGGTTGGGTGATAGCTGAAAGCACACAAGTGGGAAGTTAATCACAGACTCATGGAATCATAGAATAGTCTGGGTTGGAAGGGACCTTCAAAGGTCATCTTCAACTAGATCAGGTTGCTCAGAATCACGTCCAGCCTGACCTTGAATGTCTCCAGAGTCTTCTCTTCTCCAGGCAGAAGAACCCCAGCTCTGTCAGCCTTTCCTCAAAGAAGAGGCGCTCCATGGACATGGCTGTTTTGCAATAGGAGAGTGAAGAAAGCAGAAACATTATGGACACAGCAGGAGACTTTAAAAAATTATATCAAGGCATGGAAATAAATAAGGCTGGGATTTGTAAGAGCTGGAGGTGATGTAGCAATATGGGGTTTAGTGAATAGAGGGATATAATTTTGCCCAACTGAGTCTTTGTTCACTCTTTTGTAAAAGAACCCTCAGTCTTCTATTTGTCTTCCTACTTTCTCCTGTCCAGCGTTACACTTGAGAGGTATATAGTGATGGCCTCCTACATGCCTGATATGCATCTACACCTTTTTTGCTCTAAATAGTACCAAATCAACCATCACATCTTAAGACAAAATTATGAATGTTTGTTAAGACTGTTTATTCAGTACGACTTGGTGCAGGATGTTGCCACAGGCCACAGTCCCAGGTTCACACTGTTTCTAATGAAATTATTTGCAAAGTTGAGATGTTTCCGGTGCTGTTATAACCTTTTCTTAGGCTAGATTTACAAAAAAGTCAGTGTTTAATGTTACCCTAAGACAACGTTTGCCAGACAAACCTTTTTTTCACGGTTTCTTGCACACCACTCCCAGTTCTGCACTGACTCCTTTGTCCTGGCTTGTTCTCCTTTTGCCAAGCTAAAAAGCTGCACCTTATTTCTCTATTACTTTTAACCTTTCCATTGCTGGGATCCCTTTGCAAAACCAGCTTATCTATCGATAGGCCATATTGAATATGGTGATGTGTGTCATTGGCCTGAATATCTTCTGATGTTAGCACTTTAAAGACTTTATCTAACAGGATAAAAAAATTACTTGCCTTTTTCAGGCATCGAAAGTGCTTTTCAGATGCTTTGAAAGTTAACCCAACTTTCAAATCAGCGACAACTCACCTTTTAAGAATGAATTTAAGCCACGCTGAATGTTTAAGAATTTTCCAGACACCATTTGAGTTTAATGATAACGAAGGATAAATTTCAATAGAGAAATATGCAAGTGAAATAAAATGATAACTTGAGGGACATTTGTGTTGGTAAAGTTCAGTATCAGTTTTTATATATGTTAAACAGGCTTAAATATTATTGACCAGGTAAGTTTGAATATTCTATGCAATCCTTTCAAATCCTGAATCTGAGCTGGGTGTTCATGTTTTTGTTTCATGTCTTCACTTTTTGACTTGGCATTCCTGTATTCAGGAATATTTAAGCACAGTATTTAGTTTTAAAACATTCATCTGGTATTTACTTAAGTGCTGTTACCTTAGCATTAAAAAGCTGAGTCTCAGTTTAGGACTTCCAAATCATTAGCATTAAAATTTCTGTTACACCTAAAATTGCTGTCCTTTAACAGGGAACAGACATTCCAAATGTAATTGAGTTCTCTGCTTTTAAATATATTCCTTGACTGAGTCATGTTGACAAGTGTTTTTCATCTTGAAATCTTTCCAGTTGTTAGACTTAGTCAATTTGGCATGGAATTCAAAAAATGAACCAAAGTGAGCCTTACACTGTCTGCATAAATGTGCACCTGTGTGGACGTTAACTTGCCATCACCTGACATCTCCAAATATTACTCTTCCATTGTATGTTCGTGCAAAAGTATGTTGTCTCCTGTAACACAGTCTCTATTGTCTCCTAGAGCAAAATGTGACTGCCATAATGAATGTGAAGAAACAAGGAAGAAAAGAGAAGCCAGATTGATTTCCTGAGCAGTTCTACCTAGAAGTTTAGGTGATGGAAACTCGAATATAAGATCCACAGCTGCAGGTTTTTTCTTGAGGCAGCTCATAACCTTGTCAATAGCATCTTGGAATAGCTTTCGGAATCCAGTCTACTCCATTTATGGCATCTAATTCAGGCTATTATCTCACCTCAGTTTTAAGTCTAGCCCAAGATAAAATAGGTCTTATGTAACAGGTATATCAGTGAAACTTCTTGTAGGATTAATTGACAAAATAGGTACCTTGAAAGAACTGTGAAGAATGGTGTGATTCATCTAGCTTAGATTCAGCACAGTCTGAACAAAGCTGCTGCTTTGGCCCTCTGGGTACTCTAGGGAACCAATAGGAAAATTTAGATCCTTTCATCAGAATATTTGAAAGCTGCTGGATTTGGACCATCTCCTGGAAAACAGATGTAGCTCAGTCTCTCAGCTGCCTAGAGGCTAGGCAAGTATTCTCACCTAGACTTTGAAGAAAAAGGGGACACTATGTGGTGTGGTATCAACCTTAAAATTAATTTCATTAGACTTCATCTAGGTTTCTGAGCTTCTCTAGAAGATTCTGTTGATAGAGTTTGCCTGCTAATTCTAGATTATATTAGAACCCAATGCAAGGGTACTGCAAGACACAGATATGTATCTAATGGTAAGATCCCAAGGAACTTCTAGGCTATCAAGGGAGCTGCTTGATAATTTCAGATGCTTGTGAAGCTAGGCATTCCTAAAAACTGTGTAGACTAAGAGGCTATTTTAGTTGTGAAGTGGGTTCTTGTTAGACCAAGCACATCTGGACGTTTCAAATGTTTTATAAATTAACTTATAGGTTATTGATTCAGATGCTTGAATCATGTTCATAGTGTGAAATCACATTTGAACTGAATACTTCTCAGTGATTATTTAAGATGATTTATAAGCCTTGATGACAAGATCTACAGCCTTAGAAGTCTGGTACTCTTCATAGTTAGACTCTGTACTATAGAAAAAATTAAGTAATGTCAGCAGAGTGACAAGACATAGGGTGCTTAGTAGTGTTTAATGATGTTGTTAACATGTCAATTCTTCAGTAGTGTAATCGTGGATCTATTGGCAGAGTTGAATTTGCAAGACTTAGAGAAGAAGGTGGGTTGTTGGGTTTTGTGGAGGTTTTTTTTTTGTTGTTGTTTTGTTTTTATTTTTCAAAAAGCTATTTTACATTATGCAAAATTAATTTTTAGTTAGCCAGGCAAGGAATCTGTGCTGCAGGATAGGCTATTACTGGGATATAATTGACAAATTCAAGTGTTGTTCTCAATGTGTGAGTAAGATATCTCCCTAGACTTCTACCTTTTTCTTCTCAGAACCAAGAAATCTATATTTTCACTGGATGATTCTCCTTCCTTGTTTTATATTATTTTCAACATGGTGCTACTTTTATTTTCTCAGTCTTCTTTATCTTCCAGCAAAATGAAATCTCTTGCCAGTAACCAAGCTGTCAGATAAATTATAATAAAATTTATATTAACATGAAAGGAAACTAAGGGAGTATTCCACATTATTCTATAGCAATTCCATATTGAATTTGTATCTGAAGCTTATATGAGAACTCATAGATAATACCAACTCTGAAGCTTCTACTATAACACTTCCTGATTTCAGAAAAATTTTGCTGTAGATTTGAGTGTACACAGATTAAATGAAATGGTCCAAGACTTCAGCACCAGGCAAGTATTCAAGAAAAAATATAATATCTTGATGATGTATATGTGTTTAATTGGATAAATAGGACAGCCTCCTAGATAAATGATGACTGACAGATCATAAAGCTGTCTAATGTTTAATTATGAATAAACTGTCACACAACACTGACACAAATATGTGACAAGGGCTTAAGCAGCTGGCTTCAATTTTATTAAAAAGCACTTCTGAAGAAAATATAATTAGGCATAAGCAGTGCACAGATATAGATAGGGGCCAGAAAAATTCTTGGTCTGTTTAGAGACCTCATTAAGCAAACTGCTAGGAAATGATAGGTGTAGAGCCTGATGGTTTCTTCCTCCTTTCCCAAAGCTCAAGTTGTGTCTATTTGCTGGCTGGACATGACCATTTCTTTGCAATCACCAGCTTCTGTCATACCTTTAGCATTAAAGAGATGGCTGTCAGTGTTCTACCACACGAGACTTTTTGCCTGTTGGGAAATTTCAGTCACAAGATATGTCAAAATTTGAGTAATGTCCACCTTGCGCCAGCTCATTCTTTCTGATGCTGCTAAGACAGTAGCAAACCTAGTTCAGCCTCCTCCAAGGAAAATTCCTGCTTGCTTCTGCCTATTTCAGTAGGATATAGCCATATAGGTGGCTATGCTGTATAAAGTATGGACTGTCCTACAGAGTATTTCGGTGTCCTGGTACTGTGGACAGGTTGCTGAGCTTTCTGAGGTTGAAAGAGACAAACAGATGTGATATCAGCGGAGCTATAGCCGATCTATCTTCCTGCTTACTAGATCAGATCATGATTGGATGATTTGAGGAGGTAGTGGCAACTGTAGGGAAATAATCCTATCTGTCTGTGTCTTTTGCTTAGGTCACTTCAAATCCTCTATCTATCCAACTGGGGAAGGATTTTCAGTATGTGACAGCTAAACAGGCTGTACAATGCATTGTCCTGCGCTAGAGAAGCTGATTTAGAATATAAAATTTTCATTGCATCCCTTTACTCTCATACCTAGACTCCAAAGCCAGATACATTTCACTCCTTGTGTACCTTCTATGCAATATTAGGCACTTGTCAAAACTGGTTATAGTGGGCCAGATGTTTTCCTTGGTTACCATTGCACATACCTGATTCAGAGTAGAGTACCTCTTCTTCAACTGTGAATTGGTGAGCCTTTGTAGGCATAAGATCTCCTGGAGCCTTTATGAATCCATGGAACAATATGCCTCTTGGCCTCCCAAGGACTGCTGAGCACTGCATTGTGTCACAAGCCAGTACCTGGTAGGATAACTCGTATAAACTGATCAGTCAAGCATTTATCTCCCCATGGGGCATACACCTATTTGGGTAGCTTCCAGTGATGAGTTTAGTGTCAAGCCTAGTTCAGAACAAATACGTGCATTTCAGGCGTAATCTGTTGGTTGTTGTCATTGGAACTGATGATTAGCCAAATTAGAATGGAATTTGCTAACGAAAGATTCAGTTTCAAATAAAATGTATTTTTGCTGCATTCAAAACTCAGGGAAAAATGCTTCATGAACTGAAAAAACAGGTTTTTGCTAGGGGAAAAAATGCAACAAAGTCTGCTAGAGTTGTTTTGAATTCCAAGTTAAATTTATTTTTTAACTGTGAACACCATCACTGGAATATTTATGAATTTTCATTTTGGCTCATAACCTATTAATTAACAGCACACACTTTGAAAAAGACACTTTTGCTTGCTTTTCTATTTTAGTGTTTTTCATCTCTTCTTCCTCATCCCACCAGCCTGCTGAGTACACCCACTGCTTTTCATGGAGCTAATGCAAGAATTCAAAATTCAGTTACTGACAGACATGGATTGCTGTTGAAACAAGACATTTAATGTTTTCAAACACCTTGATGAGCTACGTGTTCACAGTATGTTAAATCAATGAAATCTATGATGTGTTTTTATTTATATTTTCTTTCTTATCAATGAATTGTCTTTTGTATCATCTCCAAAGCCCTAACAATTGCTATAGTGTTGAGGTATTTTATGTACTTCTCTCTGAAATACAAAGAACAGGGTAATAAATATTGCATGCATGACACATGCTCCTTAGACTTAATAATCAACACAAAAGGTTAACTAGGTTAACTGTTTGCAGTTTACAGATTCCTCTTTGCATTCAGAAAACACATATATTTTCTCTTTGAATGCACCAGAGATATCTTAGACTAATTTTATTGTACCATGTGTTCTGGTACACTGTACAACTATTAATGATATTAAAAGATGCAAAAGATAATACTGTGCTTCTGTAGCCCTAATTGGAAAGCGTCTGGAGATTTCTCATACATTCATTTGCTGTTCTAATAATGAAAAAATTACATGCAGATACATGTATAGCAGAGTGCTGATTTTAAGAGAATGAGCCCTTAGAAAGGGGGTCACTTGGACTAGTGAACAAATTCTAACAAGCACTTTTTCAATATAGTGTGATTAAATGGATGTGTATAGGTACTGAAATAAATATTTCTTCCTTTGATGTTTGGACCCAGCCTCCTCACTTAGTCTCAATTGTAAAAATCATTTGGAGGTGGACCTGCTTTTTAGCCTTCGAATGTTTTTTTTGTACACACATCAGCCACGTGCATACTGATGTACTTCCGTGGGCTTACCTCCTATTTCAGTGGACCTCTGATTTCCTCTTTTCTTAATCACACCATGTCGCTTTGCATATGCCTTTCTGACAGTTTTTTCCAGAAAGGTGAGTGTAAAATTATTCATTCTAGAGGACCGAATCCTCTGTTACTTCAGAATGCAGCTCTTACTTTGGGCAATGCCATAACTACATGGAGCTGGAGTAAACTACTAGATTTTTACTTTTGTGAATTGAAATTGAAATTTAAATTTCAGTTTAAATTTAAATTTAAGTTTCTTATTATACATTTCAGAAGAATTATTTTCATAGGGGATTATTTTCATTGGTGCTGTGGTTGCCCTATCCCTGGCAGTGTTCAAGGCCAGGCTGGACAGCACTTGGAGCAGCTGGGTCTAGTGGAAGGTGTCCCTGCCTTTGGCAGGGGATTGGAACTTTATGAGCTTTAGAGTCCCTGCCAGCCCAAACCAGCCTGTGATTCTATGATGATATTATGATTTTGCTGTGTGAGAAAAGATGAGACCATAATCATAAGATTGCCAGTCTTGGATGACCTACAGGGCTTTGGTAAAGAAAGATCTTTTCCTGGATGGATGCAAAACTTTGTATGTTTTTCATTTAAATAGCATGAAGCTTTTTTCTCCAGCATGAAAGAATAATGATGTAATTACTGATCTCTCTTCCTGTGATCACATGAACCCTTAGGACTTTCATCAGAAGATAACTTCATAAGAAGCAGTCTTTAAGCTTAAAGTCAACCCAAAAGTCAGTGGCAATAACCTAATTTCATCCTGCTTTGGAATTTAGCCTATGATATCTGTTCAAGTGTATGGAAACAAGAGAAGATAGGAAGCCACTGAGTCCTCAGAAAGAAAGTCCTCTGAAAGCTCTCTGAAAGACTGCAAGAATCTAGGGATGGCATGAGATGAGAACAGTGGGTCTTGTGTATAGACATGTAGCACAGGTCATCATGTCTCTGGAGACTGATCTTCTGAGAAACCCTATCTTCTGAGGAAACTATTGTTGATTTGGAAGGTAATGTGTCTCCTTTCAAAGGGTAAAGTTTTCATGGCAGAATACTCAAGTGTAGGCTGCACTCTTGGTGTAAATGGGAACAATTTCAGTGACATAAAGAACGGTATGCTGGAATGGGATGCTTCAAGCTGATGCATGACAAAGAAATCAGCAGCCGTGTGAGGTCCACTGAAGTCACCTGTTTGAACTGCACTGGGCATAAATATTTGCATTGCCTCTTTATGCTCATGAAAGCATAATAATACAATTGGAAATGCTCAGAAATGCTGATGACAGGCAAACAATACTTGCAGTGCAGCTATGGGGAAGGACTAAATTCTCAAATGTGGATTATCTTTGAATTTGTACTTGCTGATAATCCACTATAATCCTCATTAAAAGAGCATAGTGACTAATCTGTTGTTTTTAGAGGAGTTAGATGGGGATCTTAATGAATTGAAAATGTGTATCTCTGGAGAGAAAACCTTTCATCTTCATTCTCTCAGGTCCCCATGTCTTCCTAGGGAGAATGGTCACCTACAGAAATGACCAGAATAAAGTGCTGAAAGTTGCTTAACAGGGGGAGAAGCAGTGTATCACTAATCTGTCAGTTTGCCAGAGGTGATCTCTCATTTTAAACTGTAGCTGTAGAAGCTCAGACGGGTGGCAAGTGAAAGTGGGCAGGTGAAATTACCCAGCAAAAAAGTTGCTTGCCAGAAGCTGCATTCCTAGAAGTGAGGTGTTGGAGAGCACAAGCAACTGTTCTGGCATCTAACTCCCTGTAATAACCAGTGGAAGGAGGGTGCCTAGTCATCTATGACTGGCGAGTTTAGAAACCTCTTCCTTCACCTTCCTAAGGAAGTGGCAGAATGCAGAGTCTGAATTTCAGCAGAATGAATACAGTGAGGTCAGGGCAGCTGCGGAGCACTTGTAATCCTTCAGAAAAAGGCCACTCTGTGCTCTCAGTGTGGAACATTTCCCGTCCTCAGACATGCATTTTATCTCCTTTCTCTCTCTGGCTTTTGCAACTGGAGAGCTTAATCGCTCTAGTATTAACAGTTCCTGCATTCTAGGGCTTGCTGTGAGCTTGATTACACAGAGAAATTATTGCAAAATGAGCTATTCATTTAATAAGTGAATTTAAACAGCAATGGTATTGCACAAGACCCTCCACAACTATCTTTTTTTTGTGCTCCAGTTTCCCCCGCTCCAGAGGAGACAAAGCTGGACCCGAGGGAAGCGGTCTTGTAACACAGGAGCCTCCACCTCAGGAATTGTTCTCCTGTTGCTCTTCCTGGGATTTTCAAAAATAGAGAAGTCCTGATCTGTTTCAAGACCTTTGAAAAAAATTATTTTATCAAATAGATGTCGTGCTGCATAAGCTTGCTGATAGTATTCATTTCTGGGAGGTATTTCAGTCTAATCAGCCTTTAAAAATATGTCTCTGGAGTTGAGAAACCTAGTGTTTTGCTTGTTTGGAGCCAAATGAATGAACTGAATTGATCTGATCTAAATTTGCTTTATTTTAGTGCCTGGGTGATGTTGCTGAAATTATCTGTCTTGTGTGTACACTGGTGCTATGTCTGGTATCCAGCTATCTGATCTGTACTTGTTAACATTTCCACAGCTTGTCTCGCAACATCGCAGCACCAGCCATGAGTAAGTAGTGTTATAGGGCAGGAATCTGTAGTGCTGCTCAATCTATACACAGTATTTAAAATTATTGGGGAAAACATCAAGAATTCATATAAGAACCGCAGGCTTCTGAAGCACAAGAAACCGTACCATATGTGAGACTGGCAGAGAGTGTTTTTTGGGGGGAATATAGTCCTTGGGGGACAGTTTATCAAAGGCACAAAGCAAGACAAACTGCGAAAAGTAAATAGGCTGACAGAGCTGCCTTTGTCGTGACAGGTTTGGGATACAATGACCTTATGTTGTTGCTTCCTGTTACAGCCGCTGCAAGTGGTCCAGCCCCATCTCTGCTAGTTAAGCACTTCTACTGAGCCTGATTACTGCTCTTTCATCTCACTACCCCTCTCTTCATCAGGCGTGAAAGGTGGGAGGTGAGGAGCAAGGGAAAATAAGAAAGTTAGACTCAGTGCTGACACAGTAGTGGTTTCCCATAAATTGATTGTTTTCTGCATGTTTGTTTCACTGATATGCCGAAATTCTGGTCAGATCCTGTAAAGTGTGAGCTTTATCAGCACTTCAGGCTTTTCTAATGGTGTGGGTTCCTATGGATGCAGGCTGATGTTTAATAGGATACTTGCGTGTGCCTTAGCTTGCCAGCTCTCAAGGGAATGATATGCTGTGTTCAGTCAGCATCTAAGAGAAGAAATAAAACTATAACATCTGCAGTGCAGTAAACATCTTGAATAAAGAATTTCAGTGAAAAGTACCATTGTAGGTTTTCTTCATTCCTTTTGGCCTTGTCTTGGACAGAATAACTGTAAAGTCTTACATCCTCCGAGAAATGTGCTTGTGGTTGTTTTCGGCAAGTACATATGCATTCTTTAATTGTATCCGTTATTAGAAATAGGTTCTGTTTTCAATGTTGAGGAAGCCTTAAATAGGCAGAATAGAGAAAATTTAGAGGGAAAAATCAGAATACATTATATATTATTCACAGATCATCTGGAACATTTTTGCTCTCTCCAGCAGGAGTTAGAAATTTTCTTCCAAAATTATTTTGCTGTTTGAAGAATTCTTTTTATTCTGTTTCCTAAAAACCTTGAAAAGATGCTTGTTCCTATTCTGCCTGCAGGCAAATTATAAAACTTACTGCTGTGGACAGAAAGAGGACCCGATACTTTCATGGTCTTGAAAGGGCACACTTTAATAAGCAGGTTGGATGAGAGGGAGTAAGGGAGCAAAGGACAAAAGGATGAGGGGAATTTCCCTCTTTTCTTCTTCCAGGTTTTAGAGTTGAAGACAAAAATCTAAGATTACTGAGGTCTGCAGGGGAGTAAGAAACCATTTTTTACTTAGGTACTAACTGCAAGAGGACCGCTGGACGTGTAGGTCATGCCAAACTGCTTTGCTTTTGACAGCAGGGAATGCAGATACCCAGAAGCTGTAATCTAAGTCTTCCATGTGGAAAGTTCTTTTTTTAGCCCTTTTGATCTATTGGCTTGAATAGTAAAGCTAATTGAAATTAGAAAGTCAGATTTCCAAATGCTGTAAATTCACTGGAATTAGAAATTTCAGCTTTGGAGGAAAGACCAAGTAATAACGCCACAAAACTTGAGTGAGCTGAGTGGTGGTCTGTAATCCTGTTCCTGTTTACTAACCATAGAAACTGACGCTGAGAGTTGACTGCTGCTTGTTTTCTTCTCTGAAGTGCAGTAGTAAGCTATAAAACCAGTCCAATGAAAGCCCTTAAGATCTACTGGGCAATAATAGAAACAAAAGCTACAGTTTTCTTTCAGCACAACCAACATAACATTTCTTTGATTAGACAGCTGAAAGTCCAAGTAAATAAAGGAAGAAGATCATCACTTGCTCTTACTTTGGGAGCAATTAATAGTCCTTTGGTAACAGACTATTTCCTTTTTTCCGGCTTTTGCCTTATCCTTCCTTTCCTTTTGCTGGTTAAGCACTCTCAATAGAGCCTCATCTAAAGTTGTGGGCAGTAGAAATCCTTATGGGTTTTATCTTTTCCAGGTGGTTAGGTTTTGGGGGTTTTGTCTTTTGAGGAGACAAAGGCTACCTTTCTAAAAAGAAAAAATATAAAAGGTTTTCTCAATTACTTTTTACTTTCCTCTGCAACTAACACAGTGAGTGTTGTATATCCCGGATGGAAAATCTTGTAATTTCATTTTGTTCTGTCACATGCATTTATTTAATCTACTTCAAGTTTGAGTGTCAGAAAATTCCTCTGTATCTGACTGGGTTAAGAAAGAGGGGATGAGAGAGAGTGAAAATTACAACTGGATAAGTTTCTGAAACCAGAAAATATTCTGGGAAATATATTCCTTTTCACTTTCCTAAGGAATGATTTTTTTTCTTAAATCCATGCTCCATACCTTACATCAAAGAATTTTATTATTACAGGTGCCATAAAATTAGATATACTTTATTACTGATGATGATGCTACTTTAGCAACAAAACTAATACTTAGCAATCACATATAATTGAATTTTTAAGTTTTACTCTTCAGCTGTGCGTTTCTTTGTTTCTTTACAGTCTTACCTTATTGACACATTTAGATATCCATTCTGCGACTTTAATTCCCTTGAAAATTTTTGTGGAAAATTTTTTCAGTGTTTCAAATAACTTGAAAACTGAGAAGTTGAAATCTTTGTTCCTGGCAAAGATTTATTTACATACAGTTTAGACTGACTTGTTTGATTTAGTCCTAGTATAAGGTCTGTTTTCCTCTCATGGTAATGATATGGAGTTTAAAGCTTTTAATTTATTTCATTGTTTTCCTGACAACTTTTTTAGACATATATCCTCAATCTGTAATTTCATATTGGATGCATTTATAATCAGCAAAGTCTTTATTTTGTATATACCCTCAAAAGGAAAACCATGGAGCAGCCATACACTAAACCCTGTTCAGGTTTGTGTATATGTTTTAGCAATGTTGGAAGTAGAGGCTCAGAGCAGCTTGTTGATTGGTAAGAAGGAACTGCAAGTAAACAAAATTTTGTAGGAGCAAATTAAGCTAGCATGTGATCCTGCCAAAATCCAGAAATCATTCACAGCAGACAAGCCCTTGGGCTGCAACAGGGCATTCTGTAATAATGCTCCATTTCTGTAGTCTTATTCTTGTGAACATGTGAATTTATGATCTTTTTTTAATGCTGTACTCCATGGGTAGAATAGAGTACCCCCACCCTTCTGCAGTTCTTACCTGACTGGGAAACATTCATCACAGAAGCAATCTTAATTAATGGTCCACGCTGAAATTACAAAGCTTTGCACCCAACACTTGAGGTGACCTGTTGAAATCAGTGTAAGGGTACAGCTGATGATTCTTGCTGAATTGTAGAATGCTCTGAGGTGTGAGGTTACAGCATCACAGCATCACATACTGATTTGGGCTAGAAGGAATCTTAAAGCTTCTCCAGTTCAAACCCCCTGTCATGGGTAGGGACATCCTCCACTAGATCAGGTTGCTCCAAGCCCCATTCAACGTGGCCTTGAGCACTGCCAGAGGTGGGGCAGCCACAGCTTCTCTGGGCAACCTGTGCCAGGGCCTCATCACCCTCACAGGGAAGAATTTCTGCCTAAGAGCTCATCTCAGTCTCCCCCCTGTCATGTTAAAGCCATTCCCCCTTGTCCTGTCCCTACAGGCCCTTGTCCAAAGCCTCTCTTTAGGGACTTGCACCAGACTTATAGATCTGGTGCTTCCAGACCCAAGATGAAAAGTAATCCCCACCTGGTTCAAAGGCTATAATCAGGCTCATGGTACTTCCTGACCACTGTTTTTGCCTGTAGATGGCCGAGTAGTCTTGTGTCACACAAGAGCATTGACATGGTTGCTCCTTCTTTGCTCATTTAACCTTTTTTTCCATTTGTATGGCTCTTTTGTATGTATGGCAGAGAGTTGTGATGTTCCACAAATTTATTGCCATCAGATGAATAATGTTACAGCACTTCTGAGACCAGATCACCCACTTTGAGGGTGAGATAGAAGGTGGCTCTCAAATCCCCCTGTGCCTGCGTGACAGCTATTTGAGTCATGGTCTGACTCATTGTTCACCCCCTCAGAAACCCCAGACCTACAGCACAGGACATACAGAATCCATCATTTGTTTCTTTTTTTTTTTTTTGTCCCTAATTACTTATCAGGCATGAAGTTACTGGTCCCATAAAATTAAAAATTATGAACAGATTTGTTACTTTATTCCTTTAGCCCATACAGAAAGTCCCTTCTGCTACCCCCCCTCACCTTCTGTCAGCACTTAAAAACAACACTGAATCTTTCTGAGAGTTTAGACACAGTGACTCCCAGTCTGTCTACTGCTTCTGCTATGAGAGAACACAAGCCTTTGCTGATAGCCTTTATCAACTTCTAAAAACCTTTCCAAGCAGCTTGCTGGGGGATTTTTCTTTCTTTTCTCTCTTTTTTTTTTTTTTTTGTTTTTTCTTTTCTTTATTTGGTGTGCATTCGTTTTGGTGTTTCCTGGATTAAGTTTTAGCCAGCAGTTTTTAACCAAAGCTACGTTTCCCAAATGCTGTATTTCATCAACTTATTGCAGTGACACTGATTTTGTCTAGTGTTTTTAATATTTCTTCTGTGAAGCAAGGCTCAATTCTTGTCTTGATTGCTGACAGGTAACATCTGATACCTTTAGGGAATAACATGGTTCTCTTAATCAAGTCGAAGGAATATTTTTTAACACTACCACAAAAGCTGGGTTTTTAAAAGGACTGAATGCTTTAGGGAAATGCTGGAGCTGAAGCCATATATTTGAATACCTGATGATGTTAGGTTACTGCTACTGTTATAAATAGCATTTGTTTTACTGACCCAAGGTGTTACACCAGCAGTGACTGGATTTCAGTTTTGGTGAGAAAAATGGCTGTGTTATTTGGCTTGTATTAACTGGGTGATCTTAAAGGTCCATTCCAACCCAAACCATTCTGTGGTTCTATTTATTTTGGTTTTTTTTACAAAGTCAATACTTACGAAATAGCTTGCCTCCAGAGGATCTGTGTGGAAGGGAAGGCAGAATTGCGTGTCACAAGTTGCACCTCAGTCCTTAAGCTCCTGATGGAGCAGAGAGCTAGCAAGCGTTTCTTTCTGCCTGTACAGCTGAACACTTGACCCTATCCATCCATCTCTCCCAATCTCATATCTGTTTCTTTTTCACATTGCAGCTTTACCTTGCAGAGATAGTTTTTGAAAAATTAGTTGCAAATTTTTAAAATGCAAATCTTGAGTGAGAAACTGAAGAGTTTTGATAAGGAATATCAAGACAAAAACACCTGAGGGTGCTATTTAATTCATGTTTCTGAATTTAAGCAAACTTTGTGCCATTATGATTCAGATTTCACACTGTTCAGGAAGGACACCTATTGTAAAGATGAGGACTTTTTTGTGTTCATGTTTCAGAATTTTGTGATACATACGTAGTACCCTGAGAAGCAACAGATCTTAGCAGATATGCGCTTACAAGTCATGTGCTTACCCTGAGGTAGTCCCATTCTTTATGGTGTATCAGTAGAGTCTCTGCAGTATCTCCGTAGAAGTTATTAGTATTTTTCCCTTAATTCCTAGCTAGGTCATTCCTCAAAGCTATGTTCCATATTCAAAACTTAAAGAGAACATACTTTACTAGTCCTTAAAAAAGGGTAAAATGCACCAAAGGTTTTTTGTTGTTTTTTTTATAAGTAAGAAGACTGAGAAGTACGAACATGTAATATTTCGTGGCTAAAGCCTGAACCGATTGAATTCACATTGTCTGAGAGTCTGCAGTGAGCTTAAGAGAACAACACACAAAATCTGAAAAGTAATTTTTTTATGACCTATATTTTTTTATGCCATATTTCACATACTTCCCAAGATATGCAGAGCTCTATTTTAGTAGGAAGGGGGAATGGGATAAAAAAAGCCAAATGAAACAGGATACAATTTACTTATCAGGTAATCAGTAGGACTTAGTGAGACCAATATAAGAATGTCAAAAAAAGTAATAACACTTTTACTAATCTTGTGGACTTTTTAGAGGATAGGCTTTCTGCACATTCACTGTATTAATAACTAACAAGGCTGTCTATAATACTTAAGTTATAGCATGCACCCAAACTGCAAAATGTGGTTGCATATGTAATCAGCACAGTTGACCTCTAAATGTTTAGTTTGTTTCAACTACTTCAACAAAATAAAACTAAAGAAGAAAAGATGGAAAGTGTAGATTAAAATTAGTTATATTTGGGGTTAAATTTCTTCTGCAGACTGCTCTGGCACATTCAATGCTACTTTGTCCTCTGTTGAGGTTGTCAAGAAGTGTGCGAAACGGCAGTGCAATGGTGACTGTGTTATATATAGGACATTTTGATTTAAAAACACACAAAGAAAAGGGGGGGGGGGAAGCAGAGGCTAAATCTGTGTTTTATTTCTGCTTCCTCATTTGATCTGATAACTTAGCTTATGTAAATCAGTGAAGTCGAGGAGTGTGTTAATTTCTATCAGCTGAATCCTCTGACCTGAGTCTTCCAAATACGTTTTAAAAAAGCAACTAGAACTATGAGGTAAGCAGTTAACATTTTCCAGGCCATTTTAATTTTAACAGTTCCAGTGCTACTTACGGCAAATGGAGATATACGTTCTTCACAATAGTATACACCTGGTACCTTGTTAATTTTCTGCTGCCAGGCTCATTACCACAGTAGATATGATCATTTGTTCTGTCTCTTTTCCTGCTGGACTATTTTATTTCTTTGATTATTGCCCTACAAAGCATTATTAATATTTAATTTCTTTACTCTGTGACTCCCTTGAAAAAAAAGATAGAGTCAATATCTGATGTAACTTGGTCTATTACTGCTGTGTTTCTCTCAGTGAAACAGCTCACATATGCAGACTGAATTTCAGGGCAGTGCACAGATATCGCAGGTTATCCCCATCTTTAATGAAAAGGGAAATTGCAACTTAAATTCCAAGTATGCAGTAGGGTGGTTTTTTGGAAGCTTTGTGTCAGCTAGTACATAAAGTTTGACCAGAAATTTTTCTAGTTTATCATAAAAGTTCAAATACAATGAAATGAGAAGCATTCATTATTTTATGGGATTAAAGTAGGAATAAAGCAGTCCAGATATACTCTATGATCTTCATTGGTTTAAGGTGATGTCACTTACTGTCTGCAGCTATCTTTGAGCATCATTTTCATCCATCCAACACCAAAATGAGCGTTTCAGTATGTACAAAGACTGCCCATGTCCAAGATCATAAAAATATGATTTAATAAGGGATTACCAGGTTTTTATTCTTCTTTGGTTTCTGTTACTGTTGTGCTTTAAATTTACATTTTTCTCGAGTAGAAATTTTTGACCATACTTTCTAGGTTCATTAAGCTTGTGTTTATCACAGTTACCTTTGGGATTGAAATGAGTGACAGCTCATAAAAGTCGAAGGCTTTGGAGACCTCTGTGTATGATTAACATGAAAAGCATTGAATTGCTTTATTTTAAGAGTTTGTAGAGGCTGAAGGCATAAGGCATGAATTTTTTAAACTGTCTTTTCCGATATTCTGTGCAAAATACTCATGTATTTTGGTTTTGTTTTGCAGCAGAAACATCTGCAGCCCCTAAAATAACTAATGTAAAGAATAAAAGGGATATAGACTGTAGAATATTTCTGGGGGTAATGTGGAATAATAATAAAAAAGAATTAATAAAAGAAAATCCCTTGTGGAAGGTGCTTTTCTTATGATTGTGAAATGGATATTTTTTTCATTATCTGAATGGTACAACTTTTTGAGATTTGCTTGCTTGTTTTTCCTGCAAGCTGTTATGCATAGAGAAACTTTGTTCACCTTCTACCCTCTGTAGGACACAGTGAGTCATTAGGTTAAACATGTATTTCATACAATGTGAGTACTTCGCTCACCTGTTTGGCGCGGGTTTAACACGTGCTTGGATGTTGCGTAGGTAGCTCTGGCACTCTGAGTGGCACAATGATGGTTTATCAGATGGAAGAAAGACTGTGTTTGTATGGGAACATCTCAGCTTCCCCTGAGCACCCACCGTATCCATGGTTATGATGGCCACATATTCTTCATCTGGTGAGGTGATTCTTTGTTCTAGTCTCATCTTCGTTTAAAATGTGTTTTCTCTCTTCCATTAGTTTCTGAAACAGTGCAGGGAAGATGCTAATAAGAATTGAGTGCACCCTCAGCAAGTTTGCAGATGACACCAAGCTGTGTGGTTCTGTTGATACACTGGAGGGAAGGGATGCCATCCAGAGGGACCTTGACACGCTTGTGAGGTGGGCTGATGCCAACCTGATGAAGTTTAACCATGACAAGTGCAAGGTCCTACACCTGGATCAAAGCAATGCCAGGCACAGCTACAGGTTGGGCAGGGAAGAGATTCAGAGCAGCCCTGCAGAGAAGGACTTGGGGGTGTTGGCGGATGAAAAAATGAACATGAGCCGGCTCCAGTGTGCGCTTGCAGCCCAGAAAGCCAACCGTATCCTGGGCTGCATCGAAAGGAGCATGACCAGCAGGTCGAGGGAGGTGATCCTGCCCCTCTACTCTGCTCTTGTGAGACCTCACTTGGAGTCTTGTGTGCAGTTCTGGTGTCCTCAATATAAGAAACACATGGAACTGTTGGAAAAAATCCAGAGAGCCACGAGGATGATCAGGGGACTGGAGCACCTCCCATATGAAGATAGGCTGAGAAAGTTGGGGCTGTTCATCCTGGAGAAGAGAAGGCTCTGTGGAGACCTCCTAGCAGCCTTCCAATATCTGAAGGGGGCTTATAAGGATGCTGGGGATGGACTATGAAGAGTCCATAATGAATTATGGACTGTAGTGATAGAACAAGGGGTAACGGGTTCAAACTTAAACAGGGGAAGTTTAGATTGGATATGAGGAAGAAATTCTTTACTGTAAGGGTGGTGAGGCACTGGAATGGGTTGCCCAGGGAAGTTGTGAATGCTCTATTGCTGGCGGTGTTCAAGGCCAAGTTGGACAGAGCCTTGGGTGACATGGTTTAGTGGGAGGTGTCCCTGCCCATTGCAGGGTGTTTGGAATTAGATGATCTTAAGGTCATTTCCAACCCTAAGTATTCTATGATTCTATTATTCTAATATCTGAAGTAAAGAATCATGGCCAGCTGCTTAAAAACTTTAGTATATGTAGACAAACATAAAGTAGGAAGTTTGTTGTCCACTGTAATGTCAACAGAACCAATTCTTATTACAGGGTATCATGACAGAGATCTTCTGAACCTTCTGAAACCTTCTGAAAGCCTCTTCCCACTTTGGATCTCAGTGGGAGATGAGAGGATTTTTATTGTTCTTGTGTGGTTAGTTAAACTGGGTTCATGGTAGGTGCTAAGCATTTTGAAATAAAAGCCATGTATTTTCTCACCTAGCCATCTGAAATAGGTGCTACAAGAGATCTCAAAGCTGCTTGTTCATAAAATATCTGTGGTATAATTCTGTGAGAAAATCCCACTGTATTCTGTATGGGTAAATGTGATGGCTTCAAAAGTGTAGTGTTGATTTGAAAGAGTATAAAAGAAGTTGGGTAAGTAACGAGTCTGTATTGAAGAGTGAATGGCAGACTTAGTGGGAAACAATAACAATAGCCACTTGTCCTTTTCACTTAAAAATGCAGAGCTGAGATTTCTGAAGCAGGCTGATGCATTTTGAACTAACATTGAATTTACCTCTCTTGCTTCATAAATTTCATTTTTACAGCTAGGGAAGATTCTGCAAAAACAACATAAATATCAGCCTGTTTCTGTATTCACTGTGCAGTACCCTCTAAACACCCTGTCTACATTCTTCAGTCTAAACTGGTCTCCTGGGTTACTCTTTTTTTTAAGTCTCCTCACACTTCAGTGGGACTCCTTGCTACAGTAAGCATATTACATGGGAGTAAACATTTCCAAGATTCAGTCTCAAATTAAGATGCATACAGAGAAATATAGATTACAACACAGGAAAGGAAAGTTGAGAAAAATTATATTGTCCTTTTGAAACTTTATAATTTTAACTCAATTTACATTTATATATTAAATAGTCATATAAAGTATGAATTTCCATTAATACGGTAAAGACTGTTTTGTAGCATGCAGGGTTTTTACTTCATGTAATGCAGAAAATGACAGCTTTTGAAATTTGTATTTTACAACCTATCATACTGGGTCTCTTTGCAGAAAGCTATTGTCTTAGTTTAGTGTAGATTTCTCAACTGTTCAAATTCTTGAAATAAAAAAAATCCATAATCTGCTACCTTAATATTCATATTACTTTCCCAATAATTGTAAACAAATTTAGAAATAACTTCTTACTGGTTTTCTGCTTATCAGAAAAAAAATATAAGAAAATGTATAATTCTTTTATGCTACAAACTCCTATTTTGTGTGTTGCTGTGCAGTAACAGTGCTCTGATAAATTTCTGAGGGAGCACAGAGTACACTGTCAAGAATAATAACTTCTGTAACTACCACATATTCATCTTCCTCCTCGGTGAAGTCTTTCCATGATGACCACAAAAATATGGCAATTGAAGCTGCTGTATTTGCTGTGAAAAATAAGCAAATGAAAACAACTACACAGAGCCAAAGATGTGAGAAGAATTAAAGTTTCAGTTACGTCTTCAGAAAACAGATAAATTCATCTCAGAAGTGCCAATGTGTTACAGTTCAGAGGAATTAGATGCTGGACTTTATTGTGAGACAGAGAAATTTTAGGTGTAAACAAAACAAAACTTCAAACCATGGTGAACTTAATGCCCAAGGATAAAAATGGTGAGAAATGAAGCACAATGTCATTTCCAGGTAAGAGAATTGTACCACTGTAGGACTATAAAAAAGCCACTTTAGAAAAATGACTGTATTGTTTTAATTTGGTTTAATGTAAATAAATTGTCAGTTTGTGAATCAACAAGAAAATTATGGCAATGCCTCAAAGGGTTTTTTGTTGGTGTGGGATGCACAGCTGAGCTGATGCAATTACATGTCCATTGAAAACTATGTACAAGAAAAGAGAAATCTTCCTTGAAGTATATACTCATCCATCTTCTTTTATTTCATGCAATTTTGCATTTTCAGAATCGGGCATCTGAGTATCATTGCAGACAAGTATGGAAAAATCAACTCATTATTGCATCCTAGTGAACTGTAGCTTCATAAAAAGTGTGTCAATTCAAGGCATTCATCTTTCAAATCTATACCACTTTGCCTTCTTTCAGGTGTTCCCAAAGGAAAAAGTGAATTAGATCTGTCTAATTGTTTGCTTAGAATGGTTATGTAGCAAAACATAGTTGTGTTGCTTAGCTGAAAAGAAGTTGTTAATGAGAAGTCTACAAGTTGCTTTATACACCAAAAGCCATAATGCTTTGAAATTTGGAATAACCAACAAGTCCAAAAACAAGCAAACAATTTTGTACAGAATTTACTTCATCAGTACAATCTGGTTTATATGCAAAGTTGAAACTCTATTTATTCTTCAAATGAGAGTGTAAAAGATAGCATTTTCAAAATTCCCATCAATTGCCAGACGTGATTACACTCTGGTATCTATTATTTTCATCTGGCTGTAGAATGCTGAGAAATTTGAGGCATCTTTTGAATAGTAATGGCTAAGTCATGCAGTAGGGTAAGACTTTTGGTTACAGTGCAGGCTACTACATATAAATGTCTTGCCTTTTTGCAGTTGTGTTGAATATTCCTGCTACTGTTTTGTCACTTTCAGGGTTAGCATGCATAGATGTTGCTATGTCTAATCACTGCGCTGTACGTTACTTTGATTGGCCTAAATCAGAGAAAATAATGTTCTACATTATATGAGCCCATCATTATTAAACTTGCTTTTTCCCACCACCCAATCCCATATGTACAGTCTATTGAAGAGAACAGTGGAAGAACACCCATGTAAGATAAATCAATGACTTGATTCAGGGTGGAATTAAGATGTTGATCCTTCTTATTTGCATGAAAATTGCTCAGCCATGCAAGCCATAATATTAATGAAATACAAGACTGTGACTAATAATGTCACTCCTATTTATTGTGCTTTCCTTTGTCCCAAGTCTCTGATTTTATACTCTGTCAAGCAAAAGAGCCAGCCACAGTAGTCTTATTCTGCAGTGACTGTGCTTTGCTATGGCACCTAATGCAGTGTCAGAGATTATACCTTTCTACATGATCATGGTTCAAATATAAGCCAACCAACTGTGTGCAGTGTTGCATGTATCAAAACCTATCATATATTTTGTTGCTTCATCAGCATAGAAAATAAGGGGATATCTTTTTGGTTGCTTTCTGACTCCAGTAGCTTGTCATTTTGACATCGTCTGAGAAAGATACTGATACAGTCACATCTGGTATAAAGTATGTGCAGTTCAAATGAGACAAAATCATCAAGTAAAGGTGTATTGAAATGTTCCATTTTCAAACGTTACCTATGTGTTAGTATCGTTGCTCCCATGATCTGATTGATTTTCTTAATTTTTTTTTTGTTGTTTGTTTTTTTGTTTTTTTGAGGGAGAAATATTATACCTGCTTGAATTTTAAAATAATCAATAGATGATTATTTTTCAGCCTTACCATCAGTATCTTTTGCTTGACATACACTTAGAGAATTCTTTAGCTCTGGCTCTCAGATCTCCATGGGTTGCTTCTCTTTCACCCTAGACAGTTTTTGCACTGCCTTGCTTAGTTTGAAGCATCTAATGGAATGGTACAAATCAAATAAAACTATCACAGTTGCAGGTCTCCTCTGCTGAAGTGTCACCGAAAAGTCTTTTGTAATACAGCTGAGAGAAATCAGATACTTTAGAGGCACAGCCCGTGAGTAGAGATGGGTTTTTTTATAACTTGTGTGGACTTTGCAAAGGTGCCAACGTAGGATGGTTGCATTATACTGGAATTGCATTAGGAGAGATCAATATGGAACACTGTTCTGACTACAACTGCAAGGAAACTTGTATTAATAATGAAAAAAAATTGATCTATGTGATGGCAATGGTTTCAAATGATAGCTGTCAGGCAACACTGTAGGAATAAAATGCTGCAGTGTTTGATGAGAAAGTCCGGTATTGATTCAGGCTGATAAAATATTTTTCTTCATCTTTTGAGAAGTCTTACTACATAGATGCTATAAATGAAAGTTTTGGCATTTCTAACATGCTGAGGCTCACGATTAAATTCCTTTTTTTTTTTTTTTTTTTTTTTTTTTTGCCATAGAAGCTATTTTCTGGCTTGTTTGCTGTTTGACAATGTGTGTGAACAGAGAACTGCACATAGAAGTAGAGAAGTATAGTTCTCTGTTTTTTTGAGCCTCAGGCTACTGAATAGGTATCATTGTATCCACATCTCTTGAGGAAAAAAGCACTGCAAAAACTTCTTGGACCATTTTTTTGGTGTGCAGCCTCCTACTGACAGCCGCAGAGAGAAATGTCTTCTGTCTTTTTTATCCCTTCCTCTTGCTGTGTGCTTTTCCTATCAACTACCCCATAAATATTTTCCTGTAACTGGAACAGAGGATGCGCCTGATGTTCCTTCTCAGGACCTCAGCAGAAATGAGACATGTCATTTTAATCTGCTCTAAGAGAGAAGTGGCAATGTTAAAACAGCTGGGGCTGGGGCTGAATACTGATCATCTTCCTTAATTTAAGAACTTCAGAGTCCCTTTTGTTCTATTTCAGTCATAAGCTTGATGTTTCATAACCATTTCATATTTATTCATGACAGTGCCAAAGTTTGCCCTTTATCATCAAGAGCTTGTATTTGCATGATCCACAGTATAGAGTGCCTAGAAAGTTTTAACTGCAAAGATATCTCGATTCTGCACATCTCTGGGCATTTCTCATTATGAGATGTATCACTAATATGTAAAAAGCACTTCAGATTTCCAGATTTGGCTTAAGCTATCTGTTGGTTCACGAGGATAGATGAAACTCATTGTGGTAGGCATTAATGATGGTGCTTCTCAGACCAGGACAAATCTCCTTTCCTGATGAGTTTATCCTGATAGATGCATAAGGAGGGGCAAAGGGCATGCATATTCCATATCTGTGCCACTTGTTTGCCATTTAAAATATTTATTCAGGATATAGCAAAATAAATCAAAAACATGGTTTTCTTGTTTTAAGGAGAGTAGGGAGGATAGTGATACAAAGAACTGAAAAATCATGGCAGTCAGGTGAAGTTCCCGACGACTAGAAAAAGGGAAATATAACCCCCATTTTCAAGAAGGGGAAAATGGATGACCCAGGAAACTACAGACCAGTCAGTCTCGCCTCTGTGCCTGGCAAAATCTTGGAGTGGATTCTCCTGGAAGGCATGCTGAGGCACATGAAAAACAACGAGGTGGTTGATGACAGCCAGCATGGCTTCACTAAGGGGAAGTCATGAAAAAAAAATCTTTTTCTGTAACAGCAAAGATTAACAGAAAAATCACAGATCATCTTTTACAGTACATTGACCACATTGCAAGATATTGGCGGTTTCATCCTAGGGATCTTTAACACTGTACTTTGGTTCTTGCAAGGAGCTATACTGTAACCTTTGGGTTTTTTAGAGGAAAGCATAAACTTTCCTATGGGTGGATGTTGAAGTGTTATGCAATATGGCTTTAAACTTTTCCTGCAATTAAAGCCTAATCCAGAACACTGAAGCACATTATCAATTTCATGCTTATCTGGAGCATTTTTTCAACAGGTCTATTCATCTACTTAAAATTAAGCACATGCTTAAGTGCATTGTTGAATCAGGGCCAGAGTTATTATGATGAAGAAAAAAAAAAAAAACACACACAAAAATGTCTAACAGATAATATTAATATTAAAATGTTCATTTCAAAAAGAGGAACTGCTTAAATATCAATTAGCTTCAGGCACAGGTGAAGCAGGCAACTGCTTAGGGCATCGCTGTTGAAAGCTATGGATTGCTTGCTTTTTCTAGGACAGAGGAGATGAGATTGATTGTTCCAGCAGTGTTGGCAAGCCTGACCGGGCAATTCCCTGCATATCCTGCTGAACTGAGAGGTCAAGCTACTAGGAGCGGCAGCTACCACTCTGGATGATGAAGCTACCTGAGACAAAGAGGTCTTTGGTTCCTGACAGCTCTGTCCTGAGGGCTCTCAACAGCCCTGGGTAAGCTGAAGAAGGAGCGAAAAAAGCAACAGACATTTTCTACAGCCTATGCCCACTTCTAGTCCCATACCCAATCTCACCACAGGCTACGCTTTTCACTTTCTTTAAAGAAAACTGAAAGCTAAAACTTCCATTTAAACCTTCTCCAGATTATTTTTGCTTGCATATTAAGTTTTGCTAATGCTGCTAAATAACCTATGACTAAGGTGTCCCTGTTGAGCAAACACTGGCTTAGGAGGAGCTGGGGTTCTCATGTGATTCTTTCTGGAGATAATGTTGAAAATTGAGCAGTTTAATGGAAGGACAGTCTGGGAAAGGTGGGCTAATCTTAAGAGAATAGATAATTACATTTCTCCTTTTCCTTCCAGTTACAAGGTGTTTTCCTTTTTTGTCCCTAAATGGATAAAATCTCTACACAGGTTGCCAGCACTCCCCTAGGAATCCTCTAGCTTTAAAGTTAAGTAGGTGTTAAAGTGCTTTGTAACATCAAGGAGTCTAAGCAAGGAGAGAGAAGAGGCCATTTTGTTGTAAACAGTATAGCTGCTATGGAAACTATGGTGACTTGCAGAAAAATGGGAGGAGAAGAAGAAAAAAAAACAGCCACAATTTTTTTTAATATTTAAATCATAACTCTGATAGTGACTTTACGTCCTCTATTTGTTTAAATAACATGGAAGGTAAATATAATTGTTTTGAAAGTGACAGAATTTTCCTGTGTTACGTTGCATGCTTTGTCCATGAGGTAAAGATGCTTATACGTACAGTTATCTACTGAAAACAGTTGACCTCATGCTCATGTATCCTAAGCTATTTTGCAGATTGCTTGAGTTCTCATACAGAGTGATGTATGTTGTCTAATGATTTGTTAACTTTTCACTCCTTGGCCCATGTTTAGCTGTAAAACCACAGTGCTGTTAATTACAATGAATCTGTGTCTGTGTTTTCTTTACATTGCCTTCTGGGGGGAAAAGTTAAATGTTAGGAAGTGAATTGGGGGTTTCTTTTTTATTTTTCCCCTCACATATAAAATGTTAGTGACCTGTGGCAATTTCCAAAGTATTTCAGTATGTTCTCTGATGTTTAAATTGAACTTTACATCATTTCTTATAGTGACACCTGCTGCCCTTGTAATGGGTAAGTGTATGTGAGTACATAGAACCCACTTTTCAAAAATTCATAACTAACTCCACTGTAAAGATTTTATTCTGTGCTGAAGCTTGGCATACAGGCTTTTTTGACTAGGAACAACTTATCCTTTAAAAAATGTGGTGGAGAGAAGGTGATCATTCATAAGAGCTTACTGTGCAGTAAAAGCAAACTGATTTTACTGCCATATTTATCTGTTTATGCCTCTGAAACTTGGACTATGAGCAGAATGAAACAGTGCATTTGTTCACCTCTTATGTCTTTAAATCTCCGTTCAAGCTTCTGCTTAGGTCACTGGTGTGAATGGACCTGATTTTCTTTCCAAAGTTGTGAATATTTCCCTTCGACAGACACCCACCAGACAATTTGATTAAAAATTGCTTATCCGTTTTCAAGCAAGAAACCCATCTGGTTTTCAGCCAGAGAAGAGGCATTCATGGACAAAATGTTGGAAAATTCTTTGAAGTCTGTCCCAGTTTAAAGGTATTTTAAACCTGCTGCTTATGACAACAGCAACAGTTGCTTTACTTTAATGGCAGAGCTGGCTTTTTTAATAAATATTTCCCTCAGTTCAGAAAGTAGGAGATGGACGTTACCTGGGGACTTAGTAACTACTGAAAGGTACTTTCTACATTTGGATTATGTAGAATTTTCACATTTTTTTAATGGCTAGGAGTTTTCCAGCATGGTTGCTGAGGATGCTGTAATCTCAAATATATCTTTTACAGAAATCCTTTCAAACCAACTGTAGTGTCATAGAATTATAGAAGGATTTGGGTTGGAAGAGACCTTATAGGTCATATGGAAGAACTTCTGCCTAAAATTTCATCTCAATCTCCCCTCCATCAGATTAAAGCCATTCCCCCTTGTCCTGTCCCAAAGGCCCTTGTCCAAAGCACCTCTCCAGGTTTCTTGTAGCCCCTTTAGGCACTGGCAGCTGCTCTAAGGTCTCCCGTTAAGGAGCCTTCTCTTCCCAGGATGAGCAAGTCCAGCTCTCTCAGCCTGTCTCCAGAGCAGAGTTGCTCCAGCCCTCGCAGTATCTCCATGGCCTCCTCTGGACTCGCTCCAGCAGCTCCATGTCCCTTTTGTGTTCTTGCCCCAGTGCCAGGTGCAGGACTGCAGAGGGGGTCTCCCCAGAGTGCAGCAGAGGGGGAGACTCCTCTCCCTCGACCTGCTGCTCAAGCTCTGGGGATGTAGCCCAGCGCACAGGGGTTCTGGGCTCAGGCGCACACTGAAGCTGGGGCATGGGGAGCTACTCCTCATGCAACATCCCCAAGAGAGTTGCAGTCAATGGCTCAATGTCCAACTGGAGACGAGTAACAAGTGGTGTCCCTCAGGGGTCAGTGTTGGGACCAGTCCTGTTCAACATCTTTGTTGGCGACATGGACAGTGGAATTGATGCACCCTCAGCAAGTTTGCTGATGGCACTTAGCTGCATGGTGTGGTCAACACACTGGAGGGCAGGGATGGGATCCAAAGGGACCTGGACAGGCTGAAGAGGTGGGACCATGCAAACCTCATGAAGTTCAACAAAGCCAAGTGCAAGGTGCTGCACATGGGTCAGGGCAATCCTGAGCACAAACACAGCTTGGGCAGAGAATTGGGAAGCAGCCCTGAGGAGGACTTATAGAATTACAGGATCATGGAATTATTTGGGTTGGAAAGGACCTTAAGATCATCTAGACCTACAGTCCCAGAGATGCTGACTAGGCAGAACTCTGGAGGGCAAAGATTATCTTAAACCTACTTCTTAACTTTCAACATGACTGACATACTATTAGTGTGCAGCTTCATGGTAATTCAGTAACTAGCAACAGCACCAGCTTTGGTGACTGTTTATCCAGAGTCTAGTCATTTTATATGAGTTTAGGGCTCCCTTCTGTGTGTTATAAAGGAGGCAAACACACCTTTTTTGGTCTTGTGGTTGCATGACAGGTGCATTTGGTGCATGCTGTTCTGCCTAAACAATCTCCAAAATAAGCAATCTGCTGATGGTTTATCTGACACTGTGGTTTAGCAAATATGACATAAGCATCTCAGTCTACACCTGTGAGAAGGGATAGTGGGATCACTCAGCATCACCACACAGTTCAACAACTATAACCTGTCAAATAGAATCTTTAGGTGGTTGGATAGAATGGCATTCTTATAGTCTTCAAGAAGATTAAGTGTTGATTTTTCTATTTTGGTCTGAACTTTTGAGAGGGACAGTAGTCCAGAAAAGGAGGGAATGTGGTAAAATCCCTCATAGCATAACTCAGAGTAAATAGGTTTGTTGGAAAAAAATACAGGTAGTAGTGAAGATACACCATCCACTTTCCTTTGAAGTCAGGCTTGCAGAGAATTTTTCACAGAGCCTTATGAATCAAACTCTGGTAGACTCAAAAAAAAAACCGCAGGGCTAAATGGTAGGCCAGCTCTGGAGGGTGCTGACTATGCATATCCCAACCAAACAAAACATGTAAACACAAATTTAAACTTCAAATCTCTGAATAGTTCCAATGACTTCTACAGTAATTGATTTATTGGACAGAGACCAAGAATGCAGCATTTTGGAAGAACAGACCTCACCAACCTATTTAATGCCTGCTTGAACATATTATCTGGGTCAGTTTCCTTCCTTTGTCTCCCAGCTCTCATGGGCCTCTTGGGCATGTGCTTTGTGTGATAAACGCACAGTCTATGAACTGTGCGTGCCTGAGGGCACCTTGAGACATCAGCTGCCGTGATGAGAATGAGTGCTGCACATCATCATCTGCAATAATGACAGTGTGCACGCTTCTGACCCACCTGTCCTTTAAAGGTGCTAAAGTGTGCAGAAATGTTTTTCATTTCTTTGTGGAACAAAGCATTTGAGATTATACACATTATATTCAAATACATGAAATGCTAGATAGCAAAAGTGCAAAGGGGTTTTTTGTATGTTTTTTGAATTATTAATGCCTAAGCTGCCTAAACTTACCAAATATCATTTAATTCAGTACTGAACAATTCCCTGCACCAGACATTGCTGAGCAGTCAATAATTCAGTAAGACAGTGTTTGTACAGTGAAAATAGATGTAAAATACATATGCAAAATTGCAAACTGGACTAAGTTTCTGTTTACATTATTTACATAAACAACAGAGTGGTTTGAGTTATATTTTGTGTGTTTAACACATACAATATGTGCCCCAGCTCTTATGTGTACATAGGCTACGCATAAATATTTCCTATTAATATATTGTTAGTAATGTTTTTTAGAAAATCAAGTGCCCATGACCAAGGACTATGCATAAAGTGTGCTGATGTGAAGTTTATGTGTCAATGGTAATGGAGCATGTTTCCCATTACAGATAAGGGTACTTAATATTTATATAGTGCTTTTCATTTTAAAGGCATTTTAGAAACATTAATTAGCGCAAGCATATGAAAGGAAAAATAATCTAAGACACAGATTCCTAAGAGTGAGAGAAACCTTGGAAAGTAGTAAAGCAAAAAGACTTAAAAGTAGTAGCCAACAGCAAATTACACATGAATTTAGAATACTGATTTGACAGCAATAAAGACCAATTCAATTTTAGCCTAATATAAGCAGAGGTCTTCTGTCACTCAGGATGCTCAAGTCTTGTTAGCAGAAAGATATTGACAGCTGGAGAGATGGAGAAAAGGGTGACATGCACAGGAAGGGTATTTGGAGCCTGGATTTATAAGGAATAATTTAGGTTAAATACATGCAGGCTGGCTAAAGGACAACAAAGGAAACATTTGATGAGACTTGAAGTGTATCAACACGAAGCAGGGAACGTAATATGAGAAATGGGATTAAGAAAGATTACTTGAAATGAAAAAGAGCTTTTGGACAATATATTAAGAAAGTGACAGTTATATTTATTGGCTTTTAAGATAGTATTTCCAAAGAAAAATGAAGCAGCATCTCTTGCTTTATGTAAAACTGCCTTTCAAAAATACTAGTAATGAGGAATAGTTCTTATGTAGCAAGAAACAGACTAGTTTGACAAACTCCACAGAACTTGTTTCTCGTCACAATCCTCTGTAAGGAGTTACAGGTAAATAAAGGCCCCTTATCTAATACTATATTCTGGAAAACCAATGTAAATAGGGAAATTAATTAGCTTGTGCATGCAAGAAAGCCAGTACAGCTCTAGATTTGTATACAGAAGTAGATTCAAACGCTGAAGTCTCTGACAAATTTCAATTCTAGTTGCCAGGGCATCCTGCCGACTTGTCATGCACCTTATTTTCTAATTTGTGCAGTGAGGACCCCACTGGCAGTGCTCAGGAAGAATAAACTATTACAAAACAGGAAAAAGAGCAAAATTTTTTTGTTTGTCCACCACAGAAATAAACAAACAAACGAAAAACCACGCCAAAAAACCAACTACGTTGCTGCTGAGACATCCTCTGGTCTGGTCTTCAGAACCACTCTTCTTTCACACCCCCCGCTTGTGTGTTACGGGTTAGGGACACTGCTGAGAGGGAAGGCAAAGCCTTGTCAGGATTTGCAGCTGATGTTGGTTTGCAGTTATGGCCTGGAGTTGCCTAAATTTCTCCTGGAGGTTTGACTTCACTGGATAGTGACCAAAGAGTGTGTCATTTCTGAAGCTCCTTCTATGAAAGCTGTGGCTGGTGGCAGCAAAAAATTGCATCAATTCATCCATTTAACCCTCGCTTGTGCCAACATGAGTGCAAGTTCGTGCTTTGTCTGCTTACAATGTTTTTAACGATGCATCAACAGGATATAGAATGGAAAGCAACAATGAAAACCAAGTGCTGTTTGCATTGCTGAATACTCACTATGCTATATGCATCCCCTTAGCTGGTTTATTACCATCACATTTTTTTCTGTAGGTTAAATGAAGTCTTTATCTTCTGGTTGAGTGGTCTTCTTTCAGCTTAAAGTGTTATTTCTTTTCTAATGCCTGTGGCTAAATCCACAAGAAATTTAATGGCAGATTTGATGTAATAGTGAATTCTTTACACTGGTTTGACAATCCTTTATATGCTATACAGCAATTTTCATTCACTTAATTGTAAAATCCATCACAAATACCTTTCATTATCAAGAAAATGACTTCTGAAGTTTTAGACTTCAGGGACAAAAGTTTAATTTTCAAAACCTTTTCTGCTTTTTCTAATACTCTTAAGAAAATGCTTTGTCGTATTTCTTGGCTAATTTCCTTGAAATGTTGAATTGTGAAATGAGGTTTTGTTTAAACTGCTCCAGACCATGCAAGTATTCTGTTAATGCAGATGATTTTAGGAGGAGTAAAATGTGTTCCAGTAAAAATATGGTAATAAAATTTGCAACCTATGATTCTTCTTTGATCATTTAGATTCTTTGGGATTTGATTCCCAGCATTGCAAGTTGGGTCAGTAATTGATAGTTCATTGTGCTGCCATATAATTCATGGGGTTTTTTGCAAAGCCACAGCAGAGGCATGACTGCCTCCTGGCTGGGGTGAAAGGACCAATTAGGCAACAGGAACTTGGATCGCTGAACTGCTTCTTCATGCTGGGCTCTCACACCCTTGGCAAAGCCCAGAGTCAGAGGGATTTGTAATCCTGGCTCAGCTGTTTGTGCACCAACAGTGAGGGACTGTAATATAGAAAACAGTATCAAAGGGGAGGACAATTGAAAAATGAAGTATGTACACAAAAGCAGGAGGAATAGGGAAAGACATTTGTTCATTTACAGGAATCCTCATAAAATCAGTCTACTGATTGTTTCATGGCAGGTGCTGAAAAACTAATGCTCGTGCTGACTGACAGCATTGGATTTCAGCTGTGCATGGATGGAAAGGAGGTGAAGCTGCTTAGTCCTTGGGTCTGTGATAAAGGCAGTCTTATTTCCCAAAGCATTTCCTGCCTGTTGCTGACTGGGATGTTTGTGATCATCCATGTGCCATACAAAGAACATGTGTAGGGAGAGGAAAGCAGAAGTGGAGGATTGTCTGTGAATAGGAGATCCTAATCATTCTGTGAAGTGCTTCTATAAAAAATCAAGCCATAGGAAGTACAATCACCATGATACCTTTGTGGAAAATTAACACTAAATAATCCAACTGAGTTTAAAATGTGATCTGTCTTTATTTCAATGATAATCCCCTTAATCAAAAGCCTCTGTTTTTTACAATGTCATCAGTACATGAGACACTGTTTACTCATCCAAGGAAATAGTTATGTCTTTAGAATGATCTTTTTTTTTACATGGGATATCTGCCATAGTTGCATTAAAGTATTATCTCATAGAGCTGTAAACCAAGATATACTGTATAGTTCAAATCAAATTTGATAAATCCCAACCTGAAATTACTCACCATTAGCTGTGTTAGTGAATGTCATTTTCAAAAATCAATTTTGTCATTTTGGATTATTTACTCTGTGCTATATGTTAAAAGTGTTTATCTTGACAGCTACTAAGATACACTCATCTCTGTACTAAAATTAACTGTTTAAGCTGAAAAATAGCATGTAAGGATGAATTGCTATGATAAACATCTGCAAAGTTATTTTTACTTGTCTTTTGTTGAGGTAACTGTAGTTCTGTTAGAAATTTCCATTCAGTTTTGAACCATGGCTGTCCAGATCAGTGGTCTTGCTCCATTTAGTATTCCTTAAATGCTCCTTTAACATACAAATATATAGAGAAAGGCATATTTGATCATTTGGTGTTATTAATATGTTTCCAGCAACATAGAAATTCAACTGAAGTGATTAATGTACTGAAACAATTAGCTTCAAGTGAAAGATCGTCTCAAAAAATGCTTTTCATTTGCCTTGCAGTTGCTGGTTTAATGTTTACCTGTAGACTCTCTGTAGTGTACTCATCCAGAAATATGAGTTCAACTATATGACAGAAACTGAAAAAGCTGAGAGTGAAGACTGTCCTGCCCCAGCAGCAAGCACCATAACTGATCTGTTCCTTTCTCTAACAAGACTCTTCAAGTTTGATTTGGTTATTACTATCTGTAATTTTTGTCTGGTAATGTAAAAAATACAGTCTGCCTTTCCTTCATGTGTTAGACAGTTTCCACTATATAGTGATGTATCTGTTATATTTTAAAGGGAAATATTAATGGCTTTGTTCGGCGATGTGGAGGACACTTAAAAGCTCAGGTGCAAAGAGTATAATCTGCATTTCACTTCTTGAAAATGCCAAATTAAGAGCTGAAACCACAAATTTACTACAAAAATGGTTAGTTGTCATTACGTGCTTCTAGATCATCTTCAGACCCACCAAGAATCACACCTGAGTGGCACAGGAGGCCAGTGGGCCAATATTAGGCATTGGTAACAGTTCCAGTTCTGCAATTGAGAAAGATGCACATGCTTCATCAGATGAAGTCCTTGTGCATTTATTTGTCCTCTGCAGATCAGACCATGTCTGGCCCAGCTTCAGCATTTTGCAATATTCCTTAATACTAAATATAAGATTTGGATATAAGCCTTGGAAGTAGGCCAGGTTAGATGGGGCTTGGAGCAACCTTGACTAGTGGAAGGTGTCCTTGCCTGTGGCAGGAGATTGGAACTAGATGAGATTTAAGGCTCCTTCAGCCCAAACTAGTCTGTGTTTCTATGATTATGCTGAACAGTGCCACATGCCATTCTGGTTTGTCAGCCTCTTCTAACGTCTCTTCCCAAATATTAGAGATATAAATTTGAGGGAAACCTAATGACTTTCTGACAAGGTATGTGGTTTAGTCTCTAAAGAAGTCATGTCTGAGAAAGAGCAGAGTACCACTGGTGACAGGAACATTGCACAACAAATTTCAGGAATGGCAGTAAAGGTTGTTAGCCATTTTATCTCACATGAATAGGAAATATGCTATATATGGGTGAGTATAATTAGGTCATTGGTTTATGAATCCAAAGCCCCAGTTTCCTGATGCTTCTTAAAATTAACTTCAATGTATATTTAATATGTATCTTTGATTTGGCTGAAAAACATAGCCAGAAAATTCCCAACTGGCTATACAGCTTCACAGACATAGGTTATTCCAGGGAGGATTGGCAAGGACATATCCTTATGAAATTTGCTCAATAGTCTCTGATTTCAAATACTGTGAAATTTACAGGCTTTAAAATATAACCTTGGTGCTACAGAGCTCCCTGAACAGCTGTCAGGTAGGGAACAAATCCAGGGGTCTGAGAACCACAGTCGGTTCCTTGGACTTCTCACAGAGGTAGGATATTGCAAGATGCAATGACTGCTGGAGGCTGCAAGGGTGGCTGGGCATTTCTTAGCAAACTGACTTCAGGGTGCATTGGAAGAGTCTTGTTTCTGGATCTCCTTTTAAAGGTTGTTTTATTTTTCCCTTGAATGGTAGGGCTGGAATCTGGCCTTGAAAAACAGTTTTAGTGCAGTATGCATTACTCACCATTGTGGGGTTTTGCAGTAGCAGTAGTCTTATCAGGACTCCTCTCTGTATGACATTTCTCACTAACCTTTTCTACAGACATCCTGAAAAATCTTCATGCAAGGGTTGACATCCTCCTTGCTGGGGTGTGTATTGGATTTTCATGACAAGGTCTTCTAGAAGCTTCCCCCATGTCTGATGGACCCAATGAAGCTGGATCCAAGATGGACCTACTGCAGACCCAAAGGTCGCTGCAGAAGGAGGGATGAGGTGCTCCAAGCACCGGAGCACAGATTCTCCTGCAGCCTGTGGTGCAGCCGATGATGAGGCAGGATGTCCCCCTGCAGCCCATGGGGGTCCATGGTGGAGCAGCGATCCACCTGCAGCCTATGGAGATGCCTCGCTGGAGCAAGGGAATGTCTGGAGTAGTCTGTCACCCTGTGGGAAGCCCATGCAGAAGCAGGACCTGTGGCCCTGTGGACAGAGGAGCCCATGCTGGAGCAGGGGAAGAATGTGAGGAGTTGTCCTCTGGGAGCAGAGAAAACGTGTGATGAACTGACCACAACCCCCATTCCCTGTTCCCCAGCACTGCTGCAGGGAGGAGGTGGAGGATTTGGGAGTGATGTTGAGCCCAGGAAGAAGGGAAGGGTTGGAGGGTCGATATGTTGGAGGGAAGGAATGCCATCCGGAGGGACCTTGACACACTTGTGAGGTGGGCTGATGCCAACCTGATGGAGTTTAACCATGACAAGTGCAAGGTCCTACACCTGGGTCGGAGCAATGCCAGGCACAGCTACAGGTTGGGCGGGGAGGAGATTCAGAGCAGCCCTACGGAGAAGGACTTGGGGCTGTGGGTTGATGAAAAAATGAACATGAGCCGGCAGTGTGTGCTTGCAGCCCAGAAAGCCAACTGTATCCTGGGCTGCATCAAAAGGAGCGTGACCAGCAGGTCGAGGGAGTGATCCTGCCCCTCTACTCTGCTCTCGTGAGACCTCACTTGGAGTCTTGTGTGCAGTTCTGGTGTCCTCAACATAAAAAGCACATGGAACTGTTGGAACAAGTGCAATGGAGAGCCACGAGGATGATCAGGGAGCTGGAGCACCTCCTGTATGAAGATAGGCTGAGAAAGTTGGGGCTGTTCAGCGTGGAGAAGAGAAGGCTCTGTGGAGACCTCCTAGCAGCCTTCCAATACCTGAAGGAGGCCTATAGAGATGCTGGGGAGGGACTCTTCATTAGGGACTGTAGTGATAGGACAAGGGGTAATGGGTTCAAACTTTAACAGGGAAGTTTAGACTGGATATGAGGAAGACGTTCTTTACTGTAAGGGTGGTGAGGCCCTGGAATGGGTTGCCCAGGGAGGTTGTGAATGCTTCATCGCTGGCAGTGTTCAACGACAGTTTGGACAGAGCCTTGGATGGCATGGTTTAGTGGGAGGTGTCCCTGCCCATGGCAGGTGGGTTGGAACTAGATGGTCTTAAGGTCCTTTCCAACCCTAACTATTCTATGATTCTATGAAAGTGTTTTTAAGATTTGGTTTTGTTTCTCAGTACTCCGCTTTTATTTGATCAGTTCTAAACTAATCTCCCCAAGTCAAGTCTGTTTCACCCATGACAGTGACTGGTGAGTGATCTCTTCCTGCCCTTATCTCGACCCACAAGCCTTTCATATTTGCTCTACCCTGAGCTGAGTAGAGCAGTGATGGAGCAGCTTTCATGCCTCTAGCCAGGGTCAGCCTAGCACGTTGTGTTTATTCTCAAGATTGGGTTTTTGATTTTTTATATTTTTCTTTTCAGAAGATTATCTTAATTTCCTATGGCACAAATAAGCAATATTAACACCGCAACTCTACAAACCCTTTAGTGATTCTGGGACTTGCTACTCCATTAAGGGAGTCCACATTTAGAAAGGGTAACAATACATCATCCATTGGAGGTTCTGCTAGAGTAGGGTGTACATAACCTTTGAAAACCACTCCTGACACCAAAAGCTGCCTGTTCTGAAGCTGGCCCAGGTCCATCTTCTCCTGATTTGGACCCACACTGGTTTTATGCCAGTCAGCTGCTGTGTTCCTGTTCCTGTCAGAGCTAGCACTTGGATTTTGCCATTTAGATTGCTGGACAGTTAGGGTGGAAGCTGTAAATGAAGTGCATTGAGAGGCATGATGGGAAAATAGGTGGTTTTGCACTCATCTGGGACAAGCTGCAGTGTGGCTTAGACACACATGTGCAGTGTGACTATTCTAAACCTGTGCCAATAACAACTTGCTTTTGCTACACAGCATGACATCAGCTTGCCTGTCTCCAGCAGCCGCCTTCAGTCTGCCAGTGACAGCCTCTCTGTGAATGTGATTTTTGTCCAAACCTGCATTGCTTTGTGTGGCCATCAGGAGGCCCATACATTTCTCTTCTTCATCCAGGTTTGTTACACTTCAATTTTTCATATTCGCACATACTAGCAGGAAAGTAGGGATGGGTGTGATAGTGCTGGTGCAAGCACAGTGGTTTATGAGCTTCAAGCCTTGTGGAAGCCAGTCAGGTCTGGTGTGGCAGGACAGTAACTGTGAGGGAATTTGAATCAGTTGTGTTCTTTGCTTTAAAAAGAAATGTCTTTGGATTCATTATTCACTCTATTTATTTAATCCTATCTGTTTACTTTGTATTGATCTGGATTGCTCACCAGGACAGTTTCACTAGAATTTTTGTATTTTCAGCCAGTGATGAAAAATCCCCACACCTCTAAATTAGGCATCCTCTACAAGAAGTGTTAAAGGAATGTTAAATTTTATCACACTTTTGTTGCCTAATTTGTGGTTGCTGACACAGAATAAACATACAGAAGTGCTGAGAATGAATAACTTGATATGATAAAGTAGTACTTTCTCTTCCTCTGCCTCTGCCCCCAAGGCGTCATTCCTTTTTTGATCCAAACTTCAAAAGAATTGTCCTGAGTGTTCATGTTAATCCCACTTTTCATCCCACCCTGTAAAAGAGGGATGGCTATGTTTTTGCCACTCTCATTTCTGCAAGCAGGAATGGAGAAAACTCAAAAGAGGTATATCCTTTCATAACTTCTTGCTGTTTAAAGGCTTGAGAAGAACTGGGTGGTTATGCTAGACCTCCAATCCAACTCCAAGCCTTCTGAAACTGCTCATTTTTGTAATGCTGGGTACAGCTCCAGGATGGTCAAAGGAAGCAAAATGCCATCTTGCTATACAAATTCCATCTGGGAGAACAACTATTTGTTTCTGCCTTGGTTTTACAGCATCTTTAGTAATCAAATAAAAGTTTCAAGCTTTGTCTGTCTGTCTACCAGCTCTTTCTTCTGTCTGTTGGGCATTTCCTGTTATGAACTAAGTTAGTTAATGTGCCTGCCTGTCTGTTCATTAAACTGTTGTACGGAGAAGAACAGAAGTAGTTTAAGTACAAACAGCCTTACTTTCTGTAGGTACAAGCATCTTATCTTTGAGCAGCAAACAATACTATGCACATCAGTTGCTTTCGTATTTACTGCAGTCTACCCCTTGTGCCTGGGAACAACTCTTTTAATTCATTCCCTAAATAGTCTCTGAGGCTGTAGATTAACACATTACTTTTTTTGTTACTGGGGTATTTTTGGCTAGCAGAGGAAAGTTGATGATTGTTGCAGGGATACCTTCCACTCGACCAGGCTGCTCCAAGCCCTCCAGCCTGGCCTTGAGCACTGTCGCAGCTTCTTTATGCAACCTGTAGAACTAAAACACAAATCACAATAGAGTATTTTTTCCACTGGAGTTGACTTCATGCATCGTTATTTGTTGTTGTCTACTCACTGGCTGCTCTGCAAGATGTTCAACTCCAGTTCAGGTTCACTGTTGACTGACAGCTGCTGTTTCACGAAATACTTTAAACAAACAGGTGAAATGATTACTGTCTTCTGTGAAAGGTCTGCTTCCTGGTGCATCCAGACATCTTTCAGTGTGATTTTGACCATCACAGGGAACTTCAGCTGAGGAGCTGAAGACTGAGCTAATGTATAGAGTTGAAGGAGCATCTAGATGATGCTTAGTCAGATGGTTTAGTTTTAGTTTGTCCTTTAAGGAGCAGGGATTTGGACTTGATGATGCTGATGGGCCCCTTCCAACTTGAGATATTCTATGATACTCTATGCCACCATCCCTGTCGTACATTACTTTCATACATATAGGATGTACAATGCACCTTATTTTGGTAGTCTGATGGTTTTTATAAACACAAAGCTTGTACAACTTGGAAGCTTGTATGTAGGGCATTAGCCTCAGTGCTAATTTTGCAAGCAGCTGTAGGAAAGACTTTGGGCAGAATAATTTCTGCTGATAAATGGCAGTATTCGGGCTCAACCTAATGAGTCATTATTCCATTATATTATTTCATTGTTTCCTCCACAATGGAACATGTCTCTAGCCTAGAAAAACAGAAACAATTGGTAAAATATAAATGAACGTGCTTCCCAGACCTCTGAAATTTCTCACACCCCACCCCACCAAGGCCCTCAAGGCCCTTGTCATATTTTTTCACTGGTAATATCCAAGAGTGCAAGACAGGCCCCTTCCTGAAGGATTGCTGTGACATGGCATACAATTTTATTGGTGCTTTATATACTGTTTTGGCATTCTGCAGTTAAATGGTCTGTTTCCTTGGTCTCATTGCATTCTCAACAGATAAAATGGCTTTCTGTCTTTTTCTTCTAGAATAGAGGAAGCTTAAACTCTAAGGAATTGCCTTAAGCTTGAAACTTGACAGTTTGACAGTACCAAGCCCTCACCATAATTGCTTTCATCAGTTCCCACCAGATTTAGAATGAGCTTTATTACTGTTGCCTGAATATCTTGTAACAATTAAAAATACTGGGTATGAAAATGTAGAACGGATTCTTCATCTCACAGCAGCTGGTGGAAAGCTGGTAGAAAAATTATTTTAAAGGTTATGTTGGTTGTTAAAACAGCCACACAGTTAAACAGCCTTCTCAGTTTGCTGCTTTGTTTCAAATATTTATCTTTCATCATGTTTTTTTTTTTTTTTCAGGGATCAATATAAATTATTTCATTAATGTTTCTTTTAAATGTTGTCATAGTTTAAAAAAATGTGAATGGAATCAATATGTCAGCACCTATTAATTTCTATATTGATTCTGTTATATACTTTACATTGAGACAGACATTTACAATGAATGCTATGTACCTGACAGAACAATGAAAAAGCAATTGCATACAAAGTAAACACGCAAATGCCACCATCAAAACCTAACCAGTAAGTACTTTGGGTTTGTTTCCTTGCTTCTGGTTTGTGTCAAACAGCAATAGCACGCACAAGCAGGAGAGGCTTGTTTGTTTGATTTTTGTTCTGTCATTAGTTGTAAAAGATTAAAAGCAATAAGATGGCCATATACTTTTGACTTCTGTCTTTCTCATGAGTCCAGACATGCGGGGGGGGTGGGGGGAGGAGGGAAAGGCAATTAGGTTAAAAATACAGACCACTGACCTGCTGCTAAGTCTTGGGAGGCTCGTATTGGTGTGTTGTGTACAAAGAACCTATACAAGGCAAAGCCAGTGGGAAACTCCCATCTTTTATGATCAGACCTATAATATTTAACAGGCAAGAGTATATACATTCATGTACAATACAGTCAATTGTTACGCTGCCTATTGTTAGTAATAAAACTGTTTGGAGGATTCGCTGGAGGATTAGAAGGGCTGCATGCCAGCAATTTCATTGAGAGAATTGCAGCTCAAACTGCACTGTTCTGGCACAAGTGAATGCAGGAATTTGTCACCCCTGAGATGAGTCCTCAGACCTGAAGAGCTTTGGCAGTCCCATGTGCAGTCACTCAAAAAGTGCCAATGACTTAGCCTAACTGTGCTCTGAGAGAAGCTGATTTTATTAAAAGGAGAGCTAAGCTAAGCTTGAACAGAAAATCCAGGATTCAGACTGAATTCTGAAATACTCTTTGTTCTTTTTCCTAGTGACATCAGAAATGCTTTCTGCCTGCCAGATTTATTGGGAAGCTTTTCAAATAACCATTTTTATTCAAAATATTGCTTAAAAAAATTGCTTTTTAAACCACTAGGTCTTTCAAATTTTTTTGCATCCCTTTGTATTATCTGAACTGCTCATTTTGATCATGAGAATTTATGCCAGGGCTGAGACAGTTATGTGCTGTGCTTCAAATGAGAGCTCTTCTGCCTTGCTCTTTCACTTTCCCTCTTTTGCAAAAATTCCTATTTCAGACAGAATCAAGATTCGAAACATTGAAACCGTCACAATGTTAATTAACAGAAGACAATGACTTCCCTGTGGTGTCGGACTATGAACCTACTGTTGGCTCTTATTTTTCCTCTGGAAAGAGAAAATTGAGACATCAGGCAAGGAGGTATACTTGAAAAACGTGCATTACCCTTTTCCGGTTTCCCAGTACTGTAATGTGGATAAAATCAGACAGGTTTCTAATACGTGGACCTGTTAGCCATAACCCAAGATGCAGGTGTAGTTGCATTTTCCGTGATTCATCTGTATAGCACACTAGCTTGTTTTACACAGGCAGTGTCTGTTTCACGTGCACACCATGATTATTCGACTGTGATTGACATCCACTTTCTCCTAATAAAGTCCCACCTGTAAAGTGCTCCATTTTTTCTTAATGCATTTGTTTGTTAGATAAAGAAATCCTTTACAGAACTGTGCTGAAACTCAGAAAAAGTATCTAAATTTGTCAGTGGTGCAGCACCAGCACAATTATGGATGCTCTCTGTGGATTAACTTAGCAAAAAATTTGTGGTTTGAATGCTGATTTGAACCAGACCAAGTAGACTATGGTGGAGGCACTTCAGGTTTATACCAATATATCACAACAGGAGATAAAATCTGGCTCAGGCTGTGGAACTGAAATGACTTTCTAAAAGTAATTATTGTACATTGGTATCTTATCAATTTTGTCACTTTTTCTCCCCTTTTCAGTGTATTCTATGTTTTCTCCTGTGTTTTTCCTATTTCAGTATATTACCTGTAGATCCTTAAAGATTTTGGGAGCAATAGAAGTTTGCATAGGCTCAGGGGATCACAGGACCATTTTGTGAAAAATAAATATACTGATTGTTACTGAATACACAAAAATTAACCCTGGCTAAGGAAGCCCCTGAGCTGCAAATGGTTGGGGGCTGGAAAAGCACTTGCACTCTTCAGAGAACATCTGCTTTTGAGGGGTGTTGGACTCAAGGAAACCTGGTCCCATGTTTCAGGCATCTGATAAATTGCCTTTCTGGTTACCTGTTTTAGACTGGCTGACATGGCCCTTTTCTTCATTACAGGAAGGCACTGATTTCAGCCCGGTGCAGGTTACAGAGACCAAAATTGCTGATTGTTTTTCAGTTAGGCTGCAAGTGAAGTAAAACTTTCAGGTGTCCATGCCTAGTGCCAAGTAAGACAGGTACTGAGCAGACTTGGATCTCTCCAGGTAAGGATGGTGAGGACGGTGTAATGACAGCTCAAAGCAATTTGATTGTGTGACACCAGTATCGCGCATTGTAGTGCTTGCATTTGTGAGCCTGGTTAGTAGTCTCGATGAACCCGATAGTCCAGCCTCAGCTGCCTGAAATCTGTGCAAGACCATGCTCTTAATTTGCTGATTGACTCTTAGTCTCAGAAAGCCTGAGAAGAAACGTTTTCTAGAGAGAGCATGGGGTCCCTGAAACTGCGCCTGTATTGTTGGAAAGGTAGTAATCGGAAATTTCCATTTAAAATCAGGGTTGTTGTTGTGTTTCAGCTTGCTGTGCTCATTAACTTGTGTCTTGTCACTCCTGCTAGTTGGGCATCTCAGTTCCTTTCTCAAAACCAAGATAGGTAGCCTACCAACAAAGAGATAGGACTTGACTGGTTGCCTTTGTGGGGTCCCCTCCCTACAACCTTTGGGGACAGACCTGCAGCAATTCCAGCACAGTCACAGCTGGTTGGAGTGTGACTGGTGCTAATTAACACCAATTAAGTCTTTGAACTTCATTACCATAATACTCGGGGGGGGGGGGGGGGGGTCCATGTGTGCATGAGTAAGCTGAGACTGTCCCTTGATCCTAGTACAACATATATGCAAACTGTTCTGCCAGAAAAGGAAATCTCTCAAATTTAATGGCTAAAGTATCTTCCTGTGAATTTAACCATTTATGAAAATAAAAAAATAGAGGGTCATTAGGAAGAAAAATGTGCTTTATCTAAATTTTTGTGAAAGCAGCACACAAGGCCAGTCGCATCCTTTGGGCTACTTGGGGTTTTGTTGTTTTGGGAGGTAGTACAACCTTTCTTAAAAATCTAACAGTCTAGACTCTTTTTTCAGCATTTGCCCAACAAGTAATGACTTGGCTCTTTGCTCTATTGTTACATGCTACTAGTAAATTACTTACTGCAGATATTGCTGCTTAGGCAGACCCTGAGAGCACAAATGGATGGAGAGCAGTTGAGGTTTTGGAGGAGAAAAAATTACTTTTGAATCCCACTACACAGGCTGTCTTATAGCAATTTCATCATGAGCTGCAGGTGATTCCTGCTTCATATAATAATAGAAAATGTAATTTGAAAGTAGCTTCTTTAATACACCAAATAGGCATTTTGATCTCTGAAAGGAAGATTGTTAAAGCATCTTAATGACATGTCTGAAGTAAAAAGAAGTATTATCAGAGTTAAAGAAGTTCAGGAGGCAGAACAGGCTCTTCAGCCCACATTCACTTCATGCACCCCCAAGTAAGGAATAGAGTTAGTTTTAGGTGGACAAAGCCAATGTGTGTTCTCCACCCTTGGTGAGGAGATGGGTAAGGTATGATGGGTAAGGTATGATGAAAATGCAGAGGAGAAAAACTTCAGTTTTAGCCGGAAAACGCTGTTTGTTTCAGTGTCCAGCTGCGTCCTGTCTCAGCCAACTGTACCTATTTTTACCCTCTCCTGATGTTTTCAAAGGTAGTCAAGATATGCTGTTGACCCTTCTTTTTTGTTTTGTTTTGGATTTTGTGCTGCGGTTTGAACATGTTTCAGCTCCCACAGGTGTCACCAGGCATGTATTTGATCTTAAATATCAAAGGTTTGATCTTATTTCAGAGAGGTAGGAATGAATTCAGATTTGCAGCTGGGGGCGGCGGGGAGGGGGACGACACGACAGGAGGAACATAGGAGAGGTTCAGTGGGAGTTGAGACAGCAGAAAGGAAAGCACAGTTCTTGGTACTAAAACAATTTTATATACGGGGGGGGGGGGGGGGGGAAGCTTGTTACACTTTACCTGCTCTACCTTAGCTTGTAAATTGAAACCTGCTGTCAGTTTATTCAATTCAATGCTCCCAGATCTATAAAGAACTCACTGCTACTCTAGGTGCATTGTGTCATTAGAAAATGAGTATTTAAGTCATATCCACATATTGTACTGATCCAAAGTGGTTTTCTTGCAATAAGCTAACTAAAGTGAATGATCCAAAACCTACTGAGCAGATCTGTGGATAAACAGGTAATCAGGGCAGTAATAGGTTCCTGCTGGTGCCCAGGTATACGTGTAGTAAGGAGAAATTGTTTAGTAAGGAGAAAAACTTTGCTCAATTCAGTCATAGGATGTTTTTAAAAGATCATTTTTAGGATTGCATCCATGGATACTTCTACAACCTTCTGTGAGGGGGATGTTTTTAGCCATACCTTGTATTTTAGCCAAAGCATTAGGGAAAAATTCTTCCCTGTGAGAGTGGTGAGGCTCTGGCACAGGTTGCCCAGAGAAGCTGTGGCTGCCCCATCCCTGGCAGTGTTCAAGGCCAGGTTGGATGGGGCTTGGAGCAACCTGGTCGAGTGAAAGGTGTCCCTGCCCATGGCAGGATGTTGGAACTGGATGAGCTTTAAGGTCCATTCCAATACAAACCAGTCTGTGATTCTGTGATATCTGAGTACCCTGGTCTAGTATTAAGAAGGAACTTTTCTTCATATGGATGCTGAACTAATCTATTTTTCTTTAAGAATAATTTAAATTTTATTAATTTGTGAAGTTGTAGGTTGCAGGCTGAGACTGTAGCTCAGGAGTCTTTCATGGAATCACAGAATAGTAGGCTGCAAGGGACCTCAGCAGTCAACTGGTCCAACCTTTCTTGGCAAAGCGTAGAAATATAGAATCACAAGACAGTTTGGGTTGGAAGGAACCTTAAAGATCAACTGAATCCAACCCCCTGCCATGGGCAGGGACACCTTCCACTAGACCAGGTTCATCTAGCATGACCTAGACTAGTTGTCCCTGTACCCTATACAGCTGAATCTTTAAAGTATCCAGTGTTGGGAAATCCACCACTTCCCTGGGGAGGCTATTTCAATGGCTGGTTGTTCTCTCTTGTGTTCAGTCTGAATCACCCCAGCAGTAATCTGTGCTCATCACTCCTCATCTTTTCCATGTGACTCCCTGCAAAAAGGGAGTCTCTGTCTTCTTTGTAGACACTCTTTGTAAGCACATGCTTAACTTTAAGCATGTGCTTAGCCCCTATTGAAGCCATTAAAATTTAAACAGCCACTCTGAGCCTCAGTACTAGAAAAGAAGTGGAAACGATGTGGAATATCTGAAGCACTATCTAAGTTTTAGGATTGCTGGATTTTCCTCCAGTTAAATACTCTTATTTTTATGATTTTATTCAGCATGTGTTTTTCGGATAGAAAACCTGCCTGTCCACCACTCCAGCCCATCCTCGGGGACAGCAGATAGAGGAGCACAAGGACACACATTTTCTGTGTGAAAAATTGGCTCAGGGATTTTTACTTGTCCCCTTATGTCCCTGGCTACTGTTTATGATTACCTTGAGAGGATAAGAAAGGGTTAGGGAGAGAAAGCAGCTTTAGGGTTTGACAACTGGGAAAAGGCTTATGACACAGTTTAGCCACTGCTGCTGTTTTATAAATGTATATGCGATAAATATCACTTAATGACTATGAGAAATGGCTTCTAGCATTTGCCAATAAATTTGCAATCTACTAGATTTATGAAAGACCTTGAAAAATTCTTATACAAACTTAAGTTTTCCTTACTGTATGCTCTTGTAGTTACAATTATGAGATTTGTTTTTTTTTCCCAGTGAAGGCAGTGGTGCTAGTATGTTCCTCAAACTGAATGTGGTCTAGTTTATTTAAGAAAGGAAGAGTTTAAGTGGAAATGAGCCACAGAAATGTGTGCCACTTCTCTAAAACAAACATGGTTGAAGCTTTTTCTTAGAAGTCACATCTATTACTATGTTTTCAAGTAGATCTTTGTTAGTAAGCACATGCGGGTGTGTTTGATCAGATTAAAAGATCCGTGACCATATTTATATTGCTAAGTCTATGTTCTTTTTAAATAAGGTCCTGCACCTATGCCAACTGAAGTTAATTGGGGATTTGCAACTGAACAGATACAAGTCCCTAAAAAAGTAGCGTCAGCATTGTTCATCTGCATGACATGTGGCCTGTATAGCCATTTTAGACATTAGAAGTGGTTTCTGAGGATTTCTAGACCATTTATTTCATAGGATTAAATAAACTGGGTGAGTAATTAATAATATTGAGAATTGATCTGGACCAGTCATTGGAAGTTGTATCAATTTTGAAACTTACATCAGTAAGAGATATATGAGAATCTTCTCAGGGTAGCAGATTTGTTTGTAAATTTGTCCTTGCTGCAATCACTTTATCAATGTATGTGATATTTAAGGGACTCCAAGTTCATTTTTCTTCCTCTGAAGGATTCCAGGGACATGTGAAGAAAAAAACCCAAACCATTTATATAGGCACAAATCAAAATTATTCACCACTTGATAGTTTCTAGTTCTAGAAAGCAAAGAATGGCGCTTGCAAATGCTTAAGATGGTGTTTAGCAGTTGTCCTGTGTTTTGAAGTTTTGCTTTAGGTTTTGTTTATTGAGGGCATTCCAGAGCACCTCTCATATGAAGATAGGCTGAGAAAATTGGGGCTGTTCAGCCTGGAGAAGAGAAGGCTGCGTGGAGACCTCCTAGCAGCCTTCCAATACCTGAAGGGGGCCTATAGGGATGCTGGGGAGGGACTCTTCATTAGGGACTGTGGTGAGAGGACAAGGGGTAATGGGTTTAAACTTAAACAGGGGAGGTTTAGATTGGATCTGAGGAAGAAATTCTTTACTGTGAGGGTGGTGAGGCCCTGGAATGGGTTGCCCAGGGAGGTTGTGAATGCTTCATCCCTGGCGGTGTTCAAGGTGGGGTTGGACATAGCCTTGGATGGCATGGTTTAGTGGGAGGTGTCCCTGCCCATGGCAGGGGGGTTGGAACTCGATGATCTTGAGGTCCTTTCCAACCCTTACTATTCTATGATTCTATGATTCTATGACTTACCTTACTGCACAGTGACTAGAATGAATGCAGGTGCAGTTGCAGCTTGTCTTTCAGGCAGACATGGAAATTTATTGAGGAACATTGATTCCCTGGATGAACATCAAATTTGTTTTGCTGCACTGAAAATATTCTCCATTAAGTGTGTAATCGAACAAACTTACTATTATTAATAATAGTTTATATTATTACATTATTATAACAATATATCATAAAGTTATTATAATTAATATTAACAAAATACAACAAACATCATAATTTATTATTATATGGTAATGATAATTATCATCATCATCATCATTGTCTGTCTGCTGACTTTAGCTGAGACTAGACTGTTTGTTTAATACACTGCATGTAGGAAAATGCCACACATAGAAGGTTCTCTAGGAGGAATGGAGACAATAACCCTTAAGTGAGAAATCATTATTTTCAGCTGTTTCTTGAGTATTTTTCTCAAGCCCCTGTGAATTTGTGCTGGGGCCAGGTAAAACTTGGGCTCTGATTATTTCTGACACCACAGCATTTTTCACAGATTGAAACTGGCCAGTAAAATTTCAGTTTCTTCGCTAATAACAAAAGCAAGAGTCCATCAGCTGTAACTTCAGTCCATGAAGGTGATTGTATCCAGCAAGTTCTTCATGACTTGCTGGGGTTTACATTTTGAAGATCAATTAGAAATATACATGTTTGTTTTCTTATTATTTCTAGGAATAAATGCCAGAGTAGACTGTATCTGGAAGTTGAATACTCATAATACTGCCAAAGCCTAAAACAAATTAATGAGTTTCAGTTTCCATTTTAAACTGAATTAAAATTAAAAATACTTCTATAATTTGCCATATATTATAGTCATTGTAGCATATCAGTAAGGGGGAATAGCCTCATCTTTTTCATTACATGTAGTTTCAATTTAGTCTACTTACATTTTTAATATTCAACTTTAAAAACATCTGTCTGCACATAGTGTTCTTGATGCATCTATTCACATAAGAGGCATTTCTCCCTCCTCCATTACACAATTTCTTTTTCTTTTCATGGTTGAACTTCCTCCTTTTTGGCCAGTAGCCTTAGGCAGTCAACGTGATGTCTCCCAAGAGCTCACACCGCAGGGCTTTGGTTATTCAAGGCCAAGGTTTTACGTATAGCCATGAGCTTTACTCAAAGCTCCTTTCATAATCCTTCCTTAATAACCATGGCTGATGAGTATCCCTCTTCTGAGGACTTTCTGTGAAAACGATGTTTATACAACCAAGACAGCAGACTGATGACAAATCAAAGAATACAAGTTTTTCTCTCAGCGTGGACTAGAAGTACTGTCTCTGGAGCACAAATGTTGCTCTGAGTTTTTGCCCTATCAGTCACAATACGAGCATTCATTAGTGTTTGAGATGCCTCACCTTTGTTAGAATGTCAGTTCTCTAACAAATATGAGTTCTGTGTTTATAAGCTGCTGCCGCCGCCTATTTTTATGATGCCAATGAAAGTACATATCAGATTATATCCTCTGTTAATAGCTACTCATGGTTATTAAGCCTTCATTTTTTTATTTTTTTTTTCTAGGTTAATTACAAAAGTGAACCGTTAAACCAAGCTAAGGAAAGATAAACACACCGAGAAATTCAGCCTTTTCCTAAAACTCGTCAACACATTTTCTGGGAGAGCTGAAATCTCCTCTTTTAATAAAATGCCAGCTTTTGGTTGGAACTGCTTCTTTTAATTACTAAAAAATAAGGGGAATCATGCAATGGTCTAAGACACAAGGATGCCTCCTAGATTACTTAAGTTTCTTGTGAAACTTTTACAGCTATGTGAGTTTACAAGGATATTTCTCTTTTCAAAGCTCATGAGGATTGCTTGAGAACAAGAACTTGAGTAAAATTGTAACCACAGTGTGCTGAACTGGGCATGCAAGCATAGCTAAATGCAAGAACTTTGCATATTTTTAGCAAGAAGTACCTCAAGATGAGCAGTTGTGCTGACGTTGCAGCCTCTGACCTGATTTTCCTTCATCATGGCTACACCTTTTTTGGTATTTTTCACAGAACGCTAGATTGGAAGGGACCTTAAAGCTTATTCAGTTCCAACCCTCTGCCATGAGCAGGGACACCTTCCACTAGAACAGGTTTTGCCAAGCCCCATCTAATCTGCCCTAATAGCCATTAGAAAGCTCTTTTTAATCATGTCATTTGTAGTATCATAGAATCATAGAATAGTTAGAGTTGGAAAGGACCTTAAGGTCATCTAGTTCCAACCCACCTGCCGGGGCAGGGACACCTCCCACTAAACCATGCCATCCAAGGCTCTGTCCAACCTGGCCTTGAACACCATCAGGGGTGAAGCATTCACAGCTTCCCTGGGCAACCCATTCCAGTGCCTCACCACCCTCACAGTAAAGAATTTCTTCCTCATATCCAATCTAAACTTCCCCTGTTCAAGTTTGAACCCGTTACCCCTTGTTCTATCACTGCAGTCCATAATGAAGAGTCCCTCCCCAGTATCTTTTTAAGCCCCCTTCAGATACTGGAAGGCTGCTATGAGGTCTCCACGCAGCCTTCTCTTCTCCAGGCTGAACAGCCCCAATTTTCTCAGCCTATCTTCATACGGGAGGTGCTCCAGTCCCCTGATCATCCTCGTGGCCCTCCTCTGCACTTGTTCCAACAGTTCCATGTCCTTTTTATGTTGAGGACACCAGAACTGCACACAATACTCCAAGTGAGGTCTCACAAGAGCAGAGTAGAGGGGCAGGATCACCTCCCTCGACCTGCTGGTCACACTCCTTTTGATGCAGCCCAGGATACGGTTGGCTTTGTGGGCTGCAAGCGCACACTGAAGCCGGCTCATGTTCATTTTCTCATCGACCAACACCCCCAAGTCCTTCTCCGCAGGGCTGCTCTGAATCTCTTCTCTGCCCAACCTGTAGCTGTGCCTGGCATTGCTCCGACCCAGGTGGAGGACTTTGCACTTGTCATGGTTAAACTTCATCAGGTTGGCATCAGCCCACCTCACAAGCATGTCAAGGTCCCTCTGGATGGCATCCCTTCCTTCCAGTAGTCAAATAGGAGACTGTTTTCTATGTCATACTGCTTCACAAACATTATCTTGTGGAACTGGCTGTCTGTGGCAGCAGAAATAGTGTGCAGATATTCTCTAGGGTCTGTGTGAACTCATCACAAGAAACAAACAGGACTGGTCCATCTGTCCTGCTTCAAAAGGAGGTGTTGTGTTTTCTCCCAAGATATGCAAAGGCATCACCCTGCATGGCTTTGCATTTCTGCACTATTGGTTAGTTAGGTAATAAAAATGTTGCATGTCCTCTGCTTCTTATGGCTCCTACTCAGCTGTGGAAAGAAATATCAAGTAATGTAACCACTTTCTTCCAAATCTTGGGCCAGAATCTCAGCTGGTGTAAGTCAGCAGAGTTCCACTGACATTATTAGTACTCCAGTGATTCACACCAGCTGTGGATCTGGTCTTCTGTCTCAATTTATGAAGGGAACTAAATGTCAGGAAACATGAAATGATTTCTTATATAGTCAGCAGTTCTCCAGATGTGTTAATGGAGTTTAAGTTTACCGAAAGGCAAGACTTAAAAAAGTGATCCAACAGAAGAATAAACTTTCAAGAAGAATGCCTTGCTTACAGGCTTTTTGGCAAGAGAGAATATACAACTCACTGCAATTTAAAGAAATTAACTCAGTTATGCATAAGAATATGGTAATACAGCTTCAGTGAGAATCCAAGATGCAAAATAGTTGCACAGCACAAAGCAAGCTGTTGGCATTTGGTGCATAATTGCCATGCAAACAGGAATCATCAAGTCTTAAAACCAAAATTAAGTTGCTTATGAACTTTGTGTAAAGAGATTAATGCTTCTACTTTGCAAGTATAGTTGGATTTATACATGGGCATTCTATTACAGCTTTTGGAGATTAAATGAGGACCATGTTATTACAAGAACACAGAAGCTTAATAGTTCAAGCTGTGTAATGTTAAAACTCAACAGTGGTTTGGATCATAGATGTGATCTCATGTGCAGTGTTGAAAACAGTTATTTTAGCCAATGAGGACTGTTGCTGAAATTGCTTAAGCACTGTCAGGCTAACTTTTCAAAATCAGAAAGTGCTGGAATGCTTTAGATCGACCTAGAAAAGGAAAAGAACCCACATTCTATAAGTAAACTCGAGTGTCACACTATGTTATTGTAGCTACCTATATTTTTAAAAATAAAAATAAATTAGGGTACAAATAAGTTGATTGATTGCAAACAATCAGAACAGCATGGAGTGATATGATCTTGCTGAGCAGTCAGTGGCTAAGGGTTCTGTTCTGGCAGGTTTGTTTCATGGTTAGTCTAAGTGACTTCTGATAAGGCACACATCTGTCTTGATGTCACTGTATACCAAAAGGAAAAAAATGCTTGGACATAATTTATTCAGACATGAAGGAAAGTGTTTTATAAGAGTTTACAGAGAAAGTTAGACTTCCAGAGAAAGTAATTCTCCTAATCTGAACACACTAGTAGATTGAAAGTGATTTCAGAACTGGAGTGATAGTAGATTGCTTTTGCATGCCTTATTGCTGCAAGGCCTCATATGGCAGCACTTGAGAGTAACACTTGCCATCACTTCTGTCTAATTCTTCCCGTCTTGGTGGCTTATGTGTTTGCCTTGGCAATGTACTGATTTTTCACATTCTGTCAGGATTACACCAGTGGAATATACCTGGGCATGAAGCCATCAACCCTTAATGATGCTCCAATCAGTTCAAAATCATATCATAGAGTCCCATCATGGACTGGTTTGGGGTGGAAGGGATCTTAAAGCTCATCCAGTTCCAACCCCTTGCCATGGGCAGGGACACCTTCCACAAGAGCAGGTTGCTCCAAGCCCCATCCAACCTGGCCTTGAACATTGCCAGGGATGAGTCAGCCACAGCTTGTCTGAGCAACCTGTGCCAGGGCCTCACCACCCTCACAGGGAAGAACTTCTGCCTAAGAGCTCATCTCAGTCTCACCTCTGTCAGGTTAAAGCTCTAAAGGCCACTGTCCAAAGCCCCTCTCCAGGTTTCTTGTAGGTCTACTTGAAAGACTGTTATAAGGACTCTTCTGAGCCTTCTTATCTCTAGGTTTGATGTCCTTCATGAGGACAATCAAAGGAGTGCTAAACTGGACAAACTGATGCAATGTGTAACATTATTCAATGTCATGGGTGTCTGGTTCAGGCGTTTTCAATTTCAGTTGTCAGGTAGGATTCCATGGTGTCCAGCGATCTAAGGGAAAATCCTCACCCCAGCAATCCACATTTCAGTGAATTACAAGTACTCCTATTTGCATACATTTATGGCAAATGTAAACATTACAGACGTACAGGGGAGGGCCAGAGATTTGAATGTTCCCAAATATGTGGACTCATGCATTATGGAAGGGTTTTCTTCATTTGCCTTTGTTTTCTTCTGCTCTACTGTTGGAGAAAGGCTTGCATTTTACCTGTGAGGCAACTTAGACTGATTCTTCACATGCCTCCATGTCAAACTGATGGACAACAGACACATGCTTAGCTCCAGGGGAAAAATGAAGAGAGACTCAGAGTATTATCCTCTGCAGTAACAGAAGAGCAGATCATTTGCATGTTTTCTGCATTTGTTCTGCTCTCCCTAGGTCTCCATGCGTAAATTGTGGGTGAAATAGTCATTATCAGGGACCCAAATCTGTAACAAAATAGCTGAAACCCTGACATTTATAAGCTGAAGTTCATCTGTTTGTTTTTCCATTGCCATCTCAGCAAGTAATCAGGTCTTACAAAAAGCGCTTTTCTCATAAGCTACATAAAGCTCAAAATACATTATTAAATGGTTACCTTGGCACTGTCTATGTTGGAACTGTTTATATCTATATCTAAATTTGTTTCAAATTTCTTTTCTTTGTATTTCCAGACCTGTTCTGGCCTCACAGAAGACATCGGAGAAGCATTCCCCGGATACTATGTCTCTCGAAACACTGGAAAACACTTGTGAGCTGGAGGATCTATTTGATGACATATAGCTATGTGCTAGCTGAGAAACTGGGAGACTTCTGCCTCTGATAGAGATAAGCTGTAAAACTGAAAGGCTTTGTTATAGCCACTGGCCAAAATCTTTACTCTGAGGTGGTATTCAATGACATATTGCTCTAATCCTCTTGTGCGGCAGTTGTCCCCATTCTTCGCTATGCTGTTGTATACTCTTGGCCTGCTAAACTTGATTTGTGATGGTCTGGAAATATATTTAGCCTCTGTGTAGATCTTTTGTCATGTATATGTGGGGAAGAGGAGCACCATTTTTACTTCCTAACAGTGTCTGGCTGCTGATTGTATCTAGGATCAAGTGGTTTCAAGGTGTCCCCAGAGAATGTCAGATGTAAACAAGATGAAGGCTATCATTGTGCTTACCTTATATACTGCCCCTTTCTTGAAAATCTCAGCTTAGATGTGGTCTAGCTAAATTATCTTCAACTTTGACTGAGATATAGCTTCCTAAACTGCTAGTTAGAGTACCTTCTGGCTTGAAGCATCCGAAGAAATGTCCATTCACTTTTTACTTGGAGGTTCTCTGCCACATTATGCATTGTAAGATATTCTTGCCTTTCACAGTAAAGTGTGTATAAAGTCAATATTGACTCTATTTTAACCTTCTGTAGAAATCCAGAAATGGAAAGCCTTTAAAATTGTAATTTTTGGTGCTTCATTATTTTTCTTAAAGTGATTTCTAAAAAAATAACATGCATTCTAAAAATACATCAATTTTGGTTTTATTTGCTTAGAAAGTCTATGAGTAAAGGGGCTAGTTAGCAAAGTATGTTATTGCATGAACTTCTCCTGCCCAAGGCTGATACATTCATTTAGATTTAAGGCTTCATCAAAGAAGAAATAAGCAACGCAGTCAAAATCAAGTGTACAGAACTAAGCATGCACGTTGCAGTTTTTGAATTGCTTTGGGATTTTAAGGATCAGTTCTCATTTAAGGCAGAGGGAGCCAGTTCTTCTGTCTCAGAAAAGATGTCATCCAACACGTGTTTTAAACACAGGAGTAATCCTGTTAAGGTCAGCAGGACTATGTGACAAAGGCCAGCTGGACTATGTGACATAGCCCTGCTTCTGTGCTCCGTGGTTTGCAATGGTCCTTGGAAGCTACCTGATATTTTTTGAAATGGTGGCTTATTTAAGCCCTGATTCTGCCAAAATTCAGTCCTGTATTTAACTAAAAGCATCCACGTCAGTATTTGCAGAATCAAGACTTCATTTAAGAACATACACAAGGATCTGGGAATATTATATTTAAGCATTCCTTTCTGAAAAACATGGTCACAGCACTTTAAATTCACAAAGGGCTTTGGGACAATGTTATAAATCAGACAGTAAAAACATGAATGGCCAAAATATGTTCCTTGCTACAAAGGCTTTGTGCCTGGGAAATGACAGGACCACAAAAGACCTATTCATACACCCATTCATAGACACTGCCTGATTTAAACTCTTCCAGTGCTGATCTGACAATGCTTTCAGCAAAAGCTTGTATATCGTTTCAGTTTTAATGTGAAAATGTTCCATGACTTAACCCAAAATACAAGAGCTTGGTTTAATTGTGCCTGGAGCAGAAAATGAAGGTAAATGGAGCTGAATATCCTGCAAAACTCTTGCTTTCAAGAAACTATTGGTTTCTGATAGTAGAATGTTATGTAAATAGGAAATATGAAACGTAGTTGCAGATGTAGTAAAGTCTGTCAGTATATTTATTCTTTTCCCTTTTTGTCAGGTTTGTAGAATCAAACAAGGAGCTGAGCAGAAAATGACATGATGGCAGATGCATACCTTCACTTGCGTGAGCACACATTTGTCATCTAGATAGGGTAGCCATGGTACGGAACCAGTTTCCAGTCAGCTGAGACTATTTGTATACACAGAGACTTCTCTCTCCTCGAAGCCTCCTTACAATATGTCAGTCTCCAAAACCATGTGAGAAGTTAGTGAAGTGCTCCTTCATGGATTTATGTGAGAAACTATTGCTTTTCTGCTGATAAAGTTCCATTTTCCAGTTGACTTTGAAGAGGAAATGCTCACAAAAATGAGCACAAATTGTTTGTGATGGCTGAGGTAGTGTTGCAGAGGATCAGTGGAACTTCCTTATAATGCATGTTTGTCCACAAGAAGTGGGGACATCTACTTTATCCTCAAACTCCTTCATCCCAATGTATTGAAATGGAAGACCCAGTGGTCTTCATTGACAAAGCCAAGCAAAATGTGTTTCAAACAAACCTGTGATGTTTGGAAAGGGAACTCAGTAGTAAGGCCTCATGACATATAATGTATTTCTTAGAAACCTAAATTAATATGATACTGAGTGCTCTTTGATTTAGTCTCTGAGAAAAGCTGGGATCTTTGCTATCTTTCCATGCCAATGGAGTTCTGGCTGCAGGGGCTTTTCAAAGCTTGCAGAGCAGGTTTCCCTTCAGCTCAGCACTCAACAGACAGTGCTGCTATTCATATACTGAGTATAATGTTCATCTACTTCACAGTGGCATAACATCTAGTTTATGTTCATGCTGTGATCTACCATAATCCTTGGATTCTTCTGTGCAGAGTTACTGGGAAGTCACTTGTTTTTCTATTCTGTGTTTGTGCAGCTGACTATTCCCATATGGGTTTAGTAACTGGCATTTAACCCTATGGACCTGCATCCCATTTTTGTACATGAGTTCAGTGGTTTGTCAAGATGATTTTGAATGCTCCTTTGTCCTCTATTTGGTATTATGGGTGAACTTAGTAAGTTCTTCATTTCTAACATCCAGACCACTAATGAAAACATTGAACAGTTCTGACCTTAAGCTTCACTCCATTCATCCTTCTGTTTAGTAGAGGTGCTAAACTTGGACTTACATTGTGAGTGTGGTTTTCTAACTCACCTTTTGGAAGACCATGTTTTCCAGGCATGTCTATAAAACTGCCACATGAAATAGCCTGACATGAGATGTCAGTCAATTGCTTCTCCCCTGTCCAAAATATTTTCGTGGTGACAGAAGACAAAATAGAGAAACATGCCCTCAAATGGTTTTTCAAGGCAGGAAATTAACCAAAGTTAGCAGATCAAATTTCAAAGGCCATACTTAATTAATACTTCTGTTTGATACTACGCTGCAAATGATTTCCCAGGTAATTTTTTTTTCAGTTTGAACTGTACTGTTGGGAAAGATAAAATATGTAGTTAACAGGAGGAAAACCATGCTGTGTTCCATTAAAGGTTTAGACTCATCTACAGTTTCATAATTTTAATGTAACTATTTAAACAGAATGTGCATTTTGTGCATAGTAATTTTTCATTTGAGGTCTGGGTTTACCCAGCAAATTTTTTAATTCAAAAAGATTTATAACTGTTTTTTCAAGAGAGGAAAAAAATTCCTCTGTACCCAAAAAAAAAAAAATAAAAAAAAAAAAAAAATTTGAGTGCTGTCTAAAAAGTATTGCCTTTGGGATGAAAGCATTATTTTGATATTGAAATAATGTTTTGGCAATCTATATCACTATTTTAACTACCTTCTCACTATTATTCCCAAAAGTGGGCACTCGAGTGTAATACGTGTGTGTTAGATATGTTGTTCTTCCTTGCTTTGTACCTGTAACATATAGATGATTGTGTGTATAAACATGATTCTCTGGGAATGTTTAGTACAGTCTAGCCAGCTTTGACAGCTTCTGCAGTTTGATCTAGCAGCCTGGGGAAACTTGAGGAAAGAAAAAGCCTTCACACATGGGAATTCACATGCTGCTTAATGTTTAAGGTAAAGCTGCTTTTTTTCTGGCTTGCCATCTGCTTTGTGGGAAAAATAAAATGTGGAAGCAGTGAAGAATCATAGGAAAACAAGGCAATAAAAGCATGTCCAGACTGCTTAGAGACTGAAGGTAATATGTTTGAACATCTTCTGAGCAATACTAATTTAGAAAAATGTGCCAGGAGCTGGTTATCCTACTGAAAGAAGAGCAGCTAGGAGATGTTTCCATCTTCTGGAAATCCTCTTCTATTCCTTCTTGTCTCCAGTAATCCATCAGCAGTTAGTACCCCTTTTCTGCTAAATGTTTTTCTGCTCTAATTTTATTCTAATCCCCTTCACAAAGGCTGGGGGCTCATCAAACCTTTTTCCTAAATTTCTTTTTGATGAGTTATCATCCTCAGTCTCATTCCTTTTATGTTGGTCAACATAAGAGTTTTCATCTTGCTCTGACCATTAAATTATTTCCCTGCTATTATAAGCACACTCCAAAACCAGTTTAATTAATAAAATCTATCAGAACAGTCTACTAGTTTTAGGAAAATTACGCACTGTATATTTTTAAACACTACTGAAAAGGGAAATACTAAACAGAAGGAAGATTACTTCTGGTGGTCCTCAGGGATGAGCCTTGGGACCAAACTCATTCAGGGATGAGTCTTGGGACCAAACCATCAGTGGCATTGGCACAAAAAGTGGTAACTCCAATGAAACCTGTTGATGGTGTGTATGGATGGCATGGTTTAGTGGGAGGTGTCCCTGCCCATGGCAGGGGGGTTGGAACTCGATGATCTTGAGGTCCTTTCCAACCCTTGCTATTCTATGATTCTATGATTCTATGAAAAATAGCTGATTCTGTTTTGACGTAAAAGCAGCCACCACCTCTGAACAGCGTGCAAGTTGAAGTTTCTGATGAGTGTTGCGTCATCGAGATTTGTATGCCTGTACAAAAAGGATGACCATACTATCTTCAGGTTACTTTTTGGGAAGGGAGGATAGCTCTGTTTTAGGTTTTTATGGCTCTGTTTGTTTTGTGCAAGAATATTTAACTGAAGAAGATCTTGCCATCATGTAATTCCCAAACAGAACGAATTAAACACCACAGAGCCACAGGACAGCTGACTTTGAAAGGGGACTCTGAAGATCATCTAGCCCAATGCTCATAGAAGGGTCTACCAGAGCATGTTGCTCATGCTGTGCCCAGTCTGTTGTTATTTATTAAGTAAATAGAGAATCAATTTCATCTACAAGCTTTACCGTAAATAGCAGCTATGGATGTAAATCACTGTCTGCTGGGATTTTATGACGCTTTCTGCATTCAGCTGGGAGCGCCACTAATGAATGCTGCAGTCCCATCCTGCTGCAAGTGTGTCTGTCTTCAATGCTTATATGTACCCTGGTCTTGGCTTTATGTCTTTGCTAAGACTTAAACAAGTGAGTCCTATCTGGAATAGTCTTCACAATTAGGAAGCAAATGCATTAAACAGTCTAACTGTTTAAGCTGAAAACTGTTGTCCTCATTGTCCTCTTTGTGAAGGTCCTTTCCCACACAGAACTGTCATTTATTTGAGAGGGACTGAGAGGAATAACTGATGGGAAAATTTAGGTCCTGAGGTAGACATCCATTCTAGTACTTTCTGAAGGGCATGAAGGTACATATTTAATTCTAGTACTACAGCATGAATTACCCATGTTGCTCTGAGTAAATTAAATAATATCACATTGTCCTTCCTTTTCTGCTTAATTAAATATCACTTGAAAGTCCTGCCTCTCATTTCTAATGCATGGTTCTCATTCGCATTGGTTAAGCATGAGCCCTGGATTTAATCAAAGCATCTACCCCAATTTTCTCATGTAGCCTGTTGGCTTCTGTTTCCTTTCTGGCTGTTACAAGATCCTCTTTGACTTCCAAGTTAGTTGAAAGGTGATTTTGAATATCAATTTTGATTTTAACCAAAAGCTGGAGTTCTAAGCAGTAAAAGCTGGAGAGTACTCCAGACTCACCTCCACACTCTCAGGCTGTGTAGGACATAAAAAGGTAGTAAAATACATTTACAGGGCTATTCAAAAGCCCAGTAAGGACAGCTGATTCCAGAGGGAGATTAGAAACACTGCCCAGACCACTTAAATTTAATGCTACTCTCATAGTCAAGAGAGAAGGGAAGGAAACCAACGAAAGCCCAGTAGGGAGTTGCTATTTATGTTAGGGATAGGCTAGAGAGTATGGAACTCTGTCTGGGGACAGGTGAGCAGTCGACAGAGAGTTTGTGGGTCAGGGTTAAAGGGAGAACAGCGATGGGTGATGTTATTGTGGGGATCTGTTACAGACCGCCTGACCAAGGGGACTTGCTGGACGAAGCGCTCCATAGGCAGATAGGAACAGCCTCACGCTCGCAGGCCCTTGTTCTCATGGGAGACTTCAACCACCCTGATATCTGTTGGAGGGATGGTACGGCCCGGCACAAGCAATCCAGAAGGTTCCTCGATTGCGTGGAAGACAACTTCCTTCTGCAAGTAATAGAGGAGCCGGCAAGGACAAGTGCCATGCTTGACCTCGTCCTCACCAACAGGGAAGGGCTGGTTGGGAATGTGACGCTCCAGGGCAGCCTTGATTGCAGCGATCATGAGATGGTTGAGTTTGAGATCCTCAGGACAGTGAGAAGAGCGTGCAGCAAGCTCACTGCCCTGGACTTCAAGAGAGCAGACTTTGGCCTCTTCAGGAACCTGCTCAGTAAGGTTCCATGGGATACAGCCCTAGAGGGCAGGGGGGCCAAGACTGTTGGTTGATATTCAAGGATCACCTGCTGCAAGCTCAGGAGCGATGCATCCCAACTAGAAGGAAGTTTAGCAGGAGGGCCAGGAGACCTCCTTGGATGGATAGGGACCTGCTGAGCAAAATTCGAAGGAAAAAAGAGTCTTATAAAAGGTGGAAGCAAGGACAGGCGGCCTGGGAAGAATACAGGGATGTTGTCCGGGAAGCTAGGGACCAGGTTAGGAAAGCTAAGGCCCACTTAGAATTAAACTTGGCTAGGGATGTTAAGGATAACAGGAAGGGATTTTATAGGTACATTGCCAATAAAAGACAGGTTAGGGACACCGTGGGCCCTCTCCAGAAGCTATCGGGAGAACTGGCTACCCTGGACTTGGAGAAGGCTGAGGTTCTTAATGACTTCTTTGCCTCAGTCTTTACGGGCAAATGCTCTGACCACACCACCCAAGTCTTGGAGTGCAGACGCGGGGACGGAGAGGATGGGGACCCTGGGCCCACTGTGGGGGAGGATCTTGTTCAGGACCACCTTAGGAACCTGAATGTATACAAGTCCATGGGACCAGATGAAATCCATCCGCGGGTCCTGAAGGAGCTGGCAAATGGAGTTGCTAAGCCACTGTCCTCATGTTTGAAAAATCATGGCAGTCAGGTGAAGTTCCCGATGACTGGAAAAAGGGAAATATAACCCCCATTTTTAAGAAGGGGAAAATGGATGAGCCAGGGAATTACAGACCAGTCAGTCTCACCTCTGTGCCTGGCAAAATCTTGGAGCGGATTCTCCTGGAAGGCATGCTGAGGCACATGAAAACCAACAAGGTGGTTGGTGACAGCCAGCATGGCTTCACTAAGGGGAAATCCTGCCTGACCAATCTGGTGACCTTCTATGAAGGGGCTACGGAACTGATGGACAGGGGCAGAGCAGTTGATGTCATCTACCTGGACTTGTGTAAAGCCTTTGACACTGTCTCCCATGACATCCTTCTCTCTAAGTTGGAGAGACATCAATTTGATAGGTGGACCACTTGGTGGATAAAGAACTGGCTGGATGGCTGCACGCAAAGAGTAGTGCTCAGTGGCTCAGTGTCCAGCTGGAGACCAGTAACGAGTGGTGTCCCTCAGGGATCGGTGTTGGGACCGGTCTTGTTCAACATCTTTGTGGGTGACATGGACAGTGGGATTGAGTGCGCCCTCAGCAAGTTTGCCGATGACACCAAGCTGTGTGGTTTGGTTCATATGTTGGAGGGAAGGAATGCCATCCAGAGGGACCTTGACACGCTTGTGAGGTGGGCTGATGCCAACCTCATGAAGTTTAACCATGACAAGTGCAAAGTCCTCCACCTGGGTCGGAGCAATGCCAGGCACAGCTACAGGTTGGGCGGGGAGGAGATTGAGAGCAGCCCTGCGGAGAAGGACTTGGAGCTGTGGGTTGATGAGAAAATGAACATGAGCCGGCTTCAGTGTGCGCTTGTAGCCCAGAAAGCCAACCGTAACCTGGGCTGCATCAAAAGGAGTGTGACCAGCAGGTCGAGGGAGGTGATCCTGCCCCTTTACTCTGCTCTTGTGAGACCTCACTTGGAGTATTGTGTGCAGTTCTGGTGTCCTCAACATAAAAAGGACATGGAACTGTTGGAACAAGTGCAGAGGAGGGCCACGAGGATGATCAGGGGACTGGAGCACCTCCCGTATGAAGATAGGCTGAGAAAATTGGGGCTGTTCAGCCTGGAGAAGAGAAGGCTGCGTGGAGACCTCCTAGCAGCCTTCCAATACCTGAAGGGGGCCTATAGGGATGCGGGGGAGGGACTCTTCATTAGGGATTGTGGTGAGAGGACAAGGGGTAATGGGTTTAAACTTAAACAGGGGAGGTTTAGATTGGATCTGAGGAAGAAATTCTTTACTGTGAGGGTGGTGGGGCCCTGGAATGGGTTGCCCAGGAGGTTGTGAACGCTTCATCCCTGGCGGTGTTCAAGGTGGGGTTGGACATAGCCTTGGATGGCATGGTTTAGTGGGAGGTGTCCCTGCCCATGGCAGGGGGGTTGGAACTCGATGATCTTGAGGTCCTTTCCAGCCCTAACTATTCTATGATTCTATGATTGCTAGTGCTTCCTCAGTGCTTGGCTGTTAATGCTTTGAAGTGCAAAGGGAAAACCCATGTCGTGAATGACAAAAACTCTCCATAGAAAAGCCCTACCCTATTAAATCACCTCATCACCCTCTTGCCAAACTCAGGGGAGAAAAAACTGCAAGGTTGTGCCCAGAGTTGCTGGTGGAGCCTGGGAAGGAAGAGAGCACAGTTCCCCCTCCCAGGGTGCTGGAGTTCCTCAGCCACGCTATGCCAGAGCCCTCCTGGCCATGTTAGACTTGCCTTCAGTGGTGAGCCCAGGAATGCTGAACACAACTGGTCAGCCCAATGTTGTATCCCAAATGGTGGGAAGCTACTGCAGGGAAAGGACTGAGCAAGTCCAGAGGAGGGCATGGAGATGCTCCTAGGACTGGAGCAGGTGGTTGAAACTGGATGAGCTTTAAGGTCCCTTCTAACCCAAACCAGCCTGTGATTCTGTGATTCTATGATATGAGTGTGTGAAAAACTCTCTGGGCTGCATTACAACATAAGGAGCCGGGGGGAATGTCTTGGGACATTCAGGCTAAGACAGTCATCCTGACTTGTTTGGCAGGAAGGGAAAGTTGCGTATTTTCAGCTGGGGATGACATGACTTGCTCTTAGGTGATACCCTTCTCTTTCTCTGTTAGCAGTGAAGGTGTGTAATTGGCAAATATTGAAGCTTATGCTTGCTTGAAGCTGGGTAGATAAAAATGAGTGGCCATACAACTACTATTGTTGTGGCTTCTGTGCTCCCCTAGAGAAGCGAAGTGGTTCTGAGTATCTGACATACATGGTTGTCAGATCCTTTAAGCTGGTGGGAAAAGCAGGCACAAGTGCAAAATGTTTCTGTAGGCAGTCAGAACATGGTCCCTTGGGTTTCGTCTGGGCACAGCCAATGTTCAGACCTCCAAGCCTGCATTTGAAAAGCACATTCTCCTCCTGCTTTTGCTGCTGCTTGTTCCTTGTGTATCATGTAGATGTTAAATAAAGCCACCTCAAAGATGAAGCTGGCTTTTCGGTTTTTATTTACAAGGACATTGGAGGAGCCTTTATGCTACAAGAAATTAAGCAGAGAGAGAAGCAAAGAAATACATGTATTAAACAGTCATTAAGAAATATATCAAAATATGATATACTGTGATCAAGCACAAATCCATCAGCTATGACACAGATTAATTTGGTTGGGATTTGTGATATTCTGAGTAATTCAAAGACCTGTCTTATGATTTTTCCACGCCATCTGGGTGATGTTTTCTTCCGCTTTTCACTTCTTGCTATATGAGGAAAGGAAGTGCTGGCAAACTCTCCAGTACTATTTCCACATAGAGAGCACATAGTTCACTTTTGTTCATATGGAGGGAAGAAGTTGATCTTTATCCTTTCTGGTAACCTGCTGGAGAGGCTGCTTGCAGCCCTGGAGTGCACCCTGATCTAAATAACATTTGCTCCAACCCTCCTAGCCTCTGTCTCGCAGCCGCATCCAGAAAACCCTTACAACCTGAAGGGCATTTATGAGTAATCTTGAGCTGAAATGCTGCCAGGAGTTTGCCTTCCCAGAGCCAAGCACTCGGAGTTTAGCAAGGCAGAGTCCTGTCACATGTGCTGCAGTCCAGGTTTCTCCACTGCGCTTGGAGGCATCCTGCACAGCGTCCTGTGGAGATGCTGGCACGCAGGTAGTGCAAACTCCTTCTGTGAGGGGAGTGGTCGGAGCAGAAAAGGATCCTGCATTCATACAGGCTGCTGTAAGTTTACTTTGGAAAATCAAAACCTCGTTAGGCATTGTCTGCAGGGAACTTTTACCAGACATGCTGAAGTAAAGTTCACTCCACCCTCTTTTCAGCAGCTGTGGTGGAAGCCAAGAATGAATGTTATATTAGGTGTGGAAGTAGTGAATGCAGCAGTACGACAAGCGCTCAGGAATGGATATGTGAAGCTGAATGCTCAGATGCCTGGCACGTGTAGTAGAACCCTCATATTAAACAGCCAAGGTCAAAATTGGAACATATAATGTCTGCCACATCCATACTTATCCTGCTATGATCTCTCTAAAAATGCTGGTTAATTATCCTCTACAGCTGAAGCAAGAGGCAGTTAGTAACTGTCATGTCGTATGGCTGACTAAGGATGGGTGAGGCATTTGTCCACAAAGTTGTTCACTGTTCAGGAGAGTGGAGAAAGCTCAGTGATGCAGAAAGCCAGTCTTCTGCTCAGATCACACCATCCCCATCTCATTTACCCAGGAGATTGCAGTACAGTGATTTTAAATCAGAGAAAAGTAAAAGTTATAACACGTGACCATAGAATCATAGAATGGTTTGGATTGGAAAGGACCATAATAGATCATCTCATCCAACTCCCCTGCAATGAGCAGAGACATCTTCAACTAGATCAGGTTGCCCAGAACCACATCCAGCCTGGCCTTGAATGTCTACAAGGATGGCACATCCACCGTCTCTGTGGGCAACCCAGGGTTCTACCACCCTCATTTTAAAGACTCTTATCCTCACATCCAGCCTGAATCTCCCTTTTTTAGTTTAAAACTGTTCCCCCTTGTCCTGTCCCTACAAGCCTTGGTCCAAAGCTGCTCTTCAGGTTTCCTGTAGCTCCTTTAGGCACTGGCAGATGCCCTAAGGTCTCCCGAAGCCTTCTCTTCTCCAGGCTGAACAAGCCCAGCTCTCTCAGCCTGTCTCCAGAGCAGAGGTGCTCTATGCTGTGAACCTCTCTCACAAGAGAGGTGTTCCATGGTCAATGCTGTGAATGTTTCCTACTTGTGAGTTAGAGGCACATGTTCCTGCACACCACTGTTTTCATCATGACAGGCTGTCTTAGCTTTCATTCAGTGATCTTGTTCCAGGCTTGCCTTGCTAACCACATTTCTTCCAAAGGCTGCAGCAGACCTGTGGGAATGGAATAGTTGAGGATCCATATCTAAGCAGCCTCTCATTCTTCCTCCACTAGCCATGCTGCATGGTGTCGGCGTGGCTCATAGAGAGAAGGGCCTGTGTCCTGCTTCTTGTGTCTGCAGGTATTTTAGTTTTATGACTCCATCCTTCCCACAACAGAGCCAAAAACAAAAAGATGGGAAATGAAATCAGCTGTCTAGGGCTGCACTAATAAATATCTATAAAAGTAAGATTGGATTCTCAAGAACAAAAGAGCAATTGAGACATTTAACCTAAACATCCGTAATAAACTAATCAGAGCTGATTTATGGTGAGAAGTATTTCATGCTTCAAAGTCGTGGAGGAAGTGAAATAATTTCTGCCTAAGACTTGGCCTCTTGCAGCCTGTCTCATTCCTCCTCACGCAAGCTTTGGAAAGATGTGACCAACCTCCTCATGACAAATCCCAGGAATGTTGTGTCTTCCCCTTTGACTTCAGCTGAGCTGAGCAGCCAAGCTGGATGATGATTTATTGCAACTGCTCAATAATGAGCTGCAGTAAGCCCAGAATAAGCTGTTTTGCAATTTTTTTAGTCTTCATTTTGCTTTCAGTTTTGTACAGAGGAACAAGTTAACAGTCTTCTAGTGCTGCAGCTTTCTTTCTCCATCTGAGCTGCTATGAGGACCTTTCCTGTTACTATCCACAATTTCAAAGGATGGTTCACCTGCCCTGAGGTCAACTTTTGCATATTTCAGAAGCACACTTAACTAAACTTAATCAGCGCACTTAATTAAACTTTATCAGAGGTGTGAATAGGCATATGATTGGGATTCAGGCCACCAGACGAGTGAGATCGGTCAAAGGAAATACTCGAGAAGGACAAGAGAGATTTCTTTTTTTAATGGAGTGCTTCACCCAGATCTCAGGTGGAGATTCAGGTCCTGTTTCCTACTGCTTAGACCTATTCCCCATCACAAAGTTCATGATCAAACTTGCTTTCGTTGACACCAGGGCACATGTGACCTGTCAGTACAGTTCACAGGAGAAGGATGTTGTGTGAAGTTCCTCCTGAAGAGTCTGTGGGGTCTTCCACACTTGCAGACCTGCTCTGTGCAAGACTCCTGCAGAGGTGATGTCTCCAAAGTTAAAGCCCCAAAATTAGGCAGCTGCAACCAAAGTCTGATGCATGAAAACCACCAGCAGTCCTCAAAAAAATGGGATGTGATCCTGTGTGGTGTCATCACTCCAGTTCAATGCCATAAAATGAGAAATGAAACTTAGCTAGCACAAGAAGATATGCAAGCCAAGAAAATGGAAGATGAGGTCTCTGATTTCACAAAAGATATACGTATGTTTCACAATAACTAGGTCATATCCTGGCCTTTCCCCTCAGCACGTAAGTGATTTTGAGAGAAATAAAAAAAAAAAAAAAAAAAAAAAAATCAGGCTAAAGTGGATGCAGGCACGTTCTAGGCAGCTTTTACTGTTCAGTAGTGATTGCTGTCTCCCAGCTCAGGGGATGTCGTGGTTTAAACTTATAAACCCATACAGTCGCTCTCTCACTCGCTCCCCACTCTTTCTTCCCTCCGCTCCTGGAGGGATGGGAAGGAGAATCGAAAGAATGCAACTCCCACAGGTTGAGATAAGAACAGTTTAGTAACTAAGGTATAACACAAATCACTACTGCTACCGCCAATAATAATAATGACAAGAGAAATACAAGGGAAAAGAATACAATTTCTCACCATCCAATATCAAGGCCAGCCACCCAGTTCACCCCCACCAGTAACAATAATGACAAGGCAAATACAGGGAAAGAATACAATAGCTCACCACCCAGCTCGACCAAGATGTGCACCCCCACCAGTGCACCCCCCACCAGCTGCACCCCCCACCGTGCACCCTCACCACCCTTCCGGGTCTCTGCTTTCCGTCACTACATCCTGGACATGACGTGCTGTGGTATGGAATAACCTCTTTGGTCAGTCTGGGTCAGGTGTCCTGTCTCTGCTTCCCCCCGGCTTCCCTCCTCCCTAGCAGAGCATGAGGCTCACAAAGTCCTTGGCCAGCCTAAACATCGCCAAGCAGTAACTGAAAACACTGGTGTTATCAGCGCTGTTCCCAGGCCCAAAATCAAAAACACAGCGCTGCACCAGCTACCAAGAACAGAAAAAATGACTGCTGCTGCTGAACCCAGGACAGGGGAGAATGCTCAAATTGATGCTCACATATCGGTTGGGCTGGTCTGAGGGTCCTCGTTCTATTATTTCTTGTGACTGTAACACACTCACCCTCCCTCTCACCAGGACTGTGTTGCCAAATAGAAGTTACTCCACACTTAGCCCCATGATTATAGTTTGAATAGAAAACTATCACAAAATAAAATCCCTTTGAGGGCCTCAAAAATGTCTCAATAAATTCTAGTGACAGTGTTGCTTTTTCTTTATTTGCCTGGCTACATTTTTACTTTAGCCCTTTTGTAATGAATTGCTTTCCATTGTAGCACATAATTACTAGACAGAGTTTTGCTAAGAGGGGTCTGTGAGTCAAGTCCTCACCTTACTGCAGTCAATCCCAAACTTTATGTGGACTTTGGGGAAGTAAAGATGTGACCCACATGCTTTTTAAAGTTCATAAAGACAATATGGCATGGTTAAGATGACAGATTAGAAGCAAAAGAGAGAGCCCATAAGGGGACCCTACAGGCAGGAGAGCTCTGATGGTTAGGATAATGTACGGAAAGGGATCTCCCTTATCTATGCTTTGGATGAATGGGGTAGTTGTTCATTGAGTTTTTGAAAAAAGGATGTTGATTTTTTTATTTACAGGCCAAAAGAGCATAGACTGCAGGCTGTGGTACCACTAGTGGCGGATGCAGTTTAAGAGATGCTCCATGTCTTCCTGCTCTTATGAGGGATACTCTGAGTTATCCAGGTGTGCCAGAAACAAGACTAAGGGCTTTGATAACTTTTGAATTAAACTCACACACCTAGAAGTTTAATAGAGTATAGATGCATTGAATATAGGGTTGACCAAAGACAGCCCTGTGCAACCAAAGGCTTCCTTTGCTGTAAGATCAGAGAAGCTGTGCCTGCCCCATCCCTGGCAGTGTTCAAGGCCAGACTGGATGGGGCTTGAAGCAACCTTGTCTAGTGGAAAGTGTCCCTGCCTGTGGTGGGGGTTGAAACTGGGTGAGCTTTAAGGTCCTTTCCAATCCAAACCAGCCTGTAATTTCATGATCTTTTAAGATCCTGAGCAGAAATACTGAGTCACATTTTGGTGTCCTCTGATGTCTGTCACCCACAGAGGCTATGTAAGGGGACTATAGCATAAATAAAAAGTGTTTAGAAGGTATCACAACACAGTGAGGCATGCTAGAGGGGGTGAGTAATGGATCTTGAAATGTAGCTAAAGAAGAGCTGACAAAACGAACAAACTAAAACAAGCAAAAGAAAGTGCCTCTTTGTGCATCCCCTGGAGCTCACTGCCTGAAGACAGGGTGGATGCTAAAAGCTAACACAGTTCCTAGAGGAAATGGGTCAAGTGTTCTGGAAGAGGGTCACCAAGTGTTGGCCTAGGAAGTGCCCTGGGTTAACAGTGTCTGGGAGCTGAGAGAGTAGTAGGGAAGAAGCATCATATTTACCACCCTCTTCCTACGTGTTTCTAAGCAACTGCTTCTTGCCACTCTTGTGGACAGATGCTGAACTGAACAGACCTGTGGTCTAAGCTAACAGTAATTGTTCTTATGGGTATAGCTTATTAATAGGTTGCTGCATGCCTTGCCTAGGAAATACAGCAGTTGCAAGGACAACTGGGAAATTCCTACACACATTGGTGTTGTAATGAACTGGGGGAAAGTTGCTTTACAAACAGTGAATGGATTCATGAGGAAGGCAGGTTATCATCTCCCCCATGCTCCTCACTCCCCATCTCCTGTCTGTGTAGCCCTGGTCTGCATTACACAGCAGCACCAAATGCGATTGTTGTGTATTTCCGTTCAAGGTCAGAGCTGTGTCTAGCCCTGCACTAAATTATAACCTCTTCAGCCTCCAGATGTCAAAGTAATGCTTTGCTATGATGCTTGGAGCAACAAAGTGAGTTGTGTGTCAGCTAGTGTCAGGAAATCTCCTATTCAGGTATTTAAATATGGCACTTTCATATCATCACGTTTTAAATAAGGTGGTATGTTTGTAACTGCTGCAGCAGAAAAAGCTTTGCTGCTGAAGTCAACATGTGATCAGCTGTTGATATGGACAGGTATCACCCATTAAAGGGGCAATGCTAGGCACACATGCAACTGTAGAGCATCCCTTGGCTTCCTGCTGGTGATAAGTGGTAGAAAAATGTAGTTTCTCATCCAAGAAGAGGAGCTGCAACCTTACAGCTGGACAAGGTTTAACTTGCATTACAGCCTGTTGTCTACCCATGTGTCTTCTTGTAAAATATCTTGGTCTCCACTTACTTTTCTACTCATTCATACAGTGTTGCCCTGCATAGAAAACATTTCTCGTGTTTCATCCTAAAAGACATATTTCACTGGTTAATTATAGTATTTGGTTTCTGTGGCCGAGTTTTTTTGGATTAAAGTGCAATGTTCTAGAGATATTGTTATTACAGTTGTTTGATTTGATCATAAATGGATAATAACAGACCTGGTCCCAGGGAATCAGCCACAGTAGCTGCTCGCTCCCTCCCCTGTTCTCCCTGCGAGCCCCATTGCTCAATCTGTTGGAAAGAACATTGCAGTGCAATTGCTTTGTTAGCTGTCTCTGTTAACATATCAGACCCAGCAGCTTAAGGAGAAGGATTGGTCATGGTGCCTCGTTTCCCTGTTTGTATCTCACACTAGTTCATTAAACTTATGAACATGTTGTGAAATGAAAAAAAATATCATTCAGGCTTATCCGGTGTAAAACTAGCTTAGTCATGCCGAGATAGTAGCTGTCTAGATCTGTTAATATTACCCTGACAGGCCTCAGCTTGAGACTTTTAAGACTTCACAGGATTTTCTGAGATCTCTTGATATAAACCCTTTCTCCCTGAAGTGCAGGAACAAGGGCCAGAAGATTTTTTTTGTTCTTAAAGACATAAATGCATTCAGCCCGTCAGTTGAGATGTGAATTATACTTTACTCCCCATTTATCTGGCACACAGGATTTGTCTTCAGAAAACCTGTTGGCCATGTGCTCACATGCTCTCTTCATAGCTGCCTACAACAACGCACATCACCAGGCGCCTGTCACGTCGGGTGCCAAAGCTCTCCAAAGACTAACTCCTTTAAGAGCTGACTTGACATCAAACAGCTTTTGTCAAGGAAACCTCTTCTTTTGCTCTCTCAGCATAGTCTTAGCTTCAGGAGCAGCAAGCATCAGTTGGTGCCCTACGGATGCTGGAGGTGAGAACTCACTAGCTCCTCTTCTGAAATGTCTCCTTTTGGTGGTAGATCTGCTGAAAGTCCACAGCTGAGGTCCCATCTTCATGCAGTCAGCAAGGGAGCACAAAAGGGCGAGCCCAGTTGCTTGTTGGAGTCCCACTCAGCAGGATTTGTGCATTTCGCCTTTGTTTTAATATCTCATGCTTCTCTCTTAGGTCTTGTGAGCTGCCCCACTCATACGTGTTAATCTATTCAGTGTGCTGCTGCTGACGGTGGTGTGACCAGCAGTGGTGTATTGCAGGTACACCTAAAGAGGGCATTGGTTTCCCTGTTAGACAAGTAACTAAACCTTACACAAAACAAAGTGCTAACTATTGTTACTTGGGAGGAAACTTCATTACAGAAACTGTGGGAAATAATATTATCATTTACCACTTCAAGCATTTTTTTCTATTTTGAAATTTAAAATGGTGTAGAGAGTCCAACAAGTAAGTGTTAAACCTTCTTTAAGATGCACATATGGAAGAGGAGAATGTTGCTAAGTACAAGCCAATGCTGAATACTTAAGCCTAGAGAGAAAACAGATGTTTTACCACCTGCACACTCTTTTCTACCACAAAGTAATAAAGATTTGGATGTTCCACACTGGATCAGGTTTTTTTGTTGGTTTTTGTTTTTTTTTTTTGAAAGCTGACTTCCCTTCTCCTTATATTTGAAGTATAAATGGCGGGGGCTTTGGGGGTTGAGGAGGAAAGACATTAGTATTGTATCCTAGGTTTGCACAGTGTTAAAATGTTAAAATTAAGTTTCTGTCTCTGGGGGTTAATAATGTATGGTTAGTGTAAGTCTGTTATGAAAAGAACATAGTTACAGCAGAGCATTTGGCCAAATAAAAGAAGGAATCCAGCCTTTTAGAGGTGCTGTTCATATGGAAAGGAAAGGCAAAAACCAACTGGAGCATAGACACGTTGTTAGCTGCAGCTATTCTACTTGTTTTCCTTCCAAAATATAAGGATATTGCTTTAAGATGTGCAATATGCTTCAGTGATGATTTTTGGTGAAACCTGTATTTCAAGCAGAGGGGAGACGTTTTAGGAAGAGACCCGAGTCAAGTGCAAACACTAAAACAGAATCATTGAGCACACAAGGCGTAATAGCAGCTTAAATTGGGGATGGAATCCAATGACTGTGGCTGTCCTAGGGGATAGAAGGTGATGGAGAGGCCTCCTTGGGGACTCTTTACTATGTACTAATGGATCAGAGAAGCAGAATAAGAAGTGGCAAGGAAGACATTCACAAAGCAACTGAGTAAAGGAGTCAGTTAGATTAACCCAGATACAGGTTGTAGGTGTGGATCTTAGTAAGGCTGAGCTAACAAACAGAATTAATATTATTAATCACAGAATCACAGACTGGTTTTGGTTGGAAGGGACTTTAAAGCTCATCCAGTTCCAACACGCTGCCACGGGCATGGACACCTTCCACTAGACGAGGCTGCTCCAAGCCCCATCCAATCTGGCCTTGAACACTGCCAGGGATGGGGCAGCCACAGCTTGCTTTTGACTGTAAAGATGCAGCATCACTTCTGTTCATTGTCACCCACATAAGAGCTCTCAGCTTTGTACTGCAGTGGTCCTGATGAAGACAACAGTTTTGCCTCCCATTGTGCAAAACACGGCTTTCTAGGCACTGCCTATAACGTAATGAGCTCATACTCTGCCGTGAATGGCACAGTGCCTAGACACGACAGTGCAGAATACTTTAATTTCTAAACAACTAGAAGAGAGTTTACTTTACTGACAGATAAAGATAAACAGGAGGAGGCAGCTGTAAAAAGAATTCTATTGACCACTGACCTGAAAACGTAGCTTTCCATAAAATAAGCACAAACTAAATAAAAGTGAATATTTAGGTTTTGCAAAAATACTTCCTCCCAAGCCCATTAATTTTAGAGGGTGATAGGAGCGGCATATGTGAAAAGGGAAAAGGCATGGCTTTCTAGGCTGAATTACCATGCATTTCAGTGTCACTGCATAGACATCTTTACTCTCTCAAACTAAATCAGAGCAGATGCCCTGACTGGTTTTGACTGCACATGGACCAAAGAAGAATTCTTTGGGATTCACAGAACAAACCCAGGTCTACAGAGTGTGAAACTTGTATTCCAAAGCCTTTAGTTATCTAAAGAAAAGTATCAGTGACATAGCGCTGGAAATAGCCCTGATTTTTCTGGTTCTTTTTGGTTTTAGGCAGTTTTTTTATGCTCGGTTTTGATTAGGTTTGGTATATACCTACAACAAGTGTGTGTATGAAGGGAGAAGGTGTAGACAGATGCAATCTTAGTCAATTCTCTACCTAATTTGCAAAGGCCAGAAATAAAGGTAGTGATGGTTGCGGTTAATCTCTGCAAAGTTAAATCACTGATAAGATAAGGGAACTTAGAACAATCTGAAAACTGGTCTGTAACCTTCCAGCAAATAAAAATGCCATTTCATTTTTTTTATCCTCCCCCATGTCTTTTTTATCACCACCCCCACCCCCCCCCCACCCCCCCTTCTCCATGACTAGTACCTGGATTTAAATCCAATTGAACTTCTTATTTTGGATAACTGGCTGATAAATGACAGATATCTTCGGGTTTTAGGTGCCTGGGAAAGATGGCCAAGCTCTGTGCGTGTTCACTTGAGGTCACCTGCATTAAAGATCAGCTTGTCTAAGCCAGATCCTCCAGATCTTTCCAGAACACTATCCCTAGTATGTAACTCCTGTCCCAACCCCAAGCCTTAGACAGCTGCCTTAAGTCATGGTAAAACATTCTGAGCTCTTATGTAGTATTTCTGTCAGGTATCACCAGGATTTACATGCAGACTGAAGGTTCAAACCACATTCTGGGGGAAAATGCTTAAAAAAAGAAAACAAACCAAAAAGAAAAAGACTAAAAAACTTGAATGCTAAGCCATTCATTTTCTGAAGTAATACTAATAAAAAAAAACATTATTGTTCCTCATGGGAGATTTTACTCTTACCTGGATGGCATAGTGTGTGACTGCTGCTGAACCACTGCAGATCATCTAGTATACTCCTCTTACCAAAGTCAAACTGACTGGTCCAAGACAAAGAGAAAAAAATCCTAAAGAAAATATAAGGAGTGAAATACTGCCAGCAAGCTCTCACAAATAAGTGATTTCCCAATGAAGACTGAAGGAAATGAATGGAAGTCCTTGGGCTGGTAGAAACCACATACCAGCCACAGAGCCTGCGGTAGTAGTGGAAGACAGATATGTGAGGCCAGGTTTGGTTAGAGATGCATCTAAAGAGTGTGTAAGAGGAGTGACAATCATGAGATGTGTTATTAAGCCACCCACAGAGGCAAGTGAGCATTTAGTGGTTGCAAGAAGGCAGCAGATAGAGCTCAACTTCAGTGATAGCACAGCCTTGGCAAGCTGCAAGAAGCACGAGAAAAACTGGCTTATGTCAGTGAAAGACACTGCACAGACATCCTTTGTCTCTGAGATCACAGATCCTTGCATGCACACAACATAAACCATCCAAGCCCAGGATGCTGCAGAGCACTGTCACCCTCTCTGTTGAGCAGCGCGCCATCAGCACTCAGCCAGGATCAGCATCTCCTCTTGATGCTGTGGCCACATTGAGGGTGAGCTCATGGCACGATGTCTTGGTTAGGGGTGGCAGACATCTGCACCTTGATTTGCCTAGGGTTTATATGTCTGAGTTGCTTATGGACCAGATGCTGTCATGCCAAGTTTGTCTTGTGAAAGTTCACAGGAAGTCCAGGAAAAACTGGAACAGAGTGGAAGCAGAAGTCCAAGCATTGCTTCAGATTATTTTAGGGATTTCCATCCAGGCTACATTTTTGTTCTTTATTTTCCTTAAGCTAAAAGACTAAATCCAATGGAAAATTATTTTTTAAAGATGAGGAAATATTGCTTAATCCCAAAATAATTTTAGCATTGACTAAAAGTGATAAACTTTGGATCAGCCTGGAAAAGTGGTGTTGTTATGTTTTGTTTTGTTTTTCTATTAGTCCTTTATTTTGTTTGTTTTCAACTAACAGTTAAAAAAAAATAAAATTGAACTCTGTTCTGTCCTCAGCTCTGGTTATAGGCGTGAAGTGCCAATAGAATTGCTGGGATTTATTGGAACAAAGCAATGAGGAGAGTCTGACCTTTTCCCATTCTCTCCAGGCAATCTGACTCTTCTGCCCTTGGGGCCTTCTGAATATATTCAGGAAAGGTGAAGGACAGAAACTGCCTCAGAGGTGAGGTCATCTCTGATGAAAAGTTGCCTTAAAAGTTACATCTTTTGCCATCAGCATTGAGCAGTTTTTTCATGCTAAACTTTTATTTTGTTGGTTGTATACTTGAAAAGTTGGGTTATTGTTTTGTTTTGTTTTTTGTGGTTTTTTTCAAATATTCTGATGCATAACTTGCCAGCTGATGGATAGTCCATGCCTATTACACAAGTTAAAATGTGACATGCTTGAGCACCTGCTTGGTGGCAAACCACCACAATTTTGGTACTTCACTTCTATCTAGCAGACATCTGCCAAATGATTAGTAAAATAATAAGCTACATCCTATCAGGGATCCCTGTGGCATAGCCCTTTTTATAACAGTTGGACTTTCTGTAACTGAGAGGAGCTATAAAGCTTTTGTTGGCACTAAACATATTTTTTCTGCTGGAGAAACAATATAGGTAACGTGTCATCATGAAAAGAAAAAATAGTGTTTTCCAATGGTATCATATTATCTGGAGGCATTGTTGTTATCTTGTTACTCATTTGTTTTTTGCTGGGATTTTTATCATGCAGAACATACGAGCAAAAACTGGCTGACAAATAATATAGTTGGTTTCAAAATATGACACAAATGGATCCTACAAACATCAGCCAACAGCTACATTCTGGGATTTGTTTTGAATGCAAAAGAGGCAAGTGTGAGCTGAGAAATTAAGTCCAATAAATCTATCCTGTGCACATTGCTAGTTTATTTACATGATACAGTGTTATGTTAGTTGAAGTGATCATAGGGGTGGTGAGCGGGATGGTGAACACTTGCCGTACCGGCAAGGCTCAGCCTGGGAGCTCCGCTCTGGCTGCGCCAGTGGTGGCCAGTGTAGGCACCCAAACGGAGCCGATGGGAAGGGAGGCTGTACTGCAGAGCTCGGGGGGTAGAGAGCGCCTGCACTGCTATCCTAAGGGAAGGGTGAGCAATTGGCAGGGCTGCACTCTGCGCTCCCTGATGGAGGTCCTCCTGCAGCAGGTGGCTGAACTGCAGGAAGCTGTTACCAGGATGAAAGGTGTCAGCGAAGCTGAGGGGGAGCAGCACTGCTTGCTCCGGAACCAGACTGTTCCGGGGCCTCGAGTGTCTACTGTTGCCTGTGCAGGAAAGGAGGCTGCTAGCCCAGGAAAGGAGGCTGCTGACTCAGGAAGCTGGGAAAAGGTAACAGAAAAAAAACAACAAAAAAAGGAGGAAGAGGGTAATTAAAAGCAAGGGGCTTCCTCCTACATCTGTTGTCCCCACCCAGAACCGCTTTGCTGTCCTGCAGGGGGCTGATGAACAACACTGCTCCCACCATTCGCAACCAGCTGGTGCACTGGTAAAGAAGATCACTACTGGTGCTGCCAGGAAAAAGCGGCGGGTCGTAGTAGTCGGGGACTCTAATCTGAAAGGCACAGAGGCACCCATCTGCCGGCCTGACCCAGGCTCAAGGGAGGTGTGTTGCCTACCAGGGGCTCGGATCAGGAATGTGGCTGAGAAGCTGCCTGCTCTAGTCGGTCCCACTGACTATTACCCACTCCTGGTAATACATGTGGGTGCTACTGATATAGATAGCAGTAGCCCGGAGACCATAAAGAAGGACTACAGAGCTCTGGGAGAGGTGGTTAGGGGCTCTGGAGCTCAGATTGTCTTTTCCTCAATTCTCCAGGATACAGGGCAGGACCTTGAAAAGGCTAGGAGGATTGGGCAGGTTAATAAATGGTTAGAAGGGTGGTGCTATAGTCAGGGGTTTGGGTACCTTGAACGTGGGACTCAATATAGTAGGCCAGGTCTACTGGGGGCTGGTGGAGCTGGTCTGACAAAGAAGGGGAAGAGTGGATTTGGTAGGAGGCTTGCCAGACTGGTCAAGGATGCTTTAAACTTGATGTATTGGAGGAAGGGGGCATCATTCCATCCCAACACACCCAGTCGGTTGGCAGCACCTACAGTAAATGTTTGGAGCAATGCAGAGATATTCCAGCTGCTCCAGCCAATGCGACGGCTTCAATTGGATCTCGGCTCAAATGCCTCTACACAAACGCCTGTAGTATGGGGAGCAAACAAGAGGAATTAGAGATGTGTGCACGTCTACGGGGGTATGATATCATAGGCATCACAGAAACATGGTGGGATGGCACCTATGACTGGTGTGTTGGAAGGGAAGGTTACCGGCTCTTTAGGAAAGACAGGCCCGGCAGACGGGGAGGGGAAGTTGCTATTTATGTTAGGGATAGGCTGGAGAGTATGGAACTCTGTCTGGGGACAGGTGAGCAGTTGATAGAGAGTTTGTGGGTCAGGGTTAAAGGGAGAACAGCGATGGGTGACATTATTGTGGGGATCTGTTACAGACCGCCTGACCAAGGGGACTTGCTGGACGAAGCGCTCCATAGGCAGATAGGAGCAGCCTCACGCTCGCAGGCCCTTGTTCTCATGGGAGACTTCAACCACCCTGATATCTGTTGGAGGGATGGTACGGCCCGGCACAAGCAATCCAGAAGGTTCCTCGATTGTGTGGAAGACAACTTCCTTCTGCAAGTAATAGAGGAGCCGACAAGGAGAGGTGCCATGCTTGACCTCGTCCTCACCAACAGGGAAGGGCTGGTTGGGAATGTGACACTCCAGGGCAGCCTTGATTGCAGCGATCATGAGATGGTTGAGTTTGAGATCCTCAGGACAGTGAGAAGCGCGTGCAGCAAGCTCACTGCCCTGGACTTCAAGAGAGCAGACTTTGGCCTCTTCAGGAACCTGCTCAGTAATGTTCCATGGGATACAGCCCTAGAGGGCAGGGGGGCCCAAGACTGTTGGTTGATATTCAAGGCTCACCTGCTGCAAGCTCAGGAGCAATGCATCCCAACTAGAAGGAAGTTTAGCAGGAGGGCCAGGAGACCTCCTTGGATGGATAAGGAGCTGCTGAGCAAAATTCGAAGTTAAAAAGAGTCTTATAAAAGGTGGAAGCAAGGACAGGCGGCCTGGGAAGAATACAGGGATGTTGTCCGGGAAGCTAGGGACCAGGTTAGGAAAGCTAAGGCCCACTTAGAATTAAACTTGGCTAGGGATGTTAAGGATAACAGGAAGGGATTTTATAGGTACATTGCCAATAAAAGACAGGTTAGGGACACCGTGGGCCCTCTCCAGAAGCTATCGGGAGAACTGGCTACCCTGGATTTGGAGAAGGCTGAGGTTCTTAATGACTTCTTTGCCTCAGTCTTTACGGGCAAATGCTCTGACCACACCACCCAAGTCTTGGAAGGCAGACGTGGGGACGGTGAGGGTGGGGACCCTGGGCCCACTGTGGGGGAGGATCTTGTTCAGGACCACCTTAGGAACCTGAATGTATACAAGTCCATGGGACCAGATGAAATCCATCCGCGGGTCCTGAAGGAGCTGGCAAATGAAGTTGCTAAGCCACTGTCCATCATATTTGAAAAATCATGGCAGTCAAGTGAAGTTCCCGATGACTGGAAAAAGGGAAATATAACCCCCATTTTTAAGAAGGGGAAAATGGATGAGCCAGGGAATTACAGACCAGTCAGTCTCACCTCTGTGCCTGGCAAAATCTTGGAGCGGATTCTCCTGGAAGGCATGCTAAGGCACATGAAAACCAACAAGGTGCTTGGGGACAGCCAGCATGGCTTCACTAAGGGGAAATCCTGCCTGACCAATCTGGTGACCTTCTATGAAGGGGCTATGGAACTGATGGACAGGGGCAGAGCAGTTGATGTCATCTACCTGGACTTGTGTAAAGCCTTTGACACTGTCTCCCATGACATCCTTCTCTCTAAGTTGGAGAGACATCAATTTGATAGGTGGACCACACGGTGGATAAAGAACTGGCTGGATGGCCGCACGCAAACAGTAGTGCTCAGTGGCTCGGTGTCCAGCTGGAGACCAGTAACGAGTGGTGTCCCCCAGGGATCGGTGTTGGGACCGGTCTTGTTCAACATCTTTGTGGGTGATATGGACAGTGGGATTGAATGCGCCCTCAGCAAGTTTGCCGATGACACCAAGCTGTGTAGTTTCGTTCATACGTTGGAGGGAAGGAATGCCATCCAGAGGGACCTTGACACACTTGTGAGGTGGGCTGATGCCAACCTGATGGAGTTTAACCATGACAAGTGCAAGGTCCTCCACCTGGGTCGGAGCAATGCCAGGCACAGCTACAGGTTGGGCGGGGAGGAGATTCAGAGCAGCCCTGCGGAGAAGGACTTGGGGGTGTGGGTTGATGAAAAAATGAACATGAGCCGGCAGTGTGCGCTTGCAGCCCAGAAAGCCAACCGTATCCTGGACTGCATCAAAAGGAGTGTGACCAGCAGGTCGAGGGAGGTGATCCTGCCCCTTTACTCTGCTCTTGTGAGACCTCACTTGGAGTATTGTGTGCAGTTCTGGTGTCCTCAACATAAAAAGGACATGGAACTGTTGGAACAAGTGCAGAGGAGGGCCACGAGGATGATCAGGGGACTGGAGCACCTCCCGTATGAAGATAGGCTGAGAAAATTGGGGCTGTTCAGCGTGGAGAAGAGAAGGCTGCGTGGAGACCTCATAGCAGCTTTCCAATACCTGAAGGGGGCCTATAGGGATGCTGGGGAGGGACTCTTCATTAGGGACTGTGGTGAGAGGACAAGGGGTAATGGGTTTAAACTTTAACAGGGGAAGTTTAGATTGGATCTGAGGAAGAAATTCTTTACTGTGAGGGTGGTGAGGCCCTGGAATGGGTTGCCCAAGGAAGTTGTGAATGCTTCATCCCTGGCGGTGTTCAAGGTGGGTTTTGACATAGCCTTGGATGGCATGGTTTAATGTGAGGTGTCCCTGCCCATGGCAGGGGGGTTGGAACTCGATGATCTTGAGGTCCTTTCCAACCCTTACTATTCTATGATTCTATGATTCTATGATAGTGCTAATGAAAACTGATTAGTTGCTTAAGCATATTTATTTAAGAAATGTAATAGATTAAAAGCCTTCTGATCAGAGTAGATAGGCCATCATCTTTAAAGTAAAATAATTCCTGCAATTTATGTCTCCTTTTGTCATAATTCAGGCTTTAAAACCATGAATCATGACTGAATTGCTATTGACTGGGCTGTAGGCAGAAACAGTCCTAAGGATGGATAAAAAGGAAGTGGAAATTTATGATTGTTGAATTCATTTTCCTCTTCAAGTAGGTTTGAAAAGACAACACTGAAGGGCTCATTTCCAGTGTTCCCCATGCCTCTGACGTTTCTAAGATGTCTCTTTAGCAGCTGAAAGTGCTACCACGTTATATAATAAAAGCATTTGCTTTACATTTTCATGGTAAGTCAGTGGAAAATGATATGTGCTAAAAAGACAACAATTGCATTCCTGTAAGCCCTATATATTAAACTCTTTGCATTACTTATTGCATAGACCTTTCACATAAGCATTATGAATGTGACACTTGATCATAAGTGGTGTGTGAGGCTAATTATAAAAACACAGCATTCAGAGGAACAGAACAGACATTTCAGCCATCATGTGCTGATGGCCTCAACACCTGAAGAAAAGGGAACATTAGAGGCTGATTGAGCTCATCAGGACCAGGGCTATTTCTGTCCCCTCTTCTGTGGCAGCCTCCTCATAGTTGTATTTCTGCACACTAGTGCCTCACCTCTGGGTAGAAAACTACTTACAAAATAAGCTTCTAAAAGGAGATAGAGCTTTGAAAGGGGACTTGTAATTTCTCAATCAGAATGGGGTTGGAACCTTTTTCTATATACACATGGCTTTTAACAAAATATGGGCTTTTCTGTGCATCTCTTTATAGCCTGGTGCTGACAAGGAACAAAGAGAGAATGAAGGTGAAATCACACATTGTGCAAAGAGTGCGGATGCTGATTATGTATGCTCAGATACAGCTGAAAGGATCTGAATTTGGTCTGCTGATTTCATCTTTCTCCTTGCAAATTTCCTCTCCAAATTACCAATTACGCTCAATCTCTGCCTAATGCTTGCTGACAATGAGTTCAAATCATCATCTGACTCTTACTTTCAGTGGGGCTCCCCCATAAGTATTATGCACAAGACAGAAAGGTTTTAAGTGATTGCTCAATGGTGGGTGAAATACAGTATTGCTGCTCTACAGCAGTTGTGTATTGGGCAACCGTTTCTCAAATGATATAATATAACTCTCACTGGATACAAAGCTTCCTCAAACTCCAAGTATTTCTATTTGAGAAGCCATAATGTAGCGACATTTTACCATGCACTTAAAGAAATGAAAAAACAGATGTGATAGTTTGGATTTCTTTGCATTAGAGTGGTGAGATGTATTTTACACCTCATCCAATTCTGTGTTCTTACAATGTGCAGAGATACTGAATATTTATAACTTAGAATTTTTCCACTGAGATAGGTCACCCTTTCGTACTAGTATTGGTGTAGATAGGATGGGTAATTGGGAAGCCTTTTGGGAATGAATGCTCAGATATATCAGATAATGCCTCGCACCAAACTAGAAATGGCTGCACTATTAAAATATGTACTCTTTTTAGTTTGTCTGGCTGCTAATAGAGTATCTGTTGCTCTAAAAAAAGAGGGCTGGCTGTACAACTTTTAATCTGAATAGGTTATTATGTAAATCCTTTTCTGTAAGAGCTTCCATTTGGTATCTGGGACCCCGTAATTTTAACTGCTCCGTATATGGGAGAACTTTCTTGTGTTAGGAATACGAAAAACATTCTTGCATGACTTGCTGCATGACAGTAGAAATGTTAATATATGGGTAACATACAAGCAGAAGGTTTCTAATATCAAATCCTTTTTAAGCACATGTGATTCATGTTTGAACTGGAGCTCCTTTATGCTACAAGCCAGCAGGAGTTATGGTACTGGTACATTTAAGTCACACTTCTCAGTTCAGAGCTTGCTTTTATTGGGCCAGTCTTTAACACGAACACTATAGTTGGGCTTTTCATGTAGGTCTATGGAACCTGCTCATGTCTTTCCCCTGAGCAGGTGATAGGCACATAGCCAGATCTTCTAGAGTGAAAATCTCAGCCTAAAATTGTGACAATTTTTCTGAATCATTCATTAACATTGGCTGTGCCCATAAAATAGCTGCAAAAGCACTTACATTAGTTTCTTTTCTTCATTGAAAAAACACTTCACTGTATACATCATACAAAGTGTATTTGTATGAGTACCTGCGTGTAATGATAAGGATTTATCAGTATTATTGAAAACTATTACATCAGGTTATATTCCTCTGTGTTCAAAATAACATCTGTGTTTCCTGTCCTGGTGATGGACTCAGAACACAAAAACAATGTTCAGTTTGCGACCATTCTGTAGAGGCACCTTTCAAAGGTACCTTCTGCTCTTTCTGACAGGCTACTGTACACACACTATTAACACACTGATTTGCGGACCAATAGGATGAATACCCAGGTGGTCTCCAGTCTCCCAAAGGATCTTGCTCTCAATCTGTGCCGTCAGGCAAAAAGAACCACTCACTTAGATTAACGCTACCTTATCTTGCCTTTCTTCAAAGCTTGCTTAAGTCAAATCAGGGCTCAGCTTTCAGCTTGCAAACTCAGAGCTGAGAACTAAGCCCCTGAACTGAACGTTAATGTATTTTTTTTGAAGGTAATAGGCACACAATAACAAAACCCAGGGAATGCTACTAGTCCTCTTAATAGCTGAAGTGTGTGGAGTATGTATGCGTGGGCATGGGTGCATGAACTCACACAAACAGGGCATCCTATCTTTGTCTATTTAATAATTGCATTAATATGTGAAGGGCTTATTGCAGTCTTCTAGGGAAATCTAAATGCATGGACCTGAACCCATACATTTTGGAAAGATAGCATTTTTCCCTTTAAATGCTTTCAGGTTTCCCATTATAGAAGCATAAGCACAGTCAACATATTCCTTTTGTTTCAGCTTTTTGCTGAACACATCAGAGCATAAAGCTTTTTGAAGTCAGAGGAAGAGTTCTGAGGAAATTCAAAAGACTTGGGATTAAGACCTGGATATAGATTGTAAAAAGACACAAGATGTAAAGATATCTCCATCTTCTTCTTTTAAAAAATTGGGCTAATCTAATAATAAAATCTAATTTCAACTAATACAACAGCAACAAAAATAATAAAATGTAGTAAAAGTATATGGATAAGTTCCAACTATGTGATTATATATACACATCGCACAAGCAAAAAATTTCAAATTAAATCCTAAGGATTCCTTTAATTCCTTGGGAAATCAGAAAAATTCAGAGGTAAGACTGCAATGGCCCCTTGACTGTAGTTGTAGAAGGAACCTCGTATCAACCAATTGCTTTTAGTTCAGTGTTCCCTTGTTGTAGATTTTTATCTGCTACAGAGACCTGATATCTGTTTCCCTTATCCAAAAATGGTTCTTTCAAGACTGTTAGAAGTTTACATGTTGTCTTTAAGATGTAATGAACCTTTCTGTTTCAACTGAGATTTCACACTTGTGATTTTGCCCACCCTGTGGCTGATGTCTGTAGCCAAGGCTCGAGCCCTTTCCCTGCATCATCAGGTCCAGAATGTGGACTATGAAGTAATGAATATTAGTGAAAAAAATACCAGTTACAAAAAAACAAACAAAAAAAAAAAAAACAACCACAACACCCCACCAAAAAAAAAAAAAAAAAAAGAAAAATAAAATAAAAAAACCAAAACCCCAAAAACCCCAAACCCCAACTTGTTTTGTTTCTTTTCCCTTTCTTCTGCCAAGAGAGAAGGTTACTTATCAGACTCAACCATAAACAGTTGTTGCACAGTGACCATGGCCATCTTTATCTGCTGCAGAAATGAAGCGCACTTGTGGGGTTGCCTCCATTGCATCCTGCCCTGAAATGCCTTGTTACCTCTCAGGACAAGGAGTGCAAGTTACTTTCCTAATCCAAACTGAAGAATGTGCTACTGTTAGTTGGGTACCAGCTATCTCTTGACAAAGAAGTAAAGACTTCTAAAGTCTTTGCTTTAGTAAAGAAATAAAGACATACTAAATTAAATGAAAACTGAAAAGCTACAACACATAAAAAATAGCTGATTTTTTCTTGATTTAAATCTTTGCTGTTTCTCTGCTGCATAAACCATTAACTCTCACGCAAAAATTATGTACAACCTGTCATGTACGGTATTTCTATACATAGAATCATAGAATCATAGAATAGTAAGGGTTGGAAAGGACCTCAAGATCATCAAGTTCCAACCCCCCTGCCATGGGCAGGGACACCTCCCACTAAACCATGCCATCCAAGGCTATGTCCAACCCCACCTTGAATGCCGCCAGGGATGAGGCATTCACAACCTCCCTGGGCAACCCATTCCAGGGCCCCACCACCCTCACAGTAAAGAATTTCTTCCTCAGATCCAATCTAAACCTCCCCTGTTAAAGTTTAAACCCATTACCCCTTGTCCTCTCACCACAGTCCCTAATGAAGAGTCCCTCCCCAGCATCCCTATAGGCCCCCTTCAGGTATTGGAAGGCTGCTATGAGGTCTCCACGCAGCCTTCTCTTCTCCAGGCTGAACAGCCCCAATTTTCTCATGTTACACATTCATTTCAGTCTTAAAAGTCAATTATTGTCTGTAGCCTTTCAGCACCCAAGGATCATCTATAGTCAAATGATAGAATCATAGACTCGATGAAGTTGGAAAAGACCTTCAAGATCACGAAGGCCGATGGTTCCCCCAGCACTGCCAAGTCCACCACTAAGCCATGTCACTAACAGCCTCATCTGCACAGTTTGTGAGCACTTCTGGAGATGGTGATTCCACCACCACCCTGGGCAGCCTGTTCCAAAGGCTGATCAGCCTTTTGGGGAAGAAATTTTTCCTAATATCCAACCTGAAATGGTTAATACATTCCAACAGCAGGACATTGCTGGTGAATCTCAGGGATGGCACTTCTATATCCCACAGGTATCTTAATTGTGACCCTAACTATAATGAATAGCTTATTACCACCTTATATTTTAGGGGGCATTTTGAGCTAGCGTCTTAATTTACCTTTGCCATTTATTATCTGTAAATGAATGAAGTAAAATCTAAGAATCTAAAGGTTTCCTCAGCTTTCTTGCATAAGTGAAGAGCTTTTTTTGCTTATCTTTTTTAGTTGGGCTGGAATTAACTCCATTCTCACATCAAAAGAAAAGTTTCTGCAAAAAGTTTTAGCACAAAGCAACAGAAGTAAAAATCTTTTCTTCCTCTCATTTGCCATTTTCAGCCCTCTTCTCTTTAATTTCACAGTTGCTTAATTTAATTAAGAAGAGCAAGGGTTGTCAAGTAGATATGCACAATGGGGGTATTAGTACCCATGATTCAGTCTCCCTCGTGCTTATGGAAGTGATTATGATTTCAGAAGCAGAATTAATGCTGCTGAATGGTCCTGGGACACAATCAGCTACTCTGCGGCACTGGGAATTTGAAGAACGATCCTGTGAAAATAGATGTTGACAAGACCTCAGATCCTGTTCTCCATCAGCACCCTGAGATACTGTAAGCATTGGTGTGTGGGAACTCAAACACTAACCAAGAGTCAGGATTTTCTCAGCTTTCAAGTCAAAATAGAAAGAGTGTTTGCCCAAGACGATGAGAGGCCCTGGAAGGAAGCAGACATGTTATGCATTCAGGAAAGATATGTATGAACAGAAGATGCTGGGCAAACTTTGCAAGAAGAAGCAAAACTCGTGGAAAGCTTTCTCCAGTTTCTGCTGACAAGTGCAGCAGTAGATTTACCAGGGACTCCACTGGCCCCAGAGCACCTCTCTATAAAGTGTCCTGATGCACTCCAGCATCTATACGGCCCTTCACATGTCCAGTAGTCCCACTGCCTGACCAGGGAAAAATTACAGTCAATACAGCACCTACAACAATGAAAAAATTCTGGTCTTCAGGCAGAGATCACTTTTAAGGGATTTCACAGTCAGAGCCCTTGGCTTCAGCCCTGTACTCACAAACTGGAACATGCTTTTTCTTGGCAGCTTTGAAATACTATAGGTATAAAACCACTTTCATCTTCTATCAATCCAGCATTCTGTACTGAGGATCGGTTCTTTTTTCCCCTCCTTTTTGAATACCTAGGTTCAATATAAGGCAACTATTGCAGTGTGTGGCTGCAGTGACATAATTAGTATTTGTTAATAAGGCACTGAATCTGTTGTACAAAGCGGTGCACTGAAAGTCTTCAGCGTGATGCAAAACGACTGGACTATGTTAGGAAGTTTTAAAAGACATTAATCCTGAGAGAAACTCACAGGCAAAAACAATCTAGCCCTCTGTGAATTGAAGTGATCGTGGCAGTGCAGGGAGCAGAGGGTGATCAGCATAGGTTACATTCTGTGAAGGGTTTCACTAGGAATCCCTCAGCCTCTTATAGTGTGAAAACCAAAATTACAATGAACCGAGCAAATCCTGACAAAATGCACTGCTCAAGCCTTTGTTTGTGCTGCTTTAAGCCTGTGAGAGTTTATTAAACCACTCCATAAATGAAAAATTGTATGTGTTTTCGTTCTGTTTCATAAAAAAATACAAATACCTCTACTAAACTGAACATCTCAAGGCAGTCCACAAAAAACACCTGTATAGACCCTTCCCTGCAAACTGAGGTCTCAATCCTCATGCAACAGCAGTCCCACTGAACACATAGGGAAGTGGCTGAGCACAAAAAAAACATGTAAGACTTGGCAAAATCGAGGGCCCTGATTTCACCAAATCACAGAGGTAACAAAGATGGATGGATAAAAAGTGCAATGGCAGTGTGCAGGTATGAATGAATATCTGGCTGCATCATGGATAATACAAATACATCACAGCGGAAATACATCTGTGCACACATTAAAACAAGAAATAATGTATAAATCCCCTCGTACCCTTTTCCCATTTGCATCCCACATGCTTCCACCGAGCCACTCGGGACTGTGTGAAAGAGCCCACTGTTCACCAGCAACCAGGGAGCTGGCGGCAGCTCCTGGACTTGGAAAAAGCCACATTTCACTTATCTTTCCTCCTCTCCTCATGCCCAGATGTTTTGCAAAACAAACAAACTACATATCTACATATCATAGCCAGAACTACGTATCAGACTACATTCACTGAAAGCCTCACTGTCTGGGGCTGTAAGATTCAGCAAAACCTTGGCTGGCCTGTCCACAAGCCTGCTGCTTGATTTATGTTTTCAAATGGAAACTATATGAAGCTCTTAGTTATCCTGGTTTTCTGCCAAAATCAGTTTGACCTAAACTAGGCCTTATAGAAATTTAAAGCACAAGGTGAAATGTCACATAACCCATATCAAAACCTGGCTCTTTATTTTTTTATTAACTTTAAAGAAGGTGTACATTTTCTTGGGCCAAACTGAAGTTTTCACTCATTGCAAACTTTCTCTGTGGGGTGCTGTGAAAGGAGTAGCTGGAAGGCCCAAACTGGCTTTCTGCTCTTGTCTTTTTCTCGTGGCGTATTGGTTGAGTCTGATACCAAGGCAACAAAGAAGGAATGAATGTTGAATTGGGACTTAGAGTTGTCTGTTTTCAATTACAAACTGTCTCTAGAGGGAAAGATCCAGCTTTACACACGTGTAGGAGGCTGACAAGTTTCAGCAAAACAAATTCAGCGGCAAAGAAATCATTGTGAGCTCTGAGCATCTGAAAGAAAAATAAAAGCAGAGATAAGAAGCTGAGCGGGAGAATACTCACCAATCTTTCCTTTAAAAAAACACAACAAACCAACCCAAACACACACACACACCGTACGTTAGTTTCCATCCCCTTGAGCCTATTAAAAAGAGTGGGCAACGTTCATTAGCAGCATCAGAGGTTCGAGTTAATTACCGTAATTTGTAAGAAGGGAAGTGCCACCTAGCGGCACGGGTCCTGCGGTTGCGGCCGCGAGAGGCATCGAGCTCCTGTGCGCGGCCAGAGGTCCCCACAAAATTCGCTAAATACTCCAGCCTCATACATGCTATTAATTCTTCGTCAAGTGCCAATGGGAATCACGGCACCAAGCAAACACAGGGGGCCTCCTAGTCTAATTTAGAGGGGACAATAGGGCCCAGGGACCCGAGATGGATATCCCCAGAGCAGATGCATTCCTTTTAATTCTGTTTGGTTTACCAAATAGGAATTCCGCTAGGAAGCCTCAACAAAGAAGTGGGTTAATGAGAACCCTAGCAGAGAGTGTTTGCTGTATAAGCAATTCCAAGCCTAAGTAAAGCAGTGGGGCAAAGTCTGATCAGCATTCAGCACCAAACTCAAATCAATTCTGGTAGAAGTGGGTGAAAAATGCACCAGCTGCAGGTCAGCAAGAAATGCTAACAACTCCCAAACACTAGCCTGCTTATTTTCATTAACAGGCAAACAGAGAGCTAAGCAAACACTTCTTTTTGCCCTGCCTTTTGTTGTCCCGTGGAGTTTGTTTTGACACTCATCCTCCTCCAGTTATACTGTCCCTTGGTTTCTTCTGTTTTCACGGCATCTCACTGCTCCTTAGTGGAAGAGAGAGAGGTTGCTGTACTTCAAAGTGCTTTGTTGTAACAGCTTGGTTATAGTTGGCATACAGCAGTTATGTCTAAAGGACCAGTCAGCTTTTCCTTCACTATGAGTTGCTGCTTCCATGCTGAGGGATTTCCTCTGACTTACACACTCTGTATTATTTGGCTTTCCCAATAAGCCCTACATTTTGTGGTTGTGGAATAGTTGGTGGGAACTGGCCAGAAGGCAAACTTCCCCCAGAACTGTGATCTCTCCTACCACCACACAACTAGCATGGATCCTGGGATGGCTGACGCCATCTTCAAATGGTTTGCTGCTTGATCCACTGAGCACAAAAAAGTGTAGTATCCTGCAATATTGGTAATAGAACCTGGACACAGAAGCTGTGAAAAGGGGTATGCTTCCGGGTAGCGTTACTATTTGTAGCCCCATCTTCCTTTATCCCTCATATGCGTGAGCCAAGGGAAGAAAAATATGAGAAAGAAGGTGATCAAACACCTGAAAACTGGTTATTCTTGGAATAGTCTGAGTAATGAAGCTGAGGTGAAAGATAAGAAAAACAAATATGCCCCCTCCCAATCTGAGCAGACACAGACCACCTCCCATCCTTCAAAACGTAATACCAGGACAGCTAGGTTTATCTATATGCTACAGTCCCCCTCATTTCATGGCTCACAGGACCTTTCTGGTGGCAGGACCAGCGAGAAGGACCAGCAGCAATAACAAAATGTCCCTATGGCAGCAGATTTGGCAGTCTTGAGGGAACTCACGCCCCCAACGTGAGAACTCCTTACTGGCTCCAGAGCACATCACTGACCCCGTTTGCTAGCTCACCACCCAGAAGAGATAGCACAAGCTGCTATCTAAGCACTTTGGGCATGGAAATGTAAACTGCTGGGGATATTGTACTGAAGACATGTGCTCAGCCAGGTGTCCTGCTCAAAATAGTAAAGAAGAGCCCTTCACTGTGCTACTGCACCAGACTAGGAGCAGTGGCAGGTCTACTTGGACTAGAATGGAAAAATCTCACAAAGTTTTTGGTACTTTGTTCTGGTTTTGTACTAAAAAGGCATTTTTTAGCTCCTGTATCCAATCTTATGAACTTTTAAAGTTGTTTCCATTCTCATTCATCCTGGGATATCCCAGTCACTGCAACGGAGAAAGCCTTCTGCTGATTATCTCAATAATAGAAACATTTATTTTCATCCTTCTTTCAGTATTGCAGCCCAGAAAGCCAACCATATCCTGGGCTGCATCAAAAGGAGCATGACCAGCAGGTCGAAGGAGGTGATCCTGCACCACTACTCTGCTCTCGTGAGACCTCACTTGGAGTATTGTGTACAGTTCTGGTGTTCTCAACATGAAAAGGACATGGAACTGTTGGATTAAGTCCAGAGGAGGGCCACAAGGATGATCAGGGGACTGGAGCACCTCCCGTATGAAGACAGGCTGAGAAAGTTGGGGCTGTTCAGCCTGGCTGCATGGAGACCTCATAGCAGCCTCCCAGTATCTGAAGGGGGCCTACAAGGATGTTGGGGAAGAACTCTTCATTAGGGACTGTAGTGGTAGGACAAAGGGTAACGGATTCAAACTTGAACAGGGGAAGTTCATGTTAGATATAAGGAGGAAGTTCTTTACTGTAGGGTGGTGAGGCACTGTAATGGGTTGCCCAAGGAAGTTGTGAATGCTCCATTGCTGGTGGCATTCAAGGCCAGGTTGGATATAGCCTTGGGTGGCATGGTTTAGTGTGAGATGTCCCTGCCCATGGCAGGGGGATTGGAACTAGATGATCTTATGCTTCTTTCCAACCCTAACTATTCTATGATTCTGTGATCTAAAGGATAATAAACCTGGAGAGGGGTTTTTGACAAGGGCCTGTAGGGACAAGAAAATGGTGGTGGCTTTAATCTGCCAGAGGGGAGATTGAGATGAGATCTTAGGTAGAAGTTCTTCCCTGTGAGGGTGGTGAGGCCCTGGCACAGGTTGCCCAGAAAAGCGGTGGTTGCCCCATCTCTAGCAGTGCTCAAGGCCAGGTTGGACGGGGTTTGGAGCAACCTGGTCCATTGGAAGATGTCCCTACCCACAGCAGGGTGGTTGGAACTGGATGAGTTTTGATGTCCCTTCCAACCCAAACCAGCCTGTAATTCTGTGATTCTACAATTCTACGTGCTCTCAGGAGTGGACATTGCTCACAGAGTGGCCAAAATTGGTGAGGTTGGTTATAACTCAGCCCTGCAGAAAACTCATAACAGAGCCCTGGGAACAGTAAGAGGGGGGGATAGGGAACTTGAGGCTCCCTGAGCAGAGTGCCATGATTAGGTATGCAGAGGCATTTTAGCAGAATTGCTTGATGCTGGCCTTCAGAGCTCACCAGGGGAGGTGTCTTTGTTCGCTGTATCTGGGTGCTGCTGCTGCTGCTGGAGAAGACATGAGCTGCAGTGTGGTTCTGGTGCTTGTAGTGCGTGCTGTGAATGGATTCTCACTTACCGACAGTTCCAGGCTTAGCAAAGCACTGAGCTCATTTTCCTCTCAAAAAATGATGTTGCTTTACAGACCACAGGGTTTTTTTTCTGTCTTTGATTATTTTCATCTGTGCACCAGGCAAACTTCAGGGCAAAGTTGCTTCCTATTTCCAAACTTTTCTCTGGTACCACCATGATTTATATTCTGTGTCAAATGCAAATAAGCTTCTCAACTACTACATATCCTGCTCTGAAAAAAGCCCAGCACTAAAGATCACAGAACATTCAGCAAAGCGTGGTAGTTTTCGTCCAAGAGAGGCTACTCCAGCAGCTCCAGCAAGGTTTGGAAGCTGTGCTTAGAGGTCAGTAGAGAGAAGCAGAGAAGTCATAACCGCTACTGGCAGGAGACAAGACCAGGTAGAGCTATGTCTTCTCCTCAGAACCAGACAGTCAGTTCTCCAGTGGAATGACTGGATATTTCTCTCTGCTTTTACACCCCTTCTTTCCCCACTGAGCACAAAACTGATCACTTCCTACAATAGGAAGTGATAAGCTTTCTGTTTGGGAAATGTTTGCAACTACCCCAGTAGTCTTATAAACTGTGCAAGACATATTTGCAGATGCCCTTGCCCTTTTTACTTATTTATTTTAAGTGAAGGTGTCACAGATATTATCCTGGCCATGTCTGGGAGACACACAGAAGATGTGGAACGCCAGGAATAGGCCTTGCTCAACTCTTTCAACCTGCTTATACTCTCTTTTTCTCAAGGTGGGTTATGAACGATTCTTGTAGTCATGTATCTTTTCAACTTCCTTGCCTGCTACCAGCTACCAAAACTTCCACCTTTTAATTCTGATCCGGAAAAAACAAATTTCCAGGGAAGAAAAGTAGAGGTTTTCCTGCATGACGCAGGACATAAGAAAAGCCCTCAGTCCTCCTTTCCTCATCATTTTGAGTCTTCCTGCTCTATTTCATTTTCTTGCTCCCTTTCACACACAGCAAAGGAGAAGAAACTAGTCTGACACTTGTGGAGTCAGTGGGATCTTTCTAGTGACTTCAGTGGGCTTTGGATTAATCACGCTGTGAACGTTTGTTGTTGCTTTAGCAAAGGATGAGAAGGGCCAGGAAAAAGAGATTAGTTAAGAAAATCTCTCTTAATCTGTTTCAAGAGCTTGCCCTATCAGTGTGGAACCAGACCCAGTGAGTTTACTCTTTGCACAATGGTGGTACCATAGTATTAAACCAAGAGAAAAGGAAAAAAAAAAAGGAGAGAATTTATGAAAGGCTCATTTCATTTGGTAACAATAAGTGAACAAACCCACGCTTGATTGTTCAGGATTACTTCTGCACTAAAGCTTATGATGCAGCCACAGAGTTATCAAAACAAAAATAATGTGTGTGGAAGATGGAGTTTATCAGAGGAAGCCCAGGACAGTATGGATTAGCACAACACTTGACTATGGTTCGGGCCGTCCTGTGCTGATAAGTTTCTTAGTTTCTTTCCCTCTTGCTTGCCTTGTGTTTGGTCCTTACAGTGATCAGTGTGGAAAAGGATCTCGGCAGTGACCTGCTCACCCTAACAGCTCCTCCCCAAAATTACAAAGCAGCTACTCTTTAAAGTGTCAGATCTAGCTGCATAAAGCAGTCTGCTTTTTGAAGGCTGATGTGAAGATGTAGCCTGATACTTTAGCTTAAAGCGTGCAGAACCAAACGCCACCAGCTTTCTGACACAGATGCCGGTGAGATGAGTACAAGTAAAAACATCTCAACCTGGCCTCTTGTCCTTTGAGTCAAGGCAGAACAGAAACATAGCATTGAAATGCAAGAGAAAAGCATACTGTCATCTTTGCCATCATCAAGTGCTGTTGAAAGACTCCATGTCCTGGACCTCCTCCTGATAAGCTCTGTTCTGGAAGCTGACTATCTTAGTGTAGATAATGATGTGTCTGCATCATTACATTTAACGCAGAAATAATACCTAACCATCAACTGTGGTTTGTTCTGTTACCAGATGAAACACTATTCATGGATTTTCATTGCTGAGTGGGTGCACTCTCTCCTCCACTACAGAAATATGGAGTAAAAATAGGTGGAGAAGGGCTGTGCCACAAAAGAAACATTGACATAAGCCATGAAGTGCTTCATTTGAGAAAGTGGTTGTATACACTATGGTTACCTCTGCTGCTAAGGTGGACACATTTAAAGAGTTTTAATTTGGCACTAAGAATGTATTCGACTTGAAGCATAGGAAAGAAGAACTGGGAGAAGCTTTTCTTAAACACGAATCTGAGAATTTGCAGAAGTCTATTGTTTTGAAAGATTTTGTGGTTTCTGAAAACACATTGGGTTTTAGATAACTGAATCACAGCAGAACGAGGAAGCAGCCTGCGTTTCTGCACCTTTAAGAGGAAAATTGGGCTAATGGACTCATTTTCAGCAGAGCTGGCGTTGCACAACCCTCTGCAAGTAGATAGAAATGGGAAGTTAGACCTTCAGAGCCAGTGGCCAAGTGGAATAACTTTGCAAGGAGCTTTGATTTGCCTGAACTGACCTTAGTACTGCTGGCATCCAAATTACAGAAATTATTTCTTTGACTTTTATGTAATGGTTTTCACACACAGCAACACAGCAGGAAAAAAAAAAAAAAAAAGAAACAAAAAAACACCAAAAAAACACACAAAAAAAAAGGAGAAAAAAAAAGCATAGGAAAAGACAAAAAAAAGGTAACTATAAAGTCACAAAAGATGGCTTGAGAGAACCTATGCCAGACAAGTTAGTGTTTCCTTGATAGACTGTGTTTCAGATTCACAATATTTTTTCAACTGATGGGAAGATGTATTTTCTTCTTTCCACAGATGTTTAATTTGATATTTGCACATTGGTTGTAGCCAAGGTCTAATTAATTTCAGATATTTCAAAACAATGGTTTCTCATAAAAAGCCCTTTAGGGTCTGCGTTTCACATTTAAAATGATAATCATTGTTGAGTCAGTGACATAAAACCTGTGCTTAAAAATTGTGCAGTGAAAATAGCATTTTTCTTCATCTCAGGGCTACGATGTAGCTGGAAGGATTATTTTCCTTTTTCTCTCCAATGATACTGCTTTATGATGGAGACAAAGCCTAAACATTTTCCCTTTGTTGGGTTTTCTCACACAAATCTGAACATCTGAAAAGAATGATTTGTCATGGGAGATGTTTGGCAGCCCGAGCAAAGGTTTACTGTTTCTACTTTGCTTAAAATATTTACAAAGAAAAATATCTGACATTCACAGTAAATTAGACAATGTATCAGGCCTCTGACACAACTCATGGGGGAAGTCTGCGTGGTCTCTTCGAGAGAGGAGGAGAGGAAGTCCTGTTTCTGGAAGCTCTTTGGTTCAAGGGCTCTCAAGGGAGAAGAGGAGAGTTAAATAAAGTGGGATGACAATAGCTAGAGGTTGCAGGGGGCTGTTTCTCTAGCTTGACCAGCTCCTCACTTTCCCTAGTTCTCCCTCCAGGATCTCAAAAACCCTGGGAGGGAGGGTCTCCAGTGCAAACCACCCTCCTCCCTTCAGAGTTTCTTTCCCTCCTGGGCTGGGGATGCTCAGGATGAGTTCCCTCTTCCGTCCCACCCCACATTTTGGCAGCAGCACACGCCGAACAGGCAAAGGGGGGTGGGGGATCCCTACAACCTCCTTTACCCTGTGCCTTTGTCTCCTCATCCCACCTCCCGATCCAGAAATCTCCATTCCCCCGCTGATGCGAGCGGCCCCCTAAAAAGGGAGGGGAAGAGGGGAAGCGGTCGGGGGAGAACACTCGCGTTTTCGTCTGCGTCCTCTCTTTGTCGTCTAGCTCGGTTTCACCCGTCGGGAAGGTGAGCGAGGGGAAGGGAAGGGAAGCAAGAGAAAGGGGGCGGCCCCGCTCCCACCGCAGCGGGGCGCCTCCAGCCCCGGGGCCGTGAGGCTCCGCGGGGGCGCCGGGAGCTCCGCGCCGCGGAGAAGGAGGAGGAAGAAGAAGGGGTGGGGGGAAGTAGAAGGGGAAAGGGGTGGTTTCTTCATCCTCCTCTTTCTTCCTAGCTCCATGAATGTGCGGCTCTGTCGTCAGGTTCCCATCAGGGCTCCTGGCATTCGGGGTGTGTGAGAAGGAAGGGAAGGGAAGAAAGGGGAGGGAGGGGAAGGCCTTTTCTTTAAAAAGTAACCGCTTTTTTTTCCCTTCGTGAAAAATGAAAAGGATGCAACCAAGCAGACCTGAAGCTGGGTTAGCCCCGCGGTTTAACTCCTCGTTGCTTCTTGGCAGTGCCTGTAGACAGAAAAAAAAACATTTCCCACCACCGCCCATACACAAATTTCTGCTAATGCCCAGTGTGCCCCAGCGCCTTCAGCTGTACCCCAGTACGAGTCACCCAGTGCACATAGGCAGCCACAAATTCCCCTCTTGGGGCTGTCCCACTCACTTCCAGGGCAGCCACAGCTATGAGAGAGTGCTCATAGACCAGCCCTGCAGAGCAGGTATCTCCACACAGCAGGGACAGCATCATCTCATCTTCCCTTCCTTTGCCTGAAGCAGTTCGATCTTCAGTGGCCAAGAGTCAAGATGTGGTGGAGAAGCAAGACCAGTGCTGCATAGATGGCTTCTGCTTTGTTAAAGATCACTCCTCCTGCCTGAAGCCAAGGCAGGGAGCAGAGCAAGAAGAGGTGAAGCTGGAAAGATTGGGCAAATGGTGGAAGCTAGAGGGGACAACTGAGCTACCTTCAGTTGGACCATGGTGCCTGACCACTTAGAAGTTTCCCATTTGTCCTGGCGAAGGGGAGACACCCAAAGCCACGGGATGTGTCCTGCCCTCCTTTCGTGAGGCCTGGGATGGCCACAGAGAGTCCCGCCACCTCGTCCAGAAAAGAGAGTGGGCCACTGGGAATCCTGCAGAGAACATTTGTCCAGAGAGATTCTCACCTCATGCATGTGTCCTCAAATGCAGCCCAAGAGGGGTTTGAGATAGTAAGGAAAGAAGAAACAGTGCCCTAAGCATGTGTCTCACACACCCCTTTATGTCTTGGAGGGCTGAAGAGGCTCGTCTGAAGCAATGCTGGAGAAATTTGATGTTAGATTTCTCCTTTCATCACAATATCGTGCAGAGGAGCTGTGCACAGCCTCAGAAGCTGGATTGCCATCTGCATATGGTGAGGCAGGAAAGGCCAGGCTAGAAAAGAGCAGTTAACTCTGAGAACCCCGTTCACATGACTTAATATGAATTGCAATGCCTTTCTCAATGTGAACCACAATGCCTTTGTGTGAATTTGCATCAGAAAGCCTCAAAAATAGGCCTGCAGCTTTTTGAAAGGGCAGGGTTACATTTCTGTCAGTTGTGACACTGCAGAAGGTTCAAGGATGGAGACACCCATTCTTAGGTGGAGCAGGTTCAGACTATTGCTGTGGCTGTCCCATCCCTAGCAGTGCTCAAGGCCAGGTTAGACAGGGCTTGGAGCAACCTGGTCTAACGAAAGGTGTCCCTGACCATGGCAGGGGATTGGAACTGGATGAACATTAAGGTCCCTTCCAACCCAAACCAGTCTGAGACTCCATCGAGACAGGGCACTGCCCAGGAGGCACACATGCCATGTAGGGACAGACCTGTGCCAGAGGGACTGGATGGACTTGTGCCAGCAGGGTGGCCACACCAGGGAGGCTGCTACACACTGTGTTCACACGGAAAAGCAGAGCCATCCTCTCCTCATTGCGCTTGCTATGAAGCAAGCCACTGTGGATTTACCCTTTTTAAGGAGAAAAGACCACCAAGCTCTGTGAAGATGAGATAAGGATTCCTCCCTTCTGTCCAGCTCAATATGCAGGACACAGCCCAGGCAAGCTTGATCTGGTTTAAGCCACTAGGTCTCTGTTTCCCCTCTCTTGATTGCCATAGCTTTCACCTCCTGCTCCTTTAGCTTGGCACTGAGGGCAGTCTTTGGAAATGTGGGCTTTTGGGCCTGTCTCAAACCCACTGTCACCATAACACTGTGGATGGAGTAAGCTGGAATGGTACCAGCTAGAATGGTACAGTGAGAGGCAATGGAGGAAAAGTCCTCCTGTCTCTTCCTCACTGTTGTACCTGGGGCTGCCAAAAATCAGAGTGCCCAGAAGCTGCAGACACACCTATTTCTCCAGGCTTTTCTTTTCTGGCTCCAGATTTAAACCTTCCTAAAGAAGGGGGGATTGTGGTACACTCTTCTCAGAGAGAGAGCATGCCAGAAGCACTGCTCTTGCCAACATTTTGTGCCTGAAGGGTGCCTTAAACGCCTGCCACATACCGGGATAGGTACATCTTTTGGGAAAGGAGCTGCTTGAAGAGTACAGCAGACCCTTTACTAAGTGGTTAATGTCCCTTGTAAAAGGGTGGTTTACAATTCTGCTTCATCTGCGAGAGGCTTGGACAGCAAAGGCAGAGTGTGATATTTAAAAAATAAGACAAAGAAAAAAATAGACAAAAAGAAAGAGAAAAGTGGCTGGAGATGCATGAAACTAGGGTGGAGGAGCTTGGCTCGGGAGGCTGCCGATGCGAGCCTGCCTGTGAATTGGCACCGGCAAGGGAAGTTTGGAACAAGCACCAAGATATTCTTTCATTGCAGCCTCCTCTGAGACTGGGGGAAAAAAGGGGGAGAAAAAAAAAAAGGGGGGGGGGATTTTGGTCTCAGTCACTTTCCCACATTTCAACCGGCTTCGGGAGCCAGGGTGGAGGGAGGTCTCTCCATTCTCTTCCCGGTTAATTGTTTAATTGGGGAACAATGAGCTTTTCTCACCCTCCTGCTCCTCTCTGGAGAGTCGGTGTCGGACTAGCGGAGGGACCCGTCCCCGCCGTACAGGCTGCGGGGCTGGGGTGTGCGGGGCCCAGAGGGCTCTCCGAGGGCTCCAGAAGGGGCAGAGAGGGGAAATTGGGGGATACCCTGAAAGTGCCGGGGGGCGGAGGGAATCGGGTCCGCGGAGGCAGCGCGGGGGCTCTCCTGCGCCCAGCAGCTGCAGGAGCTTTGGAAATTGCAAGGAGGCTCTCGCAGAGCTTGTGAACCCTCCTCTCCCCAAGCCAGCGCCCCTCCTTCTGCAGTGCTGACGGTACAACGATATAATAATGATGGGTGGCTGAGGCTCGCATTTGAACTTGCAGGCGAGCTCCCTGCGCACACAGCTCGGTCCAGGCTCCGCAGACCAGAGGCAGGTGCTAGCCGGCGAGGAGGGAGGGGAGGCCGAGCGCCGGGAGAAGGGGAGACCCCGGAACCACCGTCCTCTTGAAGCACTAACGAGAGGATTTACTCTTTCATGCGGCTACTGGGATCTCTGGACTAGCCCTAGCCACCACGCTGTAATTTTTTGCAGTCTCTGCAATACGCTACCTTTTAAGGTAACTATAAGTCTTTCAGTGCGCTTTGTTTTTCTTATGTGTGTTTTCCTTTTCCTCTTCCCCCCCCCCTTTCCTCTCCTTCCTTTTTCCCTTTTTTTTTTTTTTTTGTTTACATGCCATTGCCAGCAAACACCTAGCTTAAGATTTAAACCGGTTGTTTTACTGCTGGTACCTGTAAGGACAAAGAGTTGTACTGCAAACCTTAACCGGGAGAGAATAGCGATGATTGGTGAATTTAAACAACCTGGGGTAAGTTCACCGACACGCGGGGCGAAGGAAGGAGGGAGAGGAGAAGGGATGCTCGGGGACCCACCAGAATCCCCCGGTGCAAAGAGGAGAACAAAGAAAACTAGGAAATAAAAGACTTTAGGGTGTGAGCCGTGATAGAAGTTTTTGGCACGGGTTCGTGTGAGCGGCCGGGAAGATAGAGCTGCGCCTTGGTGTGCGGTGGGGCTCTGGAGGGAGGGAAGAAGGAAAGCTGAGGGTGTTTATTACACAAAGCGTCCGTGAAGTAGGAGAAGCAAGAACGGACCTTTCCTGTGGCCACTGGGTTTTTCTGCGCTGGAATAAGCGTGCGCTCAGCTTCCTCCGTTCCTGCTTTCTCCCACTCTCCTTCGGTTTTATCTTTATTTTTTTTTTCCCGTTCCTGGAAAGCCTCTCACGGGGCAGAGCGGGGTTGAGGTCCCCGGGCAGCATCTCTCCGAGACGGCAGAGCAAAAGGCGTCCTCTGAGCCACATATTCGGTACTGGAAGGGGGGGAGTGGGTGAGGAGAAGAATCACCGGGTCAGTGGAGCAAAACGAGCCCCGTTTTTGTGTGCACATACAGTCCCCTTCTTGGGGCTCGGACTCTGCCTCGGGACCTCGCCTTTGTTGTACGAAGTGAGAGCATCGTGGAGAGAAATTGAGGGAATCCGGACGGCGGGAAAAGCGGGTGTGTGCTTGTGTGTGCGGGGTGTCCCCGCGAGCACCGGCCCACACAAAGGGGCTGCGGGGGTGGCCAGAGCCAGCCCTCATTGTCCCCTCGGCACGTCCTCCCGGGCCGCCCCTCTTCCCCCAGGGCACTCGGGATTAAGCCCTTGGTGGCTTTTTTTTTTTTTTTTTTTCTTCATTTTGTTTCTAGGCATGAGTGTGGAAGAGCGTGGCTGTTGGGTGGGTTTGGTTGTGTGGGGTTTTGGGTTTGCCATTTTTTTTTCTTTTTTTTTTTTTTTTTTTTCATTGAAAGGGGTTCTTTTCTTCCCCAAAGGAGTGAGCAAAACTTGGTGGGGCGAAAGAGTCGCAGCGCCAGGCGGGGAGTCCGGGCTGCGGCAGCTGTGCAGAGCGGGCCAGGGAAGAGGCTCGGCTCTGAGGGTCTCCGACGGCCGCTGCTCAAGTGCGTCCGGATCCGCCGGGGGAGGGTTCCCCAGGCAGGCGGAGTGATGGGAAGAAAGGCTGGCAGGGGGCGGCGGGACCGGGGTCCCGCCTCGGGCGCGGCCCCGGGCGCTCTCGAGGAACGGCAGTGGCCGGGAGCGGCGGCAGCGGCACTGCGGCGCCCCCTGGCGGATAGCAGCAGGGTCTTCATTTCTGTACGCTCTCATTTCCCGCCAGAGGGCTCCGGTTTCTCGCCTTCAAAAGCAGAGGAAAGAAAATAATAGTAAATAAATTAATGTATTAATTATATATTTCAATTAATGGTCGTCACAGCTGCGTTTCGGGCTGCTCGTCACGCTGCCCGGATCGAAGCCGGAGCAGACAGTCGCTGTGGTGATGTTTGACCGGGGAGCGGATTTCCCGCTGTTGGATGGGCGCCGTCAGCGCTCCGGGGGTGAGACGGGACGTCGGCGGGGAACGGGGCCCCGCTGCAGAGGAGGGACCAGGAACTCCGCTGCTTCCCGAGCGCCAAGTGCCTACACTGGACAAGGAAGCAAACCCTTGTCTAACTGACAGACTGGTCCTGGTGCTGAGCCCCACAATGGCGATGCAGAGTTGCAGATACCATGAGCTGTATTTCTGTGTCTCTCCCCACCCTGTACTGGCCACTGGTGAGGCCACACCTCAAATTCAGTGTTCAGTTCTGGGTCCGTCAATACAAGAGAGACATTGAGGTGCTGGAGCAGGTCCAGAGAAGGGCAACGAAGCTGGTGAAGGGCCTGGAGCACAAGTCTGACGGGGAACGGCTGAGAGAACTTGGGGTGTTTGGTCTGGAGAAGAGAAGGCTCAGGGGGGACCTTATTGCTCTCTATAACCCCCTTTCTCCCAGAAGGGAGGATGGAGCCAGGAGGTGGCTGGCCTCTGCTACCAAGGATCAAGTGATACAACAAGAGGAAATGGCCTCAAGCTGCACCAGGGGAGGTTTAAGCTGAATATTGGGGACAATTTCTTCCCCAAAAGGGTGGTCAGGCATTGGAACAGGCTGCCCAAAGTAGTGGTGGAAACACCGACCCTGGAAGTGTTCACAAGCTGTGCAGATGAGAGCCTTAGTGACATGGTTTAGGCGTGGACTTGCCAATGCTGTGGTAAAGGTTGGACTTGATCTTAAAAGTCTTTAACACCATGGTTGATTGTGTGATTCTATGATTTTATGCACTGGTAGAGCGAGAAATGGGAAGGATTTCTTGCACCTTTGTCAGTCTGTAACCCTCGCAAAACTGGCACCAACTTCACTGGGCACTTTGAAGTCTTTGGCAGGAATGTGCTGTCAATGTATGGAATGTGTTACAGATGTATGGAATGTGGGGGATCTTATTCTTCATTATTACTGTAGATTCCTATTTCGCTTAAAGGACATTGAATGTTGACTGGTTAAAGTCAATTAAATATAACAGCAAGGACCTTAGGCTTTAAGACTCTGAGGGTCTTACACACCCCAACGTGAAGTAATACAATATACAACTGAAATCTGATATTAAGTATTCTCAGTTTTTAAAGCAATAAGCTCTTAAATTTATTAGAACAGAAAAAGCTTCTCCTAGAGGCCTACTTTTCTTATGCCATCCAAGGAGTAAATAGTTATACTCCTAGCTTTTAAAACACATGCTTGCAATCAATGAAAACTTTCATAAAGAAAGTTTCAGTTACTTTTGTCTAAAATCTTTACCCATGGAAATAGAAGCAATTTGGGAGCCTGGTGGAAGGTCAAGCTCATTAGCTTATGTTCTGGATAATGTGCTCTAGTGCTGATAAGAAAGAGCATTCTGCTGAAGCTGAATGGATTAAGCTGCTTATTCTTATCAGAACACATCAGTTTTCATTGAGAAAATATATTGTACAAACAACTGCCATACTTCCATGTGAGCAAATGTGATGCAGGTGCACCAATTAATGAGACATCTAAGTCATGTTTTTACTGCAGCCTGTGGCACACGGGCAGGTGCTCAAATTCATGAGGAAAATAACTGGGGAAACATCCCTTTTTATGCTACAAAAAGTGCTGCACACGTTTCACAAAGAAGGAGCTTTGGACTTCATTCACTTGAGTGGAGCAACAGGAATCCCATGTCCCTTGGGATAGCAAAGGGCCTGGAGCACAAATCTGATGAGGAACAGCTGAGGGAACTGGAGGGGTTTAGTCTAGAGAAGAGAAGGCTCAGGGGGGACCTTGTTGCTTTCTACAGCTACCTAACAGGAGGATGGAGCCAGGAGGTGGCTGATCTCTTCTCCCAAGGAACAAGTGACAGTGCAAGGGAAAATGCACCAGGGGAGGTTTAGACTGGAGATTAGGGACAATTTCTTTCCCAAAAGGGTGGTCAGGCAGTGGAACAGGCTGCCCAGGGCAGTGGTGGAATCACCATCCCTGGAAGTGTTCACACACTGTATAGATGAGGCCCTTAGTGACATGGTTTAGTGTCGGACTGTCAATGCTGCGGATACGGTTGGACTTGATGATCTTAAAGCTCTTTTCCAAGGTGGTTATTTCTGTGATTCTATGATTTCTTTTTCTCCTTGCTGCTCCTCACACATGCCTCTGGCTCCCTTCACAATGTCAGTGCAGTGCAGAGGTGGGGCAGCAGAGGTCCATGGGTGTCCTGGACAGCAGGTGTGAAGGCTGGTGTTTGTAGTGCTGCTGGAAGTTGCCCTGGGACATGATTCCACATGCTGCCTCTGACAATCAGTGTTCCCACCATTTCTCTGTGAGGCCATCGGGAGGGCCCAGAGTCACTTCTGGCACAAATTAGCACAGGTCTGAGAAGGATGTCTCCAGGCTGCAGCTTCTCAGCATCAGCCAGAGTGAGGAGTGCCAGAACACACTGTGGTCTGGTCGCTTCTCCCGTTAGCCCTCCGCTGTGGCTCAAGCGTTGGAATTGTTCCCCCTGTGGCTGCCGGTGCTTGAGGAAGGGAAGATGAAGGTCCCCCTAGAGCCTTCTTGGAGGCTTTAGGAGGACCTTTGTGAGTGATAATAGGCTAAGCAGACGCCGCCGATGAGCCGGACGCAGGCTCGTTCCACCAGGTGGCAGCGCCACGGGCTAATTAGTGATCACATGACAGAGACGTGGTGAGACTGCCAAAGCTAATTCGGCAGCGCTTGCGGTGAGGCTGGTGCCTGCCAGCAATTAACAGTCAGATGTATTGAAGGATAAAAGGCAAAGGGAGGTGCAGACTGTGTATGTTTGAGAAAGGGTAGCAGTGATGAAGATTTCAGGCAGAGCTCAGAAGGTAACAAGAGGTGTGCTGAGTCTGGGATTGATCACTTTAGCTCAGTGTTTCACTGAGGAGCTGTGTAATTTACTGCTTTACCTGTTAGTAGGATCAGCAATCTCAGTTAACTTCTCTATAGTGCCACGTTCTGTCAGGATTTCCACAGCTCCTTCCCCCTCCCCCCCCCTTTATTTTTTTATTTTAAATTTTTCAGTGTGACCCTGACTTTCACTATATTGAGGCTTCAAGGGTCAATCAATCCTTTTTATGTGTTTAAGGAACATGGGCCAGCTTTCACAGTACAGCTGCAGCACATGTATGGATTCAGTCTCAGTGTCGCTTGAGAAGCTGCAGTTTTTCAAAGGCAATGTCACCTCTGGGGAAGTAGCAAATCTCTCATTGTCCAGACTTCTGAGAAGCTGGGAATAGTTTTGGAATGGTAGTTCTTAATCTATTTCACACCAGGACAATTCATTCTGTCTTAACCTGGAGTTTAAAACAGAGAGACACAATGTACTCCCATCTGGTTAAATTAAAATAGCATTGGTGTGAGATCAAGCTTACACTGTAAACTAAACATGAGCTGGAGTTCCATCAGAACTTATTGCTCCTGTGAGTTTTTGCTGTGGTAAGGGAAGGTAGCAGTGTCTGCAAAAATATAAGGCTTGCTCTCTCCCCACAGAGGCAACTTATTCTGCTAGTTCTTAAAGATGTGAAGTTTGTCAAGAACTTGATATCTTTTTAATTAAATTACCCTGTGCTCAGGGTTGCATTCAGTTTAAAAATGCAGTGCAATTCCTGTAGATTGGTCTGCTTGTAGTAGCTCTTATTAAAATGGATCAGTCTAGTTGGAAACCAGCCAGCAGAAAATGCAAGTTCGGTCACATTAAGTGAGATACTTTTTTTAACAGAAGGTGGAAATTAAACACTTACTCAAGTCTTGCAGTCTTGAGTTGGCAGGATTTTCTTACCGTGCCCATAATATTATGGTTTTCTCTTACTCTAGGTGTAGTAACACCAAAGGGGGTGTGTGTGTGTGGGAAATGGTATGGTTAGAAGGATTTTGGCTAATTACTATGCACTTAGGGGCAGTACAGCAGGCAGCCAGCAGAGGCTTTTGCTGACTATAGAGGGTGGGAATGGGAAATACAAGCCCATTTTATATCAGGGTGTTTTCTTAGGAGGCTACAAGGAAGCAGTCAGCTGCAGCCCCTGCCAGCAAAAGGGAAGGAAGCAGGAGCAGTCACATCTGTCAGTGGTGGCCTGCAAATGTGGGCAGCACTGTATGGGCTCTGGGGTGCTAGGTGCTAGCAGCCTCTGCCTTGCCAACAGCTCTTGGAGGGGATTGCTGGTACCAGAGCTCTGCTTTCACACAGTCATAGAATCCCAGAGTGGTTTGAGTTGGAAGGGACCTTAAAGCTCATCCAGTTCCAACCCCCTGCTATGGGCAGGGACACCTACTAGAGCAGGTTGCTCCAAGCCCCATGCAGCCTCGCCTTGAACGCTGCCAGGGATGGGGCAGCCACAGCTTCCCTGGGCAACCCGTGCCACGACATCACTATCCTTACAGGGAAGAACTTCTGCCTAAGATCTCATCTCAATCTCCTCTCTGTCAGGTTAAAGCCATTCCCCCTTGTTCTGTCCCTACAGCCCTTTGTATAAAAGGCCCTCTCCAGTACCTTTTTAGACACTGAAAGACTGTTACAAGGTCTCCCTTAAGCCTTCTCTTCTCCAGGCGGAGCAAGTCCCCTCTCTGGAGCTAGGCTGACCTGCGGTGCTGGGCAAGGTATCACCATTGTGATCCTCACATTGTTGTTTGAAGGTGGTGTCAAGGGTAATTGCACATTTAATTCTGGCAGCTGTAGTGGAATAGCACTCAGCAACTGTTTATGGGATTTCACCAAGGACCTGGGGTGTAAAAACCCACATGCCTGGAGAGCTGCATGGGAACTGTTGCTCGTGTTTCCTAAGGGCAGAAATTCAGACCTTTCTCCCAACATTTTTCATTGCTTGAGCAAGCACCTTGGTGTAGAGGAGATTTAGAAAAATAAAAGGTTCTGAGAGTCGGGTGAGGATTTTTGGCAGGTGTCTCATATAAGCTCCATGTTCAAAGAGTGCCATTTTTTCTTTTTGAGCTATCCAAGCTCTTAGTGCAGCAAGTGTAATTCTTGCACTATTCAGTAAAAGGCTAAGTAGCCATTACAACAGTGAATGCTCTCTCCTGTGGCCATGGTTGTATTCAGCAGTCACAGGATATCTTGGAAATTGCCCTTCTGCAGTTGTATTTATATTTTCATATTTCATTGTGGCTGTATGTGTAATGCTTAGTGACTCAAAGCTGAAGATGTGAGGGTCCCTCAAGTTGCATTTGTAATGCAGTAGCCAACATGATGTTGAAGGATCAGAGCTCTGTGTTTGTGGACAAAGAGGAATGGGAATATGAGATGTTCCCTGTATTCTGGACATGTAGTGTAGGGCAGAAACTCACTTCTAGTCCACTCAAGTCCACTTCTTTGGACTTGATGATTTTAAACCTCTTTTCCATCCTCATTGATTCTATGATTCTAGAGCTCTCAACTGGTCCTGTGCATAGCAGCCGAGTTTGTCTTCTTGCCAAATGTGGAAGCAGTTATACCACCTCTTGTCATGACTGTATTGCAATGAGCTTCTGAGGGCAATAGGCCTCCAACTGACATGTGCCAAGTATGCAGGTACTGCTGATCAGGGCCAGTGCAGTGGTCTCAACAATCAGCCAGCCCAGTTTAGGTGCAGCATGCCCATCTTTGAGGGAAAAGAAAATCTGTTTTTCTATGACCCCCTTGTTTCTAGTTCCAAAAGCCAAGTTTGGTTTCTGGAGGAGAGAGAGATCAAGTGTATGGGTAAACATGAAAATCTAAACTTACAGAATCATAGAACAGTTAGGGTTGGAAAGGACCTTAAGATCATCTACTTCCAACCCCCCTGCCATGGGCAGGGACACATCCCACTAAACCATGCCATCCAAGGCTATGTCCAATCTGCCCATGAACACCACCATCAATGAAGCATTCACAGCTTCCCTGGACAACCCATTCCAGTGCCTCACCACCCTCACAGTAAAGAATTTCTTCCTCAGATCCAATCTAAACTTCCCCTGTGTAAGTTTGAAGCCGTTACCCCTTGTCCTATCACTACAGCCACTAATGAAGAGTTCCTCCCCAGCATCCCTATAGGCCCCCTTCAGATACTGGAAGGCTGCTAGGAGGTCTCCACGCAGCCTTCTCTTCTCCACGCTGAACAGCCCCAACTTTCTCAGCCTATCTTCATACGGGAGGTGCTCCAGTCCCCTGATCATCCTCGTGGCCCTCCTCTGCACTTGTTCTAACAGTTCCATGTCCTTTTTATGTTGAGGACACCAGAACTGCACACAATACTCCAAGTGAGGTCTCAGGAGAGCAGAGCAGAGGGGCAGGATCACCTCCCTCGACCTGCTGGTCACACTCCTTTTGATACAGACCAGGATACGGTTGGCTTTCTGGGCTGCAAGCGCACACTGAAGCCAGCTCATGTTCTTTTTCTCATCGACCAACACCCCCAAGTCCTTCTCCGCAGGGCTGCTCTGAATCTCTTCCCTGACCAACCTGTAGCTGTGCCTGGGATTGCTCTGACCCGGGTGTAGGACCTTGCACTTGGCATGGTTAGACTTCATCAGGTTGGCATCAGCCCACCTCACAAGCGTGTCAAGGTCCCTCTGGATGGCATTCCTTCCCTCCAATGTATCAACTGAACCACACAGCTTGGCGTCGTCGGCAAACTTGCTGAGGGCGCACTCAATCCCACTGTCCATGTCACCCGCAAAGATGTTGAACCAGACCGGTCCCAACACCGATCCCTGAGGGACACCACTCGTTACTGGTCTCCAGCTGGACATTGAGCCATTGAGCACGACTCTTTGCATACAAACAGTTTATACTAGATCTTTGTTTAGCTGTTGATGTAGCCAGCGTGTGATGCATGGAAAGCACATGTGGGCAGAGTATCTCAAAGGAAGGTCTGGAGCCACCCTGCTTTCACAGGGGCCAGAGCAGAGCCCTGTCTGGCAGGCAGGTTCAGCATTTACCACCTTTGAAAGGAGTAGGTTGTTGGTCTTTTTGTGCTCTCTTCAAGGTGTTTGTGTTACTGAAGGACATAGTTGGCTGTGGATTTGGTCCTTGAGGCTTAAACCAGTTTCAGAATGCAAGGGTTGCTTGAAGACCCTTCTAGTCTGTGCACATGTGTAGTCTCAGCGTGACCTCTCTTTTTCTTTTTTTTAAATGTTGTGTAATAATGAGGATTATTTGTTTAAGCAATCATGCGACTGCATTTCAGAGCTGGTCCTTTGCATTAAAAAGACTTCAATGTCTGCAGCTCGTATCTTACGATACTTCCTCACTTGTAACAACCTTCTGCAAGGCATATATAATATACCAGGGCACAGCATAGATTTTCACAGGTAAAAAATGGACACTTTAGTTTTATCCATGTGCAGCTTGGCCCATGTAAGTGTAAAGAGAGAGAAAAACTCTGTCTGGCTAGTGTTGAGAGCATGTGTTAAGAGTCTTCAGAAAAAAGTTTTATGGCAGATGTGGCTCAAACTGAATGAAGTCGAAGAAGTCCCCATTCTTATCTGGGACTCGGTCATAATAAGTGCAAATTCCATTAAGTAAGTATTGCAAAATAAGTGATATCACATTATACACTCAGCTCTATTGAATGCTGAAGGAGAACTGGGGCGTTTTTGGCAATGTGCAGTCTGCTCTACAGAAAGCAGCTGTGTTCTTCCCTCCACACCCTGGGAATAGGTTGCAGCATATGTTTCCCAGTGCAAATGGCCGACTCTGGCCATCCGTGTATAGCAAATGAAAAGCTCTGGGGTTTTCTGCCCTTTTGGGTGAGAATTTTTAACATGATGCTGTTATGTTAGAGATTGTCTCATTGGAAAGGCTTGGTTTGAGATGTTTTACATCTTTTCTGATCTGTTCAGCCATTACAGGATAAATGCCAATTCACGCAGACTCATGTGAAGTTTGGACTGCAGCTGTACGCTGGGAAGAAATTTTTCTTGAGGTTGAACACGTCATCAGTAGTTTTCTAAAGATGTTCCTCTGTGTGTCTTGCTACCAGGTTCAGTACAGCTTGCTGAGGTTTTTGAAAGTGTTAGTAATGTTTTAACCCTAAAGCATTACATGTAACTACTAAAGAACTACAATGCTAAAAAAATATGTATGTGCACTACAAGTTTCATAGTTATAACAGACATTTATCTACTAAATGTCTGTTTTACTGTTTCTTAAAGCAGTTCAACTGCAATCTTTTGGACAGGGAAAAAATACTGGTTTATTTTACTGGCCCACATAAAGAAATTAAGTAGGTTATCTTAACAGCAATATCAGGGAACTCAGGATTTTGTGATAAAATTTCAATGGCAGTGTTTGGCAGACTATTGTTGAAAGTAATTTTTTATGCTGACTAGATAATGCATACGTGTAATTATGTGGAAGAGGGAGTATTTATAAACCCCTTACAGTAGTTGACATTTATAGGACTTGCAATGCTTCTGTTAGTGTGCTGAAATTTTCAGGATATTTACTGATTCAACATATGTAACTAAGAAGTGGAATAAAAATGAAGATACACTGTTATGAGCATGCAAGATATTGTTATGTATATATGGTATACATGGAGAACTCAGCTGTTAGAAGGTGGAGCCTGAAGTGAGAAGCAAACCCAAAGGGAACTGACATGTCTGAGTGTCACTCTGAATTCGATAACCTGAAACACATTATGAATTTGTATTTCATAGGCACACATTGTCATTCTAACGAATTTCCACTGTAAAATATTATATGGAGAAATCTTGATAGCAGGAAGTTATCTGGCAACTTGCAGTGGGAAGGGTCATACTGTGGATGTTGACTCACGATTGAAATTCATGAAAAGTTTATCATGGGGAGTCCCTTCTGGCATGAACCAGGTTGTTAGCTCTTGACAAATGATGGGGTAATTTGTGTGACAGACATAGAAATACCCAGAGGTTGGATCTGAACTAGCAACACCATATCAGGAAAAAGTAATCAGATTGTACCCATATATTGCCACCACTATATGGGAATAAGTTATAAACAGTGAATAAAATGGCAGAAGATCAATATATTAAGAATTATTCTCTGTCCCAATGAACCTCTTTTTTAAGAAGATGAATGATTTTAATATCAGTGACAAATACTGAGGTAGTGAGTTACAACACTTGGTAAGGACACAATGCAATATTAACTGTGTCTTTGTTCTTTATTTGTAGGTCAAGATGTTGTTAAGTATAAAATCTATCTTATGGATGTACTCTACGTTAGTTATAACGTGTATGCTACCTAAAGGTAAGTCTGTTATACATAGAACCATTTATTCAAATCTCTTTTAGTGGTCTAGTCAGTAGGGTATTTTCCAGGATGCAGCAAATAGCCAAAACTCAGGAGATTCACTTTCTAGTCTCTCCTCCGCCACTCTTTTTTGCTGCACTGTATAACTGACTTTGCTTCTATGTTTTCTTCTTTTCCATACCGGTATATTTAGAAAACTCTAGGTGCGTGGATATGTTTTTGACAAGGTTTTACGTAACTGTCTGGTGTCTCCTGAAGGTTTTTAAGTGTTGTTACTACAATTCAAGTAAAAATAAAGTGCCACAGGATTACATTGTGTAAAGCAAAATAGATTGCTTTCTCCAAATATTCAAGAACGCATTTTAATCCTTTTACTTTTGGTTCTGAAATGTGGAACCTGTTGGCCAAGCTGCCTCATGCCTTCTTTTTCCATCATCCTCCAAGGATCTCCTTGGACTAGGTGAAGTGAGGGCTGGTGGGAGAGAGAAATTTAGTGGGGGCCCAACACCTTCCATGGGAGCTTCAGCCTGGTGCCACAGAGGGGACAGTGCCAGCAGCACAGGAGCAGAGCAGGTTCCTGGAAGAGGCCTAGCAAGTGGTGAATGAAATGGAGGACCTTCTGGGCCACAGGAATACAGGTTTGGCATACTTCCCAGGCAGATCCCAATCTCATGTATGTCATGCCACAGCAGCCTTTTGGGTCTATAGGTCACCACTTTCACCCTCTCTCAACAGTAGCCCCAGTTTCTGCTTTGCTCTATGATCTGTCAAGGAACAACTTGGGACATGTCTCTGGAATAGGCATTCTGGCTGCCAGCCCCTGTTGGGGTCTGCCATGAGCTAACCTGGTGGCAGGTCCCTTGGGTGCTGAGGTCTGTAGCAAGGACATGTTAGGGCAGCTGCTGGCCTTCGGTTTGGGTGGAAAGGAAGAACCTTTACTACTTCTTTTGGCGGTTACATGCTAACACTAAAGTATGTATTCATGTGTGGTTTTCATGGCTATTTGAAAGTTAAACCTTTAGTAAAGAAGAGATCCCCACAGCAGCTGAGACTCACAAAATCGGGATAATAGCTTTCCCAAGCCTCAAGGAAAGACTTTTCTTGATTTCCCACCCCTCCCCTTCTATTTTTTTTTTTTTTTTTTTCTTCTCCCCAGAAACTCCTCAAACTGACTTTAGCCTTTGGGAAAATCAAACATACTCATTTTTTCCCCACTCTTCAACAGTTACCAACAAAGTCTAGGTTATCCTGTAAGGTGAACAAAACCACTGCTGTGCTTAGCTGAGCCAACTAAATAGGAGTGTGTTGTTTTTTCTTTGCTTTTTCTCCCATCAGGTTGGGAGCACCATCCATTACTGTTTCCTACCATCACCTCTTCCTTAGAATAAGTAAGGCAAAGGATTCTGACAAGAAATTTAAACCTAACGTTTCTCTTAGGACCTATTGAAAGTCTCTTCATGTTTACTTAGGGCATAGTTCCATGGTCTCTCTAATAGAACTTGCATTTTAACACTAGATGGTATAGTCCTGCCCCTTTTCCATCCCTCTGTGCTAATTTTCACGCTTTTCTTTGTGCTGACACTAGTAATTATGTGGGTATATGGCCACTGAAACAGGTAAACGACTTGTCTGAAAAAGCATATGGCATTTCTTGAAGGTTATTTTTCTGCTGGATCAGACCTTTGACTCAATGCCTTGTTCAAATGCTAGTGCTGGCTGAATTCAGGGACTGGATCACTGGCAGTGGAATGGGATGGATCCTTACGGTGCTAGAAAATGGGATGGCACCTTTAGATGTCCCCTGACTTGCTCCACCTTGTATCACATCTTAAATGGCTTGTGTAGTCTCCAGGGTAGAATCTTTAGTCCTTAAGTAAGTTCCATATGAACATGCTGGTAAAAGCTTCTCAGGAATATAGACCAGGTTCTGACTGGCACTTATTTGGCTGAATCTTTTGGAATGCATTCAGAAGACCCTTATGTTCCTAGAGTGCACTGTGAGCTTTGTGGGTTTATTTTTGAAGTTAAGGGACATACTTTTGCTATACAGAGTCTTAAATATGTTCTAAGTATGGCCATGGTGAAGAAGATGAAGATGAAAAACTTTTTTGTGGATTGATCCCATAGAGTCTGTGGGATCAACTCATATCTTTCTGTTTTGTACAAATGTCAGTCAGTTTGTGTACTAACATTTTTCAGGTTTAGTGTTATGAGATTACAGACACTCCTTATAAGTACAGCTTTTGATTAAAAAAAATAAATAAAATGTACATCTGCGCTTCTAAGATGCACTTCTAAAATTGAAGCCTTGAAATCTTTCATGAAACACAAATCCCCATGCTTGTATTCCCACAGTGTATTTGACTTAATTAAATTTAGTCACACAGTCACTTCAATGTGATGTATTGCAATATTTCCTTTAAAAAGCTTTCAGGTGAAATTGTTGTAAAAGTTTTAAATTTTTCTTTTCAAGGGTCTTGTGGAAAATTTGTCAAAATAAGCAGTTATTTTTAAAGTGCAAGTCCTAGAGTCAATGAGTCTTAATGTTAAGTCATAACAAAACTGAAACTTAATTTAGAACCACTAATCATTATTCCTTTTTTTTCCTCACTCTTCCACTCTCATCTTTGTGAATGGTCCCATTCATAAATACCTAGCATGTTTGCATGGCGAGCTCATTAGATTGTAGCAACAAAAGTATTTTTTCCTTTGAGGGTAAATTGAGAATGGATTTGCATGGTTTCTTTGAGACTTTTAATTCTCAGAAGATGTGTCTCAGGAAGGCAGCAGGAAATATGGTGTAAGCTCCTGGGGTCACGAGTGTGACCCTCTGGAAAACCTTTGCTGTTTGCTCTGGTAGATGTGAAGGATCAGTGACAGAAGCTCATGAGCAACGTTTACACCTACTGTTAGTGTGGCATTTACTCATTTTGAGCTCGCTGGTGTTAAGATATTTTAGCTTGCTAGCTGGACATTGTGATTATGAGGAACGCTGTAGTTTATCTTACCTCTTTTAAGTGACTGTTTCTCATGCCATGAGTGAGTATGCTTTCATGAAAGCCCTCTAATCCCAAAGACAGTAAAAATGCTCTAGAATGCAAAGCGTGATAATGTCTTTTCAAATGTATATGAATAGCATGCCAATTTAAACATCAGTTTATCCTATCATGTTTATGTTCTGCATGTGCTATAAAATTCACGTATATATGCTTATGATGTCTGCATGTTATGGTATTTTGTCATGGCTTTTTTTGTTAGTTTGTTTGGGGTATTTTTTCTCTTTAGACTTCTATTTTAAGAGTTTTGTAACATTTAAGACAGAAAAATGTAAAAATTCTAGGGTAAAAAAGACTTTGTTCTCAAGCAAGAAGTTCTCCGCATGCTAAGCTGGTGCCAACCAGCTGCGTAATTTCAAAACCATCCTTTTGTTTAAAGGTACATGATATTACAAGTATTGTAGGTCCTGTATAATGAGATGAAGATATGGTATAAAACAATGTTGGCAAATGCCTGCTTTTCTCAGCTTGTGTTCCAGTTTACAAAGAGTTACAAAACGTTTTATTCATATTTTTGCCTGCATTGTCGCTTTTAAGGAATAGTCTATCACATACCATTGATAGCAGCTGAAAAGGAGACATAACATGGGGTGTAAGCATTGAGAAAATGCTAAAGGAACAAAGGGCAATATGGATTCTTAGAAGATATGGATGTTTTCTGCGTTTGCCAGTAAATTCTGCTTGACTAACTCAGACTGCTGCAAGAAATCAAGCTTTTTGGAGCTGTTCAGGAACATCACATAATTTTATGTTTCAGTGGCAAATATTATTATTTTTTTCAATAGGGAAAATTTTCTTCTCTTTTCCTTTTCCTTTCTTTTTCCCTCTTCTTGTCAAAATAAAAAGCGCTTTAAAATAGTGTTTTATAATGCTTTCTACACATAGACGGGCATGTGTGCAGCTACATGGTCTCCTATTCTGCAATATAGCCCAGTTTAGGCTAGATCTGGTTTGCATATCATGATCATATGTGATGTTTGCCAAGGATTTCGGTCTGCTGATGTGAAGACAGATTTTTAAAGAGAGGAAATTTCCTCAGGGTTAGTGCTGATATTCCAGATCACTCATAACCAGAAACAGTGCTCTCATAAGTTTATTAAAATTCTGTCAGTCAGGATAATTTTAAGTAGGTCTTTTTCATTTAAGAAGATCCTATAATGTGTGTAAGATGACAAGGAATCATAATAAATGCTAAATACTAAATATTTTGAGACTGATTTTAATCTCCCACCTGTGCAATTTGGCATTAATTCCTTCACAACTGATAGAAGTGAGTGTTCATTCTGTTTCTTTATCTCTACCCCACTGTAACTTGGTGAAGTTTCAAGAAACTGTAAATGATATAAAAGGCAGTGGTGTTTCCATACTGTACATCTTCAGGATAAAAACAGCTTTTTCCAGTTTTTAGCAATCGATTCTCAGTGAGCTGAGTTTTTATTTCCTTATGAACATAAAAATCCACCCATCTGTCAATAGATTTTTTTTTTTCCCCAAAGAGTATATTAATTCAAAGCTTTTGAGGTAGTCCTTAGTCTGTACTAACTTCTGCAGGCTTGTCTTCAAACCTTGTGAGTTCTCTAGTCTTCAGTTTTATATTGGACCTCCTTTTATCTTTCCCTGTTTTATATATAGATTCTTGATAGGTCTGAACCCAAAGTGTATGAAGTGATTAGTTTGTTTGACTAATTAAACTTGAGTTGTACCATTTGATTAAACGTGAGTTGTACCATCAGTGGTCTCTGTGTATGACTTAATGGAGCAATGAAAATCTCACCACACCCCTGAACTGCAGAGTGAGCGTCTTGCTGGTAAATATGCTCGGGCAGTGCTATTCCATGCAAAGTTTTCAGCTGAGCTTTGGGTGCAACACAGCTGTTTTGGCACAGCACTACCCTGTTGTTGTTACATTCTCTCTGATCTTATCAATTTTGATACAGTCATCTTGACTGTATCTGCATTGTGTTCCCAAGAACTTCCAGTTAGATAGGCATGGATGGAAAGGATCTGAGGGACTTCCATTCAAACTTCTGGGTCTTCCTTGGTCAGTCTATTTTTCTATTTGTTTGTTTTTCCAGTTTGTACTTTATTGTTAAAATGCTTGGCCATCAAGCTGCTGATTCTTGTACTGAACCTTTTCAGATAATACAATTAATACTTTATGCTATAAAAGTAATTTCTCTCTGTTAAAAATAATCAACCTAATGAGCGATTTTCCTTTTTTCCCTGCTCTTCTTTTTTTTCTTCTCTCTCTCTTCTCAAACCTGTTTATCTTTATGGAAAGATTATATTTGTGATGATAGATAAATAGCTAGATGATTTTCATTTGTTGGTGTCCTGTATTTAATGAATCACTCCGTTGGTGGCTAGTACTTGAAATTACTGTATTTCTAAACTTTACTAAGCCTAGCTCATGTCGAATTAAAGCTCAGTGTGTTCCACCTTTCAAAAAATGTTAGAGTGCAGGTCAATGAAAGAGGTAAGTTAGATACTGCTGTGCATCAGCTTTTAATCTTCATTAAGCCATCATGCGTGATGAAATAATGTAACATAAAAAAATAAATCTAACAGAAATCCTTTCTTCAGAGAGCTGTTGTGTGAAGGTTAGATGAGCAGTAGTCAGCTTCCCCCTCAGGATATTTTCAGATAGAAACTTCTCACTGTAAAATGTTTGCAGCTGGCGATGTCATGAAAAATGATAAAGGTCCTATCATATCAAGTCTGAGCCAAGTAGGGACTTTCTGTGTGCTTTGTTTCCTTTTTTTGCTTAACATCCCAAAATACTTTATTTCTGCAATGTGTTAAACTCCCTGAGGCCACAAGGAAATAATTTTAAAAGAATGACTCTGAGGGAGGATCTCTCTGGAAAGGCTTTTGTTTCAGCATGTATGCAATAAAAAGAGTTAACCCTTGAAAGAATAATGGAGTCAGGGTTGTCATGTATGCAAAGTCATGGGCTAGCTTTTAGTTTTAGGACAGGAGCAAATGAACAAGCTGCTGTGAGGTAAGGCAAAGTGTAAATATCAGTAGCTCCCCTGTATGAATGCTTTTGGCCAACAATAGATGTAACTCACCATCATTCAACTCAAGAGTGATCTTCCTCCTATGAAGTAAAATTCCATTACTCTTACAGTTCATCTGTCATCTGAAATATCAAAACAGTTTCTGAAGAAGGTCAATAACTTGGTGGCTATAACAAATTGAGAGAATAAGCCAGAGAACAGTGAATTAAATTTGCCCAAGCACAAAAGGGTTCCATCAGCAGGCTAGGATATTGATGCAAACATTTTTTAGCTTATACTAAATCAGTCCTGTTACAAATCAGATAAGGTTCATTAATTTCAGGTATTGCATGCCTTGTATTGTTAAATAACTATATCTGCTTCCAATTTTGCTGTTCCACTAATGCGATTTCTCCTTTCTCTCCTCCTCTCTCCCCTTTTTCTAGTTAAAGCAGAAAAAACCACCATGATAAAGGGATCCCTCTCTGGGACTTCAGTCCTGCCATGCTTCTTTTCAACCACACCCACCATATCTTCCAGCTACGCAGCTGAGTATCTTCGAATCAAATGGTCAAAGGTTGAACTGGATAAAAGTGGAAAAGACGCAAAAGAAACCACAGTCCTGGTGGCCCAGAATGGCAACATCAAAATAGGTCAAAGCTACAAAGACAGAGTGTCTGTTCCAACCCATTCAGAGGAGACCGGTGACGCTTCACTGACTTTCTCTAAGCTGCGTGCAAGTGATGCTGGAGTGTATCGCTGTGATGTTATGTATGGAGTTGAAGACACTCAAGGCATTGTATCACTGGCTGTTGAGGGTAAGGATTTGTCTATTTCATTCATAGTCAAAAAGTGATTTCAATTAAAACAGTAAAAGTTAGTAATTAAACATATAACTAGGAAAGTCAGGCACAAAGGAAGAATTTCTTTTGTCCAAGTAATAAAGCTTTGATAGATAGGAGGAAACCCATATAGCAGAAGCTGCAGGAAAACAAGTAGTGAGGTGTTTGCTTATGTTCTTCCTAGTGCTAAGAGTTTGCTTGCCATAGCTATGAGGAAATAGCCTCCAAAACTCTAAGGATGTGAAGTGTGCGTGTAAAGAGACAGAAGAGGCAGAACTTTCAAAAGCATGTAAGTGGCAAAAGGAGCATCTGAGCTATCGGTGTTTCTCTCTTGCTTATACAGCACATTAAGTACAGTGTTGAGACTGCTCCAGAGCCTAGTGCTCTATAGCTGTGTCAGTTTGGCACTGAGCCTGAGCTAACAAACCGTGCTGAAAGGCAGGACATATTAGCCCAGGCTTTGTGCCGTGTAAATGCCAAATCTGGACCCAAATTACTCTCTGTGCTTAGAACAACACTGGACTGTGTTGATGTACCAGCTCCCCTGTGCCTTAGTTTGGACTATGTCTTGCACTCCTTTGCACTTAGTTGTTTTTTGAAAGTTCAGTATTTACTCAAATGACTGAATCCCAAAAGAAACATTAATTGCTGCTGGATATTATGGCTTTGGCCAAGATTTTTTTTGGTGAGTTTAATACTGCATTGTTCTTCCAATGTGCTTAACCTAACTTGATCAGTCTTTTGGCACTGATTCAACAAAAGCTTCTGAAGGTGTGGTCTTAATTTGGAAATACAATAAATTAGTGTAACCATTAATGTCTCTATAACTTCATTAACTCTTTAGTCCTAACGGCAAAAGCAAAGGAAATCCTGTTTTGAACATTACTTTTCAGTAGCTAGTGTACCTGGCATTCCTTACTCCTTTTCAAGTTCTCCCTTGACTACACATATATATGTATCTGCAGGAGCAGCAGATGTTTACTGCAGTAAAATATGTGATGATTTATGACAATACTTTGACTTCTGTATTTAGTGCTTCTGTAAAACACTGACATGAGATGAGATAATCAGATTATTATTTTTTTTTAAATTGAAAGAAAATTTCACACGCTCCATTTTCTTTCTGCAATTGTTCTTTTCAGGAGGGGAAAAAGGCCAGATCTTGACCAAAATGAAAAATAGCATTGTTAGACTGTAATTTGTTCTCTCCATTCTCCATTTTCTGCATTAAGTGAGCAAGTGCCATTTATCACACTCATAAGTATTTCATGTAAATATTACTGCTCAAATCTTCTGCCCTCATTTCAGTTAGGATTTATAGGTTTTTTGTGATTACAGTTTCTATTTCAAAAAAAATCACCACTACCACCACCACCCTCACCCTCCCCCAAAATATTAGTTCCAAATATAATTTATTTCTATTATGTTGTCTTTATGAACCTGCAACCCAAAGTCATGACAGTTGGAGGGACCTACACTTCTTGTAACCTCAGAGCTGAGGGCCAGCATGGTTCAGCACTGCACTTTGGTCAGCCCTCCAGGGTAGATCAGGTGCTTGCAGGGTGACCCATGAAGTAGTGCTAGAATTATCACCAGTTTTCCTAGTCTGCAAGGTTTTTGTTTCACACAAATGAAACATGAACTACATTTGTGTAGCCCTCTCTTGAGGACTGAGCAGGTGTGTTGCTTTAGCTTTTCAGTCAATTGAAAGTACGTCAAAAAAGTGGCCACTCTGGCTCAGCTAATACTTGTTTGATCATACATCTTAACTCTGGAGTGAAGCAGAATTGCCTGATTAAAGGTAGGAAGCTTCTGCAAAATTCCCCTGTGTACGGCAGTTTAGGTATGAGAAGAAATTTTACTATTGCTTTAGAAAGCAACATTCTTCTGCTTAAGTGCCAACACTGTTCTGTGTGTTAAGCCTAATTCAATAAACTTCTTAAAAACGGTCAAATGAAGTAGGTCAAATTTTGTCTGCAGCATTCTCATGAAGTAGGTGAAATTGCTCGTTCATTATCATAATAACTTTACAGGCTTTGTATGCTGGTGGTTTTTTTGGGTATTTTGAAAGCAATTCAGGACCTAAGTTCTAGATATTGTCAGTATTTCCATTTCTTTTCATGGTCATTTGCTCACTTGAAACTTTCAAACAAAAAGCATATTCCAGCATTAATGAAGCCTAGTAGATAAGTTTAGACAGCTGTGCTTGATTTTTCAAATCAGCCTTTGCCAATAAAAGAATAAGTAAGCTAACCTGAATGAGAAAAAAAGTACGGTAATTGCTGTTTCTATCCTTTCGTTTAGGTATACTAGGAATATAAAACTGCTACTGAACCTGTTGTGCGTTAAATTACTGTTTAACATGTGATGGAATGTATTGTGAATGAATGTATTGTGAATGAAAAATAGTGTTTCTAAGAATCTTTTTCTCTGTAGCATAGTTTTTCCCAGGTTAAAGCTGTACAAGCTGAACAGGTGGTATCAGTCATTGAAAAAGGAGTGTGACCAGCAGGTCGAGGGAGGTGCTCCTGCCCCTTTACTCTGCTCTCCTGAGACCTCACTTGGAGTATTGTGTGCAGTTCTGGTGTCCTCAACATAAAAAGGACATAGAAGTGTTAGAACAAGTGCAGAGGAGGGCCACAAGGATGATCAGGGGACTGGAGCACCTCCCGTATGTAGATAGGCTGAGAAAATTGGGGCTGTTCAGCGTGGAGAAGAGAAGGCTGCGTGGAGACCTCCTAGCAGCCTTCCAATACCTGAAGGGGTCCTATAGGGATGCTGGGGAGGGACTCTTCATTAGGGACTGTGGTGAGAGGACAAGGGGTAATGGGTTTAAACCTAAAAAAGGGAAGTTTAGATTGGATCTGAGGAAGAAATTCTTTACTGTAAGGGTGGTGAGGCCCTGGAATGGGTTGCCCAGGGAAGTTGTGAATGCTTCATCCCTGGCGGCATTCAAGGTGGGGTTAGACATAGCCTTGGATGGCATGGTTTAGTGGGAGGTGTCCCTGCCCATGACAGGGGGGTTGGAACTTGATGATCTTGAGGTCCTTTCCAACCCTAACTATTCTATGATTCTATGATTCTATGAAAGTAAACAGTAAAGCTTTTAATACCTTTTTTTTGGCCTGAGCCTCAAGACCAAGACTGTCCACAGAAGATGTGTATAATAATACATTGTGTATCTATTTTTCTCTGTGTAGCTATCACAAGAGATAAATTTCATAATTTGTATGTAAATATCCAGTTAATTTGCTATTTTTACATGCCAGATGAACATCTGAAGCCCAGAAAAGTCAGATTTATATGTTATTAACAACAGTGTCAATACTAGCTTTACCAAGAAGATGGAATGTAAATGCAAAACTGCCCCTTTGACCATGACAAGCCCATACTTCAGTTCTTTGACTCAGTGATTCAATGTTGAATCATACCTTGCCATAATCAACTGTTACCTAATTTATGCTCCTCAGAGATTAGGCCAAAACCAAACTCATGTCTTTATCATGTCAGACAAAATGTCTGTCTGTCCCAGTGTCCTGTTCCAATGAAAGCAGCCGTAGCTGATACCAAAGGGCAAGCATAACATTTTTTCCTATGTATTCTATTATTTTCAGAGACTTGTAACCCGTAAACTTCCTGAGATAGAGGCTTTATGTTAGACCACAGCTGGATAAGTTAGTTATTATTCACAAGGAAGATGTGTGTATTTAATCACCCACATTGTCTTTGTCTCTACATTGCATATTTCTACTACATCCTTTTTTTTGGCAGGTAAAATCTTTCTACAGAATGGCAGGATCTTGGTAACTGCCATAATTCTATGCTTTTCCTTTGATTATATGCACATCCTGTGCCAACCCTTGGATGTCAACAGCTGGTTATGTTCTGTTCATGAGAAGACAAGAAGCATCACCAGAGTACTACTGTGACTTGACATAGTATCTTATATCTGCTGAGCAGTGCTAACCTGTGTGAGCACCAATAGCTTGTGATAGAGGTGAAATAATTTGCTTTTAACACTGTTTAAGCTGCTGAACCTAAAGCTACATCTGAACTGCCTTGTTTTTACTAAGCGTTTGTGTTTGTGACTCTGTTGCGTGTTCAGTCCTGGGGATCTAATCTGGAAAAGACAGAGCAATGTAGGACTAGAAGGACATACTGGGTCACTTATTCTAGTTCTTTTGGTTTTCCAAGTGAGCATGTTACATACTGTGCTATATGCCTTTATTAATCCTAAAATCAAGAGAGAGAGCACGTTCATATGGGTTATCTGGCTCTTTGCATGTATCACCTCTAAGGTCAGTGGGGTTGTATTGAACTGTACCCTATATGGTACTATTTTCATTTTACTGCTGATGAAAGTGTAAAAAGGAGGAGAGAAACGCTTAATTTTAGCCCACACAGGAAGTTTCAGGGCAGCCAGATGCCTGCCCTACTCATTAATCATAACTGCAGTGCTGGTCCTTGAGGCAGGGGACAACATTAGTGCTGACAGGTCTACAGGCTCATGCAGAGGCAGTTTCAGCGCAATAGATACCTTCTTTCCTGATACTAATAGTTGGGAAATGATTTCCTTACACACTGGTTGCTGCTGTAATTACATCGACCACTCGGGTATTTTACATTCAAAACTGATCTAACGGTATTGCAGTGTCATATGCTTCAACCTCTTACAAGAAGAGAAATATGGAGAATAAGTAATTAATACTCATTTTTCCTTCCATGTGTTGTCTTCTCTTCGTGTACCTCAGAATTTTTCCCTTTTTCTCAGAAGCAACTTTTACTTTGTCAGTTCTTGTAATTTCACCATTCTTACAGTGTTTTGAGCATTTTATTCTGACCTTTCTTGATGTTACTAAACTCACAAGTCATACTATCTTATGTTATGAGTCCTTGGTCTCACAGTGTTTGAATGCTGAATGTCATAACCATTCTGCGATTCAATGGCCTAGTTGGAGATGTCCTTGCCCATTGCACAGGGGCTAGAACTGGATGATTTTAAGCTCCTTTCCAACCCAAACCATTCTATAATTCTATGATTTTGTCTTTATTCTTAGTCATTTCTTTACCACTGTGTCTTGAAAATGTCAGGTCTCAGGAGACTTCAAGTACTTGAGAGATGGTTTTCCCGCCTCAGTAGTTAACACTGAGCTGCCACTTCCTTCCCATCTTAAGCTGCTTTTGGGCACTGTTGAATTTTCACTGTTGGGTTTTCACTGTATCCCAGTAGAAACATCTGGGAACAAGGCGGAGGTTGATGACCTTCTGAAGATCATCCCCAAGTGTTTGCTTGCCTGCTAATAGTTTACCAAGTGCTGTTTCACAGTCTTGACTTGGATGTCAGGTCTAAAATCAGGAAACCTGAAGTGAGGGTGGGATTTATTTCACCTTTGATAATTTAAGGTCTCCGGCTTAATCTAAGATGAACGCACAGGCTGGTGCTACCTTCAGTTCCTCTGATGAGAATCTTGGGTGAAATATACTCTCTGCCAGTCCATATCCCTGGTCACCAGTTAGAGAGGTTTAGATGACTAGCTTAGACTAGGCTTCTAACTTTCAGGCAAATCAAACTTCGATAAGTTGAACACCAGAAAGTATTTTATAAAAGTATTGCTATTGTCCACGCTAATTTCCTCTTTCTGCTTATAACAAAGCCCACTTACATAAAATAGTTTTGAGATACATTGTGAAAAGCTGACCTACAAATGCAACGTAACAGTGCTCTTCTTTCTGGAACATATTTGGATATTTAATGAAATTCTCATTTGTGTGCTGTTATGAAATTGGACAATAAAAAATAGTGTGTATGACCAAGTGCAACCAAAAAGAAAAAAAATCTGAAAAACCACTCATTTAAGCTGAATTTTTGCTATTCTCCTTGGAGATGACTTGGTTTAAAGAGATCAAAGTAGCAAATGGGATGCCTCCTGATTTGCTGCTTTTATTTTTTCATATCTTGCTAATGAATATATTTTAAAGAGCACTTTATTCTTTTCTTACTGTTGTTTTAGGGGATCACTGTTTTCATGGGTTTCGTTTTGGTAGTTTGTGTTTCACTTTGATGCAAACCTGAGAGACTATTTTAGTCTTTATCCTTTTTATAAAAAGACAGTAAAGAAAATCCTAGACTTAAAATAGTGACCTTGTTAATGGAAACAAGCCACAATTAGGGAAGCACAGTAAATGGTAATTCATATTTTCATTTTTATTCAAGCTCTTATTTCTCACAAGCATTATAATGATAATAAATGGGAGTTGTTTGCAGTGTGGGAAGCTGCCACTCACTTGTGCTGTTAGCCCTGAGATTGTGTGTTGAGAGCCTAATTGATTTGTTCTCTCTGACAGCCATAACTCCCCTTCATTATCTCTGACCGTATTAGAAGGGATGATTTTATTTAATCTTTCAGATTTATCTATCCTGAGACCTTACTGCCTCTTGATGCTGAAATTCTGTACTTCATTGCTAATGATGTTAATGTGGGCTGCTGCATTTTAAGCCCATGTTTTACTCTCCTGCATCATAGATCCCAAGGAATCTCTGACTTTTGAAGCTGGGAAGGAGAGAGCACAATGGGTAGCAGCCATCAAAGAGTGGATGGGGGAAATTACTTCTGGGTGAGAAAGTCCCGGTGTCTATGTACGATACACAGAAACAGGGAAGCAAATGTTTTGATTAAGCTGCTGTGCCCCTCATAGAATTACAGAGTAATTTGGTTGAAAGGGACCTTCAATGTCATCTAGTCCAACCCCCCTGCAATGAGCAGGGACATCTTCAACTAGATCAGGTTGCCCAGAGCCACAGCCAGCCTGGTCTTGAGTGTCTAATGTCAGCTAATGGGCAGGCTGGTGGGATTTCTGCATCAAGCTAGATGAAGGACCTTCAGTCCATGCAGCACATGGCATGGCTTCGCGTGCAGGATGCTAGAGCAGAGGCCAGTGCTAATGGCTAAACTGGTTTTATGTTGTTGCCCACCCACAAGTGTGGGAACAGTTCTAAGAGACTGTGTATTTTTATGTTTGTTTTTTTTTTAAGTGATTTTAATTTAAGTAGCTTTGGCCTCAGTGAACACTTGTGTGACCTGATATGTTGCACTACAGAGGCAACGGGCTGGGGCAGGTGGTGCTGCTGTGTATTTAGAGATTAATATAGACGTAGTGAAGAAGTCATTCCTCCGAGAAAAATACATATAAATCTCAACATTAATCACTTTTCTTATCTGGATCAACTTTGTCAGAGGAGCTCGCATACACCTGCACTCAGCTGTGTCACCCTGTGAGGGTGGACACAAAGATTTTGCATGGGGGAACATGTTGTGAATTGATCTCTGTGCCTGGAGAGCAGGAGGGTTGGGGCTGGCAGAGCAGAGGGGTTTTTATGCACTTTGTCTCCCCATGAGAAGGAGCTCCCTGAGGTGTCTGGCAAGGGAGCTCCTGCCGATGCAAAGCAAGCCTGTTCTTCTCAGGTTGCCAAAGCCCAAGACAGGGGTCAGAAGGTGGATGCAAAACCTCAAATGAGGGACACAAATGAATTATTCATCAGGAAGCTGAAAATCGTGCCCTCTTTCTTCCTTTCATACAGTGCTCAGTCCTGTAGCGTTTATGTTAGCATGTATTTGTAATGTAAATTGTCTTCTGCATTCAAGGTGAAGAGGATCACCAAACTGTGTAGTAGCTTTGGCAGTGGGTTGGAAGTTATTTCATGGGTCTGCACCTCAGGATTGAATATAAAAATTATCAGAATAACAAGCACAACCGTCATAGTATTTTCTCTTTAGATTTTCTCAGCTGTGTGAGACAACTTCTGAAATTCAGGCTTTATGTGACACAAAGAATTCATGTTGCAGCAGTATGAACTCAGTAGTGAAATAACTAGTGTTATTTCTGTACAAATGTAATTTATTTGCCATACCAGGAGCTCTTTGCCTGCAGTTCCATGACATTTTGCTGCACAATATCCTGGCAAGTAATAAAGCAAAGTTGCAACCCAAAGATTGTGAAACCATGGAACCAGGAAACCCTAGTTTGTTGAAAGTGAAATACTTTGCTTTCATTTTATGGTCTAAGAGATAAATGATTAAAAGTCATTCTGTTTTACTCTGACAGAAGTGAATTTTGGATGCTCCAAATTGCTTTCCTGTGAGGGCTGTTTCTTGCAGAGGCTGTTACTCCTTCCTGTAATTACACTGACTTTGTTTGCCAGGTGTTCAGAGGCAATATTATACTGCTGTAGTCTGTTTTCCAGTTGCTTTATTTGTTCCTAGGACAGCTCCTTTTTTGCCTTTTTCTTCAGAGAAGAAATAGACAAAGGGGGGAAAAAACCTTTTATAAATGTTTTAAAGTGCAAAAACTTGGACAATGGATTTTGCCCCTCTTTCTCTGTCTAGCTGAAACAATGAAAGTCCTGCACTTTAATCTTCTTAGCCCCAGGGGGTCTTCTAATTATTGCAGCTGTTGCACAGGCTTATACATACTGATGTCCTCCTTCTCATTCATCTTGGAGACTCTTTTACGTCCATTAGCTCCTCACTGCAAATGGAAAAGCCTTCAACTCTTAAGAATAGGTGAAGTTTACCTTCTGGATCAGAGTGAGGAGAACAAAGCATTCTCCAAGTTCCTTTCCAGGATTTACAAATGACCAAAGGCTATTCTCAGCACTGCAAAAGCTACTTTAAATTGCCAGTGACATTAACTCTTTAGTCTTGTCTTACTGAGGTATCACAGGGATACCAAACATACAGCAGCTAGAAAGGGCAGTGGTTGTTTCCAGTGTTGAAGAAGTGAGAGGTGAGATAGTTGTTTGTGGAGAATGTACTCATATATTTAAGTAATAGGAAGCTTTACAAAAAAATACAAGTTCAGAGAAATATGTTGCCATCTCCTACTAAGTTAATTAAACTTTTTGTGGTTGTACTGAGGAACTCTGCTCTTGTGCCCAGTTGGAGCCATATAACTTCAGTTAAGCAATCTCACAACAACAACAAAAAAACCAACAGAGGCAAATAATTGAATGTAAAATGCATTTTAGTTAAGATTAAAACCACAAATGAAATCAACAGATTGCTTCAGATACTTGAGTATTTGATCCTGAGTTAGTGCTAAATATTGTATACTACAGAAACATCAATGTTACCAAAAAATGTTTAAGATGTTTGTATATTTTCAACAATAACATGTAGTAAAACCAGATTCTCAGCTTGTGGTTATTATTATAAGTTCATACTTATAATTCAGGGTAGACGTTTTATCTGCTTCTGTTGTAAGCCCTGTAAAGTTTGCCCATTTCTTATTTCTGGACCCAGAATACCAACCAGACCACTTGAACTCATGTACTACTGTACCACTGAAAATAATAATGCTCATTTTTACCAGCAGGTAACTTGCTAATGGTGTCAACCAATGTTACTAAATTCTGTATATGTCCAACATGTGCCACATGTCCAACATATATGTCCAACAGGCATGTTGGACATGTGGTCAAGTACTGTGTTGTTTAGGGCACACAAAACCAAAATATGTGTAAAAGCACACACAACCCATATAAATACATACATATATATCTAAACCCAAAGTTTTGCACATCTTATGACAGTGTAAATGATATGTAAATTTGCCCTAACCAGGCAATGGGGGATGCCTTATAACAGAGAAAGTGCAGGGGTATATGAGCTAGGTAAAGCTGTCTCTCTGATACTCCCTTTCAATCCAGCCTGGTACAGACAGCCCACATTAACAAGAAAACGTGCTTGAGGCTGTGCTTTGGCACTGAGGCTCTCTGAAGCAGTGTGGCTCCCTCCATATTGTTATGCTCCTTTGCCTTCCAGCACACATGAAGATGCCCACTGGAAGCTGATCCTGGTCTTTACTTGCTCCTGTAATCTGCCCACAAATTGTTTGGAACGGTGTCATGGGGCCTTTGTTCAAATAATAAAGTGAATTAACCAACAACTAACAGTCCTGATGACTGATTTTCAGGCACCTGGTATATTTAATTACATTTTACATAACCATAATTTTTCAGGGTGTATTTTTCAGTTGTTGCTTTTGCTAAACAATGGTTGGGTCCTTTTGAAGCTAAAATTGTTCTTGGAAGAAGTACTGCTTGTAACAGGTTCTCTCAGTAGTCTGAAAAGGCATTTTATGGGGACATTAATGGTCTGTAAGCTTCCAGTTAGAGGCTGCAGGTGGTGTATGACTCCATATTAAATAAGGAAATATGGAGAATCCCAGTGTTTTCTCTTCCAGTTCCTGTTTCTCTTCCAGTAGATTTGATAAAATAGATGACTACCGAGGTCTACCTGTGATTAGTTTTCAGATAATGTATTCTATTCTAATTTCAGAAACTTTCTTAATGAATCAAGACAAGAACAAAAATATGTATTTTCAATGTATTTGCCATATCCAGACCTTTGACAGTTGGCAAAACTCAACTAAATTTGCCTGTATGAGAAAAAGTATTTATGTTGGAACCCCTTGAATCAATATTTGATGGTTACCTGCATTTCTGTTTTTACTTGTAAATTAGCAAACTTCTTCCATCTTTCAACAGCATTCTAACAACAAGGACTTGTTGCCACCATTTTCTCAAGTTTTATTACAATATGTTATTTCCTCATAATTGACTACTCCAATAAAATCAGCAGAGAAAATGAACATTTTATGGTTTATTTTTCTTGCTTTGTAGTCATTCTGTGCAGCTGCATTATGTTCTGTAATGTTTTATGGTGCTGCAATGCTTCTGAAGCATTTAAAGTGCAACAAATAAGGTTGAATGTTATTTTTTAGAGATCAAGGGACATCCTTTTGATGCTAAGCTTTAAAAGATACAATAGAGGAGGAATGATTTTGCAAGGTGGAATATCTGTTTTCTGCCACTTAGGAGTCCGTGCTTTTTATGGTTTTAGGTGTGCATGTGCAGCTGTTGCTGAATTCAGTGGGAATTATATGTAGATAGAAAACAGAATGTGGCTTCTAGGCAGATCCTGTCTTAACTAAAACCATCTTAACCCTAGGGTTGAGCTCCAAATATCTGATGTGCTCAAGTAACTTCCAAAATTGTTGAGATTCTTTCCAGAACCAAAGGGGTCCCAAATAAAAACAAACTTTGTTTTGTCTGTATCGTTTGTAGTGTTTGCAGGAAAAGACAACTGTGAAAAATGGATCAAGAACAACCATGTATTTATAAATGTTATATTTGTAGTAGGCTCTGATGCATAGGAGCAGGCATCTGAGACATCACTGATTAACAAATCGGCATCAAAAAGTACAATTATTTCGGTGTTCAGATTGGTTGCATGTCTCAGTGCAGCTAGCAGGCCTCAAGCACTCAAGGATCCCCCATTCCCTGTTGGCACTCCTGCATGCAGTTACAGGAACTGACTACTTTGGAAAGCCTATTTTAAAGCCCACTTTTTCTGAAGTCTAGATGTGATTAGTATTGTTGGGTCACGCAGTTTGACTCACAGTTGGATGTGTCATATAAGCCAATAAGCCGACATGTCAGGTAGAGCTGTTGGCATAAACAACCTGCAGTGCAATTAGCTGTCCAGCACTTGGAACTGGAGGTGTCTCGGTAACTGTGTGATGACATTGAAAGATCTTAGCATTCATTCTCCCTTTTAATCACCATTTTATGTAACACAGGAGCAAAAATACATGTATGGTTTAATAACCTTTTTTGTACATGTATGGCGAATATAATTTCACTCACTATTAATGAAAGTATTATAGAGTTACTGATAGCAGCCACTAGAGGGAGGGACATCACTTATATGATAACATATTTCTTAACCTTTTGCTATTTTTATTCTACCCATCTGTTTTCAGCATTGTAAGAATACCTAGGTAAAGTTACAGTATGATGATAATTGCAGAAACAAACTAAAATGTGTCCCTAATATAAGGGTTTTGCCTTTTCAGGTGTTGTATTTCATTATCGTGCATCAACCAGTAGGTATACTCTGAATTTTACACAAGCTCAGCAGACTTGTCTGGACAACGGTGCTGTCATAGCAAGCCCAGAACAACTGAAAGCAGCCTACGAAGATGGATTTGAGCAATGTGATGCTGGCTGGTTGTCTGACCAGACTGTTAGGTGAGACATTTAAAAGGCCACTTGACACAGTTTCTCAAAATTAATATGCTTAGCCTGTACAGACTTAAGATGCTGAATTATCACAACAAATACGAGCATGTTTCATTTCAGGTACCCGATTAGACATCCAAGAATTGGCTGCTTTGGAGACAAAATGGGAAAGAAAGGAGTCAGAACATATGGACGCCGTTTTCCTAATGAAACTTATGATGTGTACTGCTATGTTGAACGCATGGAAGGTAAGATAGGCCCATATTCACTACACACTACAAAAATCTAAAAATGACTAGAGATTCTGATGTGGAAAGGCAAATATGAAATTCAGTGTAAAATAAGTTTTTGGCTGTTTTGAATCTGAAGAGAATTGCTGAATGAAGTGAATATATAATTTGTGGTCTAGCAGGCCTTGATTAAAGGCAAATGTGGAGTCTACAAAAAGCCAGGTTTAAAGCTGCTCTAGTTAGTGCAGTAGATCTCAGAAAATTTTCTGTTGAAGCATCTGGTTTTTTGAATGTTATGAAAGCTTTTTCAAAGAAACACATTTAAAGTTTGAGAAACTATATATACTATATGTATGAAGATATATATAATAGATATATTTCAAGATATAGAGAGATATATATATATGCATAACAAGACGCATATAGTACTTGTGCTAACTGTATTATAGCTCATAAAGTATGAAATTAAAGATTTATGTGTCCATGGCATAAAATTAGACATATTTGTTTGCAATCCAAATTTAATAATATTTCATAAAAAAGGGGACATCTCAATATCAAAAAGAAACAAGCAAGCAAGAACTTTCAGGTGAAGAATCTGGCTCTTCTTTTGTGAGTCTTTGCAAAAGCTACGATTTAAATGGCTCTAATGCAGCAGAGTGGTTATGATTTTACCTCATGGTGACCTTGACTCATGGATCACATTGTGAACCACACCATATCATGTGATCCATGGTTAAGCTCTGTGATTAGTTTGGTGGTAAGAAGAAATATATAATGCTATTTTCTGTGATTGGGCAATTCTAGCATGCACAAATATTTGTATTACAGGTGTGATGTTGTAATTGTTTCTTATAATCTCTCTTGAGGAAGTGAATTTAAGTGTACCTCTCAGTGAGCATATAGAGATGTTCCAGACACCAGAATCCCTTATGCTTATACATTACTGTAACTAGTTAAATATGTATACTTAAAATATAAATGTAGAAATGGCCTTTCCTGTGCCATAGCCTTTATTTTTTTTTTTTTTTTTCCAATTTTACCCATTTACTGCTGTGGTCTGAGTGTGTCTTGTCTGCTTCTGTATTGAAGATTTTATTTCATGCCAGTTTTACTGTTCTTTTCTAAAATAACATTCCTAATAATAATAATGTTTCCAAAATAATTTTCCTGTTCTTTTGGGCTGATCTTTCACTGATATGCTTTTAGTTTAGTGCTCTTGAAGTCAGCAGAACAATAAACCAATCATGGCTCTGAGCAAGCCTGCTTTTGTATGTATACATATTTGTAGGGAACAATTGCAAAATTAAGGTGCTTATTTTGTATTCTATCTTAGAGCAGATATAACTCAGATCATGCAAGTTTTCTCCTGCTAATGACTTAGAGACTTTAATCACTGAAATCAGTAAACTTTTTTTACTTGATCCACCCCAGACTATGCTCACCTTGGAGAGTTATAAAATACAAGCCATAAAAGTCTTGCAAAGACTCAAAAAACATATAAGCTTGGGAATTCTGAAAATTAAGTGACAGAATTTTGTTAGTGCTCAAAATTTTCTTAAATTTATTTATGTTCCAGCTATGTTTGTCAGTGAGCAGTACATCTGCACTGAACCTTGAGTTCATAATATCAATCCCTGATGGAATTAAATTCTGAATTATCTCTGAATCAAGGCTCTTGAATTCAGTTTGGGTCTTTTCCTAGCTTACTAAAAGAAGTTTTGACTAATCTGTATCATTCCTGGATGAAGAGCAATGGCTTGCTCCTTTCCTCCTAAGAACAGAGAAGTGTCACTAATATGGACGAGATATGAAGCAGCTTATCCTTGAGGTGGGTGAGCCAGCAGTTTCTCAGGTTCTCACTGAGTTTTTAAAAATAAAAACCAATAAAAGTCAAAACTGAAGCCTGTGTCACACTGAAACTCATGTTGTTTGCTCAGAACAGCCTGGAGCCAGATTATGAGGTTCAAAGAGGTTACAGCTACTGTGCCAATCAGTCGTCTTTGGTGAAGTTGCACATGTATCATGTTTGTTTCTCATGAGCATTGATTGATTCTTCTCTCTTACAAAATTTCATTACCAAGATTTATGAGCTGGCTTTCTTTCTCTGGAGAGATATAAGTTTCTGTCTTATTATTATGGGTGACATCCCTGTCCATGGCAGGGGAGTGGAACTAGATGATCTTAAGGTCCTTTCCAACCGTAGCCATTCTATGATTCTATTATTTCATGATCCGTTTAAACGTATGCATGTCTTTGTGGCCTATCAGCTGGACTGTGGTAATGTGAACTGCTTGGATATGAAACCTTCAGCACTTAAAAAAAATACAAGATAGTGTAGAACATTGGGGAGATTTGGTCTATCATACCTGGTAGCAATAAGCGTGTTTATTATACTTTCTTCCTTGCACCGTAGTTTCCTGTGGAGAACTGATTAAACCAAATGCCCAGTTTCAGCCTGTACGTTAGAGGCTCCTTAAAAGAGGTTGTAGGTCTGGCATGAAGACTATGACTGACTACTTCACCTTTGGATCTATTGAAACTCTCCAAGCTACCTTTGTATGCTTACAGGATGCTCATAGAGATAGGTATAGGTTCAGAATGGAAACTCTGTAGCAGTCAAAGATGCCTGTGAGCTTCACTGCTGTCCTTCCCAAAAGGATAAAAAACCTTTTTCCAAATGATTCTTAGAGTATGCATTTGTAAAAATGCTCTGGAATCTTCCATGTTAGGGAAATAGCACCCCATCTTAGGCTTGATACATACTGCAGTCTTTTCAGCTTTGAAGACGGGGTGAGACAAAACAGTGTGATAAATGATGGCTGCATGTTTCATTATGTTAATAGAAAATGGATTTGCTACTAGAAGTACTTTACTGTGCTCATAAGTTGAATCTAAGAAGAGAGAAGAATTACCTTTACGTTTACAATTGGCTGCAAGAAAGTAGGGTCAGGTAAACACTGAGCACATAGAATCATAGAATACTTTGTGCTGGAAAGGACCTTAAGATCATCTAGTTCCAACCCCCCTGCCATGGGCAGGGACACCTCACACTAAACCATGCCATCCAAGGCTCTGCCGAACCCAGCCTTGAGCACAGCCAGCGATGGAGCATTCACAACTTCCCTGGGCAACCCATTCTAGTGCCTCACCACCCTTACAATAAAGAATATCTTCCTCATATCCAATCTAAACTTCCCCTGTTTAAGTTTGAACCCATTACCTCTTGTCCTATCACTACTGTCCCTCATTAGGAGTCCCTCCCCAGCATCCCTGTTGGCCCCCTTCAGATACTGGAAGGCTGCTAGGAGGTCTCCATGCAGTCCTCTCTTCTCCAGGCTGAACAGCCCCAACTTGCTCAGTCTATCTTCATACGGGAGGTGCTTCAGTCCCCTGATCATCCTTGTGGCCCTCCTCTGGACTTGTTCCAACAGTTCCATGTCCTTTTTATGTTGAGGACACCAGACCTGCACACAATATTCCAAGTGAGGTCTCACGAGAGCAGAGGGGCAGGATCACCTCCCTCGACCTGCTGGTCACTCTTCTTTTGATGCAGCACAGGATACGGTTGGCTTTCTGGACTGCAAGCTCACACTGCTGGCTCTTGTTAAGTTTCTCATCACCCAACACCCCCAAGTCCTTCTCAGCAGGGCTGCTCTGAATCTCTTTCCTGCCGAACCTGTAGCTGTGCCTGGCATTGCTCTGACCCAGGTGTAGGACCTTGCACTTGGCATGGTTAAACTTCATCAGGTTGGCATCAGCCCACCTCCCAAGCGTGTCAAGGTCCCTCTGGATGGCATTCCTTCCCTCCAACGTGTCAACTGAACCACACAGCTTGGCATCATGGGCAAACTTGCTGAGGGTGCACTCAATCCGACTATGTCACCAACGAAGGTGTTGAACATAGGATAACTCATCCTTAAGCTAATTACGTAGTAAGAAGGTCCGGTATGTGCTGTGAAGAGGTGACTGCAGTGAAAGAGGTAGTGCTAATTAGCTCTACAGCCTCAACCTACTGTATAGAGATTTTTTTTTTATTATATTGATCAGTTTTAGTGCCAGATAGTTATAATAGCTATCCGAGGATGTTCCTGTCTCCTCTTTATTCTTTTCTTTTTTTATTTTTCTCTATTTTCTCAGAAATTTTCAAATAAGCTGGGGTCTGAAAATAACTTCTCTAAGTCAGAAAGAGTGATAGTTTTATAGATGCAGAATATAGGCATGTTATACTGACATGCAGAGATGTTACTTTATTCTATTTGGATGAAGTGAAACAGGTGCATGCTGGGAAGACACAGTACAACATCATGGTATGATAAATTACTCTTCAGTGCCTTCACAAAAACCTGAGCCTATGAGCCAGATTTCATTTTTAAGATGGGTCTAAGGAGCCAGGTTGGCTTTGTCTATATAGCAGAAGCAGTTTCTGTAGCAACAAAAGTTAGCTTCAAATACAGAGCTTGTTTGAAGTTACATAGCATCAATGAGATTACACTTTGGAACCACTCATCCACAGAAGACGGAAAATTAGACAAAATGTCAATGGAAGTTATTGGAAAATGAGCACTTCAGTAAACCACATCCCATGTTTTGTTTGCTGCACTGTAATACATTCACACATTGGTAGAAGACTTGCAGTTCAAGATTGAAGGTTATGCCAAATTTCTGATTGCCCTGTCCACCAAAGGCTGATTCTGCAAGGTATGTTTCTCTTGTAGAATCAAAGAATCATAGAATAGTTAGGGTTGGAAAGGACCTTAAGAACATCTAGTTCCAACAACCCTTGCCATGGGCAGGGACACCTCCCACTAAACCATGCCGTCCAAGGCTATGTCCAACCCGGCCTTGTAATGAGAGCTCTCAACACTATCTTAACAACAAATGACATTCACAGTACATAATACGCTGTAGAAATGTGCTTAAGCATGACTTTTTTCCATGCGTATTTGAAAATTCATATCTGCATAGCCTATTCTGATTCAATGCCAAATCTATTCGACTGACTTGCACTAAACAGGTCCTTATTTGGAAAGCCTGTGTTGGTGGGATGACTATTAATGGAATAAGATGGTGCTTGATTAATGATATCAAAATATGGGCCATAATGAGAATATCATCTTGGAAGTCATAGAATACTTATTGGCCTGTTGGCCACTGTTGGTGTGTTACCCCAGAAGGCCATAAATGGTGGTAGGAATTCCTGCAATGCATTTTTAAAGGAATGTGTACTGAATTTACAGTACTAATGTGGCTACTGGAATTGAGGATTTGTAGAAACAGCACCATTTCAGTTTTCTTCCCTTTTGACCATATGAAATCACAATGTTAGCCAGAGACATGGAGTTCTCCTTGAAACAAAAATTATTAGCTTAAATTAAAACCAGTTGTCTAGGCTAACTCTTACCATTATAAGTTAAATATTCTGAGTTTTGCTAAAACACATAGAAGAATAATTATGGAAATAATTTAAAATTTTTGAGCTCCTAGTGATAAAAATAAGATTCTGGAATCAAAATATCATTAAATAGGTGCTGGGCATGGTCTCTTATTGCCAACCGATTTACATTCCTCATATTTTGTCACATATATCAGTGTACCAAGCATTAACAAATACATTTAGGATACCTTTAACTGTGGAAAATTATTTACTAGTAGAGAGTTTAATATCAAGTGATTTTAATATGACTCTCAGATTCTCCTGACATTTCCAGCTGATGCAGTGTCTGCACCAGTGTCGTCTGTGGAATAATCCCTTGAATGGAAATGGGTGATGGGAGTGGAGGGACTTCCATTCTGTCTTCAGATCAGCATGCATGTGATTGATTTGACAGTGCTGTGGTGTCAAAGATCCACTCGCCAAAGCCCACTGATGAAGTGAGGAGCTGTGAGTGTGTGGTGCAAAGCCAAAACACAAACTGCTCCATGGAGTATTGTCTTCTGGCGAAAGCCAGTTAGAAGCCATATATGCCGAGCAAGCATATGTAATATGCAGATGGGACATAAGAAACTTATTTTGGGGTGGCTGTGGGAAGATTATACAGTCTCCCTTCCATGCACCATTTCCCCCCCCAGCGAGTGCAGGGAAGAAAAAGAAAAAAGCAAAACCAGATGTCTTTTAAATACTTCCCACCTAATCTTATGCAGCTTTGTTATTGTCATGGAAATTTCTGTGAGAATGATTTTTAAAGAATTAATAGTCTAAAATATGGCTTCAGGTGAGAAGTTTATTCTGTGCAGTGGGCAGGTAAAGATCTTCTCCAGAGCCCATTCTGATCCTAGAGCAGCAGTTCGATTTTAAAAGAGAGACACAGAAAAAAAGGGTCTCTTCTTTACTTCCTAGTTCAAGGCCTGTGGTAGAGTCACAGTCTTTGCATTGTCTCATACTGGGTACTTCTCTAGCCTTGCATTGTGTGACCTAATGCAGGGTCATGGACCCAAGAGTTCTCAAGAGGGATACAGAGCCCAGAGTAAACAAAATATGAAATAATACCGTGGTGGTTATCAAGCTTGACATTGTATTTGAGATCGCAGCACTATAAAGCTCATCTTTGGGAAGATCTGAAAATCCTGACATCTAAAGGAGTGTTGTAAGAGTAAAGCACAAAAAAAAAGGAAGAATCATATAGAATAATCATATAGAATGTGAAGTTCATTTCATCCCCTGTATAAGTAAAAGCCAGTGACACTTTGCGACTACAGCAGAGCGCTCCAAGGGTACAGCGGTTTCCATGCTATTCTTCATGCTTGAGAGCAAGCCTGTGGGAAAATTCTTGTCAAATGCAGTAAATTCCTGTTCAGCCTATGGTTTTGCATAGAATAGAGCTAAGACATTCAGGAGAGTTTAACCACACCATTACGGATGTGAATGAAAAGGAATCAACTAACTTGTTCTAACGTAAGAAAAAGACTTCTTCAGCTTATCTAGCCTTCTGCTTTAAAGTTGAGCCTAGCTGCTTAGGTCTTTGTGGTTTTCCAGCCCTGGAGAGTGCTTCTGACTTTGTTAAGGATATCTTTTTATTAGTCTGGTGTGTCAGAGAACCAGGCTTTAACAGCAGCAGGTTGGAGGAAGAGAACTGCAGCTGGAACGAGACATTTTGTTTGTGAAGTTTGGAAAGGGCAAAGGCTGGAGCATGAGTTGTATTAATAAGCAGGATAATTATATGAAGGCCTCTGACTATGCTGAAGACAGATGAAACTCTTCAGGTCTGTCTTGGCCAAAATGCATCTGTATGTTGTTTTTCCCAGAATATTCAAGACAACAGTAGTGGTCTCCATCTCATTGGAGGGACACATTCTCTACGCACACACTTGTGGAGTAGTACCTCTTCCCTCGTTGGTGTACAAGCAGTCTAGTAGTCCTGTTGGTGGCTGCTGCTCCCTCTTTGTGTGGGCCTTTTGACCAAAGAGAGAAAGAGAGGAGAAGAGAATGGAAAATCCTGGGATATGTGGTCCTCAGCGTGAAAGAGTAAACATTTTAGTTTCCAAAGCATTGGTAGTATTCTTGCTTCCTTGAACACTTGATCGCATCCTAGAAATTGAGGTTTGGTCAGATTATATGTTTTTGAAGAAAGCAATGGTGGCAGGGTGTTGTGACTCTGAACTTTGACCTGCCAACCATCTGGCCATGACCAGATGTTTATGACGAGCAGTAACACCAGGCTAGAGCTGCAGGTGGGGAAATGTCATTAGAATGGTCCATATAACATCAGAAAAGGTATTTTCTTACTTCTAGCCATCTCTCATACCTGACTTGCAACTGTAGTCATGGAACGCTGGAGCTCTAGCATCTCCAAAAGTGCATCATTGCTTGATGAGCTTGGTGGGTACCACCACCTCTCAGAGCAATTAGTGAACAGGTCTGGAGCTCACCACAGACCCATTATGCTCAGAAAAAGAGAGTTGCCAAATTCTGTGTGAGGAATGATGTTTCTTCTCCCCAGACAAGAACACCACCCACCAAGAACAGAAGATGGAAAGTTACTGGAGCCTTTTTGTCTTGTTTTTCTTTAAAATTGTTGAAGTCAAGGATTTCTGTCTATGAGAACAATTATCTTTTTGTGTTTAATATCCCTTTGGATATTTTTCTATTTTTCTCTAGTTGGCACTGAAGGTAGTGTAGAATCTCTGCACCCAAGCTCAAATTAAAGCTTGTAAGCACCAAATTCTGGATGGGACAATGGTAATGATGGCTCCTTTGGCTCTGAAATGCAAAAGGGATGAAAAGACTAAAAGTATCTCCTTAGTATATGTCATTCCCTCACAGGGACTGATAAGGACATTTCATGGGTGGTTGACTAGCCACCATCTACAACAGCTGGTATGTTAAGAGATGTGCTAAAAGCATTCAGTAGGAGACCCACAGTTTACTTCTCTGCAGTTTGAAAGAATCCTTCAGACATCTGTAAAGCTGTTTTCATGGACTTGTAGCTTATTTTGTTGTGCTTGGCATGATGGGTGATGCGATGTAAAGTTGAGGAGATGATGCTCTTTTCTGGTAGGAGAGTCCCATGTAGTCAGACTCAAAGATCTCCTCTAGGAAGCAGCAGCCCACCAACCCTTTAATTGTGGTTTCATTTATGGCAAAAAATATTACTGATGAGCTCTGTGCTGGAGGACTTACATGTAGATTCATTACTTCTACCCTTGTCCATACATGTTGTGTAGTGACCCCCGGCTATGGGTAGGGTATAGCCTGCCCTGATTTCTGTGCTTGCTTTTAAGATGTGTAATTCATGAAATTCACATCTACGAACATGCCCAGCTCAGTGAGACGTCTCCTGATGAGAGACAATAAGTGAATTAACTTTCAAAGGGTTGAAGCTTGCTATAAAACCAGTTGATAAAACCAGTAGATCTTTAGAATTTTCCTACTGTTGTAATGAATCAGCTTTGGTCTTTAAGAAAAAAACCTGGCTTCTTCATCTGTCACAATGGTGTATTTGAAAGAGAGAGAAAAAGCATGACTTTCATCAGGTGTCTGTTTTAACCAAGCAAAACAAACACATATAACAGGAATTTCCTGGAGATTCTTCAAGTGCTCTGACTACTGAGGCTGGATGATCAACACGAAGCCTGGTTTTAAACAGGAGCCGGCAATAATATGCATTACATTATTGTCTGTAGTGTAAACATTGTCATGGTCTCCATTTCATCCTCTGGTACTGCAGGACTAGTTTCACTTAATCTGCTGGTCTAGGCCCTGAGGTTTGCCTGCATAATATTGCTAAGTTATTTGGAGTGTACTCTATCTACAAAAACATTGCACATGGCTTTTAACACACACAAAACTGAATCTACCCTGCTTTGGCTTTGGTGGCTATGTCATTTGTTTCTCATTCAGACAGACTTTCCCTCTTAATTTCCTTGTTTCCAATGTTTTGGCTGGAAAATTGAAGTGCTTTCAGATATCATCATACAGACACTGCAAGAGTGTGATAGGATGAGTTCTTCTGCTAAATATGGGACTCACTGTACTTCCAAAAGTAGCAGTTAACTTTTAGAGGCTGCATGGATTCTCTTAGCTTCACCCTTAATTTCGGAGGTTTTTTCATCCCTGGCGGCGTTCAAGGTGGGGTTGGACATAGCCTTGGGTGGCATGGTTTAGTGGGAGGTGTCCCTGCCCATGGCAGGGGGGTTGGAACTTGATGATCTTGAGGTCCTTTCCAACCCTAACTATTCTATGATTCTATGAAGTTTCTATGCAGGGGTCTCTTAAGTACTTCAAAAGTACTTCAGGATGTTTCAGCTACATCAATCAACATTCTGGAAGTCAGGATTGGGATAAAAGTTCTTTTTCCATGGCCTCTTGAAAGCCTCCGTCTGTTTTGAGGTTGAGACCATGAGAGAGCTCAGCAGAACCTGAGCTGCATTGTATGATTTTCCCCAAAGTGTTTTGGTTTTCATATTTCATTCCAACAGTTATTAGGCATATTAAGTGTACACTCGATGCAGAATTTTAATGTATTTACAGACTGGAGAGATGAACAGCGGAGTCTTATCTCCTAGAGTAAATAGCTGCTATTTGGAGTCTGATTTTTGCACTTTACTGGATATTTTTAAAATAAGAATTCTAAAATCATAGAAAAAACATTCTTTAATAGAGCAACTGCAAGCTGCCATGTTTTAATATCTTTTTACCCTTTATTTTATCGCTACCATTCCTGAAATAAATTAATATTTACTTGGTATAAGATGGAATGACGGTAAGGGCACTTTACTGATTGCTCTGACATTTTTTTGGCTTCTTTGTGAACATATCATCACGAAGCCTTTAATGTATCAAATAGGTGGCAAAGAATGTGAATTTGGACTACACTTATTGGGCTGTTCTGGTTAGCATACACTTTTCCTTAAACACGTGGGTTTGATCATTTAGTTTTTCTGGTGAAAACAAAACAAAACAAAACAAAACAAAAACATCTTTGGTAAGGATGGTATGAATATCACAGAAGCTGACTTTAAGAATAAACCAAATAGAGACTGGGTCAGTAAAATAGATTCAATGTAACCAATCTGGTGACCTTCTATGAAGGGGCTACGGAACTGATGGACAGGGGCAGAGCGGGTTGATGTCATCTACCTGGACTTGTGTAAAGCCTTTGACACTGTCTCCCATGACATCCTTCTCTCTAAGTTGGAGAGACATCAATTTGATAGGTGGACCACTCGGTGGATAAAGAACTGGCTGAATGGCCGCACGCAAAGAGTAGTGCTCAGTGGCTCAGTGTCCAGCTGGAGACCGGTAACGAGTGGTGTCCCTCAGGGATCGGTGTTGGGACCGGTCTTGTTCAACATCTTTGTGGGTGACATGGACAGTGGGATTGAGTGCGCCCTCAGCAAGTTTGCCGATGACACCAAGCTGTGTGGTTCGGTTGATACATTGGAGGGAAGGAATGCCATCCAGAGGGACCTTGACACGCTTGTGAGGTGGGCTGATGCCAACCTGATGAAGTTCAACCATGCTAAATGCAAAGTCCTCCACCTGGGTCGGAGCAATGCCAGGCACAGCTACAGGTTGGGCGGGGAGGAGATTGAGAGCAGCCCTGCAGAGAAGGACTAGGGGGTGTGGGTTGATGAAAAAATGAACATGAGCCGGCAGTGTGCGCTTGCAGCCCAGAAGGCCAACCGTATCCTGGTCTGCATCAAAAGGAGTGTGACCAGCAGGTCGAGGGAGGTGATCCTGCCCCTCTACTCTGCTCTCGTGAGACCTCACTTGGAGTATTGCGTGCAGTTCTGGTGTCCTCAACATAAAAAGGACATGGAAGTGTTAGAACAAGTCCAGAGGAGGGCCACGAGGATGATCAGGGGACTGGAGCACCTCTCGTATGAAGATAGGCTGAGAAAATTGGGGCTGTTCATCGTGGAGAAGAGAAGGCTGCGTGGAGACCTCCTAGCAGCCTTCCAATACCTGAAGGGGGCCTATAGGGATGCTGGGGAGGGACTCTTCATTAGGGACTGTGGTGAGAGGACAAGGGGTAATGGGTTTAAACTTAAACAGGGGAGGTTTAGATTGGATCTGAGGAAGAAATTCTTTACTGTGAGGGTGGTGGGGCCCTGGAATGGGTTGCCCAGGGAAGTTGTGAATGCTTCATCCCTGGCGGCGTTCAAGGCTGGGTTGGACATAGCCTTGGATGGCATGGTTTAGTGGGAGGTGTCCCTGCCCATGGCAGGGGGGTTGGAACTCGATGATCTTGAGGTCCTTTCCAGCCCTTACTATTCTGTGATTCTGTGATTCTGTAAAGAAAGATATGCCACCCCTATTTTAGATATTTTAAGTGTTCAGTATTATATTGCACATAGGGCACATTCCAAGGGAAACTTAAGGCAGATTTTCATATAGAAATGCTCTTTTGCAATTTGAATAAGTAATTCTCTGCAAAGTGACCTCTCTTACACAAGTAGTCATTGAACACTGGGTCTTGAAGTCTTACAATAAGATATAACTGTTCACTGAGTTGTTTTAACAAAGTGCAGTGAGAGCTCTGAGGAATTAATATGCCTAACTTTAATGAAGTTATGCACAAGCTCTTTTTGGAGGCAGTGATTCAGATCAGTTGATGGAAAAATTTCTCTGCATGTCCCATGTCAATAAGCAGTGCTTTCCTGCAGCAGCGACTGTTGTGTTCTGACCTGCTGTAGCTGGCGAAGAGAATTACTCTTTTGTAACATATTTCGAATTTGCACTGTTTTCTACAGCTGAACTTGTTGATTTTAGAATTTCGTCAGTTTTATCTGAGCAAAAACTACAACAAAATCAATTTATATTTTCATTCCCAGGACTTGAACATTAGAGCCTTGATTTTGTTATAGTGTTCGGGTGAATGAGGCAACCAAGATGACTGTATAATGGTGATTTTGCTTGGAAGTAAAATATTAGATGTGCTATTTGTTTTATTTCACTTTCCCACCGGAAGGCGATTATTTACAAATTGTTATTCCATGGAAACTAAACTATACTTCCAACATTCTAGGCTAATTCAGCATTGTCACACAAAAGGGGCTTTTCTGCACAAAAAGGGGATATGACATGTCTGTAGTACTCCTTCACCTTTATTTCCCCATGGTAGAAGACGAGAACTGCTTGAAATGTGACATTTGGAGCTGCTGTGAAGCAGCCGGTAAGGAAAACTTGCTTTTACTGTGTGTCTCAAGTGACATTCCTGTGATGACTAAAGGGGTCAGGTAAGAAGCTTGCAGATGTAAAAGATTTGTTTTACTGAGAAAGTAAATTCTGCTGGACTTGATTTAATTGTGCCGTTGAGTTGTAGTGCGCTCCAACAGAGGTCAGATAGGAGCTTAAAGGCTGCTGTTTGCCTGGAGACTGAGAGAGAGACTCAATCTTCAACCACTTGCACTTCATAGTATTAATTTTGCATATAAATGCTTATGCTTTGTGGTAGATTGATTTTTATATTCAAATCTGGGAAACTTGATATTCCAATTTTTTATTTTTTCATTTTAGGGGAAGAATATTTAAGCAAATTTTGGAAAAAACATGTAGGATGTTGGCTCAAAGAAGGACTTAATGGTGAGATGTGATACTCAGTCTTTATTATCTGTGTTTTCTTCCTCTAGATGAAGTGGTTCATGTCTCAGCTCCTGAGAAGCTCACCTTTGAGGAAGCTAAAGAACTGTGTCGGAGAAGAGATGGTGTTCTTGCTTCTGTTGGGAACCTGTACGTGGCCTGGAGGAATGGCTTTGACCAGTGTGACTATGGCTGGCTGGCGGATGGCAGTGTTCGTTACCCAGCCTCAGTGGCAAGGCCCCAGTGTGGTGGAGGTTTACTTGGGGTGAGAACCCTGTATCGCTATGAGAACCAAACAGGCTTTCCTTACCCAGATAGCAAGTTTGATGCCTACTGCTATGAACGTAAGCTTTTTTTTCTTAGTTATAATTTTCAGTATGCTCATCATTCTAACCCTCAGAAGTGTTTCCTTTAATATGTATTTTGTTCCAGTTCTTGCAGAGAGCATGAGTTTAAAAAAAAAATAGAAATATTTTATCGCTATGGCTTTACAAAAAAAGAAAAGTCCAACTAAAAAAATGTATTAAAATAATATTGGCAGTTAAAGATAGGCAAAGTTTTAAGGTGAGAGTTCAGCCTGGGTAATGTTTTTACACAGAGTGACACACTGTACCCACAGTCACCCCAAGTCTGTGGATGCTACATATTTTGGTGTCCCTGGTATGTTTGCTTCATGTCAGCGAACATAAGAACAGGAGAAATGTCTTACTTGACTAGGTGAATAACTGTCATCTAACTTGATATTCTGTCTCCAGTGACTGCAGTAAGAGAGGCTGTCTGCAGACTGCACACAAGCATGGTCGTTTTTAGGTCTCTGAGATACCAGTAATTTGAGGGCTACCTCTGGATTCCAGGCATTTTGTCCCATTATAATTTTTAGTATTCTTAAGCAGGTGTAAGTTCTAAAGCAGTTGTAAATTCTCTCTCACTCACCAAGTGTTGTGTGTGCCAGTCAGCTGGTGCTGTGAAAGGTCTAAATTGCCATATCTCCTCCACACTTTTAGCTTTCCTTTGGCTTTCTGGTTACATACTCCTCTGCAACCCCTTCCATCTTCAGTGCCAGCAGCCTGGCTCTGCTGTTACTATGATGCAGCCTATCGTGGCATAAGCTCTTTTTGTCCCAAAAGGTTCATCAGCTTCTAGAGTACCTGATTTTCTCTTCCCTATCATGTCATATGTTCCAGATCCCTGCCTGTCTGTGAGACCTTCCCGAAACTGTCACTTCATAGGCCATCACTATGGAGGTCCTGGTCTCATTTGCCTGGCCTTCTCCAGAACATTACTCCTACATTTCTCGCTGTCATTAGTGATGAGTACTTATTCTTACCTTACACCTCCAGAAACCCATCCATATATCTTACAATGAGCAACATGCAATTTCTGTGTAACTCACAGATAGCTGTGCCTCTTAAGAGAGGATACATCACCTTACTTCTGTTCTTTAAGTTCCTCTCCATCACAGGACTGTTCTTTGTGCAAGAGGACACTGATACTGTTGGAAGGTACATCACATCTAAGACATGAGAGTGCTTCTACCCAGCTGAAAATCTAGCTTTCCTGAGATTTGCAGCCTCTTCAGCAGCACAGGGAGGACTGCTCAGCAGTTTTCCTACAGGACTCTCTGTTCAAGGAAATTCCTGTGGTTGCAAATAGTACAATTGACATTAACATGTAAAGGCTACTTGTATTGAGTTAAAAGTTCAGAATTTGGTTTTTAACTATGAATATCTAGCTTTTTGGACTCAGGCCTATGACTGTAAGTCGGAACTAATTGAAATGGGCAGCTTGTACTGTCCCCATTTTTGTGGATGATGAACCAGCTGCAGCTGCAGATCTTTCCAACTTGGGCACTGAAGGCTCATTTATGAATAAACCTTACTGTTTTGAGAACAAATCCCAACATCTGGTGTAAGGTTACAGTCTGGCTGTTCTCAGACACTCTGCAATGTCTTAAAATAAGAATTTTTTTTCCTTTATTGCTTGTGGGTAAGACATTCCAAAACTTTGCATGTGGAAGTAGTCCTAATGGACTTCAAGGGAACAGGAATAAGAATTAGATAAGTTCAGGAGTGTGTGCTCTAATTTGCAGAGCAGGATTTTGTCATATCACTTTCTGTGCCTCTCACAAATAGTTTATGAACAGTTTCAATTGTCGTGGTTAAAACTGATTGTAATAGGGACAAAATTAATCAGTCATTCTAAAAAGACTGAAATAGTGACTGTACATTTTGCCTGTAATCTACTCTTTTGTTAGGACAAATTCCAACTTTCTGTTTGTTTGTGTGAATTTCACCCCTTTCAAAGTGTTCTTTCTGGAAGTTTTATTTAACTAATTCTAGTGACATACTATTTGTTCTAAAAACATCCTTGACAAGTATTGGGTTATTGCCTTTTGTATCTTGCCCTTGATACACAGAGAATAAACATTTCGTCAGTTTGGAGCCCAAGAAGTAAACAGTCTATGACTATCAGACTTTTTACAAGAAAAACAGAAAAAGGCTGAACAGAACCAACACAGTTTGGTAGAGAGTGGGCTACTCTCTAGCAATTTTAATTGCAATCGACATCACATCAGAATTTATTAAACTCTGCAAGCTAGGTCGCTCAATTTTTGTCGGCAACATGAGGTTTTGTACAGGGAAATGCAGGAGTGTAGTGCTGAACCAGGTACCCTACATCAGGGTGCCTATCTGACACATATTTCAGCAGTTACTGAAAGCTCTCTCTCTGTCTCAGAAAGTGCTCGGGATCTCACAGGAACCAGCTGTAACTCTTCATTGCTTTTGTTAGATGATTTATGCAAGTGGTGAATAATGGTACTCATTGCCTAACATCTTGCTCTTTCACATCTTGAGCAGCTGCCTTAAGCACCGGCTGTAAAGTGAGTCACTCTCTCCTACTGCAGACTTGGAGACAGCCTCTTTTTGGGGGCAGAAAAAGGGAAAGAAAGGAAAGAAAAGAATGGTTCTACAGTATAGCAGGAAGCTTGAGTTTACATCCTTGTTTCAAGCCAACTTTTGTCTGGAAGTTTCTTTCAAGCTTCCCTTTATCTCTATTTCAAACTTTCAGTGCAGTAGTCCATATATAAACGTCACCATCCCCAAGCTCTGACTGCTTTCAGCTTGACATAAGATTTCAATCTTTTACACAGAGATTCCCACCATGTCACACCACAAAACTATCCTCCCTGAGACCTTTACTCTTTCCACTTAACTCCAATCCAGCATTTACAGCTCTGACTGTGCTCATTATGAGTTTCAGATTAATTACATTGTTGTGTTTCCCTCCTCACCTGAACACCTGGTCACACCAGCAAAAAAGCTTCTGTTGCTGGAAAAGATTTAAAACAGGATGTTGCTACATGCATTTAAAGATCTTGGGTCGAATAAAGGAAAAAAAAAATAAGCTTGATCCTGCCCCTGTGAACAGAGCAGGATCAAGCCAGCTATCCAGGTAGCTCCAGGTTTGCAGCACAGATCACAGAATCAGCTAGGTTGGAAAAGACATTTAAGATGAAGTCCAACCTTTCAATAGATAGTAATGTGTCAATCTCAGTTTTTTTACAGTATCCCTGTAAAATTTCTTCTGCCTCCTGTGTGAAAACTAGTGAAGTTCCCATTGACTCAGCTCCAAGGGTAATGGCCACATGCTGCATGTTTAGTCTGAAGCGAAATGACAGTGATGAAAGACCTGTGTCTACCTCTTTTAGTCGTGCTGAGTAACAATATACTCTCTGAGTAAGGCCACCAAAACCAAAGGCTCCCAGCCACAGGAAGGATGAGTTCAGTGCTTGAATTTGCTTATACTCTGAAGCAATAGATTTGTGGCAGAGCAGGCATCTGTTTTAGTCATTACAAAGTCAAATTCTATATTTGAGAAAAGGCATATCTCTTCCTTCAACACTGCTTAGAGTCTTCTATGATTAAAAGCGTCTTTGGTAGAAACCCTCAAAATATTAATTTTAAATTGCAGTTATAAGACATCTCAATCAATATTTTGAACATTTTGCTTACTTCTAAGAACAAATCACATTTATTAAAATACACGAAAAACAGTAACCAAAGTGGTAACTTAAAAATTATATGCACTAGTTTCAATAAAACAGCCAACCTGGACAACATTTAACAGTACAGTTAAGTTCAGGATTTTAACTTCAACAGTGTTTTGGCTAAAAAATTACATTATACCATGTGCCTTGACTTTATGAAAATAAAAGTGGCCTAGACTAATAATACATGATTTAAAATCTGAAAATCTTGTTAAAAAAAAAACAAAAAGCCTTCCTCACACTGATCGCCTTTTTCACTCTACAGAAACCACATGGCTCTGGGTTTCTGAAACATTATCCATGTGTTTCATCTCAACCCTCCAAGACATTTTCCAGGTTTTGGTGGTTTTTTGTTTGGTTTTGTTTGGTTGGTTTGTTTGTTTGTTTTCCCTGGAAAGACCCCTAATCACGTATCTGGTAGGACTTGAAAAAGTTTCAGTTTAGACACATGATTAAGTACTTGAGGATTCTTGGATGCCATCATCAAAGAAAAAGTTTTTCAAGTGTTAATATATAGAACTCCTACCATATTAACATGTTTACAAATTAAAGAAAAAAGGAGGACAACTGTTGCTGGAGAATTATTTTTGTTTGTAAGAGAATAAAACATTACATCAGGAAAAAAAGATTAAATTTTTAATGGGTACCTGTTTAATAGTCCTTGCATAAAGCTATAGGGTATTTAATTCCATCCTTCATCCCCCTAGTCTCACCAGATCTAATCCACTGCAGTTTATGGGAAACTTGCCACAGACTTCAGCTGACTTTGGATGGAGTATTTTATCCTACAGCATCTATAGAATAAATTCCACTCTAGAAGTGCACTAATCAAAATGCATACAGATTTTGTCTTGCATTCCTGCAGCAAAACTAATCTTCATGAACTTCATACATAGAGGTGGTTGAGTGTTTGAAACATAAATCTGCTTTTTTGCTGAGAAACGCTGATATATTTAATCTGATTTTTTTTTTTTCATTGAACCGTATTGATTTTGGCGAATCTTTCAGCAAAACATTTTTTGCTTGACTCAAAACACATGTTGACCATTTTGCTCTGGATTTGACAATTTTATTTCTGATTTGTTCTTTTGTTTTGACTTTGTTTCATGCACCTTTGTCGTTTCTCTCTGGTAATGCCACATTGGTTTGGCATTATGATTTCATTTTAGCTGAAGATTGGAAAATTTCAGTTCTGAGGCAGCGTTGCCATATGTGTTCGTCAGGAATGGAGTCTACATTGTTTTAATTGTTTCAACATAGCCTTATCAGGAGTGTATCCAAGTCAACTACTGCTTGTGACTAAGGGCTTCTTTGAAGCTGCATCCATCTAAAGCTTAAAATCAGAGTGCACTTTATAAAAGAAATACAGAAGTAGCAATATTCACAGTATGTAGCAAGACAGGATTTTGTAAGATGAAGGTGGAGAATGATTGTGTCTCTGCAAACCTCTCCTCTGCCCACCCCAAGAACTCTCCAACCAAACCCCCTGTTTATTGGCCCAAGGCCACTTGCACACAGTGTTCCTCTGTGGAGGACATTACAGCAGGGAAAGAGGGAAAGAAAGCCCCTTCTCTGGGAAGTCCTACAGCATGAGCGACCATGATTGTAGGCTCAGAAAACATCAACTGTGCTCCGTTTGTCCAGCAGCAGCAGAAAGCATAAGATCTGTAGACGTAGCCCAAAAGCTGGCAGAAGAAGTATTGTCTTCCCTTTTGCTGCATGTGACTTAATTTGGAAAACTCTGTATAACTAGGCAGTTCTGTCCTCCACAGCAACCGCTGGTAGCTGCATATCCCAGCTATTTCCTGCATGAGGGAATTATTTCCAGCCTGATGTCAAGGACTGTATTACGGGAGATCTGTAGATCTTTTAACAGTTTGGGAATGATCTCAGAATACTGAAAGCATGTGGCATGGTGACACCCAGGTGACATGGTATGGTGTCACCATGGTGACAACCAAAAATTGTCAATCTGAAGAAAAAGAACAACAAAAAAAGTTAACTAAGATGAAACAAAATATTGTGCTGAATGTAATAAAGCCTGTGTCCTCCACCATTTTACAATCCAGTATCAGAATGAATAAAATGTCTTTGAGCAGCCAAATATCTCAAGGTCATGGCACTGACCGCAGTGTATACATTATTGGTATCTGTTCATACAGTTGGCTTTGTTCATACTTCCTTCCCACTCTATGAAGGTGAAGCTATCCAAAGGGCTTAATCTGCCTTACTGAGGCTGCTAACGCCAGATAACAATTCTCTAGCTTTTTTTGTTTTTCTAAGAAAGTAGATCTCTCTGTTTTTCTGAGATAATGCAGTTTACCAGGACCTGCATATCTGCAGAGATCTCCAGTAATATCCTGGACCAGGTGTAAGAGGAATAAATCCCTGAAGAACTCTGTTGGCTTTATAGCAGCAGGCAAAAATCACAGAGGCTGTGCATGCTGACGACTTGCTGAATGTTTCTTATCCCACCCTGCTTCAGTGTCATGGAGAAGGAATTTTGAGAAAGGTCAGTCAGACCATGCTGAAAATGGCAGGAAGATCTTAATCCGCTTCAGCCAGTCCTATGCCATAAACATCACTAGTGTATCACACTGAGAAGGAGGAAGAGGTGGTGGTTGGGTGCAGCTTTGCCTTCTAATGTTGTGTAAACGATGAGCAGACAGAAACTGATTTATCAATCTAACTGGTGTGTATGGGGCAACTGTTTGGATCCTCAGGAAGTGGAGCTTCAGGAGGAGATGCCTTTTTTGCCAGAGAAAGTAAACTTGCTTTTGTCTGAATTACTCAAAACCACATTCCTTAACAATAGTCCCTGAGCGCAAACATTGCGCATGGACAAAGGGAAAAAAGAAAGAAAAGAAGACACAGTTGAAGGCATTTTCCTTTCATTCCACCAGATCACTGAAAGGGTCAGGCAACAAGGACAGGATTAGGAGCAACAAGGTAAAGGAGTAAAAGATCCATCCCATTAGGTGTTCAAGTACAGGAAAGATAAATTGGTTTTGCCCTTTGTTGCTTTTGATCGCTGTGGGAACTTTGTTTGCTGTGGGAACTGGGTACCACTCATGGGGCATAATATGGGTAATTCGTCTCCTTTCACGCGAAGTGAGAAGAGCAAAGCAGAAAGAATTGTGCTGTCAGTTTCTGATCCAAGTTACAATCTTGTCTCTCTTTGTTCTTCAGTTGCTTTCTGAAGTCAGGAAGCAAAGATTATTCCTTTTATTTGGTCCTGGGATAATGACTTCATTAAGAAGAGCTGACTAATGAGGCTCATTGATTTGTTGTCCTCTTTGACAGATCTATTATAAACAATGTGGGAAGAGAAATGCTTTAGCTATTGTTATTTAGTGGATAGATTGACAGGTTACAATTTCTTCACAGAACTACAGTTGCACTGGGGGGAACTAGGAGAGAGCATATCTTGCCCCCTTAAACTTCAGAAGTTATGAAATACCAGGTCGTTTTACTGAAGAGTGAGTTCACAGGGCTAATATAGCTGCTGTCTCTGTTGTTTTGTTAGCTGGAAGAAAAGGACCTTGGGCAAAGGTGTGAAAAGGATACATGACCTTTCATCATGTTTTAAGTTTTTCCTTACAAATAAGATTGACTAATAGCTTTTAAATTTCTTCCCCCCCAAGAATCTCTTTCATTTTTCTAATATTACATATATTTTGTGAGTGGAAATGGATACTGTGTTTAGATTTTAGAATTATTTTTATCATCACATTTGTCTTGCATTTTGATGTCAAAATGCATGTAGGTAAGTGGGAGTATATATTTGGAGTTATAGATAAACTCTTACAGCTGCAGCATCAGAGTTTGAATCCTCCTTATGCTGCCACATGTTACCATAAATAATGAATAACACTCCACATCCCCTGACCATCTTTCTGCTACCTGAAAGAGGGAGAGTGGCATAATGAGAGGTTTTTGGCTTAGGCTGTAGGCCAGAGTGCCAAGTTTGGGTTTTTTTGATTTTTTTTTTATATTTTTTTTTTTTTTTTACTGTTGCTCTTGTCCAGTTTGGAAGGTTCTAACAACTATTTAAACATCAGCTGGCATAACTCTTGGAGCCGGGGGAACATTCTAGACTGTCCCCTCTGCCAAGGTTGCTAGCAGGGAAGGGACAGACACACGGAACAAACTCCACAAAGCAGCAAAGGAATTAATGCACAAAAATATGTAAAAATTAAGCAAAACAACCTTATGCTCTAAATGTGCTGGAAGATGTTAAACCATTAATTTGACTGTCTTCACATTGCCGATATTTTGGAATAGTTTAATTTGGCTGTTATTCACAGAAGGAGTACATTATTTCCAGGTTTTGTTCTCAGTTAAATATTTTTTTATTATTTTGAATGCTGGCAATGACTCAAGCCAAATTTATTTTTCTATCTGTAGAGTCTTTGCTCTTCCAGGTACTTAAATACATACCTAAATGTAAACATACAATCAATATTTCACAGTGCACTGTTTCAAGTTAGACACATAGTTAAAAATATTGTGGAACTGGTTATGCTGAAAATGCATGAAAAGCTGTGTGGTTCGGTTGATAGGTTGGAGGGAAGGAATGCCATCCAGAGGGACCTTGACACACTTGTGAGGTGGGCTGATGCCAACCTGATGAAGTTTAACCATGCCAAGTGCAAGGTCCTGCACCTGGGTCGGAGCAATCCCAGGCACAGCTACAGGTTGGGTGGGGAAGAGATTCAGAGCAGCCCTGCTGAGAAGGACTTAGGGGTGTTGGCGGATGAAAAAATGAACATGAGCTGGCTTCAGTGTGCGCTTGCAGCCCAGAAAGCCAACCGTATCCTGGTCTGTATCAAAAGGAGCGTGACCAGCAGGTCGAGGGAGGTGATCCTGCCCCTCTGCTCTTGTGAGACCTCAGTTGGAGTACTGTGTGCAGTTCTGGTGTCCTCAACATAAAAAGGACATGGAACTGTTGGAACAAGTGCAGAGGAGGGCCACGAGGATGATCAGGGGGCTGGAGCACCTCCTGTATGAAGGCAGGCTGAGAAAGTTGGGGCTGTTCAGCGTGGAGAAGAGAAGGCTGCATGGAGACCTCCTAGCAGCCTTCAAGTATCTGAAGGGGGCCTATAGGGATGCTGGGGAGGGACTCCTCATAAGGGACTGTAGTGATAGGACAAGGGGTAACGGGTTCAAACTTAAACAGGGGAAGTTTAGATTGGATCTGAGGAAGAAATTCTTTACTGTGAGGGTGGTGAGGCACTGGAATGGGTTACTCAGGGAGGTTGTGAATGCTCTATCACTGGCGGTGTTCAAGGCTGGGTTCGACAGAGCCTTGTGTGGCATGGTTTAGTGTGAGGTGTCCCTGCCCATGGCAGGGGGATTGGAACTAGATAGTCTTAAAGTCCTTTCAAACCCTAACTAGTCTATGATTCTATGATTTTATATGTATAATCCTTATTTGTAAATCACAAAGTTAAACCAAGTCTAAAGTTGTGATTTCCTTGAAAAACTATTTTTAGTATTGTTCCTTCATCTTGAATCCTTATTTAAAAAATAGTAGAAGAGAAACAAAATGATGTACAGTGAAAACATAAAATAAATCAATAGAGAGTGAAAAAATATAGTGAAAAGTCATATACGCCATCCAAAATAGACTTCATGCAGGGTTTTCAATACAAAAGGAATTGATTAAAAGATGACAGTATGGTCTGATATGAGCAGCTGTTGGTGAGATAATTTGCTTTCTTGCTGGTAATATGATTGTGAATTTTATTAGGAAAATCTGTCTCATGTCTTGCATTCAGAGAAAGGACAAAAGAGATAGCATATGATGCAAGGAGTACAGTAATACAAAACATCTGGGTAGAGTGGATCACCGTTAAAACTGATGTTCGGTCTATTAAAAGAGCAATCTTTTTTTGGTTTAGTTTTGTGTTTTTTCTTGTCTGCAGTAAAAAAAAGAAATGAAATAGCATTGATAGATTTCTCCTTGAAGAAGCAAATTCTTTTTGATCCACTCAAATATGTTTGCAAACCTGAATGATCTGCATGAAAAATCTTATACATCATATTTATGACAGAGCAGGTTTAGAGGCACTGTATTTTGATTTAAACCAGAACTATTCTTTGCATGTTAGTAACCCTGTGTCAGTTTCCACTGGAGAAAATTTGTCTGTTTATTGATAAACTCTGAAGAAATACGTGCTTTTCTTACACTAGCATATGAATTTAATATTTATTGATTCACTTATTAATATAAGTGAATTAAATACACTTGGTGGGTTTTTTTCAGGTTTACTTCATAAAGGAGTACCTATTTTATTAAGTAATTAGCAGATAAACGATAAATAATCACATCTCAGACACAAATATGTGAACTTTGGGGACTTTCAGGCATTTCTTGGAAACTGGAAAGCTACATAAATGGTTATAAGTGTATACAATTTCTCAGCAGTGAGGTAACAAAGTTAACTCCCTCCCCCGCCTCTGATTTTAAAATCCACTCTTATGCCTTGATTTTTATCTAGCTTTATTGGAGGATATTGCTTGTTTGTATTTTTTTATCCAGTGATCTCAATAGTTACTTAAAATATGGTAACTGGGATCTGAACAAGTACCTGATGGTGGCTGCAAAACAAATTCAATCTCTGTTAAGGAAACGCGTCCTACAGTTAGAAGGGAGAACATCACATTATGCTGTCTCCTTTCTATTTTGCCATAAAAATAGGGCTGTTAAGGCAAATTGGTGGATTCTCTGGTACAAATTTAAAAACTATCAACTATCACTAAGGAAGGGCAGTGCTAACTCACTTGCATGTACTCTTCACTCCCTAGTAGTGAAGTAAAAATCTGGGTTTTTCTTCAAACCATCCTTCTGTAACCAGAGGGGGAGAATAATTGTAAGGATTTGTTGATTCTTGACTGCATAAACAGCATCTCACACCTGAATCACATAGGCATTGAAAAGAACAATAAACTCCAGGTTGTAGGACACCAGAAAACAAAAATCACTTTTGTTAAGGCTGTGTTTTGCTTAGTAGTATTTCAAGAACTATACTCCTTGCTCAACTGAATATTTTGGCCTACCAAAAGAGAGTATATAAGTAGCCAAGTCTTTTTTTTTTTTTTTTTTTTTTTTTTGTAAAACCACAGAAAGATTTAAATAACAGTAGGGAAAATAATCCGTTCCTTTTTCTGCTGGCAAAGAGCACCACCACTTCTAAACATAACAATGTCATATTTTCTTACCCTCACTTTCACTTCTCATTCAAGAAAGCTGAAATATCAGCTGTTTTCCTCTTTTCCCTACTCTGTTAATCTACCTGTTCTTCTGGAAATCCTAAGCAGCCGTCATCTAGCAACACTGCCTACTTCAGGGTAGGTCAAACAGGTCTCTTGCAAAGATGGCATTTTCAAAGCTTGGTGTGTGAAACTAAACAAACATTTGTGTGACACTGACACATGCAAAATTCATATGTACAAATATAAAAATGGTGCCTAATTAGATATGGGTGTGTGAAAAAGACCGATTTGTGCATGCATGTTCTGCACAAGTATATGCCTAATTTGAGTCTTTCTGAATTTTTCACTTCTTTTCTTCCTCTTGTTTGCTTATACTGTTAGCTCCTGAGCGTTAGGATTCAGATAGAGGCTGCACCATCATCTAGAAGATCTTCTTCCCCATATCCGGGACAAAACTCAATTTCTAAAATGACTTTTCTGCTTGAGACCTGGTATTCATATCTTACATGCAGTAAAAGTTCCTGATCTCTTTTAATAACTACAACTATAATGATGAGGCTTTGGTTTCAATATTTTCTTGTAAAAGAATATAACTGGTCTGATTTCTGCATGTTAGAGGAATATACTTCTTTGGCTTGCTAGAAGCTGAGCAATATTTTCTTTTGGAAGAAGCTATTGCATGTAGTTTTGTCTCCCTGATAGGCAATTAGTCCTCATATACACAGTCCGTTTAATTCATTCTTCATGGAATCATAGAATAGTTAGGGTAGGAAAGGACCTTAAAATCATCTACTTCCAATGCCCCTGTCATGGGCAGGGACACCTCACATTAAACCATGCCACCCAAGGCTATGTCCAACCCGGCCTTGCACACCGCCAGCGATAGAGCATTCACAGCTTCCCTGAGTAACCCATTCCAGTGCCTCACCACCCTTACAGTAAAGAATTTCTTCCTCAGATCCAATCTAAACTTCCCCTGTTTAAGTTTGAACCCGTTACCTCTTGTCCTATCACTACAGTCCCTTATGAGGAGTCCCTCCCCAGCATCCCTGTAGGCCCCCTTCAGATATTGGAAGGCTTCTAGGAGGTCTCCATGCAGCCTTCTCTTCTCCACGCTGAACAGCCCCAACTTTCTCAGCCTATCTTCATACGGGAGGTGCTCCAGCCCCCTGATCATCCTCGTGGCCCTCCTCTGCACTTGTTCCAACAGTTCCATGTCCTTTTTATGTTGAGGACACCAGAACTGCACACAGTACTCCAACTGAGGTCTCACAAGAGCAGAGGGGCAGGATCACCTCCCTCGACCTGCTGGTCACACTCCTTTTGATACAGACCAGGATATGGTTGGCTTTCTGGGCTGCAAGCGCACACTGAAGCCAGCTCATGTTCATTTTTTCATCCGCCAACACCCCTAAGTCCTTCTCAGCAGGGCTGCTCTGAATCTCTTCCCCACCCAACCTGTAGCTGTGCCTGGGATTGCTCCGACCCAGGTGTAGGACCTTGCACTTGGCATGGTTAAAGTTCATCAGGTTGGCATCAGCTCACCTCACAAGCGTGTTAAGGTCCCTCTGGATGGCATTCCTTCCCTCCAACGTGTCAACTGAACCACACAGCTTGGTGTCATCGGCAAACTTGCTGAGGGTGCACTCAATCCCACTGTCCATGTCACCAACAAAGATGTTGAACTAGACCAGTCCCAACACAGATCCCTGAGGTAGACCAGTCGTTACTGGTCTCCAGCTGGACATTGAGCCATTGAGCACCACTTTTTGCATGCGGCCATCCAGCCAGTTCTTTATCCACCAGTGGTCCACCTATCAAATTGATGTCTCTCCAACTTAGAGACAAGGATGTCATGGGAGACAGTGTCAAAGGCTTTACACAAGTCCAGGTAGATGACATCAACTGCTCTACCTCTGTCCATCAGTTCCATAACCCCATCATAGAAGGCCACCAGATTGGTCAGGCAGGATTTCCCCTTAGTGAAGCCATGCTGGCTGTCACCAAGCACCTTGTTGTTTTTCATGTGCCTTAGCATGCCTTCCAGGAGAATCCGCTCCAAGATTTTGCCAGGCACAGAGGTGAGACTGACTGGTCTGTAGTTCCTCGGCTTATCCATTTTCCCCTTCTTGAAAATGGGGGTTATATTTTCCTTTTTCCAGTCGTTGGGAACTTCACCTGACTGCAATGATTTTTCAAATATGATGGACAGTGGCTTAGCAACTTCATTTGCCAGCTCCTTCAGGACCTGCGGATGGATTTCATCAGGTCCCATGGACTTGTATACGTTCAGGTTCCTAAGATGGTCTCAAACCTAATCTTCTCCTACAGTGGGCCCGGGGTCTTCATTCTCACCGTCCCCGCGTCTGCCTTCCAAGACTTGGGTGATGTGGTCAGAGCATTTGCCGGTGAAGACTGAGGTAAAGAAGTCGTTATGAACCTCAGCCTTCTCCAAATCCAGGGTAGCCAGTTCTCCCGATAGCTTCTGGAGAGGTCCCACGTTGTCCCTAACCTGTCTTTTATTTGCAATGCACCTATAAAATCCCTTCCTGTTATCCTTAACATCCCTAGCCAAGTTTAATTCTAAGTGGGCTTTAGCTTTCCTAACCTGGTCCCTGGCTTCCTCAACAACATCTCTGTATTATTCCCAAGACGCCTGTCCTTGCTTCCACCTTTTATAAGACTCTTTTTTCCTTTGAATTTTCCTCAGCAACTCCTTATCCATCCAAGGAGGTGTCCTGGCCCTCCTGCAGCACTTCCTTCTAGTTGGGATGCATCGCTCCTGAGCTTGTAGCAGGTGATCCTTGAATTTCAATCAACAATCTTGGGCCCCCCTGCCCTCTAGAGCTATATCCAATGGAACCTTACTGAGCAGGTTCCGGAAGAGGCCAAAGACTGCTCTCTTGAAGCCCAGGGCTGTGAGCTTGCTGCACACTCTTCTTACTCTCCTGAGGATCTCAAATTCAACCATCTCATGATCTCTGGAATCAAGGCTGCCCTGGAGCATCACATTTCCAACTAGCCCTTCCCTGTTGGTGAGGACGAGGTCAAGCATGGCACCTCTCCTTGTCGGCTCCTCTATTACTTGCAGAAGGAAGTTGTCTTCCACACAATCAAGGAACGTCCTGGATTGCTTGTGCCGGGCCGTACCATGCCTCCAACAGATATCAGGGTGGTTGAAGTCTCCCATGAGAACAGGGGCCTGCGAGCGTGAGGCTCTTCTTATCTGTCTGTAGAGTGCTTCATCCACTGAGTCCTCTTGGTCAGGTAGTCTGTAACAGATCCCCACAATAATGTCACCCATCACTGTTCTCCCTTTAACCCTGACCCACAAACTCTCTGTCGACTGCTCACCTGTCCCCAGACAGAGTTCCATACTCTCCAGCCTATTCGTATTCTTTGTGTGATTCAAAGAGCCATGTTTTCCTCTTTCATGGGTATAAGGCTTTTGACTTTCAGTCACTTATCAATGACAGCACTGATTCAAGATATTTGCAACATCCACCTGTCTGCTCCCATTTCCTTTCTGAAGATAACCAACCTGGTGGAATTGGCAGAAAAGAAGATGTTTCCACCTTGGGTTTATCCTGAGCAAATCTTGTTTTCTGAGCACAAACTCACCTTTCCATCTTAAAATCCAGTATCAGACTCTGTAGTGTCACGGTTGTCAGGACATATTTCCTTCTCAGATAGGACGAAAAACTGGGGAAAGAGTAGAGAAAGCATAAGGCAGAAGGATTCTTTAAAACATCGCAATTTGGTTCACTTGAAAGGCCTTTCTTTGTGTCTCTTGTGAGGCTAGGATAGCTGCCCCCTTACCCTTCCCATCATGCATTACTCTGCCTTTTCATGTTCATCACTCCCGTAGAAGCACTTCTGTGTGTGGAAGAGATTGAAGTGTTTTCCAAAGGTCAACATCATTATAGTATTAAATTTGCAATCTTATGGTTTGCTGTTCTCACCTTTCTTCATGATAAATTTCTCTCAGTATAAGTTAAATGCAGGGCAGCAGCTCTCATGGCGCTGTAAAACTGTGCTTTCTGATGGCGTGTTTGTTCCTGTTGCTTCAGAATGCCCTCACTCCAGTGAGGACTCCTTTTTGCAATTTGTAATTACGTGCTGAAAATAAACTACAGTGGTATTTCACTACCTTTAAATATTTGAGTGGTATGCTAAAGCAAGCTTTGAAGAAAACCCACAGGTTTGCAGTACCAGTCATTCATGACATTATGAAATAAACTTTAATATTCCCTGATCAATACTTAGCTGTCTGATGAGTACTTGTGTCATGTGAGGACTTGTTGGGACAATTATATATACAATGAATAGGAAGAATACTGCTACCCTTCTCATGTCATCTGACTTTGTTAGATGTTCTGCAGCTTTATAACATATTATTTTATCTAATATTATGTCACCCTGTTGTTAGGTAAACAACTACATAAAGCCTTTGACCTTTTTACTCATTTCTTGGTGTAGCATCTAGATTTTGTTGGAAACATTCAAACTGAAGTAACATTAGTTTGTGTTCTGACTGACTCCTGAATGGTTTTTTTTTCTTTTTTTTAAGGTAAAAAAGTCATAACAGAGCCTACAACTGTCAAGCTGATGACATCTCTGAAAACTGACAGTGTGAAATTACCACCTGCTAAAGTTACTCTTGAACCTCCTGTTACTGAGACTTCAATTATTGAAGTGACTGTCACCAAAACACAGGTTCCTGCTTTTGAGGAAACAACTCTAGAGCCTGAAGAAGATACAGAAATGACTACTGATATGGCTGAGGAAAAAAGGGAAATGGAGGTGCTCATGGAGAACATTCAGTTAACCACCCTTCTACCTCAGACTGTCACAGATGGTGAAATTAGCACTTACGATACACTGGGAAGGACTGAATATGATGTTTCACCTGCAGAGAGCACATCTGCAGCTTTGGAACTGGAGCACACTTACTCTGAAGCAGAATTGCCCGAGGAACAAGGTAGGTCTGAAAGCATTGAGGACGCTTTCTTGACCTCTATAATTTTTCAGGATAGCACAGCTGTAGCTAAGAGTTCCACTGGTTTGTGGGAAGATACTGAAACAGGAGATAAACAAAACCATGATGCTGATAATCAGACTGAACAAATAGAAGTGGGTCCCATGATGACAGCTACAGATAGCTTGTTACCAACTTCTTGGAGAGAGTTTCCCAGGACAGGGACTTCAGTTTCTCTAACAAAAGAGAGTATGTATCTTGGTGCTCACTCAAAAAAAAAGCCCACAAAAAAGTCAATGGAGGCGAAATCTGACAAGAAATCTACAACTGTCGTAATCCCTAAAGCTTTGTTCACTGATCAGTATGATCTCACTACAGACAGGGAGGGAAGAGAGAGCATGTACACCATTATGCCTGATAGAGTTTCTGGTGTGGTTACTGGTAGCATCCCAGAATCAGATGTGCCTGCTGCATCAGAGACACTTGTAGATGAGAATGCAGCAACCACTGGACAATTTTCTACAGCAGATGAGTCAACTCCACTCATTAAACTTAGTTCTGCAACATTGCTCGATAATGAGGCATCAGCTCAAGGAAGCAGAGAGGACCTGAGAGATGTGCAGCCTACAGTGTCATCTGGAGTACCTGTATCCTTTTCTGTGTCAGATGTTAATCAAACAGGATCCGAGGCCATCACTCTCTCAGGAAGTACTGTTTCCCCACAAAACCTTGGAGAAGGTACCACATCTGCTATCCACCCATCTCAGCAAAAGGAAGGATCAGCTGCTTTAGAGGGGCAGGATAAAATGAAGGAGGCAGAAATGAGAGCAACAGATGTCGAGATCACTCATGCCACAGCCATCGTTCTTACTTCTGTTATAGCAGAATCCGAGGGAAATGCTGCAAGTGAGAAGTTCACACAGGCTCCTCCAGCTTCTGACATGTGGCTGCTGACAGATAAACATCAGGGATATAAGACAGAAGAGTCTTCTCATACTGAGAGTACACATGAGCTAGATACAGAAGATGGTATCTCTGGAATGGAGAGTACATCATCTCCAGGGCAAATTACAGGGCATCCAGGAGCTCTGATTTCAGCAGTTATAGATGAAACTGAGACAAGCGTGGAGACAGCGAAAGCAGAAAATGATGATGAAGCTTTATCAGCCCATTTTGATGAGAGTAAATATACTGCAGGTGTCTCCTACGCAAGCAGTTCTTCGGATTTGGAAACGACCACAGTATCCAAACTATCAGTGGGTGAAAGCAGTGCAACAATGAAGTCTTTTAGCTCCTCAAGTGTTCCTGTATTACCAACGGCTGTGCCTACAGTCATGGAGGTAACTGAACATGAAGGAGATGAAACATCAGGGTATGTTTTGGAAATGTCTATTCCTACCCCAGAAGCTGAACAAAAAGAGGCTACTGTGATGTTGGTGGCAACACCTACTGAAGAAGTCTTTACTGAAATGGAAGTCTCAAAATACACAGTGACAGAGGAAGTCCAGACAAGCACTGCAACATCAACTGAGGAGTTGCTGGCAACACTTCAAGACAGAAAAGGACCACCACCAGCTGGCATTGGTGAGACAAAGGAATTTATTGTAATTACAGATGTAACAGAGGTAGATACTACAGTTTCACAGAGAGAACATGATGCTTCCCCAGTTCCAGCTACTCTAGAGAGTGAGATCACTAGGGTTATGCCAGTTACTACTCAGACCCATTTTGATGGCATCTTTCACACAGAAACACCAGAAACAACTTCAAAAGACAGTGATGTGTTCCCAGAGGACCCCTCCAAGAAAGATCAAGATAAGGAAGAAGATGCTGCCAGACAGTCTACTTTATCTGTGACAACAGTCCAAATAACTGAACAAAAGACAGCACTAGGTTCAGAATCATCTCAAACAACTGTTCAGGAAAAACAGGATGAGGCAGGTTCAGGTTATGATGAGACGTACCTAGTGACAGAATTATCAGTGCCAGCAGTGAAGGTCACAGATTATGGAAGAGTTCTGGGACCTAATGAAACTAGCACCAGGACCTTGCATCTCACAGTGACTCCAAAAGCTGAAACTGCTACTGATCAAGAAGAGGAGGTAACTGAAATGATGCCTATAACAGTGGATACCCAAGCAAAAACACACGAAAACAGAGGAGCCCCTGTCAGAGAAGCAGACAGTGATGTAGTGAGCTGGGAATCTGTGTTGCCCCCCTATATGATGCCAACAGGTCATTCTACTATGGAAGTCATTACTCATCTAACTTTGGGATCTTCTCCAAGCCAAACTTTGGAAGGCTCAGGAATATCAGAAGAACCTGGAGAAATCAAGACAGCTATATTTCCAGCTAGTGCAACAGATAAGGCAGCAATTCTCAGAGATGTAACAACACCTTCTGTTAGTGTTGTAGACAAAATACAACCTACATCAGCATCCAAACCTTCTGTTACTCAAAAGTCACCACATATCATTCCTGAGGAAGAAGAGGAGGTAACAAACAATGACATCATCATAATTGGTGAATCTATTTCTCCCAGTAAAGCCCCTGCTGATGACGATCTGACAGGAAAGATGTTAGAACCAGAGATTGATAAGGAATATTTCACAACATCAGCTGCTACTGCAGTCGCACGAGCTACTGCACCGCCCAAAGTAAAGGAGACCACAGAGGCTTTAGAACCTCAAGAGGTGTCTCCTTCTACTTCACACCCTGATAGTGGAAATGACATAAAATTATACGTTATTCAAATCAGAGGCAATGATACAGGTAAGATTTTGCCTTCTAGACCTGCAGTCCAAAAGAATGGACAGTTTATCGTAACAAACTGGTGTACTTTAGAATATACTGCAGATGTTTCTTGGATCACTGAAGGATGAAAAGTGCAAGTTTTATTTATGCAGCAGCTTGCTAAATATTGGTAGGTCCATTTTTCTATCCATTAAGAAAACCTCTGAAATGTGTTAAGTATGTGGTTTGGAGAAAGATTATTTTCTATGCAAGAATGAGAATGAAACTGATGTATTTCTGCTTATAAGTCATTATATCTGAAGTCCAGGTTTTTTATTTAATGTTGTCAAGTCACTGATTTAACTTCAGCTACCTGTGAAACAAGCATTTTAATTTCACAGCTTCCATTTCATGCATTACTAGCCCTAAACAAAGCACTGGATTATTTTAACATTCCATTAGTCTGTAGCAATTAACAATGCCATGTACAGTGTAGTCAGCTAAAGAAGGTTAAGGCACACTACTCTGTCCATAACTGGACCTCCTGTGATTTGGGGTAAGGGGTTTTGCACAATTTTATAGCATAATTTAATTTTTTAACTGTTTTGCAGTATCTGTGATGCAAATTGACAAAATTATTAGTTTCATTACATTTTTTTAGCTGATGGCATTGTACATCTATATGTAGCTTCAGTTCCATGGGTATTCAGAACAGAAGATGAATATGTCTCCATAATGAAATAGTTGAAGGCTATAGAATTTTATATTAAAAAAGCCTGTCAACTGACTATTGTTTGAGGTGTCTTGATAAAACCTTATATTTTAAAATGAAATGTAAAAGGACTGACAAAAAAGATAAAGCTGAAAATATCTATTAGGTTTGAGGGTGCATTCTATTTAATTATTTTATAGCTATTTTTAAATTATTTTTTTTTTTTGAAAGAACACAGTAAAAATTCTTGTAATGTTCTATATGCCTTAACTATATGCAATGCTTTTGGGTGGTTATATAAAAACCTGTTTTCTCATTGTTTTTTGACCATAGCATTCATATCTTTGGAGAACTCATCCACCAGAATCCATAATTTATGGAAGTCATTGGTTGGTTTTGTCAGGTTTGTGCTTAGTAGAATTTAAATCAAAAATCAAAAGGCAGAAGTAGTTCCTTCGAGATGTGCCATATCAGTGTTGGACTTTTCATGCAGAAATTTTTATATCTTCATTCACTTTATGCTTATTTTCCTACTCTATATTGAAAAAACTGTACAAAGTCAGCAGCAGCTGACTGTATCTGCAGCAGCTTAACCTTCTATTTCAGAAAATAATAGTTCTGTTATTTTAATGTTTATACACTACTTCTGTTTCTGTGGTATATTATATTTTTTTTTCTGAAGCTTTAGATTTTGCCAGTTCTTGGAAGTCTCAGTTAAGTTAGACAAGTATGATAAGTCAGAACAGAATGGTAATTTCTGAAGATTAGAGTGAAGCAACATGTTCAATACCTCTCTACCTGTGGAAATTTCGTTAATTCGGCTTAGTAATTAATGTCTGGACTACGTAGTAGTAAACTAGTTTTCCCAGTTACATTTATCAGTTCTATTACAGTTTATTGCATGTGGGAGAGTGGGTTGCTCTGGGCAATGACATGTTCCAGGCAGACAGAAATAAGTGGGATGGTTTGGAAGGGTGCGGAAAATTGGTGTTTTATTCAGATAGGGCATAAGGTATATGATGCAGTATTTCTCTGCATATAGATCGAGGAGAGTCTTCTTTCACATTTTATTCAGAATGGTGTGGATACTGTGATTCATTAATTAGGAATTAGTTCAAGCTGGATTACCTAAAGGATGGTAGACCAATGCAGAGCTGTTCTTCATCACTGCTCTTGCTTTTATTTGGGTGATAGGTCCTTTAGGATTTTCCTTCTGCATCTTCAACAGCTATCTAAAGCTGTGCAGGCATTTCCCAGGTATATATGTGCATATGTGTGCGTAGGGTGTTTGTATCAGAGTTAAAGCTCTACATCCTTAAAAGTCTACCTTTCAGAATGATTTAGCCTGTTAGCATAGGCAAAAAAAAATCTTTTTCTTAAAGTGTTATGAAATTATTCATATGGCAGTATCTGTATTCCATTTAACCATAACGGGATTTATCATGTATCTAGTGGAAGGTCAGAAAGTAGTTCTCTGTATTTTCATGTGTTCAGAATCTGACAGTGGAAATTCCTTCATTCAGCTATCCACAGAGAAAAGGCACCTTATACCTACTTACTGCAAGCTAAGTTACAGCTGCCAAAGATTTATCCTGTTTGGGAATTAGGATTAATGTTTTCTTTGCCCAGAAATGAAAAACCAGTCAAACCCAGTTTCACTTCTCTGATCCTCAGTCCATAAAGTTTTATTTGTGCTGAAGAAAATGTACATAGAAGGTGCAGAAGAGGAGTGAATTTGGCAGATGTCGCTAATACATACCTTTCACTAGGACATAGTTCAACTTCTTATTCTATCACTCTTTATTTGAAAATTGATCTGCAATTTTACAGGAGCTACCTATACTGCATCTTTGGCTTTTTGTTGTCAGCTAAGAGGGAACAAGAAATACAGCTTTCAGCATTGCATCTCTCTGATAGAACAAAGTTTTTCCTCCCTCTGTGTTTTCAAGGCAACATGGTCTAACATTTGTAGATAAAGTAGTCAATGGTGACTATAAGCAGAGACCTTCAGGATTTTTAAGTCAAGAGTCCAAAAGTGCCTCTTAAGAAATGATGATTTGTTTACCAAAGCCCTTCAAATAATAGGTGTTTCAAACAGGAATAATAATGAGAGTTTTGTTGTATAAGAAGAACTGAGTAAAAATAAATGTAATATTTTCCTTTTTGTGTATGCAGAAGTGTTGCAAATATAGATGAGATTTAATTTTTTTTCATCTTTGTTCACTTCCTTGTTATTCAAATTTTGCTAGAAGACACAGTTTAATAGTGAAGCTGTGTTCAGCAGAAATGTGGTAGTATGTTTTGTTTCCTATCAGCCATATCACCTAATTACAGTAAAAACTTGCTATTATACTAACACAGCTAAATATTGCTCTCTGCAACTCCAGATACAATGTAAATGTAGTCATAATAATATTTAAATGCTCCGTGGAGGTGTTATTAGTCTTTGCTAGTTATGTGTAACATCTTATGCTCTGTGTAGAAGAGAAGGGTCCAAATGAATGGCATTTTGACAGTTTGAGACTTTTTTAGCAGTTCCCATAAGCAGGACAGAGTATATCTCTTGTAGAGCAAGTTCCTTTGCCATCGGTGGGTGTCCTACTTCTCGTTGCTGCTCTGGGTCTGATGAGTTCACCTGTGGCCATGATCATGGCTATGTGGAGTGGGTCCAGAGAAGCGCAGTGGAGCTGGTGAAGGGCATGGACAACAAGTTTGATGAGAAACAGCTGAGGGAACTGGGGGGGTTTAGTCTGGAGAGGAGGAGGCTCGGGGGGGGAAGTTATTGCTCTGTACAACCCCCTGAAAGGAGGATGGAGCCAGGAGGTGGCTGGCCTCTGCTACCAAGGATCAAGTGATACAACAAGAGGAAATGGCCTCAAGCTGCACCAGGGGAGGTTTAGACTGGATATTAGGAACAATCTCTTCACCAAAAGGGTGGTCAGATATTGGAACAGGCTGCCCAGGTCAGTGGTGGAATCACCGACCCTGGAAATGTTCACACACTGTGTAGATGAGGCCCTTAGTGACATGGTTTAGTGGTGGACTTGGCAATGCTGTGGTAAAGGTTGGACTTGATGATCTTAAAGGTCTTTAGCACTATGGCTGATTGCATGATTCTATGATTTTATGCACTGATAGAGCGAGAAATGGGAAGGATTTCTTGCACCTTTGTCAGTCTGTAACCCTCGCAAAACTGGCACCAACTTCACTGGGCACTTTGAAGTCTTTGGCAGGAATGTGCTGTCAATGTATGGAATGTGTTACAGATGTATGGAATGTGGGGGATCTTATTCTTCATTATTATTGCAGACACAGACTGTGCTTGAAAGACATTGAATGTTGACTGGTTAAACTCAATTAAATATAGCAGCAAGGACGTTAGGCTGTCTCACACACCCTTCACACCCCAGCCTACAATACCTCAGTATACACAATATATAACTGAGAGATATTGTTAAATAAATTCTTTTTTTTTTTTTTAAATAAGCCCTTAGATTTATTAGAACAAAAAAAAAGCTTCTCCTTGAGGAATCATAGCTTTTAAAATGCACGCTCGCAATCAATGAAAACTTTCATAAAGGAAGTTTCAGTTACTTTTAGATAAAAACCTTTACCCATGGAAATAGAGGCAATTTGGGGGCCTGGTGGAAGGTCAAGCTCATTAGCTTAAGTTCTGGAAAATGCGCTCTAGTGCTGATAAGAAAGAGCACTCTGCTGAAGCTGAATGGATTAAGCTGCTTATTTGTATTAGAATGCACCAGTTTTCATTGAGAAAATGTATTGTACAACCTTCCGTGTGAGCAAATGTGATGCAGGTGCACCAATTAATGAGAGATCTAAGTCATGTTTTTACTGCAGCCTGTGGCACATGGGCAGGTCTAGGTCAGGTGCTCAAATTCATGAGGAAAGTAAACAGGGAAACAGCCCTTTTTATGCTACAAAAAGTGCTACACACATTTCATAAAGAAGGAGCTTTGGACTTCACTTGAGTGGAGCAACAGGAATCCCATGTCCCTTGGGATCGTTAGCACATTGTGAAAGTGAGAAAACAAAACAGTCCTGCACTGTGATATGTTACTGCATTAGCAGCTTTTCATTGTATCAGATAGGATGGAAGGGTTTCTTTTTCACTGCAAAGGTGCAAAACTTGCCATCTCATGCTGTTTTATGTTCACATAGCTCCTATGCATTGTAGTGGTGAGGTCTGATGCTGTTGCTAGAAGGTGCGGATTCTCCTGGAAGGCATGCTAAGGCACATGAAAACCAACAAGGTGCTTGGGGACAGCCAGCATGGCTTCACTAAGGGGAAATCCTGCCTGACCAATCTGGTGACCTTCTATGAAGGGGCTACGGAACTGATGGACAGAGGTAGAGCAGTTGATGTCATCTACCTGGACTTGTGTAAAGCCTTTGACACTGTCTCCCATGACATCCTTGTCTCTAAGTTGGAGAGACATCAGTTTGATAGGTGGACCACTGGGTGGATAAAGAACTGGCTGGATGGCCGCACGCAAACAGTAGTGCTCAGTGGCTCAGTGTCCAGCTGGAGACCAGTAACGAGTGGTGTCCCCCAGGGATCGGTGTTGGGACTGGTCTTGTTCAACATCTTTGTGGGTGACATGGACAGTGGGATTGAGTGCTCCCTCAGCAAGTTTGCCGATGACACCAAGCTGTGTGGTTCGGTTGATAAGTTGGAGGGAAGGAATGCCATCCAGAGGGACCTTGACGCGCTTGTGAGGTGGGCTGATGCCAACCTGATGAAGTTTAACCATGCTAAGTGCAAAGTCCTACACCTGGGTCGGAGCAATGCCAGGCACAGCTACAGGTTGGGTGGGGAAGAGATTCAGAGCAGCCCTGCGGAGAAGGACTTGGGGGTGTGGGTTGATGAAAAAATGAACATGAGCCGGCAGTGTGCGCTTGCAGCCCAGAAGGCCAACCGTATCCTGGTCTGCATCAAAAGGAGTGTGACCAGCAGGTCGAGGGAGGTGATCCTGCCCCTTTACTCTGCTCTTGTGAGACCTCAGTTGGAGTACTGTGTGCAGTTCTGGTGTCCTCAACATAAAAAGGGCATGGAACTGTTAGAACAAGTGCAGAGGAGGGCCACGAGGATGATCAGGGGGCTGGAGCACCTCCCGTATGAAGATAGGCTGAGAAAGTTGGGGCTGTTCATCGTGGAGAAGAGAAGGCTGCGTGGAGACCTCCTAGCAGCCTTCCAATACCTGAAGGGGGCCTATAGGGATGCTGGGGAGGGACTCTTCATTAGGGACTGTGGTGAGAGGACAAGGGGTAATGGGTTTAAACTTAAACAGGGGAAGTTTAGATTGGATCTGAGGAAGAAATTCTTTACTGTGAGGGTGGTGAGGCCCTGGAATGGGTTACCCAGGGAAGTTGTGAATGTTTCATCCCTGGTGGCGTTCAAGGTGGGGTTGGACGTAGCCTTGGATGGCATGGTTTAGTGGGAGGTGTCCCTGCCCATGGCAGGGGGGTTGGAACTCGATGATCTTGAGGTCCTTTCCAACCCTTACTATTCTATGATTCTATGATTCTATGATTAGGAGCTGAAAAAAAAGAAACAAAAACCAACCCAAACCTGAAGTAACTTTTCAGCCATAAAGATTTTATGAGCTGAAAAATGCATGTGGGGGTGTTGTTTAACAGTGGCTGAGGGGCTGCTGGAAACATAACTCCTGTCTGTATCAGGAGTAATTTGCACACCTGCATTTTTTGGAGACATTTAAAAGTCTTTACTTCGTGAATAAGTTTCAAAGTGCTTATTGGACCCTGGGACTCACACCAGCTCTGTCTGGTTTCTTGTCCCCTCTAGCTTTGAACAGAATGAAATTGCAGGAACTTGTGCTTTGTAGATGTGGAATTTTATGGAAAGAGGTTACAAACCTTTGTGTTTCAACATGCAATTCTCTGACATGCATATTTCTGTCTTAGCAGTTTAAGAGGGCATGTGGAATTTGAATGAAATGCAGAATGGTAATGAGTCATAGCCATAAACCTTAACAAAGAAGGCAGAATAGTCTTTTCAGGTCCGTCTTGGGCCTTGTCTTAAAATTCATATAATCCTGTTGTCTTCACAGATCCTTCTGGAGGGCTGTCTCAGATCAACATGGCACTCTTTAAGTCCGATTCCAATATCTAGCCTGAATTGCTTCCTGGCCAGTTTATACTTATGTTTATTCTTGCCAGTATTGTCTTTTGCTTGAATGGGTCTTTTTTCTTTCTGACATTTATCCGTTGATACTTTTATTTCTCTGTTAAGTTATAGCGAATAAACATGACCTCTTTCAGCCTTCATTTTGCTAACTTCTGAGGGATGGGCAAGTGAAAATGTGCTGGGAGGAAAGATTCTGTCTCTGTTCTGGAGGCTGTGGGTATCAGGATGGTGCTCTTACCAGACCAGATGTTGGGGTGGAGGGAGAGGAGCGGCATGCCTTGCCACACCATTTCCAGGCAGCACCTCACTTGCAAGAGAGCCAGTTTAAAAGCATGCGTCGTGTAGGCTTGTATCTGTCTGCACCTGTACACACATTATTCCCTTTTAAGTTATTTTATTTATGCCCACTGGCAAATATCTATCTGGACAGTCTTTGTAGCATACACACATGTGCTACGTGCAATTTTTTGTGTACCTTTCAAAAATTACACTTGTTAATTATCGTGTTAGATAGACTTCTGATGAAGGTGAGGAGACTTTGTCTTTTATGTGCTGAAATCACCATTTGTTTTCACTCAAATGAAAAGTATATGATACTGAAACTAGTTGTTTATTCATAGGACCTATTTCAAATCAAAGTCTGTTGTTAAAGAAAGTTGCTGTCTTGTATTCACTGCATTCTGCTGCTTTATGCAGTGTCTGATAACATGGCTAAGTGGATGCATAAGAAAAGGACTTTCCTGCTTATGCAAGCTGTTCGGCTTTCCCAACGAATGTTTAGTTCTTGATATCCCTGTCAGCTATTTTTAGACAAGAAGAGTTGCAAATTTAACTAAGCATTGTGTTGAGCCATTTAATTTCTAAGGGCATTTCAACTTGCATGCATTTGGATGCGGTGTTCCTGTCCCATCCCAAACCGTGGCCATAGTTTATTGGCACTGTGTAAATAGACTGACCTGAACTCGTTTCTGGTGGGATGTTGAAGCAACAGTCAAAGTGGCCTTGCAGGCTGAATGAAGTTTCCATCTTATTAAATGGAAAATCTCCTATTTATTTAATGGAGGGCTGGGCATGTTTCCTTATTAACTGTAATGTTCCAGCTGACATTAAGAGTATGGCAGCTCCTCATCAGCTTTGGAGGAAAACCACATTGCCTGCTGGCCTGAGTGTGCTGCAGTCACTGCACTGTGCTGCAGTGCCCAATAAGACCGTATGGACATGGTCTTATTTCAGTGTTTGGAGTAGTAATCTCATCCTTCCTGGTACTGTTTTGTTTTGAGCCCTGGGCTTGTGTGTTCAGCTAAGAAAGAAAGCCACCTAGTAGTTTGAGAGGGGGCTGACAAGAAATCTGGAGAGGGACTTTTGACGAGGGCCTGTAGGGACCAGACAAAGGGAATGGCTTTAACCTGACAGAAGGGAGATTGAGATGAGATCTTGGGCAGGATTTCTTCCCTGTGAGGCTGGTGAAGTGCTGACACAGGCTGCCCAGAGAAGCTGTGGCTGCTCCATCCCTGGCAGTGTTCAAGGCCAGATTGGATGGGGCTTGGAGCAACCTGGTCTAGTGGAAGGTGTTCCTGCCTGTAGCAGGGGGGTGGACCTAAATGAGCTATAATGTCCCTTCCAACCCAAACCAGTCTCTGATTCTACAGTTTCAAATGAAACAGCTTTGTCAGTATCAGATCACTACTTTTACTTTTTTTTTACTTTTTTCATGCCCTGAATGATCAAATCTCCCTGTTGGATCTGAATGAGGTTGTAGGTCTCTTCTAACAAAAAAAAAAAAAAAAAAAAAACTTCTTGGGTTATTCATGCATTTACTACTCAGGCTTGTGGTAAGTTTTCTGTGGCAAATTTGGATAAATATTGAATATTACAAGCAGAATTCTTGAATCCTTTAGAAATGATGTGTACAATTGATACAACTGATAGACAAGGATAAAGACCACATGTGGTTTTGCATGAGGTGGAACCAGACAGTGGTAATGGGGTTGCAATGGTAAGGGAACCTAGAAAAAGTTGTCACAGTGTGTTTTACCTTAGTTCAGTTACTCCTATTCATGCTTGAAGTAAACAAAGTTAGTGTAAGCTTCCACAGAATTTTTTGTTCTAATCATATGCACAGCTAAATTTGCTTGATTTCATGTCATGAGAGAGAAAGGCGTTAATGTCAAACTCACCATAGTTTGGAAATTACTAAATTGCAGTAGGCAATAGCTTGGTTTTGCTGACTGTGGGTGCTGGATGCAGAAGTTTGGCTTTGCTATGTGATAAACACTGCTGAGCGTAGTAGTGCACAGAATGGATAGCAATTTAGCATGGTATTGCATTACCAGGATTTCTCTTAGGATGACCTAAGAGAACATATGCTAGTTGCATGCTCTACCCTACATGAAATAGGAAAACTGTGAAAATCAATGAAACTGAAGTATTTCTGCATCTCCAAAATGTTACTCAAGAATTTATTTGTTCTTACCTTAATTTAATTATTTGTCTTCTTGGGCTATTAATCTTTTCTTATCACTTTATTCTGTCCATATTCAGAGCCTGTCAAGTGTGTACTAAGTCTGAGTCAGTAACCATATAACCAATCTCAGTACAGGATGGAGTTTGTGCTAATAGGTTCATAGTCAAAAGTTTGACCCCCTCTGCTGTGGCTTTAGTGCTGCACCAAGCTTGCCACAGCTGGGCATCTATTTTCAGTTGTAGTTGGATGAAAAATTCTGTTGTCATGTATTGTCCTACAAAAATGTCTTTTTAATAAATCAAGTGTTTCTAAAACCAGATTAATATTTTTTCCAAAGCAAATGTCACATTTTCCCAGGAGTAAACAAAACAAAATAAAGCAAACAAAAACACCTAGATGGAAAACCTTCTTCTAAAAGAAAAATGGGACCGTTCCTCATTTTTATGTGTGTGGTGATTATATTGTAAAAAAGAACCCCATGCTCTGTATGCATTATATGGATTTTTTCCCAGCTCTGAGTAATTAAATGGTTAAATATTTGCAGGCAAACTACAGCTAGGTCTCAGACAAGTCTGCTCCAATTATAAACTTATTCTAGGGTATTTGCTGCATTAGGCTTCTTTTTCTACTCTGCTTTTCTCTCTATTTCATCTGCTGTTCACAAGTCTCTGCAGAGTTCAGGAAGGTATGAAGATCAAAAGCACCCCAGAAGTTGATCTGGGTAGATATTATGTGTCAAAATACTGTTTAGTACTTAATTTTTGAAAGGCTTTCAAGCATATGGCTCTGCTCTGCTTTCCCTAGTATTGTGTCTGAAGGAGAGAGTCATGCTTCTGGCATTCCTCCTGTAGCAGTGGGGTTTTTACAGCCTTACATTTGTTTATCTGAGAATCTGGTCTATTTCTAGGCTGCTCTGGATGTTTAATACCCAAGGCAATCATGTTTGTCAACCCCTGTACCTAAATTTATAACTAAATTTGCCCTCCTTTCCTCTTTCCCTTCTTTCCTCTCTTTCCTCTTTCTTCATCTCTTTCTCTCTTTCCTCCTTTCACCCCAGATTTCTGTTGTGATCTTTTTTTGTTCTCATAAGAGGATTTTCTCACATTAGTAGGGCCAGAACTGGTTCCTTCTTGCGCCATCTATGCAATGGCAGAAGCATTTCAGTTTGCCTCAGTGTAACAACGGTGTAACCAAGGGATGGTGGTGAAATGGAATAAGAAAGGGCAAGACCTGCTAATATCTCATTCCTTCTACCTTAGTCATGGAATACCACACTGAAATAATTTTGGTGAGAAGTTGCTTTCCTTCCCAGCCCACTCTTCTGTTTACCAGCTAACCTGGTGGGTTGTCCTTGGAGCTTTTCTATATATGTATCCAAGCAGACCTGCTCATGCAGATACCGTGTGACTGTAGAATCTGTTGAATGTCTTTTTGCATTGCTTAGGAATTCAGCTGAAGAAAATTATTTATTATTTGCCAGTTTTTGTTTGTGGTTGTTTAGCCCTGCAGAGCTTTAGAATTGTCTTCTTATAGGCAGTTAAGTAAGAAGTTGTCATTGGAAGGATGGTCATGTCATGAGCCCCTTAGGAGGAGCAACTGCTGCTTGGAGTGTCATTCTGTTAATGACATGTTGGAATAAGAAGGAAGTGGGAATTGCTGTCTTTAGAATATCATATGACAAATATTCAGTCATTATCTAGGGAACGGTATCCTGCATTTGCTGAGGCTCAGACATGACACTGCAAGGCTGCCATTTTTAACAACTTGACATTTTACTCAATCTGTTTTTTCTTAACAAGTTCACTGCTACATCAGGGAGGGGAACACAGGAAGTACTGGGGCTGAAGGAAACACCAGGGGCTAGCAGTCTCCATTATATGCTTTCATAACAAGACAATTGCTCAATTCCTGTCATGGTTTTCACATCATCATGTCTATCACTTTAGAATTCAGCAGGGAAGTTTAAGGCCAGCCACGCAGGCCAGAGCCCTGTGCAAAGCAAATGTTCACATCAGCAACACCCACTTCCTACAGGCGTTCCTGGTTACAGCCAACAACTTTGTCAAGATGGAACTTGAGAGAATGGTATAGCTGTAAAACAGCTGCAGTTTAGGAACGTACCAGCAATTGATACTCAGGGTTTCAATGTGGTTGTATCTTGCATGGAAACAGAGACACCCATATATGCTAAAGCAGGCTGGAAAAGTGAATTGGAGTACGCGAGGCTGACCACCCACCTGGAATTACTTTCAACTCCTACCCAGCCAGCTGCACAAAAATTGTTGTTTTCAAGTACTTCCCTCCAGAAATCCACTTGGGTAGTTGAGATTTTTTGCAGGGTCAATTTATATACAGTTTTCTAATTATTATTTTTACTGCTGGTGAGATTTTAGAAATTCCAACTTCTCTTTTGACTGTCAGAGGGAGAAAAATACATAAAGTTTGATAAAATTTAGAATGCTAAAATGAAAAAAAAAAAAGCAATTGAAATGTGTCCTACATTGTTAAGCATTTCTAAAGGGAGCCAAAGTTAACAGAAGTTTTAGAAATATATATCCAGCTGGGGAATTTTTAAGTTAACAAAAAAAAAATTTTGTTTATTTAGACTCAAAAATAATCAAGAACTGTATTTTACTAGACCTCATCATACATACTAGTCATGTTAACATGAGGTAGAAGGATTAAAATAATCAAGAATTTAATTATTTCTGGAACTTTCTTTGTTGCTTTTTACTAAAGTGTGTATAATAGTAGCTATGTTTCTTTAATACCTTAGACCAGCTCCTTGGCAGTATTCCCACCTTTTCCTTACTGGGGATATGGGGTATGCCTGAAGCACAGTTGCGCTTTGACTGTGCTTAGTAGGTTAATGATATTACAAGATGGCACAAGTTAGAAGATTGCATGTACTGAAGGCTGACGCTTGGAATTTTCCTTCAGCAGGAAATGTCTTATTTCAAAATCTTATTTCTTTTGAAATGAGATGAAAAGAGCAATTAAAAAAATCCCTTTTCTATGAAACAATATGGCCCAAAAGATGTTATCAGAATGTTCTATTTCTGTAAAAGTGAAGCTTTCTGTTCCAATTTAAATGTAATATTTTAAGGAGGAAAAAGCCTCTTAATACAAAGGTTTTGAAACAACAGCAACCAAAAAAATTCTTTTTGTTCAATTTGGCATGGGGACCAACTTGTCAGATCACTACTTCTTCAGTATGCTTTTAAGACAAAATCTATTCAATAAGACTGGCAGGTTGCTGGGGAATTGGTTGAGTTTTGTTTTGCTGGAAGAGTTTCAGCAATCTGTAGTCATAAAACTGCTTGAATCCACAAAGACTGCAAATCTGGCTCCTGGCAGAACTGAGGTTTGGGGGAGTCAATGTGTGACATAAAGCTGTTAAAGACTTTCTTTGTGCTTGCTCCCAAGCCAGATATGAAGCTTCACTGGACTTTCAGAGGGTTTAAATAAAACATTTTAAACTTCTTCTACTTAGAGGACTCTTAAATATTTTCCAGATGAAATGGAGTCACCTGTTTGCTTAATTTAAGTCAGCTAAATTTAAGTCTGCTGGCTGTAGCCTCATTCCTTAGAAGTCACCAAACCCATCAAGAGTGCTCCACAGATGTACACAGATTTTGAGATGTCACATTAAAAACATTGGTTTATGGTACTCAAAAAGTCTCAATCAAACACAGTGTCCATTATTCTGTAGACTGTCTTTTTGGATGTGCTTTTCATAGCAACTTCAATCTGCAGCAAATTGTAGAATTCTAGAATGGTTTGTGTTGGAAGGAACCTTAAAGCTCATCCAGTTTCAACCCCCTGCCATGGGCAGGGACACCTTCCAGTAGACCAGGTTGCTCCAAGCCCCATCCAGCCTGGCCTTGAACACTGCCAGGGATGGAGCAGCCACAGCTTCTCTGGGCAACCTGTGCCAGGGCCTCACCACGTTCATGGTGTACAAAAATAAGTAAGATGAATCATGTGTCTTCCTTCAGTCTTCATTGCTGTCTATGTGCTTTTCATAGCGCATTTTTACAATCTGCTCCTGCAATGACTTTCTCAGAATAATGTTTTTTGAATGAGTAGGGATCTGATCAACAGCTTCTTATGAAGCTTGAGACATCTGACTTGATTGTGCCAAGTGTTAAGTGTTAGGTATTTTGTACTTATCTGTACAAGATATCTACATGAAAGAAAGGAAAATGAAACAAGGTGACACAGCATGGTAAACAGAGTAGTTAACGTGCATGCACAGGGGAAAACCTTGCAGAAATTTGATAGAAATTCACATATATATGATATTTTAATGTCATATAGAATATATACAGTGCTCTAGTCATACCATTGTCGAAATTAACCCTGGTATAACTCAGTTGAAGCCTAAACCCAAGTATTTCCGTTGTTGAGTGCAGGAAGAAATTTGACTAATGCAAACTATTCTGTTTTTTCATTATAACTTGTGTTGTGGTCACCAGTTCTTGGTAGTGAGTGTTATGAAGCCTGTGATAGTGTCACATTATGGAATGAAATGTTTTTTTTTGAAATGAGCAGTCCAAAATGTTTTTGGCCGTTTTTTTTTTTTTTTTTTTTCTTTTTTAGATCTATTCTAGTCAAAATATGGAGCCTGATTCGAAGCCCATAGAACATTTTATGAATCTTTCTGTGAATTTCATGGGCTTATTATACTTCTTGTCCTAAAAAAGGCTGGACTCTGTCACTTGTCAGTAACAGCTCATCATGTTGCTCTGAAGCAACAAATGGACAAATTGCAGGAATCTATTCTGTTACATGTAGGATACCAATTAGATGTTATCAGTCCCATTTTCAATGAGACTTCGCAAAACTGTCCTAAATCCATAAGTCTTTTAAATGGAACAGTTTAACATTTGAAAATTTGGAAAACATCATAATCTGTCTTCTATTTAATTCTCTGTTAACTCTTCTACAGCTGCTTCTCTGAAGTTTTTTTTTTTTTTTTTTTTGAGAGAAAATGCTCTTTACTGCTTACCCTCTCAAAAATGATCTTTCTCAAGAAAGTACATTGATACGCATTACACGTTTTTTGGGTGTCGAGAAGGTAGCTTGTTCATCAGTAACACAGGCACAACTTCTATATTTGACCCAGTGACAAATAAATGTGGTTTTAGAACCAATTGTCATCAGAAAGTTTGTAATGGAAATTAGTGCCAAATCAGTCAGTCTCTTTGTGATTATATGTAGTAGCAGTCAAGTCTTCTTGTGGCTAAAAAGCACCCTGTAGCCAGAAGGATTTACATTTCTTGCACATAGTTGGCTGTTATTGAGATAGATGCCTATTGCGTAGAGGTAATTTAAGACATTTAGACATATTAAATGGATTAAGGAACACTCTATGCTGCATATACACTCATCCACCTATCTATTTAATTTTTTAGTGTGTACCTCATCACTTTCCTCAATAAGAGATTTTACAGATAAATCTCCTTTTGGACTTGTTTGGATTGGCAGTCTGAACTGGCAGCCCTTGCTTTTGCTACTTTTTAGCTACTTCTTTTTTACTTTTTCTTGGAGTCATAATAAAAAAGCACCTCTTTTAACGAGCACTCCTTTTGGCATGCTTGCCATGATAATCTGTGAACTATTGACTAACATATTTAGAAGCCAAACTCCTTCATTTTAAAGTCCTCATTTCATCTCTTATTAAAAACCTCAAGTCTGCATGTTTTTACCTGCAGTTGGAATGGACATGAACATAATTAGGGGCAACATGCGTCAGCTGCATCCAGCCATCTTAAAACTGCAGTAAATTTTCTTGTGTCCGCCCTAAGGTCTAACAGACCAGTTCAACAGATAAGACTTTTCTCTCCTGTATTCCTATTTTGTAGTAGCACTTAGGTTTTTTTATCCTCGTATCTTACTTATTCTTAAAGACAAGATAATATGAGCTATATCGTTGCATAGATTCTTGCCCGCCTCTGGGGTTTGAGAGATTTTCCACAGCTGTTATTCCTGAGCACTGTAAACTTGATTACTAACACTGAATAATCAAAGCACTAGAAAGGAGAAAAAATTCTAATTAAAGGAAAAATATCCATTTTATTTATCACTACTTTTAAAGAAGCTGATTTTTTTTCCTGTTTTTTTTTTTTTTTTTTTTTTGCTTGTTTGTTTGAAAAAGAGCCCACACAAAAATGCTTAGTATTTAATGAAAGAGCCTTCTGAAAGTTAATCATTGGAATATCATACCTTTAACTAATTTTCTTTAATGTGGATCTTTGTGGCATGTGAGGTCTTGAAAAAGTTAACAAAGTAAAAGTGAGGTCTGATAGAGATCTTCATGTATGTAAGAATTTATATATGTCTTCTAGGTAAATTTTGAACAGATGTTGTTCACTAAATTTATTACCTATCATAAATGACTTAGTAATTTGAGGGACTCCCAGGTGTGCACTGTTACAAAAAAAAAATACACTGGTCAGAACTTGTTAGTCATGGTACCCTTCTACAAATTACAGGCTATCCAGATCCATCCAGGTTTTATATTTTTTCTTAATGTCTACTTCTGTGCAAAAGCATGCTACACGCGTTGTGCACACAATCCTAACAGCAGTGTATGAAATCATAGTTAATTCTTATACTACATTAGCCTATGTACCAGGTTAATTATATATATGTCCTTCTTAAGTTGTGCACACAGCAAGCCTTCTTTCTTGACCATGCACATTTCGATATGTCGTGCTCTGGGTCTGAATGTTGATGCAAATATTTTATAGTGGATTTACTGAGAATCACAAACTCTCAGAGCTCCCTAGCAGCTCTGACTTGCCATCCCCCTCTCAGTTACTGAATTCCCATTTATTTTTGCATACACTGTTTTGAAAAGGAGGTGTACAATTCTGTGCTGAGTAGAGTTTCTACTTCTATGAGAATATGATTCTTCAGTATGCTATTTGCCAGAATTTGTGGATTCTGAAAGTGATGTTATTAAACATGCCTCCTCACATTGTATTGCAGATCTTGGACAAATGACTAAATTATTGCTTTTATGCTTGAATGAAATTTTAAAAGGAAATCTGGGCAGAATCAAGTAAGTGCCCGCAGAAGATATATTTTTTTCTGTGGCATTTGGTAGCCTCTAAATATTTCTAACCTACTGAATAAAGGAGCAGGGAGAAATTCTCTCTTACGAGCACTGCATAAAACAACTTATAAAACAAGCACTTGGGAGATAGTAGTTGTTTCTAGTCATTTAATAGGGCTGTCATAACACAAAGTAAACACTAGGCTTTATTGGGGTAATATGGAATAGCCGGCCGGAAATGAGGTTAAACCCAGGTTTTTTTGTATTGTGCTGGGAACAGTGAACTTAGTGCCATACATACTGAATATTTTAGTGGAAGTACAGTAGGTAGTGATTTATTTTACACTAGGAAGGTGATTTATTCTCTGCAAGACTGGAACAGATCTTAATTTTTCCCCAAGTTGTTTAGAAATTAGATCAAATCCTTGCATTCAGGGACCCTTATTACATGTTCTTTGTAAAACAGGTCTGAAGTTGCCATTTACTCTTCAGCTGGAGGTTTAGCAGAATGAACATTTGGTAATACTTCATGAGTTTAGCTGTAAACACAGCCTGAGATATTAGAACATCAATTCTCAATAGAGTTGCAATGACCTTTTGAAGACCCACATTGCAGCCAATTTGCACACACAAAACACCATAAGCCAAAGTATCACAAGCTGTTCATAGTGCTGTGCGTCACTTTAATGTGATTTACTACATTCTTTTCCAAAGTGATCACCTGATTACTCTGCCTCTGAGGGCTCAGTTGTCATAGAGGTTTGACAATGTTCCTACGTGGGGGACTTACTTCAAACTACTGAAATAGTTTACCTGCCAGTTTCTCATAATTTTATGTATTGTAAACAGTTTTAATGAGGAAGATTTGCTTACAGACGTGTGTTCTGTCATATACTGCAAATGTTCTTTGAGTAGCAATCATTGCTGACAGTGGTCTAAGACAGGGTTCTATTGGTTCAGATCCTCTACTGACAAATGTAGACAGAGCTCCACTAGTGACACCAGTTTATACCAGCAAACAGTAATTTTCTTTTGGGAAAACGGTTGTAAACATAGACCCAGAAGAAAGATATGTTAATGGAATAAAGTTTCAGCACAAAGTTTCCAGCTTCAAGTCAGCTGGCCAAGCCTGAAATTTGGCCTTTTGCTGAGTCTTATATCCTCTTTTGAGTAAGGGCAGCAGCTAGTGCCTAGAACAGATGGTTTGAAGTGATGTTTGTGCTGAGAAAGCACATTTAAACAGTGTCTATGGAATCTGAGATCATTAGTTTTAGAGAAATTTGCAAGGACTTCTGCTGATAAAACCTTGTCTGCTTATAACTTCCTTCCTCTTCTTTATCTGCTTGGCCACCTAGAAAAAAATTTGAGAGCTTTGCATTCTGTGGGAGTGTGGTGGGAGTGTGTAAATCATTCAAAGGAAGTAATAAGCAGAAGAAAATAGCTGGGCTTTACTCATATTACTGTCTGAACGGCAATTGATTTTGAATCTGCAATATTTTTTCTTATTTGCTTTATTATGTGTTACAGTGCCAAGTAGCAACAACTTTACAAAGTGAGACTTTGTTTACTGACTTAGTGTAAAGAATAGAGCAACTGATGTACTTTTCGTAGTGTTCCTAGGAATTTAGATTGCTTTATACTGAGAAAACTTAGAGATGCAGAGACATATTCTATAGGTCTGAATTTACATTTTTATTTGCATTGCTTAGCTTTGTCTAAGTTGGATTTCTGGTAAAGGTTAGTGGGTGTCTCATATCCATGGTAGCAGTTGCTGCAGGTTGGGACCAGAGTCTTTTGGTCTTCATATGGTTTTCATCTTGTCTATTTCTTACCTCTGCTGAATACTGTAGGATAAATTAGCTTATATGTGGGTTCAGGATTACACACGCATGGCAATGGACAGCATTATGTGAGCAATGTGTTCAGTATACACGAAGGTTTTAATTAGAAAGTTAAACACTGGTGGCATTTAACTTGGTGTGAATAGAGGAACCTGCTGAATTTACTGTATTTCACTTTGAATTTTTTGTTGTTTGTTGGTTTTGGTTTTTGTTTTTTTTTTTTTTTTTTTTTTTCTCCAGTGGGTTGCTTGTACTTCATATATCTGTTATAATGGACAACTGTTACTGTCACTTAGGGATTATGAAAAGCTCTTTTTTTTTTGCAGATCATCCGGTGAATGAGTTTTTGGATCTGTTCAGTCGCCACATGCTTCCTCATGCAGTAGATGAATCCCACATTGATGCAGAATCAGCTCAGACTGAACCCTGTACTTCAGACTCTGTGCAGGATTCATCTGAATATATAATATTGGATCCTTTCTTTCCAAACTTTGTAGAGTTTGAAGAAGAAGAAGACTGTGAAAATACTACTGATGTTACGACTCCTCCAGCTTTGCAGTTCATCAATGGAAAGCAACAAGTTACTAGTGCACCTAAAAGCACAAAAGCTGAGGAAGCAAGAAGTGACCAAATTGAAAGTGTTGCACATTCCAAAAATGTAACCTTTTCTCAAATCAATGAAACAAACACATTTATAATACCTGAAAATGAAGCATCTGGTACTATGCAACCAAGCAAAGCTGGAGAAGTGATGGGGGCATTTGAAGTTACACAACCAACAGCAGATGTTGCAATGTTAGAACCTGTTTATAGCGGTGAGTTAGAAGTTGCTACAACTGATAAATCAATAGCCATTACTTCTTCACATGAAAAGTCTTTGCAAAAATATAAAGAAACCATAACATGGCATGGAACTGACGAGACGTCTACCAAAGATACAAAAAACTTGGTTCTGATTACTAACGAATCTTCTGGAGATGGCTCCACTGAACCTGATTTATCCAGATCTGTCTTCTCAGAAATTGTGACAATGTCAATAAAGGAAGACAGTGGAAAAAATTCTCACATAACTTCTGCTCCTACCGTATTTGCTGTGGAAGGTTCTGCTATAACTGCTTCTCTGGATAGAGCTTTTAATACTGCTACGGTAGGCATAGGTATGAAAGACCTTATTTCAGAAGAGGCATCCCCTACTCCAGGAAATCAGTATAAATCAACTATTAAACTTCCTGCAAACTCCCCTGTTGAAAGTCTTATGGAAACAAGCAGTCATACAGCAAAGCCTGAGATGAGTGCTTCTTCTTTCATAGTTCTAGAAGGATCTGGAGATGTAGAAAATGACATTACTAGAACTTCAGCCATGACAACGGAAACAGTAGTAACAGAAGCACTTTCAATGCAAGATATTTCTTTGGGTTCTGGAGCAGTACTGCCAACAGAAATTTCTATAACCACTTCAGGAATCACTTCTGCTTTGGCCAGAGGAATCAGCACTCTGTATTCTGCTTTTGATCAAAGTCCTGAATTAACTGTTGCCACCAATTCTGTGTATGAGTTTATTACAGAAGAAGAAGTTGCCAGTTCTTTTGTAACTGAAAAGAATGTAATGAATGAAAAAGAAGGGCAAACCACTGTTAACTCAAGTCAGGAAAACTCAGCTACTGCTGCAGAGGGAAATTCAGAGTTGAATGAATTTGGGAGCACTGCTAGTGAAGTCAGAACTGTAAGTCAAGAGCCCACCCCTCTCAGAAAAACAGTACTGGAAACAGGTACCATGAGTTCTGAAATAAAAAAGGTCACCACCATTCCTCTGTTGAGAGAGAAGCAGCTTTTTATAAATGAAGGATCAGCAGAAGAACCAGCAGACATATTTTCAGGGGGTCCCACAAGAAAAGTAGTGAGTACTGATTCACCATTTACTGATCCAGGTTCTGGAGACGTAGATGTTATCATTGAGTCTGCTACTTTGACTTCAGTTCCAGTAAGACCTATCATTGAAACACATACAGAAAAGCATGAAGGAAAAGTTTACAGTATATATGACACTTTACTGAAGAATGCAACAACAGAATATGAAGAACATGCAAAACCAGATAAATCAGCAATATCAATTTCAAATACTAGGTCAGATGGCTTGACAAAGGACCCTGAAGTAACAAGTCAGATGCCACAGGATGTGTCAAATACAGGAAACCTGGGAGAACAAAAGCAGGAAACAGAAACAGCTTACACAGCTCCTTCAGAAGTAGAATCTAGTCCTGATTCTAGAAAAGAGGTAATATCTCATGTTGCATCAGGAGTTAAAACTGAAGATTTAGCAACAACTGAGATCACACCATCTCCAGTGTCAGTGGTTAGTAACAGCCCTTATGACGTCATGATGACACATGGTACTGGAAGTGCAGAAGAAGTAGCAGAATCTACAGAAAGCAGAAATGCAGAAGTTAGTTCTTCAGCTGTCTCATTAGGAAAGATTCTCCTGATTGAGCATGGCTCTGGAGAAGAATTCAAAGGTGACAGCAGCACCACAGAACTAATGTCTAATGGACCCATTAAAGAAATACTTGGAAGTCATTTCCCATTTATTGATCAGGGATCTGGGGAAGCAGACGCATTCATTGAATCTTTTACAAAACCAGCAGTTTCACCCTCTGGGGAACCAGAAACACAAGAAAAGTATGACAAAAAAGTTGTCAACACACCACCTATGAATCATGCCTTCACTACTGAACCTGGTGAGCTAGTCACAAGTACTGAACATGAATCAACCACAATGGAAACTGTAACTGACATGAGAATGGAAGAGAAAAAAATTGATGAACTGATAGTGGGAGATTTTTCTACAAAGACTCCTTTGGTGGAAGATATATATTCTGGAGATTTGCCACAGGAAATTTTAGCAAAAGCTGTAGAATCTTTTGAAGAAACAACAACAGACCCTTTATTTAAAAATACACAGGCTACCCATGAACATCTAGGATTTTTAAGTGTTCCTACTGTCAGTCTGTATTCAGAAGAAAAGGAATTAGAAACTGAATCTGTTAAAAAAATACTTTTGCCATTTAATGATGACAGAGTAACTGAACCTGCAAAGATTGAAAGGAAATACATAAGCTCTCCAGGTACAGATACAGAGCAAAAGGAGGAGTTGGTACAAAATATTTTCCCTACAAAAGATATTCCTAGTTCATTCCTGACACCTAAAGAAGAAAAGCTATCAAATAATGATCTCATTGGTGATGCATTATTTTCAGGAGAAGGATCAGGAGATGACCTTGCTGTTATTTCTGCCGTAGTGCCATTGACTGTCAAAGAAATCACAAGTACTTTAAGTCCTCATACTTATCCTGCAAATTTGGGACCCAAGCTATCAACTGACAGGACACAAGACTTTGACAGAGGAAGCACTGAATCAAATACTGAAGCTAATGAAGAAGTTACAAGTGCTGTACCTCGGCTGCTGTTAAAAACAGAAAACCAGTTTCCCAGCTCAGTGATCACCAGTTCCCCAGCTTTAGCAGAAGAGAGTTCCAATAGCTTCATCTCTGAAGAGATTAAAGAGATGACACATTATTTTGTTGCAACTGAAAAACCTTATGATAAGGAAACTAACTATAGGGAAGGAGAAAATGAAAGAAGTGGGACATCTACTTCTAAAGCTGTTTCTCGAGAGGAAACTTTACATTTACTGATTAAACATGGTGTAACTCCCATTTCTGTAATACTGAGTGGAACTCCTAATCTTGAAACAGAAGGAGCGTTTGTAACCTCAACAACGAAAATGCCAGGCAGCGTATTACCTGAGAGCTCTGGAGAAGGGTCTGGCTGGGTTGGTGATTTGGATTCATCTTCGGATATGTTTACTCATTTGTCAATACCCCCTGTGTCAAAGGTAGAACTAAATGCTTCATCTAGTGCTCCTGAGGAAGCTTATTCTGAAGTTACAACAGAGGCACTGATAGATGGACCACAGACTGTCATCACAGGACTGGCATCCTTTTTTACAGAAGATAAAGAGATTGTGGCAAATCCATCTGCTGTTCAACCAAAGACAGCTGCATTAGAAGAGCTAACAAGTGATACTGGGATATATGAGAAAATTATCCCAGTGATTGATGATAAAAGAAATGTTATATTGAACGTTTCTGTTTATGGTGATATTACACTAATTGAAGAGCGACTTCAAATCCCATCAGAAGAAACAACTATTATAGACATGGATCACTCTAAATCAATGCCTGAAGATATAATAAGTGTGCAGACAATGCCAAATCTTGTTATACAGTCAACATATGGAGGTGATGATAGCATGACAGCTGAAGAGGAGAAATATGAATCAACACCTAAAATATTCGTAACCAAAGAGAAGACACTTGGATCTGGTGACAGTCTTTCTTCAGCTACTTTCAGTCAGCCAAGCAGTGAATCAATAACAGCTGAGCACAGACCAAAATCAGATTACAAGGATCTGGGCTCAGGGAATGCAAGGAAGTTTGAAACAGAAACTCTCATCACTACTGAAGTCTCTGAACTGGACATTTTCTTTCCTACAGTGCCATCACTGGTAAACCCTCATGTGCTTCATGAGTCCAAACATGTTGTAACAAGCACAACAGATGACAACTACAAGCTGAGTACTTCAGCAAACAGCCAAGTAGTAGCAGATCAAAGTGAAACAATCTCTGTCTCTGGCTTTTCTGGAATGGGACAAGAAGAACTAGATGATAAGCTGCCAGTGATTCCTTCTCTTACACCCATTTTTACTACTGAGACAGACAGGGCTTTGACAACTGACATGCTTGATGTAAGTACTGTCACCACACAGCGTACATCCCAACTGACAACTGCATCATCTAGCAAGAATGGCGAAAAACATCCCACAGTATACACAAACACAAAATCAGCATCAGCAGAGTATGAAGAAAGAGAGTCAGGCTTTTATTCAGTACACCAAACTCCTAAATCTTCAGTGACTGTTCAGTTGGTTAATGGAGTATCTGAGTACTCTGATGTAATCATTCCAAGTACATCATCTTCAAAAGATTCAGATCAGCCTGATCATGCATCAGACGGAACTTTCAAGGAGGTCAGTTCTGATATTGCAGCAACATATAAACCACTCACCACTGACCTTCTCAACAGGACAGAGTATTCTCTGCTGGAGTTTTCTCCCAAGCCTGTTTCAGAAAGCACAACTACTGAAAATACTCCTCACTTTAATAGTTTTGTAACAGACAGGACAGAAGAGACAGAAACCTCTGTAACTGATTTGGCTGTTGAGGAAGAAGCTACTGTTTCTGGAGATTCTCCATCAATACATGTCTTGCCTACTGCTTTTCTGAATTTCAGAGAAAGTGTGAGCACAGATTTTCCAAACGTTAGCATGGTAAAAGTTGAAGCTTCCTCAGGGAGAGTGAACAATACTCATCAGGAAGATGATAGAAGTACTGAGAGAGAGATCCCACGGCTTTTTTCCACACCTGTTTCAGATTCACCCAATAGCACTGAAAGTGAAGTATTTAAGCCTGACCAGGAAACAGTTACAATGCTAGCTTCATCTTCACAGCCTTTGGATGTAAACACAGAAACACAATCAGCTTTGTTTCTGCAAGAGGAGATCGCAACTATTTCTTCTAACATTGCAACAAACAGCTTTACCCCAGGAAACAGTGCATATCAAAATGAGCAGTCTACAATAAGCTCTGAGGAACCAAACACTATTGAACTTGTAACTTCATCGTTTTTCCTTCTGGAAGTCACTAATGGATCAGATTTCCTGATCGGCACCAGTGTGGGTTCAGTTGAAGGCACAGCAGTGCAAATTCCAGGTAACTTCCAAATACAATCACTGTTGTATATGTTTGTTGTGGTACATGTAAATGTGTGTCTTAACTCTGATAAGAGGTATGACAATCAGAGCACTGTGTGAAATAACAACAGAACTTGTGAGGCTCAAGCTTTGAAATCCACATGATTGTAACCCTTACAAAGCAAAGGAAGATGGGAGGACCAAATCTCAAGCTCACTGACTTTCCTGAGGCTTTTTTTCCTGAGCATTGTGGAGCTTTGGATCAGGCTTGAGGTGATCAGCCAGTTCTAAAAGACAGGAAGGTAACATTAATTGTGGTAGAGAATTCAGCTGTAATTATTTAATTTTCCAATTTCAGATATTTTTTTCTGATAGTTTTTCTGTGTGGGCATGACAACAGTACTTACACAATTGGTTTATAGTTAGGATTGGCTTATAACATCTTGAAGTTGACTAAGAGAGTGGACCTAGTATGTATTTTAGGATCAGAATTTTCTATAAAAATTGATTTCTCTTAGCCTACAAGATGACTTTTCAGACAAGAGAAAACAGAGACTTCATGTTTTCATCCTGTCTGTAACTTTCAACAGTTGATACAGTGTCTGACTTTTATAAATTGAAGATCTTTTAGTTGAATATCATTTGCCACAGTATGTTTTACATAATGGTTATTAGGCAGCATTTTGCCAAATACACAGATGATGCAGGTAGGGTCACTTCAATTGCTTCAATTCATATTTTACCTAGATATAGTTGACGAAAGAATTGAACCGGCTTAATTTCATGTGGTATTCTATTATTTTTCGTCACATAATCTGGGAAGCTGTTAATTTGAAAATGTTAACTGGGAAAATACCCAGTCCACAGGAGGACAGACAGTAAATGCACAAGAAACATCCTTGGGTTCTTAACATAGCCTTATGTTTGGGACTTTCAAGAAGCAGTCCTATAGCAAACACCCTATTTCTTGGATATGATCAGAATAATTTCAAAACTTCCAAAGCAAAATCCGGGCCACCAAATTACAATCCCAAATTTATGTAGACAGGATTTTCATGTGGAGGCTTTGAACTGAACCTTCTGCTCTCCAGTGGCTAGATAGAGAACTTAGTACTTTTAGAAGATATTTTTGAATGTCTAATTTGTCAAGGATAAAATAGATGTTACTTATCTTTTATTTCATAAACCATACTCAGATTGTTTTGGAAAAATATAACCAAAAATCTAAACTTTTCTCATGTTTCTAAATGAATTTAGGTTACAGAACTCACCCATTTTATTTTTTAAGTTTCCAAAGCCAAGGCTTTCTTCTTGTATCCCAGAAGGGCTGTCTTCCTGATTATCCTCTGGCTCTGAGATACTCAGAAATGGTTACCTAGTGCATACTTGTTAATTGCTCCTATGCATTAAATAAAATGCAAATACCTAGGTTTCTAAACTCAGATGATATAGAAGGCATAAAGCTCTGCAAGGAAAAGCTGTTTAAATGGTAACTCCCATAACAACTGAGGATTCCACAGCAGGTAAGCATTTATCTTAATGTTTAGTTCAGTTATGGATGCATTGAGTACCTTTGTTTGTGTTCTTGAGATGTGTTTCAAAGAAAGGTGGGAAATATGTATGTATGAAAGTATTACTTCAAAGAAATAAGACTTTTGGGGCATTGATTAATGAAATATAAGCAAGTGAAACAACAGCAACTAGCCAGTATGTTCTGTGTACCCAATCATTCCATATAAACTAACCCTGCTCAAAAAAAAAAAAAAAAAAAAAAAAAGGCAAGCATTTTCCATTCATTTTGCATATGTTTAACCATTTTCAGCTATAATTAATTATCATGTCATGCAAACTAAAAAACTAAATACTCAATACTATACCATAGCTTTCAAATATAGTACAAATTGCAATGAAAAATGTAATTCTAAAAGTTATTTATACTGGTCCATAGTAAATGCCACGTTGTTGTTAAAGTTGAAAATAGCAATGCCTGAAAATAAGCTTTACTACTGTAGAAAATGATCTTATTATCCTTAGCCTATTATGTTAATAAAGTTTCTGCAAGTACAGTAAAGCCTGGTGCATCCATGAAGAAATGAAGGACTTTTTCTTCCAAAAAATCAAAAAGACACCAGTTCCTTGAAGCTACAGAGTCAATTTCCTTTTTCTACTCATTCAACAGGCCAAGATCCATGCAAAAGTAATCCCTGCCTTAATGGTGGTACATGCTATCCTCGTGGTCCATTTTACATCTGTACATGTTTGCCAGGTTTCAACGGCGAGCAGTGTGAATTAGGTAAGCTGATGCAATCTAGGCACTTCCCGAGTATAAAACCTTTATACATGAGATCTGCAGAAGTGCTGTGTTTTGAAGTCAAGGAATACATAGACATTTGAAAAATTCTATAGTGAGGCCTTATTAAGAAGAGAACAACAAAGAGAAGGAGGTCCACTTATACCCCTTTTCTCTCTTCCCTTAGACTGGACAAATATGTACACACACAAATGTAAGAGTTGTAAATGAACTACATGACCTAAAATTCATTGCATTAAATTCATGAATACATCACATAAAACCAGATAAACATTAATATTTGGGATAGTTCTTGGGATAGTTTTTAAGATCTCAGGAGTCAGAGTACAGGATATAAAACTGTGGATCAGTAATGTCACATTTCCTAATGAGACTGCTGCTTGGCTTGTGGATGAAGAGGAAGGAAGATTAGGCATAGTGAAATCAGTTATCATGCAAATAAACCATTCCCTTGGATCTTTTGCAATAATTCTGGATTATCATAGAATCATAGAATAGTTAGGGTCGGAAAGGACTTTAAGATCATCTAGTTCCAACCCCCCCACCATGGGCAGGGACACCTCCCACTAAACCATGTCACCCAAGGCTCTGTCCAACCTGCTCTTGAATACTGCCAGGGATGGAGGGATTGAACTGGTCCTAGTATCACTAGGTCCAGTCCTAGTCATGACTGTATGACTAGGTCTGAAGAACATTTCCCTTCTAGGAAGGAGGTGGATTATGAAAACACTTTTATCTTTATGTTGTAGATATTGATGAATGCCAGTCTAATCCATGCCAGAATGGAGCCACATGTATAGATGGCCTCAATACCTTTACTTGCTTGTGTCTGCCAAGCTATATAGGTGCTCTTTGTGAACAAGGTAAGGTGCATTCTTTAATCTATGGTGATTAAGGTCATCCCTTTCCATCTCAACACTCTTCTGGAGAAACTAGGCAAACCCTTCTAAAAATGAGAGGATGGAAGAAACAGAAAAAATGTGGGGAGACATCAGTGGTGAGGGGAGATTACAATTTTTGAGTATGCTAGACTCCCATGATTTGTGGCTCAGGAGGTTTTGCTTAGGGTTGCAACTGCACTATCTTTTGCAGGTGGATGACAGCAAATTATCCAACTGCTAACCTGACTGGAAGTAACATTACTGTTGTACCAAATATAAATGGTTATAGTGAGGAGTTTCTGTGCAAAAATAACAGCCACACAGTTTTCAGGTGGCTTCAAGGCAAGCACAGCCTGCCTCTATTGGCTTGCACATTACAGGGAAGATACGTAGCAACATTCTCTCATTACTGTAGTGATGCTTGTAGGATAATGTGTGGGAGTAGAATTATTCTTTGATCGAGCTTCTCTCAAAAAATAATACATGGTGTGAAAGACATATCAGAACCCATCACTTCCAACAAGCTTTACTGAAAAGTAGGAATAGTCTACTGAATATGCTAGATTATATACCCATCCACTGGGGACCATCGCCTTGATGACTTCATCCCAGAATTTTCAAACTGATTTGTTCTGTGATTATTTTAGGGAAAGTACGTACAGAATCACAATTATGAGGAAGTGATAAAAGGCTTTGAACTAGACAGCAGAAGTCAGATTAAATATCCAAGTTTCTGTAATTGTTAGAACGTTGACTGGAAGAAATCCCACTGTACTTGCAAGAAATATTTACAGTACAAGATGATTACTCGATATGTTCATGTAGGGGGATGAGCAGGGTAGCAAAATCTGTCCTGTCAGTAAAATTAATGAAGGAATTTCTATGGGAAAAATAAATCATGTTCCAAAGGATACTTTCCAAAGCTTGTGAAAATACTTTTTTCCTTCAGCTGAGTGGTTTTGGTCACAGGTGAATGAGCTAGACCTTTGAGTTTGTTTAATTAACATTGTTTTTTTTTTTCATGGATTTTTCTCATCTTCGTTGAAAGGCAGTTTGCAAACTCTTCCAGCTCAACCCAAAGAGATTCGTTTGTTAGAGCTGAGACCTCTTGAAGCTGATCAACTTCAGCACTTTTCACAGTTTAACTTTTTCAGTAGACTAGCTAATCTTATAATTTGAAAGGGCTTTCCCAATCTGTTCTCCCAAATTGTAAACAGACAGTGTTTTCACAATAAAAGAAATAAATGTTCTCACTTCCTTCCTCCTCCCCCTCATTCCAGTAAATCCATAATAAAGAGTAGCTCTGAGTACCATGGTAGCTTTCAGCTGCTTTTTATGACCAACCTGAGAGCGCATTTTAGGTGGTTAATGGGAACATTTCCTCATTTGTCAATCAGAACCAGAGCCCTGCTCACTCACCTTTGGAATTTAAATTTCCTCCTCTTAAAGTCCTACAGTGGTTTGGAATTTAGGAAAAGCACTTAGTGCCAAATTTCCACTCCACCAGACAAAATAAAACAGTGTTGGCAATTCAGACACGGCTGTCTGGCAAGCAGGTTTTATTTCAAGGCACCAGTCCTGACCTCACTAGATTTAAAGACCAGCCAGGATGACAGAATGTGTACCTCAGTGCCACAGGAAAGGTGGAGTTGAGCACACTGAGATTATATTTCATTATTTCTGTAGTTTTTTTCCTCCAATATATATACTATTTGTTTTAGAAAGCTTTGAAAAAAGCGAAGCGTAAGAGCTGTCTTAGACACAGCACTGAGTATCCAAAATGCCATGGGAGGCAATGATAGCAGTGAACATGCATTGCCTCTGGAAACGAAACTCAAAGTAGGGAACAATTCCACCATGATCAGGTCCCACAACACTGGTGTAGAAAAAACATAGAGCTCAGAATTTTACCAAAATGCCCCCACGAGACTTTTCTAGTCTAAGGGATCTTCAGCTGATGTGTTATGCCTATGTCAGTGTTAGGAGGGGTTGTGACAACAGGACAGTGCAGCTTCACATCAGGAAGCTCCTGCAGGAGGTACAAGTTAGAGAAGCCTTCAGGGTGATCCAAAATAGGGTGATGGAATGCAGTCCTGTGACTCAGTAAGACGTACTGGCTCCTTTACAAATGTTTCTCTTGCCAAGTGGAAACAGTGCAGCAGACAGTCTGAGCCTAGGAACTTCTTCCTGAAAAGAGCTAAAGTGGTCTGATACTAGAAATCAAGCAGCTGAGGGTGTTTCTTTTTTAAACTTGATTGGTAACTCAGTAAGCCAGCATCACTTCTGGTTCAGACTAGATTGAAAGTAAGTAGAGTACCTCTGGGTAGACAGTACCCTTTTTTGCCCACCACATGTATCTTTTCAAAGTACAGATGCATATTTTGTAAGTCACTTGGTGACATTTGAACGACACTTCTTAAAATGCAGAAATATCCCAAGAACACTTTTTCAAAGTAAGACTGCAGGCTGCAGTAGATCTTGATGTGAATCTTACTCTGTGAGAGTCACCAGTTTTTCCATTGTCATCCCTCTGTGAAAAGCGCTAATGAGAGCTCTCAGAGTCCAGATAAAAGCTCTTTGTGATAACTGGATGAGCACCTGTTTAGATTTTCCTCTTCGTTCCTTCCTTTTCTTTTTCTCCTTTTCCTATTCTAACTGGTGTCTACCTGCTTTCAAGGAACAGTGTTTGTGTTTAAAACTTCAAGTTTGGTTTTCTTGGCTGCAGGATCTCTGCAGGTGCACCTAGGCTCACCTGTTTAACAAATGCAGCTGCATGCATGGGCTTGTGTGCCAAAAAGGCACATATGTGTTTGTTATGGGACATGCTTCTTTCTGATAATACAAACAGCTGTTCTCTTCCAGTCTCTGAAAACAAAAAAAATTGGGTGTTTTTAAAAAACATATCAGGAAGAACGTTTCCTTACAAACCAAGTTCATTGTTCAAATGTCTGTGATTATTCCAGTCTCATTTGATTCACTTGTTCCCAGAGCATGGTAGCTTTGGATGGAAGTATTTGAGAAGGTCTCAGCAAAGATACTTTCTGAAAACAGATGGGCTGTAATTGATGTATTTCAGCTGAAAAGGGTTTATTTTGAATATTTAGTAGGGAAATGGGTTTCTCCTCAAGATGCATGGGCTAATGGGCCTTAGGCATTTGTTCATTAGCTGAAGGCAGACAGTCAGAAAGAGAATTCACCACTAAGACTCTCATTATGTACTAGTACCTGTGTGTTCAGTCTTTATTTTCTTTAAGACTCTTACGGAATTTCTTTAAAGACAATGGACCTATTGCCAGCAGCTTATTGCAGCTGTTGAAAAAGTGTACCTGTGTATTAAACTTGCAGAGAGATATTTTTCTTAATGCAGTGTTTAGAGAGGTTGTTATACATACACAATTCCAGTTACAGAGAACAGAAGCTGTGTAAGTAACTCCTTGCTCACATCACTAAGAAAGCCTGGAAATTGTCATAAATCTTAAGACTAGCCAGGCAACTTTTAAAACACCATAAATATGGCAAGCAGGGTTTCAGTCTTTCCATCACGTTCTGGAAAAAGGTTACAGAAATGTGTGATTACCTCCCTGGATAAATATACAATGAACATGCAGTATTGTATTCAGTAAGTGCTTGCACCTATTTTGTTCACAGGTGATTGGGTCAGAAAATTTATAGCCACCTGCAATTAGACTTTATTGGTTCAATAAAGGCATTAAAAACTTATACCCATGTGGAGGCCTTACCTTTGTGTCACCCTTTGAGGATTTTTAATGTAATAAGATATACACACAGGACAAAGTACTGCAGAGATGAAACAGTCCCCAGATTTTTATTTGCCTCCTTTGGCTTTTTTATGCTCTAGCCTCCTGACTCTCCCTTTCCTCACTCCTTTTTCCTCTCTTGTCATCAATCTATCCCCTGAAAAAAAACCCAAAAAAATCAGCAATCCCACCCTCAAGCCAAAATAACCCCAAAACTTCTCCTCCCTTTTTAAAATTCCTGTGTATTTTGCAGCCTTCAGACCTGGTTTTTTCTGTCTTTGTAGATTTAGGCTACAAACAGGTGCAGGAGTTATTCACCATTTCCCTCTTGGAAAATAACATGCCATATATGGTAAGAAGGAGGGGTTGTATGTGCACTGCAGTGCATGACTTGCAACTGAGAGTATCTATGTCACTGTCCAGCATCTTCTACCTTAAGAAAAGAAACGTTATTATTTATGATTCATGCTCAGGCCATTGTATCTCATTCTTTGAACTAAGTCTTCTAGGTTTCGTATTTTCCAGCCTCTTTGCCTCACCTGTTTGCCTTTCAGCAGATCTCCTGACTTGTGCACTTCTTCCCTAGCAGAGGTCAGGGAAAGCTTGATTTGAATAGCCTGGAAATGCTCTCTGGCCATGATTTTCTCAGCATGCAGTGCTGCTTGTTATTACCTGACTTCTTTCCTGTGGGACAAGGCAGTCCCTGAGCAAGATGAATAATAAAACCTTAAGAGCCTTTGCAAAGGACATAGCACTGTTAGTCAATACCGTGTGGTTAAACAAATGTTCTAGAAAGCCAGAGGCAGACTAAACTTTAAAATGACTTAGATGCCAGAGATTAAAGCATCCTGTACCTCACACAGCATACAAAGAGGGAAAAGATAAAAAACTAAGAAGTTGGCAGTATAGATTACATTCCTTTTTCATAGCTGGGATTACTCAAAGCACAAGCAGTTTTCTACAGCTTAACTTGTTGAAGGGTGATAATAAATGTAAGCTCGATTATGCCTTTGTATTTGGTACATTTATGTCTGTACTGATGACTTTCAGAAAATGTTTTTTGATACCAGGCTCCTAAGACAATGATTTCAGTGTAATTGGCATTTCCAGAAATTGTCAGAGAAATTCTGGTAAGACTCTGAAGTGGTATGTTTGCATTTTTAAACCCAGTTATGTACATGTACAGTTTAGTTTTTATCTGGGAAGATTTAAGTCTTAAGAAAAAAAAATATATACACTTTGTGCTTCAGGATGTGAATGTCCTCTTCCTGCTACAAATTAGGAACCAACCTTGTGGTGTGAGAAAAATTATTACACAGTTGCCTTTCAGTTGGTAGCTACTCAAACCTAAGAAATATTATTGGTAAAGAATTTGCAATCATATATCCTTGGCATGTAATATTCAGCTTTTTCTCTACTATATGCAGAAAGATCCCCTTTGGCCAAAGCATGGTATTGGCTGTTGACTATATTGACTCACTGAAAATAAGAAATCCAATTTCATACCCAGAATGTATCTACACTTCTGGAAAGGTTGCTTTCAGGCATGGGTTTGTTTGCGGATTGATGAAACTTGCTGGGCATTTCATTTATACAGAGTTATGGAATGAAGATATCCTGAATTTTTCCACATACAGCACAATTTTATCAGTGGAAGTTCACAAGTTGCCAGTCACACTTATACTCCTTACATAAGTAATGTTTTTGCAGCTCGTACTGTAAGTGGTGAAATAGAACTACCTGAAAATGTAGTGAGGTCTCAAGGATGAGTGTTGAAGATTTGCATTTGTGCTACTTAATGGGTGGCTATCCCCTTGAATGTTTGTCCTGTGGAAAATCCATCTACTTGCATGGGACATGCCTGCATTTCACACCCATTGACAGTGATTTTTTGCTTGTCACAGACACGGAGACCTGTGATTATGGCTGGCACAAGTTCCAAGGACAGTGCTACAAATACTTTGCCCATCGGCGTACGTGGGACACGGCTGAAAGGGAATGCCGGCTCCAGGGAGCACACTTGACAAGCATCTTGTCTCATGAGGAGCAGATATTTGTGAACCGTATGTACTGTTAGGATTCCTCTAAACAAAAACAGGCTTTGAGGGCTCAGAGCTAGTGAAATATCCTCCTGATCACTCAGCCTTTTACTTCTTCATCTTAAAATATACTTTTAGAATGTTTAAAAGGCACACTTTGAGTTCTTCTTGTTTACTTTTGCAACTAAAGCAAGCTCCCTATCACTATTAAGTCATTATGTGTTACACTGAAAACACTTTGGCTTTGAGAATAAGAACAAGAACTGGTGTTTTGGCATTGAAAACTGGTGAAGTCTTTTTTATTTTGAAGGCTTTGGATAGTTTATACACCTGATATCAGTGACCACACTACCACATATTGTATTAAGGAGGCATAAAGAAGTAGATCCTATATGTTTTGTTGCACAATCTAGACAATACTGGTCATAGCTTAAATAAAACTTGAAAAATGTAGATAAAAATATGTTCTTTTTTTTCTTTGTTTTTTTTTTTTTTTTTTTTTTTCCTTTTTTTCTCTTCCCCTCAAATGCACCCGGGTAGGAAACTTATCTGTCTTTGTAGGGCGATGCCATCAGGAGAGAAGAGGCTGGTTTGTTACAAACTGTTAGATAAGAACCTGCATTTTTATAGACACCCCAAAATAAAAATGAAGAGTCGAAAACTAGTCTGTGAATAGTTGTTTGCATAATGAGTGGGAGAACCTTAAGAACATGATTCATTCTGTGCAAATTCTTTTAATTTTCCTTGGTGAAGTCTCTTCCATTTATGGGAAGGTTAATAAAAATATCCTTGTGGTTCCTTAGGCATTGGGCATGACTACCAGTGGATTGGCCTCAATGACAAGATGTTTGAGCGTGATTTCCGCTGGACTGATGGTAGCCCACTGGTAAGATGCCTTTGAAATGAAATCACTTGTTCATTTCTTTTTGTGGTGGCTTATCAAATTTCCACCAGCAAGGAGGGAAGCTGTATGAAAAAATGCAGTCACTAAATATATACCCAAGCAAACGTTTGTTCTGGGATAGCTACTATGTGGTGGCATAGTACTGAAAACTTATTCTTAGTTCTTACTATTTTATATGTGGGAGCTCTCAAAGCTTCCAAACAGAAAAAAAAAAATTAAGCCTGAGACTGCAATTTAAGGGTCTCTGCTATGGCTGGCTTGTACTTTTCTTGTCCTATACAAGGACTCATGTGGCAATTCTTCTCTCTGTTCCGTATATGGAACAACATGGTTTTTTTCAGATAAGGTTATGACATTCAAGCTGTTGTGTTTGCTGGGTCCGTGAAAGTGTACAAAGGAACTTCTCAAGTATTGCTGGAGATTGTTCTAGTCTGTATGGCAGCTCCACATCTAGAATAGAGAAGCAGCCATCCTCAGGTGGTTCAGGAGGCCTGTAACCAATAATCTGTTCATAAAAATTTAAGATGCTGTTGATACCTCTTATTGCTTTAAAACAACAAGGAAAATCAGCAGAAGGAGAGGGAGAACACTCTCTACCTACCCTTGACGGACATAGATAAAAGGGCTGATAGATAGAGGAAATGACTGAGCTTTTTCTAACTCAAAACAGGCTGTTTTGTAGAATGGACAGGTGATTTGTTGCTATTTAATGCCCATTGAAAAACACTACATAAAAAAACAACCAACCAAATGAACAAACTGTTCATGCATATTTTCTTTTCCAGTTGTGAATTCTTCTTAAAAAAAGCATCTGGAAACACATATGCACATTCTCACACATGCACGCAATGTTCATTTCTGCATACCATGTGGCTACAACTTATGGAGAAAGACACCTAGGGCAAAACAGGCTTTGTTTATTCTATATTTATTTATTTGTCTATTATTTTGTTATTTCATGCAAAAAACCAGAATTTTAAAGTCCTCTAAACTGACTTGTAAAAAAGCCATTTCTTGGGGAAACTACCATATTGTCAGGTGACAACACAGGGGAAAAGAAAAAGATAACGAAATATTTTGTTGCCCTGACTGATGGCTTAGTGCGTCTGTGCTAGTACCAATGCACTCATTTGCGCTTGGAGCCACGAAGTCTTGCAGGATGTAGCAGAAGAGTTTAATTTAATCATTTTATCTTCCATATCCTCATGTATTTTGCAGAGCACAAGATGTGCGGTGACCTTGAACTGTACTCATTCTGGAGGAGTGATTCTCTGTCTCCTTCTGAGTCTTCTTACACCTCACTGGCTGTAATAGGCACTCACTTGAGCATGGTTTAGGTCTGGTTGGAGCTCAGGGGTGGTTGAAACTATCTGCAGTACTTGGTCAAGGAGTCTATACTTCACTAAGGGACCTGAAATTAGGTGAGATGAATTTGGGTGTAAATATAGTGTCTGAAGCGGCAGCCCATCTTACTCTGGGAAATGTAAAACAAGATACATACTCATATATTCCAAAGACAAATTTGGTATGCCACTGAATGATTATTTCAAGGAAATTAAAATTAGGGCTGGGATTTATTTATTTATTTATTTTATTCAGGTTACTGGGCAAATGTAGTATTAAATTTTTACTTTAATTTTCATTATTATGAAATGAAGATATTTAAGAACAAAGTAAGACCATCTGTCAAACAGATTTCTCATTCAATTGATCTTTTTTCCACTTTTCTTTTAACAACTTCCCCTCTGCCTCTTCCTTCGGAAACAATTTAGGTGTCTCTTAAAATCACTTACGTTTATTGCTTCAATAGCTTTCCCTCATAACTTATTCCATATGGTTTCTGGATGCTATGGTTCTGAGCAGCTTCCTCATTTGCTCTTTTTCCCTAGTTTTTAACTCATTTTTTATACTTTGTAATCACTCTTCTGGTTACAGTGATTTATTGCTTCTTTAATAATTAATATGAATACCATATATTAAATATATGTGCCTCAAATGTGTTTTCCTGAACATGTCTTTAAATACCAATGAATGCGAATGCTGTGTGTGTCATCGTTTATGTATTTGCAAGTGAAGAGCAGTCATGACAGCATTAAATGCATCAATATAACTTGCGATCATAAAAATCAGAATTTGCTCTACACTCAGGTTCTAACTTGAATGTCTGAGATTAGGGGCAGCTCATGCATATAGCAAAAATCTAAATCTAAGTAATTCTTGTGTTCTAGCTATCAGGGTGCATCTGTAAGTCAGCTGTTTCTAACTTGTTTTCCCAGCTCCATGTTTTCTCCAACATTATATTATCTACCTACAATTCTGTTCAACATTTCTGGCACGGAGGAAATTTTCTCATCTGCTAAGGATTCCCCTGATATAAGAGTTTTCTTAGAGATACTATCAGAAAATTCATTATATTCTTAGGTAGACTCTGTCATTTAGAAGTGATGTACATTCATCTTTATCCTGATACTTGTTCGAGTTTTCTGCCAATACAGCTTGGTTGCATCTGAAAGTCATGCTTACATGATTTTATTAGGTTTTGGATTAAAAGAAAAAAATTAATTCTGATGTTTTGTTTTTTTGTTATAAGAACAAAAAACAACAGCAGCAACAGCAAAACATATTGTGGATGAAATTGTTGGCTCAGTGTGCAGCTGGCCCAGCTTTTTTTCTGAACCATTGGAAAAAAAACCAAACCAACCCAAGAATTAGGAATCATTGAACCACAGGCTCCACCATTGGAGATTATGGAACAAGGCTTGCATTACTTTGGTACTCATTTCCCATGGATGTAACGAAACCCACAACTAAAATATTCAATTAAAAGGAACTCTTTTGCCAGGTGTTGGCACGTATTTTATTAGCAATTTTTGGATAAGGGATCAAATAACTTTTTTTTTCTTTTCTTTCCACCTAAAAGGTAGTTCAAGCAATTAATTCAGTGGAAGGGAGTTACTCATTTTTTGACATTTTCAGCTAATGCCAAGTTGTGTTTCTCAAGATTTTTTAAACTAAAGCTAAGAGCCAGCCACCATCAAATACTATAGTTGGACAAAGCACATACATGAGTTCCTTAGTAGAGACCAACAAATGTACTTCCAAGCACATTGCACGCTGTCTTTAACTACAGTGAGCTATTGGATACACATACCCACTAAGCTGCTTTAGAGTCACATACAGCACTGGCGCATAAATCTTCTGCTGCCTCACTTCTTTTGGTTCCCAAAATCCAGAGAGCACACTTCTTGTCAATTCATGTGAGATTAGAGTGATAAACTCACCTTTGTCATTGGCCTAGTACTGTGAGAAAACTTTAATTCTCAGATGAGGTTGTGGAAATTTCCCTTACCTCATGAATCAGAGGATGTTTCCCCAATCAAATAAAAAAGAACCATTCAATTTTCTGTACAGTGTCCAGAGGAGATCAATTCATACCCCTTCAGTGTTACTGGAAGTTTGTTTGTGTTTTAAGGCATGTGGGCAATGTGACCAAAGTGAGCATATAGATTTAAGATTCTTACTGGGAAACCTAAAATTAATATAAAGTACCCGTGATAGGCTCACAGCCCTACTGAAAACAGGCAATCATTTCAGGTGCCTGGTAGTGGACTACAGTGGACTAGTAACTATAGTGAAACTACAGTCAGCCACTTTTGGCATTTTGACATTCTTTTTTCTATAGAAAATCTGGCTGTTAGCAATTCATCAAGAGCAGAAGCAGTCAAAAACCCCTCCGCTCCTGCGTGTTTTTCATGTTTCAACTGGAATTTACGTTTAACTTGCAAAAATATTGGCAGTAAGCAAGTCTTGGACTAAATGAAGAATGATCTTGTAAATACATGCTCTGATCCTCAAGGAAAATGTTGGTGTCTTGAATAATGAAGCAAGTGCAATCAGTTTCAGTGAGAAAACAATGAGTTATATTTAAAAACTTTTTGGTCCACATGACATTTGTTCATATCTGTCTACCTGTTTTTCATAGCAGAAACTTTTAAGACAAGGAAAATTTTCCTAACAAAATAGAAATGGGCACACTCCTAAACCATAGTACTGTAGGCTCTGTTCCTACAAAAAGAACTTGAGGAGACTTTTTGGTTTACCACACTGCAGTGTTTGATGCAGTTATCTGTGTGCTTTTAGGGCATTTTGGCAGATATATTTCTTAATTGTAAAGTGGTTTTTAATTTAAAACTGCTCAGGAGTTTCCTGCCCTTCCGGCAAAATGGCATCATCTTATGATAAAGATTGAGCTGTTCAGATAAAGTCTCACCATTTCCTGGTAAAAGACACCTTTTCAGCATGCTGCACCCAAACACAAACTGGGGTTGAAAAGTGCAAAGCAACATGAATAAAGTAGCTCTGTCATACCTCTCATGCCCTGAAGTCAGTCCAGGTGCTACTTTTCCATAAACAAATTACTTTCCAGGTAACTGATATTTAATTTCATTGGATTTTATTGTCCAGGACAATTTGATTATATTTGTCTCTTTTGCAATTTATTAAAAAAAAAAAAAAAAAAACCAAACAAAAAAAAACAACCAAATTGAGAGCTTCTTGGCTAAGGTCAGAATGCTTCTTCAAAGGAGCTCCTTGGCTAAGCTTAGGCTGCCTTGTCCAATATGCAGATCAAAATAATCTGTAATTATACTAAACTGTGGAATCCATTGCTGGCCACCCATATGAAACTGATTTGTTCTGATTTGCTGTACTGTATCCCTATGGCATGAAACGGTCTTTTCTCATCTACAATGTGTTCTTGCCCTCTCTCTCTCTTTTTTTTTTTCTCCCCTCTCCCCCCCTCTTGTCTTTTTTCTTTTTTTTCCTTTTATTTTTTCTGTTTTTGAAAGAAATTATTTTTTAGTGTTCCCAGTGGTTGGGAGAGGTGGATTCGTGTTGATGGACCACATCAAAACCATTTTGGCAGCACCAGCAGTTCCCTTTTTATATTAAGGGAAAAGAGCTGGTTGCAGCTGTGTTAGTACAACATAAAAAGTGAATGCTTTTTTGGGAATCCTAGATCCTCGCTTGTGGTGCAAGTTCAGTGAGAACTAGAGATTAGGGGCCACAGCCACAAGCATGGGCTGGGAATGCCAGCAACATCCAAGATTGCATGGACCAGTAGGAAGGGAATTTGTAAGCTGCAATTTAACATATCTGTCTAATCATTAACTACAGATAATTTGTCTTAAAGGCTAAGGTTGTGAGAGCAGGTACTAAAGTGTGTTCAGAGAACTCACGCCATCCCAATGTTTTTAGAGCTTCATTATTCATTACTTCCTGAAAATCAAGCTAATTTCTGCTCAAGACCTTTCAAGTATGATTACACTGACAGATGCAAGAGGCAGAAGAAAATAATATAGCATTTTAAAGGAGTATGTTTTGTTGGATCTCCTTTTTTTTCTGTTGCAGCACAGTTTCTGGGCTATTCTGTTGGTATTTTGTGTGGGAAAGCATTAGTTTTTTACAGTCTACACAAGAATGAAAATGGATATATGTAAGACTTGGTTTACATTAAAAAATTACAGAATCAAAACTGTACTTACACTTTTCTGTAGACTTTTCTCTCAGAATTTCTGTGATAGTGAACAACTCTTTAAGGATGAATCACAGACAATTTTCATCCCATAACTATCATACAAAGTTTTAAGCAGTAAAAGCAAGTACGTTTGGGAAAAATCACAGTGATATAGGAAAAGAAAGCAAAGCCCAAATCTTCACACAACTATGTGAAAAGAGGAATTTGTCCGTGTCTACTTGGATCTTTGTATGCTTTCAATTTGGTGTAACTCAGACTACAAAATAACAAAACTTATACTATCAGCAGAGACATTTAATAATTGGCTTGATCAAAGGAAGAGTGAACAGAATGTGACATTTGAAAATATCTTAGGAAATTGAATTTAAATAATTCACTTAGTTCTGTGAATAGCAAATTTTACAGCTGTAAAGCACACCCATCCAAATAGAAAAAATGTGGTGTTGCTTTTGGCAGCTTCTCCATTGTATTTGGATTGCTGGTGTTTCTCTGTTAAGGACCCTTGTGAGGAGGCACAGCCAGTGAAGGAGTCCTTTGGAGCTATTCATGTTATGGATTAAGGCATACAGCTACTTGGGGTTGTGCCTTGGGCCTCTGTCTCACAAGGGGAGTTATTCATATTCTTTGGAAAATGCTGTTGATAATTAGTGCTTTGTAGTGCGGTGAGCTCACTCCCATTACATAAGATTAGTGCTGTAATAAGGAGCTGGCTAGTGTCTGTGGCCAGATTGTCCGTCACTTGGAGAATGCTACCAGCTAGGAAAGTAATGGGGCATATTGCCACTTTTAAAACTGTCAGAGACTCTATGTTAGTTTTAATTCCCTTCAGCATAGCAGCATTTATGCTCTGTGTTTTGCAATGGTAGACCTCAGGTTGTCAGTGTTAGGTATCTGCATTAAAAAAAAAACAAACCAAACAACAAAACCAAGAGGAAAACAAAACAGAAGTTTAATGTTTAATTCTGGCAAAAAATAAAGCCCTCTCTTTTCCAGCATTTATTGGTCAGTGAATCAGAAGGCTTTAACTTGAGCAAATATGTAACTTCACCCCTCTCAGAAAGAGTAACCTTGTTGAACATGAAAACCTTAAAAAGGCATATAGCATTGTAGGGAAGGGGCCTGCCCCTGAGGGTTAAATAAAGCAAACAAACTAAAAAGTACTGTAGTCAGCTGGAAACAAAAAGCTCATTGTGTCCATGTCCCACAGGATCCTTGGAGAAGGAGATTTTAAATTTACCAAACTTTTGGGGTTTGTGCTGTAGCCAGTTATTACAGCCTCTTTGTAAGATGTTCATTTGACCTGCATTTAAATGGAGAACTATATAATGTTATTAATGGCAGGTATATTTTTAGTTCAGTGTGTCTCAGGCAGTAAGGAGAGCCTCTTGGACAAAGTGGAGTTTTGTCTCATTTTTACCAGGAGGGTCAGCAGTTACTTCAGAGCCTTGTTATGGTTGGCTCTGGGCTAAAACTCTTGGACAGCTTCAAACTTGCAGTAATTGTTGACATAAATGACAAAGTGCAGGATTTTCCCTTTTTCAGTGGCTCTCCCGGTAGTTGTGCACAAAAAGAATAAGTCACACCCCAACACAATTTCTATCATGCTGATAATACATAATTGTATTAGTGTGATTTCCAAAGAACATGTATTATACCAGCCAAAACTTAACACTCTACAATTCTTTGCTTCCACAGTAAAACACCTGAACATTAGCAAGAGAATTTCACCAGCTTTTTGCCACTCATTTTTTGGTCTCTGTATGACGGTGCCTTCCGACAGCCGAGCGCGCACAGAATAACCGCAGAATTGAAATGTACAGTGTAAGATGATGGAAATTATTACACTGAGTGGTACAGAGCGGATACAAGTCAATGGAGTTGTGTCCACTGACTTCAATTTGCTTTTAAAGAGTTAACAAAAGGCATATTTTCTGTATAATTATTAAACTGCTAGAAGTTGGTGGCTGGACTCAGAAGTGAGTAGACATTGCCATCTAGTGGGTGTTCCTTGCCATACTTAGTGGTCCCACAGAAATGTTATCACACTATGGTATTGTTTTAAATTAATGACAAAAAGTTAGTCATCTACTCCATAACACCATCAACTCCCCCCCCCCCCAAATATGGGATTGATACTGCTTTTATATTTCAGCTCCATCAGCTGGCCTGTTTCACTTGTGTTGTTTGTGTTCCTTAGATTTCTGTCCCAAATTTATTTTTCCTTAGATATTACTGCTAATTTAATCTGCAATCAACCAGTGCTTGTGAATATTCATAGGTATAAATGAGTTTATGTTATTCAGAGTTTTTTTTTTTTTCCCCAACTATTGCATAGGAAATCAAAGAGTTTTTCGATAAATCCCATTGCTCTGTTACCAAAAAAGCTCTTTCAAGTGAAATCTTTCACAAAGGTTGTTAGCAAAGGTCCTTCTGGGATTTTGTCTTGCTCACAGTGTGCTGGTTGCCTGCCTCATCCAAATCCTGCCAGTTTCCGAAATCCCATGCAAATAAAGCTCAGATTAAATGCAGTGAAGATTAAGTTGAGGGAAGCCATTCAACTATGATCCAAAAAATACCAGGCTAGGGAGATGTGGGTTTTGTGTGTACTTCTATATATGTGTGTACTTATAGATAAGTTTAAAGATAGCAGTTGTCTTCGAATAGACTAGAATCTCTCCCAGCAAAGATTTACCAACACGTTTAGCTTGGTCCCTCCTCACATGACAAGTTATTTTGTCATGCGTCCTTATGTTGCATGTGATCTACCCTATAGAGTTTAGGGCACCACCTATGTCTTTAAAGCAAGATATGTACTTAAGCACCCACTGAATTAAGTTTTCAACCTCATGAATATTTTTGGCGAGTTCTGTCAGACTGCTGCCATTCATAATATTAAACAGAAAAACCCTTTGAATGGCTAGTGTGAAATTAAGTGAAGCAGAGCTTATGCTATAAGGTAGTATCTTGTCTTTCCCAAAGTATAAACACGTTTACATACTAGGTGAACATAATGGAAGTATTTCAGACATTGCCAAATCTTCACAGTAATCTGAGTTTTTTTGTATTGAAAGGAAATGCAGTCTCTTTCAAACTTCCCGTGAGGGTCTCATGTAACAGAACTGGTGCTGTATAACAGGATAAGCCACAAATCAGGGTTTTCTGAAATGATCCATATACTCACTGTAACCTTGTGCTGATCTTCTTGTAGTTCAGCGAACCTATAAGGCTGGGTAATTGCCAGGACTTACTGAAAATGAGATGTAATTTTTAGCTAAGCTATCTAATTATAACAGAGCCTCCACATGACAGACTTCTTTAGGGGCTTTCCTTATAAAGATTTCTAAGAATTTGTCTCCTGTTGTGAAAAAATGCACTCCTATTCATATGGAGGGTGTGAGGGGAAGGACAATAGCCAGTAAGCTTTGCAGTCATAGTTTCAGCTTGTTTAGTGACAATTATCAGGAAAAAAGTGTTCCTTCACTTTAACATGAAGTGGCACAGAGAGAATCCCAGTCGCTATATCTTTCCTTGGTTTTTGGTCTTTTTCTTTTTACTTGCCTCATTAGTCTTGCATTAAGAAGCAATCAGACAGGAAAGCAGCCAGAATGAAAGAAAATAAAAATCACATTGGAAATAGCAAGTGCCAAAAAGTGCCAAGACAGATTTGTACTTTAAGCTTATTTAAACATGCTGAAAGCATGCTTCCTTTTCCCAGAAGGAAACCCTTAACCCTGCAAATCCAAATAGATGTATTTCTAGTAAATTATTTCCAATCTTTAGTTAGGTACAAAAGGTTATTGCCTTTAGACAATAGAGGTCAAGCAGTAAAGGTTTGTTTGCATCAGTAGTTTATTTTGTTGTGTTTCATTAAACACAGTGCTTGTTGACTATTTTGGAAAGCCAAATTCAGGCAATTGATCTCAGCCACTTGGTGCGCCTTTTGGAGATAAAGAAATGGCTGAAATTTCCAAATGAGTTGGAAAGCCGAGACACTCGCAGATTCAACTTGGTGGTGCAAACATCTAAAAGAGCTGAGCAGGTTACTCATTAATAAGGAAATGAGTCCCTCAAATAAGGCTGCTTATCTGAAAATTAAAATAACAAATCTCCCACAGGATAGGATCTTGTTCATGATGGGAAGGCCACGCTCATTCATTTTCACTGGCAACCATCTGAATGAGAAAAGCTGGGGACTAGCCAAAAAAGGTTAGCTGCTTTAGAGCTCTTCCTATAACCCTGGCTTTCTTGGATTTAATCTATGTGCAATGTCAGCCTGTCACCCAACTGGCTGATTATGGCTGTGGGTTAATTCAATGCCATATAAGGAAATCCTCCCCTAAAATGTGAAACTTCATAAAATGCCCTCATGGGCTTTTGGAACCATCATATCCAAGCACCTCAGGTGAGGCAAGAGAATAAATTGTTGCTGTTTTACATGCTGGGAATAAGCCAGCCAAATACATTGCCTAGTGATGCATAGGAAGCCTGAAGAACTGAACCCCATCTCAGCTGCAGCTCCAACCCATGGGTCATCCATTTTCTTTCTACAGGAAAATTTTCAGTGCTGTTTAGGAGGGAAAGCTAGAGCAAGTCAATCCAATGTGTCATGGGGGCCTTTGGTTTAAATAAACAGACAAAAAAATGCACAAGAAAAAACCCCTAATTATTATAGTATAATTTAAGGCATAAAGAACATAACAGGAGTTCGTTTTCAGCCTGAAATGATGGGAAGACAGACTAGTGGTGTGTCTCCGAAAGGACCAAATGAACGTACAAAGAACAAAATCCTGTCCCCAAGGCTAGGTCCTGCAGTTACCTGATTACACAGAACCCCCCCCCCCTTTTTTTTTTTTTTTTTTGGCAAGAAACACCAAACTGGGGTCTTGCCATCATGGATGTTGAAAGTTGTACAGAGTAGTTGATGCAGTGGTGTCTGCCTAAGCCTTTGGTGTGCCACTTACAGCCTTCACTGCCCTGCACTACTTTGAACTTCCCTCCTCACAGCCACCTCAGAAAAGCATGTTCCATAGCTGGAGGAGAAAAGTGTAGTGGGACAGACCTCCTTTGAAGCACATTTTGAGTCATGTACTTATTAGGATAATATGTCCTAAAACAGTCTGGAAATGCTTTGCATTTTAATCCAAGGGAAAACTTCACATGTGTCACAGTAAAGTTACTTTAAAATCGAAGGTAGCAATACTTTTCAGATCTGTTTTTGTGATCGCCTAGTGTAAGTATTTCCAGTGAGGACTAAAATGGTTTTAGGAGCTTTTATTCCATGTATTAACTTAGCATTTGAATCTGTCTAGGTTTTAAGAAACGTAAGTCGCATTTTATGACTGATACATCTGAGAGTATTGGTAAAGGTATTGACTGGAGCTTGATTGTTGGCAAAAGGTTATCTTGAGCTTTATCAGTTCAAACACAGTGCTCCTTAATGCAGTTTCATTGGTCTGCTGGGACAATAACAGTTCACATGAAGACATAACTTAGCAGCAAGGTGACTGGAATGACACCAGAAGTTTTTGGCTTCTCTGTGAATATGGCTGATCTTTTTTGGATGTGATCTTAAAACCCAAACAAACCTGAATGGTACATGTTGCCAAGGAATTAAGTTATTTTTTCCCTTCTTTTTGTAGAATATGCCTTTCTAAAAGACAGTAACGCATTCAAATACGAGGATCTTGTGAGCCCTCACTTGGAGTATTGTGTGCAGTTCTGGTGTCCTCAACATAAAAAGGACATGGAACTGTTGGAACAAGTCCAAAGGAGGGCCACGAGGATGATCAGGGGACTCGAGCACCTCCCGTATGAAGATGGGCTGAGAAAGTTGGGGCTGTTCAGCGTGGAGAAGAGAAGGCTGCATGGAGACCTCCTAGAAGCCTTCCAATATCTGAAGGGGGCCTATAGGGATGCTGGGGAGGGACTCCTCATGAGGGACTGTAGTGAGAGGACAAGGGGTAACGGGTTCAAACTTCAACAGGGGAAGTTTAGATTGGATATGAGGAAGAAATTCTTTACTGTAAGGGTGGTAAGGCACTGGAATGGGTTGCCCGGGGAAGTTGCGAATGCTCCATCACTGGTGGTGTGCAAGGCCGGGCTGGACATAGCCTTGGGTGGCATGGTTTAGTGTGAGGTGTCCCTGCCCATGGCAGGGGGGTTGGGACTACATGATCTTGAGGTCCTTTCCAACTCTAACTATTCTACGATTCTATGATTCTATGATCTTAAATGACACAGACACTTCGGAAAGGGCATCTTATTCAGGATATCTTAAGCAGTGTTTCTCAATGGAATAATTACGACCTGAATATCTTAGATGCTTACTGCACTTATTGCAAGGGTAGGGGAGTCTTTACACTTAACACACTTGCTATGAGAGATTGTAAGGGATACCTTTGGAAACAAACACTACAAATCACTATGTGACCTAAGGGACTTGATTCTTTCCCATTATTTTTTTGCTGATGTAGACTTATTGGAGATAGTGCAGCTCCCCCTGATTTACACTAGGGTAAGTGAAAACCAGAATCATACTCCTGGTCATGCAAAAATGTAATCTGTTAAGTGGAGAGCAAAATATTAGTTTATTTGTCTAGCAACTTATTCCACTCAAACTGTGAGAATTTTTTTGTACCATTATCCCATTATCAGTGGCTAAATAAGGAATTGAAAAACTACAGAGGAGCTGGGTGGAGACCTAAGAAAGCAATTCAGCAGTCTGGAACTTCCTCGGCTAAGCAATTCTGGCACTAAACCCAAGCAATATCAGAGTTATTCAGCCAAAATAAATCTGTGCAATGACGGTATCAGATGTGAGGTAACAGCAAGCCAAGCTGGAGGATATCAGACATTCTTGAATAAACCACAGGGCCTAGATATAATCCTCTGCCATTACACAGCAGCCCTGCCAGCAAAGCAAACACAAATTTTGGAGTCATTATGGCAAGGCAAGTAAGAGCATATGGAGTCTAATATTTTGCTTAGGGTGGGAGCTGGCAAGCTGCTGAGCATCTTCAGCTCACACGCCACCAGCAGCCATTAAATATCCCTCATTCCCACAGGGTGATCCCTGTGGAGGCAAACTGCTCTCTAGTATCATTTCCACAAGAAACAGCTGCAGTGCTTGTTGAAGTCTTTCCTTTGCTGTCAGGACGGTATTGGTTAAACTTTTCTAGCACTAGCTTTCTTTAATTTCTCTATGTGTCTGTATATCTGAGCATATTCTTGAAGGCAATTGGATTGCCTTAAGAAGTTACTGCCCGTCATCTGAGCCATGTAACCAGCCATGCATTAGACTCGTGACTGAGGTTAGCAGATCTTTTCAGCTGTGTTGGGCACTCATAGTGATCACTTCCTTCTGCTCACACCACCTCTGCAACCCTTCAGACTTCCTCCACTTCCTTGGGGGGCAACTTTTTTTGCATCCTTAACCAGACCTGCTGTAAAAAGGTGCTAGACCGTTGGCTCAGATGCCATTACAAAATACCCTTTTGGAAAAGGGGTCTTGGAGCATGCTAAGTTACATTAATATACTCCATGCACGAGCATATTCCTTCCTCCCCCTTTTCCTTCCCCCTGTCCCAGGAGATATGTACAGAGCTTGCTTTTCTTATTTTGCACTACATGTTGCAGGAAGCCTCCCACACCACTGATCCCATTTGACTCACATGTTTGGTATTTGGCTACTGTGCTTGGGAAACTCAAACTCTCATTTATAAGCTAATATGATATGCTGAATTCTGGATTTGAGTAAATGAGTTAGCATGTATTGTAGCTTAGGACTACTGGACACAGGAATGCAGAGATTGAATTAAGCTGGTTCTGCATAAAAAGGGAGATGTTTTATTAAAGGTAATAAATACAGTGCAAACAAATTTATTTAGATCATGATTGTTAAATTGCTTGGATAATAAAAAACCTGTGATAGGTAAGATGACACCTGGTAGGAAAAGGTGAAGTGTTTAAGTCAGTTTTTTTTAATGGTTTGATTCATTGTAAAGCAAATACTACTTGTGTGGGGTATGTTAACTTTTTGCCTAAAATATATTTGCCCAGGCAATGAATAGGGGTTATTTCATAAAGTTAAGAAAATAGAAAGCTAAACTTTTATGACGTCTATATGTGCCAGCTCTAGATAGAAAGATACAAGAATTGAGGAAAATATAAGCACTACAGAAACTGTGTCATTTTGACCATACAAGGGGCTAGCTGCCTGGTTAATGTCTGGCATTTATGTGAATTTTAGTTCTTTCAGATTCTATTTTTATCCTTCATTAAATTCTTCTTGGATTTACACAGCAGAAATCCCAAAGAAAATTGCTGAGAATAGTTTCCCAAATCTTCTTTTGCTTTTCTTTGCTCAGCATTAGGCAAATCTCAAATTTCTGTGCTTCATTTGGGATCAAGATGAAACAAAAAGTGGGACAGAGATTATCCCACCTCTGCAAGCACAGTAGGCTATATGTCCCCTACCAAGGACCACTCCGTAGATTTTCAGTCAGTGTGACTCTCCATTTGTTTCTATTTCTCCTGTTTATCAACTCAAAAAGGACTGAATCCTCCTTAATTTTCATTCAAAAGTGATGCTGTGCAATGACAAGCTTAGTCCTGCTTGGAAAATTGCACTCTACAGTGGAATACGTGTGGGTTTAGCCAGTGCATGGAGCTGTGCACAGCCTCTCAGCAGCTGGCATCCACAGCTCTTGGTAGGGACATATCTTTAGGCAGATGCAGGGCTGAAAGCTGCAGTACTCTGGAGCTAAATAAGTGCAGATCTGCATGTAGCCAGCTTGGATCCTGATGAACAAACTGCCCAAATTGATATGCCAGATCTGTGGCCCAGGTGCAGTTCTAAGAAACCATAGATAATTTTCAGGCATTTGAAAGTTCTTATTATTATTCCTTTTTCTGGTCATATACCAACAATCAGATTTCCACTTGTAAAATTAATGCACCAGCTTCTGGTTTTATTTATATGTATCTATAGATGTCCGGAACTAGTTTTCCTACAGAGGGCAGAGGGCAGAATTTGAATCATCATTTCTAAAGCTGAAAGGCTACTGTATATGCTCAGTCTGCCACCTAGGTCTTTTTAATGGAAATACTGACCTGCAAGGATCTGGGTGCATATTCTGACACCTTTACTTATTTTACACCTAGTTCTGCATGTCATCCTATTGAATGACTTCATTAAATGAGGTCAGAGAATAAATAATCTGAGTCTGAGAGCCTGTAATTTTACAGTTTGGAAGATGGTCCAAAGGAGGGCCATGAGGATGATCAGGGGACTCGAGCACCTCCCGTACAAAGATAGGATGAGAAAGTTGGGTCTGTTCAGCCTGGAGAAGAGAAGGCTGCGTGGAGACCTCCTAGCAGCCTTCCAATATCTGAAGGGGGCCTATAGGGATGCTGGGGAGGGACTCTTCATTAGGGACTGTAGTGAGAGGACAAGGGGTAATGGGTTCAAACTTAAACAGGGGAAGTTTAGATTGGATATGAGGAAGAAATTCTTTACTGTAAGGGTGGTGAGGCACTGGAATGGGTTGCCCAGGGAAGTTGTGAATGCTCCATTGCTGGCTGTGTTCAAGGCTGGGTTGGACATAACCTTGGATGGCATGGTTTAGTGTGAGGTGTCCCTGCCCATGGCAGGGGGGTTGGAACTAGATGGTCTTCGGGTCCTTTCCAACCCTAACTATTCTATGATTCTATGATTCTATGTGGGCTAACGACGGTTATGTGCTATTTACTGCATTTCCTGGCATTCCGCTTCACATCTATGTAGGAAAGAAAATGTTTCAACACACTTAGGATCAGAGTTTGCTTGCCATGAATTGTGTCACTTTGTTTTGTCCACTTGACATCAGTTTACAGTAAGTGAGAAGTTCGAGCAGAATATTTTTCCCAGTAAGATAATCTGTTAATAAGACTGGGAGGATATTATAAATCTAGCTTTGTTTATTTCATGCTTAACAGCCTGAATCAAACAATTGAGATTGTTCTTTACCAAAGGTAATGTGTGATCTTCTGTGAAAAAGAATGTAAACACACTCCAACACCTGGAATAACAGCTTTGTTACTTTTTTTCTGCAGCAATATGAGAACTGGAGACCAAACCAGCCAGACAGCTTCTTTTCTGCTGGAGAAGATTGTGTTGTTATAATATGGCATGAGAATGGGCAGTGGAATGATGTACCATGCAATTATCACCTTACCTATACCTGCAAGAAAGGAACAGGTACAAAGTTTCCAGTAAGAAGAGTGTCATTCTTTAAATCCCAGTTTTACAAAGTTAAAATGACAAATTCTAGCTTATTTCTGGTGACCAGTACAGTGAGCCCTCAACATCACAAAGTCATCTTCTGTCCCCACATTACATCTCTATCTAACCTGTTCTTGAGTCAGGCACAAAAGTGTACACAGTTGAAACTCTTGGTTAAAACCAGGCAAATTTCTTCTTAGGTACAGAACTCAGCTAAAGAGCCCTTCATGTACCTGGCAGGCCTACTTTACTTCTATACGATGAATATATTACCAACTCTTCTTTCCTCAAAGGGCATCATTGTAAAGCATTTGGGAGGCAGAGTATTGGTAGGCAGGCAGGCAGAGCAGGCTGCTGACCACTGGTATGTGGTTAGCTTTTCAGCTTCAGCTGCAAATACTTTTCAACCCATCGAGTAATGCTGATCTTTGTCTTCCTCCTTTCCCAAAGCACCTTGTTAATGGCACAGCAGGAATCTGAAAAGCTCAATTGGTTTATACACTGTCAGAGCTGATACAGGAAACCTGGCTGATATCAGGAGCTGTACAGAATAGTTTGGGAATTGCCTCTGTCTCTTCACAATGGGAAAGTAAGGAAGCAGCCAAAATCTTGTGCATGCTTCATTGTTCCCAATTACCATTTACAACATTTTGTTACCATGTTCTCTAAGCCTTGACAGATCTGTCAGTTCTAAGTGCTTTTTAAATAGTCTATTGTTGGGGAAGAGATGAGAGCTATTGAAAATGATACTTCTTTTAAATACCTGTAATAACTTCGCTAGTTTTCAGGTTTTGCAGCTTTTCAGTGAAAATTACTTCTGTGTGTGACTATGCCAACCTTTTTGGCTCAAATTTACGTCAGAAATTTAAACCAAAAAGGCAATAGTAACCATACTATCTGCTGTTTTCTAATTTTCATCATTACTGTATTTGGTCTACAAGACTGGAGAACTACAGAAAAGGCTGATCTTGCCATCCTTATTTGGCTGTGTCTCTTAGGAGTCTGAGGTTCCTTGACATCCTCCCTTAGCCATGGTTTGAATGTCAGTACCATATTCAGAAGTGCATTTACAAACTGATGTTTTCTGTTATGCCTTCTCTTCCTTCCAGTTGCTTGTGGTCAGCCTCCTGTTGTAGAAAATGCAAAGACCTTTGGGAAGATGAAGCCCCGTTATGAGATCAACTCCCTTATTAGATATCACTGCAAAGATGGTTTCATCCAGCGTCATATTCCAACCATTCGGTGTCAAGGAAATGGAAGATGGGATATGCCTAAAATTACTTGCATGAATCGTGAGTTCTTTGAAAGCAAACCAGTGCTGAATCAGACAACAGACTAATTTAGGATTAATAAGTAACAAACATAATATTTTAAGAGAAGCGCAAATCTGGTATGGTATTATGACAGCAGTACTGCTCACTCTAGCTGCAGGAAAAAACATAGAGCCTTCAAAACTAATGGAAAATGTTCCTCTTCTGTTTTTATGGAAACCACTAAGATTCTTTCAAAGCAAACAACACTGTTACAAAACCCCTGAAACCAACAGGTTCCTAATAACACTAACAATTCTTTTTGCAGTCTAACTATGTGTGAGAGATGTTTCTCCTATCTGTAATGTGATTGTAGTATCAGTTAATAATTTGTTAAAGCTCTAATTAATCAATAATAAATGGAACCATAATGTGAAGTGCAGCCAGCTCTTAGTCATTAAAAAAGGTTAAATTAATTTCCCTTTTTCCCTCCTTCTCATTGCAGCATCCACATACCAAAGGACTTATTCTAAGAAATACTACTATAAACATTCTTCATCAGGAAAAGGAACATTGTCAAATTCATCAAAGCACTATCATCGCTGGATCAGGACATGGCAGGACTCAAGGCGCTGAGAGCGAAATGGTGAATGGGGATCTCCACCATTTCAGCCAAAGTCATAACTTTCTGTGCCTTTTTCTATCACTTATTAGAAGTATTATCAAATTGTTTTGAAACTATGGACTGCAGTATTCACAATGCATTTTGCAAAAACATGGTGTTTATCAGAAAATTAAAAAAATAAAAAAAAAAAAAAAAGGAGAAGTGCTTATGGGGATAAAAGGAAACCATTTCCAGCCTACAAAGATATTTGTTTTCTATATGCCATCGGTGTGGACCATTTTACGATATATACCAGCCTTCTGCAATATTTAAACAGCTCGATTTTAGCACCAATGAAAATGTAAATAAGATGATTTTAATGTGTTTGATTGCGTGTTGTTTTCAAAATCTTGTATATAAAATGAAAAGTCACACTAATTTCAGGCATATTTATGGTTAGAACAGCCTCAGAGGTCTTCAGTCATTTATGACATTGTTTTTATGTTGTTTAGCTAGGCTGGAAATGGTTGAAATAACTTCACTGACTGAAATTTGTTGTTATCAGGTGAAGATAAACACACAAGTGACATGAATTTCTTTTTTTTTTTTAAATGGGAACTGTGCCGATTCCCATCCAAGGTACAGTTTGTGTCCATGTGATGCAAAGTTTAGGTAGAGCACATAGAAGTGGCACGAAGCATGAAATAGGGACTGCAATGTGGAACATTTTTTTTTTCCTGCTCTCCATTCCAGCTTCAACATTCATGAGAAAGGACTGCACGGAGGAGTTGTGTACGACAAAGAGGGCCTGTAAAATATCCAAGTGCTAATACATTAACTTTATCAAACAGGGCCACTTTTTTAAAAGAAAAAATGGGGGGAAAAAAATTAGAAATTACTTTCATGACATTAACCACAAAGTCTATGTTACAGGTTTCTGCATTCTATAATGGAGATAGACCTGGTGTTTGGGGGATTTTTTTTTTTTTGTAAAAACAAACAAAAATCAAAAAAGTAAATAATTTTGTATATATAACCATTTTTTAATCTTTTTATAAAGTAATGAATGTTTGTGTATGAATGCTGCAGCTGTGAAGCGTACATAAATAAATGAAGTAAGCCATACTGATTTAATTTATTGGATGTTTTTTTACCCATGCAAAGAAGATCCAAAGAGCTCACTAGTGCAGTATTGGCCCATGAGCTCCAGTTTTGGAACCATCTTTCAGTTCAACTGCTATTTCCCTAGAGAACAAAATTCCTGCTAAACAGGATCATTTGTTTGCAGTTGGATGGGTGAAAACTCTTGTAACCCACAGAAGAATCAGAATCTTGGCTTTCTAGAAAGATGTGTGTGCACAAAGAGATTATAGGTTGTAGCTGGTGCTGTGTGTACGTAGGAGTTCTCTATTATGGCTTCTTACCCTGTTCAGCTCGATGACTGATCTGGATGTGTACAGTAAGTGTAGAAGGTAACGTTTGAAATGACCTCTCCACAGAAAGGACTGTTATTTCTGCAAAGTGCCTTGCACACCTTTGGCACAGGAAAAAAAAAAAAAAAAAAAAAAAAATCAGCGAAAATAAAAGAACAGTAAGTTCCTTATGATATACCTTTTAAAATAACATTGCAAATACAGAACAACATGGGGGAGGTTTACACCTTTGTGTTAGTGTGGGGTTATGATGCATAAAATTTGGAAGGGAAAGGAAAAGATTTGAAACCCGGCCAACATGTAAGTCTTTGTACCAGGCACAGCTGCCCATGGAATGACCTTGCCACAGCTCACTGGGAGCCGTAATTGTAGTTCCAGATGACATCTCCTAAGGTATTGCAGTGACCATCCCATTGAGTGTACTCAACCCTTGTGCACTCAGTGTGGCAGTGCTCACTGTGTTGGCCGATTCATTCCCCACCCCTCACCCCCAAACAATGCACATAATACTTTTCTCTATTTATATTACTATCTTGTATAGTGTATAATGTGAATGTCTGAGTTTTTTGTGAATGAAAGTCTGAAATCTTTGTAACTTTAATATCTGCTTCTGTTTCACCAAAGAAACAAGGTCTTGCTATACTGTGACTTGTCTTGTTATTGCATGTCTTCCTGTTTAAATCTATGCAATGTGATTTTTTTCATATGAATACAATAAGACTGTCAGGTACTTCACAATTATCATGGGCTCAATCAAGTGCCCACTGGAGTCAAAGAGAGTCAGCTGGCTGAACTTTAGTAGGTGCTGCATTTGACTTTATATGAGCAGCTCTAGGGGATATTTTAAGATATACATTGTATGTTTTGAAGTTGATTATTGCTTGTATAAGTCAAGGCTCTTTCATAAATATACAGTATTCTACACATCACTTCCCTGTACCAGAAACATACAGAACAGAAAATATATTTTAACACTTTGCAAACTTTCTCACCATATGTATAAAAAGCCGTGCATAGATTTGTTGTTTTCTTGTCTACTTGTTGGATTTTAAACAATGTTGTAAGGCATTCAGATAACATTGTGATTGTAGTTTTAAATAGGTTAGAAACAGTGCTTATATTGATTTTTTTCACCTCCTTCTATTACTCATAATAAAATAGGACTGACAACATTCCTTATTAAAAAAAAAAAAAAAAAAAAAAAAGAAAGAAAACCTGTTACCCATGCTTGTTTATTTAGACAGAGAATGGAACTCTATTTATCTATTTATCGCTGGAAACTTTTTCTGATACTAATCTAAACCCCAAATGTTACAATACCAACCCCCTGCAAAATGCATCACAATGAGCACCTTGACTCCTTGATGTGGAGCATCTCTGAACTCCGGTAAGAAGAAGTGTGTTGGGACTGCAGAAGAGGGATAGAAGACAAAAGTAGAGTCTTAAATACAGTCTTAAATACTTATTTTTCAGTTACCTTGTATACGCAGAGGAGTACATATAAAGTATGTAGCTTGGACCATGCTGTCCTGTCCCAGGTAGAAGATGGCTCAGGCTGTCTGTAAACTTCATCTCTCCAGGTCAAAAATTTCTCATTGACCTCAAAATGTTTTAAGATGTGGCATACCAAATGACTGAAAAAACCCTCTTGGTTCAGTGCAACAGTTAATGGACAAAGGCAAATGCATTCTTTCACAGAGAAAACACACAACTTTTATCACTGGTTGTAAGCAGTAACATGCATAGGACTCTGTAAGCATGCTGGTTTTCCCTGACAAATGATGGAAAGGATGAAACCCTGACAAATGATGGAAGGGATGAAACACTGACAAAAGCTGTTAGTACAGGTAACCCAAGAAGTGTAGTCATTGTAAGGATGGAAATATCATCCAGGAAAAGGTGTATCATTTGAACACTCCAGCATGAGACCTAGAAGGAAACTTAAGAGCCCACAAAGCACAAATTGATGGTAAATTTTGGTTTTCACAGCAAATAAATATATTCAAGTGGGGAAGCCATCAGCTGTTTCTGCCATAAAGGCTAAGTTACTGTGTAAATGAAAATTAATAAAGAGAAATGGGACCTTGAGGTGTATTAGCAAGGAATTTATTGCAAGAAAGAGAATGGATTCATGATACTACAAAAATGCCCAAGATTTCCAGCTGCCAAGAGCCAGGAGAAATGAATTCAGGCTGTAAATGGTCTAGCAGCTTGCTTCTGGGATGGTCAGAAGGGTGGAGGAGCCAAAAGGAAGACAAACACTGATGGTGGTCCTGCACAGATGCAGCAGTCCTAAAGTGCAATTACATGGCTTCTGGTTTTAAGCTCTAGAAGTTGTAGCGATGAGAAGTCGCTTGTTAATTTAAGACAGGAGGTAACTGGTTTAGGAAAGGGAATAAATGGCATGGTTTTCTTCCGCAGCAGAATAGCACGAATTTTAATCCTCTGTTTCTCACATTAAAGTGTTTGGGGTAATAACTACACTTAATATTCCTATGTTGTAGGGAAAAAACAAATGCAGAGGCTGGGCAGAGGGCAGATACAAAGATCTGAAGCAGACCCCAGCAATGGATCTGTGTTTGTAAGCTCCCTGTTTCTTCTAGTGGTGTCAAAGGGGCTTTTTCCTAAGCAGGCAAGGAAATTTTTGATTCTAAAGGCAGTAGAATCCCAGGATGCTCTCTGCATGGTTAAAACAAACCTTTAATGAGATTAGAAAAGTAGGGGTGAAAGCAGCAGGTGTTGCTGGCAGTGCTATTTGCTTGATGAATGGAAGATCTATCTGATTGTTAAAACACACCTGTTCTTCCACTGCAGCTTGCTCATCTTAAACCATGGCAGCTTCCACATATGCTCAAATCCTGATCAAGTATGTGGGAGGATAATGGGACTGGTGGTGGTCCAGGTACACTTTCCATGTTGAGCTCTTGGTGGGTGAAAAGGCAGCCCCCAGCTCCATGTGGTTGCAGAGATGGTGTTGTACCTGCATTACCAGCAGTGTAAGGTGCCTCAGAGGTGCAAGTGCCACACTGGAGCTAATGTCCTGTGTCTCCTAAAAGGGCATTTAAATAGAAAAGTGCTCTGTTAACAAAACCTTTGGTGTATTTCAAACCATGCTGTGGCCAGGCTGTTATTTGCAGCTTGAAAATGGCTGAAGTACAGGGCTGAAATGTCAGCTATGCCCCTTTGCTCTTGAGGAAAATAAAGAAGTTTTGCTCCCAGTAGGCTGAACAGGTCATGCTGCTTTTCTCATGCTTTTAGGCTGTACAGAGAATTCTAATGCCTGCACAGACTCTTTGATCGTGGAATGAGATCAATTACACCCCATGGAGCCTTGCAGAAACCATCTCCATTAGGTATCTCTGTAACAGGATCTGCAGCATGTTTCAGCAAAGGTGTGTGCTTGCCCTGTGCCATCACTGACAGGGTCCAGGGGCAGACACTTCAAACATGACTGGAAGAAGTTCGGATCCCTTCTCCCCTGTGTCCTGCAGCCTGGCTCCCTCCCTGTTGTCATTTTCGACTGACATTTTCAAAGGCAGAGTAAGAAGGATGAAAATCAACAGAAAAAATAGTGTTATGGAAGGAAATTGTGATGTCAGAGGTGAAAATGCAGGAGGAATGATGGGAGGAAAAATACATGGGTATTGATTTCAAAATGGAAAATCAATCCATGGTTAATATTGTGTAACTTGAATTCATACCAGTGAATTTATACCAACCAGGCTGTGATATCCCTAGCATAATAGCTACATATAATATGCAGCATATATTATTGTAGTTTTTATAAACTGGCCCAAATGTGTGCTCTCTTTGTTTAGTTTTTGTTTGGACTGTATGGTTTCAGACACTTTTTTAAACAGCTACTTCAATCCTTTAGGACTTAATTTACGACAGAAGTTTTAACCTGTGTTTGAGCAAGTGGGCTGTGCTTTCAGTCACTCTCTAGGGCTGAAAAAATGTCAGGAAAAATGTTTGCACTTGTGAAGCAAAATTTTTTAATTCAAAATGACAGGCAATGTGGACACAAAGATTTCTCATGTTGCCTGAAGTGACATAAACACACTACTGATTTGAAATGACTTCTAATGATAAGAGAAGAGCTTATGACATCCAGCATTTAATGTCACTCCAGAGTGGGAGATTCTTCCTGTAGAAAAGATTCCAAATGTGAAAATTAAGGAAAAGCTTGGAGTTTAGTCTACAGAAGTATTTTGAGCTTTACATTATACTGGATAATCGCTAACACACAATTATAAACAGAAGTGAGTTTACCTTTAAGGACACAGTTTTGTAGTTGCATATAGCAAATATTCATTTTTCAGGAGTGAAAAGTCAGACGGGTGCATTTTGATTGACTCATTACAGTGGGTCCAAGGCATTATTAACAACATCAGGGCTAACATTAGAGGAAAAAATATTCATAGAATCAAAGCCTGATTTGGGCCAGAAGGAACCTCAAAGCTCATCCAGTTCCAACCCCCTGCCATGGGCAGGGACACCTTCCACTAGACCAGGTTGCTCCAAGCCCCATCCAACCTGGCCTTGAACACAGCCAGGGATGGGGCAGCCACAGCTTCTCCGGGCAACCTGTGCCAGGGCCTCACCACCCTCGCAGTAAAGAACTTCTTCCTTATATCTAACCTGAACTTCCCCCATTTAAGATTTAACTCATTACCCCGTGTCCTATCACTACAGTCCCTCATGAAGAGTCCCTCCCCAGCATCCTTATAGGCCCCCTTCAGATACTGGAAGGCTGCTATGAGGCCCCCAACAAGCCTTCTCCAGGCTGAACAGCCCCAACTTTCTCAGCCCACCTTCATACAGGAGGTGCTCCAGTCCCCTGATCATCCTTGTGGCCCTCCTCTGGATTTGTTCCAACAGCTCCATGTCCTCTTTATGTTGAAGACACCAGAACTGTACATGATACTCCAAGTGAAGTCTCACAAGAGCAGAGTAGAGGGGCAGGATCACCTCCCTCGACCTGCTGGTCATGCTCCTTTTGATGCAGCCCAGCACATGCTTGGTTTCTGGGCTGAGTGCACACTGAAACCGGCTCATGTTCATTTTCTCATTGACCAAGCCCCCCCACGTCCTCTCCAATTTGGAGACAAGGATGTTATGCAGGAAAGTGTCAAATGCTTTGCACAAGTCCAGATAGAGGTTGCCAGTTTCTCTGCCCCTATCCATCAATTCTGTGGCTCCATCATAGAAGGCCACCAAATTGGTCAGGCAGGATTTCCACTTATTGAAACCACGCTGGCTGTCACCAAGCACCTTGTTGTTTTTCATGTACCTTAGCATGGTTTCCAGGAGAATCTGCTCTAAGATCCTGCTAGGCACAGAGGTGAGACTGACTGCTCTGTAGTTGCCAGGTCATCCATTCTCCCCTTCTTGAAAATGGGGTTATATTTCCCTTTTTCCAGCAGTCGGGAACTTCAGCTGACTGCCATGATTTTTCAAATATGATGGACAGTGGCTTAGAAGCTTCATTCGCCAGCTCCTTCAGGACCCACAGATGAATTTCATCAGGATTCATGTTCTTGTGCACATTCACATTCTGCTTCAAGATCCAGTACGGAAACAACCTTTGCCCAAGGATCCTGAAGAAGTACTTAAGAATGAAAAGCTTGATCTTGCAAGAAATTAGCACCTCCTCCTACTCGTTCTTCAAGTAGATATGGGCTTGTAAAAACCAATTTTCAATGCTAAATGGTTCACTACCCCTGGGATTTGAAGATTTGCTCCAATATTTATTAATAAAAGTATCTTATTTTGCAATATGGTTAACATTATGCCCAGAGGCAATGTTTGCAAAGGTAAAGCCAAAGACAACTAAAAGACCATTAAACTATGACTCTATGAAATAAACAAATGATGAAATGTTCATGTTTTGCCTCATTGTGTGCTCAGGAGCAAGTTCAAAATGGCTGCATTAAAGGGAAGGGCTGAGAAATATGACTATCTGCAATATCACCTATGCAGACAAAAAATGCATAATGAGGAAAATGTATCTACCACAACCAGATAGCGAAGAACTTCTCCTGACGTCTAATCTAAACTCCCCTCTTTCAATTCAGTTTAATTAAACTCAAATCAAGTTCTAACCTTGGAAATGCTGGAATGCTATTGATTCTTTATTTCTACTTTATTTTATTTTATTTTATTTCTACTTTATTTTATTTTATTTTATTTCTACTTTATTTTATTTTATTTTATTTTATTTTATTTTATTTTATTTTATTTTATTTTATTTTATTTTATTTTATTTTATTTTATTTTATTTTATTTTATTTTTAGGTTTGCTGTTTCAGTGGTCTGAACATCTTCACTCCTTAATGAAGCCCGCATAGCTGTTTGGACTTGGAAAAAAAAACCTTAACCCCCTGATTATTAAAGGCCTGAGGTGTTAAGAGTTGAATCTCAAGCCTGCATGGGAAATAAAAAAAAAATTGCCAGGTTATAAACAGTCACTGACATGTTCAGAAGTCCCCTTTGAGGAATAAGGATTTGTACTGATAGCCACTATGCACATTTTATTAATAATGTTACGGTGAACCAACTTGGGAAATTCCAGTGCCTATTAATACAGTTTTCACAATGGCCCTTCTTACAGTTGCTTGAAACTGAAATGGAAAAAAATATATTATTTCCCTTCACCACTTGAGTCTTTGTGGTGGTGTCATGTATCCTTATACATCCTTTTATAAAAAGCAGAAAACACTAGTGGGAGTGTAAAAATGTGTGTTTTCAGTGAATACGGTGCTTTTTCCTTCCCTTTCATGTGTTGGCTACTTCGAGAGAAATCTGGTATTCGTTACCATACTAGAATCAATTTACAGATTTAACCTTGAAGTAGGAGTGTGCCTCCTCTTCACTGAGAAGACTTCGCAGCCACAGCTCTCAGCTATCAGCTTGTCCCTGTAGGACAACAATCCTTACACATCATGTCATTTTTCTATTTCATTCATGCATTTCACTGAAGTAGGATGAGGTCCACTCAAGGACCATTTGGTCAAACTTCAGTACACAGACAGCATACAGCAAGCCTTTCCCCTTCAGGCATAAAAAGGCAACTGTGGGCAAGGATTTCTGCAACCGAGCTTGTTAGAGAAAAAAAAGAAACAAATTTCTGTAATGCACCAACTGAGTGGGATTTATTGGAGCACTAACCTGTTGCCCTTGAAGCTTCTGGGTGCTTTAGCTAGGTGAGCTATGCGTTTCTGAAAATGCTGGTTGTTTTATGTTAGAAATGCATGTGGCTATACAAGAGAGACAAACCTCTGGAGTACGGGATGAAAAACCTGGCAAGAACAGCAGAGTGTTTAGGGGCACTGCAAAGCAGAGCATGCTTAAGTCCAAAGGGTAAAGAACTGGTGTGCTTTGTTGGAGGGGGCATATGCATGGAGAATCTAGGAAGAAGAGGACTTCATTCCATAATATCCGTTACTTCCAATAAATTGGCCAGATGTGTGCTAAGGAATGGCACATTCCTCTGATTTATTTCCCTGTTCAAAAAGCAATGAAGCTTAAGTAAATGAATAAAAATAGATGAAGTTTTGAGAAGCTTGTGGTAAACAGCTGTTCATTTGCTTATTAAAGATACCTGAGATATGTACCTTTTCTAGGTAATACATACGATAGCCTTTGTAATTTAACAGATCCCCCGTGAGGATTAGTGTCCACTGACTTTGTGGTTATTACCAAGGCTGTGTAGGGATAGTTCAAGAGAGAATAGCTTTAAACTGGAAAAGGAGAGGTTTAGGTCTAATCTAATCTAATAATATATAATCTGAGGTTATAACAAAATATAATCTAAGGCTGGAGGGGGCTTGGAACAACCTGGTCTAGTGGAAGGTGTCCCTGCCCATGTCAAGGGTTTGAACTGAATAAGCTTTAAGGTCCCTTCCAGCCCAAACCAGACTGTGATTCTGTGATTATTATGTTATCTTTTTTTTTAACCAGGTGTAATCAACAAACGTAAATACCAACTAAACTAAAAATAGCTTCCCTTTTGGTAGAATACACAAAGAGCAATGTCTAGGATAGATGAAAGCCAGTGATACTAACCACAACTAAATTTTGGTCTCCCAGTACTTGTAGTTTATAAACTCACCCTTCAGGCACCATGATAAGGCTGTGCAGCAAAACCTCTGCACAGTGTCTGCTGACCACTGGCAAGGTGAGAACATATTATTTATGACATCTCTAAAGTGCTGTTGGTAGCATGCAGATCAGTTTTGGGGACTCACCTTGAGAGGCAACAACAGTATATAACCCCAGCATGGGTGGGGATTCAGGCCACAGCTACTCCTGGGTGGGATGTAACCTTTTCCCTTCACCACAGTCAGGAGAAGTGCTGGAAGGTGTCATCTAGGATGTCTTGTTTCCTACTTTGTTCTTAATTGTCTTTGCCTGAAGAAGCTTATAAGTTTTTGGCATTAAAGCTTCTGTCCTTCTGTCCTCAAGTCTCTGGTCTGATGACCTCAAAAATTGTCTGCGATGGGGCATTTTGAGTTAAAAATCGGTGCTTACAAGCCAAGACTTTCTAAATTAGTTTCTTGTGCATTTGTTTCCCTGCTACTTTATTTGCAGTTTTATTTTCTCTTAGTAGCTGAGATGGACAGTGTTACTTTTATTAGCTTTGTGATTTGTTACTGTCCTCTGCAGCATGAGGTGTCTTTATCACAATCTGTGTTCTGGCAGTGCCAGGCCAAATCAGACTCAAGTACTCCATCTGCTGATGTTTCCAGTACAAAAGAAACACTGACTTCATACGGCCTATGAATAGGTGCTTTCTTACAAGGACAATGTGCCACAAGCTCTCTGCAGGGATATTCTTACATGAAGCAGGAACATCCTTGAATTTTACAACAGCTTTCTGCAGCGTTCTGTAGCCATGGTGGAGTACACAATAGTATTTTGAGTATCAATAGATAGCAAAAAATTGGCAATATGCAGATTCAAGCCAGATCTCACCAGTTTGACCTAAATATTGTCTGCTCTGGGGGCTGGAAAGAAAACATTGCACTCCCTGGAACTCTTTCTCAGTTTTCTTCTTGGAACAGAGAATTAGAAGGGTTTCATTTTCCCCTTCTCCATAAAAATGTCTTCTTTTCTAAAATATATCAGTTGGAGGAATGAAAAATCTTGTATCTTCCTGTAACTTTTATTATATCCCTGGCCAACCTTGGCTAAAATAGAAAATTTAATCTTAAGCCAGAGACTCTACTTCAAATAGAAATTACAAACCGCATGTTTAAAAGCGTATTCCATTTTCCTATCAGCCAGTCAACAAGAATTGCAGATTTTGCTTTTTCTCCTAACATAGTTGAAGAAGATAGGATACCAAGGAAGGTGAAAAGCTGAGTGCAGGTTTACAATAGTTATCAAGGGGGTTGCAGGACATAAGTATTGTTTGCTTTCTGCATTATTTTTCCTTACAATTTGTTTAGGAGCCTCTGAAAATCTCTTATCTCTGCTTCATTTATTTGGCATGTCCACTGACGGGGACTGAAATTATAAATGTCAATAACTCCGTGTAGCAGTGGCTGTTATATTTGTATCCAATTAAGGACCTAAAATACAACACTAGCATTCGTTGCAATTTGCATGGGAATTAGAACAGTAAAACTCACTCAGTGAAGTTTATTCCTTAAATGGTTTTTCGTTATGAACTGATCTTGTGTACTATCCAGAGAATGCCTGTGAAACTATTTTATTCACTCTTCAGACAAAATAAACCTGGTTAATTTATTTTGGGTCCAGTACTAGTATTAGTCTTACTGGAAAGGGTAAAGCAATTTCATACCTGTTATCAAATAATTGCATCACAATGATGAGCTTTTTTCCACACCTCTCTAGCATGAGTAAGTGGTTGTGACGACTGAGATGACCTTTGTAAGCTCCAGGCTCTTTCCTCTTTTTTCCTTTACAGCATGCGTGGCAGAACAGCTCCCTCCAGCACCAAGAGGGTGACCCAGAAATAGTAGTGATGGGAAAGAGCAATGATATCACCTCCTGAGCTGGGACACACCGCCATCCCCTCTGTCCTTCACCAAGGAGAGGTTCAAGACAGGGGATTGGATTTGCCTTAGGCCAAAATGGTCAGTTTTGGTGTTAGAGGTTTTTTCCCCCCATTTTGAAAACACAGGTATATTGCTGTGAATCCCACAGGCTGTGGCTGGCAGGTGGCTGCACAGTGCTGTCTGTGCCATGATCATTCCCTCGTTAGCCCCATTAGAGGGAACTAATAGAGGGCGTTGAGGCCCTGGCACAGGGTGCCCAGAGAAGCTGCGGCTGCCCTATCCCTTGCAGTGCTCAAGGCCAGGTTGGACAGGGCTTGAAGCAACCTGGTCTACTGGAAAGTGTCCCTGACTGTGGCAGGGGTTGGAATTGGATGAGCTAAAGGTCCCTTCCAACACAAACCAATCTAATTGTATGATTCTGACAGCAAAGTGTAGCCTGCTCAAATGAAACAGAAACCAGGTAAGCAAAGTCTTGCTGAAAAGAGGGCGCTGAGAGAGCAGAGTGGAAGCCAGGCTGGGAAAGTGAGGCTGTTGGGGCCGAAGTGATTCTGGGGGCTCCAGCACCCGTTCATTTCTTCGGCAAAGGGCACCCCTTCTGCAAGGCTGCTAGGCTGCAAGCGTGGCGCTTGCCCTGGCTTGTCCTTCGGGAAGCCAACGCTAGATGTCACGCGGAGGAGGGTTATTGCATGGGGCGGTCTGCTCCTGCTTTGGACGTGCTCTCCGCGCCGGCGGCTGCGGGGCTTCGGGAACAGCCTGCGAGGGAGCAGTATTTTCTGTTCTATTTTATTTTAATGTCTTTCAGCTGCACTTACGGGTTAACACATGCTAGACCAGCAGCTATAAAAAATGCCACTACAGCAAACAAAACCAGTGCATTTCATACGTTTTCCAAAGGATAATATAACCTATTCCTGTCACAGGCCTGAGCTGAGCTCTGAGCTCTCCATTTCCCGATTTCATCTTAGATTCAGCGTGCCCCTGCGGTAAGGCATGCTTAGGACAATTTCAATTAGGTAAGCTGCCATTTGCAAGCGAAGATTACTGAAAATTGTGTTTTCAGACATTTGGGATTGTTGGTGGGAGTTGCTACAGAAATGCAAATTCTTGCTGCAATTACAGACAATGGGGAAAATTCAAAGGAACCCAAAGCTCTAAAGAGATGTTTCAGATAAATCTCATATATTTCTCGTACGCAGAGAGCTGTCTGATTCAATTGTAACTGTTCATCTTCTCTTTTCATTGATATCCTCAGTTCTCAGGCCACATTAGATACTGAACAGAACAGTGACAGGTTTGGATCTGTACATCACACTTGTTAACTTTTTTTTTTTTCCTGGCTGTGAAGTTCAGTAGCTTTATTAATTAATGTAGGAGCCTTAAATTTTCCCCAAATAATGCAGAATTCTACAAATCAAATTTGCAACACTTTTATTACTTAATCTTTGTGGCTCTTTGGGAAGGAGGGAATCTGTGTGTCTCTTATTCCTGTTAAAATCACTACAGTTGTCCGGTAGTGTTATGTGAGTTTCCTGAGGTTTGGCTGCTTTTACTACTGAGTAATCATTTGAAGTGGTTAATTGATGCCTGGAACTCAGACTCCAAAACATTTCAATCCCACACTTTTTTGGTCAAATCATCAGCAGAGAGAAATAGATACTATTTCAATTGTCTGTTTAATTTTTTGAGAAAGGAATTTAGATGTGATGTGGCAGAATTTAATCCAAACAACATAGATTTGCTGGTAAAAGTGTGCTAACTTGAAAGTGTAAGGGAAAATACCCTGTGGTGTAGGCTCAGCAAGTCCACTCCATTTGCAGGTTTCTAAAATCTTTATGGCTTCCTCCAGCAAGCTATGCATCCTCATTTACTTTTATTCAAGCCTTTGCAGCAGGCCATGTACACCTTTCCCTGCCACCCCCCATATCCTAGGTCTGTGAATCAGCACATGAAAAATACAAGTTTGAAGTATTTGTAGAAGCAGTGGAGTCACTCCAGCAAGGTGGGAAAAAAGACTCAAATAAACAGGTACTCCTGATTGGACTTTGTTAGGGGTCCCTGCCAACATTATATGCTAGCACAGATACACCATCTGAGATGCAGTGGTACAGACATGCTTGTTGTGAATATAATGCTGTGAAGTTCAGGGGAAGTGTACAGGCAGACTATGATTTTCCTACACAGATTTGCAAACAAAGCTGCACAGGGTAGAAGTAGGAAAGTGAATACTTGCTCCTGTGCCTGCTGCCGCACACAGGTCTAGTGCTAACTCAAAGGTTTAGCAAAAAAGTGTGTACACGAACATAGTGACAATTGCTCAAGGCTGGGAAAACAGCCACAGGGGAACATTGACAAGCTCTGTATCACTGTGAGAAGGAATGGCCAACAACCAACACTGGAGAAAGATGAATAATGCAAACACATTTTTCATCATCTGTACAATTACCACTGAAGATAATGGATTTTCTTTCCTTGCTACTGTGATGAAAAAGCTACAGGTTTTTCTGGGAAAGAAGTATTGCGCAGGAGTACTTCCACCTAGTGGAGATTGAATGTCCTATGGCAGCAGAAAGTCAGCTTCCACCAGGGCTGGCTTCACACTCATCTCTCAAGCCTGACAGTGGCACGCGGTAATCAGCTTGCAGGATGTCCCTTCTTCTTCTAAAACCAGTTTCAGTGCACCAAAGTCAGCACCCAAGAGCTGGACTTTGATGTTAAATCTGGCATTGAGACCTGCAAATGGATCTTTTTAAATGATTTTTACTTAGTTTTGATCTTGGAAGGCTTTGATGATACACACTCGTGTGTATATCATTAAACATAAATGTTTATTACAAATCATATCCTACAGCTGGTATCCTTCAGAGACTTGCTGAGATAATTTCTTTATTCCCGTCACAGGGCATGTATGCTTCACAAAGATATCAGAGAGTCAGTGTTGTACATACGATACATACCTAACATAAAATTAGACACTGCATGGTGTGAAATAAAGCTGTCTGCAGGAAAGGGCAGTTAGAGTACAGGATGGATCAATGGAAACAGAAGCACATTTCCATTTGATTTATAACTAAGCAATCTGTTTTGGACCCTCTAATGGTTTAAAGATGTACTTCAGTGAGCGCCTTCTTCTATGATCAGTCATGATTTGGGGTGTTTTGAGTAACATGCAAATTATCTTACTTTTAGTTAATCCTCTGACATATTTAATGTCATAAAGCAATGAATCAAACCCTATACAAACAGTGTTCAAAGGTTGTTTTAACCTGAGTGAACTTGGAGTTAACTGTCTACATTGCAGCTAATGACTCTCTGAAGGATTTAGCATTTATCCCTCGCCTAGATACTGGTTTTAGTCCTCAGTCGAGAAGAGATGGTGCCCAGAAGCAGTTCTGAGTATCAGCAGAGCTCATCCTGGGGATGCGGGGGTGAGCATCTTCACTCGTTGCATGAGACTTTCCACAGAGCCACTGGCAATGAAACCACGATGCAGTGGCCATGGGCTCGTGTACAGAAGGCAAATTCCAGCCAGGTGGGGCTTCTTTTCTCTTGTGTTCACATCAAGAACCCAGCCTCAAAGCAAATACAGTCATGGTGTGACAGACCATTGCTGAGTTAAGAGAGAAACAGTCTTTCATAAGTTGTTGACAGTTGGCCAGTACTCTGACTTGTTTTGCATGTTTTATGTTTGTGCCCAGTTGGCTGCGTTCATATGGGATCACTTGAGGATCAGGTTGTAACTCTATCACGCAGCAAATGTAACTGTCAGTGTGAATAATGGCTTGGTTGTGCTTTATTTTTTCCATCTTACACTGAAATAAAAGGCATCTGGTCTTTTTTTATTATTATTTATTTTAGTTTATTTTTTCCTGTTTCTTTTTCTTTAGGTCAAGAGTTTAAGACAAATCCTAAAATTTCTTGTTGGTTTGGTTGAATTTGTGGTCACATGATTAAACCCCCCCTTGAGCTCAGATGTAGCCCACTATTGACTGGTTATAAAAAATTGCCCAGTACTAGAAACAAAACAGTTATTTTCTCTTCCCTCTCTTCCAGAGTTACGCTTCAATTTTTTTCCTGGCTTTTGATTACTCATCATTTTTCTAAGACGTTTTGTTGTTTGGAAGGCACATTTTATGTGTGGGGGTTTTTTATGTGCACATTTCTTTAAGTCTTCTTTTTGCCTTGGTCCCAGACTTTTCTTAAAACCTTGATAGCAATATTTTTGTTAGTACAGCAGTAAACTGGCCAAGTTGGAAACAAACCCTAATTTTGGAAATAGTGCAGTATTTTACCCAAATAAAGCGGCATGCAGGCAACATAGAGCAAAAGTTATCCCCAGTGGTATCTGCATAGTTTCTTGTGCCAGTGAGATGGACCTCTGCAACTTTTGTATGGGTTCTTATTTCTTCTTAAATTGTTTTTAATGCTTATTTTAGGCCCATTGTCCATCACTTCCCCTTAGCACCTTTTAAGGTCCATGGAAGTTTTCCAAGAGCTCAATATTGGGGTCCTTTTTGGGAGCCAGTATAGTTCAGTACTGACTGACACAAGACAGTCAGGGCCAGTGTGGAAAGTGGGATCAGAGGAGGGGTTGCTGAATAAATATTCTTCCCTTAATACCACAGGCAGCTGTGAGAGTTGGGTTTTTGTTGTTTTAACTTGAAAGAACAATAAAGCCATGAGTCTATGCTACATTTCGAGAGTGCAGTATCTCTCCCTCAAAACTTGTCCAATAGTGTCAAAATGTGGGAAATGTATAGTTATTTGCACCTCTTAGCAAGAGAAACGGCTTTAATTGAATCCAAGTCAGCTTTTCTTCTACTTTTCATTGACTGAATAATGCAAAGGGTTGGAATAGTGCTAAGTATCAAACTCACCACCTGGATGTCCCAAATGTACCAATCTCCCAGGGACAAAGGTTACTTTTGCTAGCTAAAATCTCCTCCAGAGTGAAATATGTTTATCTAAACCTTGTTTACTGTGAAATGTTTGGAAGCCAATTTTATTAGATTCATCTTTTTTATTATTATTTATTTTGATCAGTTCAAGCTCAGTTTCTTCTTCAGTCATGCAGTTAGTGGGAGAAACAAGCAAATTTCAGTAGGATTCAAATAGTAAAGAAGTGTATTTACTTTATTCAAAAGAGGGCACTTAATAAAATGCACTTATTATAGTATGAGTACATGTAAAAGAAGACCTAAGGAATGAGGAGTGTTAAATATTTCTTATGGAAAAAGTAGGGGCAAAGGGTGGTAGTGATAAAATCCTGGCTGTGCTTCTCTCTGCTTCTACCCTTAGCAGAGTCCTGAGCCTCCACAGACCTGGCATTTGGTCTCTGTGTTGAAAACAGCAGCTTTCACCATCGATTAGGAGAGACTAGCACAGGTTCTCAATGCTTTCATTTGCAGGACCTTCTGGGACCTGCCCTAGAAAACTCTAGCTGTACCGGAAGGAGAAAAGAGTGACCCCTTCAACATAAACTTGACCTCCCCTGGGACATCTTAATAAGGGCATATTTCTTCTTAATCTTCACTGATTTCTTCGCAGGGCAGCTGCTCTCTTGTGCACTGAATCTTGGAGGCAGTGGTCTCTAAGGCTTTTGCTTCAGTAGCCTGGGGCCTAAAGATAGACCCTGCCATCATCACCTGAAAGTTACCAGTGACATACCCTTTGAACAGTCCCATTTAAACCAGCAAGCCTCCCCTTGCATAAAGGAGTTGTAGCAGAGGTGTGTGCTCCCATGGTGTTTTATCATGGTATCATAGAATCCCAGTCTGGTTTTGGTTAGAAGGGAGCTTAAAGCTCATCCAGTTCCAACCCCCTGCTACAGGCAGGGACACCTTCCACTAGACCAGGTTGCTCCAAGCCCCATCCAACCTGGCCTTGAGCACTGCCAGGGATGGGGCAGGCACAGCTTCTCTGGGTAACCTGTGCCAGGGCCTCACCACCCTCACAGGGAAGAGCTTCTGCCTAAGAGCTCATCTCGATCTCCCCTCTGGGAGGTTAAAGCCATTCCCCCTTGTCCTGTCCCTACACGCCCTTGTCCAAAGCCCCTCTCCAGTTTCCTGTAGCCCCTTTAGGCACTGGCAGCTGCTCTAAGGTCTCCCTTTAAGGAGCCTTCTCTTCCCCAGGCTGAACAAGCCCAGCTCTCTCGGCCTGTCTCCAGAGCAGAGCTGCTCCAGCCCTCTGATGCATCACTTGCTTTCCCCAGACCCTGCTGAGCAGGGGAGATTTCAGCATGGTGGCGAGACAACAGCAGAAGTCCTACAGACCACAGCTGTTTCAAGTCCCATTTAACAGTAAAGGAAGTAGAATTTGAAATGCACTGGCAGCTCAAAGGGATCAATGAGAAGAGCAGCAGACAAAAGGTAGTCTACACTGCAATGCTGGGATATGGCTTTGCAGTAGAGGTGTAGCTGCGGTGGTGCGTGACGGTGGCTTGGCAGCAAAGGAGACCTGCGTGCATTGTAGAAAGTGCTGAGCTGTGAGACAAGAATTTGGAAATGACACTTTCACGACTTCTGTGACCACATATGTGAACTCCAGCTGAGGTGCAGACAAAACCTGATGATTCCTTGGCGTGAGACAGAAAACAGCAGGGCTGCCTCTTCAAAAGACATCTGGCCGTTTATCTTGGGACATCCAGTCGATGAGGCTAAGTCAACACTGAAGATGAAGGGGTTAGTGATCTCTCTTTTCTCTCATCCGTGGGCCTGAAGTCACGTCCCGTCTGATTTATGATCTCCTGCTGGTTTCCAAATGGCCCCTGATCCTCCCTCTGAAATCTGAGACCCGGAGAACCCTCCTGAAGGTGCTCCTTTACACTCAAGGGGAAAAAAATCAATTTACGAGTTTTCTGATTACAAAACATCCATTCTGATGCATCTTTTGTGCCTATCACCCTTCTATTCTATCACTAGATATATGTTAGCAGAGGAGAGAGGCTACAGGTTATTATATATCAGCTATGTCCTCCAGTAGGCATCATTTGGGATAACCTATTGTGTTGCTGTTCAGTCAGATAACTGGGTGTATACTTAATCTGCTGGGAGCACTGTGTGACTGCTACAACTGTAGTGTCTCTGTGCCTGATAACAGTCCAGATGAGGTAGGGGAAAATTGTTTGTATTTTACATAAGACACACAGAGAAGATGCAGAAATTAGTTGTATGAGATGACAAAGGGTTTTTGTACGGAACAAAATACTTGCATCCAGCTTGTGCAAAAATGAAGCACCCTAGCCACCTACATTAACATCTTTTCTACACCTTAGCAGAGATCTTATTGCAGGAGGGAAGAACACTTACTGATTGAGTGGCAGGCAGTCACAAAAAAATCAATCCAATATGAACTGCTCACTGACTGGCTTCCAATGCAACTTATTGCTTAGCATCTTCCTGACAGGTTTCTTGAGAACGTTCAGAGTTTGAGAGAAATTGATGGGTTTTGAAATTTTGCAGGAGGAAGTATTAGCTGTGTGTGTGTTCTGTTTTTTGGGGAGTTGGTGGGGTTTTTATGGATTGGTCCTTATTATTTCTTCTATTATCTTGATGCTGATTGAAGTACATTGCTGTGACTTAACATGGAAATCTTTGGCTGCTGTGATTTTGCCGAGCAATGGCACCTGATGGTTTTGGCAGGAATGAAACGGGTGCAGTAGAGCATATGTTGCATTTGAGACATCCCTCCACTTTGCAAGAGATTGTTTTCTTGAGCTTTGAAATCAGTGTTTCAGGTCCCAGGATTAGGCAGGACAAGGAAAATATCCTGTCAGAAAAAGCTATGTGATGCTGAGGAACTTTGTAAAAAGTTTTTCTAGATCTCCGTATCTTTCTCTTGGGTAAGGTGCGCTGGCTGGCTAGGGCAGGTCCTAGAGTCAGTTACTTGATGGAGCAGCCCTGAGGAGAAGGACTTGGGGGTGTTGGATGACAGAAGCTACCCATGACCCAGCTTCAGTGTGTGCTTGAGCCCAGAACCCTCCTCACTTTGTGCTAGAGTGCATCCCCACAGCATGAGCAGCAGGTCTAGGGAGGGGATTCTCCCCTCTGCTCCACTATGGGGAGACACCCCCTGCAGTCCTGCATCCAGCTCTGGGGCAACAACACAAGAGGTACGTGGAGCTATTGGAGCAAGTCCAGGGGAGGCCATGGAGATGCCGCAAGGGCTGGAGCAGCTCTGCTCTGGAGACAGGCTGAGAGAGCTGGGCTTGTTCAGCCTGGGGAAGAGAAGGCTCCTTAAGGGGAGACCTTAGAGCAGCTGCCAGTGCCTAAAGGGGAGCTACAAGAAACCTGGAGAGGGGCTTTGGACAGGAGCCTTTGGGACAGGACAAGAGGGAATGTCTTTAACCTGACAGAGGGGAGACTGAGATGAGCTCTTACGCAGAAGTTCTTCCCTGTGAGGGTGGTGAGGCCCTGGCACAGGGTGCCCAGAGAAGCTGTGCCTGCCCCATCCCTGGCAGTGCTCAAGGCCAGGTTGGATGGGGCTTGGAGCAACCTGGTCTAGTGGAAGGTGTCCCTGCCTGTGGCAGGGGGTTGGAACTGGATGAGCTTTAAGCTCCCTTCCAATGCAAATCAGTCTGAGGTTCTGTGAAACCTATGGCCATAAAACACCAAAGGATTGTGAGACTGTGTGGCTTTTAGAACGTCTTTGACCACATGCCATTAAATCTTGAGGATATGGGTAAGTAAGGCAGCAACGTTACTGGAGACTCTGACTCTGTAATAACTCATGACTCCTAAAGACTTTAAAGGGCTTATCCAAAAAATAGCTTGTTGTTGACTATCAAGACAGACAGTTTTGATGGGGCCTTGATAGTGGTGTCCCTTGTCTGCTGTGTTACACATCAGTAAAACTGGCCCTACTAGTTGGACACATCCATTTTGTTGCTTGTTCACATTAAAAAAAAAAAAAAAGAGTGGGTGAAACCTGAAAGCCTGATTGAAATCAGATTTGTTTAAAACAAATACCACATTCTGCTTTGAAGGTCTTGAATTTAGTTTTCTTAAGCAAATTTATACAGTGTCTTTCGGGGCCTTGACAGCAGTGCAGCTAACACAGAATGAAGCAATAACATTTAAAAAACAGAAGGACAGTGGTTACTTTATCTCCCAAACTCTCCATACGATACTGATCAAGAGGAGAACAATGATTTCTTCGCCTTATTTTGTTGTGCAGTGCAGTTGGTACAAGATAAGCTACCTGCAGGCACTCGTTTTGACAGTATGAGTAATAGGAATTTTGTTGAATTTTCAAGTCTGTAAGTTTTCTTTCACAAATGGATAGTCTTTACTATCTTTCTTTGATAGGTGTCCAGTTCCTGAACACTGCTGCATTTTTGAAGGTGTCATACCTTAGCAGATGGCACTTCAGAATTAAAAGCTTTGTGTTTTTTAACCAAAAGATGTGAAAAGTACTGTATTCCTTTGCTTTCCCACTCATTTTCTTTTCTATCATCAGTCTCTGAAATGACTTCCCATTGTCTTTTTTCATTAAATAATCTACTAAACAAAACATTATACAGCCAGACATAGGTGCCAATGAAAACTAAGTCACGTAGACAATAAAATTAATCATTTGGGTTCAGTTGAGACCTACTGCTTGTAGCTCACATGCATGACTGTGCAGCATAATGACATGTTTTGCTGTGGATTGCATTCATTGCATTGGTGCTTACCCTCTGTGTCAGAGCAATAATATTTAGAAGACTTGTGCTGTTCTGGAAAGTAAATCCAAACTAACTCAGATTTTGATGCTATTTTTCTTAACCCAAGACTACTGCATGTACTTGGTGCCTTCACAAGTCTACACTGAAAATATAGTCGGTGAAAATGCAAGGATCTACTGGCAGTCTGTGAGGCTTTGGGGAAACAGAAAGGGGATGATTCAGCTGAAAGTATAGGTATTGGACCTTGACTTTGTAAGGGCAACTGAGCTGGAGCTGAATGGTCCAGGCATTCAGGAGAGGAAGTATGAGGCAGGAGGTCCATCCCTAAACTGTTGCAGAGACCAAGACCAGAAACCACATGCACCAGTCTTTCAGAGACAGAGGTTACTTTTGCTAGCTAAAATCTCCTCCAGAGTGAAATATGTTTGTCTAAACCTTGTTTACTGTGAAATGTTTGGAAGCCAATTTTATTAGATTCATCTTTTTTTTTATTATTATTTTATTTTGATCAGTTCAAGCTCAGTTTCTTCTTCAGTCATGCAGTTAGTGGGAGAAACAGGCAAATTTCAGTAGGATTCAAATAGTAAAGAAGTGCATTTACTTTATATTTATTCGAAAGAGGGCACTTAATAAAATGTACTGATTATAGTATGAGTACATGTAAAAGAAAACCTAAGGAATGAGGAGTTTAAATATTTCTTAAGTGGGGGCAAAGGGTGGTAGTGATAAAATCCTGGCTGTGCTTCTCTCTGCTTCTCTCTGCTTCTAAAGGAACCAAAATTCATGGGCTGCATGCATCTGGGCAAGAAAACTCTGCTTTACTCTGCTGAATTTGTCTTTAAGGATGCTGTCTTTCTGCAAGCTGCTGACAAATTGTCCTGGATTGTTCAGCTTAGGTTTTGTTTTGGTTTTCTTCACTTTGCCAGAGATTAGGAGCAGCCTGCCAGGCAGATGCATGTCAAAAGCAACGCCAAAGCCTGGCTGTCCCGTACAAGATGTTGTGCAAGATGTCTGGTGAGCCCTGGGTGGTGGATCCTTAGAGCAAAAGGCACAGTGCTTTGTGAGGGCGTGGCTCAGTTCTCAGAGTCAGTGGGATCTGCTTTATTAGTAAGACGCTCCATCACAGCTGATGAACCCTGCCTTTCTTCGGGACCAGCCCTCCTAGGCATGAGTTTGTGCTGCTCCACAAAAGTATTTCTTCACATAGATATGTTCATTGTGCAGGAAAATATGCCCTTGAATATCCCCAGAAAAATATTTATCCCTGTGGTTGTTCCTAGTTCCAGGTAAAACTGATTCAACCAGGCTTAAGGACAAGTCCACGACAAATGGCCATTGTAAATGTAGCTGCTTCAGCCGTGTACATCAGCCATGCTTGCCATGCTGTGAAATGTACTTGGCTATCCCTTTTCCTCCTCCCTCTTTTCTTTGGCACAGACATGGAGATTGCTCAACCTCCATGCAGTCTGGAGCACAGACCTCTACTCGAATGCTCCCTGGAACAGGAGTGAGAGAAATCGTTTGCAGACAGGATAAAAAATTGCACTTTCTTCTGAGTCGTTTCAAGACCATGCAAGAATCAGGATAACAAATTTGGAGATGCCATCAAACAAAAATTTGTAGCAAACAAATACTTTTTAATGAACCAAAGAAACTACATTTCTCCCCCGATGATAGATTCCCAAAATGGGAAGGAAAGGAGTGAGAAATTTAGAGTTCAGAAGTTCAATCATCGCTGAAAACAGGAATTATTTGTTTTACTAAAACATGCTGGCACGTGAGCCTTCACCCCCATCCCAACCTAGTGTCCTTTTTTCCTTTCAGATTGTCCTAGCTCAGTTTTCTCTGTACAGCAGTACGTGTGCTGCAGGTAGAAAAGCCATTGCAAAGAAACATCTATTCCCAAATTACTAGGTATGGCAACTAGGATTCAGCTTGGGTGAAACAGGCTTTATTTTGGCACTTGTATAACAATAACGGAGACACATTGTCTGTTCCAATCAGGCCAATTTTCTCTGTGTCTCTACTGCAGACCTTACTTGTTATCAAGGCCCTTCCTTCTGGCCCAATCCTGATGAATTTCCACTGTTATTTTCTGTTGGTCCTTATGTATGCTTGGCTTGGTTGGAAAGCCCCAGTGCTGATCAGAAAGATGTCTGCTGAGAAATATCAACTGCCTCCATAAGCCATTAGGGCTATTAGGCTTTTTTTAAAATTCAGTAGGGACAATATCCAGTATCTTTCAAGTAGAATTTAGATTACAAGAAACCATAAAATTCATCTAGTGACTTCCAGTTCTAACTCAATTATTTTTTAAGCGATATTTCTTAAGAAGTCATCTGGTCTTGATTTAAAGGCTAGGAAATTAATTGAAACTGATGGAGAGTTTCCACACATGACAAATCCATCAGAGTGGTTGGTCTCATTCTGATTAAAACAATACTTTAGAATTTGTTTGGCGTAATATTTATCCATTTGGAGAGGAAGGGAAGAATGAAGATAATATTTTTTAAAATTTTGCCTTAAAACTGTGGTTTTCTACTGTCTAGTTTTCATTATAATTAACTTTTACTTTAGTAGTTGGCCATTAATTTAATATAAATGTAATATAATGGGAGTTTCAAATATGTTCAAAGTAAGGTTCTTAAATATTAATCTAAACTCAATGTAAGCATGAAATGACATAGAGTTATAGCTGTGCGAGTTCAAACATAAATTAAACCAATAAATGAAGTGTGGGAATTAAATGGCACATCCTGACTCTGTTTTCATTCATTCTTTTATTCATTAATCTCAGTGCATAAGTCTATCACTCTCCGTCTAAATTCAGAGTGTACAATAAGTCTGGTAGCACACAGAGATCAGAGCAGAGACTGGGACTCTGCTGTCCTTCAGGAAGGTCACAGAATTACATCATGGCTCTGTCTAACGGATGGTCGTAGTCTGACAAGACATTGTGTCTCAGTGACAGATTCCGAACATCAGTAATGCAAAAGCTATCCAGGGCAATGCAATGGTCTGGCTAAAACCGGTAACAGCAAACACAGGACTTCAAAGCTGCCCTGAGATGTGGCAGAAGTAATTTGTTGTTCCATGCCATCTGTTAATCACAATTATCAGGCTTTTCTTCCCAGATGCACCTTCCATAAGTAACAGAAAAGCAACAAAACAAATTTTGAGCCCCCTTTGGGTGTGTCATAGTGCTGAGGTCCATAGTGACCTTGCTTTGAAGGGCTTGTGTTTATCTAGTGGAAATTCTGGGACCTGAGTCATTTTGCTGCCCATCTGGTTGGCTATCAGCGCAAGCTCTAGCTGAAATCTGTCCAAGGAAATAAAAGGAAAAACAGGTTATGAGTTAAGTACAGAGACAGGAATGTCAGGATCCTGAACTCCCCAAACCTCAAGGAAAAAATGTGCAGAACGGGCCTCTGGTTTCTCCTCCACTTCCAGAAATGATATCTGCTTGGCTTTGTGGCCTCTAGCAATGAGCTTTCCTTCCCTGTCCTTTTCTGAGAAATCAGAGAGAAGGAATCACTGCTTGCTACAATGAACCAGCCTATTTTCTTTTTCCGGTGTGGAAACACCATTAAAGGACATTTTCCTTGTAATTGATTATGGCAGTGTTTTACTCCTGTCTAGATATGACTTCCTGAGCGGAAGCCATGCTTTTACGACAGACGTACATTTAAACTCAAAAAAAAAAATTAGAGGGATGAGAGAAAATATTTTCTCCTTTAGCTTCTAAAAAAATTTTGCATTTTCTGGGGGATTTTTTTTTTGTTGTTTTGTTTTTCTTTTTTTTATTATTTTGACAAAAACTGCAGTAGATGACAGCCAGCAAGTAAGTAAAATACAGTCAAAGACTGCCCTTATCCACGTGTTTAAAATGGACTACCAAAAATGCATCATTTTTTCCAACATTTCTGCTGGGTGAAGGACAGAAGGTGATTCCCCCTTTCACACCCTTACATAAATATTTAGACAGAACAGCTTTAGCCTAACTTGAAAGGAAAATTCTGAGAGTGCTTCAGAAAACCAATAGAAGGAAATAAAAACTTAAAACAATTTCCATTAACTTGCTGGCTCTGAACATGATGTTGTGGGCTTGGCATACATGGTGAGTTTTGAGTCAAACAAATGGCCCTACAGAAAACTCTGAAGTTTCAGACTTCATTTTTACAAACTGTCTCTGTTACTTGTGAACCACTGGAAAAGGAGAGGAGGAAACACTTTACTGCCTTGGGAGAGCACATTAAATAAGCTTTCTGTCCTTTTCTACCTCCTCACTGAAAAGCATAATAGTGAAAGGTTACCCTATCTAATGGAAAAAATAAAAATGCACACCATCACAGATGGACACAAAGGGATCATAGGATAAGCACTTTTTCCTTTTTTAAATAAAGAGGGCTTTTGTAAGAGAATTAAAGGTGCCAATATTCTTGGTTTGTTGCAGCTGAACCAGCTCTGTCTGTGCTCTCCCCTTCTAACCCAGCAAAGGGAAAAACCAAGAGAAGGTCTAAATTCAGTACTGGGGGAACAGTACTGAGCTGAGTACTGAACTTAGACCTATCCCTGGTTTTCGCTTGCAGGATTTAGTTAAACCTCATAATTATCGAGTGGCCCATTCCTGAGTGCTACAGTTAAAGGTTTTAATGCCTTGTAAATACAGACCTGAGACTGGAAAATTATCTCAGCTGGTCATCCTGCCTTGAATTTTCTTTATGCTTCACATGTGTGGACCAGTTACATTCCCCCTCTCTGGACTGTGATGTAATGGCATGGGCCAGCACCACTGGCCCAGGTTTGTCCATGTGCACTGGCTACAGCTCTCATGCTGCAAGTAACCCCTGAGACTTCCCTTCATCCTACTGCTGTGGCCCCCATTCACCCTAACAGAAATACAGAAAGTCAAGGAAAGACCATTCTTTGCAAGGACATTGAGGTGTCCTGTGCCACCCTTCCAGTTTCACTTACAAACAATGGCAGCAGAGAGCTCTGCTGTCTACTTAAAATTATTTTGACCCACTTTGAGAACATGAGGCTGAAACGCCTAAAAGTGAAGAGAGACATGATTTTAAACCAGTAAGTTTTGTCTTTGTTGTGCAAGGAAGCTGTTGCATTTCTCTGTATTCCCGTAATATGTGTAGTACATGTAGGGATATGAGAGAGATCCTCACACTGACATACCAGGGGCCTCCTGTCCTGGTTAAACAAGTGAGAAAGTGATGAATAAAGGAGAAAAGGCAGTTCTTCTCATCCCATCATCGCCGTTAAAACTGAAACTGCTATTTTGGTGTTCTAAAACATGGATGCACAGAATCACAGAATGTTTTAGATGGGAAAGGATCTTAAAGCTCATCCAGTTCCAACCCCCAGCCATGGGCAGGGACACCTTCCACTAGACCAAGTTGCTTCAAGCCCCATCCAACCTGGCCTTGAGCACTGCCAGGGATGAGGCAGCCACAGCTCCTCTGGACAACCTGTGCCTGGGGCTCACCACCCTCACAGGGAAGAACTTCTTGCCTCAATCTCCACTCTGGGAGGTTAAAGCCATTCCCTCTTGTCCTGTCCTTGTCAAAAGTCCCTCTCCAGCTTTCTTGTAGGCATGTTACAGAAGATTCTGGCTAAATAACTTTGCATGCCTAGGCAATCTGCAAATTGGATTTAAATATTTATTTTGTGCTTTTAATATAATGCCAAGAATCATAATGCCACAAATTATAATTCCTTATGTAATTAAAGCAAAACTGTAGGAAAAGGTTCAGCAAAGAGTTTTATGATGTGAGAGGTTTTCCAGAATTCTATTCTTGATTGTGCAGGGTTTGGACAAGTGTGGAGAGACTAACAACATTAGTCTCTCTCCACATTCCCTGCTTGTGTTAATCTGTAGGCAAGTACTACTTCACAGTTATCTTGTTCACTCTTCCTATTAGGAAATCACAGTTCAGCTTATCTGCTATCAGTCAGCCCTAAATTGTTTTGTGTAATTACACAATTAGATGCTGGTAGTAAGCTTTAAATCATCTTTCCTTATCAGTGCTCTCTGTAAGCCACTTAAATACTTAGCTGTTCATAATGTTGCCTCAAAAGGAGGCAACACCTTTTGTTTTATTTGAAGGTTTCTGCTAAGCTGTTCCACCCAACCTGTGAAGCTGCACTGCAATTATCCCAAGAAATGAAACCCTCATCATGGTTCCTGGAAAAGGACTGAAATGTGATGTTATACTGGAAGAATTGTAAGAAGGTTAAGTTTGGTTCAACGTAGCTCATTTATATTACTTTTAGGGGACTTATACCTTGAATACTTCATTTTCTTGCTCGAAAAATCAATGATTCATTCAGGACCTGAAGAAGACCAGGAGTGATTGAGGAAAAAAGCATAACTTTGGGTCCATTGCTAAACAACATCATCCATGCAGGCCTTGACATCAAGCAGCAGCCTGCCTTGTCCCACATGGCTTTGATGGAGGTGCAACCCCCATTGTGAACAGAAGCCAGGGGTGTGCACAGTGCATGTTATCTACTTTCACCCTTATCTGGAAGAGGTCATGGGCATTGGCTGTACACCCCTGTTGGCAACACAAACAAGTATTTGCAGAGAAGGGGATGCCTTTGCAGTTAGCTGATGCCCCTTTCTAACGAGAGCTATGTCTAGCTGTAAAACACAGTGTCCATCACGTTCATGCATTAACTTTCTCCAGGCTGGGTGGCCACTTACAGCCATGCATCAGGGCTAAAGTCTAAGTAAGTAATTTTTTGCAAGAATGCAATTTGGTGGAGCAGAGATACCTCAGAATCTTTGTCTTTGTGTTGCTGAAATGCTGAGCTTGGTTTTTTTGTTTTTTTTCCTTTGGTAAGTTAGGTCAGCTTCAGAGAAAGAAACAATGAAGTATATATACTGCTTTGCATTTTTAATGCTTAGAAATATGCATTTACCAAATGGGCAGCAAATCTTTAAACAGCAGAACAAATGTTATAGCTTTATGACAAATCAATGCAACAAATTTTTTACCGAAGAGTTCTGACCAATAAAACATTACTTTGCATTTGGGGAATGTGGTGGATTTATTAATGTGGATTTATAATCCCTGTATTTTTAATTCCTTCCTATGATGGAAATAGTGCTGTTTAGACATTTGATGTCAGAATTCTCATTCATAAATCTAAGTCACATTTTCTGGATATAATTTTCAGTCTGCTAAATACAGTTTAGGCAAAGACTTTTATAGAATTGTTTATGGTTTAGGTTATGGCTTAGATGGACGTCTGATTCAAAGTTGGGCTGAAATTATTGCCTAATTTGTAATGGAAATGAAGTTTAAAAAACTGTGCAAGAGTAAATATGAATTGCTAATTGTTCATGGCCTTGTCTTCCTCCTGACATGCATAAATTTTGTCCCCAGTGCAGTCACAAGGGAGACTGTTATCCTATGCTTGTAAATCACTATCCTGTGGAGGGTAGTTCTCATAATTACTTCTGAAATATACCTCTGAGTAGTGGCCTTTTCAGCTCATGTAGACATGTGAGGCTGAGGTGTGTGGCTGAAGACATAAGGAAGGAGATGCCCCACCAGCACCTGCAAACATTGTAATTTGTTTATATCTCTTGCATGGAGCGGGTGAAGCTTGACAAGTCTAGTTACATGACCCTGCAATCTCTATTGTATTTTTGCTTTCTCTCTTTGTTTCCTGCCATGCATTTTCTAATTTGAAAGTTTTATACAGGTTGTATGTATAGTGTTTCAATTTTTCTTGTCTTTTTGATTCAGGATGGATGTGCAGAGCTGGTGGTTTTGATAGCACCCTTTAGAACACCCCTAAACCATACCAGACTTGGTTCAGCTTACTGGCAGGCCAGGTTCTTATCTGCCACAATTACTCCTTAGTCTACTTAAAAAATAGTAAAGATGGACAGGCAAGCCAGACCTTTGTCATGTAATGTGAAGGGTTGGGAATGGAGAGTGGGGATAACTAGAAATTGCCAGTGCCTTTGTTTGGGCAGACTTTCAACATCTATAATGTGACTGTCTGGATATTTCCTCAAAGCCATTTTTTGATATTGATGTTCATCCCAAGGCCTGGTCTTCATCCATCCATAACTGAGGAAGACTATTCAGAAAAGTGTGGATAAGGCTTTGTAAGCATCTCTAAGACTTACCTTGAAATCTGCTTCCATCTAGGAAACCAAGATAGAGATTGTACTTTCCCAAGAAAAACCTTTCAATGTAGCTGAAACTCAACCTTGTAACCATTGGTATCTTCTAACACCAAAAGCAATGAAGAGGGATGGATTTCCTCTCTAGAGCAAACTGAATGTGTTGTTGGGGAAGACAACTATCATAGAATCATAGAATCACAAACTGGTTTGAGTTGGAAGCTCATCCACTTCCACTGCCACAGACAGGGACACCTTCAACTAGACCAGGTTGCTCCAAGCCCCGTCCAACCTGGTCTTGAGCGCTGCCGGGGATGGGGCAGCCACAGCTTCTCTGGGCAACCTCTGTCAGGGCTTCAACACCCTCACAGGGAAGAACTTCTGCCTAAGATCTCATCTAAAGTGAGGTGACAGAGGTGAGGTGACAGAGACATGCATGCTCAGTTACATATCACAGTACATTTTGCAATGCAGGCAGTGACTCTCCATGGGCTGTTGGCTGTTAATGGTCTAATACTTATTTTCATGTTCAAGCAACAAAAGGTGAGTGGATGGCCCCAGGTGGTGTGAATCCTGCCATAGTGATCTGTGTTGATGAGAATTTCATCTGAATTTATGCAGTGCATTGATGTAATGTATTAGCCCATCAAGATTTGCTGCAAAGACTTAAGCTAAGGTCATGCCTTTATATTAAAGGACAATAAGAGATAGGCCTGTGTTCATAAGGGCTTAAATTTAAGCCAGCCTAGTGGAGCAGTTTGCAGTAATACCCACACAGGAATGGGGTTTTGCACAGCACATCTATACCGCTGCACAGATTGGCTGGGCTGAGTGGCTGGATGACTCTTCTCATACAAGGAGTCTTGTAATTTAGTCTCGAGTGGTAATCAGGTGTCAAAAAAGCTTAGGTCAGAGAAATACTGCAATCCTTATTTCTTGCTGCAACTGCTATTGCTCTAGTTGTATTTTAAACAAAGCCAGTGACTCATCTATTTGAATTCCAAAACAAACACAGGTTTATATTGCATATTTTTGATGAAGCTGTCTCAAATCTCTTCAGCATTTGATAGCTTACATATTTCTTGCTCTGTTGGTGCAGTTACTGTAAGGTGGGTCTGGGGGACTCAGTTTCCCCATTAGATGGAGTTTTGGCTCTCTTCTTCTCATGTTAAAATTGGCTGAAGATTATCAAATTAATTTGTGTTGTGGGTCAGTGGGGTAACTTCAGTGTTGAAAATGCATTGGAAAAATGAACACATGTTTAAGTAATATTAATAGTGACCAAGAACTGTCATGAAGAATGTGTTCTTTGTTTGTAGGGTATTTCTTTTTGTCAGGTTTATGTACAAATTATTTTTCTTTTGTCAGAGATGATCAAGACTTATATACTATCTTTACAAATTTTTAAATGTAGATGTAATTTTTCTGGAAGTATTCAACTTTGAAGGTCATGTCTTAAGAAATTTGAAAGATGGGCTTTCTTTGTGCAATCCTTGGGGCTCTCCTGTTGTGATAATTATATTTGAGATAATTTGATATTAGGATAAGCCTTAGGAATTGAAAACCTTTTCATAGCTCTGTGTTTTCTAGCTATGTCCAGTTCTGTTCATTAGTATGTCATCTTTAGGTGTAATAAATGTGAACATGTTACTATAGAGCGACGATGCAGAGAAACAAAAAGAAGGGTTAAAAATATCCTGAATGTTAGTTTTGCACTGAGTTCTGTATTTTTCAGAACTGAATATCCCAAGAATCTCCCTTGAGAGAAGCTAATGCAGTAAAGCTCAGCAATACTCTACTGCAGTCAGTAACAGCATAAAATCTTAATTTAACTGGCTTTCCACACAAGCAACAATCACTGCATGCTAATAAGGCTGTGCTGCTTTGATAACTAAACAAAGACATTTATTGTTAGTTTTCTGTGATGAATGAGCAGAAACGAGCTTACCTGGATCTTTTGGATCTGGTTGAGATGTAACAGCTTGATGGAAACTCTATGACTGCAGTTCAGTACTGTCAGGTTGGGACACAGTCTGAAAGCTACTATAAAACCTACTTTTTGAATTGTCATTTTAACAGGCTGTGCACAGGTTTAGAATGTGTTTTTTTTTAACTTCCTGGCTCTGTGTGTTTGGGAGCTGCTTGGTTTGATGGCAAAGGAGGCTGCACCCTCCATTCATGTCTATGTACTCTGAGGTACACTCAGTGTCCAAGACTGATCCCACCATATTTCAAACCCAAGACCTCAGTACTGACCACCGTGAACCCCTCCTTTCACTCCATACCATTTTCAGGGCATGAAAGACCCAGAGCAGAAGGAAGGACCTACTATGTGCCTCCAGCCAGGAACACTGCTCAAACACAATGCATATTAAGTTTCTTCTTTTTGTGAAATTTAGATGAGAAAATATTATCCATTTCTGTATGCAAAGCACCTGTGGGCAAAAGATACATGTAAAGTCAAAACTCTCCATAAGCCTTAGTGGGTATGATGGCAGCCTTGCTGATTCCACCAGGAGCTGGACATCTTTGTTATGAGTGCAAGCATGCCACATCCAATACTGCCAGTGGCTGGCATCTAACACTGTTATGAAATACAGTTGGTCCATAATCCCTGTGGCCACATGCTTGTGAACAGCGCTCCAAGCTGTCCATCTGTGCTATGCCTGCATTGGAAAGTAATTCAGTACAACAGGAGTGGTTCAGTAGGTTGGAGCAGTTACTTCTCTGTTTCCTACCTCTGCACACTGAGTTATAAGGCTTTTTTCATCAGACTCTATATTAGTTCGGGCCCTGAAACAAAACTCCATACTATCAATGTCGTCTGAAGGTGTCTGGAGGATTGAGGGTCAGTTCAGACTCCTATTTCCCTTATGGCTGGGAGGCATTTCATGTCCACCTCAGTTTGAGCTTCCAATATAGCCTCCTCTAATAAGAACCTAAATCATGCACACCAAAACTCCACTCTAAAACAATGCAGAGAGCAAGAAGTGGGATGATCAGAAGATAGATACACTTCAAAACCATTATTCAATTAATTGCACTGATTTGTTTTTGAAGTACACGCAGCCATTTATAGCTGTGACCTCTAGTCCATGCACACAGCATTTAAACTGTCAGCTAAGTAAAGAAATCATTGTTATTTTTGTTAACTCTTAGCAGGCAGATGCTTAAGTTTGAGGGGAAACTAAGCAGGGTCAAGGGAGCAGTTTAAGTATTTATTCCACTAGAGACCACGAAAAACATAAACACGAATGTCAACATGACAGAAATTGCCTGAGCATGTAGGACACCCAGGAAGTGGCAAACCTTCAATCAAAGAAACAATGAATGTTGCTCCCTGAGACCAGGAACTGTGAAGTTGCCTGTTACTACAGTTACTTTGTTTTTCATACTTCAGTATAGTTATGAAGACATTATTGTAATCAACTGAATTTATTGACTTCTTCCTGTCCTCTTTTTCCTCTATTTTGTGTGTAGCTTTTTTTTTTTTTTTTTTTTTTTTTTTTGGGCGGGGGTGGTGGGGAAAGGTGGTTTTCTTGTTTATTTTATTTTAATTACTAGTGAAAAATAAAAAACTCTAAGTCAGAAACAGTAACAAAGAACTAAATCCTACAAAATAAACAGCCTTGAAACTCAGGAAAAAGCATAGTCACTGATGGGATGTGGACCAACACCATTTGTCTATCTTGTGTTTGAGATGGAACCTCAGAATTCTGAAATCTGATCTTTTTCTATATAACAGAAATCCATAAACTTTTCTTCTAGATAGTAAAGAAATCAGATTGAAACTAAGTAGAAAGCAAATGGCATCATGCAAGTACAGTGATCAGCAGCGTAGGAAGTGAAGAGCTGAAATGCCTTATAATATACCTTTTTAGTAGAGGATGAACCCCAGACTGTCCTTGCTCAGCTTGTATCAAGACACACCAATTTGGTTTTGTATGCTAGCCTTTAAATGAAAAAAAAAAAAAAAAGAATCCATTACTTGAAAATATGCTAGTGCATAATTCATTATCTGAGCCTCATGTCAGGGCTGTTGTTATTAGTCACACAATTGGTTGCCTCTGGCACCTATTGAAGAAATAGATGGACTTTACATTTTACCCTGTTGTGGCTTTATGAATTGAGACATTCTCACATAAAAAAGGGAAAATACTAGACTCAAAAGAATTCTAATGAGAATTTCCTATTTCCAGTCTGAGGCTTGACAAAGAAAAATAAGAAATCCCTTCCAAAGTCTTAATTTATTGTTAATCTGTTGGATTTATTTTAATTATACATTTAAACTTGGGGTTAACAATTTTGGGCAAAATATAAAAAAAGCAAACCCAGTGTGAAAGATCAGGAGCTAAAGAATTGCTTTCTGTTGTCTTTTCTTTTTCTTCTTAAAGATTCTTTCAGGTCACCCCTGCTTTAAGGGCACCATCCCTATTCATGGCATGGGAAGAGAAGTAATTGTTTTTCACTAGTTATTAGTAATTATTTTTCAGTAGTAATTCTTTTTCATGAGTTTATCTTGCCTTGCTCTTAAAATAAAAATCACTTGTTAGCTTGGGTTTTTTGATTTGAAACCCAGAGATATTTTGTCTCTTTATACAGTAGATTCCCTGGCACTGGAATTCTACTGTGCTGCACCATATTTGTTTAACCTTTGTACCTGCTTTTGAAAGAGGGAGAAAATGGCTGACAAATGTGTAAGATTCAGTTTCTTCTTAAAACCTTCAAGTAGAACAACCAGCTGCTGTTGTTAAACAGAAAGCTGATGGTACCCTCTGTGAGCAAATGTAAGAAAGGCTAAATAGAATGGCAGCCTACTGCTTCATTTACAAAGCCTTTAGGTGAAAATCTAGACATTTCTGGGTTTGTGGTAGCTCCACCAAGTCTTAAATCCAGTCATTTCCAAACATGAAGACAGTGCCTCTATTTTGAACAGTGAGATGTCATTCAATGGGAGCTTCTACTATTAATTAAATCTTAATTATTGAGGGATTGCTTCCACAAAAGGCAGTTTTAATTTTATGCTTAATGTCGTAGAGAGAAATTGTTATTAGTTTTAAAGCTGGTTTTACTAAATTGTTAGAAAATAAGTAGGTTTGTCTCAATCATTTATTCATGGTAATACATATTTCCCTTATTTTGAGCGACAAGTTTTCCTACGCTCTTTGTCACCTATTTTAAAATACACCTGATATATTGAAAACTTCTGTAAGATTATTATATCCTGGTGAAGTGGTGCAATGTAGATTACTTGCAGGGTTAATTCCCTGCACAGATCAATAAAAGAATGCAGAAATAGTGTTAAATACAGAAGCTGAAAAGCTGGCCCAGTGCTTTGAGTAACTAATACTTTGCTTGACAGTTAAAATCTTTCTCTTTGCACATTGCAAAGATTGATTTTTTTTGGCTTTTCTTTTCTAAGGTGATAGGATTATATAAATAATTTCATAATTTTCCCCATACGTGAAACACTGTTCCGTGTCAAATTTCTAGTCCTCTATATGCAGTGTAACACCAACCATACAATAATAATAATAAAAAAACCTTTTTTATTTATGCTTTATTTTAGAAGATGGCACAGAACACAAAGAAGAAATTTTTACTTGCATTTCTACTTCCAAAATGCTTCAAAGAAGCATAAAACAAAGACTTTGGAATACAGTTTTCTTTATTTTCAGAGTAAATCATATTCACAGTGTAGGCTTTGTTTGTTGGTTTTCTGTTTTTTTTTTTTTTTTTCCTTAGTCTTGTAATCATTGTGTTTACTATGGCAAAATAAGTATTTTCATACGTCGATTTGTTCCTTTCCTTTTTGTGTTTTCTGGGACAGAAGTATAGGAATGGCCAGTCAGTAAGAAGAAATTGTCATACTGAAGAGAACAACATGATTTAATTGTTGTCAATTCATGGGCATTAAAATTCAGTTACACTGTGAAATACAAGATAATGATGGAGAACATTAATTGACTGTATTAATAGAATATTTTCTCAAGGACAGAAAATGGCACAGACTTTTTATCCAGTTCTGAAGCTGCTTTTTAAAATTTTTATCCAACCACCTACCTAGCTTAGTCGAAAATAAGAGAACATTCTGACATTTGATATTATAAAAGGAAACGGAGTCAGTAGCTGTAAGAATTAATATAATTAGTGTCTTTTTGTCTATTTGTGCCCACTTCTCAGATAATGATACACTTTTTATGTTTTTTTTTTTTTTACCTGCTTACATTAGGACTATTTTTTTCATACAAACATATTTTCATCAAATTATCCAATTATCTGTTTCTGTTACAATAATACATAATGTTGCATATCAATACACAGATCTAAATCTAGCCTGATCCCAAGGTAGACTACTGAGCTCTTTGTAAGTAACATGATGAATGCAAATTCTCATACTGTGACTCCACTACATGAACATATGGTTTCTAGCAAGCAGTATCTTCAATGCAAACTTGCAGGCATAACTAAACTGATAGATTTGGCCATCTGTGATCGTACACCAGTTCAGCATCTATCTGGAGACCCAACTCCTTTGTTGCCTTGTGGCCTCTTTGCGCTGCCGAGCTGGGAGCTCAGGGGCTGTCCCCAGAGCTGAGTGATCACCTGGGTGGTGCAGAGCCTGCTCAGCCACCAGCCCGGGGTAAGGGTGATGCACAAAGCAGGGGTGGGTTGAGGGGATGCTACACCCAGGCTGTCATGGTGGCAGCCCAGAGTATGGACACAGAAGGCATAAGCAAGCGCAAGCCTGAGATCGCTGTGATTTAGTACCTGACCAGCCATCTCCAGAGCATTGTAAAGTTAGTGAAAGGCTGAATTCGCCTTTCCCGCAGTGCCTTTGGTCTAGCAGTGAGGGCACTTCAGCCAGCCCTATGAGTGGGTTGGATGTGTACATTTTTTTTATGCAGGCAAAATATCATCCCCAGTCCTGCAAAAAAAAAAAACAACAACAAACCTTAAGATGTGTCTGGATGGAACCCTGTGAAGGGTTTCCCTGGAGAGGTAAAAAACTAATATAAAATTTCACGAGGGTCTCTTCACCTCTGTGCAATAGGAAAACAATGCAGCCTCCTCCAGATCCAGCAGATCTTTGGGGAGAATAGAGCCTAGAACCAGCTGCATAAAAGGCTTCCCTCTTTGCAACAACTCTGGATTGAGCTGGGGTAACAACTGGGATATTCCCTATATCTTTTCCCATCCCATAACCTCCGTGCCCAAGCTTCAGAAAAGGCAATGAAATAGTCTGAACCTTTTTTCCATGTTTCTGAAGTCCGGATGGGAGAATAAAATGTATTCCTGTCAGTCATGGTCCAGTCTTGCATACCCCATTCCTTTTTCTGTATGCATATTTTCAATTTCTCCTTCCATTTCCTTTTTTTTTCTCCAGGGGATTCAGAAAAAGTTCTGAATGCCCTGAGAAAATGTGTGAAATGGACACTGATTTAAAAAAGTGCTGTTTGTTAAAGATTATATGGGTTTAAGGGTTTGCTCTGTAATAAGTCTCTACTTATAGCTAAGTGATAGAGTTTCACGAAAATTCAAATCCTAGTGGATTACGAAAAGGGGAATGAGGGTTTGGCACCAAGATTGCTTCAACTGTACGATATAAGCAAATATCCACAGTGGACACCAATATCCTCAGAAAGACGAAAATTTTCCTCTGAGCTTGACGGGAACGAACTCCAACAAAATACCCCTTACACTATTGTATCTTTTGACTACAATCCTACCATATATTGTTCCTAGTTTGTTAACAGAGTTTTAAAACAGGACCAAGACCACTCCAAGAAAGAGATTTATTTACTCATGTCCATGGGGAAATCACTACACCAAACCGTTCATGAAACCACAACAGTTGTGTCCTCCTTGGATAAATACCACTAAATCTCATTTAGCTATGGAAACAGTGGGAAGCTATAAAACCTTGCAAAATACAAATATTGGTCCTCTGAAATCTTTGTAGTCAGCAAGCACAGAATAGGAAAAAGAGTTCTCCATTCTTAAGTGGTAGAATCAATACTGGACAGAGAACATCAAAACTGCCTAAAAGATTACTCAAGACCAAGATATTTTTTATCAGTGGCCTCTTTGTTTTTCGGATATCCAGCTTGAGACACCATAAGTGGAGTGAATTTTCAGAAAGCCTTGAGCACCCACTCTGAAAAACCGGTTGCATTAAGGTATCTGAAGATGAGCACCAAGAATTGCTGCATCCAAAATAAGTTTGCATCAGAAACCCAAATTCCCTCAAATTGGTATTTAGGGAGGACCTAGTGCTTTAGGCAGCTCTGAAAATCCTAGGCACCATGCACAGCGCGTGTTTATCTCTGACAGTGGCAGATAGAGTTAAACATCTTCCACCTGGACTGCTGCAGAGAAAATAAGTATTTCAGTAGGGCTTCTTGTTATATTTTTTTCTGTTAACTCTATAGAGGATTAACTAAATAATTCTGGGCTAGTGATACTATATTTTTATTGATAGTTTAAAAAGCACATATACTTTTTAGATACAAATAAGACGTAACGAAATGAAGTGTGGTTTGGCTTTTTTTTTTTTTTTCTTCTAAACCTTAATAGTTGGTTTCAGATTTTATTTAATAATCTTATTCTAAGACCTCATAATTTTATTTTTTTTCTAATTTTTATTTCTTATGAGAATATTGAATATTGTAATGTTATTCTGTTAAGACAATAACATTTCAAAGGCTAATGTAAAATCAAGCTGCTAAAGTTTACATTTTCTCTGTCCAGCAGTTCATTTATACAACTGCCCTGAGTAGATGCTATATGCTGCTTAGCAAATGGCCTGTAAGAGTTTAAAAATAACTCAGTAAAGCTACTCAAAGGTAATGCAACACTTAGGCATCTTTAATAAAAGCTAAGACAAAAACAAGGTTTTCTCAATAGTTAATTATTCACCCCCTCATTATCGATTTATGCACAACAAAACCACAATAAAAATGTCCAGGACAACTAATTGCGCTTGTTCCTACATATAAGCTTATTTTTCAGAAAGGCAAGTTTTTAGATTTTAAAATTAGTCCTATTTTTTTGGACTGTTCTATCTGCTTTTATTAAATTCTGTGTTATTCCCATGCAAAACCAGTGAAAAAAGTTATTTTCTAACCTACGTTATTGTGAGGGTTTTTGCAAAACCTCACTTATCCCCTTTAACAAAAAAGATTATCTTATTTCAAAAATCATGTTATAATTAATTTGTAATGTTTCTCAAACTGGTACAAATGTGTAAAATCTGTGCTTTTAAAAGCTTCTGCTTTGAGTAGCCTTACATTCCATAATTGTGCCTTAGCAATCACCAAGCTCTATTGCATGCCCCATTCATGAAAAGTGTACTTTGTTGGGATGATGTAGCTGAAAGAATCTGGCTCTAAAACTTCCTTACCTAGAGCTTCCATTAAATTATATTAATTTAAAATATCTATGGAATGGTACTCTTACAAAAATACTAAAAAAAACCAACCCAAAATAAAGCAAAAAATTAATGGGTTGGGTTTATGAAAAAGACTTGTATAGTAAGCAAAAGAGGTTTATCACAGTTTTGGTAACTTGCATGAGTTCATATCGAAAAGAAATTTTTCACATGTTCTTAATAAATTTAAGACTTTCGTGCTCTAGATATTTTCAGTTGTATGCTTTGAAGCAGTAGACACCATACAGCTTGTGCTTTTTGTCTGGGAAGCCTACAAAGCGAACGGCTGCTTCGTTAGGACTGCAGCGTTTCCTTGGCCTGGAGATTGGGTAGCGGACACTGCCATCAGCCAGCCAGCCGGCATCGCAACGGTCATAACCCAAGAGTTTCCAGGCAGCAAAGATCTGGCCAACTTTAGCAATCTGAGCTCCATCCTTCAAACATGCCTGAAGTGCTTCATCATAGGTCAGTTTGGTTGGGTGAATTAGGTAGTAAAAACGACCTAGTAAGGGAAAGAAGAAAAAAGGATCATTAGGAATATGATCATGGACTGGATCATAGAATCATGGAATGGTTTGGGTTGGAAGGGTTGGAGGAAACTTTATACCTCATCCAGTTCCAGCGCCCTGCCACAGGCAGGGACACCTTCCACTAGATCAGGCTGCTCCAAGCCCCATCCAACCTGGCCTTGAGCACTGCCAGGGATGGGGCAGTCACAGCTTCTCTGGACAGCCTGTGCCAGCACCTCACCACTCTCACAGGGAATCATAAAATCATAGAATAGTTAGGGTTGGAAAGGACCTTAAGATCATCTACTTCCAACACCCCTGCCATGGGCAAGGAACACCTCCCACTAAACCATGCCATCCAAGGCTGTGTTCAGCCTGGCCTTGAACACCGCCAGCGATGGAGCATTCACAACTTCCCTGGGCAACCCATTCCAGTGCATCACACCCTTACAGTAAAGAATTTCTTCCTCATATCCAATCTAAACTTCCCCTGTTTAAGCCTGAACCCATTACCCCTTGTCCTATCACCACAGTCCCTCATGAAGAGTTCCTCCCCAGCATCCCTATAGGCCCCCTTCAGATATTGGAAGGCTTCTAGGAGGTCTCCACGCAGCCTTCTCTTCTCCAGGCTGAACAGCTCCAACTTTCTCAGCCTATCTTCATACAGGAGGTGCTCCAGTCCCCTGATCGTCCTCGTGGCCCTCCTCTGGACTTGATCCAACAGTTCCATGTCCTTTTTATGTTGAGGACACCAGAATTGCACACAATACTCCAAGTGAGGTCTCACAAGAGCAGAATAGAGGGGCAGGATCACCTCCCTCGACCTGCTGGTCACACTCCTTTTGATGCAGCCCAGGATACGGTTGGCTTTCTGGGCTGCAAGCGCACACTGCCGGCTCATGTTCATTTTTTCATCAACCAACACCCCCAAGTCCTTCTCCGCAGGGCTGCTCTCAATCTCCTCCCCGCCCAACCTGTAGCTGTGCCTGGCATTGCTCCGACCCAGGTGGAGGACCTTGCACTTGGCATGGTTAAACTTCACAAGGTTGGCATCAGCTCACCTCACAAGCGTGTCAAGGTCCCTCTGGATGGCATCCCTTCCCTCTAACGTATCAACCGAACCACACAGCTTGGCGTCATCAGCAAACTTGCTGAGGGCGCACTCAACCCCACTGTCCATGTCACTGACAAAGATGTTGAACAAGACCGGTCCCAACACCGATCCCTGAAGGACACCACTTGTTACTGGTCTCCAGGTGGACACTGAGCCATTGAGAACAACTCTTTGTGTGTGGCCATTCAGCCAGTTCTTTATCCGCTGAGTGGTCCATCTATCAAAATTCCTATATTCCTGATTAAGATGATGTGACAATATCACAATGGCTTTCGAGGAGAAATGGAGATGTTCTACTGAAGAGTCATATCAAACAGTGGTTCATTTGTGACTGTGCAATGTGGATGCTGCCCTGTTAAAAATATCTTAATTTTTTTTATGGTGTTTTCATGAATATCAGGAGTAAAAAAAAATAAATGTGGCGTAGAGATCACAGACCATTTGTGCATAACAGTAGTGCTATATTTACTTCTGCTGGCATAGCACAGCGTGGCATCACCACCCTCAGTTGCATTCAGTGGTAACTGAACTGTTGCAATACGTTCTCACCCTCAGAGGTAGAAAATCAGGAAAAAAAAGATTGGGAGAGAGGTATGATGGAAGACACCTTGGGATTTAGAGGAGGGTCCCTGCTCTGCCTCTAACATTATGGTGCAAGAGGATTTTACCAACATGGTGACAACAACAATCCAGTGAAACAACTGAGGGACACCACAGATTTCAGCCAAAGCAGATCTCATAAAGCTGTAGCTTACTGTCAGAGAAGGTAAATCAGTCAAACATCCAAAGCAGTCCACTTCTACATGTTGCTCCTAGTATCAGCTGAAGACCCTTACACATTTTCACCTCAGAAGCATGGCACAGCAGGTTCTGGCCTTTGATAGCGTTTGGGTGAGGGGGGCCTGGAGATACACTCTCTGACATGGCAGTGGGTGACCTTGTTTCTGGTTAAGTACAAGCAGTGTTTTCATTTACTTATTTATTTATCTTTAAGAAAGCTGAGGTATTACACAGCTCCTTGGAAGCAGCGCTTGAGCCTGTGGTAGATCAAAAAAATCTCATTAAAATGTCATTAAATCTTCATTAGCAGCGTCAAAAGCACAGGAAGCAGTTCTGCACCTCTGTTTCTCTTTAGGCATCAAAGGGTATACGTACCCTCACTGTAAGACAGCACTGTACTGATAGTGCTGCTAAGAAAAATGTGCCCCCCATCTCAAGGTAATAAAAACATATGGCAGCAAGTAAAGCTCAAAAAGAAAGTCTCCCCTACTAATTCATAAGCAGCAGTAATACTAACGTTAATTTATCAAGGAAATAAGAATTCATTGTAAACCTTTCATTCATTATTTATCACCACTGATTTGACAATTAACAAAGTGTGAGGTAGAAATGGATCAGAAAAGAACAGTGTTTATCTAAAGAAATAATAATTTCATAATAAATTCACAACTTTTCAATCTGTCTTGTAAGAGTCAAGTTAGCTAAAAACCATATGAATTTATTTATGTCGGAATCTTCTAATTCCAGAGCACACTCTTTACTTCTTAATTAAGAAAGTATGCCAGAATAATATCCTTTTTCTTCCTCATAAAAACCAGGCAAACATGCAAACACAATTCTGCTCATTTTCAGATTATTTTCTTAGTGAAGAAAAAGTGATGAGCAAGATGAAGAGTTAGGTCAGCTCCAGAACCCTGCAAAGCCCACTTTTTGCTAAGCAAAGAAATGTCAATTCAGATGACAATGCAAAGATAATTGAATTACCTTCATGTAAAGGTTGGAAATTGTATACCATGATACGAACATTAAGGAAAAAAAAAGGCATTGCAGCTGTGGTGGAGAAGAAATGTTTAAAATATTTCATTGCTGTCAGAGACAATTTCTACAGTATTTCCACAGAAAAACTGTTGAGAAGAGACAATCTTCTGTTTTGTAAAATGCTTGCTTAACTCTGTTTAAACAACTTGAAAGCATTTAGAGGGTGTTGCTAAAGAGAAGTTCATTAAGTGGAAACCTGTTCCTACTATGTTATTAAGAGGTTTCCTCAAAGCAAACAGGATTTCAGACTTAAGGGAACAGGGATTTGGATTGATAGTGTATAAACTTCATCTAGCTTATTAGTTGCTCTCCAAACCATATGTCAATTGAATGTAATTTCCTAGGGATTTGCAGTAAGGTCAGGCTTTTGACATATGATATCAATAATAAAAACTCCTATACACTGCCTCTTCCTCAAAGAGGGAAACTTTAACAGTAAACCCCACAGGGGTGCAATGTGTATCCAGAATGTCTGATTAATTAAAATTCTGTTAATAATGGTACAGATTTGCTTGTTTTCCCATGCTAATAGGTTAGAGGGGTTTCTAACTGTTCAATTTTAATTTAGTGGACGGAGGCATTAACTGTGTCTCTCTCATTAACATCCTGTAGTCGGATCACTCCTACAGAGGATAAGTGTGCTTGATTGCCTTCTCACATACAAATCATGGGGCAGAAGGTTTATGCAGACCTAATCAAACCCCAGCAACAATGACTATTTTAAGTTTTGCATGTAACAGAACAGCTTAAAGAGGAAAACCTGAGCACTTTAATACTTTATATCACTGTGACTGTGATATAAATACTTTATATCACTGTGACTGCAGGTGTTAGAGTGCTGCACCACCCTGGGAGATTTTTCCAAGCTCAGCTCTAAATTGAGACATTCATTAGTAAGCTTTTATATTGTAGCTGGGTATGCTAGGCTAGTGCTCCTCTTCAGAGGCACAGAAAGTCAGTATCACCCCATTTGCTATTTCCTGTAGTAAGTGCTAATGCAGTGCCTTAGAAATAGAGATCTTGGTGAAGTTCTCAGGAAGGATGCCTCCATGTGCAGTCAGCCATGGAGTACCTAAGCCCAAACACTACTCCAATGGCTTATGGTTTGCTGGGGTAACCTCTTGCCCAGATTCACAGCTTTGGTGCTGTGCAGGGGCAGCTGAGCAGCAAGCTGTGCTTGGTGCATGGCAGCACATGCAGGAGAAACGCCAAGTGCGGGAATGACTTCTGCCAAACTACGCTGAAAATGGCCACAGAAACCAGTCAAGTTGTTTTACTGTGCTCTAATTTGTGGTTTCATATGGCCATAAGAGACATTCTCAGCAGCCAGCAGTGTATATCTGTGGCTTGTACAACATGTATACCCTATCAGCTGCTCAGCAGACTCAGTTCAGTATATCTCACATCCTGCTCAAGCAAGTCCAAAGGAGGCCACAGAGCTCCTATGAGGGCTGGAGCAGCTCTTCTCCAGAGACAGGCTGAGAGAGCTGGGCTTGTTCAGCTTGGAGAAGAGAAGGCTCCTTAACGGGAGACCTTAGAGCAGCTCCCAGTGCACAAACGGCTACAAGAAACCTGGAAAGGGGCTTTCGACAAGAGCCTGGAGGGATAGGACAAGGGGAATGGCTTTAACCTGCCAGAAGGGAGACTGAGATGAGCTCTTATGCAGAAGTTCTTCTCTGTGAGGGTGGTGAGGCCCTGGCACAGGTTGCTCAGAGAAGCTGTTGCTGCCTCATCCCTGGCAGTGCTCAAGGCCAGGTTGGATGCGGCTTGGGGCAACCTGGTCTGGTGGAAGGTGTCCCTGGCCATGGCAAGGGGTTGGAACTGAATGAGCTTTAATGTCCCTTCCAACACAAACCATTCGAGGGCTCTAGGAGTACTAAATGGTTGAGCAAGCCCATTGCTTCTCAAAATTGAAGCACATGTTGAAAATTTGTGCAAAATTAGGTGCTTTCTGTTCATTTAATCATAGGGTCCTGATAAGCATTTTGATATCCAGTGATCACCTCAGATAAACAGATTTTGAATTGCTACATTAAATATGTGGGAAAATTTTTTTAAATCCTTTTCCACACACCCTCACCCACCAGCTGGTATCAGCAGTGACTCCAGTGACTCAGAAGCAATCACTTCCATGAAAATATTAATAGGATCCCAGACCAGTTTGGGTTGGAAGGGACCTTAAAGCTCATCCAGTTCCAACCCCCTGCCATAGGCAGGGACAACTTCCACTAGAATAGGTTGCTCCAAGCCCACACAGCTGCATTTTCAACATGATCCTAAAAATTTATTTTTTTCTATTTTTAACTTTATTAACATGAAATTTTTACTTGATTCTTCTAGCACTGATAACAAATCAATTATGTGCTGTGGTTCTGTGTGCAATGTATAGAACAAAATGCATGTTAATGAGCAGAAAGTGTGATACGAGTTCTATTTATATTTTTTCTTTCAAAATGTTTAATTATAGAGAAACTGATAGATATGTTTATATTTAGCTGTCTTAATGCTTTTCAGTGCAATACATTTTTAGGTTTTTCCTTACAGAATCTCACTGTTCTCCTTCAGACGACCTCTGAAATTAAGCAAAGAATAAACACTCAGCTCTACTATTGTATATTCTTTGTGCTATGCCTCGTGGCTCTGTGAGACAGACTGCAACAAAAAGATTCATCTGCATTTATTTATTATTTATCTGTGATTTATTCCCCTGAATTGCAGAAGCCCAAACTGACTTTCTAGAGGGACTGCATAGAACAGGAGCATCCCCATTCCTTGGGACAGGGCAGGGAGAGAAATTGGAGTGGTCTGCAGCCCTTAAAGAAGCTTTGGACCATGTCAGGTTGTCCCACCATAGAGGGCAGGAAACAGACATTGGAAAAATTTCCAAATTTAAATTAGCTACTTCCCACTTTGGTATATTCATTTTCAAGAGCCTTTATCAATATGAGGAATGCAAAAGCAAGATGTTGCCAACCAATAGTTATCTCTACAAAGAAAAAATATGTTATTTCAAATATTTTAATGATTTAATGGATAGCATTATGCTATTGTTACTCTTTGCATTGTTTTATGAAATGTATCACCATATATTCTTATAAACTGGTACTACTCTATACAAAGTGTAGGAAATATACTTTTCGCTTTGCCTGTGCAGACAGAAAACATGAACAGTTCTTCTATGGAACATGAGAAAGAGTTGAGTATGAAGCAGTAAAATAGGCAAAATCAAAATGTTCAAGTCTAAGAGAAGACACTGTAGAGGATAATTTTATAAAGTATTAAGATTATTTTACATTGAATTGCAGACAAACTTTGCTTAAACAATTGCCTTTCGCACATAGCAGGAATGCATATAGAATTATTCATTAATGGTATAACCCCCTTTTTTTACCAGTATTTTTTTTTGGTGTCTTCAGCTTATCACAGGTGGGATCTAACAGTTCCAGAGTAAAGACACTGAATCTGGATTTGAACTCAATGGACTGATGATGACGTTTTCATTTTTCACCTTAACTGCTGAATGTAATTTTCCTGTTTTGTAGCTTTATTCTTCAGGAAAACAAAACCCAAACAGCTTTGTGTGGAATTTAGGAATTTAGGTAAAGACTTTTTGCTTTGACTGCCAAACTATTTAAAATTAAGTCCTATTTTTTGTTATAATCCCTGATATTGTAACGTATTTGGGGAATTTCTTTCCCTAAAAAGCACCCAGTTAACAGAAACCTAAACTTCATTGCCCTCTGTCTTTATAGCGACTCTCACAACTGACACTTTTTGAGATCATTTTTGTTTTTTTTTTTTTTAGCTTGCCTTATACTGGGGCATTTTCCCAGCCCTCTTACATAAAGCTGAAGGCTTCTCTGTTTCACACTGCTAGGAGACTCCAGCAGTCACTGCCACTGCTGGAAATGCATGGTGTTCTAATCACTTCTCATTTTCCTTGGCTCTTCCTGAACTGACAGAATCAATATTGGGTGTGGCTGAAACAGCTCTTTGCCTGTAGCGACTGTCTTTGGCAATTGCAGCCTCATGGCAAAATGGGTTATTATGAGCTTTTCCCTTTACAGTAAGAAAGTTAACACATGCTGTTAAGCATACATGAGCTATCTGAACTGTTCAGTTGAAAATAGGCAATTGGTATTTTGGGAGAGTGACTGGGTTTATTGTGGATATTAAGGTAAGCTTGGGACATGAAAAGTGGGGAACATAGCAGGGGCATGTGAGGATAACATAACTTGGTGAGTTTCTGGTTAAGGAAATGGATGCTGAGAGAAGCAGAAGCCCAGATTTTCTGCAGACACCTTGAGAGAACACTGAGCTGTAAGGAACTAGACAAGATGGTGCTTAGCTCTATATATCATCCTACTGCTGTGTAACTTTCTGTCTTGCAGGTCAGTTTCACAGACTCACCAAGGATGGCATTAATTTTTGTGCCCTGTCTTTGATTTCCCTACTGCCTGTAACCTTATCCTCACCCTACCTCATTCCTCTTTCTCCTTCTTTCCCTTTCCCTGTCTTTCTGAACCAATGCACAGACAATATTTACCTGTCAAAATATCTCTTTTCTTTTTTTTTCTCAGAAATTTTTTATTCCCTTTAATTAAGAGATACTGAGGAACTGTCCAGCTGCTAGTGTGGAAAAGGGTGCTCATTAATGAGCAACAGTCAAAAACATTTACCCTGCAAACATTATAAATAGTGTAGCTAGCACATTTTAATTCTTTTTCCTTGTTTATTTTATTTCTCAACACTATTTCTATAGTACAGACTAAATCCGCATGAAAGAGATGAGCTCATATAGGATTTCGCCTCGGACAAATCAGGCAAGAAAAACATGAGCCAGCATTTAATGGAATAATGCAGGATGATGAAAATAGCCACATTTTTGTTTCTGACTGCATCCAGCCTAATTTAATATTCTTGGTTTCAGGATATGGGGGGGGAGGGGAGTTTGAGAATGTGGAGCAGACTTAGCACTAGAGCATCTCTATCTTCCAAAGAACGGCAACGGAGCTGGTGAAGGGCCTGGAGCACAAGTGTTTTGAGGAACAGCTGAGGGAACTGAGGCATTTAGTGTGGAGAAGGCTCAGATTGGTCCTTATTGCTCTCTAAAACTACCTGAAAGGGGGATGGAGCCAGGAGAGGGGGTTGTTCTCTTTGTTCAAGTAACAAGTGGTAGGACAAGACGAAAAGGCCTCAAGTTGCAGCAGGGGAGGTTTAGGTTGGATATTAAAAAAAGGGTTGTCAAGCATTGGAACAGGCTGCCCAGGGCAGGGGTGAAGTCACTGTCCCTGGAGATATTTAAAAGACATTTAGATGTGGTGCTTAGGGCCATGGTTTAGTGGTGGACTTGCCAGTGCTGGGCTCACTGCTGGACTTAATGATCTTAAAGGTCTTTTCCAACCTAAACAATTCTACGATTCTGAGAGCAAGGCTTATGTTTATTTTTTGGTGTGCTGCAGGACAAAAATGCCTCATTGTGGATAAGCAATCTGTGGATAAACAAAAAAGCCCATGCTCTTTGGTCTGGGTGGGCTGCAAGCCAAACATGTGCAAAGTTGTGTAGGAATATCCACAAGTATGGTGTTGTAGAGGACTGTAGAATTCTTCTGCACATGTTTACTTGCAGCGTTTCTCTCATTCATAGCAATGCTTTCTAAATCTTCTTCAGCCACTAGATTAAACCTGAAATGATAGCAAGCTGATATCAAGTAATTTCATACCTAAAGTAACATCTACTAACAGCAAAATAACTTGCAGTCACTAAAATAAGGTTTAGAGCAGACCAAGCTCATAGCAAAACTGAACATGTTTTAGCAGTGTACTGAGGTTAGGGATCTAAATTACCAGGCATAAAAGCTAGAAATAGGTTTGCTGATAAGGAAGTATTAATCATATTAGAAATGATACTTAAGCAGGGGCTGCTTGACATAACAGCACAAAGTGGTGATCAGAATTTTGTGTTGGTGACAAAGTTAAGTTTTAAACCATCATAATTATAATTGAATTCAACAGGAAAGCTCAATTAATGAATCACAGGTTTCTCCATCACTTTAACAGAAATAAACTGGGCACATATCAACACTAAAGGAGTACACATAAATTTTAATGGGGTGACAGCAGAGATATTAGAAACTCCTGCCAATACAAGTTCTGAGTTGTAAAAACCATCTACATGAACATGTGGCAAAGACAACTTTACTCTGTGCAAGAGCCATTGTAAATTCAACAGTAAAATTTTCCAAGCCTAACATATGCTTTGACAAATCAGATATGTCTTTGCTGCCATGGGAGTTTCTTTCCTAAGCACAGAAACAGTCGTTTACAAATTAGGGGTGAAGAAGACTCTTACCATTGAAGTTTGAAGTAAAACAGAAGACATCGTATCGGCTTTTATCTTTATCCCAGAACCCGTAATTCCTGACTCCAGGCACTGTGTTCTTCCCTCCGCAGGGCTCCCTGGGCTTGGTGATGGGGTACTGCACGGAGCCATCGCTGAGCCAGCCCGCATTACACCAGTCCAGCCCTGACCTCCAGGCATCATAGAGCTGGTCAAACGAGGCAATAACAGAGTCTTGGTCCACGCACGCTAGCTGAGCCTCATGGAAGTTTAAGTTGTAACGACCCAGCCTTGGAGAGTAAGGGAATACAACGCCTGAAGTGATAAAAAAGGGGAGAAACAGCATTTACAGTCACTGGAGTCTGAGAGTGGTTAAAGACAGGCAGAGCTGGCTGAAATTTCGCAGCTACAGGTTTTTCATTAGAAAATTCCAGTTTATCAGCTGTAAGATCAATTTCTCATTTAAAAAAAAAAAAAAGGCAAATTAAAATTCTGCCTAGTTCTGTTCTTCGTGGGGTGGGATTTGGAGGTCCTCTGGCAGTCATTTAGAAAGAAGAAACTGTAGTGCAGTGGCATATGAACTATGACTTTTTACACATAAATTTTAAATTGAAATGTTTTGATTGACGCAAAAAAGTGCTATCTTTGATGCATGGACCCTCAACAAGATTCCCTGAGAGGTTCCCAACAGCTGGTTTTTTGTTTGCTTGTTTTTATTTTATGTCACATTATGCTAGGAACAAGAAGGTATTTCATGCATTTTTTAATAACAACATTTCAAGGCTACACTGGTAGGAGGCATAATTTTAGTGTCCGGAGGCCTTAAAGTATGAAGTGTAAGGGAAATAAAACCAGTGAAGCTGTATATGGCTTTGGGGAGACCTTTCTGCTACTTTCCAGCTGGTGTTCGGCAGTTCGTCACTACTCAAGCAGGGAGAGCTCCTCATAGAGGACATCAGGGAGCACAGTTCCTTGAGCAGAAGACATGTTTCCCCACTTGCAGATGGTGAGCCATATAGCACACAGCATGCAGCAAAGAAAGACAGCCCTAGTAGGAAGCCATGTGGGACACCATCTTTCCTTGCTGCCCCCACAGTTGCCAAAAGCACTGCTGACTTAAGCAAAGGATGCTTGCTGGATAGCCACTGTGCAAGTATGGACCTGCCAAATGCTTCTTTCCACCCCTGAGGACCAGCCACACGCCAACCCAAAGCCCTGTTTGTTGCTTGTCTGTGGTGAACCATTGCAGACAGATGTGGCAGAGAGATTTTCTCTGAGATGTCCTCTCAGAGAGAGGGCATCCAAGTGGAGATGGAAAATCTGGAATTGTTTCAGCAGCAACACTGAATCAAAGTCATTGCTCTTATCTTGACAGATTTTTCCACAGTATACTTTTTGCTTGCTTTATGAAGAAGATCTGTAGTTAAAGATCACTTGAAAATGTTGAAGAACCACCTCCCCATCTGGGTTCTGATAGAAGAGAGAAACTGGAAATAAAAGTTTAGATAAGACCACCATGATCTTTGTCAGGGTTTAGAAACTTAACCCAGATCTAAATTTTACAGTTGGCTTTAGCCCAGTCTCATAATAAGCTGAAATAAAACAGCATCAGAGAAAATCAATCTCAGAATGTTTATTCTCAAGCATCTCTGTGGAACTAAGTGCTGTAGTATGCAGAGGGACTGAAGATAAAATAACACAAGATGAGCCAAAAACTTTACACTGGTATAAATATTGACTTTTCTTTTTACTTTTTCCCTGCTGTTGAATTCTCCCACCTGTAACAAGTTCCTTGCCTTCGGGGCAATGTAGCACAGGAGACAGATATTATATTATGGTCATGCAAGACTGTCGCCATGCATTTAAGCCATTCTTCTTTCCAAACATTTAAACCCATTTTGGTGTCTATGCCACCATTATCTTAACATCTCCTTTCCTTCTCTTTTCTCCCTCACTCCTCTATTGTCCAAGAAGTGTTATTTTTATTAAACAAAATTTTTGTTATTACTAAACCTCAGTGACTTGGTCCAAGAAAATAAAGCATACAAATGTAAACTTGGCAGGGTAATAATAAACAGTATTTTGCTCTCCTTTGACAATTAGCTAGAGTGTCTGCTGAGGATCTTTCCTTTTGTAAATCTTCTGTTAAAGGGCTTTTTGAGTTATTAGCTGTTCTGAACTATAAAGCATGAATGTAATATAATACAACATGTGCTGTTAACTGTAGATGTTTCATATTTTTCTGAATTCCTGTTTTTCCTTCCTCTCCTCATCTTTTTTATAAAAAATTATTCATTCTCTCTCAGTGATGCTGGATACAATATCACTGCCTATACTAAACATATAGCAAATGCCAAAGGGGTCCAAGCTTTATTACCTTATTAGAAGTCCATTACTTATTATTTTTCCAGAACCACTTCCCCTGACAACCAACTCCTTGTGAAGTACATGTGTCTTATTTGCATACACATGGAAAAAAAGTACTAAAATCATCAGAGATGAGTATCTTTTAGTCAAGATCTAAACTTCCATACTTCTAGAAACTCAGCAAATATTAATTGGAAATTATTCAAAGAAATTTGAGTCCTTAGGGTTTCCACAATAGCTTTTTAAAAGGGGTTAAATATGCATGAAAACTTATTACAAATCTATTTGAATTTGACACTTTGGGACATGTTTTAATAACATATATATGCACACAGCTGTAACATTGGCTTTGGGATATATTGGGGTAGACTGCATGGAAGATGATTTTTGTTTGAGTTCATTTGCAGTACAAGCCTGCAACTGATTAGCATTAATTTCACCCTACAGATGGGGGTGGCCATTGGTGATTCTACAGAGCAAAACTGACTGGATATGTGTTTTGTGTAGACTGGTATTTTTGTGTAGTCTTGTATTACCTTTCCTCTTTGTTAATTTATTTTTTTTCTTAATTTCCCTATCAAATCTAGCTGAAATTCATAGTTAGATCTTCATAGAATCATAGAATCATAGAATAGTAAGGGTTGGAAAGGACCTCAAGATCATCGAGTTCCAACCCCCCTGCCATGGGCAGCGACACCTCCCACTAAACCATGCCATCCAAGGCTATGTCCAACCCCACCTTGAACGCCGCCAGGGATGAAGCATTCACAACCTCCCTGGGCAACCCATTCCAGGGCCCCACCACCCTCACAGTAAAGAATTTCTTCCTCAGATCCAATCTAAACCGCCCCTGTTTAAGTTTAAACCCATTACCCCTTGTCCTCTCACCACAGTCCCTAATGAAGAGTCCCTCCCCAGCATCCCTACAGGCCCCCTTCAGGTATTGGAAGGCTGCTAGGAGGTCTCCACGCAGCCTTCTCTTCTCCACGATGAACAGCCCCAATTTTCTCAGCCTATCTTCATACGAGAGGTGCTCCAGTCCCCTGATCATCCTCGTGGCCCTCCTCTGGACTTGTTCTAACACTTCCATGTCCTTTTTATGTTGAGGACACCAGAACTGCACACAATACTCCAAGTGAGGTCTCACGAGAGCAGAATAGAGGGGCAGGAGCACCTCCCTCGACCTGCTGGTCACACTCCTTTTGATGCAGCCCAGGATGCAGTTGGCTTTCTGGGCTGCAAGCGCACACTGCCGGCTCATGTTCATTTTTTCATCAACCCACACCCCCAAGTCCTTCTCCGCAGGGCTGCTCTCAATCTCCTCCCCGCCCAACCTGTAGCTGTGCCTGGCATGGCTCCGACCCAGGTGGAGGACTTTGCACTTAGCATGGTTAAACTTCATTAGGTTGTCATCAGCCCACCTCACAGCGTGTCAAGGTCCCTCTGGATGGCATTCCTTCCCTCCAGTGTATCAACCGAACCACACAGCTTGGTGTCATTGGCAAACTTGCTGAGGGCGCACTCAATCCCACTGTCCATGTCACCCACAAAGATGTTGAACAAGACCGGTCCCAACACCGATCCCTGGGGGACACCACTCGTTACTGGTCTCCAGCTGGACACTGAGCCACTGAGCACTACTCTTTGCGTGCGGCCATCCAGCCAGTTCTTTATCCACCCAGTGGTCCACCTATCAAATTGATGTCTCTCCAACTTAGAGAGAAGGATGTCATGGGAGACAGTGTCAAAGGCTTTACACAAGTCCAGGTAGATGACATCAACTGCTCTGCCCCTGTCCATCAGTTCCATAGCCCCTTCATAGAAGGTCACCAGATTGGTCAGGCAGGATTTCCCCTTAGTGAAGCCATGCTGGCTGTCACCAACCACCTTGTTGGTTTTCATGTGCCTTAGCATGCCTTTCAGGAGAATCCGCTCCAAGATTTTGCCAGGCACAGAGGTGAGACTGACTGGTCTGTAATTCCCTGGGTCATCCATTTTCCCCTTCTTAAAAATGGGGGTTATATTTCCCTTTTTCCAGTCATCGGGAACTTCACCTGACTGCCATGATTTTTCAAATATGATGGACAGTGGCTTAGCAACTTCATTTGCCAGCTCCTTCAGGACCCTTGGATGGATTTCATCAGGCCCCATGGACTTGTATACATTCAGGTTCCTAAGGTGGTCCCGAACAAGATCCTCCCCCACAGTGGGCCCAGGGTCCCCACCCTCACTGTCCCAGCGTCTGCCTTCCAAGACTTGGGTGGTGTGGTCAGAGCATTTCCCGGTAAAGAGTGAGGCAAAGAAGTCATTAAGAACCTCAGCCTTCTCCAAATCCAGGGTAGCCAGTTCTCCCGATAGCTTCTGGAGAGGGCCCACGGTGTCCCTAACCTGTCTTTTATTGGCAATGTACCTATAAAATCCCTTCCTGTTATCCTTAACATCCCTACCCAAGTTTAATTCTAACTGGGCCTTAGCTTTCCTAACCTGGTCCCTAGCTTCCCGGACAACATCCCTGTATTCTTCCCAGGCCGCCTGACCTTGCTTCCACCTTTTATAAGTCTCTTGCTTCCTTTGAATTTTGCTCAGCAGCTCCTTATCCATCCAAGGAGGTCTCCTGACCCTCCTGCTCAACTTCCTTCTAGTTGGGATGCATCGCTCCTGAGCTTGCAGCAGGTGAGCCTTGAATATCAACCAAGAGTCTTGGGCCCCCCTGCCCTCTAGGGCTGTATCCCACGGAACCTTACTGAGCAGGTTCCTGAAGAGGCCAAAGTCTGCTCTCTTGAAGTCCAGGGCAGTGAGCTTGCTGCACGCTCTTCTCACTGTCCTGAGGATCTCAAACTCAACCATCTCATGATCGCTGCAATCAAGGCTGCCCTGGAGCGTCACATTCCCAACCAGCCCTTCCCTGTTGGTGAGGACGAGGTCAAGCATGGCACCTCTCCTTGTCGGCTCCTCTATTACTTGCAGAAGGAAGTTGCCTTCCACGCAATCGAGGAACCTTCTGGATTGCTTGTGCCGGGCCGTACCATCCCTCCAACAGATATCAGGGTGGTTGAAGTCTCCCATGAGAACAAGGGCCTGCAAGCGTGAGGCTGCTCCTATCTGCCTATGGAGCGCTTCGTCCAGCAAGTCCCCTTGGTCAGGCGGTCTGTAACAGATCCCCACAATAATGTCACCCATCACTGTTCTCCCTTTGACCCTGACCCACAAACTCTCTGTTGACTGCTCACCTTTCCCCAGACAGAGTTCCATACTCTCTAGCCTATCCCTAACATAAATAGCAACTTCCCCTCCCCGTCTGCCGGGTCTGTCTTTCCTAAAGAGCCGGTAACCTTCCATTCCAACACACCAGTCATAGGTGCCATCCCACCATGTTTCTGTGATGCCTATGATATCATACCCCCGTAGATGTGCACACATCTCTAATTCCTCTTGTTTGCTCCCCATACTACGGGCATTTGTGTAGAGGCATTTGAGCCGAGATCCAATTGAAGCCGGCTCATTGGCTGGAGCAGCTGGAATATCCCTACATTGCTCCAAATGTTTACTGTAGGTGCTACCAACCGACTGGGTGTGTTGGGATGGAATGATGCCCCCTTCCCCCTACACATCTAGTTTAAAGCATCCTTGACCAGCCTGGCAAGCCTCCTACCAAATCCACTCTTCCCCTTCTTTGTCAGACCAGCTCCACCAGCCCCCAGTAGACCTGGCCTCCCAAATCGAGTCCCATGTTCAAGGTACTCAAACCCCTGAGTATAGCACCACCCTTCTAACCATTTATTAACCTGCCCAATCCTCCTAGCCTTTTCAAGGTCCTGCCCTGTATCCTGGAGAATTGACGAAAAGACAATCTGAGCTCCAGAGCCCCTAACCACCTCTCCCAGAGCTCTGTAGTCCTTCTTTATGGTCTCCGGGCTACTGCTATCTATATCAGTAGCACCCACATGTATTACCAGGAGTGGGTAATAGTCAGTGGGACCGACTAGAGCAGGCAGCTTCTCAGCCACATCCCTGATTGAGCCCCTGGTAGGCAACACACCTCCCTTGAGGCTGGGTCAGGCCGGCAGATGGGTGCCTCTGTGCCTTTCAGATTAGAGTCCCCGACTACTATGGTCCGCCGCTTTTTCCTGGCAGCACCAGTAGTGACCTTCTTTACCAGTGCACCAGCTGGTTGCGCCTGGTGGGAGCGCTGTTGCCCATCAGCCCCCTGCAGGACAGCAAAGCGGTTCTGGGTGGGGACAACAGATGGAGGAGGAAGCCCCTTGCTTTCAATTACCCTCTTCCTCCTTTTTTTGTTGTTTTTTTCTGTTACCTTTTGCCAGCTTCCTGGGTTAGCAGCCTCCTTTCCTGCGTGGGCAACAGTAGACACTCGAGGCCCTGGAACAGTCTGGTTCCGGAGCAAGCAGTGCTGCTCCCCCTCAGCTTCCCTGACACCTTTCAGCCTGGTAACAGCTTCCTGCAGTTCAGCCACCTGCTGCAGGAGGACCTCCACCAGGGAGCACAGAGTGCAAAATTCAATATAAGGTGACAATTCTTTCTTTGCTTATAACTCAGGCAAAAATATCTATCCGCCATATGAGGCCTTGAATTTGTTAATGTTCTGACTTTCAGAACATTTGACAGAGTGTAAAACTTATGATCCATATTTTATGTGCAGGAGAAGAGTAAGGCCAGTTCAGTAAGAAAATGGTTTGGTGACAAAGACACCATAAAAAGTGCCCTGCTCTATGCAGTAATTACACTGTTTGCAGCCACCATGCCCAGCACAACCTTCCTGCCCTTAGACTTTATATTTGAGCTAGCCAACAGGATGGTAATCATGGCATGATCAAATACTTCTTCAAGCTGGTGGCTGCGAAATACTGCAGTGAATCTTAGTCCTGAGCTGTAGCTACTAAACAGCGCCGTCTTGTTAGTGTAGGGTGGAAATGGTGTGGTTCTGCATTGAATAATAGTGAAGAAAACATACCAAAAACATGTAAGGTATGTAACAAACAGACTGAATCTAATTCCTGTTTTTTCAAAGCTAAAAGTATGCAATTACAATGAACAGTTTATTTAATGATGATCTCAGGAAGTATTTGAGTCTAATAAGAATAAAACACTCCCACATTTGAAGAAGGAAAAAGGTCCACTGAGGTAGAGGTCAATTATTTTCCGATTGATATATTAACATGCTTTCACCTAGCCAAAGCTATACCGTTTGTACAGTGAGCTCACATTGGAGTCATCAGCTGTTTTGCACTGCTAATGGGCATTCCTGTGTATAAACGGTTTTGTCTTGCTGCCAATTAAGATCCTTAGGGCCACCATCTCAGGACATCTGGCTATTGGTGCAAATCCTTCCCACTGTGAGATTAACCTTCTTGTTTATAACAGATGTAGAATGTTGGAATGGACTGATATATTTTTATTTTTTTCCATAGATGACCTTTTTATTCTTCTTGATCTATTCTTCATTGGTCAAATACATGAAAGAAACAGTAAAGCCAGCACTACATAAAGCTGCAGATGAGATGAAAAAATAAGCACAGGGGCATGCAAATATAGGAAAATATTCTATCAGCTATTAATGTCCATTGTAAATATAAGTGCATTTTAATCATTATCACTTCAGAAGGAAACTTCATTGTAACTTATACCCAGAATCACTGGGTTTAATTGTCAAAAGCAGGTTTGACACTGACACACTCACTAGTCTTGACGGTTACATTTTACACTGAGGTTTTGCAAATCATATTTTCCTATCAGTTTAGGATACATCACTGTACAGCAACAGAAATGAACAGTCTAACACCTGCCCCACGTCTGACATAAGTAATTAAAGAGGAATTGTTTCTTATGTTAGCCAGAGAGTAGTTAAAATATGTAAACTTTCTGTTGAAGAGAGATCGGAACATACTTAGTTGAAGAAACATGGTTCCTCCTATCCTTACAAATTTCCTGATATTGGAGGTGGGGAAAAACAGGAAGAAGTGGTGCTTTTGGACAGGATGGGCTGGAGTTGGCATACACTGTTTAGTCACAGCAGTAAGCTAGAGAGGATACTGTGTACCAGGAGGTGGTACCCAGCCCTTGTATCCAATGGTCTGGTGCTTCATTATGAAACAGTCACAGTAAAAAAGGTAGAAAATCTCACTTTTTTCAGTTGTCTCACTGTCTGCAGCATAGAAAAGATTTCTCACTGCTTTTTTACTCTAGTATTAATCAAATATTGTCTTTCAAATGTGGATCTCTGCATGTGCACACGTACCACGCTTCAGACAAAACTTCTCAATTTGCCACTAGAGCCATCAGCATCTCTCCTTCCGCAGGAAATCCTGGCACAGCAGGGAGCATTTGTGCTGGAACTCCTTGGTTTTAAGAGCAGAAAGCTAATCAACTGCTTCAGTGGCACAGTGCTAAGTGGCACCAGATGAGTATCTGATCCAGATGTGTGGTGTGAGGAAGAATTTAAAGATTTTACACTGCCTCTGACCTTTTTATGTTGACAAAATACCATAATGCTGTAAAAGACAGGGAAATCTCAGTGTCTGATATAGTTATGTAGTTATTTATCTGAATACGTCGAAGACTGACAGAGTTATGTACTTAGGATGAAACACGTCTGACAGAAGAATATAATCAAATTACAGAGCATCCTTGCAACCCAGGGGAGAGTTGCAGGACTGCCTGCGTGCCAGCATGAAAGAAGAGTTGTGCTATGCTCAAACACAGCTAAATCAGATGCTGCATTTTTCTGACCTGGCACTTGCTGTTGCTCAGGTGCAGTAAATAGCTGTTCTTACTAGATTTTTATTTACACCCTTATTGTCTGGAAACCACCCTGTGAGCTGGAACACTCTGGGGCTACCCACCTTGTAATGCGTGTCCCAGTCACAGGGCCCATACCTGCAGCCTGGGAAGCCCAGCAGAGCTTTGCTTTCTCTTAAGGGAAGCTGAACATTCCAAGCAGAAACTGCTCTCACTGCAGTGGCTCATCTCAATAACAGCATCTGTAGCAACCAACCACTACATTGCGTGCCTGAGTGAAGAGAAGATTGAACACACAGGAGCCCTTGGCTAGCAGGGAAGAATAAAGTAAAATGCTTTTTTCTCCTACTCATTTCTGGTTTTGCTCAAAACTGTTTTAGACAAGTTAAACTGGACACGTGCACGTTCGGATTTATATTGTAAGTGTGCAAAGATCAGCATGAATTCTTATTAAAGATGGATTATGTGAGGTGAAACAACTTAAATCAACTATCCTCCGGGCATGGAAACTGTTGCAGGGCCTTTCTGCATTCAGAAATTGAAGGTTTCAGCAGCCTCCAACCAGGAATGGAAGAATAGATGAAAAGGAATAAGCTAAGCCCATGACATCTGTTTGGTTCAAGAACCACTCAGACAGTCTTATTGTGCAGGGTAACTATAAAATCATCATAATATACAATAACCCTCAATGAAAGAGTCATGTACTTCACTTGTTTAATGGTTTGAGAGCCAGAGGTTTGATTTTCTTCTTTTGTATTTTTTATTCCTAACTACTTTTCACAGATAAAGTGATTTTTACAGTTCTCTCTGACGCACACCTGCTGGTAAGTATAAGGGTAAGGGAGACAGCTTCACGCAACTTTTAGCTTACTGCTGAGTTCTGTAACAGTGCTTTGGTGAAAAAGGCCAAATATTGGTTTACATGTATTCTACCTCACAAAAATTATCTGAATTTCTTAAGAGTAAAGGAAAGATAAGTATTTGGTTCTCTTTAAACCTGTTTCACTAATTTTTATAATGCTTTGTATTCTACTGTTTTGAAGAATATTGCTGAGAGAAATGACTACAGACTACATGCAGAAGTTGTCTTGGCAGGCAATATTGAGCTCTATTTTATGCAATTATAAGGCTGGAAAAAACAAAACAGTTAACTCTGGAAAACTACTTTAACATTTTTCCTCTTTTTAAGAAGATTTGTATTGCTTGGTAATACCAAATGTACCAAAGTACCGTAAAATGGCTGTTAGGGGAATATTTAATATAATTTTGTCTAAGTTTACTGTAAAAATATGCGATGACATTTGTAAAGTGATAGGAGGGCATTAAAAATGTACAGAATTCTTTGTACTATGTTTGATTATTCTTTTTATCCTCCCCTCACACCAAGTCTCACCGGAAACAGAATATGCCATAGGCCAGCATAAGTTATAGAAGTCCTAATGTTCTTCTAATTTATGATTGTTGTCATGAGCTCAGGCAAAAGTCCCCCAAAGCACAATGAATCGCAGTTCTCAGCTTGCTGTTACCAGTGTTAATACAAATTAGCAGTATTAGGAGAAAAAGGCAGGTATTCATAAGCACTGAGAAATCTGAATTTAAGTACGATTCAGATGTTACCTACCTTCCAGATTCAGAGCTACCACCGCTGTGTCATCCTCTAATCCTTCAATCACCTCGCACTTATATCTCCCGTAATCCTCCAGTATTATATTTGTAATTATAAGAGAGGCATCATTCTCACTGCTTTCCCTCAGCAACACTCTGCCCTGGTAGTTTCCGTAGCTCTTTCTGTGGTGTCCCATTGCAACAAAGACGTCCACTTCTTTGAGGTAATCTGAGGTGAGTTTGGTCCACTTGATCCGGATCTTGTGGGTTCCTGAGCCAGCTGCTGATGTGTGTTCATGGTAAAATTTACATGGCAGTGTGACATTGCCACCCCGGTGGGAGAAGATCTTAGCTTGCTCTGCTACCACAAGTAGACGGGGTCCATTTTCTGGTAGGAATGAAGGAGAAAACAAAACCAAGAATTAGTCTGCAATCTACCTTTTACAGAATGGATATGGTCAATGCCATAGCAGCAACCAGCTATATTATACATTAGGTCTGCAGCATCATTTCACTGCAATCATTTTGTACCTATGGAGTAGTAGGGTGTATAAACCAGTTCTATGTAATTATTTACTTAGCCATAAGTATATCTGTGTGTGCATACTCCCAGAGAGGCAGAACAGCAAACTGGTTTGCAGGAATGCCCCCTCATATAGGCAGAGAGCATCCTATACACTCCATAGTCATGAAGATAAAGTTATATAAACATATTATTTCTGGGGTTTCTTTGACAGGCTGTGCTGTCCCAGGAAAATCCTGGAAAACACAGATTTCACAGTGGCAGTCAACAGAGGTATCCAAAACTGAACATGTTTCCTTCTTTCTGTACCTCTTGCCTGTGTTTTGCAAAATTGGTTTAGCAAGCTGAGTGTTTCTGTAGATATTGCTGTCCATTATCACTAAGACACTGATCAAAGCTAGTAATGCATTACCAGCACTTTGCTCACTGGGAAGAACTACTGATCTCACTCTATATAACAGATTGTAAAGAAATTCCCTACGTGTCATTCCCTACGTGTGTTCAGAAAGCCAATGCAACTGTCCAGAAATGTGATTCCTAACTTTAAGGCTTAGTCTGAATCATAGCATCACAGACTGGTTTGAGTTAGACCTTAAAGTTCATCCAGTTACAACCCCCTGCTACAGGCAAGGACACCTTCCACTAGATCAGGTTGCTCCAAGCCCCATCCAACCTGGCCTTGAGCACTGCAGGATGGGGCAGCCACAGCTTCTCTGGGCATTCTGTACCAGGGCCTCACCACCCTCACAGGGAAGAATTTCTGCCCAAGATCTCATCTCAGCCTCCCCTTTGTCAGGTTAAAGCCATTCCCCTTGTCCTGTCCCGAAGGCCCTTGTCCAAAGCCCCTCTCCAGGTTTCTTGTAGCCCCTTTTGGCACTGGCAGCTGCTCTAAGGTCTCTCCTTAAGAAGCCTTCTCTTCTCCAGGCTGAACAAGCCCAGCTCTCTCAGCCTGTCTCTGGAGAAGAGCTTCTCCAGCCCTCGCAGCATGGCTTCCTCTACACATGCTCCAGCAGTCTGTCTCTCTCTAAGTGCAGCAAAAGCCAAGGCTAAGTTCCTGAGTGCAGAAGCCGCTGAGAAGCTGACCCTGCGCTCCAGGAAGGCATCAGAATCTGTAGCTCAGCAGTGTCTCCAGACAGTCCTGGGCTTCTGAGTCTTGTTGACAGGTCTGCTGACTAAATGATACATTAATCTAAACTGTAATTTCAGCCTACCTTCACTACTTGTCCATGCTGGCTACAGTAAGCAGCAGAAAAAACACCAGGGTATGGAGCATTTTATGATTATGGACAAAGTTCAGGGCTGGTAATTGCAAAGACAAACTTGATGAGTGCAAATGCGCATCTGCTTAAGGAAAGCAGGTATCCCAAATGTGTAGTTCTTTGTCTGGAGATGCTGTTGCTATTACCTGCACAGGACACACTAGCCAGGGCACCAGGTTCCTCAAGAAGGAACAAGCTTGAGTGCTGCAAGTTGTTTTACCAGGATAACAGACCTCCCCACCTAGTGAAAAATCATTACTGCAGAGCAGATCACCCGCAGCTCCATAAAACTGGTTTTCTTTTTTACTGCCCTTCTTCACTGGAGTGAGTAGCCCTGGGAAGGTTACTCCAATAACTCATCTTTCCCCTTTCAGAGGACAGCATCCGAGGACGGAGGTGATCTGAGGCAAGGCACCACTGAAAGTGTTGCTAACACTGTTTCCACAGGATGAGGAGAAGGAAGAAAGTAAAGGCAGCCAGAATGGCTTGTTGGTTAATTTCCCTGTTTTCTTCAGAGGCAAAGATGTTCCGCAGACTTCTGTCCATGTTGGGAGGAGGAATGTTATGCTTTAGGGCAGTTATTAACAAGAAATCTGAATCAGAGCTCAACTATATTGGGTCTTTAATATTGAAATAGTCAATAAATATTAGCAGAAAGGACTGGGGCAGAAGGGAGAGTCTGACTCAGGCTGTTAACACTTGCTCTTTCTAACAACAGTGAGTCTGTGCCAGCAAGACCTGGAGAGTTGCCCAGAGTACTGTCATCTCTGATTCCAGTGTTAGCTTCCTAATGCGGTGGTGTATCTCTCTCCTGGCTGCTTCCCATCTCCTCTGGCCCTTTGCAGTAGCCATTACCTACCTGAGTTTATATCTTAGTAAGTGTAAAGAACAGAGGGGATGGGAACCAGGGAAAGGAAAGCATGGCTTTTCTCCACCTGTAGCACCTCCTCTGTCCCTGGAGTCTCAAAGGGAGATTCAATGCTTGAAACTTTCCTCCACCCTCAAGTTTTCTAAGGGAGCCAATTCTCTTCTACAGAAAAAGAGATGATGAGGCCTTCCCTCTGTCCAGACAGCAGGGAAGAAAATTACATTGATGCTGCTCCCAGACCTAGGAGAGGAGGAAGAAAGAATCTCTGGCTTTCAAGGAAAAGCACGTATCAGGCTGCGGGATGCTGCATAGTTTCTTTCTGGGCTAGAAGACATGCAGAAGACATGTAGGCAGCAGGGATCTGGAATTAAAAATGAGATGACTGGGGCTCGACAAGAGGCCAAAAGGTCTTTCTTATCCAGAAGCCAGTGAGAATCAGGGCCAAATTCACCTAACTGCATATTTTTGGGAGTATGGCAAAATGAATGGTCTTGGTCTTTCTGGAGTTGACAGAGGAGGAGGTAAAACCCATAAAACAAAACAAAACAAAAAGTCAAAATATATACAGCAAACCACAAACCCTTCATTTATAATATGTTTAGAACTCTGGATGCAGCATTCCAGCTTACTGCTGTGAAAGTCAGCTTAAATGAAAAATGAATCCTGCTTCCTCAGTTACCTTACTACAACAAGCTGTTGAGAACCGGTCATCTGATCATGGAAGATGGGGTCAACACTGTTTTACAGGCTTGTCAGATCTGGCTGCTTTCCTTATAGGGCTCATAATGAGGCTGCTCTTTTTGGAGAAAATTATCTTTGTATCTAAATGGCAGGAACATCTATAAGATGAGTGCAAGAAAGAAAAAGATGGGACATGTGTGTTACCACAAAGTCTTGCATGCTACTTGAAGAAGAGAGTAATTTTTTTCCCCAATAACTACTTTCTTTAGAAGTGCCACCACAGAATTTGTAAGGGGAATGGCCAAACAACTGTAAACTCTGCAAACACCAGATAATCCTTCGCTAATCATTTGTCTGCAACTGGACAGTTTGGATCCTTGCTGGAGACAAAGCCAACTGCATGGATTGCCACTCAAGAGCCTCCGACAGTGGACTAATGGTGAGGAATGTGCTGGGCAACCTCCAGCTGCTTCTTCCGTTGGTAACAGAGATGGTAACAGCCTGGTTATTGGCTCTGGTCTCAGCTCTAAGGCCAGAAATAGGATGAGAGAAGTTTTCTAGGTGGGTTTTTCACCACCGCAGACATATTTTGCCTTGTAAAACAGCTTAGCTGTTAGTACAGAACCAGGCACCACTGGAGAGTAATTTCCCATATTTTTTTTACTCCTGCTTCCCTAATATCACTTCTGACAGGCTGTGGCCTTCTGTGAATCCTCCTGGTGCAATTAGATGGATGACAAAGGCAACATAATGCAAAAAATCTAAGCTAGCTAAAAATGAGTTTGTCCAAGTTGCAGAAACTGACAAGCCAAACCAGATAACACACAAAGCTATTCAGGTCATCTTTGCTGTATCTTAGTGGTGCCAAATCAAGCAGGTATATACTGCAGGTGAAAGGGTATCTTGCTACCTTAAGCAACAAGCACAGGCAGCATCACGATACCCCCTCTGTTTTATTTTCCACCTCACTGAATGCTAAGCAATTAGCCCGGCTGTTCACGGCACGAATCATTGGCAAACAGCTTTATCCACTTCATCCACCAGAAACGTCAAGAAGCTTATCCTGACCTGGCTACGGAACTTCATTATTCCCACATTTTAGTGGACTAATTTTACACAGCAACGGTGGAGAGAAAAATGTTCATTTTCAAAGAGAAAAAAAAAAAATAATCATGAAGTCAGGGATCAAACCACAGATGTGTTTTCTCAGATAAACTCGTGTATTGCCAAATGTTCCACATTGCTAGTAAACCATTAGGTTAATAACATTGTGCCATCCTATTTTAAATGCAGAGCTGTTTCTTGCTGTCCTGTAGCATTTCCAGGCACTTGAGGGTAACTCTTATTCTAAAATATCTTCACTCTTCCTATAGTAGTGACCAGTTTAGTTAAAACTCAAAAATATTTTATGTGATAACAATAATTTCTACTTGCTATAATACGGACGGAAGTGCATTGCTGATATACATGTGTACATTACTGATTTACGTGTGTATTACTAGGAGAACCCAAAGATAGAATGACATTTTTCACATACTTTTCCTACTACATTTTTTCTATGTTTTAAATAACTACCTTTTTACTTCTGCTTTTAGAAAAAAAAAAATTAAAAATTTACATCATCTATAAGACTAGTAAATGCTGTTTTAATTTGTCCCAAGCATTAATGTAATTTTGTTTATATCATGAGAAAGAAAATACAAGCATTTACCCCCTGTCTTCCTGCCTCTAAATTGATAGGTTAAAATAATCTACACATTACTTTTAAGTTTTGACATACAAGTGGTAAGAGAGATGCTAGATAAATTTTATCAAAAAATATTCAGGTTCATTGTTCCAAATAATAATGTAGCTAAAAATACCCATTTTATAAATGGCAGAAGAGAAATCTGTCTCTCCAACATATTGATGACAAGACTGAGGTAAAACGTTTTTCGGTTGACACCATCTACTCAACCGGAGTTACACATTGAGGGGAATTGTTAAAGTGGGAATATTATCTCGAGCTTAGGTTTCTAGGAGACCTTTTTTTCTTTCTATGGAGTACATAAAACCATTAGGGAAATAAAAAACTTCACCTCTTCTAAAATATTGCCACTTTAAATAAACTTAAAGAATATGTTTACTTCAGCATAAAGAAATTGCATAAAGATCAGGCCTCATAGCGCAAAACAGAACAGAATCATGACACTGTCTCTGCGCTTTTTCTGCAGAGAAGGAAATCTTCATGGGTGGCATTAAGAATGTTTCACAGAAACCAAAATATCACACTACTGAGGAGCTTTTCCAATTCTTTAACTACCTTTAGGTGCTATATATATGGAATTAGACTGATGTAGCAAGTAAAGGCAAATTAGTAATTTAAATTTATGGCTTTTGCTTATGTAATAAATTCTTAGAACTCTTTTTTTTTTCTTTTTTTTTTTTTTTTTTTCATGTGGGTACCTATCATTTAAGGTCTATTCCAACATAGGCAGTCCTGAATGTGTTTAATGGAACCAACATGCCAACTTGAGGCAAGGTTGCTCTTTGCTGACATTTCTATAACATTTCATGGCTATTGAAAAATGCTGTGATCTGAAGAGGAAACTAAGTTGTGTGGATGTAAAGGAAACAGCTCAGTTGTAAGGAGACTGAAAAATGGATCATGACATAATCTAAACTGCCCTCAATGCCAACAAAACCAAAAAGAAATTCAAGCTGAAAAGATAAATGCAAGAGAATTAAAGAAATACCAGGTAACTTCACAAAAAATGTGAAAATGAAGAAAGGTGGACTGAAGAAATAAAGTTAATAGGAAAGTGGAAAATCATGGAACTTGGAAAGATAGGAAATAGTATGAGAGGTCAAATCAGTAGTGCAACTAAACTCCTATCATGTTTCTGGCTAGGCCAGCAAGTCTATGCAGCTTCTCTCTCCCTGTTGGATCTGGCTTTTTCTGAAGAAAAGGAAGTGGACTGTAAATAAAACTCATTATAGCACATTAGAAGTGGGCCAATGATTTTGTCTGCTTTAGTTATTGATTTATTGATTTAACCTTTTTCTTTTTTTTTTTTTTTTTTTTTTTTTTCCAGAGGGGCAGAATTAGAAAGTTTTCTGCTGAATCAATGTTGATATATTTCTTGGTGTGTATAAATAAAACTGTACAGAGATCTTGACAGGCAAACGGGTATATTCCCATATATGCTGCATAATAAAAATTCATTTATATTCAAAGAAAAGCTAAAAATTAAGGATTGATCACAGAATCATAGAATAGTTACGGTTGGAAAGGACCTTAAGATCATCTACTTCCAACCTCCCTGCCATGGGCAGGGACACCTCCCACTAAACCATGCCACCCAAGGCTCTGTCCAACCTGGCCTTGAACACTGCCAGCCATGGAGCATTCACAACTTCCCTGGGCAACCCATTCCAGTGGTTCACTATCCTTACGGTAAAGAATTTCTTCCTCATATCCAATCTGAACTTCCCCTGTTTAAGTCTGAACCCATTACCCCTTGTCCTATCACCACAGTCACTCATGAAGAGTTCCTCCCCAGCATCCCTATAGGCCCCCTTCAGATACTGGAAGGCTGCTAGGAGGTCTCCAAGTAGTCTTCTCTTCTCCACACTGAACAGCCCCAACTTCCTCAGCCAATCTTCATACTGGAGGTGCTCCAGTCCCCTGATCATCCTCATGGCCCTCCTCTGCACTTGTTCCAACAGTTCCGTGTCCTTTTTGTGTGGAGAACATCAGAACGGCACACAATACTCCAAGTGAAGTCTCAGGAGAGCAGAGTAGAGGGGCAGGATCACCTCCTTCGACCTGCTGGTCACGCTCCTTTTGATACAGCCCAGGATACGGTTGGCTTTCTGGGCTGCAAGTGCACACTGCCGGCTCATGTTCATGATACTTCACAAACCAAGCTTTGTATTCTCTTTGCTGGCCTTTCCTGTATTTCGAAACCCTGAACAAACTGAAAGCACCTGCTAAAGGCTCCTGCCACACCTGAGTAATTAGCTTAGCTATTATTGCAACGGTTTATTCAAATTCATTCGTTTCACAGAACAGCTACACACAGAAGAATGCTCTTGTTTCTGAAGGGTACTCTGCCTCTTCGAGTAATTGGTCAGCAACTAGCACTATGAATAGATTAGACAGATATACAAAGCTGAACACTGGGAAAAAAAAACTTTCTTCTCTCATGGGACACAGTCCTTCACATATCATGAGTTCAGAGAAAACTATGCCTTTAATTACATTTATGTGTTCAGAGTAGTACTATTTTTTTGTTGTGGTCACCTATGTAGCTAGCGTATATTTTTGTCCCATTTTCATATTTGTTATGTGGTTTCATTTAGAAATATGACTTTTTTTGAAGACTGAAACTGGTATCCCTTTAGACACACACAGTTTGCTGGGTTGATGGAGGCCAGACGGACAGCGCGTCTTATTTAAATAAAGTTCTCTCATTTGCTTTTATCCACAAAAGTTAAACTGGAATGACTTCTGTATACAGACAAACTACCAGAGAGGAAGTTGGTATGGTCAATACAGAGCAGCCTAACCAAAAGCATGAAATCCAGCAGAGGCGTCAGGAAAAGAAATAAAGTCACAGAAGATAAAATGCAGCTTTAGATGTGTTATGAATTTTGTTCATATGTATTGGAAGGAAACAAAAGAATAAAAGATAGAAACAAAAGAAGTGGGCCAGAAGAAAGAAATAGAAAAGCATACTAATCAAGGTAGGAAGGTAGAAATTGGATGAGAAATTTGACTGAGGTCCTGTTTTACTGTATTAACCAAAAAGGGGAGAATCAGGAACTGGAGCTGACATTGACGGCAGGCACAGACATATTAATGAAGCCAGTGACTCACTTCTAGGAAAAATTGGTAGATTTAAGAGAGGACACATCTACGCCTTTTGCAGTGTTAAAGAGGTAGGCAACTGTTTAGTAAAGCTGAAGAAATCCAGTTTCAAGAGAGTGGACATTTGAAAGACGTAAGCTCTGTGTACATAAGGGCAATGACCTACAAGTGTGATAAAAAAGCAATAAAATTTATTAAATAATATTCATTCTGTTTAGCAAATGCTGAATCTGAGAGAAATGGCAGAAGTTCTTATACTAATGGAAGGGCAGCAAAGTGAGATAACTAGATCTTCTGGTTCCTGACTTGTTAAGGGAGTGAGAAGCATGCTGAAATAGCCGTCAGGCCACAATACAATATTAATAGGTGGTTGCTTTTTAGGAAGGCCATCTTGAGGTCCTTTCCAACCCTTACTATTCTATGATTCTATGATTCTATAAGGCCAAATGAAAGATAAAGGTGATGAGGTGGCATTGTGAATTAGTGGTTTAGGAGGCTTCGAAGAAATAAGAAATGACGGTGAAGACAAAACAAAGTGTGGATCAAAAGCAGGTCTGGAAGAGCTGTAAAAGGTCTTAACGAAGCAATGAAATAAAAGTCTTTTAAACTGGCACAGCTTCATTTTGTAGTATGGAGTCACTACACAGATAAAGGTGGAAGACAATAGAGCAATACCACAAGTGCTATATTAACAAATCCTCTCTTTCTAATAACATTGGATTTGATGCTCTGAAAGTATGATGTTGCTTAAAGTACATTGGTATGAAATGAAAACACAAAAATGAAAGCTGAACTCATAAAATATATGCTATTCAAAGAAAAGAGTAGAACGCCTCACAGCCTGAATTACTAACTTTACTACTGATAGCTGGTATGGCAAACCTGATGGCAGAGATAATAGCTCATCTACCACTTTAAGAATGTGCCATGCGTTTCTGGACAACAGTTTAATAACAAATACATGTAAGGAAAGTAATTTAACCGTTAACAGGCTGATTAGTCTGACCTCAACAGCAAACAGGGCATTAGAACATTTTTTGAAGAAAAAATATTGAAGAACAGAAATGGAATACGTCATAAGAAAGAGGGATAAATTGCAGTTGATACCTACCAAAGGATATCACGCTAATTTGATATAAAATGTATAATAACAGTAAATGTATACTGCTAGGGAAATGTGATACATCAATTACTTGAGCTCATTTCCCATGATACTGGAAATATATGGAATTAGGATGGAGAAAATAGCTGTTTTGGTAGAAACTTTGCTAAGTGTCTAAGAACTAGATACAGAAGAGATTATTGCTTGGTCTGAAACATCAATGAGTAGCCTAAAAAAAGTCCAGTGAACTGTCTCCAGAATAATTTTTGAGACTCCTTAATATTTCCACTAATTTTACCTTATAAAGTAAATGTGACCATTGAATTAATAACATTTTCACATGGTATATTATGCATCACTGAAGGGAGAAGAATGGGTATTTAGAACATTTGAAGAAAGAAGGATGGAAAATGTATGGTAACATTTCATGTTGAATACATAGATTTTGAAGGCCTAGAATGAAGAATTATTCATATAAACCTAGTAATCGGCAATTGCAAGTGATAAGGGAGAGTGCTAAATATTATCTATCACAATAGATGATTGATCAGCACTGCAGCATGGCTGGAAAGAGTACAGATTTGATCCGAAGTGTGAAAAACAGTGCACTGATAGCTGAAAAAAAAAAAAGTAGTTATGCCAGTGTAAATTATTATCTGGAATAAAATCCTGGCTGGGCACACTCAGGAAGTATGCATTCAAATGAGAACAAGTGTAGAAATGAACAACTAACATTACCAGGTAACTGGAGGTTATACACTTAGGTAAGAATTTGGAAAGGCTTGCTCAAATGATAGCTGTGAGGATGTGGTGTTAACTTATTAACATCTTAAGGTGAACATCAAAGAAGAAATTTTTTTATTTGAAACTAAGAAACAACACTAGAAGCATAAGGCCATACAATGGCTGTGAATAAACAGGGAGAATTAAGAGAGCGGTTTTTGTAGCAGAAAGATAGTGTCCAAAACTACCTCATAGTAATGAGTTTTTTTTTAAAATCAAACTAGACCTACAGAAGATTGCCTGATGTGAAGAAACTGGAATAGAGGACAGTTTAGTTCATTGCCTCAAGAGATCCCTTTCAGCTCCGAGTACTTGATTACACAACATCTATCCCCGGCTTTTGTTATTCCAAGGCATTCCAAAACATGCAATCCAAAAGGAGGTTAGCTACAGACCTCTTGGATATCAGCTGCGGAGGGGGAGGCTACACTCCTTAACATAATACAGAATACCTTTTTCATGAAGCTGTAACACGTGTTCCACTGGCTTCCTGATTTCCAGCTCATTTCCAGCATATATGTTTATGCAGCATTGGGCATAGTGGACTCCCAGAGCTTTTGGGATTCCACAATACAGAAAGGAATGAAGAAAATTAGTATTGAAATACTAATGTAAGTTCCAAGCAGTTTTATTCTTTTTATTTGTGGTCTATGTATTTCAGAGCCTGAAGCAGCTGATGAACTAAGCTCATGGCATAGCTCAATTTTAAGCTTTCCTTGAGGGAATAAACTTGAGGTTCTGATGAGTTTTCATAGGTAAGGAGAATGGTCCATCTTTAAACTTTTATCACCTTTGAACTATTTAGCACTTGCAGACTGCACTGTACACAAGCGGAAGGACTAGTGTGATAAGCCACATGCACGACTTCAGAATTACACTAAACTGCTGACAAAGCAAGTTTTGAATGGGTTTAATTATTTCCACTTATTTAACCTTTCAAAAAGATAAACTGAGTTCAGAGATAAGAAACTGCACTATACAAGGAAAGGCAAACTATATATGTCTTAAACATTGATGTCAAGTTTGAAATTTACCCTGGGTAACAAATGATCATCATCTCACAACAGTGATATAACTTCACTTTGATACAATACATTCATTTGACATTCATCCTACGATTTTCCTTAACGTGAAGCCAACAATCTGTTACTCCTTACTTGACCTTGACAATCTGAGTGCCTGTTTTAATAAGTGCAGGGTATCTTTAACTTCTGTGACTTTTCTGTGAACTTCCGAATGTTAAGACTTTCTTAGTAACCTGCCCTAACTTGGTAATTCATATTTACACAAACACTCAAATAACACAGTTTGCCTGCTGAGAAAGAGAAAGGAATCAATCTTAAAGAGAGAGAGAGAGAAAGAACAATAATGCTGCATTTCTTAATTCTGCAAGATTGATTACAGCCAGCCTCAAGAAATTTATAAATGAAAGCAGGAAAATCCCTGTTAGTTCTGCCTATCTGTATTGCATAAATCCCCTGGTTTTTTCTTACAGAGGATGGCCCTCAATGACTAAAGCAGGGACTGAAAAAACAGCTGCATTGTACTGCAGACTCAAATCCTGCTACAGCTATAAGCTCTAGGATTCAAACATGAATCAAATGTGATTATGCAGAAGGCCAGTATAATACCTAGTGTGAACTAAAGGTATGAGGAAACACGCATTTCTTCTGGGGTAAGCTATTTTTTTCCCTAATTTAAACTGCCTAATTATGATCTGAGATGTGCTGAGCCTTTAAAATAATCATCAGCAATATATTTCTGTATGTGAAGAACTATGTATGACAGTCCTCTTAAAAACAAATATATTCCACAATAAACTAAAGGTGTTACAAGTATTGCAATTGCTTATTTCTTACTTTAGGAAGCATGGGTTTTTCCTTTCTCTTAAATTATGCTGTACTTTACTCAGTAATCTTTGCAAGGTCGTGACTAAGTGCTATTATGCAGTGCAACTTTCATATTCTTTTTTTTTTTTACTTTCTGTAGGAGTAATAGTAATGCAACAGAACCAGAAAAGAAAAGGTGTGGTCATCAGTAATAATAGTATTTTCTAAGAAGCACAACTGTACGAAAAAAAACAAGTCTCATTAAGCACATTATTCTCAGCAATAATGTTTTCCTCAGCAATCCGTAGTTACTTGTATTTTCTCATACATTTCCTTACCTTGAATGCGAACAATTCTCTCATGACCCAGACTTGAGTTGTCAGAGTGAGGTTCAGCCCAGCAGACAGAAATCAGCACCAGAAAAAGTAGATGCTTCATCTTTATAGTCAAAAGAATCTTCTTCACTGTAAGGGCATCACATACAAAGAGGCTTGTGAATTTCTGGATACCTTTAGTGTTGCACTGCACAACTTGTTAGAGCAATGGTCTTACAGAGGGTTTATAAGATATTTAACCCACTCAGCTGAAAAAGTCACAGCAGCTACTAATTTTTTAGATATGAAGACTGGATATTTTTATCACAGACTTTCATTAAATGAAACTGCCAATCCATATTTAACTCTGCCTACGCAGAAATGCAACATGAAAAAATAAAAGCACACACACAATTATTCACAAACCAAACTCCTTGCAAGATCATATGTGAGCAATACCTGTGTTTCAAAAAAGGGTTCTAGTGCATTTTTGCTTTTCCAGACTTACTCAAGATCTGGTCTGCAAATACAGTTAAAACAATCAAAGCTATCACTATATCTACATTGACTGCATGATGCAATCTGCTGGTGGTAGATTTTCAAGATTAAAACAATCTCCTCATAGGTTTTGGCATTTTAATCAAGACTGCAAGTTAACTTAGCAGTCAGGTGGTAAGTTTGTTTGACCTAAGCAGAAAAGAAGACAAAACATTTCTTAGGCTGACTAGAAAGATCTATTTTATTTCAGATCCACTTACCATTTTAAAAGATGCCTACATACACAATGAAATGTTCGAAACCAGGCACAAAGTAGGTTACAGTTGTATATGCTACCACTGCAGTTACCCTGATTGATTTTTCATTCATTTCTATCTAGAATGCTGACGCACTAACTTAGTGTGCCAGGTAGGGTCTCTGCAGTCAGCAGAGCTGAGCGCTGCAGGGAAAATCTCTGCCAGCCCCTGAGTTGCAATTAGGCAAATGAAGACCTGAAATAGAAAAGGAGGCATAAAATACAAGGTTTTATGTAGAGGGTTCAGGCTGCTGTGTGTTTTATGGGTATGATTTTTATGACCCTGATTTCTTGAAATAAAAGTTAGCTATTTTTCAACTTTGCCTTTCAAGAGACTCAGATTTTTTCCCCAATCATGAAAGAGTGGCTACGTTATTAGCACACTTTTTCTGTGATGCAGAGACAAATTTATTTTTTCCCCCTTCTTCTCCAACAAGGTAGAAATACATCAAAGTTACAGTGCACTCTCAATCAGAACCTGAGGCAATGTCTGAACTTTGCAAACAGCTCCTGTTCCCACACAGACTTAAACACCTACATGTTTCAAGTCTAGAGTCAAATACTGTAATCTGAGCCAACCTCTATTACAGACTAAAATGCGGAAATGCTGCTTCTATATTTTCTTAACAGAACATGCATGTTACTTGCCTGCGCTTCCATTTGTTCAAAGCATGTTTGGGTGGGAGTTCAAAGCCAATTCAGCATCCCTTACTCCTTACTGTGGAGTGTCTAGAGGTAGCGCAAGTGCTGGCTGCACAGTCTTCCAGGGAGTCCACACTCAGTAACTCAAGGCGCTCCAGCCACTCCCTCTTTCCTGGAAAGCAGATGACCTCCATTCCAGAGAGCAAGGACAGATGCGGCTCCCCCTGGAGCACGTCAGCCTGAGCCTTGGCTAACCGGAGGAGCAGTACTCCTCCTGCACACTGAACCACCAGCCTGGCTGATGGAAAGGGCAGGGTACACTGGTGTTATACCAGATGTCTACTTTAACCACAAATCCCAGACCTGGTACACGATGCTTTCCCTCTAAGACTGAAGAAAGCTTCAGGTTTGGGTTGTTTTTTCTTTTTTCTTTTTTTTTTTTTTTTTTTTTTTCTGGCCGTTGACTAAAACCTGTCAATCTTCTCTTTTTTTTTTTTTTTTTTTTTTTTTTTTTTTTTTTTTTTTTTTTTTTTTTTTCTCTTGGTTGGGAGTGTTATTGATTTGAAAATAGTCTGGGCAACAAAGTATCGTCTATTTTGAAGGTGAAGCTTATTCTCACCTCAGTCTGTAGCCTAAAGCCTATGCTGGATGTAAACCTCCTGGACGCAGTAAGCGGGAGTAAAGCCCAGGGGGGATGCACAGACCTGCTCTGGGAGTACCTTAGTTGTGCACTAACATGTTGCCTCTACCCCTTGCCACAAACCTAGTATTTTCCATGGCACTAGTGAAAAGAAACAACTACATAATCAGATGAGAGGTGGTACTACAGCATCTGCATCTCCACCAAACTCCCCGTGGACAGGGACTGGGGCTCTACTGTGGAATAAGAAAGATTTACCTTTTGGTTACATGGGTGGAGAGCACCACAGATGCTCCCCTTCTTTGTCAAGGTCTCCCTAATATGATGGGGGAAAGTTCTCCATGTAGCATCATCAGGTTATAATTGTCAAAACAACTAGTTTCAGGATTAGCCTGATGCACTGAGTGGGCAGGATACACTTTTCAGAGATACTGGCATGTATCTTCAAGCAAATATCATGTTACTTTATAAAGCTTATATGACAGCATCACACAAGTAGGATGAGAGGAAGGTCAGTATGACTTGGATATATCTTCTTTCCCTTTCCCTCTATTTCCCGAATGCAGCTGAACAATTTCAGATGTCACATGTTACAGACATGGTACTAAATCAGCCTTATGGTCATCATGGCTTTTTTGAGGGATATGGTGGTACTTCAGCTTTATTAATAGGCAAAGTTTACAGTGCTGGGCTTCTGGTTCCATGGATAGAAAGGGCAGACTAAATTGTTCATTGTGTGCACAGGAGCACACACACAAATAGCAGGCGTGTGTGCAGGTCTGTGCTCTGTTTGACACTGATAATGTTCATCTGCACCTTTAAGGTGTGTTTTTCAGACTGCACAGAACCAGCAAGAACATAAAAACTATTTTCCAGGGGAGCACATACCTGGTTAATGTTTTAGAAAATGCATCTATCACATATCTTTGCTTAAGTCAGCCGTTGCTTCATACTTGAGGTCAATCAACAGAGAGTAAAGTTTTAGCCGGGCAGAATCATCACGCTGGGGGCCATGTAAACCCTCCATGTAAGTCAGCAGTTTTAAGGCTGCTCCCTTTTACCGCCATGTACAGCAGCAGCTGAGGAAATGTGGGTGCCTGAAGTAAGGAATACCCTGACCTACTTTCTTTCTCCTCCTTGGGATTCCCCATGATAGGAGCTGTGGCATCATGCCAGAGCAGTGAAAAGCAATGTTACCAGGCCAAGAATTTGACCCCTGGTGCTTTGTAGGTCATCCAAAAAGCAATTAGCCAGAGGAATTCATATCCTCATCTCCAGCCAAAGCAATAGAAGTTAGACTACGTTTCTGCAGCAGCCAAGGAAGACCCTGGGGTAGACATGATAGGTGTGGATGTTTTCATATTAAAATTAAAAAAAATTTGGCTGAGAGTGATTTTTTTGTAAGAAATTGTAATAATTAGTCACACTTGCAAAATTCGCACTGTTTTCAATTACTGCAGTTTATGAATCTGTTATGTCCATGCACAGGGACACAAAGAAGCTGAAAAGTAGTTTTTAAAGGGAGACCTCAAGGCTCAGGGAAATAGTCAAGGTGACTGAACATTCAGTTTTAAAATTCTTAAGAACTCTTCATTCTTAGATGCAATTTGAAATTCTAATATCAATCACCCTCAGAGAAGACAGTATTGCGACAACATACTATGCCATCTTCTCATGTGTGTAACTTCACAGTGCAAAGAAGGTTTAGGAGAAGTCCAAAAGCAAATACCTGTGGAAGAAGGATATGAAGTACTAGTGCAAGAGGCAGAGAAAACCTAACTCCTACAGCAGACACTGAGGATTTCTTCATAAAAGGTTCTGTCTTTCTGGGAGGTTTCCTGTATTTAATACAGTGAGACCCAGCAAGTAAAGATAGTAATCAGTAATATCTAAAACAGGTAACAAAATCAGTAAAATCAGCCTCAATAATTTAGGGTTGAAATAGCCCCCAAATGTATGGACTCACATCTGAGCACAAACTTGCTGTATAATAAAACCCTTCACAGTCCCCCTCTCTGTAGAGCTCTGTTCATCTGCAAATTGGTGTTAAGCACAAGAGAAGTACCTATCAATGAAAAAAATTATATATTTTCAGGGAGAGGGCATCAGCTGCAGTAATTGAGAGTCTCTTATCTTTAGACACTGGTAGTAGACAATAGAATACGATGAAGACCAGCCTAGGCAGTACTCACACACTCACTTCAATAGCTTTTCCTAGAACTAGAATACTTCAATACAGCAAATTAGACAAATTTCTGGTACCAAAAGACTGGTTCAAACCTCCTAAAGGTCATACCTTATATATATTTATACCTTATATATATGCATAAGCACCCCAGTTTAGGCAACTGAGTCAACACACAAGGATTCAGCTCCAGATTCAATTCAGCTCCAGATCATGGACACCCAACTTAGTGTGTCTGTATATAAATGTTTTACCTTTCACTTAGGAGTATAAGGTATTGTTGCAGTCATTTTATACCTAACCATTGCGGCCACTGGAAGTTAGATGTGTGTTTAGTTGACCTAGGATGTCTTTTCTATTCACTTTTGTCTTTCAATAACTTTATCTACCCGCAGTGTGACTTCTCTGGAGAAGTGGGAATTATGTGCTTGAATCTTGCACACTCATGTGGAGGCACATTGTACATGGCTTGTTTGGCTGAGTGATCTAACAGGAGGCTGTTTTGACAACAAAATACAGATGCAAATTCATTTAGTCAAGGACTCATCACGCAGGATTAAAGGGACAGCGAGGGACAGAGGTGCCTGAAGTGTACACTTGGCTCAGGGGTTCCTTACAAACTGTGATTCAGTGTCCCTCACATAATTAATATTTCTTTCGGCTAGCTCTTCCCACTCAGTACTATAAGCAACACCTTAAGAAACAAATACTCATCTATTGACTGCAGAAGAAGGGTGAGTGTTCTGACTCATCCTGGTAGCACTGACACTCTCATTTTCGATGTCCTGGTGCCAGAAGTAGGCAACCAAAGTAGGCAACAACAAAGTCAGTCTTACTCTTGAAGGGCACTGATTTTCTTATAAGTATTTACAGTCTCCTCCAAAGAGCTTCCAGTCTTCACAGGCAACAATAAAATACTCCATTCCAGGTACAGATTTAAGACCTCAGTAAAATCAAATGGAAATCCACTTCTTGACCTGATATGCCCTTGAAACATCTAGTCTTGATTCTACTTTTTATTTACTTTGTTAAAAAGACAGGTTCTGCTCAGTGAAAAAGTCCCACACGCTGATGGAATTAAGGCAGGACAGATTCAGCAGACTGGTCCCCAAGTTAAATTGTTCCCACAGAATAACCTTTGCCAATGCCACGGCAAAAAGAAAGAACAACTGATGGCACAAGAACGATAATGTTTACATGCTCTATTAGAATGACTTAGAGCAAGCATTCCAAGACCTCCTCCCATTCTACTTCATTAGTTAAGGCAATTTGGAAATGTGTGAGACTGCGCGAGTCTTGGGGCCATCTAAAGTGCCAGACGGTCAATGTCCGGAGAACAGGTTGTCATAGTAGTTCCCTAACCACAGGCAGAACAGTCCAGTGGAAAAGCAGCATGACCATTCGAAGACATCTGGAATCCCCTGGAGTCTATTAGTTTCCTGGGAAGACTGCTGATAAATTGCTTGCAGGGAGAAAGAAAATATCTTTACAGTCTTTGAAGTGTCTGCCTTGTCTTAAACATGAAATCTATTCCAGATACACAGGGTAACAATGGTAACAATACTTTTGACATTATTCATAGGCATAGCCAAGGTCATGTGGACTAGCTTTATGACTAGAAGTTAGAAAATTTGGTACTCTAGGTTTAATGCAAAAAAGGATAACGCAAATGTGCTTCAGTTAAGGTCTGTCATTGTTGGAATACTGGTCACTCAGTCCTTTGAGCAGTTTTCTGTCTTTTTCCTTATAACAGACTACACAAATACATCTTTAGTTAAGGAATCTGGATGTTTTTGCTTCAAGTATGGCAATGGGATGTTCTCTGGTAACATGTAACATGGCAACATAGAAAGATAACTCTGTTTTACAAAGCAGATCCACTTGCTTGCAGACCTTTCATTTACAGAAAGTATTTACTTCAATTGCCACACGTACTAGTGGTCTTCAAATAACTTCTGCAGTCCAGCTTGAGAGCTGGCTCTCCAGCCAGATTGTGCTTCATCAAAAAGCCTCTTTTAGACTTAAGCTTGCAAGCCTGGAGGTCACTGGAAGTCATTAAGAAAACCTGATCTCTTTCCCTCATTTTTCTTACCTCTTGGTCATATTTACAAAGCTAGCTTTTTCAAGCCCAGGCCCCCTCCTATCACTTACATGTCTTCTTCAAGGTGTTTTCTTGGTTGCAGATATACTTCCTAGTTGCCTGCCTAGTTCTTCAAGGCCATTTACTTTGGGAAGTTCTGGCAGAGTTTTTTATCAGCTTCTTTAACCTTTACCCTATGGATGTGTCCAGCTCTGCCAGGTTTTTTTGAATGCTTGGATTTTTAAAGGGACATAAATGACTTAAGTTTCTAATAGTCTGTTTCCCTGCCAAAGGTGAATGAAAACTAGATTACCATCTTCTTTGGATCATTAAAAAGAAAATCTCATATATGATATATCAATAGACAAAGGAGGTTCTTCAAACTGTTCTTTTGACCTGTTTATAATATTAAATAAAAATTTTGTTATATTATTAATTATTATTATAATTGATGTGTTTGGGAATTTGAACTTTCTATATATAAATATGCAGTGCTAGATTTCATGCTTTCAAATTGAATGCTTAGGACTATTTCTAAGCAGTTGGGGGCAGAGTTTTGGAACTTTATGTGTACAGTGAAAAGGCAAAAACTTTTTCTCAAAGCCCATTCCAGTTAGTGGACATTCTGACATTTAATTCATTAATTAGTATTACACTGAGACGTTTGCTGATGCTGATGCTGATGAGACTGTTAGCTCACACTGGCAATGTTCAGGTTAGTGAGCATCAGAGCAGCACTTCTGTTTCTTGGCCACTAAGCTGTGCCAGGACAGGACCCAGGGTGAAAAGAAACAAATTGTCTAAATCCTAGACTAATTTAATAGTTTTTTCTGCTCATCCATCCTACAACAAATGCTGTATTTTCCCAAAAAGTCTTCCTGTGCTCTCAGCTACCTAAAAACTGCCAACGTTTTGAATTAGACTGGGAAGATGTATTTAAGTGACCTAAGTCTTTTCCAGTTTCCAACAAGTACAAGTGCAAACTCGCTGGAAAAGCCGTTATTACACATTAAAATCAAAACAAGGCCCAAACACAACTCCCCTATAAGGAAAAGAAAAGAAAGACTTCTTTTTTTTTTTTTTTTGAAATATGGCAAAAAGGGACTGAATTTGAGAGAAGACAGAAAAAAAATCGTATGTCAGTAAACAGGGGAAGTTTAGATTGGATCTGAGGAAGAAATTCTTTACTGTGAGGGTGGTGAGGCACTGCAATGGGTTGACCAGGGAAGTTGTGAATGCTCCATTACTGGCAGTGTTCAAGGCCAGGTTGGACATAGCCTTGGGTGGCATGGTTTAGTGGGAGGTGTCCCTGCCCATGGCAGGGGGTTGGAACTAGATGATCTTAAGGTCCTTTCCAACCCAAACTATTCTATGATTCTATTCTATGATTCTACTGTATGTGGAAGTTCTGTGTCATCATAGACAACAGCTTTCTAAACTCCTACAAACTTTTTGATAACTCACTCAAGCAAATGATCTAATCACAATTTAAAAATCAGTCTTACACTTTTTGCTTCAGAAATATTTTGAAATTTATGGGAATGGTAAAGTTAGGAAACAGTCCATGTAATGGTAATACCCTAAGACAAGCAAATAGGACAGATCCTATATGTTTAAGTAAGGGAGACACAACATCTGTGACTACCCCACATTTTACTCAATGAAGTTCTCATTCCTTTTCCTCAGCTAAGCTGACTGTACCAGCAACATAAAAATAAAAATTAAAAACATTAAGACTGCTTTCACATCCTTGAAGAATCCCACTATGTGAGAGAACAGATGCATTGACAGACTTACTGAGTGGGAGCCTGGTGCCAGCCTGCTGTAAGGAATCACAAGCAGTACACTGTTTTTTGGCGTGGATCCTGACGCAAAGTATAAAATGGGACTCTTTGTTCAGCCAACCATGAGTGCTTAGTCCTGGCCTCCCTCTTTTTTGTGGCCTGAGAATTGCAGTGTTGGCACTCTCAATGTCATTGAGAATGACTTTACAAGCCACTCAGTTTCCTAAAGAAATAATAACAGTGATATAATGCTCTGCATATTTTTAAAATTGCTATTACACATTGCCAGTGCAAGTCCCCATTGAATCATTATTTCTAAAAAGGTAAACACTTCAATTTTACATAAAATGTCTGCTTCTTACTGCAATGATATGCAAGTTTTCTTCGGGAATTTGGTCAAGAAGAATTAGCTGAGGGTGCAGCCAGATCAACGCCATATGGGGATCACTTACAAAAGCACATTTTTTTCAACAATTTTTTAACTGAATTAATCAGCAATCAATGGCAAAACATACTTTCTACTGAGATCAGTTATTCTTAAGAGGAGGAAGGTCTAGAGGTTAAGGCGTAAGTTCATACTCTGGGTGGCATGAGTTCAACTCTACCCTTTCTACTCTTCGTTTGGGATCTTGGAGGGGGGTGGAAGTGGTGGGGAGGATTGGTTTGAGATATCTTAGCTTGCTCTCTGTGATGCAGTGTACAGTAAAAACGGCAGTAAAAACAGAAAACTGCTGCTCAGAGGGTACTGCGAAAGTGAATATATTTAGAGTTAGAAGGAGCCCTCAAATTCTGCAATGAGACATATCGGTATCTAGAACAGGAATGGACTTCTTTCTTAGGGGTCCACTTATAAACACAGCATGCTTTCATGTGCTGCTGCACAATGTCATAGTTCATAGAATCATAGAATCACAGACTGGTTTGGGTTGGAAGGGACCTTAAAGCTCATCCAGTCCCAACCCCCTGAACAAAGGGAGGCACACCTTCCACTAGACCAGGCTGCTGCAAGCCCCATGCAACCTGGCCTTGAACCACATGTATACATGCAGTTGACCACAGGTATACACACAAGCATGCAGATGTCTACTTGTACCAAGTTTCCCTCTGCTTTTCTTAAATATCATAAAATCATAGAATAGTAAGGGTTGGAAAGGACCTCAAGATCATCGAGTTCCAACCCCCCTGTCATGGGCAGGGACACCTCCCACTAAACCATGCCATCCAAGGCTATGTCCAACCCCACCTTGAACGCCGCCAGCGATGAAGCATTCACAACCTCCCTGGACAACCCATTCCAGGGCCCCACCACCCTCACAGTAAAGAATTTCTTCCTCAGATCCAATCTAAACTTCCCCTGTTTAAGTTTAAACCCATTACCCCTTGTCCTCTCACCACAGTCCCTAATGAAGAGTCCCTCCCCAGCATCCCTAGAGGCCCCCTTCAGGTATTGGAAGGCTGCTAGGAGGTCTCCATGCAGCCTTCTCTTCTCCACGCTGAACAGACCCAATTTTCTCAGCCTATCTTCATACGAGAGGTGCTCCAGTCCCCTGATCATCCTCGTGGCCCTCCTCTGCACTTGTTCTAACACTTCCATGTCCTTTTTATGTTGAGGACACCAGAACTGCACACAATACTCCAAGTGAGGTCTCACGAGAGCAGAGTAAAGGGGCAGGAGCACCTCCCTCGACCTGCTGGTCACGCTTCTTTTGATGCAGCCCAGGATACGGTTGGCCTTCTGGGCTGCAAGCGCACACTGCCGGCTCATGTTCATTTTTTCATCAACCCACACCCCCAAGTCCTTCTCCGCAGGGCTGCTCTCAATCTCCTCCCCGCCCAGCCTGTAGCTGTGCCTGGCATTGCTCCAACCCAGGTGGAGGACTTTGCACTTAGCATGGTTAAACTTCATCAGGTTGGCATCAGCCCACCTCACAAACGTGTCAAGGTCCCTCTGGATGGCATTCCTTCCCTCCAGTGTATCAACGAAACCACACAGCTTGGTGTCATCGGCAAACTTGCTGAGGGCGCACTCAATCCCACTGTCCATGTCATCAACAAAGATGCTGAAGAAGACCGGTCCCAACACCGATCCCTGGGGAACACCACTCGTTACTGGTCTCCAGCTGGACACTGAGCCACTGAGCACTACACTTTGCGTGTGGCCATCCAGCCAGTTCTTTATCCACCGAGTGGTCCACCTATCAAATTGATGTCTCTCCAAGTTAGAGAGAAGGATGTCATGTGAGACAGTGTCAAAGGCTTTACACAAGTCCAGGTAGATGGCATCAACCGCTCTACCCCTGTCCATCAGTTCTGTAGCCCCTTCATAGAAGGTCACCAGATTGGTCAGGCAGGATTTCCCCTTTCACTGCAATACCTCAAGACTGAGAGCACTGGGAAAATGTATGACTTATGATTGTTTAGTTAATTTCTTGTTAGTTAAATTCTATTGAAAAGAAATACTAAACACTTTAAAGATTGTAGATGTTTGTAAGACAATGTATCTAAATAAAAGTAATGCTTTCAAACTGTATTGCTAAACAGCATTATCAGTATTAAGCACATACTTTGGTTGGTTGGTTGGTTGGTTTACAAAACAAACAGCCATAGCAAAAATAACATATATCGAAACTATGGTCTGAAAGTTATTTTTGAGGCAAAAAAGTGCATGACTCAGTTATTTATTAAAAAAGACTCAATTATTTATATAAAAAATATTATTTGCTGGCATACAGGGACAATAACAGACACTTGTACAGACATCTTTGTTCAGTCAGATGAGAGAAAGATGCCAAAAATTACTCTTCATCCAAAGGTCTAGATTTTGTATATACCAGGTGCAGATTTTGGCTAATAGTGATTGCAACTTTGAACTAAGTAACTTAACAGCAACACTACAAAAAAATAGGAAAATAATTTCTTGGATTCAAGAGGAAAAGATAATAATGTGAAAATTTGTAAACTGACAGTCCTGAAGAAATACATCCGGGAAGCCAGAATGGTTCTTTGTGATGAGTGAACAGTAAATACTGCACCAGAGAAGGAGAAAAGTTTTGCTACAGATAGATTAGACCAGACTAGTTCTGTGCGTAAACAAGAACTTCATCACATTACGCTACTTGGTTCCCATGAAAGTATCAAAACATTGGCTGTGACTCAAGATGGGAAATTATTATTTAGGATAGAGAAGGAAAAGACTGGTATAAGGAGGCAGAGAGTTTGGATACTGTAGTTGTGCTAAATCACAAAATTTTGCTGGAAGCATAATTAGATGAGTTCAGGGAGCAATCTGAGGACCAGATTTGTTACATGGAGTATTTTAATTGACAAGCTGGAACAGAAAGTAGACACATACCAAGTTCAACTGTGGATAAAAAATATTGAAGGTGTTGTCAATATGTAGCAGAATCAGCACATGGTACTGGATTAAGTGAATGGTTAACTAGATGGCCTCCATAAGTGCTGCTAGAGAAACCGGAATTTTTCACAACAGAGCTCCCAGGGGGTGTCGCAGAGCTGGACTGACCACTTTGTATCACCATTGGCTTGGCAACCTCTTTTCCAACTCCATACCACTGCCCACACTTTCTGATATACTGCCTGCAACCCTGGTCTCATGGGTAGGAAGTACTAATTTAGAATAGGAGACATGCAGGCAAGGGCTACTGTGGCGATCAGGGAAAAGGAAAACCTGTTTTATAGCAGGAAACCAAAAGAGCTGGTCTTGCTTTGTCTGGCAAAGCAGAGCTGAGCAAGGATATAATTGCTGTCTACAAATATATGACAGAGTAAATGCCAGAGAAGAAAATTTCAGCTAAATTTTAGGAACAGAACAAGTGGGCCATTGTCGTGGTTTAAGTCTATAAACCCATACAGTCGCTCTCTCACTCACTCCCCACTCTTTCTTCCCTCCACTCCTGGAGGGATAGGAAGGAGAATCGAAAGAATGCAACTCCCACAGGCTGAGATAAGAACAGTTTAGTAACTAAGGTATAACACAAACTACTACTGCTACCACCAATAATAATAATAACAAGGCAGATAAAAGGAAAAGGAGAATACAATAGGTCACCATCAAATATCAAGCCCGACCACCCAGTGTACCCCCACCAGTAACAATAATGACAAGGCAAATACAAGGGAAGGATACAATTGCTCACCACCCAATATCAAGCCGTGCACCCCCACCAGTGCACCCCCCACTGTGCACCCTCACTACCCTTCCGGGCCTCTGCTCCCCGTTCTACATCCTGGACATGACGTGCTGTGGTATGGAATAACCCCTTTAGTTAGTCCGGGTCAGGTGTCCTGTCTCTCCTTCCTCCCGGCTTCCCCTCCTCCCTGGCGGAGCATGAGACTCACAAAGTCCTTGGCCAGCCTAAACATCACCCAGCAGTAACTAAAAACACTGGTGTTATCAGCACTGTTCCCAGGCTGAAAGTCAAAAACACAGTGCTGCACCAACTACCAAGAAGGAGAAAAATGACTGCTGCTGCTGAACCCAGGACAGCCATAAATAAGTTGAAACTGGAAATTAAATTTTTTTGAGGTAGACAAAAACATCACAGCCTTCCCAAAGATATTTTAGCATGGAAGAAAGAAACCCAGCTAGTTTTAAATCAGAACTTGCTTGCTCTATTAAAAGCTGCCTGGGATGAAGGAAAATGTGAACAGAAAAGGACTATGTCATGACATAGGAGATCACTTTTGTTCATTCTTGTACACCTAACTTTTGGCAAAGGCCTCAATTTAAGTAGTTTAATCAATTCCTATTTCAAGCAGAATTTTTTTCTTTCCTCTTATGACAGGTCCAAACTCTCCTGGCTACTGCTACTGACGAAACAATCCAATATACTCAGACGGGGCCTCCCATTGCACCATATACAGCTACAAACATGCTCTCAGTAACCCTCGGCGCTGACAGCAAAGCACCTTTCTCATCATTGGGACTTTCTATGAGTGATGTCTCAAAGCAGCTGTTAATATTCTGACTTAGTATCTGACTCCTGTGATTTCCCAAGCAGACTCTATGTGTTACAGAACCATGCTGTTGTCCCTGATACCAATCATTAAACATCTGCAAATGAAATGGAGAAACATGTGGCTGGCTTAACGGCCTGGCTTTCACAATGCTTAGTCATATGGAAGGTTTAGCTCTGTCTGCTGCAGTGATTATGTGCAAAACATGAAGAAGATAGCTTTCTCATGTTCCAGAGGTGTGGTAGGGCAATGCAACCTTTCCACAATGCATTTTAGTTATGATCCTTTTGAAATTTAAGATGACATAAAGATAAGGAAAATGGCAGTTTCATTTCCACTTTGGACCACTAAGAAGAATGATTGAGGATACTAAGTTGAGAAAACAAAGAGAATTTTGACACATACTTGTAAATCAAAGAAGTATCATGAAAAAGAATAAAGGAGTTCCTCTGAACACACTACCCTGGTTTAACGTCCTCATAAGACAATAGTATAATGATTTGAAGAAATTTCAGAAAATATAAAATACATACCAGAATAATTTGAAACTTACAAAATTGTAATGCAGAACACGTCATAGTAAATAAAACTCTCCTGAGTTGTGTAAGAAAAACAGCTTACAGAGCATGCAGTTTAGAGTACCTAGTACAAGAACAAAAATGCATCATATTCTAGGTTCAGATACATTCAGGTGTAGGAAGACATGAGTGAACAATGTGTATCCAGGAAACACCTACATTTTTCATTACAAAATTAAATATCATATAAGCATAAATTAAGAAAAAGAATGTATGGGAAACCACAGACAGAACAGAGTTGAGTTTAGTATAAACAAACACAGCATATACACGAAGTGAGAGAAAAAGCCTAAGGTTAGGTTTTAATTTGCAGAGATATGACACAAAAGACATTAAAAAAAATAAAATTCAATGTCATCATTAATTGAGCTGTTCTGACTTTATTTTGGCTGCCAACAATACCTGCTAGCTTTTGGTCAGTCCTTTGGGCAAGTAAAGTAAACCTGTGTGGATTCAAAAAAAAAAAAAAAAAAAAAACCCAAAACAGAGCAAGCAAAAGGTTTTCTTGACAATCTCTGAATTGGAAAATTCAGTTAACATGGAAATCGATTTGGATTATGACAGAAAAGGGCACATCCTTGCTTAGTCAATAATAATAATACCACCAACACTGGTAGGCTGAAAATGAATGGGGTTTCAAGGATCCATAAGCAGTATATCCAGTTTCAATAAATGACAGATAGGATTCACATACATTGCAAGTGCCACTCAACCAGGTTAATTAGATGGATCAGCATTTCTACAGTCACCCAGAATAATTGCAAGGCTTTTGTTTGTGCTTTAATGTCCTTGGGATTATGCAGGCTATTCAACTTCACAGACTGATTCCCAGTTCTCAAGTAGCACTTGTCAAAGCATTGAACACCCTCCAACCAGTGTTACCCAATCCACATCCTCACATCTGAAGTGAAGCTGTGCTTAGGAACAGTCATATGCTCAGAAAGAGATCTCTTTTCAAAGATGTAGTAAATATGAGCCAGAGAAGGTCTGCACTATTCCTGCCCCCTTTTTGAATATATACCCTCTTCCTAAGCAATTACTGCAGGTGATCATTACACACTGGTTAAGGTTGACTTTTGCCTTGACACAGGACAGCCCTTCTTATACTTTTTTTTCCTGTTACTGAAGCGTCACTGATACTTTCAAGTCCCAGGGATTAGAGTGACAAACTGTGAGAACAGCAGGAAAATTTCCATAGCAACCTCCCCTCATTGCAAAGAGGGGTTTTAAAGTGATGGCCTGGGGTGAAGAACTGAAAAGCAACAGAAACAATGCATTAGTCCTCTCCAAAAACGGTCAAAGTAGAGATGCCCTGCCACAAAGTGCTGCTAGTGGAAAAAGGATTGGTTTTCCCTTTGGTGTGCTAATGGCTAGGGTTGTTGAACCCATTGCTCCACAGGGAAGAGAAGAAAACAGAAGGAGCTACTAAAAGTTGCCCTGGAAAGTTGTTATTTCTGCTCATTTCTGCTCAGAAGCCACAGTCTGTACTACAGAATTCTATGTAATACAGAACAATTGCAATTTTTCTCCATATAGCATGTAATATCACCTGCCTTCATTGCTTGCGAGTCCATGAGAGATCATTGTTTACCACTTTCTTATTACTTTTACAAGTGAGGGCTGTCATTTTCAACTAGGACCATAAACTATCAAATAAGCTAAGTGAGATATGGGCCTTCTATTTAGGCCAGCTTTCATCTCAGTGACTTGCAGAAGTTTCCCAAGCTACATAAACTGCAGAGCATGCAGGGCATGGGATGACATTCCAGGATCTCTCACTTACCCAGTAGCTTCAGTCTTGTAGGGTCAGCTCAGTTTAATTTCTTTCTCAGAGGTCAAATGCACAGATTCATTTACACCCAAATTCAGGACTCACAGGCTAAATGCCGTTCTCCAGGCTGTTTTGCCAGGGCAGACTTTTTAAAGAGTCAGACAGCAGGGGTTATAAAAAAAGCCCCAAACACCCAAACCTATCCCTGTGAAGGCTTCAATGAACCAGCCCTAGCAGAGCTCCACCTTATAGCCTGAGGGCTGCTAAACAAGAGACTGGGAGCTGTGCTAATCCCTATTTAAGTTTAATCTACACTGGAGAAGGTTTGTTGATGTAGCTGGATAGGTAGAGCAATGCTGACAGTCAGTCCTAATGCAGGCATAACTGTAAAGGAAAAAAGCCTTCAAGGGCATAATTGATAGCAGTTGGTGAGCAAAGCGGACTCATAGAATGCACAGGTTTCTTACATTTGTGCAGCTGCATCAGTGCTATAGTCTACATGACACTGTGGACAAGAGACTTCTGCAGCAACTACAGATCCCGAGTCCGGCTGTCCTGTGCCTATGGCTGCCTGGCAGAAAGACTATGGTTTGCATGCTGGAGCCAGCCCAGCTACTTGCCCCTCCTTTGGCCATGTTGGGGTATCTGCTGCTGCACATAGCTGCTACTGTTGTGAACTGAAGGGAAGACTCTCTGCCTGAGCCACAAGAGGAAAAAAGGGTGAAACCCATCTCAGGTCACCCATTGTACATATACAATGCTACATATATATTTACCCATATTTATATATGTGTAGCATTGTATATGTACATGCACAAGTATATATATGTATCTATGGATGAGTATTCAAACTTTGGCTGTTGAACATATTCTGATAAGACATGCTTTTGGCTGACATGATTGCACCAGTAAAAGCTGGTAAGATAAACCAGCATGCAGGAATTTTGTCATCCTTTTTCTAGAGATGTCTACCTGAGAGAAGGAAATTACCAAACACGAAATCTTCAATAAAATAATTTGTCTCTCTTTTTTACTCCCAAGGCATCAAAACACATTATTATCTGCTCTGAAAAAAGAATGACTACTTACACAGTTGTTATGGATCCCAGGCAGATAGTGAATACTTATTCACAAAGTATTAACTTGCTGTTCTCTGGGACTGGAAACTCATGATGGACTTGAGCAGGTTGCAGATGCAAACTCCATGCCCACCGCTCCTTCATTCACACCACAGTGTAATGGTTAATCTGTTTCTAAAATGGGTTACTCATATAACCATATAATTATACTCATAATATAATGTTATTTTAACATTCTCACATTTGTCATATTAGGTGCCATAGCTAGTATTATAGCATAAAAGAGTAAAGAAAATGCCACTGTAATTAGCAAAAGTATGTTAAAAAACCCATGGTTTAATTGGCTGACACATGATAATAATCTTATGAAATAACCTTGGATTTTGGTCAGTTTGAGAATGGGTACTATTCAAAAACTGTTTTCATGAGCCTCAAAATGAAATAATCTGAAAAGCATAAATATATGACCTTTATAATAATCTAGTCTCACTAGAAATGCAGTAGACAGCAGAAATCTATTTCTAAAAAATCAGGTTGTTGCTCTAATTAAATCTGACATAGACATAAAAGCATATGTATAAATCTTCCATTTAATGAAGATCAATTTTGCACCTCCAACATGCCACTAAAAGATTACACTACATAGAATTAATGACTTTCAACTGTGCTATTTTCATCTGAAATTTACATGGCACATCTTTTTTCAGGTATAGTCATGGATCTGTTTTATATAAATGTACAGCAAGGGTGATTTTCCTTGCACTTCTAGGCTAACTTGCAGCATTTAGCTTTGATCTTTATTGGTGTCAAGATGGAACAGCTCCTGCCGCTAGATACCAGAGGAATTTTACTCGCAGGGAGTCAGAGTGTCTCAGATGTGCTGTGGGAAAAAACAATTACAGAAATGTGATACCTTCTCTTTGGGAAGGGACGAGCAATTGCAGGCGCAATGTTTTTCTTCTTTTGCTCAAGAATGTGGGCGAAGAGCTGGGGGAGAGAAGAGGAATGCTTCTTGGCTGAGTATCTGACTGTGAGTGCAATTCGAGGTGTGCTTTACATGGCTCACACGAGGGAATACAGCTCTTCCTCAGCTGTTAATACAGCATTAAACGTACAAACACTATACTAAGCAAAACAGATTGTAGTCTAGAGTTTGGCAGTACAGGCAGAAGTGCAACTGCAGGAAAGACTGCAGGTTCCCTGCTGAAACAAGTGGGAGAACGGGAGTGGAAAATTAGTCAAGTCTAACAATCATACTCACAAATTGCCATCAACAGACCATCCTGCACAAAGCAGAGGGTGGTTGCAACAGATTGCATCTCTTGGAAACAGGGAGTGGAAGGATAAAACCAAAATCAGAGAGTGAACTGAGAACATGCTGTGGATGTGCACACAGTTACTGTGTGAGCTAGTGTATTTTACTGTACTTTACAACTAGGACATCAAAGGCTGTAAAGCCAGATGCTATTTAAGAGCCAAGAAAATACCTTCATTTTACTATAAAAGGACTGGCACACATATTTTATGAAGGATTTCAGACTGGTCATAAGAAAAAAAAAAGCCTTCAACACTAGACCTCTACTCCAAATACCGCTGTTTAAATGTCTCAAATTAGATTTTGTTGGAAAGAAAGATCCTGGCACATTCATAACGCGACATACTTTCCATTATAAACTCATTCTAGTGTAAACTCTGAATGTATAAGCTATAAATAGCACCTTGACTACAACACAGACTTTCATTATGTGCTCTGAATTCAGAAACAATATTTTTACTTCAGCTGATTTCTTTCTTTATAATTCTTCATCACTTTCACCATTTATTTACTATTTATGTACCTTTTAATAAAATTTTGTAAGAAACATTTTCCATATATTATTCAGAGAAGAAATAAAAGGTGTTTGCAGTGAATGGCCTCACACTTGCTGCTCAGTGATCAATACGGCGCAGTTCCTTCCTCTGTCATGACATAACAAGCAGAAAGAACTTGCCTGTGGCAGGGGGTCAGAACTAGATGAGATTTTATCTCTCTTCCAACCCAAACCACCTGTGATTCTATGAACTGAATCCTTCTTTCTGCAAGTGGAAGTGTAAAATCTTTACAGCAGCAGAAAACCAACTAATCCAAAGATTTCATATAAGACATATTGACATGACAGATGATGTTGTTGGCCAGCATATGAAATAATTTCACTTGAGTTGAATATGTAGTAAGAAATAACTAAAAGCATTCCTATTAAGTCTATAAATTTATAAATTAATCATTTCAGAAGCTATACATACTGTAAAGTGAAAACAAAGTCAGAAAATAAAAAGGAGTATTATTGGCCTGTGAGTCAATGAGCCAGAAGACATTAGCATATGCAATCTTTACTGTAATTATGTAACATTTTTCAGGCAGCAGTATTGACCATTGGAAAAGTAAACAACGGAAAGTTACACAACTATCTGGAACAAAACATGAGCTAGAACTTCCTTTTTTGTCTTCTTCATATGGAACAATAACCTTATTTCTCAAAACATTTTGACCAGATTTCCCTTGGCTTTCTGCTTGTGTAGACATTTACATCTTCATAAAATAAATGCTCAGCATTGACATACAATATATCTTATGCAAGGTGACTAATGCAGGTTAGCATTGAAAAAAGTACAGATTTCCATATATAATTTTCATTGTTACATTTTTTAGTTTTAACTTTGATCACTATATGTACGTATTTTTTTTTTTCTACTTTTGTTGTTGTTATTGTTTACATCTATTCTGTGTAGGTGGTTGTATTTTTCTAGAAGCCAGTTGAAAAGTTTCTAAGGCAGAAGACTTTCTTTTAAACTATTCAATTCCCAGTATTCTCAGGCTACCTCACTTCTTTACCTATTGACTCTCATTTTCATCTTCTTACTTTCCCCATACTCTTTAAGCATGCAGGCAGCTCTTCTCCATTCAGAATCACGACTATTTGAAGTACTAAAGTAGATGACAGCCCCAAGCAATATGAGTGCTAAGAACTATTCCGCCTTCTATAGGAATTGTTGTTTTGGACACAGTGACTATCTTGCTGTGATTTAGAATTGCTTGAAAGCTCACAAATCCCTTTGGAACCATGAGTCTAGTATAAAAACCATGATGTAGTATCAACTGAGCAACTATCAATGATAAAGATGAGGAACTTGAGCAATGATCAGTGATATAGATGAGGAACTCCATTAAGTTCCGCGGGTTTTCTACATTATAATCCCTCCCAAAGCCATTGGAGATAGTCAGGATTAGATTGGCTTTCATGAAGGCAGATACACACACTTTCTGGAGTAGTGTCACAGAAGAATTACACATAGCACTGAGCTGAAGGTAATAATATGCCTTGCTTGGCTGAACTGGTTGCACAACCACATGTTGCAAGTGGTACTATACCACTAGCTGATAAACTGTTGAGGTTGCCTAAATGAATACCTGTATCTTCATATGATCCTTGTGAAGAGGGGCAGTTTTATCATCTCATTTTTATAGACGGAGGAATGAAGGACTAAGAGCTCCCAACAAAGTGGAGGTCATGCAGGGATTTAAGACTGAGCAGGGAACTGAAACTATGCTTCTCAAGTGACAGTAAAATGTCTTAACTACACAGTAATACTTTGTTCTCTACTGCAAGTAATATAGAATTAAAAGATAACAATTAATATCTATTTTCAAATGCCTGAATCTCAAATTGATATTGTGTCACACTGTTTCTCCTAGTGCAGCAACCACAGTTCTTCCCTTCAAATGGCAAGGAGTTAAGATGGCAACAATGGTTCCCTGTAAGTCCTTTGTGGGCACTTTATGCACCAAGAAATTCTCAGTCTCAGTGGCAGGGAGATATAAGCAATAAAGTGCTGGCCACCAGCTTTTCAATAAAGTTGCCTGACTTGTAATCATACTAGAATTCCTGCAGCAGTGACAAGATAAACTATATTATAAAGAAACCGCAAGTACTAACGTGTCCCTAATGGTCTATTTTATGCCTATGGACCCTTGCCTATTCCGTACTCTGATTTTATTTCAGAAGGAGTAAAGCAAAGGTCAGCATCACAAACAAATCTCTTGGCTCATTCCTCACTGTCCAAGCAATACACTATATTTGAAGTCATTCTGAGATGAAAGATAACACTTCAAAAGGCCCTTCTAGCACTAAAGCAACCATGAAGTACCCATATCTTCCTGAGTCAATCTAGAGATGCTGATCAGCTTAGTGCTGGAGAATTGCATTAAAGGTCAAAGCCAAGAGCAATTAAAGACTGCATGATAGGAGATTGAACAGTCAATTGGGAAACACAGTGTAAATGAGCCTGATGTTTTACTTTCTTTGCCTCCTTCTCCAGATTCAACTAAACACAGTTTTAAGAGGACTGTTCAGCATTTGACAACAGCAGTTACAATGCATAGTGGGGCAAGCTTCCTTCTCACAACATTTTGTTCTTGCTTGAGGAAAAGCAATACTGCAGTTTTGACATTTTTCACTCTTTCTTTATGACTACTTTTGCCGTTTTTCCTCTTTCCTTCAATGGCATGGGAAAAAGCTGCTAAAGTGAAGGTCTGGCATCATTTCATGGCATCTTGCCCTTCTTTATTCCTGTGTTTTTGCATAGCCAAACAGCCAAGAAAGAACACGTAACTCATCTTATGAAAAATCAGTGACTCTTTTTTTCTTCAGTACTGTGAATCTAGATGATATATGACAAAGTATGAATTTGACTGTAAAGACAAAGAATCAGAGAACAGCTGAGGGTGGAAAAGGCCTCTGGACACCATGTAGTACAATGCCTGTGCTTACAGCAGAGCACGGCAGAGCAGGTTGCTGAGGTCTATGTCAGAGAAGAGATTCAGAGCAGCCCTATGGAGAAGGACTTGGGGGTGTTTGGTGATGAGAAACTTAACAAGAGCCAGCAGTGTGAGTTTGCAGCCCACAAAGCCAACCATATCCTGGGCTGCATCAAAAGAAGAGTGACCAGCAGGTCGAGGGAGGTGATCCTGCCCCTCCACTCTGCTCTCCTGAGACCTCACTTGGAGTATTGTGTGCAGTTCTGTCATCTTCAACATAAAATAGACACAGAACTGTTGGAACAAGTCTAGAGGAGGGCCATGAGGATGATCTGGAGGTTGAAGCACCTCCCGTATGAAGACAGGCCAAGACAGCTGGGGCTGTTCAGCATGGAGAAGAGAAGGATGTGTGGAGACCTCATAGCAGCCTTCCAATATCTGAAGGGGGCCTATAAAGATGTTGGAGAGGGACTCTTCATGAGGGACTGTAGTGATAGGACAAGGGGTAACAGGTTAAAACTTAAACAGGGGAAGTTTAGGGCAGATATAAGGAAGAAGTTCTTTATTGGGAGGGTGGTGAGGCACTGAAATGGGTTGCCCAGGGAAGTTGTGAATGCTCCATTCCTGGCGAAGTTCAAGTTTTGGACAGAGCGTTGTGTGGCATGGTTTAGTGGGAGGTGTCCCTGCCCATGGCAGGGGTTGTTGGAACTAGATGTTCTTAAGGTCCTTCCCAACCCTAACTATTCTATGATTCTATAACTCTATGTTGGGTTTGAACTGTCTCTAAGAATAGACATGCTTCCACCATCCCAGGGCAACCTGTTCCAGTGTTCAATCACCCTCACAGTCGCATATTTAAACAGAAATTTTGGTATTTCTGTGTGGGCCTCTTGTCTCCAGTTCGCGTCACTCTGCCCCACTGAGATGAGAATGGCCCTTTCAACCTCTCTGAAGCCAGTGATAAAGAGAATTGCCAGACCAAGTAATGAGGTCAGCATTCTCTAATTTACTTCAGCTCCCATATGCAAGCTTTCCACTCTAAGCAAAAAGGCCAAAAAAGCTTTTCTTAGTGGGAGTCAAGACTCTTACCTAGTATTATGACTTTAAAACTAATAACCTAAGAAAACAAACCCCCAAAATGCTATGAGAATTTCAAGAGTAGATTGTTGTGCTTTCTAGGTCATCTGCCATATCTAAGCTTCCAGCACAGAGAAATATGAACCAAATTTTCCTCGAAGTAAGCCCATTTGTTTTTTCCTTTTTCCTTATATATTGTCCTTACTGCAATTTGGGACAAATGTACATGTCTATACAGAAGCAGAATTTTTTCAGTTCTGTAGGATTTCCTAAAATGAGGATATGCATCCTAAAACCAGGGGAATTAAAAGCTATAGCTTTTTACTAGCAGAGTGTTTAATTTTTCCTTTTGTCCATATTTATTTGCACATTGTATAGTAACTGAACTTCAAAACTTTAATTGCCAAATAAGATGCATATTCTTGCTTCTGGTTTTCCTACAGACTACAAAGATTATCTATAAGCTTCTTTGAAGTAGACACAACAGGACTCTGACTCCATTGCCATTTCTGAGGATTTACAAGACAGGAAGACAAAATTTACACAACCAAGATTCTGGATTTCTAATGATTTTGGGTCATAGTTTAGGGTATATTTAAACCTGATGTAACAAACATGATAAATTGGCAATTTGGTGTCAAAGGAACTCAAAGATGGGGTTCTTCCACATTGGAGATCTCCATGTCCCTCTTTTTATATATAGCTGTCAGGGTGAGCTCTTGCCCTCCACCATGTGTTCTCCTTTATTACACTACATATGTAAGATTTTATTTAACTTTTATGTAAGAATCTCAATCAAGTAGACAGTTAGTTGCATAAAACCTGTAAATCATAGTTCTACGGCAGTTTTTGGAGTAATATTAAAAAAAAATAATTAATGAATATCACTGTTTGCAGAAGGGTTGCTTTCCGAGATGACTATTTTGCACACTGCAAGTCACAGAAATATAGATTTGCTGAAACTCATAGCTAGAAATAAAAAGTCACGTTTCCCTGATATAATGTCAGGAGAAGGCTCAGATCCAAACAAACAAATTGCAGTAATTCAGTAATACTGCAGTCCTGAGCCAACGCTCCTCTCCTTTCTGCTACAGACATAGGGAATGAATGATTTACTTTTATCTTTCTAGCACCTTTTTGTGGTTAAAGACTATTATTATGCCTCCATGAATACAGTTCAGTGTATTCACTATTAAGCTAGGCTAGGCTAGGCTAGGCTAGGCTAGGCTAGGTTACATTAGGTTTTCCAGATGGTTCTTCCAACTCATTCTTCCTAAACTATCATTATTTTCCTTATGACTTTCTTTAGCTGGTCTGCTCAGCTGGCACCAGAACAAGCTCAAGTAAGACCTTCAACATATTCATCTTTCATACTGTTTTATTGCTTCCTCAGTTTACCACATTCTATTTGTTGACTTTTTTTCCAGTTTCTTCTCCAGTTAGGCAAGAACATTTTAACTTCAGAGCATAAGTTTCAAAATAATTTGATCTCTCCCTATTTTGCTTTTTCTAAAAACTTAAGCATATTTTCTATTCCACTATGCAAGTTACTAATGAAAATACTGAGGAGTACCAAAACTGACTAACCCTGGCAAAATCCTGTTTGATATATGCTTTTATTTTCACAGTGAGCTATCAATTTCCTAATCAGTTTTGAAAACATGTCACACTAGTTATATCAGGACAAAATCTTCCTAGCTTGCTTACGAAGATGTTATACATGCCACTATCATTCTCCCATCCTACTGGAGAATGCCGTACCAGATTTGAAAGCTTTTCTTAATGCCGATTTGATCAGAATAGAACACACATTAAAATGCAGATGTAATCAGATATGAAGGTTGCTTTGGAAAAATTTAATAGTTGAACTCTTCTCTTAGCCTGCTCATGGGGGAAAACAGAATGAAATACCTGGAAACTGGATGCAACAACCCATTCATTGGTTAAAAGGCCAGATATTGGTCTTAAAGAGAACCATTCAGAGACATCAACAAATGTTTTATTATTCTTTTGATCTGCTCTGAGAGATTCTTGGTTAGAAATTGCATTTTTTCCTGCTGGATTTCCCAGGACATATTGCTGTTTATTTAATTGCACAGCACCTTTGGCTTCTGTACGTTTCACTTCTACCTGCTCTTTTCTGCTTTTTATATTTTACATCTTAAGAATAAGACCGGCACGTCACATCTGGAGTGCAACTGTTCTTTCCTGGCTCAAAAGAGCTGTGTTGAAAGATACATAACTTTTGCAGCAGCCATGTGCTTCTGTCTCCTACTATGTGCTCCCTTATGCATGGGGTGTAAGGGACCAGGTCACTTCAAACCTGCACAGAGAGAAGTCACACCAGTGTGCCATATCAGGCACCAGCCCCTGTGTAAATGTCTCTTACTCTGTGTAAATGGTGCCTCTTACTCTGGCACTCAAACATGTTGACAGCCTACCTCTTTAGCAAAAGCCTGACTTCTGTGTCTTTTCTTGTTTGCAATAACATTTGAGGTGACAGATCTGCAGTATAATGCAGCCAGATTATAGTCTGGTTTACCAAGCCTTTTAATTGATATTTAAGAGAAAAAGATAATAGTCTGTTGTTATCTTTATCAATAACAACAGCTGAATTAACATCCTCTCTATTCACTGCTTTAGCTGGGCAAAATGCAGAAAATGTTTGAGAGATCAACATCTTTACTGTCTCTCATTGGTTCTTGGCTCACAGAGATGCCCATTAAGTCCCCAAAGTACATGAAAACAGCAAGACATGATGTATGTGCCAAGACACACCACAACATGCACAACCGGACAAATACACAGTCATTGCATTAACACAGTTGGAAAAGGCCTTTCAGATTATCAAGTCCAAACATAGTTAGTATGTCAGTGAAAATGTATTCTCATCAAGCTAATCAACAAATAAATACAGTAACATCTGAACAACAAAACAAACAAAAATCTGCCTATCTGACCCGCTAATAAAAGCTGAATCACACTTTGTACATGTATTTTAAATCTCTATAATGAAACTGTTAAACGAGTTACAAAGTCTCAGCAAAACCTGAAATTTTATTTCAGACATTTGGAAATCTGGAAACATAGTTTATCTGAAAATAGCAATGTGCTCATTAATCTTTCAGGTTATGCATGAAGTTAAAACCGCAGAGGTTCACTGCTGCATGGACAGCTTTTCAGGCGTTAGAAAATGGGAATAAATCACCCTAGGCAGTAAGCAGCACATATCAAAAGGTGGCAGCACCGTGACGGTCTGCTATAGCTGCGCCATACATCACTGCAATTTCTGTAAAAGAACCACGGCACTTACTGCTACATTATAATGCCCTCACAGTGACTACAAAACAGGACGATCTGCGATGTGCTTTTCCAATTTCAGGGCAGTATTTTTGTATGTGACCCAGGGCTGGGGTTTTCTTTTGCTTGAAAATATGTTTATGGAAAGAAAAAAACACCACCACCACATAGGTATTTTGGGATGTAGCATGTACTTTTCTCAAACATTAATGAAAAGATGAGTAGTTACTCAGTTCCAATTGGTGAGGTTGGGAAGTTATTTTAGCAATAAAAGATATTTTTTCTACATTAAATATGTACTACTTCAACACAGAAATTCAGTAGGTGCCCATCTTGGCTCCTCTACACTTTGTAAAGTGGACAGTTTTACTTAAGGCTTTATTGACACCACTGGAGTACTTGTGACCTTTATGTACTGCTTTTTGTTCAACCATGTGTGGTATTCTGGATGCCTTTCTGCAAATAGACCATTAGTTCTATTCACTGAGCCCTGCCTGAGTTTCAATTGATTTCACTGGATTACTAATGTAAGGAAAGTTGCTTATATACTGTTTTGTTGGATCAGAATCTCATAGCACAGCCGTATTGTACCCTGCCTTTTGAGCATATGATCTTCCAAGATGCAAGTGCAAGCAGTGAGAGTTGCTAAGCAGCTGAACAATGAATCACCACTTTTAAAACAATGGAGGGTAACAGCCTGTATATCTTAAAAACTACAAATCAACAATAGCGTGCCATTTTACACAACTGGTTTTTAATCTCCAGTTTCCAAAAAATAAAATTACATGTTTGTGGGTGACATGGACAGTGGGATTGAGTGCGCCCTCAGCAAGTTTGCCGATGACACCAAGCTGTGCGGTTCAGTTGATACATTGGAGGGAAGGAATGCCATCCAGACGGACCTTGACACGCTTGTGAGGTGGGCTGATGCCAACCTGATGAAGTTTAACCATGACAAGTGCAAGGTCCTCCACCTGGGTCGGAGCAATGCCAGGCACAGCTACAGATTGGGCGGGGAGGAGATTGAGAGCAGCCCTGCGGAGAAGGACTTGGGGGTGTGGGTTGATAAAAAAATGAACATGAGCCGGCAGTGTGCGCTTGCAGCCCAGAAGGCCAACCGTATCCTGGGCTGCATCAAAAGAAGCGTGACCAGCAGGTCGAGGGAGGTGCTCCTGCCCCTTTACTCTGCTCTCGTGAGACCTCACTTGGAGTATTGCGTGCAGTTCTGGTGTCCTCAACATAAAAAGGACATGGAAGTGTTAGAACAAGTGCAGAGGAGGGCCACGAAGATGATCAGGGGACTGGAGCACCTCTCATATGAAGATAGGCTGAGAAAATTGGGTCTGTTCAGCGTGGAGAAGAGAAGGCTGCGTGGAGACCTCCTAGCAGCCTTCCAATACCTGAAGGGGGCCTCTAGGGATGCTGAGGAGGGACTCTTCGTTAGGGACTGTGGTGAGAGGACAAGGGGTAATGGGTTTAAACTTAAACAGGGGAAGTTTAGGTTGGATCTGAGGAAGAAATTCTTTACTGTGAGGGTGGTGGGGCCCTGGAATGGGTTGCCCAGGGAAGTTGTGAATGCTTCATCCCTGGCGGCGTTCAAGGTGGGGTTGGACATAGCCTTGGATGGCATGGTTTAGTGGGAGGTGTCCCTGCCCATGGCGGGGGGGTTGGAACTCGATGATCTTGAGGTCCTTTCCAACCCTTACTATTCTATGATTCTATGATTCTATGTTAAGCATACACGCACACACATATGCATAGGTGCACACAGATTGACTCTTCTCCATGTGTATAGTCATTATAGTAGGAAAGGAATTCTGAATGTAAAGTGTCAATCACAACAGATGCCAGTATAACTCACAGCATAATGCACTGATTCATATTGATACACTTTAGATGATGAGTTACTGGGTACCATGACATAACAGTGCAAAATAACGTGACTAAAAATAAATAAATAAATAAACCCCATTTACTTGCAACAGAAATAAGCAAAAGTGATGAACCCAAATCTGAGCTATCACTAAGTAACTTTTCCTTCTTTTTTTTTTTTTTTTTTTTTCTTTTCCTGGAGTAGTTCGAAACATTTGTTTTCACTACTTGCATTTCTGTTAAAAAACATTTCTAATCTAACCTGCCTCCATTGCCCATATGTTCCTTGTAGGCTGCAAGCATTTAAGGTAATTAGGAGATATTATTAGTGGAAAGCTGTCTCAAGATAATGCTTTTCTGCCATTAGACTAATGCCAAGATGACATTTTTTTGAAGCAAGAGGCATCTATCCAGGGACGTTCTTCTGGTCTCATGATTTTATTTATCTTACGCCAGACAATTAATGATGTGGATTCTGCTGTCATATCTGACATGCCATGCTCTGGGGAATGGTGGTGACTCTGTGTGCCAGTGACACTAGTGGAAAGCTTTGTTCCAGGAGAGACTCTGAAGCCTTGCAGAGACTCTCATTAATACAGTTTGTGTCTGATTCATTAGCAGATCTTGTGATTTACAATACTAGGCCAGGCAGAGCTAAAAAGAAAGGTACCCACCTATGAAATACAGCATCAAATCAATTAGCCCGTTTGCTGCTGTGGTATTTTACCTTCCTAGACTTTCATTTGTAAACTTTGGCTGATATAAAGGCAGATTTCCTTCTCACTTTAGCCATTAGCACATGTGTCATGTTAACAACCTCCTACTGTAATATTTCATATAACTCTTGAGAAAGTTTTCAAAATAGTGCAGATTATTAGTCTGTGACTTCTCAATGCATGTTTTAAATGTTTGTTTTGAGAGCCATTGATCATGCTCAGGATTTCCATTCTGATGGACTAATTAAAAGGAAACAAACAAACAAAGTGTTTTCAAAGCTAAGTGAATGAAGACACGGAAATTGTTCTGCTAAGTGTGACGTTGCCATTTGATTTACTGTTTAGGTAGCGACGAAAATCAGGAGGAAGTAAAGTACAGGGAGCTTGACTTTGCCAAGTATTTTAATACTCCCTTGCTCCAGTAGCCTTTGTGGCACTTGAAAAATGTAGGATCAGAACCATAGATTCATCACATGGTTTAGGTGCCCAAGAGATGACTACAGTGGAAGCTGTGATGATGGCAAAATTTTAAAAAAGCTGAGGAAGCGTGCAAGACAATCACACAGCACAAGTCACAAAGTGTATCCATATTGATGTATGCCTGCTTAAACTTACCCTGTCATTTCATCGGATATTTAAAGCTATGAGAATTGACAGCTCCTGAACACCTACTACTGAATAAACAATCCAGTGGACCAAAAAGCAATTTTCCTTTCCCTAATAAAGAGAAAGGATAGTCTAAGCAATAAGCGTGTGTGAGGTCTGAGGAAGGCGGAGATAAATGACATGCACAGAAAAGGAAGATGGAGAGGGTTTATGACCTTTTATTAGCCATCTGAAGTAATTTGACATTTTCTTTGTCTGTGCCTATCATTGACAAAATATTCAGGGAGAAAAAAAAAGGGGGGTTAACAAAAGCACATCCTATGTGATAAAGGAATTTTGGAAGGAGCTTTAAAATCCTTACTGCTGAATATAGCTGCTCCTGCCACAATACTTGTACAGAAATCTCTTCACTTTTACAGTAACAGCTCAATATATCAAACTAAGCATCAGTTTGTGGTGATTTGTTATTGAATGACTTAACAAGTCTCTGGAAATACATATTAGTGGCAAATTACATTAAATAAAAGCTGAACTGATTTTTATCCGACCTAAAGGCATCTAAAAAGCAAAAAGAACCTCCCTTTAATAATTTGTGGTGGGGTGGGAACCTAGATGATTGTTTTTAATAGTAAAACCGTATAAAATTAACCACCTACAATAAAGTTGCATCTGGATTAGTTGCGGATGTTCTGAATGAAAGAAAAACCTTCTGAGACACTTTTTAATATCCACTAGGTGGCACACAGCGACCGTGCATAGGTCATCTTATCTCCACAAACCTCCCATTCATACAGCCGATAAATAACTGCATTATTAATTTATACCACTGCATCCACTCTACACCTAATATTTGTTTAGCCAGCTGTTTCCTCTAATCCTCCTTAAACACCATTGATTGAAATCCTAAGTATATTCAGACTTTTTTACCCCAAAGAACATTTTGTTACAAGCTACAAGCTACCTTTTCAAGTGCAGTACTGTACACTACAGTTACTAACAGCAGAGGTGGAATGTCTAATACTTCCTCACAAGCAACAGAAGCAGCCTGTCACATGAAAATCTTTTTTTTTTTTTTTTTTTTTTTACCAAAAAACTTTTCACTTCCAGAGGGTTTTCAGTAATGAAATGAACTGTCAGTTTTACAATGAAACAAATGCAAAGACTTGAAACTTCAGAGGGCAGTTTAATTACTGCTTCAATGAAAAGGCAACTGAAAAGCAGAAAATACTTACTGCAGTTATCATACTTTAATCCTTGCAGTGAATTAGAAACTCTGAATATTTTTAAACAAAAGCAATCGCAAAGTCACTGTTCACCTGAAGGTATCAAAACACTTTTTAAAGGTTGGTCAATATTATTTCCAGGTTTTTCCTGAGGGGCAAGGAGGTTAAGTGATTTCATTACGTAAGTATTGATAACAATCCTTCTGGCCTCAGACTGTGGCCAACAGAGGACAAAAATCTTTCTTTTAGTCAAATATCAACATAAAATCAGAGAAGCTAGGGACCTGCAGTAGAAAATGGCCTTCTTACCAATTTATAAACTGTAAAAACAACAGTGCACTGCAGCATGCCACAAAAATCCTCCACCCTGTTGTGAAATCTCCCTCTGCAAGCCCCAAGCCTTTGCACTACTTCAGGGTGTTTTTAGTATCTGCTAGTTGTTTTAACCACGCTAACTGAAACTGAGAGGAAACTGTACCCGCTAGGTTTAGAATGAAAGGTTGCTATACTGTGATTTACACTGTGAATCATGTCTCTGAAGAAGATGTTGCTGTGGATAATACTTTTCTTCATAATGACACAGGGTTTTTTTCCTCTTTCTCATTAGACTCTGCTTATACATTCAGGAATCTTATTAGGAAGACAGGCCTTTTGGCACAATTTCTGTGCAGACCAGCAATGTCTTGATTTTTACATTGACTTTTTTTTTTTTTAATTTAACTTGAAAAATCTGCTCTCTGCAAATTTTTCCTATTTTGGTTTAACTGTTATGTTGAAAATTATCACAAATTAATCTTTTTTCTTTCTTCATGTTCCTTCCTACATTCTTCCTTCTTCCCTTTTCCCTTTTCACTAGATGTAATACAGGTAAGTGCACATAGGTCAGAGTCTCAGAAAATGCATCTGGAGCAACTCCACAGTTGAAGATCTGCCTCCATTTGGTATGAAAACCCAAGGAAGCACGTGCTGTTTCTCTGCAGCACAAGGATCTAGCATTCTGCATGACACACCTTGGCATGAGACTGCTGACTCCTGGTTCCCTCTCCATGGGAGCTGAGAATAGTTTTCCTGTTTATGATAAGTTTCTGCACGTGCTGAAAATACTCTGTCTCAAGAAACAGTGTTTATTGGGAGGTATGTATCCATAGTTACGTAGCCTCACTGCATCCACGCTTTCAACTACTACATCATACACTGTTTTCCTAAAAAAACAATAGGAATCCTTCCAGATTGCTTCTTTCCACATTTAGGCACTAGATCATCAGTCCTGCCAGCCACATATACAAACTCATTGCTGTTAGCAATCTACACGGTTCTCTTGTGCACACCACCAGGTCCCCAGAGTCTCTCGAAGGTATTATATCAGTTACATGACATCACACAGCAGCATACATGAAAATATTCCCTGAAACACCCTAGCAGTAATGAACCCCCTTTCTAATGATATACAAACAGCAATAAACTTCCTTAATGCAAACATACAAATGCTTTCCAACCCTTTACATCTAAACATACCATGCAAGTAGTTTTGCCATGAAAAACATTTTGAATGGTGCCTGTATATGCATTTGACCCCCAATCTCCCAAATAAACAGCCAGTAAAAGGATACAATTAAGATAGCCATGGACCAGCTAACGAGCAGCTATACATTCAAAATGTTGTGGCATCCTAAATTTTCTTGGTAAGTGGAGATGATACAGAAACCAATGCCAAATGCTATTCAGGCTTTCCCTGACAATAAATAGCCAAATATGACATCAGTATGCAATTTATCACACCTTATTAAAATCTTATTTCTAACTGGACGGTCGGTACTTTATGAAAATCTACTCCAGCCCCTGAAATTCTTGCTTTGTCCTAATATCCTCCTTTTCCTACATCTTAAAAACTTCTAAAAGCATCTGACTGGATGGAGAAATCCCTCAGAAAAGACACATTTCTATGAAATGCAAAATCCCATAGGAGGAAACCACAGAACAGCAGTACACAACTTTTGTCTTTCAAGTGGAATCTGCAGTTGCAATATGATCTCTTCTTTGGTAACACAGAGCAATTAAAGTCAAACACATTGAAGTTAACCAGTTTCAATCCGTCTTTCGTCCTTGCCCCCCACCTCAGCTGCCAAATTAGATCACTTGAAAATTCCTCTAGTGCAGCCCTACAGCTGATGCCACAGGCATTAGTTACTGGATCTCCATCCAGCTTAGAGAAATAACGGAATAAAAACCTTTCCCAAAAGTTTGGTTACTATTTGTTTTTTACCTTGCACAGAGCTCCTGAGTTGAGATGCTCTCAGAACTCTCCAGCAGCTTGAAACAGAGGACAGCGAAGTGCAGAGGAAGTTTTTGGTGCTCACCTTAAGTCAGTGTGCTGTGTGTGTCTATGTCCCGAAAGACCCTTTGTGGCTCTGGGTGGCAGAGGACCTGATTCAAGGAAAAGACAGCCACTTTCTCACCGTGAGGAAAAGAAAAGCAACACGTCATGAGTTAAGTACGCCTCCAAGATGTCTTAATTGCAGCTCAACGTGCTTTCCATTCAGACCCCAGGAATGAGAGGAAAAAATAAACCCACACACGTGGTTTCTCTCTCACACACACACACACCCCGTCCCAGCACGCTGCCCTGTCCCTGCATGTCCCTGTCCTCGCCCCTTAGATCCAGCCCTCCCAGATCTGCACCTAAAAAAGCCTCTTGCAACGCACACAAGTCCTGAGCTAAAAAGTACACGGGGCAAAGAAGGGGGGGGGGGGGGGGGGGGGGGGGGGGAAGGCAGAGAAAAAAAAAAAGAAGTGGTAGTGTTCCTCATGAAGGGGATCATTGAATTTAGGGATTTAGGGTGTGTGACACCCTGAGAAACACGATCCTTATTGCCTCTGCTCCCCTCCCAGGCCCCCCCAGCTGCTCATTTACCCCCCACCCTACCATTAACTCTGAGGGTGGGAACATGGTTTCAGATGGGGAGAAAGTGATGCATGAAAAGTGGCAGGGGGCGGGGGGGGGGGGGGGGGAGGGTGTAGAGGGGTGGAAACAGCTGGACCTAACAGGATCCCGTTGTGTTTTTATTTTACCCCCAACTTCCAATTGAATTATTAATCCCAGAAACAAGCCCAGCTTCTCCTGTTACACCCCAAATACAGAACATGCATTGCTCACAGCACTGGCATTGCAAACCCCTGAAGCCAGGCAACTATTGGTCCCAAGTCTTTATGCAATTTCTGAACACCATCTCAGGTTAAAGTGCTCCTCCAGCACCAAAAATTTCTGGATTATGGTGTTTCTCACATGAGACACATGACCTCAAAAGAGTCTGCTAAAATTAATGCAATATGTGGTTTAACCCCCTAGGTCCCATGGCATGAAATGCACACACATCAAACCTTACCTCTTACAACTGCAGACAAAAGGTAGTCATTGTCTTATCTCTAAATATGCGTGTTACTTGACATAAACAAACAAAACCAAAACCCCAAATCAAACAACAGGAGAAAGAAAAAGGACAAATAAAAAGGCCAAGCCTTGATGATGGCCTGACTACTGGTTGGTAAATTTGGGCCCAAGCAGTATTTAATATTTTTTTTACTGGAAAGCAGGTGTAGTTGCTCTTCTCCACTTGATAAAAATAAGGCTTTTGATGCTTAATCTTCCAACAGCATCAGGAGATGTAAACCTGAATCCTCAATCTCTAAATTCTGCTGGATGAGAAAAATGCGGGTTATCCAGGCCACTTGATTCATTTTACCCCCTCTTTCCCCCTTTTTCCAGCTAAACAGAAGAATGTGACTGTGCCACACCCACTGCAACTCTCCAACATCATTTTTCAGCCCAGACCCTGCCAAGCTTTTATAATTGTGGGGGTCAAACTCTCAGCCCGCACCATCAAAAGAGGCTGCAGCTCATCAGTCCTCCTCAACCAGGAAATACCAGAGCTTAACAAACGCATCCTGGTAAAAAAGCGTATCTGAAGACATGAGTTGTACCAGAACCACCAAGCAGAGGTCAGCCACTGCTGTGGCCCTTCAGCTCCTTCAGGGCAGATCCCACTGGCCAGAGAAACAACCACAAACAGGGCTCTGCTTAGAAACATCAGGGTATTGTTTGTGTGCGGTCATCAAAAAAGGTGAAAAAGGAGGAGCAATGGCTTTGTTTGATGATAATCGGGTACAGGTGGACACAGGCGAGGCACCTGGGCTGTGAGATTCAGCCGCGCCTGGGCAGGGCGTTCCCCCGGAGCTGAGGGGTGCCTTGAAGTGGATCAGCCCAGCCGCTCCAGCCAGGACAAAGACACGTTTCTTCCCGCCGGCGGAAACCGGCCTGCCCCCCGGGTCCCCGCCGGTCCTCGCCTCCCGGCAGCGGCCTCTGCCGGGGAGGAAGCGGGCTCAGGTTTCCGTAACAGAGGTGACTTTGATGAGGCACTGCGGGGTGCGGCTCGGGCGGGATGGCAGCCGCCGCCCCACCCTCCCCACGGTTCTATGCCCAGGGCTGAGGTGGCTCGGTGGGAGGTGCTCGGGCCCTCCACATCTTGGTTCCTTAGTCTCCTCCATCTCTCCTTCTCAGCGCTGTGGCTGCCCGCTGCGGCTGGTGGGGAGAAGCGCGGCCCGCTACCCAGCGCTGCCGACCCATCGCAGGTCCCCGTAGAAAACTCGCTCCGCGCCTGACTCTAAACGTGCAGTCGATAAGTATTTCCACTGCCGTTATCTGTCAGGGTATTTCCTTCCCTTTCAGCACGTTAAAGGTTTTTTCTTGTAGAGACAGCTGGAGAGGGACTTCTGACAAGGGCCTGCAGGGAGAGGACAAGGGGGAATGGCTTTAACCTGACAAAGGGGAGATTGAGATGAGCTCTTAGGCAGAAGTTCTTCCCTGTGAGGGTGGTGAGGCTCTGGCACAGATTGCCCAGAGAAGCTGTGGCTGCCCCATCCCTGGCAGTGTTCAAGGCCGGGTTGGATGGGGCTGGGAGCAGCCTGGTCTAGCAGAAGGTGTCCCTGCCTTGTAGCAGAGAGCTGGAACTGGTTGCGCTTTAGTGTCCCTTCCAACCCAAACCAGTCTGGGATTCTGTGCTAAAGCCTTCTAGTGTATTAAAATTAATTCGGGCACATTGTGGCATTTGAAGACTTTTCTAATAGAATGATGTTGATCAATATTCTTTATCAGTGTGACCAGCCCTGGCAGTGTTTAGGGCCAGGTTAGACAGGGCTTGAAGCAACCTGTTTTAGTGAAAGATGTCGTTGTCTGTGGTAGGAGGGTTGAAACTGGATGAACTTTAAGGTCCCTTTCAACCCGAACTATTCTGTGATTATCAGCACAACGTGGGTTTTTATAAACTGCAGAGGCAGTAAGCTGTCTGTGGGCTGAGTGGGGCAGAAGTGCTCTGTCTCTTCATCAACACTTGTAAAGAATGTTGGGGCATGAGCAGAATACATACTCCTTCTTTTGCTAATGGATGGAAAAGTGGAGAGAGAACAGTGGGATGAGGAAAATCCTGCCAGCTCCGTTGATAGCAGAGTCCCTAGCACTCCATGATTAGGTACAAAATTAAGGTAGTCTTTTTCCCCTGAATCTTTGAGGGAAAAGTATCAGATCACTACATACATTTGAAATAAATGTAGATGAAAGTGAATTAGCTCATAACATTTTACTGTTTTATTTCATGCCATTTTTTTTAAACCCTGAACCCCACATGCAGTGCTATATTGGATTTAGGGGCTTTATAATCACAGCTAGATGTGTAGCTGAAAGTCTGGTGCAAAGCAGTTCCAAAAGCATCTGTGATTGAGGATGTCCCTCAACTGCTGGTTGCAGGATATTTAGAGGGTGGGTTAGTGGAAGATTTGTTTTTTTCCTGCTGTCTTTTTCATATTCATTCCTCTTTCAGGCCCCCACTGCTGGACTTTGCTGAGCAAAACGCTGGACTAGATGAGCATTGTTTTGAGGCAGTTTGAATGTGCATGTGTGAAGTTTTAGATGTTCTCGTCTTGATCAAAGATGTAGGTTTAAAATAAGCATAATGTTCATTATAGGCTTTGCTTAAGAAGACAGTCATGATACTGCAGGTATTTCTGGTTAAAAAAAAATCTCTGCACAGCTAGCATGAGCTACAGTGCACAGTCTCAAAGGCACTTTCCTGATTGGCACTCAACAAAGGTAAATAAAAAAGTGATTTCCTATTCTGTCACATTTGGAGGTGTAATGTTCATATCTTGGTGGTGATGTTTCTGTATAAATTTTAGAGAGATATTCGGTTAATTCCAGCTGAAGAGCAGCTCTGCATGCATATTCGTGCTCCATGTGTATTCATTTTCTTTGGGAAGTATAAGTTACTGCAGGATTGTGTCTATAATAATGATGAAGGATGTGGCATTGCCTTTCTTCCAGGCTTACAATTTGTTGTCCCCCTAATACTGACCATGAGAGCTTGCAGAGTGAAAGCTCTTTGCTTAAACCCAGCCCAGGTAAGATGGGTATTATGTTTGCTTTTACCTAGGAACTCTGTAATGATGGGAACTTCATAAGCCGGATGATTATTATTCCTAGCACCTCAGACCATGGCAACAACTCAAAAAAATTAATGTTCAGTGTTGCTGTACCAAAGATCCTGAGTTTTCCTTTTCAAAGTGGATGCAAAGATGGCATTTTCTGCAAAAGCTGATTGATTTATGCAGCATTAGACCACATTTGAAAAGAATTTGGAAATTCCCTCTGGAACCACTTAAAATTTAAATAACAGCTAAAATGTTGATTTCCTCATAAACCAAAAGAGAAGAAGAGTTCCAGGGTTTCTATTTGGTTTAACAGGTTTATCACTTCTTAAGCTTGCTTGATTTTGAGTTGATCAGTTTTTGTGTTAACCCACTTTTACAGCACTTAAGTCCTGCTGGGGGAAGAGTGGATTGCAACTATAAACCTATAAAGTGGAGGTGAAGATTAGAGTTCCTCAGTGTTGCAATGTAGTACATTCAGGATTTGTCAAAAAATCAGGTGTTAGCAGACAGCGCCAGGCACATCTTCCTTCAAGGAGATTGTTGTCCTATGATACGACATATAGTCTGTTCATCTTACAGAATGTTTGTTTTTTTGTTTTTTTTTTTTTTGTTATTAATGCTCCTTTATTCACTGTCATTCTTCTTACATCTGTCTTCCTGACCAGTAATGGTTCTGCTACATGACACTGGTCCCAATGCACCGCAGATATTTTCACCTTCAGGTCCTCCCTGAGTTGTTTACTGTCACTTACCATGATTTTCTTTTGGAGTCATTCACTTACATTCCAGTTCATGTGACAGTGATCTTCTTTTGCTAGACACTCTTAATAACTCTGAATCATTTTCATTAAAGAATAACAGCTAGCTGGAACTTCAGGGCTCTGGCAACTAATTCTATGCTACAATACATACTCAGTGGAGTAACCTGACAAGATTTATGTGATCTTTGTGTACTTAATAAAAACTTTCTGTTTATCTTGGCTGTTGTCTTCAGTTCTCATTGAGTTCAAAGCTAGCTGTTGTAACTGTGCAGTCTTAGCTTAGTAGTGATTATCTTTTGATAATATATTCACATACAGTGAGATGTTCTGTCTTAAGCTGGAAAAGGAGAAAGCTGTAAAAGAGTCTTGTTTGACACAAAAATGAAGTACAGTTGGTCCCACTGAGGAAGAAGACGTAAGGTAAAAGCTAATAATATGGTGAAAAATGTAGGTTATAAACTTCTGTTTGGAAAATTCAGCTGGGTGGATGCTATGAGTCACTGGTATGAAGCTACAGAAATCTACAGGAAAAAAAGTAGTAGAATATACTAATTTTAAAAGAAATCCTACATACTCATAAAAATTCATTACTGAAATAAAAAACACTTGAGAAGAAATACAAGCATTGGGAGAACTCAAGCAATATCCATAAAAAATTAAATTATAATCAAAATATATTCAGACATTAGTTTTCCAAACTGACTGAAAATACAGGAAATTATTTTATGCCAGCTGAACAGCCAGCTTTCCATTTGAGATTATTTATAGTTTCTCAGACTACAGTGTTTTGTCTTCCTTTTCACAAGTTACACTTTTTACAATATGAGGTTGTTTTCTTCAGGAAAACCTGACTTACTTAAGGTTTCAATGAAAGAGAGTTTTGGACATTCATAGCTGTTTAGTACTCCTGGCTACATAATACTTTTCTTTATACAATATTCTCATTTCTGCTGCTTAAGAAGTGGAGCACCAAAAAGAGTTAATGAGAAAAATACCGATTTAATTACTGATACTTTTAACATCTGTTGCTCTGGAGATAGATGTCTGATCTCTATTAAAGGAATTTGCATGGTCTTCATTTTGCCTGATAATATCAGGAAAATCATTTTGATATAAATTACTTTTGATTTAGCACTTCATCACACAATCTTTTTCACATTTCCCTCCAGAATATTGATTTATTTTGTCTTCTGATCTGTGTTATCTTTGCCTTGGAATTGGATTGGTCTTAACAAACTTGGGCCAGCTCCAGACTTTCTGAGAACTCTTTTAATGTTAATACTTTGTCTCACAAGTAGTTGTGACCCTTCAACACACCAGACCAGTTACGTTTTTTCTTCTTATCTTCTGTATGCTCTGTAAATTTTGTTCTTAATTATGTTTCTGTTTTTCTGGGAGACTCTGAAGATGAATTGGTGAGACAGAAATAGAATGTGATCAAGAAGCAAAGAAGGCAGAAAAGAAAGAAGACAAGAAGAAAGACTTTGTAATGTTGTGTATAAGCAGAAGCAGGAAACTTTCTTCTGTCAACATGGAAGTTAGCGAAATACCTTGCACTTGCACTCCTACACATCTCAAAGGTCTCACAAGTGTTCATGCACAACACATCCCAGGAATAAACAGGTTTTGTTCCGTTAGATGGAAGAAAACCAAGCCTTGAAATATGTCTTGGGAAGTGATAAGAAAAATTTGTGAGGTAATCTTTGAACTGCAAGATCAGTAGTGAATAAGATAGTTAAGCTACAAACTTTAGTTTTCTTAAATGCTGATTTTCTCATATAGACATTACGATGAAAAAAAAAAATCACCAGTTCTTGTACGTTACTTGATTTGCTTTTACCGTCGTCATTTGTTAAAAGTAGCACTTTTGACTGCAATGTCAATTGACTCTCAGAAAGTCGATGAACTTTCACTGTGGCTGTTGGCAAGTCGCTGATTCCTCTGTGTGTGAAGAATGTATTATGCCAGAAAGTTCACAGATACTCCTCCACAGAGACTAGATAACAGTTTTTGATCTGTAAGAATGTGACTGATCATTGATGCTTGGTATCACAAAAGAGATGATTTCAGGCAACTGTGATGTTCTCAAAGCAAAAAGAAGTGCGTCCAAGGAATGGCTTTCTCACATGGAAAACTAAGGCAGATTTCACTTAGTGGTGCACCAATATCAGCAAAATGTTGCTGAACTGAAGTGCGATTCCTGATTATGCTGTCATCTTCCAAGCCATTCAGACAGGAAGAAACACTTTTTATTACTGAACTTCCAGACAGTCCAAACCACTAGCAATAAGATTTGTTTGTTTTTTTTTTTTTTTTTATTTTACTTGCTGTTGCATGTTCTCCTGTATTATTAGAATTGAAGTGCCAAAGAAAAGATTTTCATCAGCCTCCAAAATGTCCAAAATAATCTCAGTCAGTACAGCTTTTAACCAGCTGGTTGTACTGATGGATTAGCTTTCCAGTGGAGTATTTTCAAGTGCCTGTTTTGCAGGTAGAGAATATGCTGGTGAGTTTGCTTAACTGGTGTCTAGTCATGACTTGTGTTGTGACATGCTGTGTACCTCCACACTAGAATTGGGCTGCAGAGTTGCAACTTTGCAGTGCATTTCTTGCGCTAAAATGTGGTTGCTGAGGCATTTGGAAATGTGGGCAATTGTACTTAGCTTCAAACAGCTAGTGCCTCTAAAAATTTTAGTGTCATAAGAGTTTGGATCATGAAGTCCATGCAGGAGCCAGTAGCCTCAGCCACTTGGCTGTCAAGGAGGTGGTGAATGCAGCAAGCTGCGTTTGCCTGCGGACACTGGGACGAAAGACTAGCTGCTATCCAGAGGCAAAGAGCTAAGCCTTCAAGCTTGCTTGCTCACACTCTGAGGCCAGCTGGCCTAGACATATGCAGGTCTGAAACTGTATCACAGTTTTGGGTCACTTTTTGTTTGCACATATTGTTGCCTGGATTTGCAGATGCAGTTTGAGGTTTGGATGGATGAAGTTTGCCATCCAAAACTGCACAGGGTCAGACGTCTGCATTTAAAAGTTGCTGTCAGTAACTGACCCAAAGAGTCCTTCTTTAAAGAATGTATGGCTTACTGTTCTTTATTTTACAGCTTCCATTCTACATAAGGAGCTATCATATTACACTTAAAACATACAAAACCCATTTCTGACTGAAACAAGACACAAACATGGTATACCGCTTATTCTGAGAAATGTTTTAACACTTGCTCAGATCCACAGTTCCATTGAAGTGGGATTTCTAGTGTGAGTAAAGGAGAATTCTGTCTAGTCCCAATTATTATTGCTATTTTAGCTGAGTATTTCGTGTAGGTGGATAGGATAATATGAACTGTAATGCTGTCAGTGTGTGACTGGTAGGTACACCTCTAACATCTCTGTGCAAGGCAGTTAATTATTTTTGCTTCCCAGGGGTTGTGAACAAAATTAAAATTTCTGTAAGAACAGGTTCCCTGAAGGTCCAGGGTGACCTCTTTTCTCATTTTCATGATAGGGCCTTAAATCAAATACAGCAGTTTTCCATTAATATATTTAATTTGCTTGACAGCATGACATTGTTGGTATTTAGGCTTAAATTCATGCTCTGTCAAATCTCATTAGTTTATTTTAATAAGGATCATCTCGATTGTAACACCCTGACTTCAATAATAGCTAGGATATCTTTTTAATAACCATGTGAAGCTCTGGTATCACTTTCATATTTATGTGCTGCTTTGTGGTTTCTTGCAGGACATGCCTCAAATGAGAGGTGTTAATATTTGAGGAAAAAAAAAGAAAAAGGTATTTCTAATATTGTCTTGAAATCTACTAACATTGCAGTGTCCTAGCTGTCAAGGAATATTTTCTCCAAACAGTTTGATGAGTAGTTGTGAGCTGGTGAAGGAGAACAACGTGACAGCCATTTGTTTCTCTGTTTTAAAGAATTGTCTTTGAGCAGTTTGTATAGCTAAAAGTTTTGGGGTAGAAGTGTAACAATGACATGTTGAGCTTTTCAGGCAATTCAGTATCAGCTGTCATGCACAGCAGTCTATAGAAGTTATTTGTGGTGTTATTGGAAAGTTATGGGTTTCATGATTCTCTACAAAGAAAGTATTCACTTTGTCTTTTGAGTCTATTAAATCATTTTCTGCACGACGTTTTCTGTCCTGCTGTTTTCTTGTAATACAAGACTCCTTTTTGGTAGCGGTATTCTTACCTGTATGTATGCCTTTCATGGTAATTTTTGAAAGTGCTAGAATTAATACTAATTATTTCAATATGCATATGCCCACACAAATAATTTTACTGGTCCTCTATGCAGTCCTTTGTCAGGGCAGCTGTACCTACTAACACAGGAGGGAAACCTGGATGTAGGTATTCTCATTTACTGTTTACTTATCCTTGGAAAAATTGCCGCAAGGGACAAAAACTTCATCTAGCTTGTAACAAGATCCAGTGAATCAGTTATGATACTGTCTTTTGATTCCTATCTGGGTGGAGCATTTTAAAGTGGAATCTCTGTCAGTGTAAATATATTACATATAAGCACAGAAGAGATGGCTGCCAATAACTTAGTAATTTTAAATATTCATAGGTGTAGCATTTGTACATTGGAGTGTATTCTCAACCTGATTTTAAATGTAACAGACTAATATTTTTCATTTCTTGAATGATTCAATGTGGAAAATATTCATAAAGTTATAAAAATATGTTGACTTTGATCCTTCTTTTTTCTTTTTAGGAGGACTGAAAGTCTTTGCAGTTACTGTAAGTGGAAAATCAATATAATAAGAAAATGTTGATTTAGCTTTTCATATGGAAATAAGTCTTCTGAGCATAGTTAGAAACAAAGTCTTAAAGAGACCAGATTCAAAGATTTTTTTTTCCCCTCTTAGATGAGGATGGTAATTTAAGAAAAACAGCTTAAATGGTAGAAAAACCTTATTCACCAGGGTCGAAATTAACTTCACCTGCATAAATTCTGAGTAATCATCTATGAAACCATTCATACGAGAAGGAAAGCCAAATGTTTTTGGAATGCTGAAGTTTTATAGTTGTCAGCTATGCCACATTACTTAAAATTGAGCCCTGCATAGTGATGGTCTTTCAGTTCAGCCCAGCTTTCTCTGTACTTGCAACAAATGAAAATATATCAGGTACATCACTGCTCTTGGTAGAGGAGCTAGAAGAAAGGAAGCAGAGGTAAAGACATGAAACATGGTGAAATAACAAAATCTGGTGAAGCCTTGCTGGCCAAAACCAGAATGAATTTCTATACTTCATAGAGGATTTAAACTAAAAGCAGTTCAGGATATAACTCTGCGGAACTCCAGTCGCAGGGACCTTTGCCTTGATCTATAAAGTGGATCAGAGTATTTGAAAAGGGTTTCTTATCTTCAGAACCTTTTCTCTTTTCAAGCTTAATCACTAACCATTCACAAGCAGCAGGCAAATAACTGGCTTAACTGACCAGCAAGAATAAGCTAAAATAATTACTTAGATTTAAAAAAAAAAAATTGGTCTTACACTGTTTTATGTCAGAAAGTGCAGTGAATAATTATAGGAATGTTTTCATATCTTCACAAATATTGTGACTTCTAAAATGCCTAATAAGTCATTTATTTTTATTTCATTTGTACTTTTAAAAAATAATTATGTGCAATGTATATGTGTGTATGTGTCTTTTCTAAAAATCCTATAGTATTTTTGTCCTGACTAAGGAAGAGTTCTTTCAAACATGCCATAGTCCAAAAAAAGAAACTCCCTTAGTCCTTTCCTGTATCATATGCTAAATTTCAGATGAAGCTGATACTATTTTTTGGTCCAATTCTTTCTGCATGTTTTTATTTGGTAATACCAATAGAGATGAAATAAAGTGGTTTTCAGTTGTCTGAACATTTTCTGTGGACTTCTTTGTAACAGGAAAGCATTACTGAAGTAGTTTATAAAAGAGATTGTCCTTCTTTCCAGCAGTGGAATAATTTCATGGTCATAGTAAACCTTTAGAACAAGGATGAGCAATGATGGCAACATTATCTTAAAGTATTTTGTGAATGTCATTTAGATTATGCTCTTCATATCAACAGACTTTTGAGCCATGATGATTAAAGCATCTGTGCAATCCACTGCACAGAAACTCAGTTTGAAAGAAGTAAGTTTCTGAATATTGAATTTTGGACTCCTCATGTTCCTTTAACATTACCATGATAGAATATCTGCTGATCTCCATGGCAGCTTTCCATTATTAAGAACTACAAGGAAAAAGCCATACTGAAAAAAAAAAAAAAAAATAAAATCCTAGTTTACTCAACAAGTTGTTTATTAATTTCCATTTTAGAGGACCAGAAAGTTACTGTTTTATAAGGAGGTGTGAATGACCTATTGGATGCAGCAGTGTTATCAAGATGTAGGCAGATCAGATCCCAGACAGTGAAATGATTTAGTATTTTTACACACATGATCTGAAATTTCTGTATTTTCTGCAGATTTAGGGAACTATTTCTTCATTAAAAATAGACTCATACTTCTAAAGCCACTTAACTTGTTGTACACTAAACTTAGAAAGGTGAAACGTAGAAGATACCAGAAAGTGTACCTGTTTGTGCAGAGTTTGATGCTGATTTGCAGTAAAGTGAGAGGTAGCTGGTTTTGCTGCCAGGTAGAAACCTGAGAATGAACAACTAGTGAAATGCACCCTTAAATAGATGTAATGATACGTTCTGTGGCAAGAGAGGGATCCTTCATGCAACCTTAATTAGGCACCAGAAAGTCAGAATGAAGGTGCTGGCTTGAGCGCTGTGGTATGAGAAAGCAGAATTAGGCATCTAGAACATCTGGTTTTGAATTTAGCTACCTACATTTAGCCTGTATTTTATTTTTGGACCTACAGTATTGATTTGGAACTTGCCTTTGCCATCTGATCCTGAATAAAATATCCTCTATTCATTTGGTGGGGATTTTTTTCAGGGTGATGGGCAAACTGCTGTTGTTATTTTTAAATATCTGATAAATATTATGCAGTCTAAGTTTATAAAAATGCTGCAGTTATGGTGCCAGGCTTTCAAGAAAAGCAGTTGCTATGGGATGGCTAAGATTAGATTAGTACTCGCAATTTTTGGTGGGATCTACCTTTCTTACTCACATAGGCTCGCATTCTAAAAATCGCATAGATGCCAAAGACCTTAGTTCACAAGCAAATTAACTTAGCGGTTTCACAGAATAAGACAACCTCAGCCTGAGTAAGATTTCCAACGTGTAGCCTTAAATGCACTTAAATCAAGCAAATTTACACATTACTTAAAAAACAGCACATGATGTCTAATATCTTTGCATATTGGAAAATATTTGTCCTAGTGAAATTATCTGATCTTTACTATGTACTATGAGAAATTTGTTGACTGCAGGCAAGAAATTAACAGTTTCTTTATTAAAAAAAAATAAAAAAATTAAAGGAGGGCTGAATGCTGCAGCTGAAAGCCAATACTGACTTCCTGACTTCCTGATAGGAGTGGTATTTTCTCAACAGATAAACTTTTGTTGAAAATTACTTTGGTTAGTGAATCATAGAATCATAGAATAGTTAGGGTTGGAAAGGACATTAAGATCATCTAATTCCAACCCCCCTGCCATGGGCAGGGACACCTCCCACTAAACCATGCCACCAAAGGCACTGTCCAACCTGGCCTTGAACACCGCCAGTGATGGAGCATTTACAACTTCCCTGGGCAACCCATTCCAGTGCCTCACCGCCCTTACGGTAAAGAATTTCTTCCTCATATCCAATCTGAAGTTCCCCTGTTTAAGTTTGAACCTGTTACCCCTTGTCCTCTCAGTACAGTCCCTGATGAAGGGTCCCTCCCCAGCATCCCTATAGGCCCCCTTCAGATATTGGGAGGCTGCTATGAGGTCTCCACGCAGCCTTCTCTTCTCCACACTGAACAGCCCCAGTTTTCTCATGGTAAGATATACTTATTTTTAAGAATTGCCTGTTGCCTTCTAGTTCCATGACTTTTGATGGATGTCAGTGGAGTTCACCCTTGTGAAAAGTTGCACTGTAAAAAATTCAAGAGGAAGCTTGAAACAAATGAATATCTCTTACTGAAAGCTAAAGGGCTCAATTTGTAGTAAGTGAAATTAAGTACCACTTTCTGACATTGTGAACATCAGTGGATACAAAGATGCAGCTGCACCGCATTACAGTGGATAGTCCATTGAGCTAGTCATAGAATCATAGAGTAATAGAATCGCAGACTGGTTTGGGTCAGAAGGGACATTAAAGCTCATCCAGTTCCAATCCCCTGCTACAGGCAGGGACACCTTCCACTAGACCAGGTTGCTCCAAGCCCCGTCCAGTCTGGCCTTGGACGCTGCCAGGGATGGGGCAGCCACAGCTTCTCTGGGCAACCTATGCCAGGGCCTCACCACCCTCACAGGGAAGGACTTCTGCCTAAGAGATCATCTCAGTCTCCCCTCTGTCAGGTTAAAGCCATTCCCCCTTGTCCTGTCCCTACAGGCATTTGTCAAAAGCCCCTCTCCATATTTTTATTGCTTCTAAGTAGTCATTGTTAGTTCAGCTAGTTGTTATTAACTAGCAAAAAGCTATTTAAGCAATCTCTTTAAGTTGTGGAGGTAAAGAAACTGTGTTTGGACTTCTTCCAGCACATGAGTACATTCTTAGATAGTGCAGCATTTCACATCTCTTAAGGCGTGGGTATGTACTGTAGGAGGACAGTGTCTGGGAGGATATAAGATTGAACGAGATGCATAATTTCCCTTTAACAAGTGTGTAACACCAGTGCCTAAAACGCCTCTGTGTCCTATAAGAAATTCCAAGCTGCATCTGAGCTTCTGCTCTGTGTTAAATAGCAAACTTCAGGCAATAATATTTAAGGTTTTTCCAAGTTTGGATGTAGGTTCACCCTGAAGGACATGCTGAGAAATACTTGTGAGCAACGTGATGCATTTTGCTATCAGTCAGAATGATTTTACTTTCTTTTCTTTTTTTTTTTTTTTTTTTTGCATTTCCTTTTATTTTGTTCCCTTAAATAGCTACTGCCCCTTTGGACTTATGTTCACATCAAATATATGTAGGTCTTTCTGGATTACCAGTCTTAATCTTTCCTAGTCACCTTCCTGGGTCATTTCTCTCTGTGCTGATTTCCCTTCAAAATATTAAAGTCCTGCTTTGATGCAGTGCCGAAGTTTTCAATAAATAAATGATTTTTTTTTTTCAGGCTGCATATTGCAGGAATTACAGAGCACACATGTACTCATTGCCACTTTACTAACATTTTGTGTCCAACTTGAACAGAAGGAGCACTTCTTGTATATTGCAGTTAAAAAATGGTATTTAATATTTGCATACATTGGGGCTTTTTGCAAGCATTATCTGTGAACTTTTCTGCAGTTCCTGGAATTCTGCTTTGCAATTATCCAGATTGGTTTTCACACTGGGCCCACTTTTTCCCCTTACTTTGTCAGCTGATTGCTCTGTGTTGTTCGTATGCTTCATGTAGAAAACATGAAGTTTAAAAAGTATCTTACTTGGCTATCCTGTATCAGTTAGAAATTTTTCATTTCTACTTGTTTTTCATGTACTAATTTTTCATATATTACTTGTATAGTAGCTATGTTAGCAGATTTGAATTTCGGCTAATAAACCTGAATCAGTTTTGCTAGTTTAATGGGGAAGGGTGGAAGATAAATGAGCAGTAGCAGGGTTAAATTTGAATTCTGAGTTGAGTATCTGATCAAAAAACTGATAATGGTGCATGAAATCATAATTTGTAAGATTTTTCCTGGAGAGAATAGTTCCACCCACCCAAAATAATTTAATTCAGTGCTAACATTATTTACAACAATAATTAAAGAAGTAAATATGGATTGAAGTCAACAGTTGGAGATGCCATAACCCAAGTGCTGCTGGGTTAGAGCAACTGCTCAAATGGAGTTCTCTTATTTCCTGAAGAGCATGAACCTGCATTTCTCTAAGGGATGTCTATAGGATGCTTTCGGAAAGAGGTGGAAGCCTCCTCAGGTGTCCCATTGAAACTCTACAGCTTTGAATCAGTAATTAAGCTTTCACACCTCTCAGGCAAGTGTTCTTATCACTGCTGACACAGTCACTTGTCTGTTCTCACTAGCTGTTTAAGTATTTTATGGAAAAGAGAAATACTGTGGCCTCAGAACAATCACAATGCAATCATAAAACTGGTTGCACCCCTGTGCATGGCATGCTGCCAGGTGTGAATCTGTCTCCGTTTTCCAGTTGTATTGGTTATTACTGAGAGAGAGAAAACTTGTCTGACTCACCCAGTATTTGGGTGAAACATCTGAGTGCTGGTGTCTATCCTGGTAGATGTTTAATTATTTATGCAGCATGGAATTGATATGGGGAGGAAGGCAGAGGTGCAGTTAAGGCACAGTGGTTTGTCTCACAGGTGCAGGAGGAAGCTGAGTTGTTCTGACCTGTAGCTTAGACAGAAGCACCAGCCACTGAACTATTGAGTGGATGTGGGGTGTGAAAGCTTTGTGAATTGAGGCCTTATGTTTTAAGAAGACAGTATATGCTACTTCAGCTTTCACTGATCACCAAACTCAACCTCTTTCCCAGCTACACAAAATGCTTGTGTAGACTGCTGAGCTGTCCTGGGGGCGCCTGTTGCTGATTGCCTCTTGCCTCCCGTCTTCCAAGCTCTGGATTAGGTGTTGCACATACTCTTCAGCTCCCCCCAAACCACTTATGGGAGTCCTTCTTCCATATACTGATTCAAGGAACGCAGTCATTTTTAAATACTAAACTAGTAACAATAATCATGTCTTTTTTGAAAATGAAGCACATCCAGACAGCTGCTCATTTTCAAAGAGATGACTGTGTATTTCAAAAAAAATGATTTTTCCTTCATGAATCTAGAAGAATGCTAAGTGGCACTGGTATGGCTTATGCTATAGTTTCCAATGTTTTTCCTGATAGCTGGACTTCAATACCTCTGTGATTTAACAGAACCTAAATACTTTGGTTTCTTTATTCACAATGACTTAAAATTTGGTTACAGTCCTATCAGCACTTTAGAAGGCTCAGTTTTAGTTTCTCTCTATGGATAAGTATTGAGATGACATGAGTCTGGTAACAGATTGAACAGATCCTCTGGAGAATGTCTGACTTTGGGAAAGTAAATAAGTAAAATATAAGCCTGTGTAATTAGACCAGTAAGGTCTAATTAGGGCCTGCTGCTCTAGTGAGGGCGAATGGCATATATGAAAACATTAAACAGCTGCTGGCAGTGTGGTACTGAAATATCAGATAATGCCAGTTCTGTTCTCAGATAAATTCCAAAGGCATTGCTTCTGGAAGGTCTCTTATCACTGGGAGGAACCATCTGAATTTTTCATATACCTTGATGGGTTATAAATTAGCTGTAATCACTCCAGAGAAAGACCTGTGCCTCACAGGGGAAAGCTCAATAAGAATATCTGCTCAATGTGGCATGGTGGTCAAAAAAGCAAAGAAGATAGCAGGTTTCATTAGGGAAAATATATAGAAAGATACTGAGATTGGGACAACAGTCTTGTTCAGCATCTTGTTCAGGAGGAACCGGTCTTGTTCAGCATCTTTGTGGGTGACATGGACAGTGGGATTGAGTGCACCCTCAGCGAGTTTGCTGATGACACCAAGCTGTGTGGTTCGGTTGATACGCTGGAGGGAAGGTATGCCATCCAGAGGGACCTTGACATGCTTGTGAGGTGGACTGATGCCAACCTGATGAAGTTTAACCATGACAAGTGCAAGGTCCTACCGCTGGGTTGAAGCAATCCCAGGCACGGCTACAGGTTGGGCAGGGAAGAGGTTCAGAGCAGCCCTGCAGAGAAGGACATGGGGGTGTTGGTCGATGAAAAAATGAACATGAGCCAGCAGTGTGCGTTTGCAGCCCAGAAAGCCAACCGTATCCTGGGCTGCATCAAAAGGAGCATGACCAGCAGGTCGAGGGAGGTGCTTCTGCCCCTCTACTCTGCTCTCATGAGGCCTCACTTGGAGTATTGTGAATAGTTCTAGTGTCCTCAACATAAAAAGGACATGGAACTGTTGGAACAAGTCCAAAGGAGGGCCACAAGGACGATCAGGGGACTGGAGCACCTCTCGTATGAAGATAGGATGAGAAAATTGGGGTGTTCAGTCTGGAGAAGAGAAGGCTGCGTGGAGATCTCATAGCAGCCTTCCAATATCTGAAGGGGGTCTATTGGGATGCTGGGGAGGGACTCTTCATTCGTGACTGTAGTGATAGGACAAGGGGTAATGGGTTCGAACTTCAACAGGGGAAGTTTAGATTGGATATGAGGAAGAAATTTTTTTCTGTAAGGGTGGTGAGGCCCTGGAATGGGTTGCCCAGGGAAGTTGTGAATGCTTCATCCCTGGCGGCATTCAAGGCCAGGTTGGACGTAGCCTTGGATGTCATGGTTTAGTGGGAGGTGTCCCTGCCCATGGCAGGGGGGTGGGAACTAGATGATCTTAAGGTCTTTTCCAACCCTAACTATTCTATGATTCTATTATCCTTGAATATCAACAAATGTTCTTGGCCCCCGCTGCTGTCTAGGGCTATATCCCATGCAATCCTTCTGAGCATGTTCCTGAAGAGGCCAAAGTCTGCTCTCTTGAAGTCCAGGGCAGTGAGCTTGCTGCATGCTCTTCTCACTGTCCTGAGGATCACAAATCCAAAACATAGCTGCATACATAAGCTACTAAACCATACAAGGTACTATGAGGAAAACTAACTGTATCCCAGTCCTAACCAGTCCACATCTTTATCAGTGGTCCAGAGGAAATCAGAGGCCTTGCCCATCAACTTTTCAGATGGGCCTGAACAGAAGGGATGAGGTGATACAGAATCCGTGAGTTCCTAAGATAAAAATCCCTTTTTTCTAACTCTGCTAGTATAGTTGAGGTATATGGAGTTGATGTGATTTTTTCTTGGGAGTAGACATTGGAGTTTATTTACAGGTCATATACCAATGATTCCAAATGGAAGCAGAGATGAAAAAGGCCCCTTGTGGGTTGTTCTTCACAAAAAGATTAGAAAGTAAGCTTATGCCTCATCTCTACTTTGAAATGCTTAATTAGAAAAAAAAAAAAAAAGCAAGGCTATCTTTTGTAGCTGATAATTTCCTCTTTTCAGCAAATGTTCAATGCCACAGCATGATGGTAAATGACACTGTCCTTAGAAATATCATCTTTTCCTTATCATTAGGCCATTTCTTATGAGAATAGAGAAAAGGCTTGATTTCATGTACACAGTCTTCTGTAGCAAAAGATGCTCTATATGCACTTTCAGCTACCTTAGTGATGGGTTTCAGCTAAGTGTTGAATTGCATACTTTCTAATCTGAATGATGCTCTATGTGTTTCAGAGCTTTCTACCTTTTATTCAGTGCATCACATTTAAGAGACAGGTGAGGGGGGCATGCTCTTGGATTCTCATCAGCCAGTTGGATGGGAGTAGACTTTGTGAATCCAGATGCACTAGGACCAAATGTGTAAGTCCTGATCTAGACTGGACATGCAAAATTTGTTGGTCTTTGAAGATCATTAGGGGAGAGGAGAGGCCATGGAATGTGAGAGGCAGCCATGAGGGGGTATCTTGAGGGGTGGTGATGAAGGATGAGGGGCATTTTTGTGGCAAGATCATGAGGGGAGAGCAGGGTCAGCCATGGAATGTGATGGGTCACCATGAGGGGCCATCTTGAGGGGAGATCAGTTTGCCCTTAGTGATATGGTTTAGTGGTGGCCTTGGCAGTCCTGGGGTAATGGTTGGACTCAACGATCTTAAAAGTCTTTTCCAACTTAGTTAATTCTGTAATTCTATAGTCTCATTGCTGTTTTTCTGCCTTTTATTTTGGCATAGTTCACTGTGCATAACTTTGTCTCAGTGGGAAATTTGCAAGGCTCTGCTTATTCTCTTTTCTTTCTGTTTTGGATTTTGCTTTGAAGATGTGTACAGACCTCAGTATCTGAGATACTGAAGGCAAGCTCTCTTTGTTAAAATACCAGTAAAGTTGATTAAAATGCCTATAGGTTGCACAAAGCACCCTTAATGGGGCAATCTCTTAGATGCCCTAGCACTGAAAAGTCTTGGATGGGCTATTTATCTGTCAAACTGAAGCCTTCTGAATAGATCTTCATCTGGCAAATCATCCAGAACTGGTACCAGCTGTTGAGAAGGATCACAGATGTCATATTTCATCCTGACCTAAACACCTTTCAAACTGCACAGTGCTGGCCTCTCAGTCACCAACAAATCATGACCCCCTTGGAGCACACTGGGACATTTTAATGCACTTGTTATAGCTGTAAAATAGTTAATGTCTTCAATATATAACAGATAAGGGATTTTTTTCTTTTTTTTTTTTTTCAAGTTGGCAGATTGCCACCTTCCTATTTCCACTTCAGCTTTGTGATTCTGCATTTGAAGCATGTTCCTTATAAAACAGATACCTTATCAAAAAGTGAGTAGGCATCTAGCTGATGGGTGCACAAAGGGTCATTGCCTGTAACTAGGAGACTCTGATTCATCTCACATTACTGTTTTTTAAAAATTTAATTTGGCAGTCTTAGTAAACTAAGTATTCTGAGGCTCCCATCAAGGTAATCTTTCATTTTAAAGACAGTCAAGTCCGGTGGCTACTTTAGGGGTTTGGGACTTGGGAAATTCAGTTTTAACTATTCACTCTGCAATAGGCTGAACACCTGGCCTTGGGCAGTTCATGTTGGTCAGGCTTTTCTAAGGGCATAACCCAAGTGAAAAAACTGTGACTTAAGCTTCTGCATGTCTCTGAGGATTTGGGTCCATGTGCCCCAAAATCAGAAATGGTCCATAAGCAGGAACGATTTGTGATGTGTCCATTGTGATTTGTCCATTGATTTGTGATTTGTCCATTGATCTGTCACTGAAGTGACCAGCAGGGCAGGGATTGAATCCATGTCTTGAGAGATATCTGAATTCTCCCCTATAAACTAGTAGCAGACAGCATCATGGACAAAGCAGAAGCGGCGAGGACAGGCAGTATGCAAACCACCAAGGACCCACGATGTCTGTAGTTTGCAGATAACACCAAGCTGTGTGGTTCAGTTGATACGTTGGAGGAAAGGAATGCCATACAGAGGGACCTTGACATGCTTGTGAGGTGGGCCGATGCCAACCTGATGGAGCTCAACAAAGCAAAGTGCAAGGTCCTACATTTGTGTCAGGGCAATCCCAGGCACAGCTACAGGTTGGGCAGAGAAGAGTTTCAGAGAAGCCCTATGGAGAAGGACTTGGGGGTGTTGGTCTATGAGAAAATGAACATAAACTAGCTTCAGTGTGTAGTCACAGCCCAGAAAGCCAACCGTATCCTGGGCTGCATCAAAAGGAGCGTGACCAGCAGGTCGAGGGAGGTGATCCTGCCCCTCTACTCTGCTCTCATGAGACCTCACTTGGAGTATTGTGTATAGTTCTGGTGTCCTCAACATAAAAAGGACATGGAACTGTTGGAACAAGTCCACAGGATAATCAGGGGGCTGGAGCACCTCCCGTATGAAGGCAGGCTGAGAAAGTTGGGGCTGTTCAGCGTGGAGAAGAGAAGGCTGTGTGGAGACCTCCTAGCAGCCTTCCAATACCTGAAGGGGGCCTATAAGGATGCTGGAGAGGGGAAGTTTAGATTGGATATGAGGAAAGAGTTCTTTACTGTAAGTGTGGTGGGGCACTGGAATGGGTTGCCCAGGGAGGTTGTGAATGCTCCATCCCTGATGGTGATTAAGGCTGGGTTGGACGTAGCCTTGGATGGCATGGTTTAGTGGGAGGTGTCCCTGCCCATGGCAGGGGGGTTGGAACTAGATGATCTTTAGGTCCTTTCCAACCCTAACCATTCTATGATTCTACGATTCTATGTCCATACAGACTGGTCTGTGGCCATGAAGCTGATCCATTATAATGTTGGGAAGTCCTGTGAGCAAAGTGAGGATGTGAGGCAGAAGTCTGGGCATCAGCATGCCTACATCACAGCTCCAACAAGGACCAAATGCAAAGATCTGAGCTGAAATGCAGGTCATATCACTGGCAGTTATCTGCATCCCTCTCTATCCCGCCCAGTTATTACTAGGGTGGGGCTTAACAGTAAGCACAGGATTTGCGTTTCTTAGTACTGCCCAGGTATATCTGCCTGGACTTCTATAAAGCCTTTGATGCAGTCCCCCTCCAACATTCTTACCTATGAATTGGAGAGAAATTGGTTTGATGGATGGACTGTTAGACGGACAAAGCATTGGCTGGATGGCCATGTTTAAAGAGTTGTGGTCAATGGCTCAATATCCAAATGGAAACCAGTAACAAGTGGTGTTCCTGAACGGTCCATACTGAGACTAATAGTATTTAATATCCTCATCAATGACATAGACAGTAAGAGTGAGTGCACCTTCTGCAAGTTTGCACCTGACACCAAGCTGAGTGGTGCAATTCATTCATTAGGGAGAAGGGTTGCTGTACAGAGAGACTTTGGCAGGCCTCAGGATTTAGGCCCATGTGTCGTGGTTTAAGACCAGCCGGTAACTCAGAACCATGCAGCTGCTCGCTTACTCCCTCCTTCTTCCTCCCCCCGCTCCCAGAAGGATGGGGAGGAGGATCGAAAGAATGTGACTTCCACAGGTTGGGATAAGAACAGTTCAGTAACTAAGGTATAACACAAAACCCACTGCTGCTACCACCAATAATAATGATACGGGAAATAACAAGGGAAGACAAAACAGACACTCACCACCCGCCGACCCATACCCAGCCTGACCCAAGCAGCGATCTGGGCCTTCTGGGTAGCTTCCCCCATTTTATATACTGTGCATGATGTGCTGTGGTATGGAATACCTCTTTGGCTAGTTTGGGTCAGATGTTCTGTCTCTGCTTCCTCCCGGCTTCTAGTGCTCCTCCTCACTGGCAGAGCATGAGACCCTGAACAGTCCTTGGTCAGAGTAATCATAACTTAGCAACAACTAAAAACATCGGTGTTATCAGCGTTGTTTCCAGGCTGAAAGTCAAAAATACAGCCCTGCACCAGCTACTAAGAAGGAGGAAAATGACCTGTTACTGCTGAACCCAGGACAGTATCCACCCCTTTTTCATACCATTCAGATCATGCTGAGATCTCATATTTTTCAATATACCATCACTTTTTCATATATATATGTATACACATATATATATATATGTATATATACCCACACCCACACAAAGAGAGAGATGCCGTTCCTTAGTGCGTGGACTAATCCCTATAAAGCTGCTGAATTTGTCCAGTCCATGACGTCAAGGCTCCATCTCTTGTAACAGTCATTGAGAGCGGGATAGGAGGTGTGGAGTGTCGGATTGTTGCCTGCTGATGACACTGTGGAACTTGTCTGGTCACTGCTGAGCTCGTCTGGTTTTGTCAAAGTTCAGTCTTTGCTGGGATGATGGTTGGAGGGAAGTCAAGGCCAGTCACTGGTGACCTGAAGACATCTAGTTGGTGGGCTGTAAAAGTGTTACGTAGCAGGCAACAGCATACAATTGAGTTCATTGGCTGTTTTTGCCTAAAATCATAGAATCATAGAATAGTTAGGGTTGGAAAGGACCTTAAGATCATCTAGTTCCAACCCCCCTGCCATCCCCTTTAGGTGCACACCGGACTTTCCCATCTTCCCACATTATCCACCAAGTATATCTGAGTCCCTGAGCAAAAGCAATCCCATGAGTGGGATTTTCATTAAGTTCTACAAGGCCAAGTGCAAGGTCCTGTACCTTGGTCAGTCTTATCCCCAGTACCAGTACAGACTGCATAATGAATGGATTGAGAACATCGATAGACTTGGAGATACTGCTAGATGAAAAATTGGACATGAGCCATTAACATATGCCCCCAGCCCAAAAAGCCAACTGTATTTTAGGCTGCATCAAAAGATGTATCAAAAAATTATGACAAGCAGGTCAAGGGAGGTGATTCTACCCCTCTGTATGGGTCTTGTGAGATCCCCCTACACTCTTGCGTCCAGCTTTGGGGCTACAACATAAGAGGGATGTGGAGCTGTTGGAGCGAGTCCAGAGGAGGCCACGGAGATGCTGTGAGGGCTGGAGCAACTCTGCTCTGGAGACAGGCTGAGAGAGCTGGGCTTGTTCAGCCTGGAGAAGATAAGGCTCCTTGAGGGGAGACCTTAGAGCAGCTTCGTGCCTAAAGGGACTACAAGAAAGCTGGAGAGAGGCTTTGGACAAGAGCCTGTAAAGCTGGAGAGAGGGTTTGGACAAGAGCCTGTAGGGACAGAGCAAAAGGGAACGGCTTTAACTTGATGGAGGGGAGATTGAGATAAGATCTTAGGCAGAAGTTCTTCCTTGTGAGGGTGATGAGATCATGGCACAGGTTGCCCAGAGAAGCTGTGGCTGCCCCATCCCTGGCAGTGTTCAAGGCCAGGTTGGATGGGCTTGGAGCAACCTGGTCTAGTGGAAGGTGTCTGTGCTCGTGGTAGGGGGTTGGAACTGGATGAGCTTTAAGGTCCCTTCCAACCCAAACCAGTCTGTGATGCTATGGTTCTGTGTATCTTTCTCACTAATCCTGCCTATATCATTCCAGCAGCTCTGTGTTTGGAGGAGAGGATTTTGTTTTCTAGAGCTGCATGTAGCACCAAAAAGGTCATTGGTAAGGGTTAAAGTGAAGTAAGACAGATGGAATAGAAAAGGATAAGTCTTGGCACAAAAAGTATTCTGTATCTGAAATTTTATGTGTGGTTTCAGACCGGAAATTTTCTTTTTGCTGATTTGCCAAAATGAATGTTATATGTAATACAATTAGTGAAATAATCTCTACACAAATGCAACCCGTGGAAGGTTGTTATTTTGAAGTTCTATAAGAAGTTTTAATTTTCAAAGAAGTTACGTCTCCTTGAAAATCTTTCCCATTTTTTTCTTTTAGTATGGAACTATTTAAAAATAAAACTAAGTTCTTAACTTTTTAAGGACTAAATTCCAGGAAGAAAGTACAAAAGGAAAGATGTGCAACTGAGTCATGTTTTGAATAATAGAGTCTTACTTCTAGATGCTAGCGTCATTCTGCTAGTTAGGCTGGTTCCAATTTGACCAGAAGTTAATAGTGTGTTCTCAAGGATGGTGGACCTCTTATGCAAGGAAGATTGTTCAGCTAATTGAAGCAAAAGTAGCTTTTTAGTTTCTTGTCGTAAGACAAGTCCAGGCTCACAGTGTAGTTGTGCCTGCGATCACAGTTGGCTCGGACCTGTGACAGCATGCACAGCACACAGCAAGTGGCATGGCATCCTCAGGATCAAGCAGACAGATAATAGAAGAGTGGGTAAGTGTGAATGCAGCCCAAAACCACAAGAAAGAAGATAATAATACATCACAACTGAAGTGTATCAGATACGTGCAGGAGGAAGCTCAGCTTATTCAAGCATGAATTTGATAAAAGTCGCTTTGCTGTTCCACATCTAAGACTGCTGCACAGACACTGCATGTTTCTTTGCTTGTCATGCAAGCCTGTCAGTTCCTGAGTGTTTCATTCTTGTTGCTGTAGGTGCAGCAATGAGGCTTTGCCTGTTTGGAATGAGCAGACATCGTTTTGTGCAATAATCTTCGTTCTGGTACTGGGTGGAGTGCCCAACCTTCCAGTGGACACTGAAGTCCCTGTGCCACCAGCCTATAAATCACATCAAGTTGCAGATACATCCTTTGAGCATATTAAGTCTCCCAAAGGGATAAAACCTGTTGTAGCTACGGATGTCAGTGACTACACCTGAAAGCATGAAAACTGAAAGGGATTTTTTCCTGTTCAGCCTGCGTATTGTGACTGCCCCCCTGAAGAGAAAACAGGCACTGTTTATATTTCTCTTCCAACTGGCAGTAAGTGGAAGGAGAAGGAGTAAAAATTGTTCTGGCTAATATTTACTTGAGGGTCACGGGAAGAATTATTTTACACGTGATTTTTCTAGGCACGTCCTCTTTTGCTTTGAAAATTTTGCTCAGGAAGATTTAAAGTCTTCATCAATTTGTCCACAATTGCTCCATGCCTGGTAGCCCTAACAACTCAATCAGATTATACGCAGAGTAATAAAGTTTGAGGTTTCCAAATGTAAGAGATCTGTTTGGAGAGTTTTTATCTTCTGAAACAATGCCATTTGTAGACTTCATGCTTTCTCTGTGAGGCATGAACATTTTCAGTTGCATTGATGGCTGAGTTATCTCAGCAGTAATGTATAGGTATTAGATATGACAAAGACTTATTTGTACATTTTGTCCTACCTCTCTATAAAGGCAGGGTTAAACCCACTGTACAACCACTTCAATTCTGTCTACCCAGCTTTATTTGTCTCAGCTGGTAGGACTTCAGTTTATACCTGAAGGAGTTCTCCATAGCATGGTGCATTTCAAAGGAGTTTATCCAGACACTTTTTTTAATTTTCATCTGATTACTTTTGCCTGTTCTGCTTTATGCTGCCTGAAATATCTCTTTGCTTAGTTTTCATATCCTTCAGCTATTTGTTAGTGGTTGTCTTGATGCCTTTCAAGCATCCCACAGCCAGGCCATGTTTATTTAGATCTTTTCATCTTTCTTCCATATGTCAACACCTCCAGCCCACTTTAATCATACCAGTGGTTTTGCACTGACCTCTCTGCAATTTACAACTCTCTCAATAATGAGGGTCTCAGGGATAAACACAATTTTCTGAGAGCAGCCACATACTGTAGAAATATAATTTTACCTGACATTTCAAGTGTGATGTATTTGCAGCTATGAACTATATTTTTCCCCCACAGTTTTGCATTGGAAAGTCTGTTTGCTGTCAAGATTACTTAATTTGATACAAGATGTCCACTGTTATTTCCTTTCTCCTCAGATCCATGCAAATTATGAAAAAATGATTCAGAAGAATGCAGAGATCAAGGGCACATGGAGCTCTAAACCAAATGATTTGGAAACTGTGTGTGGGGTTTTCCTATTTTCACTCAAAAGGTCAGAAATATGGGCATAGTTACTGTCTTTAAGCACCAGACTCAACGAATATGCACTACACAGGGGAGCTGAGCATGCGTAATGCTTGTAGTTCTGGGAGCTGATTTTAAGGAATTACATCAAAACTGTTCATCTGGCTGAAAATCCCTGTTCATGCCAGCAGAAATGGAAGAAGTCAGTGCCACATTAGTGATACCTTAGCTTCAACCCTTTCCCTTTTCCCCGACTCAAAGGCTATTCCTGAAGTTTCCTTCATGAACGGATTTCAAAGTGAAAAACAGTAGCTTCTGTTTAATGGGACGGAGAAAGGAAAGGTAGCAGAGTAGCAAAACAGTAAAATGGGCAAGGTGAGAACCATAGAAAGTTCATTTTATGATTGCTTTTATTAAGGGCATATATGGAGCATGACCTCAAAGGAGTTTTGTTAAATAGGAAAATGTTTGCTGCAGCTGAGAGCAGTAGTGATGCACACTTTTTATTTAGAAAGGCATCAACAGTGGCACAGGAGTGAATGAAGATGTAGCAGAAGTCTGACTTTTCACTCAGTGAGTGTTCTGTTGTTATTGTGAGCTCAATGTTTCTTATATTTCCATCTTTCCTCATAGTGCTTATTTGTTGTCTAGGTTCTCCTGAGTTCCTGGATAAATTACATGAGATTTGTAATAGGAAAAGCACTGACTACAGCAAAAGTGGGTAAATGGAAAACAGATCGTACTCTGAAAAATTCAGGCAGGATTATAAAGAAGAAGTACTGTACTCCTTTAAGATTCAAGTTAAAAAAACACATTCATTGCTAACATGGTTTGGCAGCATGGCTGTTGTTTTCAACCCAGTTTTTCTATAGCTTGACTATGCAATTATCACACTGTATAACTTTTCATAAGAAGTACATGTTTCTCTTGAATATGAATTTGTCTGGTAAAATGATTATAAAATATAGATGTATAAATTATGGGTGCTTTCATGATGTGATAAAATGTATGCCTCCATATTTTTTTTTTTTTTATGTTTTTCGTATTTGGACAGATAACTGTTAGTGGCTCATACAAAATATGGTCCTGAGTATGCAGTTACATATGTAAGTAGTTCTTGAGTGCTTCAGTGCCATGGGTAAAGTCCTTCAGGAAGTCTCAGTGAGCTTACTGACTTTTTCTCAAAGTGAATTTGGGGATATTCAATACTTCATCCGGATTTGCTGCATATTCATCTTATGTTTGTCTTTATTTTGGTACATCCTCCAGTGCAAATCGTGTGATGATCTAAATGGTAAAAACACAGGAATGCTCCCAGATTTATTTAGTGCAAAAAAGGATATGACTGAAAGGAAAAGGGAGACTGGATGTTTACTAGCAACGCAGGCTATCCTTTGATCTGGTTTTCCTCTCTATTTGCAACAACATGAAGCAACTGGGTATGACAAAAAGACATTTAGAAATATCACACAAACTTGAATGTTAGAAATAGTAACTCATATTTTTTTGGTTCTAACCTCTGTTTGCTTAATGATTCATCTGAATAATCAGTATTCAGTCTAGTGGTTTTTCTGTGGCTCAGTTTTTAGACTAAAAGAGTGCATCTTTTCTCTGTTTAAATGTACGTATGTTTATCCATGATGATTTAGCCAGGACCAGTACTCTAATGTGGAAAATGCTATCATAAAACATTAACTTTTTCTTTGAGTAAGCCTGGCTTTTTGGAGGAAGTCTTAATTTTGTGTGTGACTCTACTGCAATTAATGAAGCTTCACATTCTAACCAGGACATAAATGGATGTCTGCTTACGCATTCTGAGCAGTTATTTCTAATTCAAAATACAGAACCTAATCACTTCCTTCATTTTGGGAGCCTTTGCTCTTACATTTTGCCGTTCATCATTTTCTTTCAAGTTGCTGCAGGTACAGAGAAGGAAAAAGATGGTGATCTTTTTCTTGTATGTTTCCTTAATGCATTTTCATAAGTAGGAGAAAAAAAAAATAATTGTTAACCGCAATCTGTATAATATTAGAATTATATTTTCAAACTCTGCTAGTTGAAAGAAAAAGAATAATTCTGAATATCATGAATCAATAAAACTTAAGAAAATTGATTTTTAATTGAGAAAAGTCAAAGTACCCAGATCTTAAATAGATAGAATAATGAAAGTCTTTTTGCAGAAAGAGTCAAGGAGTAACCACAAGCAATTCAGAAGCCTAGGTAGATAACTTAAGATGGTTGATCACTTAGTTACAACCTTTGAGCTCCTCTGAAATTCAACTGCAGCTCACTGGGCAGTACACCCTTAGCACTGCTTTAAGGTTATAAGCTCTCTTACACAGGTCTTCAGGCTTCTGAAGTACCTATCTTAGTACCTACTGGAAGTCCTTTAAAGGTAGCTGAACAGCATGTAGTTTTTGTAGCCAGTCTTGTGTTCTTATTGGTGTTGTTAGGAATCCAAATAGTTATGGAAAATGGTCCTCCAAAAATAAAGTTAGTGGAAAATCCTGAGGACTTCTGATTAGACTTGTATTATGTATTTTACATTTTATTTACATTCACATATTTCCATTTTATTCCAGATAGAAGGTTAACCTGCATTTAGCAGGTATTGTGAAGAAGTATTATCAAGTAGTGTTTTTTCCCCTTTCCTCTTTTGGCATAATTAGGTATTAGCTTTGTTTGGCACTTGACTGTGGATGAAAACCAGCATATCCAAGATGGCCACACATCCACCCTTTTTTCCTTCCAGCTGTGAATAGTGTACAAACATCAGTTCAGCATTTTAGGATCAAACAGACATAGCAGCATCCCAGCTTTTTGTTGTTGCTTCATCTCAGCTGAACCTGTAAAGAAGTGGCACAGAAGCCCCTGGGATCCAACCCACCACTGGTGGTGCAGAATTATTACCCAAGAAAATTACTTGCAGATTTTCTTTCAGAGTCCCAGAGAAAAAACTGTAAGAAGTTAAGGTGGTTACAATTGGTTTAGGCACAGTCATACTCGTCTTTCAGACAGAGACATCCTTCCGAAATCAGTAGGATATCCACACAAGAGCAAGGCTACACTTGTTATAACAGACATTGGTTTAGCTACAGATACTTATAAGACAATAATCAAAGAGACTCGAGATCCACAGCCTTTACAGGTACAAACTTTCCTCTGAAATCAATAGGACTTTCCTGTGCAAAAGAACAGCAAGGTATGGCTGTGATCCTTTCAATCTGCTATGGTGCTGTCAGAGTCAGGTACTAAATAGGACTATTAAAAAGAGAATCTAGGTCTTCTGCCAACCTATTACAAGTCAACGTCTGTGTATCTCAAAAAACACACTGAACTGACAGAATTGCTTTGTGCTCGGATTCTAATAAACTGATGTTGTTCTGTGGCATTCCAATGAATTTATAGGAGCTCTGTGGGCAACAAAATCCAACCTTCTATTTTTAATACAAATTAAGACTCAGAACAAGTCCTTGTTGCTCATGCTTAGCAATACCTTTTCCTATGAATAAAGCACATTATTTCCTAGTCCAAAAATCTCTTTCAGCATCTGCTGCAGCTTCATTGAAGTTACAGACTTTCTGCTGATACTAAAAGAACCATTTAAGCATTTAATTGTTTCTTTGAAGCGTTGAAGAATAGTGATTCATAATTATTAGTGCTTTTCATACACCATCCAATGCAGTTTTGCTTTCTTTCTACAACTTCACTCTTTTCTGACTTACTCTTTCTCAGGGTACCTTTATATGTTCATAGATGTGAGCACCTAACCCTAACTCAAACCCTTGTCACTGTCATCATTTTGCACTTCTCTCTTTCAAGAATGGACACTTCTGATTTTAGTTTAGCAGCTTATTAATCACAGCAATAATTATCTTAGCAAAGACAGTTCACAATATGACAAATGGCTGAAGATGAGCAGCCATGTGTATATTCACTAGAAAAATTGTGTTATCCATTTCTCTTCAGCATCATAATTAAAAACACAATGTTTAAACCCACAGTTACTTGTTGGAGGGGTTCACAGAATGGCAGTAACTATTTTCAGCAGTCAGGAACACTAAAATTTCAAAACTTCAACAGTGTTTGAATGCTGAACTCATCAAGAATGAGCTTCATACAGCCAAGCTATCACAGTTGTCTTCCTGTTGATTCCTCCATCAATAACAGTTTGGCTGCAATATCTTTGAATCTCTGAGAACTTTGAGCAGCTGATTATCTGGATTTGCAGATTTTAACCGGTGGAACAAATCTTGCCCCATCTCACAGCACCATCCCAGAGATAAGCAGCAATGAGCAGGGAGGGATGTCAGGTGCCAAGAAGCACTCCCACTGCATCCAAGGCAGAACAACTCCCGTTGAGAAGCAGAGAAAGGAGAGAGGTGTGGAGTGGGGCCAGGAGCTCTACAGCAGCTTAAATCCACCGTGCCCAGCTCCTGAGTGAGCAGCCAGCATGAGCAGTGGCCGGGGAGCAGTGCTCTGGAAGCTCCACTGATCTCTGCATGGTGCTCAGAGAAGAAGTATTGCAGCCTTGATTTACTGCTTCCCTGAAGTTTTTATTCCCAATTTGTTGTCGCAGTGTAATAAATCTGCACAGTACCATATCATATCAAGGCCAGATTAGTCAATAACTGGTGCCAATACATTTTTAATCTTAGAGAAAACAAATCAAGGTGCTGAAGGGAATGTTCCCGCAAGGTGCTGGGGAGGCAAAGAACACTTACATGCTGAATTCAAGGGACATTTTGTGTGTTATAACTAACAGAATTGCAGATTCATTACAAATTCTTGCACATGCTCCTTCTTTACCTCGTCATCTTCTGTAATCACTTTTTCCTGTACATGTGTACTCTCCCACACGTACTGTTTTCAGAGAAAATTTTCAGAAACTCAAAATACGAAACTTGAGTCATCCTTCAGTTTGGGCTGAGTTTGAACTTTTTACCTACTGGTCAAAAAACTAACTGAATATACTGTTCCCTTGTTTCAGTCTGTCAGGTTCCACAAAGGGACCATTTTTGTTACACATGTAGGAGCACACTGCGGTGGGATTAATCATAAACCTGGGCCTGTAAGTGTCTGTGTGTGTGAATGATGCTTTCTGTGAGTTGAGTTGCGACCAAGAACAAAGTAAGGCCTAAGCCTCAGAAAGCAGCCTCTGTGCTCTCCTTTAAATGCACTAATTCATCTCTGGGCAAAAAGGGCTAGAACATACCAAGCAGGTCCCCTGAGGACGAAGAGCTGTTTATATCATGACAAATACACAAGGCGAAGCCTTATAGCAGATGTACTGTGCACTCTGTTGACACGTTAGGAAAATTATGACACTTTTCAGACTTTTCCTGCTTTTCATGTTGCTGAAAAGTATTTCGTCTTGAAATTTCTTGTGGATGTATATATCAGTGCATAATTTCACATCAAACAGAGGCAGAATCAGGAAAAGGCCAGCAAACTCCCATCTCTTTGCCTGTGTTCAAATCTGAGTGTGAAGTGACATTTTAAGAGTAAATATGACAAAAGTGTCATATCTGGACAGTGTTCCGGAGTTTCTAGTCTACAGGAAAAGCTAGAGCTGGCTGACCATGTTGTGCTAAGGAATAAAACTTCCTATCCTGTGATTCATGACGTGGCAGTCCTAAATGCTCAACCACGGAGTAAACTAAAAGGCATCCCTGGGAAAGTCATCTCTATGGGACAACATACTTGATTAGGACTAAAATATTGTGCTGTACTAAGTGAAAAACAATAATAAAAAAGGAATTATCCCTAAAACCAGAAAATAAGTGTGACACCAGCCTCCTAGAGCCAATGAAACAGTACTTTTTTTTATTTTCTGGAACAAATCAGGGAGCTGCTTAAGCAGTTTTTCAAATAACGAAATTTATAAAACATAAAAAGGAAGCACTGCCCTAGGGGACAGCTTCTGACACCTTATTTCTGAAACTTTTTCTAATCTTGTTCTTAGACGAAACAATTAAGCTGGCAGATTTAAATCAATTTATAGTTCAGAGTCCAAGTTACATGAAAAAGAAGCTGCATATCACTTCTTCTGCCAGGGGACTTCTTGTGCCTTTCCTAGGCTTTCCTTGTCCTAGTAGTACCCTGTTTGTGATGACTAGTGCCAGGTCATAGCATCCTCCTTCATTAACCTCTTCTGCCAGAGCAGCTCATGTGTGTTACCTGCTCTGGTGAGAGAAACACAAAGCTTCTCCCATGATCTGTGAGAATGTGGGTCCCAGTGGAATGTGAGGCAGAAAACAGACAGCCTCCAGCATTCATTTTACAGGCAAAATCTTGCTCCAGAGGTCATGGATGTTACTGCTCTCAGCTGCTCTGCTTCCAAAATGCTTTACTGGCTGGGTCCCAGGCTGGAAAGCAAATGAAGACAAGTAAAATAAAATAAAAATTCTCATTAGCAATGGAAAGATTCCTGGAGAATGAGGAGGAGATTTGTATGTTTGCAGTACTTTCTTTGGTGAGGAAAGTGCCGACTGCTGTTGCCACTATAGCTGAAGATTATTTCCTAGCACTTTAGGCTTCATTATGCTTGAGAAAGTAATGACTATGTGTCATTGTTCAGTGAACAGGGCTTTCAGAAGCTTGGTAATATTATTCCAAACATTATGAATTAATTTGATAGTTGATTATAGCTAATCAGAATAAATTAATTTAAACTTTATATAGAGGTCATATACTTTTCCAAATAACAAGTGGTGTGATTTTGCAGTAGTTAATGGACATTTATCATTATGATTGAATGATAGAGTCTTCTGCATCAAGATGAGAATAATTACCTAGAATTACACTCATTCTTGTTGGCATTAAATAAGAGACTGGTTAAAATAGCCAGTCTCTTATATCAGCTAAAGAAATAAGGAAATAAATTGGTAAAAATCACATATCTAGATTAACTTTTTGAGTTTGATTTTGTGCTTGCTTGGTTGTGGGTTTGGGGTTTTTTTTAAACTTGGGATCACTTTTGCCTCCATGGCTTGAGATTTCCCTTTTTAAAAAACCTGTATGATATTTATTATCAAAGACTGAGTGTTCATATAGTTCTGAAACAGTAATGAATTCATTCTCATACTGTACTCCAAGGCTGACCAAATATGCTTCAATATCAGGGGTCTCCTTAAAATTCAGTTAGTGCAGAACACCAGCCTACATTTAATGTGTATTTATTCAGATTTTATATGATAAACTGTACTCCTCAGGAACTCAGCTATACATACCTAGTGAATGAAATTCTCCTAACACCAAATAAATATATGCTTCAGCCATCCTAGTTATAAAAGACCTCTTCATAGCAGCCAGAAAAGTCTCACATTTGCAACTGGAAGCAAGAAAAGTCAATTCACTTCAGCCTTGCACCTACCAGTCCCAGTGAATGGCAAAATAGATGGACCTGGCATCTTACCTAAAATGTTGAGACATTAGAGGTATCTGAACTATAGTAGGAGACAGTCCATAGAAACCTCTAATTTATTTTGAACTATATCCACTGATTACAGCTGAATATATATTATGAGAGAGAAGGAGGCATACCTTTATCTTACCAACTCTGAAACCACTTATGGGTTTAGAGGTTAAAATTCAACTTATCAGCTGCCATGGCTTATCCTGAAGCAGAGGAGCCATGGCTAAAATACTGGTTTGTAAGAACATTTTTCTCTACTTTTAGATCCTCTAAATTTACTGTGTGTAATTTCAATCTGAAAAGGACTGAAAAAGAGTTCAAGGAGACATGTACTCTATTCCCATGCGCTATTAGTTACAGTTATTTAAGCCTCCCCAAACAGGCATTTCCCTGACACGATGCAATGGTTCCCACTTTTGACATGTATCTGCCTCTCCTTTAGTACATGATAAAACAGTGTCCCAGCTGACAGTTTATTAATCATTGTAGAGCAGAGTAATTTTATGTATCTCATGTAAAAATAAAACTTAATTTAATATTTTTGGTCTGCCTATAACCCCAGGACCTTCTCTGCCACTTGACTTACTGTAGTTTCTTAACACCCAGTATTTGTGAATTCAGCATCCTCTGCTAAGCTGAATTTCTTCCTGGATTTTGGAAGATTACTTTGTTAGTATACTTTTGAATTCTGATTCTGTTTTCTAAAGTGCTTAACACAGTCATTATTTAATGTCAAAGCCATCATTACTGTTGAATTTATGTATGAAAGTACAAAAATGTTTGGCTACTGCTTAGTCATGGAGAAAAAGTTATTCAGTTTAGTGGGTGAGGAAGATGGGTATTCAAGCTGCTAAAACTGCTAAAGCTCCTCTCTCCAGTGAAGTTATATGTGTCATAACTGTACCACAGTAGCTTTTGAAATAGCTAAAAAGAGGGAAAAAAGAAAAAAAAAAAAGAGAAGCAGAAGTTCCCTGCCACCATGATCAGACTGCTGAAGATATCACATTTAAGTCCCTGATCAAGAGAGTTTTGAGCAGAAGGTCGATCAGACAATTAGGTTATTCTTTGGTGAATGACAAAGTTAAAGCAGAGCCAGAACACAGGAGGAGGCACATAAATGCCGGGAGGATATAGGAAAGCAGAAAAAAAGGCTAAAACACTAGTAGAGAAGCCACTGCTATATTCCCAAGAAAAGGAAGCCTCCTGTGAAGGGTTTTGGGCAAAGCATTTGCTTCTAGAAATAACCAAGGGGATGATATATAGTGCATCCTTTATAAATAGATGCCAGTGGAATGTCAATACTTAGTTCCATCTTTTTTTCCCTTCCTGTAGAAGTCAAAAATTTAAAACCCTAACTTTTTGATTCTGTCATGGTTTAAGACCAGCTGGCAACCCAGAACCACGCAGCCACTCGCTCACACCACTCTCTTCCTCCCCTGCTCGTGGAGGGATAGGGAGGAGAATCAAAAGAATGTAACTCTCACAGGTTGAGATAAGAACAGTCCAGTAACTAAGGTATAACACAAACCACTGCTGCTACCACCAATAATAATAATGATAAGGGAAATAACAAGGGAAGAGAATACAACTGCTCACCACCCGCTGACCAATACCCAGCCTGACCTGACCAGTGATCTCACCCTTCCGGGTAGCTGCCCGCAGTTTATATACAGCGCAGGACGTGCTGTGCTATGGAATACCTCTTTGGCTAGTTTGGGTCAGATGTCCTGTCACTGCTTCCTCCTGCCTTCCCCTCCTCCCTGGCAGAACATGAGACTCAGAAAGTTCTTGGTCAGAGTAAACATTACTGAGCAACAACTAAAAACATCAGTGTTATCAGCGCTGTTCCCAGGCTGAAAGTCAAAAACACAGCACTGCACCAGCTACTAGGAAGTAAGAAAGCATTATTAAAATAAGATAAGCATTGTCACCGGTTTCCTCTTGCTGGGAGTAGCAATATATTTTGATCATTCATATTTGATTACATAGGGTGCTGTGAAGATGGAAAATGACAAACTTCATCACAGCACCTTCAGTCAATAAAATATTGAGACTGATGTTGAGGGTGTTAGGCACATCATTTTGAAGAGCTCAGGCTTTGAGACTGATTCAAACGTGCATCCTGCCAACAGCCCTTGGGGTTCCACCCGGCAAGCCTGTGTAACAATAACATGATCACTAGGGGAGCAATAAGATCACCATACATTTAGGAATTTGTCTTTGAGTCATATCCTGGCAGCTTTACTTATCTCTTTGTACTCAGGTCTTTGTCATCACTGGTGGATTTCCTCTCAAATTATCGCAGCTTCTTACAACTGGAAGACTCAGTTGTAGGCAATGCCAGTCTTTGTCTTTATTTTTTATTTTGTTTTCTCTAAAAAGAGTTGACAAAAACAGAAGATAATGAAACAATGGAAACTGTTACTGGGCTTACCCTTCTGCCTCACCAGCTCCACTACCTTGCCTGTCTTGTGAGTGTGGCTAATGAGCTCCTGCAAACTGCCTCAGGGCTATTGTATGCTCTCAGTTCCCAACCCAAATCTTTCTTCTGCTTTTATTAAAGGTGGTTACTGGTGCTGGTGCACTTAGTCTCCAGCTGTGTCTCTACACAGGAATGAAATGACAAAGTTACTTATTCTCTCCTAAGAAGAGTTCAGCTTCCTCATTTCTTAGGCTTTGGCATGCAGCAACAATAAATGAATCAACATAAGGAATTTAATCTTTTTCCAGGTCTTTAATTTCTGCAACTGTCCAGCTGCCTCTACAGTCATGGGGTGAGCTAGACCATGAATCTGATAAGTCAGCGAAAATTTATTTTGGGATAAATGAGAAAAAAGGGTTATTTTTTCAGATTAAGATGTTCCCGTATTCCAGAGTTCCTCAGATGTACAAGCAGATGTGCAAGTACATCAGAGGGGACAACGCAGAAAACGGAGATGTGTGTCAAAGAGGCAGCCAGAGAAATTAATGCAGCGTTACTGCCATGGCCTTATGTCCATTGAATTAGGTAATTTCCTTCTGTCCTTCTGCATAAGAACCTTCAATTAACATTTCTACTATGGGTGTTAGTTGCTGCATTCCTGGCTTCAGGATGTTTTTCCTTGCTTGTAGCTTCTTTAAAATATGATATTGTAATTTTCTAAAGATGTAATTTACATATTCAGTATGCAGCCCCTTTTAAAAGTGTAGAAGGTGTTAACTTGTGAGCTTTTCTTGGAGTCCCATTTGTATAACTTGCAAGCACATAAAAATCACTGATCTGAGTATGGGGCCCTCAAATTATAGGTGTGGAGCTTGGCATATAGCCCAAGTGATTAGTAGTATTTAAACAGCTGATTAGACAAAGGCAGTTTTAACCTGTTGTCACTTTAAGCTTCCTTTGAAGTGCAGAATTGTTCCTTTGTGCTTATCACAGTTCTTACCAAAGTTAGATGCAGTCATATTCATCAATGATTTCCCTCAAATGACTGTGCGTTTTATTTTTGGGGAATGGGAGAGTATGAAACAAATTCTAATTTTTTGATTTTTTATTTTTTCACACTCGTGATGTAACCTTCATGCATCTTCAACCTGCAGAAAGGTGCAAAGGCGTTTTAGTTTTCTGGGGAATTGTATATTACAAGGTTCTCTTCTTTTTCTAGGTCTCCTTAAAGGAAAATAAACAAAACACCGTAATGGCAACGGGATTATTATTTTCTGATATTTGCTCTCTAATTTGGGTTTCTTTGTCTTTATCCAGTTCTGTAGTTCTGACTTCGAAAAATTCTACAGTGGTCCAGGAAAACTATTTCTTGTTTCTTCCTGGCACACTGATGCTTCTGCTTTAGGAAGGCATTAAGAACGCATTAAATAGGAGTCATTATTCGTAAGTAAGAGAAATGTTTGTTACAAGTGAATGTCCTGTTTTTAAAATCAATGTTTTATATCATTGTTTATAAAATACTTTCTTAATCATCTGCCGTAAGCGAAACAATCTGTAGAATAGTTTTAGAATTTGAAAAAGCTACTTTACACCTCTAATCGGAAATATGAAAAATAAACTATGACGTTTCTATTTACTGGTAAGACTGGAATGTGGGTTTGAATTTGCAGCTGATCAGGTTTGCTAATGGATGCCTCTGTGGTCTACAGGAATTGCAGAACTGCAGGCCCAAACAGGGCTGAAAGAAAAAACCACCATCTTGAAAGACAAAGAAGGTTAATGAGTTAGCCTTCCTTTTTCTGCCTACAAAGCAAAGTAATTAAAAGGTATGTAAGTGAGTATTATGAGCTGGTGTTCATTTCAAATATAGAGAGATGGTGTCAGCTACTGGTGGTACGTTAGCATAGATGTGACCTATAATTCCAATCGATTATCTTTTCTGCACAAACATGGGAAAACATATTGATTTAGTCTTGTGATTGTGTTTCTGTATACACAGACTCAATTGCTTTTGGCAGCTTGAAGAGAGCAATTTACTCTGCTAATACTATATTTTTGAGGTCTCAGATGGATTTGGGTACTCCAATTTCCTCTGATTTAGCTTAAGATTAAATAACAACAACAACAGCAATAAAATAATGCTTTGTAGATTACGTTTTTAGTCTCTGAAGAACCACCTTGTAGATTTTTCATGTTAGAAAGTGGTTAAGTTTTAGAAAGAATATTTATTCCTCCTCTCCACTCTGTGTACTGTAATTTGTGAAGTTTATATCATAAATCTAACCAGTAATCAGAGTAACAGTGTGACATTTTGCATATCTCTTTCTTGAATTAATCACACAGCTTTTGTCTTACAATTTGTTCGTGAATGCAGGCTGGAGTATTAAAATTCTTTGCATGAAAAATGCTTCCTGAAGCCCTCATTACCTTTTTTTTTCCTTTTGCTTTTAATTTTCATGTGTGTTTCCCAGTCTTTTTATCAGTGTCATGCTGAAACAAATGGCTGTATTCTGACATTCTCTATTACAGCTACATCACATTAATCCTATTTGGTTTTTCTACCTTTTTTTCTAAACATCATTACTTTATGCTATCTTTTTCACTTATAATTTTAGCTAGGGATCACAGTAGTCTTGTGCTCCATCCACCTGTCCTTCTCATCCACATTCTTGTATTGTAACCAGAACTAAAAAGACAATTGTTACTGACATAAGAATACTTTTAAAGTCCTCCAATGTTTTAAGCAGATCTAAATCTATTTGATTTCACAAATGTTGTCTCTCTCTTATTGACATGCCATGTTTCACAGTTCTTAGTTGGCAAACCAAATGAAATGCCTGTGATCATTTATCATCCATGGATGGAAAAGAATTCAATATGCAAAGTGAGAATGCTGGGATACCTAACTCTCCACTGCTGTCTTTGAAACATGAACAGAAGTCTCAAATTGAGGTAAAATGCACATTGCTTAAGGTGAGGTCTCTGGTGAAGCTTTGTCCCATGGGCTGCACACACTGCAAAATGCATGGAAATGAGGCAGTATTCGTATCATTAGAAGGGAATGTCATAAGGTCTTCTTTCCTTTTCTGCACGTGTAATTTTCCATGCATGTTTGTGAAAAATTACCTTCCTGTTTTATGTATGTTACAAATATGGTACCACTGTCCATGTAAATATATTTATTCTCTTTACACACAATGTATCCTTACATAAGTTTTTACTGAAGTGATATTTTTCTGGTGAGCCTGGATGAAAAATTATTGAGCTGTGTTTGAGCTTGTATGTGTCTTCATACATGCATTAGAGGAAAACCTGAATACATTAGTATATATATACTAGGAATATTAACTTTTTTTCCTAATTTCTGCCTGTGTAATTGAAGCTCATTAACATATAACTAAATTATCTAAATTCTTTTTACTGCTTTATATATGAAATATATGAATATGTCTAAGAAGTTAGAGCAAAGCTGTGTTTATCCCATATCCCTTTTCTTGACAGTGGTCTGTAGCGGCTGCTCAAGGCAAAGAATCCAGCAAGACAGAACATGGTAAAGATGGCTTTTTTCATAGGACGCAATACAAGTTTTAGAATCTCTCTTGGAGTATTAGTCATTTTTTATCATCCAATTATCTTACATTTCACAAAGTCATTTTGCTCATTTATTTCTTCCATTGCTTTGGGAAATCTCCACAGAATGTCCCTGTTTGACAGAAAGTTTTTGGGGGAATTTCCATACCACACTGGACCTCATCTGAGAGAACTTCAGATCTTATAGTTTTTCATTGTCCAGACACAGTTTCATTTCACTCACCCACATACACAGGGACACACATCAATACATTTATGAAGCTTAGGTATTTCTATATGTTTTCAAGAAAAATGATATTCAAAAGCCTCCCATTGATTTTTTGATAAATGGTTCATGCAGAAATTTGCTTGACAGCCAACAGGAATGAATAAGCTTATTCCAATAAAATCACCACCATGTCTGATTACAGTATTTTTCAATGGCCAGTTATGTGCACAGAAAGAATCCCTATGGGGAGGTCATTTGTCAGCCAAAGTCAGAGCTTTAATGTTACTCTGAAATAGCTTAGTTGAAGTTGGGTGAGAGTTTCTCTTTTTCCTTTCAGGCAAAAAGGTATAAAGAAATTATGCAAAAGATATAGAGAATCACAGAACTTATATAAATCAGGACACAGCAACCATATTATTTCATGTAAGCTCCTGGTGCCATTTTCTGTTCTAATGGGGCTCTTATTTTTGAAAAGTCGCTTTTACTTTCACATTTTTCTACATCTGTGTTTTCTTCAAATCTATTGCAGTTTATTTTGCCAGGGTCTACTTGAGCATGTTTTAATCATAAGATTATCAGAGTCACATTTACAGTGCAGTGGCTACCATAATGTACACTCCATCCTTAGGAATTAGTTTTGCTCTCAGCTCTTCCTGGAATTATTTTAAATTAAACAATAATCCCTATGTCCGAAGCAGCTTCTGCACTGAACAGTTTTCCAGTGGGATATAAAATTTAAAATGGCAATAATTTATACTTGCTTTAATCCACAGTTGTCAGCCAAATCAGACTTTTTGCGTAAAATATGCATTGTCATATTAACAATTTCAACAGGAGCATGAATCTGCTGTCCTTTTTTAACAATGTCTTGATTTTATTGGAGTTGCTGGTTGAAGAGTAAAGGAAAGCTTTCCTGTCATTATGTTTAGCAAATGGTAGCTGATATGATGAAAAAGTATAATTAACAAAAACAATTCCTGTAGATTCAGAGTAAAGCTTAAAGGATGAAGGATTTCTCTTAGTTTTTCCTTGCAGCTAGGTAAGTGTGTATACTTTGATACGTAACTGGAACTAAAAAATTCAACTGTTAGTTGAGGTGAAGGTTGAACCAGGTTAGACGTACATGCGTGTTCTGCCACCGTTCTAGCAGGGCAATAACATTTGGCATCGTTTTGCTTTCCAAAGATCATCATGAAAATTTAATTCCTAGCAGCAACCACTATTTTGCTCTCTTTTTATGAGAAGGGTAGATATTGCATGTTAAATAAATTAAAAAAAAAAAAAAAAAAAAAAATCTGTCCCCAAAAAAGGATTCAGGTACTGTGCTGCAGAGTACTGCCATGTGTAATATTTAGGTGGCTTGTGCCTAGAATGAAATCCCAAGTGACTGAGTTCCCGAAGTAGTTCATGGGGAGAGGTCAGGAAAGAATGCAAACCACACAGATTACTGAGCAGGGAAACTGGATGGGGCTAACCAATGGTACGTGGGGTCAGGTGAGATTTGAAACCTGACTGCTCCTCAGATGTAGGTACTACTCAGAGCAAGATCATCAGGTAGTGCTTGGTAAAGCTTATCTTCATTTGGGCCAGGAGGTTAGTACTCTTCTTCAGTATTGAGTAGAGATGTGTTAGGTGACACCAAGCTGTGTGGCTCTGTTGATAACGCTGGAGGGAAGGAATACCATCCAGAGGGACCTTGACATGCTTGTGAGGTGGGCCGATGCCAACCTGATGGAGCTCAACAAAGCAAAGTGCAAGGTCCTACATTTGTGTCAGGGCAATCCCAGGCACAGCTACAGGTTGGGCAGAGAAGAGTTTCAGAGAAGCCCTATGGAGAAGGACTTGGGGGTGTTGGTCTATGAGAAAATGAACATAAGCCAGCTTCAGTGTGTAGTCACAGCCCAGAAAGCCAACTGTATCCTGGGCTGCATCAAAAGGAGCGTGACCAGCAGGTCGAGGGAGGTGATCCTGCCCCTCTACTCTGCTCTCATGAGACCTCACTTGGAGTATTGTGTGCAGTTCTGTTGTCCTTAACATAAAAAGGACATGGAACTGTTAGAACAAGTGCAGAGGAGGGCCACGAGGATGATCAGGGGACTGGAGCACCTCCTCTATGAAGACAGGCTGAAGAAAATTTGGGCTGTTCAGCGTGGAGAAGAGAAGGCTGCATGGAGACCTCTTAGGTGACTTCCAGCATCCTTATAAGGATGCTGGGAAGGGACTCTTCATCAGGGGCTGTAACCATAGGACAAAGGCAATGGGTTTAAACTTAAACAAGGGAAATTCAGATTAGATATAAGGAAGAAATTCTTTACTGTGAAGGTGGTGAGGCCCTGGCACAGGGTGCCTGGAGAAGCTGTGGCTGCCCCATCCCTGGCAGTGTTCAAGGCCAGGATGGACAGAGCCTTGGGCAACCTGTTCTAGTGTGAAGTGTCCCTGCCCATGGCAGGGTTGGAGCTTAATGATCTTAAGGCGCTTTCCAACCCAAACCATTCTACGATTCTGTGTTTTAGAGGAATCTGGTGTCTCTGAACACAGGAAGAGTACTGGGTAAGTGCCATAAGATGACATTTGAGAATGAAATCTTATCTTCCTTTGCTGCTTCCTGGCTGCAGGGCACAAAGACATCAACATTTAGTGAAGAGAATTTCTTCTCTACTGTTAAGACTCATGGTCAGCAACTCATATCATGGACTTTCAGCTTGCAAGAATAAGGTCTTGATGAGAGGCACATTGTCCACAGGTCTGTGTTTTGCCTCCAATTAAGTGACTTTGAACATAACACAAGATTTTGATGGAAAACAAAATGATTTGAAGCTACTAAAGGGCAAAGTCAACAGCATAGTTGCTAAATTTGGAAAGTGAATGCAAAGAAACAAGGCAATTACATACCTTATTAGCCAGCTGTACTTGGCTGGGTTTCCTGCCTCCACTCTGCTTGTTTGCCCAAGAGCTGACAGGATGGATTTGTAGCTTGTTAGAGCTATGACCAAGTTCCTCTAATGAGCCACGTCCATCTGGCATCATCTCTTCCGACTTGGAGCCTCCAACTTAGGACGGTGTGTCTTTAATGAATTGCTTTACTCTCCAAGGATTCTACAGAGTATAAATATACCCCAAAGGAATTGCCAATGAACCACAGTCTTGATAGTTACTTTAATTACTGTTTGAATTTATAAGCCTTCTGCTAATGTAAATCTGTCTACTGTAGTATTAGCTACTGATACACAGACATGTTTTTGAAATACTACTTCACACTGGGTTGTCCAGATAGTGTTATCACTCTCTTCGTCAGTTAGATGGTACTTTAATACCATGTAAATGCTCTCCTTAATACATGGTTGATGAATATGCATTGAATGATCTGAGCTTGTGAGATTATAAGTAACTGTCTTTGCTAACACAGCAGAAGTATTTATAATCAAAACAGCTCAGGTAAAACATATAGGTGAAGTACAGAGGAACAAAGAAAAGCAGAGAGTGAAACACATATGGTTTGTTATTTCAGAAAAACTTTAAAAGCAAGTAATGAGGTTTTCAAATTTTCCAAAAATGGGTTAAACCCATAAGAAAAGTTTCATATATGGTGCCATGAATCCTTATTTAGGATCCAGATCGCTACGGTAGTTTGTCACAAATGGGTGATTTAGGTCACTTTAAGAATTACTGTCAACAGTACTAGCAAAAGTGATTTTAATATGAATTTATAAAAGTGTAATTTAACAAAGTTCCATGGCAAGGTTCACTCTATTACATGCTACATGGATGAAATGTACAAAGGAAGATTGCATTAGAACTGGTATAGATTTATTTACACATAATAAGATTAAAGACACAGAAAGGTAAGGGAGACCCTCCTCTTGAGTCACAAGGTTCAGAATTCTTGGTTTCTAAATTCAGTTGAGCTTAGGTGTGGCTAGGGTCAGTCATATTCTCAAACTTTGACAATGGTGTATGTCTAAAGTAATTAACTATGTGGATTTCATAAGTGTTCATTCAGCTTTCTATCAGCTACTTATTGAGGATCTGTTGCAGGTAAGGGGTCTCTCCCCTTTGGATGAGAAAGGATCTCTTAGTCTCAGGTAAGGAGTCTCAAACCTTGTGAAAAGCATCCCTGCTCAAGGAGAGAGTCAGGTGGCATGCTGTCTAATTGCAGTTCAGGCAAGGCTGAAATTCGACTCATCCAAAACCATGCTGCCTAGAAGTGGCAGCTCTAAGAAGGATCACTGAGGCTGTCACATTTATGGGATAAAAGGGTTGGCTTGTAGTCAGATTGCATACAATGGGAAAGGTCTGCATGAGACTCCTTGTACCCACAACTTTCTTTGTTTCTATATCATAGAATCATAGAATCATAGAATAGTTAGGGTTGGAAAGGACCTTAACATCATCTACTTCCAACCCCCCTGCCATGGGCAGGGACACCTCCCACTAAACCATGCCACCCAAGGCTATGTCCAACCCAGCCTTGAACACAGCCAGCAATGGAGCATTCACGACTTCCCTGGGCAACCCATTCCAGGGCCTCACCACCCTTACAGTAAAGAATTTCTTCCTCATATCCAATCTAAACTTTCCCTGTTGAAGTTTGAGCCCATTACCCCTTGTCCTATCACTGCAATTCCTCATGAAGAGTCCCTCCCCAGCATCCCTGTAGGCCCCCTTCAGGTATTGGAAGGCTGCTAGGAGGTCTCCACGCAGCCTTCTCTTCTCCAGGCTGAACAGCCCCAACTTTCTCAGCCTGTCTTCATACAGGAGGTGCTCCAGCCCCCTGATCATCCTCGTGACCCTCCTCTGGACTTGTTCCAACAGTTCCATGTCCTTTTTATGTTGAGGACACCAGAACTGCACACAATACTCCAAGTGAGGTCTCACAAGACAGAGTAAAGGGGCAGGATCACCTCCCTCGACCTGCTGGTCACGCTCCTCTTGATGCAGCCCAGGATACAGTTGGCTTTCTGGGCTGCAAGCGCACACTGCCGGCTCATGTTCATGTTTTCATCAACCAACACCCCCAAGTCCTTCTCCATAGGGCTGCTCTGAATCTCTTCACTGCCCAACCTGTAGCTGTGCCTGGCATTGCTCCGACCCAGCTGTAGGACCTTGCACTTAGCATGGTTAAACTTCATCAGGTTGGCATCAGCCCACCTCACAAGCGTGTCAAGGTCCCTCTGGATGGCATTCCTTCCCTCCAGCGTATCAACCAAACCACACAGCTTGGTGTCATCGACAAACTTGCTGAGGGCTCACTCAATCCCACTGTCCATTTCATGTAGGCGCTGTTTCTCTTACTTACACTTTCTAGTCTTACAAGGCTGCAACAAACAAGTCTCTTATGCCTGAAAGCACCAGTGTAGAGTACAGTGGGATTATTGCTCTTCTCTTCGGTAGCTCTGCAAATTCCAGGAAACTAGAAGCTTACTGAGACATTGTGAAGAAAAGTGTTCATTACTTTTCTTCCTAACCAGGTTTTGCAGGTCCATGAACAAACTCTTATGAAGCAACCCAGTTCTTTCAAACCAAAACTGGGTTCAGTGGGAATCCAGTGATGGTTAGAACGACCACTGCAACACCACTAGCTCTAAACTGACATACACTGTGAATGCAAACACCCTTTGCTTTGATATTTTTTATGTATGGTTTGTAGGGTATTTGCACAATGTCACTTTCTTATCCAGGTCCCGTCCCCGTCCCCGTCCCCCCCCCCCCCCCCCCCCCCCCGAACTCCATTTCAGCTACAGAGTGGCTGTCTCTCAGGGAAGTGCATTTTCCTTTGCTTGTAACTATGATCTATCTGTGTGAGAGAAGTGTGTGCTTTGAGCAAATAGTCATTTCTGGGAATAGAGTAGTAGAATCACTGGTTTGGTTTGCAAATGGCCTTAAGATCATGTAGTTCCAAGCCCGTGCCCATGGGGAAGGACACGTTCCACTAGACCAGGCTGTGCAACTAGGCTTTGAACACTGACAGGGATGGAGAATAACCTAAGTAATGTAATTTTGCATATATACCCTGAGTTTACTCAAATAACAGAGTATGTACTACATTCTTTCCCTTTTTTCTTTCTTACCCCTCCCGGTTAATCAGCAACACAAAGAGGAAGAGATTGAATTCAACACTGATTACTGTGGATGGGATGTAGGGAATGAATACTTATGAGGCAATGTAAAACAAGGGTATGATTCATACTGTGACAAAGGCAAGGCACTGCAGACGAAAATTGTTTTCAAGAAAGAAGCTGGAGAGCAAACAGAAACCCATTTTTCTTGGACTTATTCATGACAAAGACAATGAAATATAATCAGATACTAATAGTATCAAAATGTGAGACAACAAACTCAATAGAAAGAAGAGCTGAGCACAAACAAGGTGTGAGCTGAAGACTGAAGAACCACATAAAAATTTGAGAAACCAACTCTGCAAGCTTATCAGCAAAAAGAGGGATACATGTGGCTGTATTTCATGATCTCGGGTCTTGTTAACTGTAAAGGGGTTTAAGTTTTGGTTAACAGAACAGCAGAAAGGGAGAAAGAGGGGGAGAGCTTTTGCTTGCAACTTTCTTGCTTAATCTCCTCTTTCATTAGCAGTCACTAAATTAATTAATTATAGTTTCATTAGGCATTCCCAACTTTGAGTTCATTGGAAAGTCACTGGGAGAGAGAACTCTTTTTTCTGCATAGGGAAAGCTCTTTATGAAGCCTATGAGATGTGTGAGAACGACCTAAGAACTCATCATAGAATCATAGAATAGTTAGGGTTGGAAAGGACCTTAAGATCATCTAGTTCCAACCCCCTGCCATGGGCAGGGGCACCTCCCACTAAACCATGCCACCCAAGGCTATGTCCAACCCAGCCTTGAACACTGCCAGTAATGGAGCATTCACAACTTCCCTGGGCAACCCATTGCAGTGCCTCACCACCCTTACAGTAAAGAATTTCTTCCTCATGTCCAATCTAAACTTATAGAATCATAGAATCACAGAATCATAGAATAGTTAGGGTTGAAAAGGACCTTAAGATCATACAGTTCCAACCCTCCTGCCATGGGCAGGGACACCTCCCACTAAACCATGCCACCCAGGGCTATGTCCAACCCCACCTTGAACGCCGTCAGCAATTGAGCATTCACAACTTCCCTGGGCAACCCATTCCAGGGCCCCACCACCCTTACAGGAAAGAATTTCTTCCTCATATCCAATCTAAACTTCCCCTGTTGAAGTTTAAACCCATTACCCCTTGTCCTCTCACCACAGTCCCTACTGAAGAGTCCCTCCCCAGCATCCATATAGGCCCCCTTCAGATATTGGAAGGCTGCTAGGAGGTCTCCACGCAACCTTCTCTTCTCCAGGCTGAACAGCCCCAACTTTCTCAGCCTATCTTCATACGGGAGGTGCTCCAGTCCCCTGATCATCCTCGTGGCCCTCCTCTGGACTTATTCCAACAGTTCCATGTCCTTTTTATGTTGAGTAAACCAGAACTGCACACAATACTCCAAGTGAGGTCTCACGAGAGCAGAGTAGAGGGGCAGGATCACCTACCTCAACCTCCTTTGGTCACGCTCCTTTTGATGCAGCCCAGGATACGGTTGGTTTTCTGAGCTGCAAGTGCACACTGCCGGCTCATGTTCATTTTCTCATAGACCAACACCCCCAAGTCCTTCTCCGCAGGGCTGCTCTGAATCTTACTGAATTTAACTTTATTACCTATAGGTATATTTTTTCTCTATTTCTGCTGCTGCAAAAGGTGCTTGTTAATCTAAGAAGAAGCAACCATATGGTTTTTTGCTTTTCATTAAATGAAAATACGTGTTGTATGAGGTCACTTAGAGGGTTGTACTGGACTCTCTTAGATATTCACCTAGATTTCTGCCTTTGAAATTTCTTTCTTCAGGAGTTTTTGAAAACTCTACATACCAAAGTGGAATGCATAAGTGTTTTTTGAAGGTGAATTTTATGAGTCTTAGGACCTGTGGTGAAGAAGAATACTCCCCTACAGGTGGTGAATATTTATGGCTGAATGGTAGCAAATGAACACCAGCTTTCTTCTCAAATTTAGGCTGAAATTCACACATGAACAGAAGTTAGAGATAGGACTCTAGATAGGAAGTTAGAGTAATTTCTTCTTTGCCAGCTGCCTTTTTTGCTTGGTGTTTGATTAGCTCTCAGTGCTGTAAAGTCCTGGTTCATGGCTGGTACTCCTCTCTGCTATTAGCAAAAAATATTAAGAGGGAGCAGGTAGGGAACAGAAACAACAGAAAACTGTGTGAGTGAAATAGTCGACTGTATTTAAAGGAAGGAATCAAATGTGAGAAAAGCTTTCCAAACTCTGGAAGTGCTGCAGTTCATCCAAAAGATCTGCCTTAAGTCTAGGTATGGTCTTGGTAGTGAAAAATCCCTAAAGCTTGTCAGTGAAAAGGTAGAATCCTAAAGGCAGTTAAGAGAAGCTTAAAAACATAACTATTTCATGGAGAATAGCTTACAAATAATATTGTGAGTATATTGAAAGATGCAGAATATCTTCACTGCTGTCACTTCCACACATTAATTAACAAATTCCACTTTACTGTAAAGTAGGTTTCTGGCTCCCAAATGCCTTGTTTAGAATTTGTACCCAAACACTACTTATCTGGTTGCTGTCGTTTAACCCCAGGTAGCAAATGAGCTCCACACAGCTGATAGCTCACTCCCCTCAATGTAGGATGGGTAAAAGTGAGAAAACTCATGGGTTGAGAGTGAGTTTGAGACAGTGTAACAGGTAAATCAGAAGCCACATGCACATGCAAAGCAAAATAAGAAATTAATACACTTCTTTCCATGGTCAGGCAATTCAGCCATCTCCAGGACAGCAGGACTCCATCACAGATCATGGTGATGTGGGAAGACAAACGCTGCTACTCCGAATGTCCCCCATTGCTCATTCTTCCCCCAGCTTTATGTGATGAGTATGACCTCCTATGGTATGGAATATTCATAAGTAAGCACTGCTGCTCACCAATAACAAAACCATCCCTGTGTTATCAACACTGTTTCCAGCACAACCCTGAAACACAGCCCCATAGTAGGTACTATGAAGAAAATTAGCCCAAAACAAACACACTGGCAGTTAGAAAATTCTTGGTCAATTTATACCTGCTTTCTACATACATTCAATAATTAATAATATTCCCTTTAATTTTTATTTTCTGGGCTTCAGATGCACTTTTGCTATCCCCATAAAGAATGTTATGCACTCCTGTTATCATTCTAGTAGTACAGGTCCAACTGGAGCTAATCTTATTTTTTGACTAGAAGTAACTTGTATTGCATTTGATATGCCAAACAAGCCCTGATGAATGATCTATAAAATGATGAAGAACCTGTTTCATCTGAGAAACCATAAGTTTCAGGGATTGCAATCTTGATATGGGCCAGACATGAAAATAAATGTTGAACAGCAGCATCCTAAGCATTTCCAGAAATATTTGATCTTTATGAAAGCAGCAGCACATTTGCGTCCAGACAAGTGGAGAGGTTATATGGACATACTTAATTAATGAGGACTTTTTTAGGGAGGGTTCAGAAGTCACTCATCATTATATTTAGTTTATCTGAACAGGCTTCAGAAAGTTTTGCTTTGCTCTTCTTTGGAAGAAAAAACAGACCTTGGAAACTTTATTTATAGAAAAAAAAATAAATGGGTTGAGTTGTCCATTATAGGAATAAGTATTTCTCTAAAGTGCCTCTTATCTGTACACTTTGCAGGCCAGCCTTTTGAGCACAAAATCTTATCCTGACTGCTGTAGAAGTCACTGTATTTACTGTTTTCCAGAGTTTCAAACTACAGCCCACCTAGTCATAATTTTTTATTTTGTATATACATTCCTCTCACAAGCTTAAGTTCTCATTATTTTTATTAAAACACTGCTAGCCAAGGACAATGGATAAAAAATAGACTATCATATTCAATGATATTTTCTGTTCTACGAGGTGCTAAAAAGGTATTGCATTCAACCATGTGTATTAGCACTAAAAGAAAGGGAAATTATTTTCATTCAAGAAACAGTTCTTTTCTTTGGTATCTACAAGTGGGAACAATTCTCATTATGAGCAGAGGTTGTGATGCTGTGATGAGACTATATTGTACTTTCCAATATTCATTTTAGCAACTTCAGGATGATTGCATCTACTGTGGCACAGTGCCATCCTGTGGACCCTAAGGTTATCTAAGACAACCAGACCGATACAACGGGCACGACAACTTATTATGTTGAGCAATTTTTATGTAAGGCTTTAAACCAGATCTTGTTCAGTAGTTGCTAATGCATTACTTAAATAAAAGCCCATAGCTGAACCCTGTGTCCGTACCTCTTCATGTAACCATACACTCATATGCCTCCTGTGACACTGCTGACATAAAATTCTTGAGCTGCTTGGAGGACAATAATTCTTCTTTCCACTAGTTTTCAAAAAGTTCAAAAAATTATTTTGCTTCCACACTTTATTAAGGCAACCTCTTGCCAATGCTTTTGTCAAAAAAAAGTGAATCAGATCCAGCTTGTGTCAAAAATAAGTTTTTGGTGGACAAGTACATTTTTGGTGGTATCTGATCAAAATTACATTGAGAGCTTATATGCCAGTGGTCAAGACACAAGCCACAGGTATGGGAGAGCCAGGCCCAAGGCCTTGCTGTAGTTCATGCAGTGCTTTTCCTCACAAGTCACAATCCAACCATGAGAAGCTCACGTCCTAAGGCAGATTCAGGAGGTCTGTTGTTCTCATCTTCCTTAAACTTTGTAGTTCTTATTTATATGTTCGTGAAATTACTTGGTTGCATAAGTATTTATCATGTTGAATGTATTTCATCTACCTCTGACAAAATTATCTTGTCTTTTACGGTGGGCATATTTCCTGGCAAACAGCTATGTTGAGGTCATTTTATTTCCAAGAGGTTTGATTTACATTCTACATTTACTTTTTTGATGGGCCCGGAACAAGAGATTTCTCAAGTCTTAGGAAACTTTTAAAGTAAGTAGCTCTGGGAAAGGCAGGAAGAAATATCTATTGCCTTGAGAGTTCATTCAGGGGACTGGTATGAAATGTGCGATCTGAGAGCTCTGTGACCCTAGCTGGATAAAGACAGTTCATCTGATTTATACAAGTGCAAATATAATGCTACTCAATGCAAAAGCATTTTGCTGAGTGTTGCATGAATACTCTCTGGTGACGATTTATGAAGGCAGACTGCTAAAAGTGTTAATGCAATCAATACAGAGGAAAAGGTCTGAGAGTAGCACTCAATCTAAGCAGTCAAAGCTTTACAGAACATTGCCGCTGAAATAAATATTTAGTAACTCTACACTGAAGGTGCTATTCTTTTGACAGGATGAGCTTCATGCCTCACAGCACTAAAGTTATGAGATTTTGATCAGTAATCAAAGAACAACTCTACATTTTTCACAGCAAATAGACATTGCTTCTGGAAGAAGTTCTATACTGTGAGGGTGGTGGGGCCCTGGAATGGGTTGCCCAGGGAAGTTGTGAATGCTTCATCCCTGGCGGCGTTCAAGGTGGGGTTGGACATAGCCTTGGATGGCATGGTTTAGTGGGAGGTGTCCCTGCCCATGGCAGGGGGGTTGGAACTTGATGATCTTGAGGTCCTTTCCAGCCCTTACTATTCTGTGATTCTGTGTGATTCTGTGATTCCTCTGACATGCTGATGATTAAATGAAAGTTTCATCTATTGCCTCTGCCTTCCCTTTCATTTTGGGTGAAAAGAGACAAGAGGGGAAAAAATAGTCCAGAAAGAAAAAAGAAAGGTGAAAGAGTACTAGAAAATATATGTTAAGTACACTGTGACTAACTAGAAATTGGTATGTGAGTGTCAATGGATGTTGCTACATAACACTATTACTTGAGGTTGAATTCAGGCTGCCTGAGCTTAAAAACTCTCCAGAGCTCATGCTTAAAACTGTAGAGAATACACTAAGGCTTAGATCAGAAAAAATATTTGGATATCAGATTCCACAGTTTCAATTTCAGTAGGAAACATGGACAGCTTTTTTTCACTACTATTATATTCACAATTTTTACATCACACACATTTTACATTACTTATGAAATGATTTTCTTTTGTATGTGTTAGATGCTATAAACTCATTTTCTAAATTTATTATTAGAACTAAACTCAGTTAATTTTGTCTACTGCTTGCACTTAGAAGAGTGAGATGATGCAAAAGTCTGTATCAATAACAAATAAATAATTAAATTGCAGCGGGTTTCAGATGAGAAGCTGGAGATTTTTGCAGTTGAGGAGGGCAGCTGCGGATTTTGTCACGTAAGAAAGCTTTGGGGAAAGTGCATACTGGCAAGATGTTTCTGGTACAATGCAGCAATGAAACACCTTAATAACGATGCCTCTTAAAATGTCTCCTGACTTTTGGAGTCCTCCAAGTGCGTGGTGCTGCACATTCATCTTGAAATGACTGTTTCCAACTCAGCAGCCTCTGGAAGATGACCGCTTGATTTTTCTTGAATTCCCACATTGTGACTAGCTGTCTTCCTGGAGATAGTGGCAGAATGCCTCAGAATATGGCAGAGAGCAGCCTCCTAAATCAAATACAAAAATAACTGTAGCTTTTCTAAAACATGGGCTGCAACCATTAGGAAATGAATTTATTGTTGTTCACCTAAACTCTGCATATTTCAGACTCTTGAACCAAAATGCTCTTAAATGGACTGGGCAGATGGTTCCATATCTAGTAAAGTTTTCCTGGGACTTGTAAACTATGTTATTGAGACTCTTAGCTGACCATACTGGAGTGGGGAGTGGTATCCACACAGTGTCATGCCCTCCGTTGTTCAGAGACACTCTTATGACTGGTAATTCGGTTAACATTTTTTTAGCTGCTTTGCATATGGGTTGCTGGTAAGAAATATATTCCCCTGTAATAAAGGAACATGCTATTGTATTCTTACCATTTAAAGATTTACCTGCAATTTTTTCTAATTACTTGTGTGTCTGTTTTGAGCATGAGGCTTAATTACAAATACAGAAAAAATAGCCCATCTTATTTTATTTATACAAAATACGGAAAAACATCTCAATTAAATGAATGGCCTCTTGTGGAAGCAGTTATATATTAAGGTTATTTTCCAGTAGGTTGAAAGGTATTTTTGTAGAGTTTATTTTTTCCATACAATTGATAGTTGCGAAAGAAAATGCTCCTACTTTTGTGCCTTTTTTTTTGCCTAAGCCTAAAAAATCCCTGCTGTCATACTGACGTAAACACTACAAATAATTTTTAGAAGAACGTGGTGAAAATTTATAAGTACCTCTTCTATATTGACTTCTGTGGGGGAAAAAATGCCTGTATAGGACACAGCTAAATATCTGGGTGGTAATTTAAAAAAAAAAAAAAAAAAAAAGAAAGAAAAAAGGGTGGGAGGGAGGGGAAAACTATTGTCAAGAAGAAAGCTTTTGCAAGTACAAAGAACTGGCCTCAGCTTTCTCCCATTGAAATTGTAAGATTTTTATTAACTTGAGTTGAAGCTGGGTGAGGCCAAGGCTGAGTGGCTTGGGAAATGTGAATCTATGTCAGAGCTGTTGTTTTGTAGGCATTGCATATACAGCTTGTTCATCTGTTGCTCAGCTCCAGCTCCCATCCCTCTGCCATGAGCTCGGAAGAGGGTGGGAGAAAGAGCCCAAATATCTCTGCTCCACAAAACCATGAGAATTTTACATGCTTTATATACATTTTATTTTTATTTATTTTTGATATGAACTGTAGTCACTTGCAATAAAGGAACAAAAATTACATTTTAAAATATAAAAATGAGGTGGACTGTGAGACATTATAACTAAAACCAGACAAGGTACATTGTGTAGTTCAAATCCTGCCATGTGTGATGGGAGGTAAATTGCTAGTAGAATCATAGAATCACAGCCTGGTTTGGGTTGGAAGGGACATTAAAGCTCATCCAGTTCCACCCCCTTGTCATGGGCAAGGGCACCTTCCACTAGACCAGGTTGCTCTAAACCCATCCAACCTCTCCTTGAACACTGCCAGGGATGGGGCAGCCACAGCTTCTCTGGGCAACCTGTGCCAATGCCTCATTTTCACACTAAAGAACTTATTCCTTATATATAATCTTAATCTTACATTTTATGTTGAAAGGCATTACCCCTTGTCCTATCACTACATCTCCTGACCGCAGCTTCTCTGGGCAGCCTGTGCCAGGGCCTTACCACATTCACAGGGAACAACTTCTGCCTAAGATCTCATCTCAGTCTCAGTGGAGCTCCAGTAGCTCCAGGTCCCTCTTGTGTTGTTGCCCCAGAGCTGGCAGCAGGACTGCAGGGGGGGTCTCCCCAGAGTGCAGCAGAGGGGGAGAATCCCCTCTCTCAACATGCTGCTCATGCTCTGGGGATGCAGCCCAGCACGCAGGGGGTTTCTGGACTCAAGCACACACTTAAGCTGGGTCATGGGGAGCTTCTCCTCACCCAGTATCCCAGGTCTTTTTGCTCATGGCTCCATCACGTCATGCTATAGTTCATAAAAAGTAGTTACTTACAAAACAAGTATATTTCTTTTGATTGGATGCACTAAAACCTTCCTGTAAGCCTAGCCGCAACTTTAATGCAGAATTCATAAAGACCAATATTTTTCTGAGTCAGATAAATTTGGCAGTTGCACATTAAAATAGACAAAAGTTCAGGTAGAGTACTTTGGAATAACTCACAAGTGAGTCCCATTTCCCAGTTTTATAATGGTGTGTTTTTCAAAGAATAATTCTCATGAAGGTCAGAGGAACTTCTAACCCATTTATTGCTATGAAAACTTCCGCCCGCAGCTTTCCAAGAGCTTACAATTCAGGTTTGCTTTTCAAAAACCACATAGCAAGCCCCACATTTCAAATCCTCATTCCAGTTCATATTGTGATATTGCTTTCCCGAATGGCCTGACTTCATGACTTGTGTGTTTCTTTAAGGGCTAAAAGCAGATTGGACCTTCTTAATTATTAACATTACTTAATTATACCTCAGTTAACATTTCAGAAGTCCACATAATTATTCTGAGTATGTATCTTTGTAAGAGAATTGTTACATTTCTAGTACTTAAGTTCTATATATTCACCAGTAACCTTTTCTCCTTTTTGTTGTCAGTTGTCCTCTTTCAACACCTGAATTACTGAATCAGACTGGTTTGGGTTGGAAGGGGCCTTAAATCTCTCCCAGTTCCAACTGCCTGCCATGGGCAGGTACACCTTCGACTTGACCAAATATTGAATATATATATTAATATATATAATAGTATATATTATATATAATATTTATAATACATATAACACATATAATGCATATAATAGCTACATCTAATATGTAGAAAATTCTTCTACAGTAGACTTAATGGGTCCTTCACTTTCAAAAGCATAATTTTCACCTTTTATGTATAAGCCATGGTCAAGCCTCTTCTCAGGCTTCGGTTAAACTTTATTTAGCTTTAAGCTCTTTTGAAATGTGCATTACAAGTTTTAGTTATTTGAATATTTTCCAAACTTTTCAATAATTTTTCCCTAATCCTTTTTTCTTTTTTTTCAGTGAGGCTAATCTCTACATAAAGTCACACAGTGCTAAAAATTTTCTTCCGTCTTGTACAAATTTTCCCCTTGACTATTCATCAGGCTAGGCACTGTTTACCCCTCTGAGCTCTGACAGTAATGCCTGTGTGGCTGTAGCCATTCTCTGCTGGTAGTGTAATCCAAAGGTCTACTGCAGGGTCACTTTGTTGAAGGAGCCAGTTTCCTACCTTTGTATGAGACATAATACACATTGTGCAAAACCAAAAGGTGATCACAACTCATTGATATATTATTTGCCACTTCACAATTACTGTTGCTTATTTTGATATCATCATTGCTGTCTTCTTGCCTTCCCTTCCCTTCCCTTCCCTTCCCTTCCCTTCCCTTCCCTTCCCTTCCCTTCCCTTCCCTTCCCTTCCCTTCCCTTCCCTTCCCTTCCCTTCCCTTCCCTTCCCTTCCCTTCCCTTCCCTTCCCTTCCCTTCCCTTCCCTTCCCTTCCCTTCCCTTCCCTTCCCTTCCCTTCCCTTCCCTTCCCTTCCCTTCCCTTCCCTTCCCTTCCCTTCCCTTCCCTTCCCTTCCCTTCCCTTCCCTTTCCTTTTTTTTCATTTGTAAAAATTGCTGAAGATACTCAATGCATTTGTGGTATCAAGCTGCCTTGATACTTCTTTCCATGGACCTCATCCCCCAGTCAGATGGATCATTTAATCCTTTCTGGAATGGGCAAATTAACTCTCTGGCTGGGGAAACCTGCATAATGAACAGAAGATTGTTAGCTACAATCCATACCCAATGAGGAGTATGAACACAGCCGTTCACACCGCTTCTTCTGGAGACCAGGACTTATTGCCTGCTGAGTAACTGCACTACTATTGACGAGCCAATATGCAGCCTTCCAGTGAGCCACATTTTCTTCTTCCTGGATGCAAAGAACACTGCAGGATAAGGCAATGATTGTTTTTAAAAGTATTTTTTGAGCAGCAGCATTAATCCATTAAACTACTGCAATACTAGACTGGATATTAATCATACCATTGCACATTCACATGCAGAAAATTCCTTAGTGTCATTGAAGGCTATTATGTCAGACCAGGCATCTTGATCAACTTGATTTTTCATATCAGAAACCAGATTTTACAAAACCTACTTGCTGGAAAAAAATATTGCTTATCAGTAATTATGCTACAATTGTTTCAGTTTCTACCCATGATTCTGCCCTGTGTCAGTCTTCTGTTTCTTTTTGTATTGTAATGGTCAATATTGTGGGGATCTGTTACAGACCGCCTGACCAAGGGGACTCGGTGGATGAAGCGCTCTATAAGCAGATAGGAACAGCCTCATGCTTGCAGGCCCTTGTTCTCATGGTGGACTTCAACCACCCTGATATCTATTGGAGGGATGGTACGGCCCAGCACAAGCAATCCAGAAGGTTCCTCGATTGTGTGGATGACAACTTCCTTCTGCAAGTAATAGAGGAGCCGACAAGGAGAGGTGCCATGCTTGACCTTGTCCTCACCAACAGGGAAGGGCTGGTTGGAAATGTGACACTCCAGGGCAGCTTTGATTGCAGAGATCATGAGATGGCCGAATTCAAGATCCTCAGGACAGTGAGAAGAGCGTGCAGCAAGCTCACTGCCATGGGCTTCAAGAGAGCAGACTTTGGCCTCTTCAGGAACCTGCTCAGTAAGGTTCCATGGGATACAGGCCTAGAGGGCAGGGGGGCCCAAGACTGTTGGTTGATATTCAAGGCTCACCTGCTGCAAGCTCAGGAGCGATGCATCCCAACTAGAAGGAAGTTCAGCAGGAGGGCCAGGAGACCTCCTTGGATGGATAAGGAGCTGCTGAGCAATATTCGAAGGAAACAAGAGGCTTATAAAAGGTGGAAGCAAGGACAGGCTGCCTGGGAAGAATACAGGGATGTTGTCCGGGAAGCTAGGGACCAGGTTAGGAAAGCTAAGGCCCACTTAGAATTAAACTTGGGTGGGGGTGTTAAGGATAACAGGAAGGGATTCTATAGGTACATTGCAAATAGAAGACAGGCTAGGGACAATGTGGGCCCTCTCCAGAAGTTATCGGGAGAACTGGCTACCCTGGATTTAGAGAAGGCTGAGGTTCTTAATGACTTCTTTGCCTCAGTCTTCACCGGCAAATGCTCTGACCACACCACCCAAGTCTTGGAAGGCAGACCCAGGGACAGTGAGAATGAAGACCCTGGGCCCACTGTAGGAGGGGGTCTGGTTCGAGACCATCTTAGGAACCTGCACTTGTGCAAGTCCATGGGACCAGATGAAATCCATCCATGGGTCCTGAAGGAGCTGGCGAATGAAGTTGCTAAGCCACTGTCCATCATACTTGAAAAATCATGGCAGTCAGGTGAAGTTCCCGAAGACTGGAAAAAGGGAAATACAAGCCACATTTTTGAGAAGGGGAAAATGGATGAGCCAGGGAATTGCAGACCAGTCAATCTCACCTCTGTGCCTAGCAAAATCTTGGAGCAGATTCTCCTGGAAGGCATGCTGAGGCACATGAAAACCAACAAGGTGCTTGTTGACAGCCAGCATGGCTTCACTAAGGGGAAATCCTGCCTGATCAATCTGGTGGCCTTCTATGATGGGGCTACGGAACTGACGGACAGGGGAAGAGCAGTTGATGTCATCTACCTGAACTTGTGCAAAGTGTTTGTCACTGTCTCACATGACAGCCTTCTCTCTAAGTTGGAGAGACATCAATTTGATAGGTGGACCACTGGGTGGATAAAGAACTGGCTGGATGGCTGCACACAAAGAGTTGTTCTCAATGGCTCAATGTCCAGCTGGAGACCAGTAATGAGCGGTGCACCTCAGTGATCGGTGTTGGGACCGGTCTTGTTCAACATCTTTGTGGGTGACATGGACAGTGGGATTGAGTGCGCCCTCAGCAAGTTTGTCGATGACACCAAGCTGTGTGGTTTGGTCAGTATGCTGGAGGGAAGGAATGCCATCCAGAGGGACCTAGACACGCTTGTGAGGTGGGCTGATGCCAACCTGATGAAGTATAACTATGCCAAGCGCAAGGTCCTACAACTGGGTGGGAGCAATCCCAGGCACAGCTACAGGTTGGGCGGGGACGAGATTCAGAGCAGCCCTGCGGAGAAGGACTTGGGGGTATTGGTCAATGAGAAAATGAACATGAGGCGGCATTGTGCTCTCAGCCCAGAAAGCCAACCGTATCCTGGGCTGCATCAAAAGGAGTGTGACCAGCAGGTCGAGGGAGGTGCTCCTGCCCCTTTACTCTGCTCTCATGAGACCTCACTTGGAGTATTGCGTGCAGTTCTGGTGTCCTCAACATAAAAAGGACATAGACCTGTTGGAGCAATCCAAAGGAGAGCCACAAGGATGATCAGGGTCTGGAGCACCTCCTGTATGAAGATAGGCTGAGAAAGTTGGGGCTGTTCAGCCTGGAGAAGAGAAGGCTGTGTGGAGACCTCCTAGCAGCCTTCCAATATCTGAAGAGGGCCTATAAGGATGCTGGGGAGGGACTCTTCATGAGGGACTGTAGTGATAGAGGACAAAGGGTAACGGGTTCAAACTTAAACAGGGGAAGTTTAGATTGGATATGAGGAAGAAATTCTTTACTGTAAGGGTGGTGGGGCCCTGCAATGGGTTGCCAGGGAAGTTGTGAATGCTTCATCCCTGGCGGCGTTCAAGGTGGGTTTGGACATAGCCTTGGATGGCACGGTTTAGTGGGAGGTGTCCCTGCCCATGGCAGAGGGGTTGGAACTAGATGATCTTAATGTCCTTTCCAACCCTAACTATTCTATGATTCTATGAATTACGATCCCCTTGGAGTCCCTTGGGTGCATGATTAGGACTCTTCCTCAAATGAGTATAGCTTGTGTGTTTTTTGCCTACAGTCCCACAGAGCTTTAGAAAAGAATAAAGGACAGGTCATGTTCTTAAGTTTCACATTATCTGGCTTTTAAAATGTAAAATTAATACAATATTAGTGCCTGCTTTATGTACAATTCATTAATACTAATGAATTTTCATTATGCATTAATTTAATATTATCACCTCAGGAAGTAGTAGCTTCTACTTCTATGCCTGGAGGCACATAATTGTACTTAATTCTAATGTTGCCCCGAAATTTGACTTACAGAATTTTCTGCACAACTTTTCTGAGGTGTACCTCTGTGTAAGATATATATCCTGTGAAGATTCTTGACACCCAGAACTGCTGAGGTAATTGCAGCAATGGTCCTGAAAACCACACTGGTTTACAATCAGCACCACTAGGATTAGTCCTAAAATTGGGGAGAATGCCCAGTGATGCAAAAGTATTTCTTTCTTATTTCTGTAGAAGGATGGAAGTAGGTGGATAAAATATAGCAACTTCATTTCTTTCTTGCTTTCCTTTATACAAAACCTTCGATATGCAATTAGAATTCATTCTTGCTATGATTGGCAGCAAAATGGAAAATACTTATGCCTTCAAGCAACTTTTTTAGAGTGACGCTCCCTGCTTTGTGTTATCGAGCCCTAATAATCTTTGTTAGTAACTCAAATTACTATTACAAATTTTAATTATCATAACTTTGAAAAGATATCTGTATTTTTATTCAATGACCCCATAAAAGCAAAAGGGAGCTTTTTCTCCATATTCTTCCTTTAAGGAAAGCAAGGAGCACTTTTCCTTCCTAAGGATTTTGAGTGCTGTACTGAGCATCAGAAAATGAAGAACATTCTCCTGTGCACAAGCAGAGTGAAATTCATTGCTGTGCAGCTGACCACCAAAGACTGTGGAATTTGTCAGTCTTGAAATGCATTTTCAGTGGAAGTATGTTGTGGATACAGTATTAGTTATTCCAGCTGCTCATATATAATTGCATCTTGTGTTTCTTATTAAAAAAAAAAAACAGAAATGTACTCCCAGTGGAAAACAGACTAAAGTCTGTATCCACTGGTTTAGACCTAGGCATTTAAAATTGCATGTCATATTCCTTCAGCCTAAAAAGCTTCCACCTGAAAACTTTGCATTTTTAGCCAAGAGGAAACAATATAGGAGCTTGGGACAGCAGGCAGATAGCAGCAGAATCATTGAGAACTTAAAATTACTTGCTAGCAAAGATAAGCTTTTTTCCTAGTGTTTTATCAGAACTCAAGTAGAGTAAGATTAATGTTTATTCATTAGCAAAATGTTCCTTAGTGAAATATTCCACAATACATTTATTTTTCATGCATGCACACACAGACATATATTTCATAATATCTCTCAGATTTCACTAGTGGTGTCTGTTAATGCTTTGTTGCCACAGTTGATGTTAGGGGTTTAGCAGGATTTAACATGATGTAGTATATTTGCTGACCATGTAAGGGGTAAAATGCCATATGAGAAGATGGTAAAACGTCAAATAAAAAAATGGTGCAGTGGATTGTGTCCCTGGCCACTTTCTGTGTTTTTAACAAGTCTGCAAAAGATAAAATACCTAGGAAAAATGTGGGTTCAGAAGAACATAATTTCTTAACCATGTTTAAATATACAAGCTTACGGTTATTATACTTGCACTAACTGCAAAGCTCTGGCATGTCAAAAAGTGAAAGCGACCACGTGACTAGTCAAGAGTCTCAAAGGAAACCAGAGGAATCAGAAACACCTTTGGCCCTGTGCTTTCCTCCTCTGTATATTTCCCTGTTGCCCTTGTGCTCCTCTTGCTGTATCCTTCTGCATGGACATTGTGTGTGACCATCAGCAGGTAGCACTCTGCCTCTCCTCAATGCAAATTCTTTCCTGTTCTGCCCACAGGCATCTCACTGGGTGCCTAATCAGCAATTATTCTTAAAGAAACAAGGATTCTCTGTCAGCATGACAGCTTGAATGGCCACTGATTTTTCAAGATTTCAAGATTAGTCACAGTCCTTGCAGTTGCTTCATCACCCACCAGCGTTTCCATGAAGTTGTGTAGAACTGTATTTCATTAGCATTTATTATCTGTCCTACAGCCTCACATGCTGACTGAAGACAATAATGGTCTGCACACTTGGGGGACTCTAGGTTGGTATTATTTATAGTATTTTGATTGTGATTTACAGCTCCACACTTTCAGATTTCATCAGGATAACAGAAAAATGGCTTATCACAGTTACTGTAGGTGGAAAGAAAACAGAAGCTGAAATTCTGTAAAAATCCAAATTGTCAAGACATTGTAATTACCTGAGCAATGGCCATGATAATATCAACAGAATACAAGTGTGTACTGAATACAGTGGTACTGGAGGAGAATGCAAACAAGGAAAACCAAGTTAAAAAAGAAAGATCACAATTATGCTTCCTTTCATCTTTCAATTTTCTTGGCATAGGGATTAGAAGATTCTTTAAAAGTCATCTTTTAAATACTATTATTTTGGCCCACTTCATAATACACTTTAAAGCTTCAATCTCATCATTTTATTCCTTCTATTCTGTCATCCTATTGAAGCTATGTGGTATAAATCATGGACTAATGTGAAATGAACTAGTAAATTGTTACATAATAGGCAATTTCTTTATATCTGCTGAAGTATTTCATATGCACTGATAAATACATTATACCGAGTATTTGTAAGTGGCTTTTGAAGAATGCAAATTCAGAAATCTGCACTTCTTGAGAAGTTTAAGCTCTTGATATTCAGTGTCCTGTGAAGATACAGGAGTTTGGGCCCAGAGTGTTTTGGGTTTTTTTGTGATTTTTTTCTGGTGATAAGGACACAGTTACCTGTAGCCATGGAAGTCGTTCGAAGAAAGATGCTCCAGCTAAGCACCACAGGAAATAATCTCTTTACAATGACCTTGTGTCACTGCAAGTACAGAGCACCCTTCACAGCTGAATGCTCTAGCCCCAGGGATTACTAATATGAAAAGTAATAGGTTTTAAAATGCTGGCCGCCTGAACTGTGTGCCACATACAATTATTCCCTTTGGAATTTTTAAGATTTACTTATGTAGTATCTTTCAGGATGTTTCTAGTAGAGCAATATCACATTCATGATAAGTTCGTGATAATTTCAGGCACATCATAGTAAGACACTTAGTGATGAATTACCTCCAGGGAGCCAAGGAACTCCAACTTGCATATGACAATTTAGAAAACATTTGTTACTTTCTGTTGTGTTGATGTTCACTGCATTCAGTAAAAAGCTGTGGAAATGCTTAAAAAAACACATCAGTAAAATAACTATGAGAAATTCTCCTTTGTTTTTGTTCAGGGATATAGACAAAAACAATCACTTAGATAATAAGGATAAACCCTCCAAAAATATAGGCATAAAATATAAGTCATATCTCTTGCGACCTTTAGTTCATTTCTCTCTTGGGGCAGATTTGTTGCCTTCTGAATGCTGCCTTGAACCCTGGCCAGCCTAGGTATAACACACTAAGTCACGAAGATGCCAGTTACTTTTTCCTTTGAAAGGTTATACAGCACCTTACACACCATTCAGGAAGTCAGTTTTATGGTTGTCTCTGGTTTGCCTGATTTCGAAATCTAACGGTAGTTGTTAGTGCCATAACAACCTGCAGAAGAGAAGCAGCCCTTCCCCAGAGGTGCTTGTGGTACTCTGAGTCTTCTCCTCCAGCATTTTCTCCATCAAATAAAACTTCTTCTGAGTAGTACAGCCCTACACCCCCAATTTCATTCAAGGAATCAATTTTAGATACTTGTGAGGATGGAGAGCATGAAGATCCTTGAATATAACACTTTGTGCAGTAGGAAACTGAAATCACCCAATGTCACTACTTGTAACTGGCTATTCAGGTAGTATAAATCACCACTGCACCATGTTATATTTGCTGACAACCAGACTACAAGCACTGACATATTAAATGCAGCTTGTGACTTATAAGGAGAGTTAGGAGGGCATCAGCGATATTCTGCTTGGGGGTGTTCATAACAAACTGTAACATTTTCTGAAGCTTTTAAGGTATGTGAGAAATATGGGTAATTGACACTCCCCTCTGCAATGCAACATCTACCTGGACTTGTGTAAAGCCTTTGACACTGTCTCACATGACATCCTTCTCTCTAAGTTGGAGAGACATCAATTTGATAGGTGGACAACTCGGTGGATAAAGAACTGGCTGGATGGCCGCACACAAAGAGTAGTGCTCAGTGGTTCAATGTCCAGCTGGAGACCAGTAACGAGTGGTGTCCCCCAGGGATTGGTGTTGGGACCGGTCTTGTTCAACATCTTTGTGGGTGATATGGACAGTGGGATTGAGCGCGCCCTCAGCAAGTTTGCCGATGACACCAAGCTGTGTGGTTCGGTTGATATGTTGGAGGGAAGGAATGCCATCCAGAGGGACCTTGACACGCTTGTGAGGTGGGCTGATGCCAACCTGATGAAGTTTAACCATGCTAAGTGCAAGGTCCTACAGCTGGGTCGGAGCAATGCCAGGCACAGCTACAGGTTGGGCGGGGAGGAGATTCAGAGCAGCCCTGTGGAGAAGGACTTGGGGGTGTTGGTTGATGAAAAAATGAGCATGAGCCGGCAGCATGCGCTTGCAGCCCAGAAAACCGACCGTATCCTGGGCTGCATCAAAAGGAGCGTGACCAGCAGGTCGAGGGAGGTGATCCTGCCCCTTTACTCTGCTCTCGTGAGACCTCACTTGGAGTATTGTGTGCAGTTCTGGTGTCCTCAACATAAAAAGGACATGGAACTGTTGGAACAAGTGCAGAGGAGGGCCACGAGGATGATCAGGGGACTGGAGCACCTCTCGTATGAAGATAGGCTGAGAAAATTGGGGCTGTTCAGCCTGGAGAAGAGAAGGCTGCGTGGAGACCTCCTAGCAGCCTTCCAATACCTGAAGGGGGCCTATAGGGATGCTGGGGAGGGACTCTTCATTAGGGACTGTAGTGAGAGGACAAGAAGCAATGGGTTTAAACTTCAACAGGGGAAGTTTAGATTAGATCTGAGGAAGAAATTCTTTACTGTGAGGGTGGTGAGGCCCTGGAATGGGTTGCCCAGGGAAGTTGTGAATGCTTCATCCCTGTCGGCGTTCAAGGTGGGGCTGGACATAGCCTTGGATGGCATGGTTTAGTGGGAGGTGCCCCTGCCCATGGCAGGGGGTTTGGAACTCGATGATCTTGAGGTCCTTTCCAACCCTAACTATTCTATGATTCTATGATTCTATGATCTCTAAGTGGTTTGCGTGTGTTAAAGCACGGGGGAGCTAATAGTCATGCAGAGCATGCAGTAAAATGGACTCCAGCCTGGGTTGCAAACCCGTAGGTTTATGTGGAACATCAGCTTTCCCTCCTGTTATTGAACATTATTGCTAGAATAAAAGGCAAATGACATAACCATATATGCAGCTGCAGGATAAGCAAGCCAGGGACAGAGTATACAACTAAAGGGTTGCACTGTAAGATAGCTACATGACATTAAAGAAATATTGTGTCATGTATTCACTCTAAAATAAAAGGAAACTACCTACTTGTACTTGACCTTTTTTGTTATTTTGTTGGTGGTCTTAGGGACAATTTTTTTTTAGTCTCTAGCTGGAATTGTAAGATTAGTCATAGATGGAAAATAGGTGAGCAAGTGCAAGAAAATCTCTGCATTAGCAAACACAGAATTCAATAATCATAGAATCACAGAATTATAGAAATGTTTGGGTTGGAAGGGACATTAAAGCTCATCCAGTTCCAATCCCCTGCCACAGGCAGGAACACCTTCCACTAGAGCAGCTTGCTCCAAGCCATGTCCAACCTGGCCTTGAACACTGCCAGGGATGGGGCAGCCACAGCTTCTCTGGGCAGCATTTGCAGGTCTTCACCACCCTCACAAGGAAGAACTTTGGCCTAAGAGCTCATCTCACTCTCCCCCCTGTCAGGTTAAAGCCATTCCCCCTTGTTCTGTCCCTATAGGGCCTTGTCCAAAGCCCCTCTCCAGGCTTCTTGCAGCCCTTTCAGGCACTGGCAGCTGCTCTAAGGTTTTCCCTTAAGGAGCCTTCTCTTCTCCAGGCTGAACAAGCCCAGCTCTCTCAGCCTGTCTCCAGAGCAGAGCTGCTTAGGCCTCGCAGCATCTCCATGGCCTCCTCTGGACTCACTCTGACAGCAACACGTCCCTCTTGGGTTGTTGCCTTGGAGTTGGACGCAGGACTGCAGGGGGGGTCTCCCCAGAGCCCAGCAGAGAAGGAAAATCCCCTCTCTTGACATGCTGCTCATGCCCTGGGGATGCAGCCCAGCACACAGGGGTTCTGGGCTCCAGCACACACTGAACCTGGGTCATGGGGAGCTTCTCCTGATCCAGCACCCCCAGGTCTTTTTCCCACAGGGCTGGTGCATCCGATCTGCCCCAGCCTGTGTTTGTGCTGGGGATTGCTCTGACTCAGCGGCAGGACCTTGCACGTGGCCTTGTTGAACTTCATGAGGTTCGCATGGACCCATGTTCCCAGCCTGTCCAGATCCTTATGGATCCCACCTCTTCCTTTCAGCATGTCGACCCCACCACACAGCTTGGTGTTGTCTGCAGTAATGCAAAAGAGGGTGTAATATGATTGTATGTAAAGGTTTTAGTGCATTTAGAAACATTTCATATAATGGCTCATCAAATTTGACCTGAAAAATTAATTCAGGTCAATTGGGAAAAGCATGGAGAGAAAATTACCAGAAGATCTTTAAAAAGTGTCATGAAAAACAGTAATGTGCTAAGACGTTGGAAAGTTTCGCTGGGATATTGAAAGGATTAACAGCAATTTCAGTTTCATATAATAATTGAATTAATTGCCTAAAATAAAAATACGAAACCACATTTATTAAATTTATAAATGAACCTGAATTAACACTTGTTGTCAGTTCCCCTGGCATAAACCCCATAAAATAGCAGTTTATGGTGAGATTTGTGAGTCAGAGGCGTATGCAAACATCTCTGGGTATGTATTTTACATGCTAGTATATCAGGGATATCAGCTTTTCTAAGAAAAAGTACAGCTCATTCTGTCCTTCTTACTGTCCTGTTGGTGAATGACATTATGGAAGACTAATGCTCTCTCAGGAGCTAAAGCTAAGGAAGGGTGAGTAGATGACATGTATGGCAGAAGTCAGGCAGGGTAAAATGTTACTTCTGCAGGCTGGTGAGATGGCAATGGAGAAGACTGCAGCTGTGAAGCGATCTGCACTGATCAGATCCCCGGAATACTGAATGCAGAGGTCATACAAAATCCTAAACATGCACTTGTACACACACACACACACACACACATGAACGCACATTGTATTCGGGCCTTTTTGGTAGCTGTGCTTTTGTCCTTGCTTTGTTGCTGGTAGAGAGTGGGCAGTGATAGATGCCACCCGTGTATTGACAGTGTACTCACTGCTGAGTATTTTGCTGGCTGCTCTTGACGTTCATCAATGTTACTTTAGGTTTTGTTCTGCTTTACAACTATAAGGAGATTATCTAAAACAGTAGAATATTTTTAATGTGACAGCTTGCTGGTAAGATCAGAGGATAGATAGGTGACTTGCCAAGATGGATTGGACCCACAAACTTCTGTCATATCCATGATCTGTGAAATGACACAACAACAAGGTCTGTGTTCTTGCCTTTTGCACGTGTAACCTTCAGACTATTATTTTCCACCATGTCTTGTTCTACGTCTGCACAATGAAGGGCATCTTCCTGCTCATAACAGGTAGAAGTGGGGTGAGGTTCGCAAAACTGATGGCTGCTAAGACATGTCTTTGTGTGATTAAGTCTGAAGGGACTGTACATGGCAAGGTGATTCTTGGAGACAGGGTAATTATTTGGTAGGGTAATTATTCACTTCTCAGCCTCATCAAGGCTGTGAGACCCATACACACAAGGGACATTTCCTAATATAGTAGCTGGATGCAGTGCCATGTTTTTTCTTTGCTAGGGCACAGAGCTGCAGCTGCTCTTGCGCACCTCTTCTGTCCTCCTGCTTCTGGGAATATAGGATGTTCATCTATTGTCAAATATCTCTTAGGGCATTCCAAATTTCACAAAACTATGCACTGTGTTCCATTGCCAGCTTCTACACATTTATTTGTCTTATTTTGCTATCTTCATATAGCAAATGTTACTGTGTTACTGTGATAAAGAGCATTGCAGAGCCCTTCCAGTGGCTTCTAGCTGTTACTGTCCAAAGAAGGGAAACAATTTGCCTTAGCAGCAATTTATCAGTAGGCCGGTCTTCATGTTGATTTTCCTTCTGAAGCTACTTCTTTCTGTCTGTCAGGAGCATGATTTTGACAGCAATTTGCACAGTGCCAGTAATGAAGACTACCCTCTCCTTTGTAGTATCTAAGTCTTGTCTTTGACTTTGAAAATAAAGAAAAGTAAACATCTACTTCTAACAAAATTCTGATCTCGCGAGATCACATGTGAAAACAGAGCAGGTACACTTTACTAGTTTGCTTCATGAGTAAAACAAGAAGCCACCACAGTTGGAAAGTGACAATTTCTGAAAGTTTTAAAATGTCCCTGTGACTGCTTCTGTTGGAGAGGAGTTATTATCCATTGCTGCAGAGTTTATAGTTTCACTCAGACTGAGACAGTTTAATCTTAGTTGGTGGGAACACTGATGAAAAAATAACCCACCTACTGGAGCCAGCAGAGGCACTCAAAGGATGACAAAACATAAAATATTACAGTATATTGGGTCACGTGGCTTGAAGATACAGTTTCATCATGTCATGTTAATTAGTGTCACTTGCATGAAAGCTCATCCTTAAAATATATTGATTTACGTGATGTTCTGCTTCAATGGTAGCCTTAGGGACAGCTGTGAATAATAACGAAGAAGAGGTTTGAACTAGATGAATATTCAGGCAGATGGATAGACAGATGATTTACATGCATGTATGATATATAGGTTTAATCCTACTAATTAAAGAAGGAATTACAAAAAAAAGATGGTGAATCATTTCTAGTGTTGTATGATTGACATAAAAACCTAGCCTCCCCACACTGCAGAGCAGCATTGTGCTGCTTGTGGGATCATTACTCTTTTGATTCAATGTTCACTTCTTTAATCTCAAATTTCTTATGTTAGCAGTTTTTTGTTAATCTAATTTTTAATTCTGTCCTTATTGCCAGTAATTAGAAAGGGATCTGAACACCCAAGGATAATCTTATTGAAGTACAGTTTTTTCTCATCATCTGAGGAACTGTCAGTACTGTTTCTTAAATTTCTTTCACCCACATGTTCAAGTTGTAGAAAATAATCATGGCCAGCAGCCTTTTCATTTTCATGCTGCAACAGGATAATAGAGGAGCTTTAAGCCAGATCTTGTGCTGACCTGCTAGAGAAGCTACTAATACAGTCTGCAGCATAAAATAGTTTTAAGCAGCTGAGCAAGTGGCAAGGGAGATGGTTCACTGTCAGCAGCAGGGACCCAGTGCTATTTGTAGAACTGCCCTATTTCTTTGCTGCCTCTTGTTCTGCCATCCACTGTACAGGAGTGTGCTGGGAGGTTTCATGCACACGATGAAATAGACCTCCTGGTCCCCATGCTGTTCTTGTGATGCCAGCTCTGGAAATCCTCCTGCCAGGGGAGAATAGTAATGCCCTTCTTGTCCCACAAAACTGTTACGGTCTCGGAGTGCCAGTAGTCGAGATTTTGAGGGTAACCACTTTAAATATAGTCTTTAAATGAGAATAAATGAAAACTATGTATTGACAGCAGGGGTAGTGCTTGGCCTGAATTATGATCTGTATGACGGAAGCAGTCTTCACATTTTGATATTAAATCTATGTCATAAAAAAAAAAAAAAAGGATTTTCCACAAAATAACTTATTAAAATACCTGTATTAAATTGAAGTAAATACAATTTGTGATTGCAGCTGATTTGTGCATGCAGGACATGCATTTTTATCCATTTACTTTTATCCATTTACTATTTAGGCTAGGCACACATACTGGCGTTTTTGTATCTTGCCCAGAATGCAGGAAAAATGCTGAAGAAAACCAGGCACTCCTTTTGATGAGCAGCATATGAGAAGGAATATAAAGATGCAAATGAGATGAAAACTAAGAAAATGAATGGAAAGCCACATCTTTTACCCTCATATTGTAGACTCCCTGGTTATCTCTAGCATAATTTTAGTGGTAAATGCATGGAGGCAAATAAATACGTGTCATTACTGCTGTTCAAAATCCCACTATATTGGAATTCCAGCATTCCCCTTGTCCCCTTTACTTTTATTTTTCTCCTCTTCTAGCTGCCTATAGTTTTAAATTACATACTTATCTCTCCCCCAAAGATCTTTAAAAGCATAATATATTCATTTACAAGAAGATTATATTGACAATTGAAAGGATCTCTTGACTTGTATCTCTTCTAGGAGTCTCTTTTGAGTTGTGCTACACTATTTGTCTGTCAAAGAGTTAAGTAGTGCATAGTATACATTCTGAGCTCATTGCCTTTGGGGGCTGGAGAGTATATAGAGGAGTAAACCCTAATACTGTAAAGATTTCAAGATAAGCATATTTAGCAATTATCCATACAATTACTTAGGAAGGATCAAGCAGAAAGAACCAGTTTTCCAAATCAGAAATTCAATCTCACTAAAATGAAAGCAAGCAAACAAAATCCTGTCTTTATTCTTCTCTCTACTACCCACACAGATATTTTCCATCTGGTTGTTCTTGTCAAGAAAAGGAAAATATCAGAAGGTTTCCTGGCTCATATCAGCATAATATCAAAGTAAATGCAATTGAAGCCTGTTCAGGTGACCCTGTGTAAAACTGATCCAAGTTAAGGGAATATCAAAATCGATACTTTCAAAACACTAGAAGAAGGTCTGTTTTTCACTAACCTGATGCCAGGGGCTCTGCAGTGCCACCATGGGATATTGACAGGCACACACCAGCCCCCGCCTCCCACAGCTTTCACAGTAACTCGATTACAATATTGTATTTCTTTCGAGCTGACAGAAGTTCCTGCAGCTGATATTTTAAGAACTCCTCACGTAGCTGGAAACTTGCAGCCGCACAGGCGGTAGATGTATGTCAGGATCCTGCATTATGCATGAAGGTCACTTCTTTCTTCCTGTGCTGGAGAAGTCCATTGTACTTTGGCGGTGGTTTGTCACTGAGTTCAACATGACAGTGTTGTAAGCAGCCCAACAATTTTCCTCCCAGAGTCTGCTGTTTTGAAGACTCTGCTAACCCAAGGCATGCCAAAAGGCAAGGGTGATGAATCTAAGTGTTAATATGGACATTTCTGAAGGAAGGTCTTATAAAAAACAAATGCACTTGCTTTGCAGGGACTGACCTTCAGCTGCTCAGTTTTTATGCAACCTGTTTAAAGAAGATTTATAGTCTCACCATTTGTATGTAACTGTATTTGGACAATACTATGTGTATAGACAGAATGCATAGAAGCTATGCATTTAAAAAACTTCCGATGATTACAAAAAGTCTGAAGGCGAAAATGCATTGTCTAAAGCAGGTAAGTTGGCCAAAGTGTGCAATCAAACCTTTGCATGCTTAATACTATTAAAAAAGCACCCAAACAGTTTAACGGGTTGTACATCAAAGGTGACGTGTCTGTCATCTAAACTCCTCTGAAGTTTAGAATTCAGAGATCTTTCAGACAATTGTGATATTCAATAAATGGGTATATGTTTTGATTGTCCTTCTGACTTTGCATCCTACTCACTCCCTTTCCCTGATGAAGTTCGCTTTTGTACTGAATGAAAGAATATACTTCTGCCCTCTTAGAAAAGAAAAAGGGAAGAAAGAAAATGTCACAATAATATGAAATACAACTCTCCACCCTTTCTTAAAACACTCTTTTTCATACTATGTTGCAAGTGTTTGAAATAGCTTGGCATAAGTTTCTATTGTATTAGTTAAATCACTTTTAAAACCCCACCAAATTAAAAGTCTTTTATACATTTGTGCAGTGACTTGAACAGAATGCAGGATTTTAGGAAGCAGTTGTCCATTATAGCACTTCCTGAATCAATATCGTGTTAAAGGAGTCACTAAGTTAATTTATGCTTTTAGTCCCGTAGTGCTTGTTCCATCTGGCAGCTGCAGAGAAGGTCAACAGAGGCAAAGCTGTGTTTCTTAAGATGCAGAAGTTCTGAGAAAACCTGCGTCACTCTAATTACTAGCAGTCCAAGCTAAGCATAGTGGCAGCCTGGCTTTTGCTTTGGAAAATCTGACACTACAGTGTGCTTTGTGAAAATGCTCCCCATTTTGCGTACTCGGAGGGATGACATGGGAAGGGCAGTCACCCCGAGTGCAGTTGGATTTACCTTTGAATGAAATCTCTCTGAAGTAAACGAAGTTAATGGCCTTTCATTAATAATTACACTTGCTATGTAAATTAATTGTCTAGTGATCACGTGGCATTTTTCTGCAAGCCCAAGACTGCTGCATGTCTGTCCTTGGCAGAGCAAAGATACTGCCTGCCCTGGGTCGGTTGAGCTTTGGTCTTACTCTCTAAGTGACATTTGTGTTCTCCCCAAACCCAGATCAACAGATCAGTACTGTGGCTGATAAAGACATCACTTTTGGTTATATGCACTGATCTCTCTACCTGGGACTTGTCATACCCACATGGTCTAATCAGTCTCAGTGCTGAGAACATTTTCTTAATGACCAGCCTACAGTTTTGTTTGCTTAGTAAGTCCCTGTTTGTCTGAGAGTCCCACAGCCTTTGCAAATTGTTCATTTTATAACAGATGGGTTTCTGACTCACCCCCCCCGAGTTTATACCTGTATTTGTGAAAGTGCGAATGTACATGAAAACACTAAGCAAATGATGCTACACATTTTCTACATTTTGAAAGGAAATGTTTTCAGCTGGCCATGTGATAATGCTTCTATATTTCATAAAAAAAAAGTGCATAAGAGTTGAAATAAGGAAGATCAATACATGCTGACAATTTCTGGGCTAAGCTTCTCTTCTTAGGAGGTTTGATCCTTGTGGCTCCAGAATAATAAATGTGAAAAGAAAGTAAACAGTCAAAAATTAACCCATAAAATATACACTACATTAATATTTAGGCAGAGCTTGAGTTTAGTGAAACAGGGTAGCACTTGCTTATATTAAAACATACTTGAAACAAAAGGAAAAGATTTCATGTTGAAACATAGCTCAGATACATGAGTCTTGTGAGACTTCCTTTGTGTTAAATCTGAGAAGCCAAGGACATATAAACCAAATAAATAGACATTAGCTATTTTTTAAACCTTATGTTTGTTCTTTCAGGGAATGTAAGCTCTAGTTATTTCTGTTTGTTATGTCTTGAAGGACATTAAGGAGAACAGCTCAAACAAATTAAGATGGGAAACCACTCCCTGCAAGAACAAGATATGTGGTCTCTATGGTAACTTCCTAAAAGAGCATATCATATTGTTTTAAGCCATTACAGTTATTCCAAATTCAAGCAGAAGTACAATGGGTTATCACAGCGCAAGAGAAACTGGAAGTGTTCCAGGCCAGGTTGGGTGGGGCTTGAAGAAACCTGGTCTAATGAAAGGTGTCCCTGCCCATGGCAGGGGGTTGGAACTGGATGAGCTTTAAGGTCCCTTTCACAGAATCACAGAATCACAGAATAGTAAGGGCTGGAAAGGACCTCAAGATCATCGAGTTCCAACCCCCCCACCATGGGCAGGGACACCTCCCACTAAACCATGCCATCCAAGGCTATGTCCAACCCCACCTTGAACGCCGCCAGGGATGAAGCATTCACAACTTCCCTGGGCAACCCATTCCAGTGCCTCACCACCCTCACAGTAAAGAATTTCTTCCTCAGATCCAATCTAAACTTCCCCTGTTTAAGTTTAAACCCATTACCCCTTGTCCTCTCACTACAGTCCCTAATGAAGAGTCCCTCCCCAGCATCCCTATAGACCCCCTTCAGGTATTGGAAGGCTGCTAGGAGGTCTCCACGCAGCCTTCTCTTCTCCACGCTGAACAGCCCCAACTTTCTCAGCCTATCTTCATACGAGAGGTGCTCCAGTCCCCTGATCATTTTCGTGGCCCTCCTCTGGACTTGTTCTAACAGTTCCATGTCCTTTTTATGTTGAGGACACCAGAACTGCACACAATACTCCAAGTGAGGTCTCACGAGAGCAGAGTAGAAGGGCAGGATCACCTCCATCGACCTGCTGGTCACACTCCTTTTGATGCAGCCCAGGATACGGTTGGCCTTCTGGGCTGCAAGCGCACACTGCCGGCTCATGTTCATTTTTTCATCAACCCACACCCCCAAGTCCTTCTCCGCAGGGCTGCTCTCAATCTCCTCCCCGCCCAACCTGTAGCTGTGCCTGGCATTGCTCCCACCCAGGTGGAGGACTTTGCATTTAGCATGGTTGAACTTCATCAGGTTGGCATCAGCCCACCTCACAAGCGTGTCAAGGTCCCTCTGGATGGCATTTCTTCCCTCCAATGTATCAACTGAACCACACAGCTTGGTGTCATCGGCAAACTTGCTGAGGGCGCGCTCAATCCCACTGTCCATGTCGCCCACAAAGATGTTGAACAAGACCGGTCCCAACACCGATCCCTGAGGGACACCACTCGTTACTGGTCTCCAGCTGGACACTGAGCCACTGAGCACTACTCTTTGCATGCGGCCATTCAGCCAGTTCTTTATCCACTGAGTTGTCCACCTATCAAATTGATGTCTCTCCAACTTAGAGAGAAGGATGTAATGGGAGACAGTGTCAAAGGCTTTACACAAGTCCAGGTAGATGACATCAACCGCTCTGCCCCTGTCCATCAGTTCCGTAGCCCCTTCATAGAAGGTCACCAGATTGGTTAGGCAGGATTTCCCCTTAGTGAAGCCATGCTGGCTGTCACCAAGCACCTTGTTGACAATCCAAACCAATCTGTGATTCTGTGATTCTATTACTACACTGAAGCAAGCTTTGAGCTGGAGATGCCACTTTGAATCACATTTACCAGATAGATGAGAATATGGATCCAAGTTGCTCAGTATTCACCTGGTCATGATCTTGCTGGTCAGACAGAAATAAATTAAGCCAGGATTGCTCATTTTAGAGGGTAATGACATAGTTTGCACAGAATGATGAATCCATGGAGCTAGCTTGCAGAAAAAAAAAAAAAAAACACATCTGTATCATCATCCCAGTATTTCAGATACCTTTTGTAAAACAAGCTCCAGTACTTGTAGGTGAAATATCCAGACTCAGACAGCTCTGAAAATTATGCAATGAAGAATTGTGATTAGAAGTGGAAATAATTTGAATTTTCAAAGTTTTTTCTCTGAGTTTCCTACTATTAATAGTTGCAGAACTCAAACCAATAGAAATGAAGTATGAGAAGACCTTAGCTTTTGAGAGCTTTTGATTGTGTATAGGCTATTTTTAAAATTTTTTTTAAATTTAAATAATGAGCATAATTTTAGGAATTGCATTTCACAGATGTTATATAGAACAAAATACTGCCTGGATTATATACTTAAACTACAGAAAGGCCAAGGTGTTCATCATTCATTGCCTTACTTCAGGCTGTGAGGATATGGCATAACCTCTCTCCTGATGGTAATTGTTTGCTACATTTGTCACAACAATTTCCCCTCTCTCTCAAAATATGGCTACAGAAGGATGGAAGAAAAGGAATGACTTCAGTAAAAGGGACTCAGTAAGCCTTATCCTCAAATGTCATTCCACAAAACTGTAAGAGTCATCCTCTGAATACACAGTGTCAGTTGTCTGCGTAATATTTGAGTAGCAAATGTTACAGTCTATGAATTTAAAACTGCATCACTGAAAGTACATGGGAGATCTGATTTTTATCCACATTTAGTTTTTTGATTAATACATTTGAATGATGCATCAGTGTTAGGCAATATTCTCCGGAAAAACTGATTGTGGTGAATATCAGTAATTCCACTTCCTCATTTCCCACCTACTTGTAATAAGATCAACAAACACTTTTTAGGGACCACAATATATTAAAGCACTTCACTTCATACTGATTATGCAACAGCACACGAATCCTATGCTAGCTATTGGAACTGAACAGGAAGCCAAAAAGGACAAATAAACCACTATATCAGGAGAAGAACAAAGAGCTGATGTCACTGCAGAGGATGGTGGGAAGAAAATGCATCTATGACTTAAGGCACTCCGATGTCTGGCAAAAATCCTGAGCTAAATAATATACCAGCAGAGAAAGGATGAGTATTGTCTTTGATAACGAAGTCCAATCATAACGGACACCTACAAATGTGCAAAATGCACATTTGGATATTACAAAAGAATCCTTCCCTGTGAGGGTGGTGAGGCGCTGGCACAGGTTGCCCAGAGAAGCTGCGGCTGCCCCATCCCTGGCAGTGTTCAAGGTCAGGTTGGATGGGTCTTTGGAGCAACCTGGTCCAGTAGAAGGTGTCCGTCTCCATGGCAAGGATCGGAACTGGATGAGCTTTAAGGTCCTTTCTAACCCAGAAAAGTTTGGGATTTTATGATGTTGTAGCATTTACGATGAATTGCACTCTACACTCATATATGCATATGAGAGCAAGGCAGATTCCAAGTGCACTGGAGGAATATCTCCCATGTCTTTGATCCTCATCTGATGGGCTGGATCACGGCTTCACTGACAGCAGAAGACTTATTTCAAAGTAAACCCTTATTTTGGGTCTCTAGGGTGCTCCACTTGTCATAGAATCATAGAATCATAGAGTACTTAGGGTTGAAAAGGACATTAAGATCATCGAGTTCCAGCAACCCCTACCATGGGCAGGGACACTTCCCACTAAACCATGCCATCCAAGGCTATGTCCAACCCAGCCTTGAACACCACCAGCGATTGAGCATTCACAACTTCCCTGGGCAACCCATTCCAGGGCCTCAGCACCCTTACAGGAAAGAATTTCTTCCTCATATCCAATCTGAAGTTCCCCTGTTGAAGTTTGAACCCATTACCCCTTGTCTTATCACTACAGTCCCTCATGAAGAGTCCCTCCCCAGCATCCCTAGAGGCCCCCTTCAGATATTGGAAGGCTGCTAGGAGGTCTCCACGCAGCCTTCTCTTCTCCACGCTGAACAGCCCCAACTTTCTCAGCCTATCTTCATACGGGAGGTGCTCCAGTCCTCTGATCATCCTCGTGGCCCTCCTCTGGACTTGTTCCAACAGTTCCGTGTCCTTTTTATGTTGAGGACACCAGAATTGCACACAATAATCAGAGTGACGTCCCACAAGACAGAGTAGAAGGGCAGGATCACCTCCCTCGACCTGCTGGTCACACTCCTTTTGATGCAGCCCAGGATACGGTTGGCCTTCTGGGCTGTGAGCGCACACTGCCGGCTCATGTTCATTTTCTCATAGACCAACACCCCCAAGTTCTTCTCTGCAGGGCTGCTCTCAATCTCTTCTCTGCCCAACCTGTAGCTGTGCCTGGCATTGCTCCCACCCAGTTGTAGGACCTTGCGCTTGGCATGGTTATACTTCATCAGGTTGGCATCAGCCCACCTCACAAGCGTGTCAAGGTCCCTCTGGATGGCATTTCTTCCCTCCAATGTATCAACCGAACCACACAGCTTGGTGTCATCGACAAACTTGCTGAGGGCGCGCTCAATCCCACTGTCCATGTCGCCCACAAAGATGTTGAACAAGACCGGTCCCAACACCGATCACTGAGGGGCACCACTCGTTACTGGACTCCAGCTGGACATAAAGCCATTGAGAACAACTCTTTGTGTGCGGCCATCCAGCCAGTTCTTTATCCACTGAGTGGTCCACTTATCAAATTGATGTCTCTCCAACTTAGAGACAAGGATGGTGTGTGGGACAATGTCAAACGCATTGCACAAATCCAGGTAGATGACATCAGCTGCTCTATCCCTGTCCATCAGTTTTGTAGCCCCGCTGTAGAAGGCCACCAGATTGGTCAGGCAGGATTTCCCCTTCGTGAAGCCATGCTGGGTGTCACCAAGCACCTTGTTGTTTTTCGTGCGCCTCAGCATGCCTTCCAGGAGAATCTGCTCCAAGATATTGCCAGGCACAGAGGTTTCCCCAGTGTCTCTAGGGTGCTCTACTTCCAGACCTTCCAGTGAGAAGGGGGAGACAGCCAACTCCAGGGCAGATTTCCCTCTTCCCTCTGCCACGGCTGTTGGGGAGGGTTAGGATGGGGTTCCTGAGGGTATCTCCATCCTCCCTGCTGGCTGTTAAGTCAGTTACACACCTACATGTGCTGTACTTCATCGTGTGGAGGCAACGACAGGGCTGTGCTGCATGGGTAACCGCATCATCAAAGCTCCAGGGTCAGGGAAAGAAAACCTACAAAGTTTCTACTCTGTTACTGCATTCTCTAAGCATAGCTTGTGGCAAATCCTCTTTGGCTTGCAAACAAATCTGGAGTTTTACTTTGTGTCTTTTGTTTTCACTTTTTATGTAGTACTTGCTTTGAAGTATTCACAGAGCAAAACAAAATAGTGCTTTTCTAGGTAAATAAGCAAAGCAACATGAAACATATTAGTATGTACTGATTTTTTATTCAACTGAAAATTAACTCTTTGGTCTTTGTGTGCAATATCAGCTGCAAGGAACAATTAACGTTGGACGAAGAATGAATGCCATTATAAAGAGCAGTACAGCTGAGATTTCTTGTCTCATCTGCAATTATGCCTGAAGGTAACAGGATCACTGAGCAGGCTGAGATCCTGCATAATCAGTTAAGAGACTTTAATGTAATATGAATATAAAAAGGTTGTGGTGAAGACATAGGCAAAGATGCCAGTCATGCATTTGCTTCTGTTTCTGCATATTACAGTCCCATTCAAATCTGTGCACCTACCCATGATCAAATTTGACCAAATGTTCTTGCACATGTGTGGTGCTGTACTGCCTGTGTTACATTTGAGGAGAGCACAGATGCTTGTGCAAATATATCTTAAATTCTGGCCTGCATTTTCAGGCACTGCTTTTCTTTTCCTCCTCCCTCTACCTCTAAACTTTAACTTCAGTTTAGCAAAAGCTGAGGATTATTATTCATGGGTATGATCTTTCCTATTCTCAAAGTAACTAATTCCACTGAATGCAGATTGTCTCAAGATGAAAACATGAAGAATAAGCCCCTGTGAAATACTGAAGATGCTTATTAAGATGACACTGACATTTGAAATTATTTTAGCCAGAATTGTGTCATATGAATCAGTCTTTCAACCAGTAGGTTATAAAATTAATATTAATGAATTCAGTTAAGGGTACCTCAACTGTTCAGAGCCAGATCATGCTAAATAAGATATCTTAGAGACTGGAAGAACTGGAAAGTCATAGATGAGCTGGGGGTTAAGTTCAGATGAAGATTTACCATTTCACCCTCCAGTCCCCCTATAATGAATACGTAGTCCCAATAACTTCAATGAAAAATTATAAAGCCAAATTCTATTTTGCAATGACTTTGAGCACTATTTTTGAACAGGAGGTTCTGACTCTGTGCTGTTTCTGGCAGCGGTGCTCAATGGCCCATAAAGCCTTGAGGTTTGAACAATTGCATTCAGGGACTGGGCCCAATTCTCCCCCTTCTCCACCTTTGTTACAGTTTCTGTGTGCTCCAGACTGGGGGGAAAAGGGCAAGCCAACACTATGGGAAGGGATAGGGACTCTGAGGTGAAGTGGGAGCTGGAGTCATGTTCAGAATGACTTTATCAACATTGCTTACCTGGCCTTGAAAGCTACGCTAGGAATCCTACTGATGAAAGCTCAATTATTGCCATGCAGCTGAGGAAGCGTAGTTGAAACCTTGCCTTTTCCAGTGCTAAACACTGAACACAAGGTTCTGTGTAAAATCCACCAAATCAGGGCTGGTCCCATCAATACTTCTACTGTAATGCTAGAAGGGAGGACCCTTATTTGGGAAGAATAATGAATAAAAAAAGGGCTGTTCATAGAAGTGCCTCTCCCCAGCACAGATCAAGCTATACATTCCCTGGTTTAAAGTTGTGCTGCACTGACCAGGAAGAATCAGTCCAGGATATCTTGAGATAGTAAAAGAATGCTAATGAGCCTTTGCATGTTCTTCAGTCAAAACACTGCTTTGCTGCATTTCAATCATAGAATCATAGAATAGTTAGGGTTGGAAAGGACCTTAAGATCATCGAGTTCCAACCCCCCTGCCAGGGGCAGGGACACCTCCCACTAAACCATGACATCCAAGGCTATGTCCAACCCAGCCTTGAACACCACCAGCGATTGAGCATTCACAACTTCCCTGGGCAACCCATTCCAGGGCCTCAGCACCCTTACAGGAAAGAATTTCTTCCTCATATCTAATCTAAACTTCCCCTGTTGAAGTTTGAACCCATTACCCCTTGTCTTATCACTACAGTCCCTCATGAAGAGTCCCTCCCCAGCATCCCTAGAGGCCCCCTTCAGATACTGGAAGGCTTCTAGGAGGTCTCCATGCAGCCTTCTCTTCTGCAGGCTGAACAGCCCCAACTTTCTCAGCCTATCTTCATACGGGAGGTGCTCTAGCCCCCTGATCATCCTCGTGGCCCTCCTCTGGACTTATTCCAACAGTTCCATGTGCCTTTTATGTTGAGGACACCAGAACTGCACACAATACTCAAAGTGAGCCATTGACCACAACTCTTTGAGTGCGGCCATTTCATAGAATACCGGACTGGTTTTGATTGGAAGGGACATTTAAAGCTCATCCAGTTCCAACTCCCTGCCACAGGCAGGGACACCTTCCACTAGACCAGGTTCCTCCAAGCCCCATCCAACCTGGCCTTGAACACTGCCAGGGATGGGGCAGACACAGCTTCTCTGGGCAACCTGTGCCAGTGCCTCAGCACCCTCGCAGAGAAGAATTTCTGCCTAAGATCTCATCTCAATCTCCCCTCTGTCAGGTTAAAGCCATTCCCCTTGTCCTGTCTCTATAGGCCCTTGTTAAAAGCTCCCTTTCAGGTTTCTTGTAGGAGGTGATCTGGGCTGTAAAAATAACTGTACCTTTGGTTGTTTCACTGTGACCTTGGAATACGATCAAAAGGATTACCAATATATACAGAGGGCTCAAAGTAAGTGGGAAAAAACCCCAAACCTTAAAACTCCAGCTATGACGCACTCCTTAATGATTTACTAACAAACTGAATCAGGGGAGATTCTTCCCAAGACAGTGCAAGGCAATTTCACAATTATTCATGAGAGATACCAGGTAGGAGCTAAGTACTGGTCATTTGAGCCCTGGTAATGCTGAGCTGTTGCCTGGCTGTCTGAAAAGAGCATGGCACCCGTCAGAAAGCACTGTTGATTGGGCTGTTGACATCAATGGTGTCTCAAGCAGCTCTGCCATTTGGTGTGATGTAGATGGCAAACCAGTACCGTACATCTCATCATGGATTTCATCTGACTTTGGGAACATATTAGTTCATTCAGGCACTATAAATGCATTGCAGACATTAATCTGAATAGAATATAATCCATTGGAGAAGAAATTCACCACAGATGCATTTTTTTGTAGGCCATAGGAATGTTTGTGGTAAAGGCTAGGGAAAAGATTGCTAAACGTTTAAAAATATTGAAACTGTTTTAGCTGAAGTGCAGTCTTTTATACCACGAAGGGATTAACTGGGACATGTTTACTGAGCCATTCCTGCTACCCACTCTGTGTTTACAGATGTAAACTGTGCTTGCCATTCAGTCAGCTCAGCAGCTGCGCTGCGACTGAGCAAATTTTCCTTCCCCACATCACACCTAGCTCCCGAGCTGCTCTGGTTTGGAAGTCTGGCTTTGGACTCCCAGAAATATTTGAGGAATGTGGCTGTTACAGTTAAACGTTCTCAGTGAAAAGCCATATGTGAATAGATGCTTTCATTCCCACAGCTGAACAACACTTTCTATTACAGTTCAGAAACTGGAAAGAAATGGAAAGGTGGAGCAGCCAGTGCAAGTGCTATATATGCATATTATATAAATATTGGCTCAGATTCTTCTGGAAGCCACTTCGACTCCTATCTGGAAACTGAATATCTTTGTGAACAAGAAAACCTTTTTACTTCTTCTGGTCACTGGTCAGTGATGGCTTTTTAAATGAAATACTTGCAAATAACTCAGAAAAGGGAAAAAAATGTCTTTAAAACAAAGAAGTGCTTCTGACTTTCAAGTAATGCTGCCTGTTTGCACTTGAAGGAAAGTCCATTTCTGTCTAAGCCTCAAAGCCAAGGCAATTAAACGAACCAGGAACCTAAATAAAACACCCACAACCAACCACTCTCCCTGAATCCCCACTTAGTTTTCATAAATAAAAGCAAATTAAATCAGCATACTTATTATGAACAGCCAGTGTAGTTTGATGAACTTAATTAACATCCTTGGAATGCTAGTTCTAAAATTTTAGAGTGAAAAAATTAATAAAAAAATGACTAATCACACTGCTGAATACGCAGGTCTTGAGCCACACACAGCCACACTTTGTCCGCCACATAGGCAGTGTCTTAATGGCAGCATTTCTGAGACAGAGCTCATCTTCAGTTCATAGAGCAATGCGTTTTTCAGCCTTGGGTGTCTAGACCTGGTGCTGCTCACTTATTTCCTACATCAGTGGTGCAAGAATAGGGAACCTGAAACACTAAAAGAGAAAAAGGTACTGTGCAGGTATACATGTATCCAATCTATGTATGCTAGGGAAAGAAGGGCATTTTCATGGGGCATATCCCTGCAATGAAGTGTACTCAGTGACAAATTGAGCCTAAAGGAGAAAGTAGCACAGTGTATTTCAGTTTTGAGACTTTCAAAGTTCGGGAAAAATTATACAGACCAGGATGTAGGGAAACCAGTAACCAGTGGTACTCCTCAAGGGACCAGCTTAATATCTTTATCAGTGACTTGGACAGTGGGATTGAGTGCGCCCTCAGCAAGTTTGCTGATGACACCAAACTGTGTCGTGGAGTTGACATGCTGGAGGGAAGGGATAGGATCCAGAGGGACCTGGACAGGCTGGACAGGTGGGACCACTCAAACATCATGGAGTTCAACAAGACCAAGTGCAAGGTGCTGCACATGGCTTGGGGCAATCACCAGCACAAACACAGACTGGGGCAGACTGGATGGAGCAGCCCTGAGGAGAAGGAGTTGGGGACGTTGGGTGACAGAAGTTCACCATGACCCAGCTTCAGTGTGTGCTTGAGCCCAGAACCCCCCTCCATGTGGGCCACATCCCCAGCGCGTGAGCAGCAGGTTGAGGGAGGGGGTTCTCCCCCTCTACACAGATCTCATGATATCCCAGCTAGAGTACTGTGTCCAGATCTAGGGTCCCCAGTATGAGAGAGACATGGACCTGTTAGAGTGGATCCTCCATTTTCAGATGGCTGGAACACTTCACATGAATAAAGGCTGAAGGAGTTGGGGCTGTTCAGCCTGGAGAAGAGGCGGATCCAGGAAGACCTTATTGCATTCTCTCAATATATAAAGGGTGTCTACAACAAACCTGGAGATGGACTGTCTACAAAGGACATGTAGTGATAGGACAAGGGGAAATGACTAAAGCAGGGTAGATTTAAATTGGACATAAGGAGGAAATTGCTTCCCCTGAGGGTGGTGAGACACAGGAACAGTTTGCCCAGAGAAGCTGTGGATGCTCCAACACTGGAAGTTTCCAAGGCCAGGTTGGATGGAGCAACCTGATCTAGTGGAAGGTGTCCCTGCCCATTGAAAGAGGGTTGGACTAGATGATATTTGAAGATCCCTTCCAACACAGACCATTTTGTGATTCTCTATGTACATAACACGAAATTGTCCCCCAAATTATACAACATCCACAACTCCTGGAAACAGAAAAAGGACCTCTAACAGATACAGTTTCCTATAAAACAAATCCTAATTTCCTCAATCTTTTCTGCACGAAGTGGAAGAAATTAGTGGGAGAACGGGTAATATACTCAAACTGCCACTGGTAATACCCACACCAAAAGGTACACTAGAAATGGAATTAACTTTTAGGCTTACTAATCAGTCTCCTGATGCATACTGGATTTATTTGGGCAGTTCTGTAGAGAGTGACAGCTATTGCAACAGCAAGGCAAACACAATCACCCTTTGGCTTCCTCATTGCTCTCTATTCCAGTGGGGGTCAGTCTCTGCTCCCAGTGAACAAGGGATATGACAGAAGGAAATGGCCTCAAGCTGCTCAAGAGGAGGTTTATACTGGATATTAGGAACAATTTCTACCCCAAAAGGGTGGTCAGGCATTGGACCAGGCTCCCTAGGGCAGTGGTGGAGTCACCATCCTTGGGAGTGTTCACATACTGTGTAGAATCATAGAAACATAGAATAGTTAGGGTTGGAAAGGACCTTAAGATCATCGAGTTCCAACCCCCCTGCCAGGGGCAGGGACACCTCCCACTAAACCATGACATCCAAGGCTATGTCCAACCCAGCCTTGAACACCACCAGCGATTGAGCATTCACAACTTCCCTGGGCAACCCATTCCAGGGCCTCAGCACCCTTACAGGAAAGAATTTCTTCCTCATATCTAATCTAAACTTCCCCTGTTGAAGTTTGAACCCATTACCCCTTGTCTTATCACTACAGCCACTAATGAAGAGTCCCTCCCCAGCATCCCTATAGGCCCCCTTCAGGTATTGGAAGGCTGCTAGGAGGTCTCCACGCAGCCTTCTCTTCTCCACGCTGAACAGCCCCAACTTTCTCAGCCTATCTTCATGTGGGAGGTGCTCCAGTCCTCTGATCGTCCTCGTGGCCCTCCTCTGCACTTGTTCCAACAGTTCCATGTCCTTTTTATGTTGAGGAGACAAGGCCCTTTGTGACATGGGTTAGTGGTGGACTCGGCAGTGCTGGGGTAAAGGTTGGACTTGATGATCTTGAGGATTTTTTCCAATCTAGATGATTCTACGATTCTATGATGTTTTGGTATGTATATGTACTTAAAATATGTGCACATCATATTCACATCAGCAATGCATGCTTTAATTGCTTATTTAAAAATTCTGCATCAGTGCCTCTTCTAATGAAGCTGAGAACCTGTTATAGTAATGAGTCCCCTGTAATTAAGGAATTTCTCCAAATAAAATATTGTAAAGGCAACAGTATTCCAGGGAAAAATAGAAGTAAAATGTGAGGAATGAAGATTCAGAAAATCTATTTTTTTCTGTACAATTCAATGAATAATTCTAGATCCCAGACATAATTTATGTCTTTCATTTAAAATTGTGTTGTGCTGATGCCAAACACCAGCTAAGCCCACACAGCTGCTAGCTCAGTGTTTCACCAGAACAGGGTACAGAATAGGATAGATCGAAAGTGAAAAGCTAGTGGGCTGAGATAAAAATAGTTTAATGAGTGAAGGAAAGAGAGAGAACAAAAATCAATTCAAGGCCACAAAGTGATGCAAAGGCAGTCAGTCACCACTTCCCACAAGCAGACTGATGCACTTGCAGTTTCCAAGCAATGGCCCATTCCCAGGTAAATCCATCCCAGCCAGACTTAGTACAAAAGTCTGTAGTGCACTGGTCCATAGCGTCCACATCATAGTGTCTGGTACTTTCACGAGAACATGCTGTATCATTTTTTAAGGGGCCTTTTATCCTGCATCAGTGGATTGCGTGTATATTTAATGCCCAACAGTCTGTGTACTTAATTGTATTTATTGTGGTCAAGGCAGCATATTTCTCTACGGCACCTGCTGACCTCTCACAGAATCCCAGAAAACCAATATATTTCAAGATGTTCATTTAGTCTGCTTTTGATTTTCCAGTCCAATGTAAATGATCAGTGACCTTTCCTACCATCTTTTGAGGGCTGACATCCTTCATCTAGTCATGTGGCTATTAGAAATGTGCTTACTGACCTAGCATCTGATGTGCAACTTCAAATAATCACAATGCATTAACTTGTAAACCAGCAAGAAAGCAGCATCAGAAACATTACGGTGATGAACAGACCGTGTTATGACTGTTCTCTCTGTTTGTTGTGTCCCACATGTATTTACTAGGTCATTTGTGCTTACCATACGTTCCCATATACGTGGAGCCTCCTTCTAAATTGATATATACTACAACAAAACACAAGTGGTATTGTTACTAATGTATACTGGTAAAATAAATTTTGCTGCACCCTTAGAAAGCTAAATTGTGAGAGCAAGATATGTTTCCATGTTCTTATGTTCAGATGCATTTAAATGTATATATTTACAGCTCCCCAAATGCTGATATTGAAGGATCATTGAAAGATAATCTGCAATAAATGCAGTTATAAAGCTATGAGACAGACTCATAGAATCATAGAATTATAGAATAATTAGGGTTGGAAAGGACCTTAAGATCATCGAGTTCCAGCCCCCCTGCCATGGGCAGCGACACCTCCCACTAAACCATGCCACACAAGGCTCTGTCCAACCCCGCCTTGAACACCACCAGGGATGAAGCATTCACAACTTCCCTGGGCAACCCATTCCAGGGCCTCAGCACCCTTACAGTAAAGAACTTCTTCCTCATATCCAATCTAAACTTCCCCTGTTTAAGTTTGAACCCGTTACCCCTTGTCCTATCACTACAGTCCCTAATGAAGATTCCCTCCCCAGCATCCCTATAGGCCCCCTTCAGGTATTGGAAAGCTGCTCATATAAGTTTACTTTGCGTTTTACACTCTTAATTTAAATCAGTCTTTCACATCCTAACATGTAATTCTCTATTAAAAAAATGATGCAAATTTAGAAAATAAGTTTGTTTCAGTAGAAGTATCTTCCATTTTTTCCAATTTCATTTTATGAGGCTAAGTGATCACAGGTCACCTATTTATCACTGGTCACATAGTGATCACTGAGTGAAAAGATTAACCTCCTGTTATTTCAATCTAGGGTACAAAGTAAATGTCACATTAAGTATCAGAGACTACTTATTTCATAATGATGTAGAGTGTTGATATGCATGTTAATCCACTGAGCTCATTAGCAACATGTATGGGAGGATGAACATTGATAAATAGTTGCTATTCTGAAGAGAATTACTCATTATTTCTCTCATTGTCTTCATTAGAGTTCCTGGGTAGCTATATAATGGAGAATGAGAAGAAAAATCACTTTTCATTCCTTCAGGAACAGGCCCCGTGTTTCATGAAAGAGTTGCAATTTATGATTAAAAGTCAGAAAGATTCAAGATGCACATTTTCAGAAATTAATGCCTGAAGCACTAGCATTCTGCCATCATTCACCAAAAGTAATCCCCTTTTTGTGCACACCATTATATTTTCATTTTCAAGACTGGTAGAGAAATGTAATCAGAAAAAACTGCAACTTGAACCAAACCAATTCTGTAACTTTTCTGCTGAAAGACAATAAGCTGTTTGTGTTCACATTGTGTGTTTGGCAAAGGTACCCATCATTAGCAGGTGGTTTTAATCTCTAAAAGACAATTTCTGGTAAAAAGATGCAAGCTAAAGTGGGATATAAAAGCATTATTCTGGGTCAGTAAGGAGTAAAAATCTGAAGCTCCACCTCTCATAACTATATAAAAGCCTTTTTAAACTCTCATTGCTTAGAACAGGAGTCCACAGCTTTTCCATACACTACTTTAACCTCTAGGCTTCTTTGGAAATTGAAATGAGGCAATTAATGAAATTAAGAAATTTTGGGGAGTGGTCTCTACAGCGAATCAAGCAGAGGCAAGGGAGTTAACAAGCACTGGCCCTGCTTTGGCATCTCTGCTGGAAGCCTCATAAAGGGTTTGCACTGCAGCCACTGTTTATCTTCTCAGAAATTAATCATCATAATTAAACATCCCAAGAAATTTGACTTAAAGGAAATGAAAGCATCGGTTTACATTTCTGGTGCTCACACAGAGAGCACCAAGATAGAAAAAAAATATTTTTAGCTTCACTCAAACCTTTGCTTTTTTTATCTGAAAGAAGGAAGAGGACACACTGAAGGGAGCTCAGAACCTTGATCTTACCAGAAACAAACTTACCTACCACAAAGACATTGTGAATGCATCCCTGAAAAAGCCACATCATATCTCTGCTCCGCATTTGCTGCCAGTGAGGCTGAGATAAGTGGTGCCTCCTTTAAGGTACTGAAATATAAGTGCTTCAAAAATGACCTCATTTTTCAAAAGTTTTATTGTTAAGTTTGAAGACTAGACAAGGTCATACTGGTTTTACATCATTCTACATGATTTAAGTATATACAAACCCATTTGAATATAACACAGCTTGAAGGGTTGCAAAGGTCATTGTGTCTCAGATACTTCTGTACTTACTGACACATCAGAAGCCAGCACTGAATACTATAGATCATATTTGTTGTACAGCAAAGATACACTCACTTAGTATCCTTAGTCTTCAGACCTCACACTAATTTGTATGCAGCCATTCCAAAAGAGAAAGTCAACCTCAAAACCAGAGCCAGTTTAATGTGATAAGCCCTTAACAGAACACAGATAAAATGACACCTTGTGCCAGTGCTTTATTTTCCAAGCTATAAACGTAGCACATTAAAGAGCTACAGAAAGGTGAAGTTTGCCTACAAATACTTAACTGATTCAAGGTGAAATTTAATTAGGAGACCATTTTCAGCCTTGTTCAATGCCATTGTTACAATTAATACAGAAGTCAAGGATCATTTCAGAGTGTTTCTCTACCCCCTCCTAAAGGGACATATCCTGTCCTGCACTTATTCTGGTTTTGGGATGCCAGTTGCTTTCACTGGCAGAGTACAGTTGTGTTAGTTTATAACTTGTCCCAGATGTCACTGGTGTTCACCAAGACAAGAAAATAAAATTAAAGGTAAAAAGTTTAATTCTGGACCATAACCTGATTCTCATCTGTTTTGTTAAGTTTGAAGTTCCACAGAAATCAAGAGTTATTTCAGACTTATACTGCTGACACTAGGAGCAAACTTTGCTTCTATGGCTGTACAATGCCATTTAATGAAAGCTTCTTGGTAGCTAAGGAATAATTTCATTTGGAAAAAGCCCCACTATGTGGGCTGACATTATAAGGGCATCACATGTATGATTATTCTATAAATTATCACAGAGTTCTATCACGATGTATGGAGCTTTCTTTGCAGGTTGTGAAGACTGCTGGCAGAAGAAAAGTTGACACAGGATACAATGATGAAAACACTCAACACTAAATTAATACAAACTAAAATTACTACGTTAGGTATCATGACATCACTATTTTTATATGCAGATGAATGAAAAACAATTAAATTACTGAACCAACAAAGATTTAATTCAAAACCAAAATTGATGTTACCGGATAAAAATCACTAAAGAACAAAGAACAAATACTTGAGAACGTCAAAACAAGTTGGTAAGCTAGGGAGCCTAATTTTCTGAAATGGCCTTCCATTTTTTGGGGTACAGTTGACTAATGAAATAGCTACATGCTATTCCTCATATCTGTAACTAAATTCAGAGTCAGTTGTTCTCTCATAACAGGAAAATTTTCTTGCACCTCTTTAAATATCGTGTGTGCCCTGAAGATACAAATATTACTTTTTTATTATTTAATTTTATTTGTTATTTATCTTTTTTTTTTATGTAGCCTAAAGTGCAAAACTTGGGCAGTAAGGTAATTTCGGAATACACTTGTCCTCCATTATTCATTTCTTTTTTTTCTCTTTAGAAGTACCACCATGATTGACTTTCTCTTTAAAATCCCTCACTATGCTTGAAGACCACTCCATATATACATCATTAAGGAATGTTGTTAACACGGTTACAGACAAGACAGTAACAGTCTAGTGGCTTTTGTTAAGCAGCACAAAGTAAAAAATAAAGAACAAACTTAGCAGTGTTGCACGGGACCTCAACATTTCTTACACATACTTTTACCTTTACATGACTCTTCTTTGTAAGTCTTTAAATGTCTAAGCCTTATAAAATAAATACTTGTATAAATACAGTTTAAGGATTAAATCATTTTATAGAGGCAGCGTGTTCTGTTTCTTAAAATGTGACAGTTTAAGTGACACTATTAGAAAACCGCCACCAATATATCCCCAATTCTTGTATGTAAAATTCCTGGCTGCTATTCTGGAGTCTTTCACAGTTCAATGGATAATATATTTTGTCTGTAGAGGAGAATGTGCGATTAAATGCAGGTTTTTGAAATCCAAACCATTTTATTTCCAAAGTAAACTTTGCCCTTTGCAGACTGTGGGTCAACTAGTTGTTTGCCTGGGAAGCAGTGCCCAGGTTCATACTTCAGTATTTCGGTGAGAATGGAAAAGTAACAAAGAATAAGTTCAGCGACATTCACTGAAACACAGCTGTATATTTCTCTCTCTCTTTCTCCCTACATCAGCATGTTATGAAATCAAAAGGGTGGCAGTAATCGCAAATGCTGTTATTTCAGGTGATAAAGTGTTCCCTCAGTCCTTGTCCTGGGATTTTTTTAGACTTGGGTGCTACTCTAACATAGTCATAGAGCACTTTACTTCAAAGGAACTTGAAGTGCTCTGCAAAGGTTTGTAGTGTTATCTCCATCATCAGGGGAAATTGAGATGTGTGGGGAATGTCCTCCCTACTGCTCCACTTTTCCTCCTGAAACCTACTTTTTAAACTGGGGTCCATGCTGGCTAGCATAAACACATAGCTAAACACATAGCATGTGTAAAGCATTTCTGTAGATGAGACATACTAAAAATCAAAGTTCTTGTGGCTCACTGGCATATGTATCAAGAGACGTAGTTAGGAGTGAAGGGTGACGAGTGCCCAGCTTTGATGAACTCCTACAGCACCTCTTGCCTTTGTGCCTAGGAGGAAGGCTGTGAATGCCACCATAAGAACCCCCAGAGAGGCCTTCCTGGAAGTCACGGTGTCATTCCTCCTGTGTCTTTAAGCACCTGCTTCCTTCATGTTTACCTCCTCACAGAAATTGAGGAGGTTTCTGAAAAAAGTAATTGGGCAAGCAGATCTGTCTATGGTTGAGTGCTTACCCCCGGGCAAGTCAGGAAACAGGCTCAGGATTTCTGGTGTTCTGTGTGCCTTTACCTATGTGGGTACTTCAGATGACATACCATTAGTACCCTGGTGTCTCATCTCAGCCTCCTTTAAAAAATGCATCTCAAGCAGAATTAATAAACTTTGGCAAGTTCATTAACTTCATAATATACTGATAAGCAGATTAGTTTTTTCCATATGCAAACAGTTCACCTCTTTCAAGGAAAAATAATATCAGTGGTGTTACAAAACAGAAAAGATGGAAGTCATGTCTATAGCATGCAAAACAGAGCTGGAACAGGGGATTAGTCAGGCAAACCCTTTAGGTACATAGACTCTGTTCAGATGAAAGTGATGAAAGGTAGCTTGTAATATCACAGGTACTGTGTTTTACAGTACCACAGAATACCTTCCAAATACATGTCATAAATACTGAGAGTGTTTGATAGGCACAATTACTATAACGCAGTCATCCCCAAGTAAACTTATTGCTAAAAGCTGCAGTATCACTTTTTGCAAGTAAGATGACAGTATGATTTATGGAGAACTCATCAGCCCAATGTTTGTAAAGCTGCAAATGAGCTTTGTCATGCTATTTCTCTTCCCTTGTAAAAAGGATGCTGATGTTTTTCCTTAACACGCTTCAACTAGTCAGAACAACTCAAAGGAGAACTAGAAAGATAATTCCACAGCAGAAGGGACGACACTAACATATTTCAAGGACAAAATTGGATTGGATAAGTTAAAGAGCAGGCTTAGACCTCTTTGCGAAAGACAGTTAGCAGCCTACCATAAAATGAGCACTTGTTCATGAAAAACCCACTCAGCATCCTACAGGCTTTGCAGAGTTTCTTCTGCGAAGTGACTTGAGCTACACCGAGAGATGTGGAGGTCTGCCTCAGTCCTCCGCTGTGCAGCCCAGCAGCTCTGACCGCAGGGTGATCCTGCCGTACCATGACCATGGGAGTATGCGGATGTGCCGGGCATAGATTGGAGGATCAATGATGTTCTTACGGTGTGTGTCGTTGTCAAAATTTCCCTGGAACACCTGAAGGGCAAGTAGGGAGAAGATTTAAGACTGGGCGGCTTAAGGAACAAATGTGGTACACACCTGATTTTCCCAGGCACCTCTCCATGCCAAATTTTGATCACAGAATCATTGAACAGTTTGGGTTGGAAGGGACCTTAAATCTCATCCAGTTTCAACCTCCCGCCATGGCAGGGACACCTTCCACTAGACCAGGCTACTTCAGGCCCCATCAGCTCTGGCCTTGAACACTGCCAGGGACTGGGCCACTCACAGCTTCCTTGGGCAACCTGTTCCAGGGCCTCAATCTCACACTAAAGAACTTCTTTGTTATATCTAACCTATATCTCCCATTTTATGTTTAAAGGCATTACCCCTTGTCCTATCACTACATCCCCTGACCATCTGGGCACACAACTGATGCTGCTAAAAGCACTCGCTTTTGCCAAGGCCTCTGGATTTCACTGCATGCTAGGGACCTCAGGGCTAGGTATGAGTGTGGCATGCTCAGTCCTGGTACAGGTTTAGCCTTTGGTTCAAAGCTTAATCTGCTGTTCTGCCAAAGCCCAGGGCTCCACTCTAAAAGCTACATAGAAATCATTAACATTTAAAAAATCAAATGTCTTTTTACTTGGCATTTGCATCATGCTGAATTAATCCCAGGAGATTCTGTTATTGTTTCCAACAAAATTACATTAATAATTAAAGTTAAGGGGAATTTTTTTGTATCATTTATGAATGCAGCTTGGATACAACTGTAGAAAGCCTTGTAAAGTCAGTGATTCTCAAGGATGCTATCTTCTTCTGTCAAACAAAAGTAAGCATATGAATTAAAGGCACCAGTTTGTAACCAAGTTTAAAAACCCTAGCACAGAATAGTGCATGTTCCAATCTTATTTCCACTAGCAGGTGTTAGCCAATAGATAACTAAGATCCTGAACTTTTGCCTGTGTTAAAACAACACCAGATTTTCCCCCACTATTTAAACTCAACGGCCACGGCAACCTCTTTTGGCAAAATGATCAGATTATTCCCTTGGGATATTTTCAGGCTTTTATGAGAAATTTTCATTCTCTTCAAATGTCAGCTAATTCACTTCTCACTTGTAAAACCAGAATTTGACGGCTTTTTGAAAATAGTGACTTTTTGGTCTCTATGCCGCACAATTTCTTTGAACTTTGAAAGCTTCTTCAAGTGCAATCAATTTGGCATCTTGAACAAAGCATGTATCCTCCACAAGTGATGCTTTTCCACAAGTGATAAATTTTCCTTCTCATCTGGCATCATGCTAACACAGAGGCTGGAGCACTGAAGCATGCAGGAGTTAAGACAGAGAAAATTGCAGACAGGCTGACCGGAGAAATAAGCGTTATGAGCCTAAGGAAAAAATGTATTTACCACAGGAAAACATGTTTGCTGCCTAAGTACAGTGTTGATTACATAAATCAGCTGGAGCTTGGGCTCAGAAGATTGTGCCTGAATTTGGGTTTCATCTGTGGTAATACAGCATACAATAAAAGGCAGTAAACTCATCACCAGAATTATAGAGTGGCACCCCCCAAGGTACAATATGCATTTAGGAAAGGAATATTTTAATTTGATTCCTTGCACATGCCTGCAATATATCTGTTGTTTTTTATTGTTTTTTATACCAAGCAAGACGATAAGCAATGCAGAACTGCAGACAATTCTTGTTGCAAAACTACTGGAAAATTCTCTTCATCCCTATTTTATTTTCCCTACTAAGATGTGTTTCAAAGATAACATTTAAATGCAGGCTTAGAATAAGAAACATTGTTTACCAGAAGAATCATTATATAGCCCAGTACATGCATCTGCACACAGCTATGCGAAATGGATTAAGTTACGTGATGCAAACCGAGCACCAAATACTGCTGAAGAAGGTAGGATTATGCCATTTACTTACAGCAAGAAAATAAGAATCAAATTTTATTTCTAATTCCTACATGATTTCATTAGCACTTGAAGTAAAATTCATCTCCTTTAGAGGTTAATTCAGGCAAATCAGAAATTTACCTTCCCTCAAAATTCAGGATCCGGTTTTACGAAATTAACTAAATGTGTTAGATCAGAAAAAGGAGTTTGGGGAAATAAAGTTATGAGAAAGTGAGGGAAGCTTTGTCAACACCCACAAATGTGACCTGCATGAAATATAACATTCTAAGAGCAAATTTTGCTGCGGATCCATGGCAAGTTTCTTATGGGGAAAAAGTATATTTTTTGTCACTCTATGGTTTTGCAGCCTAAGTTGGAGTCAAGAAATTTGGAAAGAGCAGAGAAGACAAAGGACAAAAGCTGTACACCCGACTTACCGCTACAAAAGAGCTATTTCTGTAGCCAAAAGTAATTTTTGTTTAATTAAATGCTGCTTTATGCCCAAACAGTCAATACTAAATGAAACACCTAAGCAATTAAAACCCCTTGAAGAGATGGTACCCTCCAACCATAAATGATTACGCCTCACACTTGTTTCTGAGGAGTTTGTTTCACTAATCAGCACCTCTGAGCACTGTTATGATTTATTAGCATTTAAGAAGCTGATGTTGGAGTTCTATGTAATTTTTCAGATGAAAAAATGCATAATGACAGTAAAACCCAAGCTGATTAGTGGTCAAGGGATAAAGAGCAGAGTGTAAGTTATTAACATGTCAGTGCATAATGCCAGTGCATATCTTCATTTTGAGTCCTGGATGGGTGAAGACCTGGTCCTGCCTTATCTCAAACAGCAAATATACAGAGTGAAGCAGCAAGATAGCCACAAGCACGGAAGAACATCCTTTGCACATTATTAAACAGACTAAGTCTTCTCAGACTGGAAGGACAGAGATACGGCAAATCGTAAGTAGCATGGAGAAAATCAATAATGAGCAGCATTGTCATGAGGGGATAAGGAATGATAGCAGGTTTGTCCTGAGCCACCTTAAAGGTCACAGTGTCCCATATAACACATAACTGAACTGTGGCATAGCTTCTTAGAATCACAGCCTGGTTTGGATTGGAAAGGACCCTAAAGCTCATCCAGTTCCAACCCCCTGCCACAGGCAGGGACACCTTCTGCTAGACCAGGTTGCTCCAAGCCCTGTCCAACCGGGCCTTGAACACTGCCAGGGATGGGGCAGCCACAGCTCCTCTGGGCAACCTGTGCCAGGGCCTCACCACCCTCACAGGGAAGAACTTCTGCCTAAAATCTCACCTCAATCTCTCCTCTGTCAGCTTAAAGCCATTCCCCCTTGTTCTGCTCCTACAGGCCCTTGTCCAAGACCCCTCTCCACGTTTCTTGCAGGTATTGGAAAGCTTCTATTCCACAGCCTGTAACTACTGTTAAAGAAGTGTTACAAGTAAAATCAACAGGGACTAATGGAGAATCAGGCAGAAGAAAGCAAGACGCTGGGGAACTACACTAGGGAAGAACAACGGACTTATGTATCTTTCTTCTCTAGTCATCTGCTACATGGTGCTCCATCTCTTGGGTGGACCTTCAGCCTGCCCCAACCCAGTGGCTCCCATGTTACAAAGTGCCCCTGTTGGTAAAAGTAGGCTGAAGCTCCTGCTATCTGACGATCCTGTAGAATGTTAAAGATTTTACAGTGGTTATATCTATTTACGTACGTCTGCACTGAAAAGGTGTAACTTACTAAAACATTTACCCAGCAGATTCAGCAAGTTTACACATGCATGCCGTACATACACATGTGCCGCTTCCCTGTATCTTTAGTCTCTTACAGCTGCTATTAAAAGGAAAAACAGTAGAAAAATTCATGCTGTTTGGCTTTTAAATATGATAACTTATTTTATGATCAGTTCACGCAAAAGAGAATGAAAACCTGGAAAATATGCACTGGTATTCTCTGCCAAAAAGATGTTTCAAAATACAAAAAAGTCTTCTCTATAATTGTGTCCAGCAAGCAATTTGGATGTCTTGCCTTCACTAAGATTTTTAAATAGGACTGTTTCATGGCATATGCAGCAAATTCAAGTAACGACAATGTAAATTGATTTATATTTTAAAAAGAAAACTATTGTATGTTTTACAACATAATAAGCTATGAGAAACATGTGAAGAATACTATATTACCACTGCTGTTTGCTTTGCTCCAAACACAGAGCTGGAAATCAGACTTTAGGGCACATCCACAGGACTCATTAATTTGTAGTTGCAGTAAGACTGCTTGTGGTGCCATGTCACTGGATATGCACAAAGGACAAAAATTCAGGGAGTCTGATTCTCTACAGAGAATCTTTCTGGATCTCATGTCTCACAGAAACTTTAAGTACATGAAAAATCTGCATCAGCCACAGCATTATTGGTTCCTGATATTTATGATAATGGCTGAGAGCTGAGACTTTAATAGCCAAGCTTTAGATGGTAAAGTCATTATGTTGTCTGCTGTACCATAACCATACTTTTTATTTTGAGCAGAATATTTTAAACATGCTATTTCACAGAACAGCTAATCCTCCTTATATTAGAGCTATGCCTAGAGAACAGCTATACCTACCTTCTGTTAGGAGTTTGCTTCAACGTAGATGATCTCACTGTTTTGACATACAATTTAAAATCTAAAATTAATTTAAAATCTAAAAAGAAGCTGCATGAAAAATTATTTTTGACAGCCATATTCCTTTACCTTGGAAACATTTTATTTCTTTATTTCTATTCAGTGAAGAGACTTGCTTAAGCAAAGATAGGCAAATTGCAGACTTGAACAACCAGTTTTTGGCTCTTGATGGAGTAAACTTTTCACCATGAAGAGTTACAAGTGAACAAAACTCCTAAAAGACACTGAAAGATGTCTTGAATTGTCACCAGAAATACAGCTACTTTACAGGCATACTGCATCCTTTTGGAAGATGCTTTCCACTACAAAAGACCATGGAGGTGTTTTCCATGTACATAAGCATGTGTGAACATATGCTTTCAGAGTGATTTAGAAAAAAAGATATTTTTTCTTTTCAGTTGGAATACATAAAGTCTCTGGGAGTGAATTTTCTACTCTCGATCTTGTCCGTCTTCCTTTCTTCTTCATCAGACACTTTTCCCCTGACTGGCTGAAGTCAGTAGATGGCTGGCATGTAATTGTTAGCTGTGAAAAAGAGTCCTGTGCCAGGAGAAGGACTGCCTTTCCCTTCTCCATAATACATGAATAAGAATTTATATTACATGAACTTTATTATTTCTTCAAGTTCAGAATAGGCACCAGGCACATAAATCTTTTAAACTTGTGAAACTTACTATTGCATTCTTGTTATTTTTAACTCTTGAGCTGTCCACTGAGGCTACTAAAATAGGATTTTACTCCACTGCACATAGTTTGGAGGTGCTTTATGACAGAGATTCAAAGCCAAGCAAAAAGACAACTATTCTGAAGACCAGCTTTCCTCCAGAGATGCTTCTGGAAATTCAAGGCAAAGATTGTTAATATGAACATGTTGTCTTCCTTCAGCTTTTAGTGTGGTAAAAGGGGAAGGGATATATGTGCTGGAGGCAGAACCTGGAATGAGTATATCTAGATCTTAATCTCATACAAATCACGTTAACTCAGTTGAAAGTAATAGAAGTCACTCATAACTTAAACCAGTACAGAAAAAAAATACTGTTAGATTAGAAATATTATTTTAAGTAATAGCATTAAATAATAATAATTTAAATAACATTACTAAAGAAAGTTCTTTAGCTGTGCAAAGTATGTGAAGTATACGCAGGAGCTGAATCTACCAATGTAAACCAGCCACTGTAATAATTAAAAAAAAATGCACACAAAAACCATTAGGAAATCTAGCAGAAAGATGTTTAACCTGACATGATCTAACTTTTCATTTTTAAGTAGGTTCCTGTCTTCTGTTGCTGTGGCAATTAACTATGTATGCAAAGCATAAAACTTACAACTAGTTCATCATTTTGTGCACAAATCCATTTGCATACTGGATATTGTCTAGCTACAATTACTTGCACTGCTGATGGCTAATAGTGACTGACAGTGCTGCAGACTGCTGGCCTTCTTTAGGCTGCTTCCAAATGTTCTCATTTTATTTTTAAAAATGGCCTCTAAAATGCCATTGGACACTGCAGCTGGCCTTGCGTTATCTACAGCAGGCCATGCAATTTATAAAACGTGCGGAAACTGATTAAAAAGAAAAAAAGGTAAGATTTGGTTTGTACGTCCTCAGCTTTAGAGGCATAGTGAGCTACTGACCTCTAGTTGAGAAAAACAAGATAGCTATTAGCTCTGGTCCTTCTGGAAATTATTTTGATTCCTGAAGGCAAGAGAAAAAGCTTTCATATTTTTCAGGCAGCTCATTCAAACAATTTAAAATGAAAGAGATATTTTAAAGACACATTTCTCTCCTCACCTCCCCCCTATTCATCTGCATTCATAGAAGTTTGGCACAGATATGAACTCAAATGATGCTGTTAAAACAGCAGAGGCCAAACAGGAGCTGCAGCAGCCATTCTTCTTGGAACAGCTTCTCCATTTGCAATGGTGCAAAGAAAATAGCACCATATTTCCTTCTGTTTGAAATGACTATTTTGTTGCAGACTTATCAAAGATACAGGCTGCACATAGTGCACTTGTGAACACAAGATACCAGTATCTTTTCCTCAGTGAAGTAACTTCACAAATGATGAAAAGGCAGAAGGGAATAGCTTCAGGAGTTCACTGAGATCAGCTGATACATTAGGACTCACCCTGTAAACTGCTGAATAGTGAGATGGAGGCATCAGACAGAATAGAGCTTTCAGCTCCTACATCAGACTTTATGAAGTCACAATATTCATCTGCAAATCACTATTACCAGCTTACCAATATGTCCATAATTTCTGTGTCTGAGACATTCTTTTTATCTTTGTTTTTCCAGTATGAAAAATGACATACTTTCTTCGGACTTTAGTTGTTTTTCTTTTATCCTGTCTTCCTTTTCCTTAAATTTTTTGAAACAATCTTTCTCCTAACTTACTGGATGATTGCACAAGGATCACAGGATGAGTACAGGATGACTAAATCACCTGCAGAGGAAATAAGGAATCTATGGTATTCTATAATTTGCAGAAGAAATCAAGATGTTAATAAACAAAATGAATAAGGGTAAATTATGAATAATTTATGCTTGCTGCTGTTGACAGTTGTCAGTGTGTGTCTTTTATCTCCCTTCTGTATCTCCTGGGGACAGAAGAAACAAAGTTTCACTTTGTTGTGAAAATACATTTTCTTCTACAGTGTTCTTGCATTTTGGGCCAAATCTTGGATCCTAACTTAAGCTGAGGAAATTGTTGTGGATCCTGTGCAAAGTTGTTACTATCAGACGGTACCAGTGATGCTATTTTTCTTCTGCTCCCTATGGATAAGATACATCGTGGCTTTTCTTAGGCTGTTTTTATTTTTCATATATATTTTTGTCCCACTGCACAGGCCAGAGTGTAGCCAGTATTCCTTGTTCTACATATATCCAGTGTGGACAAGTGCCACCAGAATACACTGGATCAACACACACCTAGCTGAAGTAGCAATGAAGGGTTTGGTGTCAAACTGTAAGCATTTACTGGGCGAATGTAATTTGTATATTCACAGTAATAAAATGGATGATGGAAATAGATTTGCTTGTTAGAAGTGAAGATGTAGCCAAGATTTTCCCATTTTGAAAGATAGGATCAGAGTTTAGAGTGGTCTTCACAAAATGAGACCAATGGTGCAATTTAACAACAATGAGTAGCAAGCCAAACCTTAGGAAGTCACAACCAATGTCACAAGTAGGATATGGAGAATAATGGAGCAGGCACTAGTTCCGTGCTAAAGATTGCAACACTACAGCAAGTTTTGGAAACCGCACTTCAGGAAGAGCTCGTCCAAACAGAATACAGAAGACTGATCTGAGGTTGAGAAAACATACGCCTTGAGGAAAGACTAAAAGAACAGATAATTGTTGCTTTTTTTTTTTTTCTTTTTCCAAGAAGAAATTGTTTAACATACTTCAAACAAACAAACTGAAAAGAGTAAGGTAACACTTCTTTTTTGCCTGTGAGGACAGGCAGGTGTGTTGCTGGGATGGTGATAAGCAATCTTTCCACTTTTAATGAAATTTAAACTTGGGAGTGTAGACTTTTCATCATCAGCTGTTAAAGAATAATCTGATGGACAATGGTGCAGGGTACAATCATTGTATTGAGGTGAAGGACTGGTGAGTGAATTAAGCTTTAGTTCTGAAAATGAACTGTTGGGCCTACTCTTAGGGTGGCAGCATAGGACGTGGGGCTTGTTGGATCTCATTTCCTGCTGAGGATACCTCAGAGTGGATAGAGAGAGAGGAGCACAGTCTCTACAAAGGTCAACAAATAATGTATCTAAGATGTTGTCTCAAGATCCTTTCTAGCCCTACCTCCTACAAAGTTTTGCAAGTTCACTGACAGCTAGCATTTCTGGAATGTCAGATCCTGCTGTAAGACTTTGACATTTCCAGAACTGTGTCATCGTACAGTTTGGACTAATGTTTGTTTACCAAAGGCTGAGATCTACTCTTGTATCAAGTATCTTGTTTATTTTGTATACATTTAAATTCAGAAGTTGTTACTTCTAATTTCCAGCTAAGTGTATTTGATCACATTCTACTTTTAACTGCTCTTGATTTGTTAAAGAATCATAATAATATGCATCTATTTTATTCTTAGGGATGTTAATTAATATGGTATGTGAGATGTTTTAATTAGACAATGATTGTTTTCTGTTGTTTCTCATAGAATATGTACATAGCAATTAACAATCCAGCTGATGATGAAAGTGAGAAGAATTTAATTGCCTTGGCAAATGTTATAAACAAGTGTAGACTGTTTATAACATTTGCCATTGCCATTTATAAGAGTGCTGTTAGGTCAGAGTGCATTTTCCTTTAGATCTGCTTGTGACTGCTACTGTGTTCTTCACCAAACACTTGAACGAATGTTCTCTATTTTAGTAACATGAATGAAACAGACTGCTAATACAAGTTTGGCTTGGAGAAAATATTTCACGGCAGATCTTTTGCTTCTGTTTTTAAATGCCAGGGACTTACAATGGGATGCGTGCAAAATACTGAAGTGACTACCTGTCATTTATATTGAATGCATTTATGGCATATCTACAAAAGGTGAGTTGTTTCCAATTTTTATGTGACAACCAATTATACAAGACACATCCATAATCACTGGTGTCAGGACCTTCTCAGCTGGATGGCTAAAGCAATTGATTTTGTTTTCCCTATCTAACATACTTTAGGTTTGGTGGGGAAAAATCTCAGAGCAAGATAAAACTGAAGTGAACTGCCATTTGGCTTTCAAGACTGGGACTTTACAGTATCATATTTGGAAAATAATCTTACAAACATAACATTTCTATGCAGACACACACATCCAGCTATGTACATATTTGATCCAGTAATTTAGAACACTTTCCCCTAAAAAAAATGGGCGTACATTTGATCAATACCTTAAAATCATCAAAATTTAAGAGATGCAGCTGTCTAACCCTTCATCAATAGATCAACCTGTACTCACACAACACAGATCGACACATATCAAAAGTTTCTTATTACTTAGAAAAAAACCCCAAACTGACCTATATGGAGAGTATGAAATTTTACTGAAGAACTTTTGTTTAAGAAAAATAAAGACAAGTGGGAACATTCATCACCCTGTTAAAAACACTGCGTTTGAGACATGGAGCATCAGACATATCAGCCATCTGTTATTTTTATTAATGTATCTTTTGTTTCAATCAGACAAAATCCCACTAAGACATTTAATAAATAATTCACATCTTGTCAGCTTGCTTAAAGTTTCCCTTAAGCAATGCATATGCTGTAATCTCTTTCTTAAGAGATGATATTATGAATTCAGGTGTATAAAAGTGTAATACAGTTTAAAGGAAAGGTATAATATCCTAAATGACAAGAGAAAAGTTAAATGCTTGCAGGTAAATCAATTAGCAAACCCATACTTTCTCTATGCCTCTCATTAAACATTTGCAAAGAAAGTTGAGAAACTTTTTATGTTTTGCATTCATTTAACAGTGTAATAAAAAATAATCTTTCCATTGGGTATTTGAAACCCAATGATTAATTTCCACTTAAAAATGAAGCCAAAATTGCTAGGTAATAAGATAGCCTAAAGATGTGCTTTACAGAAAACTACAGAAAATAATGCATACTTATCAAAATATGCACAGAGACACAGTTTTTGAATATACAAATAAACTGCTATTTATATACCTTCTCCTCTCGAGTTAAAGGAAGAAGTAATTCCAATAAATGGAGAACTGCAAAGTTTTATGTCCCATATTTAATAGTGTTGAATCATGTGCACTGCATTGATAGGCATGATATTACTGTACTGTGAATGTCATTGTGTTATATGACTCCTTTTCATTCACCTTGACTTTTATCTGTGCGATTCCATGCATATGGAATCCTATAATGCAGGCATCATGCAATAATCTACAGTCTTACAGCACTGGTGTTACTACAGATGTAGACCTCTGTAGTAATGCAACTGAAATATCAATCTTCTATTTGTTTTACCTTATCCTTCTTTTGTTTGTCATCTTGGTATATGATCCAGTGCTCCCCGTCATTACTGTAAGCAAGCTTGTAGGACCCCACAAATTGGACGTGACCAAAATCTTTAGCTCCTTGGGTAATAATGCCAGTGATTTTTGTAGGGACAAGAAGGTCAACCTGAACAGAACAAGACAGAAATAAACCAGAAGAATGTAATTAGTTTCAGTTTCAGTTTGCAGTCACCTTGCATCACACAAAAGCAAAATGGTGCAGAATGTCACACATTTTTTGAAGCCCCTTAGTTCACGGTGAAAGAGGACCCAATCCAAAAGGTGACTTTGCGTTGTTTTGAAACCATGCCCTTCTGCAAGCTCTAAGTCAACTTACATTACTTTTCTGTTTGTTACTAATGGTTTAAACCACCTAAGGGCACAACAGGGATAACCTTGTATCATTATCTATGGTATGAGGTCTGGTTGTGAGGCGCCATATACTACCCCAACAAAACAGCAGTCTCTAGCGCAAATAATCTGCAGCCAAAAAGTGTTCCCATGTGCTCCTAGTAATCAGAATACAGTATGTCACAGCCTGCTTCCCCAAGCACCTTTCTATTTCCTTTGCAATAAAAGAGCCTGTGCTTTACCAAGTCATTCAAAACATCTGCTATCACATTTCTTTTCTGGCTGAACTTGTCTTCTCTCCTCAAGCCTTTATTTCTTTTTCTATCTCTAAAGCTCTAACTTTTACATTTCTTCATTTTATTTTTTTTTATTTACATAATCTTAGCACAAGACTTTTAAAAAAGGCAGGAATCTTAAAGCCTAACAAAATCTGAGCTTTCAAATGGCTTTCATGTGGGTCAGCACATCTGAGATCAGCTATTTTGAACCAGAACCTGACACTGAATATAAAAGATCTGGGCCAGATGCCTTGGATTAAAATGATCAAGGAACAGAATACAATAACAGAATTAAATTGACCTAATAATGTATTTTTAGAGGAAGAATGGAGGAGTTGAATTCCCTATTAAAATTGACATTTTCTTGAAATGTGAAGGTAAAATTGAGGTTTCATTCTGTGCTCCTGTGCTCTCCAGCAATGTGCCAAGCCAGTGGGAAAAAAAAAAAAAAAAAAAAAAAAGCAGATTTATTTCAAACAATAAATGGCTGTGAAGCAGTAGACGGTTTTAACATTGTCTGTTAAATCAGACAAGAGATACTAATAGCAAAAATATTACAGTAAAATGATGGGAGTGCTGAACTCCATGAGAAGATCAGTGATGTTTTTACTGCAAGAAATTAAAAGGAGAAGGTGAAGAAACAAAGAATCTCTTGCTGATCATAGAATCATAGAATCATAGAATAGTAAGGGTTGGAAAGGACCTCAAGATCATCGAGTTCCAACCCCCCTGCCATGGGCAGGGACACCTCCCACTAAACCATGACATCCAAGGCTATGTCCAACCCCACCTTGAACGCTGCCAGGGATGAAGCATTCACAACCTCAAATGCTGAAGATCCAGTATTGCAATTCTGGGAAGCTGAGGCTCTCTGAGCAAACAAGATTTTGACTGAAATATGGGTCAAGACAGAAGAACAAATGTGATACAAAGCATAAAAAGTTAGTCATGAGAAGAGAATGAAAAATAAGCAAGTATAAGAAGTCAGCTAGTCCAGGACAGTGCCTTAGAAAGACAGACACTACAATTTGGATTGTATAAAAAAGAAAACAGAAAATCATAAGCGTACATTTATAAGAAGAGGAAAAATGAATTCTTAGAGCAATCAGACAAGCAATACGGAGAGCCCTGCCGCAACATTTGAAGACAGAGAGCAAATAATGAGCAGCAAATCCCTTTAAGAAAAGGATTTAACACTTTTTAATAAAGCTTTAATACTGAGACACTGTGACAGTAAGTGGAAGATGTCATTGGGTCTACCATAATGAACTGATTTACTGCCATCTGATAGCAGCAGTGTTGCTAGGAGGCGCACCCCAGAGTGTGAGGGAAGTATCCTTGGGAGGCAAAACTCTTTTTGTTTTCAGTTTTAGTCAATGGAGAGAGACTGTAGGACTCAATCAATGATTACTCAGCACAGCAGTCTGATTTGGATGCTCAAATGGACTGCTTGAAGGGACTTCTTTCTCCTGTAAGGAGTGCAAGGGGACTTCCATCCATAGCCTAAGTGGGCTTCTGGGAAATGAATGCTGCTGATTAGCGTAAGTCTTTCTTTCAAGAATTAATAAACACCAGGTCTCCAGACCTTGCTTCCAAACATTTGGGAGACTAAATGAATAGTCTGTTTTTCAAAAAGGCTGACCTGGTAAGGAATCACTAATTGGTCCACAGTTTCAGGCAGCATTTGAACTAAACATTTCAGAGTCAACTTAGATTCTCTTTATAAATAATTTTGACATTAGCATTTTACAAGGGTAACCTCTTTTTTAGCAGAGAACGCTTCTTATATTCCAAGTCAATGTCTCTCCTGTTAACTTGAAAAAATGCCTATAAAAATCAGTTGTTTATTTTTAAAATGTTGCAAGTAATCTGAAAGGATTTCACAAATATTTTAAATGGCCATGACACTCAAAAGTATTCCTCACTGAAATTCAGAACAGGAAGAAAAAAAAAATCTCATTAAGATTCAGGGGATTTCAAAGGTATAACTACAATGAATCTTTATTATCACATAGATCCAATGTTAATAAAAATGTCCTAGTAACATGTTTATTTTATATTTATCCTATACACACCTGTTTTGCGCTTATAGGACATATCCAGTGGTCTTATACTCTTGTTCAGAAAAATTATGTGGAAAGCTGAAAGGTACTTTGGCATATCTTCAGTCTTTTTCTGAAAGACTTACATAGCACTAAGCAGAATATGGGTGTGTGTTTGTCTGCATTGTATTAAAAAAAACGGAAAAAAGAAATAATGAATAGACAGATTCTGTTCTAGGTCTTGACAATACAAGCAATATATATTGCTGTAGATGAAGAAAAAGAGTAAAAGGGTACAGCACCAGAATTCCCCTCTCATACTTTAGTATCTTATTTACTTATTTATTCATAAGCTCATGAGAAGCCTTCAGGCCATAAAAACTGCTTAATCTAGCAATATAGAGCTTTCCCTCTGTTGTTTTATTACCTTCAACAAAGGGTTAACACCCTTGCTTTTCATTCTTCCTACTGAAAGTACTTGAGAACACAAAGGTGAGACGAATTTACACCAATTTCTAGGCAAAACATCTGATTAAAATAGCTGAAAAGAAAGTCGTAACTTCCCATCAGAACACAGAACACATTTATTCAGTCAATATAGACTGCAAGTAACAGTCAATCAAACAAATTACCAGAGAGAGAAGTTAAATTAACGCACAACCACTACATACTCTTCAAAGCTGTATGTGATTAACAGGATCAGAATGTGACTTTGGCTTTTTCAATGCAGCAGAATTTAAAACAAGGTAGAGGCAATTAGTCTGCAACTGATAGGATCATTAGCTGGTTACAAGAAGAACCATGGTTTACAGTTTAATGTACATTTCTACAAGCAGCTGATCAAAAAGCAGTTTAACATCTTGTGTCTGAAAGAACTCTCTCGGGCTATAGCTACTCCCTTTTCCCACCTTGCTTCAGATGTTAAAGATGATTCAGTGTGATTTGGAGGAGAATTAATTTAAGAAAAAGCACAAGGATAAACCCACGTGAGTATGAAATATCTTTAATGAACCACTTCATGGATGTGCAGCATGAACTTAAGTGTCAGCGTGCAGTTAAATGCGGCGTGAGTAGGTCTTCCTGATCAGCAGGGAAGTCACATGCATGCTCTGTCTCTGCTCTTAACAGCGCAGAGCTAATAAACCTCAGCTCTCAAAATCTGACTATGCAGATATGGCCACCATGACTCTTCATATAGCCACCAGAACTCCCTGAGAACTGACATGTACAGAGACCTTCTACCTGGCAAAATTAATTCCTCCCAAGAGCAGGAACCTAGGCATGAGACACTTCAAGACATTTGGGTTAGCTGCCCTTAAACCAGTTTGGATCTCCAAGCAGTACAACTGCATTTGCATTCACTGTGCATGAGCACAGCTGTACTGCTTCTGGACTCATGGCAATGAATTGCCTACCACAACCTACTGACTTGGTCATCATTTAATCCCAGCCAGCAACTAAGGACCACGCATCTGCTCACTCACACATCCCTACACCTGGTGGGATGGGGAGGAGAACTGGTAAAGGTAAAACTCATGGTTGGAGATAAGAACAGCTAATTGAAATTAAATATAACAACAACAACAACAAAACAACAACAACTACAATAACGAAGATGAAAACGGAAACAACAAAAAGAGAGAGATGATTAAACACCAAGAAAGACAAGTGATGCCCAATACCATTGCTCACCACCCACTGACCAATACCTAGCCTGCCCCCCAGCAGTTATCGGTCCCCTCTGGGTAGCTCCCCCCCATTTTATATACAGGGCATGATGTGCTGTGGTATGGAATACCCCTTTGGCTAGTTTCGATGAGCTGTCCTGTCTCTGCTCCCTCCCGGCTTCTTGTGCCTCTCCTCAGAGGCAAAGCATGACAGACTGAACAGCCCTTGATCAGGGTAAGCATTACTGAGCAACAACTAAAACATCTCTGTGTTATTAGCATTATTCTCAGACAAAAGCCAAAACACAGCACTGTACCAGCTGAAAGCAGGACACTGATATATCAGAAAGCCCAGTAAAAGCAGAGTAGATGTGCCATGAAATATCAACCATAACTTTGTGAATATCCCTTTCCCACTCCTTTTCCCTTTTCTACATACTTGGTGGAAACAAATTAAGTTCCATACATTTCCTGGGACTATTAGAGAGTTGGGACAGTACATGAATGAAAAGCCACATGTGGATAGGACTCGGGAGAAGAAATGGGTAGCTTTCATAGGATCACATGTGGAAGCTGAGTGACCACACAGCTCAAGTAGTCTCTCTCGGAGCAGAAACACACATTGTGCCTCTGGCTCACAAGAAGACAAGCCTCAAGAAGGTACAAATTGCAGAATTCTCCAGCCTCTCAGACATGAACAGGAGATGGATATGGATGTTCATACAGGGCAACCAGCTTTGGGTGGCCCTGCTTGATGATGACACCCAGAGATCCTTTATAACCTCAACAATTCTGTGATCCTCTGATACATAGCAAAACCCAGAAATGCTGCTCAAAGCACTGGAGACTGAGAAAGCAGTAAGAGCTGGTAGAGTGTGTTTGTACTGACAAGCAGCACAGTGCAATGGGCACAGATCTGTAAATCAAAGCAGCTGAGAACAGGATTTCTACACAGAGCGTGCTGCAGGGTCTTTAATTCCAACTGGTCTGGACAAACTTTTGAAGCACATCTTTTGTCTTTATTTCATCTGAAAGGAATCTATTTCATGCTCTGTGAGGATACTCCATTCATGTTCCTACCTAAACATGAAAAGTGAAGTCTAAAAATAACTACACTGTTTGAGTTAAAGGAGAAAAAAAGAACCCTGAGAATCCAGGGAGCACCAGATCCTACTTCACAAGATAATTGTAAGATGGCTCATTCAACCTTCAGTTGTGCACTTCTTCATCTCAGGACATACAATCTTGACTTCATTTCAAAGATGCAAAGCAGAGAGATGGGGTGGAAGACTTCAGGAATGCTAAAGGTTAAGTTTAGTAAAATAATGCTTTTAATAATTAATTAAAATGTGTAATTTAGTCCCTTCCTCATACAGATACTATGCTTCTGCTTGACTATAGCTAATCCTGTGCCCATTTTTTCTTGTAATTTTAGAGTTCTAATTTTTCTGCCAGCTTTGCTTTTATTTAATCTGTGCTTTTTGTGGGCTTGTTTTTATCACTTGCTGCCAGATAACACTGACGAATTCAGTGGTATTCCTGCTCTATCTGGCAAGAAGAGTCTTTTGGGCTAAAACCATCAGGAACCAGAAAGAAAGAAACCTGGATCCACCACACGTGAGTGTAAGAGGTAAGCACTGCCAAGATGGGGGTAGCACTTACCCTTAACAGATCAAAAAATAAGGCTTTCATGGTCTCCATCTGCTACTTCATCAAGGTGCAGATCTGCCTATCACATGTGCTGGCCTTGCAAGGAGGTCTCAGATATTTTGGGATGCTTAAGGTAATGTTAGAGACTCAAGGTAATGTTAGAGACTCATGGTTAGGCACCTGTATCCCATTAGAGTCTAATGCACTTAAGCTGTCCTGCGTAGGTTATTTACTCTTCATTTAAGACCTCATGTCTCCCCTGATTTTCCCAGGTTAAACTGACACACTCAGATAGCTGCTTTCTGCACCCAGGCCTAGGAAAAGGAGAGTCAGGCTTGCTCAGTCTGCAGCATAAAGGCAGAATTGCACCTCTCCTTATCTTACTGCATGAGATGAAGGTGCTTTGCATTCTCCTCCATGGCCAAACGCTGGATATAGATAGGAGAACTGGCGATGGTACAGCACACTTGCCACAAATGTGCAACATGTAGATGTTTCTCAAAACATTTCAGCAGCATTTTTGTTCGTGAACTATGAAGCTTAGCACTTCAGGCTGTTTTCAAAAGGCTCATTTTAAAAAAACCCAATCAAGCCAAAAAACTACCCAAATTATAATCTATCATGCCTAATTGCATCTAAAAGCTTTGAAGAAAAAAACCCAACCAAGCAACTATTACACTCTTGGTAGAAAAACAGTTACCACTGCAGCATCATACACAGCAGACTGATTTTAGTACAGTTACTTAAATATACACAATTAGGGCAAATACTTTTTAATAAAACCTGAAAAAATTACATTGAGAAAATCAGTTATGAGACAAAAGGAAATCCTTGAGAAGAAGCCATAATAATTTGACAGGAAGAAGCATTTTGGAGTGTTTTGCTCAGTATTCCACTATAAAAGTTTTCCGCAACTTCTAAAAAAAATAATAAAAAATAACAAAACATATCATAGTGCAACATAATGCAAAGTAATGTAACAAAATGTACTTACATTTAATTGGGTCTGTTTAGCTAGGATATGTTAAAAATTAAACTTCTCAAGAACCCAGATAGAGATGGATTTTTTCAGGTGAAATAAGATTGGAGTGCCATTCTCTTTTTCTTTAAAAGTCTGGCTTTGACCTTCAACATTATCATCCTTCAACAAGGATGTCAGAGAGGAACTTTTCATCAGGGACTGTAGTGATAGGAAAAGGGGTAATGGATTCCAACTTAAACAGGGGAGACTTAGGTTAAATCTTAGGAAGCAGTTCTCTGTGAGGGTGATGAGGCCCTTGCACAGGTTGCCCAGAGAAGCTGTGGCTGCCTCATCCCTTGCAGTGCTCAAGGCCAGGTTGGATGGGGCTTGGAGCAACCTGGTCTAGCAGAAGGTGCCCCTGCCCGTGTTAGTGGTTGGAACTGGGTGAGGTCCCCTCTAATCCAAATGATTCTACAATTTTTTTTTTAACAGTGTGCCTTTGTATTTTTAATGTCTATAGTCATCTATGCTAAGATGAAAACAACTCTTACTTTCTCATTTAATTTTATTTACCTCTTCTTCAAGAGCACATTCCCTCTGAATCACTTTATGACTGCAGAAATTACATGAAAGAAACAAGTTAGAAAGTGTACCATGTACTGTAACATGTCCTTAGTACAATTTAAAAGTGAGAAACTAGGGTGTATGGTCTGTCACTTGAAATCTCCACAGACCATCAAAAATACATCTTAGGCCATTATTCTGAAAGCTCTGAAGTGAAACTCACAGGCAAGCTGACAGGTCACTTGATTTCCATGAGCAACTCCTTATATAGCAGATACTACATAAACAGTCCAGGCTGTGTGAATCCTTTAGTAATGTATTTATGCACTTAGCAATCACTATTATATAGATATTGCAGGGAAAGTAGAAAAAAGCACCTGAATGACTACAGAATGTTTTTCAGCATTTTAGTAGAAATTTCAGATTAAACAGATGTCTATGAGCAACTGCATAGCCATTTTAAGAGCAGTATCTGTTTCTTCCAAAGAAACTTTTTACAACCATGCTTTACTAAACCACAACTAATCTTATTTTATTGATATCTCAAACCTAAAATGGAGAAAAAAAGAAAAAAAGAAAAGTGAAAAAGCAAGTTTTAGCTTTAGGGCCTGGATTTTCAAAAGTGCCAAAGGGAGTAGCTACCCATTTCCTATGGGAACTCAAGGCAGCTGATTTTCTGTGGTTATATCGGCACACTAGTAAATCCCGCCTACAGCACACACAACAAGATAATAATACTGTTTGCACACTGATCCTGCAAAATGGAATGGTATCTGTGGTTGTCGCTAACTTCCACACCTTGTCACAGACTATACAAGTCCACATGGGAAATGGCAGTAGTTGGTATGTCCAGGTCTGAGCACAGTCTGATGTAAGAAACTTCAGTATTTCAAAATGAAATATCACATCAGTGATGATTAAATTTATGACCTTTTCTCCTAACAGTGAATATTTCACGTTTGTGTACTACAGTGTTTTTACCACTAATGTGATTAGGGGATTTTCTCAGAGATAACATAGCTGATTGCACTGGTCACCCAAAGTCAAGAAATCATTAATAAAACAGCAGTAGTCTCTCTACCCATTACGGCATATTCAAGGCTTACCAGTCCTTGATGATGCTAAGAGACTAATTTACCAGTGATTAAGCAGGCTTAGACATTTGGTGGAGTTACAAGAAGCTTTTGAACTGCATTAGTACACTTTAAGAGTTAATAATATCATTCCATGTCATATACACCAGTTGGAGTCCTTGTGGGAAAGCCAAGGACAAAACAATACTTCACCATTAAAAAAAAAAAAAAGAAAAAAAAAAAAAGAATGAGCATGAATAGTTCATTATACAACCCATTGGCAACTTATTATGCTACCCTTCTGTCAAGGTCTTTAGCAGAAAACCACTGCAAGCAGCGACTGTGCAGTACAATCTGCTGATCCCAGCACCTAGTTAAGGCTAGGAACAGATACAGAATTTGGAAAAAAAAATAATTTACATTCAGTTCTTTACATAATGGTACATGGCCTTAAAAGCAAAAATTGCATAAAACTGGATGATAGTAACGAATAGCTTTCAGGAGAGTAATTTCTGGAATATACAATTTAAATTAGTTATTGCTGCACTGACAACAATGAAGCTGATATCTTTTATCAAAAGCTTTTTTTTGACTATGTCTGAACGTAAAAATAAAACACAGAAAAAAAAAACTACCAAAGTAAAAAATAAAAAAAGAAAAAAAATTATCAACCGTTTGTATTTCTGCTTGTCTTTTCTCTAATCTATGATTAAGGAAAGGATCATGCTGAGATGCTAGATAGGCATGCTCCACCTTCCTTAGATTGCAAGAACAGCAAGAAAGGAAGTCTGTTGCCTCTTATTTAACTAAAACATATCTCACGTTGTCTAGCAATTTTATCAGTAATATTTCCTGCTTGCAAGCTCTGTGGGTTCTGGGCTGCTACATATTGTTTTGTTTTTTGTTAAAGACCATTACAGGGAATCTCAGGTGCTGGAGTGGGTAGCAGCAAAATACTGGCAAATAGAGATAGGGAAAAGCTTGGAATGTAAGCAGGGAAATGTGGTATATTTAACTGTAAGTTTCAGACTGACACCTGATAACCAGAAATGTGAAGAGCGAGGTATTGAACACGTTATACCAGCACTCCAAAGTAGCGTCAGCTTTTGTACTTAAGTGAGGAAATTCTAGGGATCTCAGGTTCCATTTGTCTTGGGTTTTCACTGCATTAAGGTTTTAAGCTGAAATCAACGGCTGGTGATGCCATGCCTGGAAAAGAAAAATCGTTTCCTGCAAATGAATTACTGCAACTTCTTCTTGGTTTTTCAGTAGGGAAGATGATGTGACACCTTGTATTGGAGGATCGGTAAGTATTTTTGTAAAAATGTTGGGATCATAAATGAACTCACCTATGCATGAGCAGCACATTTTATTTTCAAAATTAAAAATAATGGTGGTAATATGCAAGTTCATTATTTACCAGGTCGTTATTTCTCAAGTGATTAATATAGTTGCAAATATTTTCTGCACTACATTAAAATGTCCCAGTAATTTGAGTATATATCTGAGTATATATCTGGCTATAGATCAACAAGATCAACAAGTAAACTGAAGCTTAGCTTGCACACTTATCTTGTACACTTAATGCACACTGCAAAGTGACTAACAATTTATATGTCTACTGAACTCATTAAAATACTAACCCAAACCTGCCTGTTAGCAAAGTTAAATCTGAGAAGAAGATAAATGCGGTTTAGGCTCAAAGTACCTCCTTGTATTTAAAGGCTATAAGTGCATGACTCTTATTTTCACAGGAAATGCAATGAAGACAGCATTTTTCAGCCATTCTTTTTCAAGAATGACTTTGCCCATCTGTCAGCCAGGATTATTATGCATAACCTATTTCATACAGCTACGCTGCAGCAAACTAAAAATGTCAAAACTGTGCCATCAGACTTTGAAAAAAAAAAAGCTTTTTTTCATTTTTGTTTTTAATATTTTAGAGGACAGGCTTTTGTTAATAATGTTAATAATGAGCAGAAGCATAGAAAATTGGCACACTACAGTGTAGGAATTGGCTTTGGCTTTTTTTAGCTAGAGAAGTATTTTTACAGGTTTACAGAAGAAATCAGGTTTCTTTTTCCTTTAGCCTAAATGGCTTGGCACTTCTAAGGCAATAATCTCATAATGTACTGGCTTGAATACAATTAAAAGGTCTATTAATCTTCATCCTCCAGGACATGAGATAGATTATCTGTTATTAGTCAAAAGGACACCCTGGAGCACCTATTATAGAGCTTCATAAACAGACCTCTGGTCAAAATAAGACTAGGCTACTGGCAGGACACATCCAACCCTCGGAGTCAGTTCTGCCTTTGATCTGACACAGACGTTATTTTCTTGGCTTTCAAAACACCCTGTAATGTTTATCGGCTCTCTGCACCTACTGCAGAGTGTGAGGAAAGCGCAAGGCATGACTGATTGAAGGGATTAACACTTTGCTAAAATTGTTGACCAAGCCTGGATTTAAATGGGAAAATATTTTCCTGTTCCTCCAAAGTTAAAAAAAAACCAAGCAATTCACTTTGTACTGCCAGAAATGAAAAATAAAATAAAATAAAATCCTGAGAGATAGAAGATGAAGAAGTATGCACATGAAATAGTTGATCAGTATCTTGGCCATTAGGTCTGCCTTGCTCAGGTTCAGTTTCTGACCTGGGTAAGGAAAAGAAGGTTCATGAGAATGGACTTCCACATTCCAGACAAAAGTAACAGTTGACTTACTTTTACCATTTTTACAGTATATTCCATCCTAGAGATTTCATGATAAAAGTTCCTCAAAGCCTGATTGACTGGAAAATATCATAGGAATTTTTAACATGTAACTGGGATTAAATGAACTTCTACACAATTTAAACCCAGATTTTAAACTAGAACTCACAGATGCAATAGCAGTTACTTCAAACTGCAGTATATTAAATTAAACAGTAACTAAAGCTGATCTGCAACCAGAGCTTTCATATTCAAAAGTGATAAAAAATTTATTTGTCTCTGAAATGTGAATGATAGTTTTCATAAAATTTAAAGTTTGAACATTTCAATAGAGGTATGAAATTCTATTGAAGATTTTCAAAATTATCTATAAAGTTGTTTCACTTGCATAAGAACAGGTATAAAAGTAAAAACAGGAACTCCAAAATGGTTTAAATTTAATTTAATGGCAAAAAATAAAATGTTGCACTTTCACTCAGAATGTTTTCCAAATATTTTAAGAAAAATGAAATGAGCATCTCAATTGTTAAATATTTTCAATTTTAAAAATATTGGCAGCTATTCCATCCTTTGTACTGTTAAATAATTAATCAAAGGAGTACCAAAGCTTTGGTGCACAGGCAACAAGGCAACAAGGTAAATCAATGCAGACAAAATATTTCCTACACTTATGCATACTTTCATCAGTTTGAAAATAAAACGACACAGGAGACAGGAGGTCATGAACATAGAGCTTGGTAGATGAAGTTATATCTATTTTGGAATTAAGTATCTGTCCTTATGCCTCAATAGCCCACATTACTTAGGAAAATGATTGACAGTATGTGACTGGCACCTACAACTCAAATTAGCCACGAACTATTTTATTATTTTATTATTTTTCTTTGGACTTTAAAAATTAAAACATTCTTTCGCACACTAACCCATGTGAGAACATGAAAAGCACATAATGCAGAAGGTTGGTACATAAATATATCCTCAGTCTGTAATGTGACACTACAAGAGGGTCTAAAAAGCATTTTTATAAGGCTAAGAATCCTAGGATCTAGCTGACTGAAGCTGGAAACAATTTCAAAACTGATGGCTCCCCACAAAGTACACTGGACAAAACACTTCCAGGGTTATAGAAAGGGATCAGCAGAAAAAGCCCTTCTTTTAGTATCCCCAGAGGCCACCAATGATCAGACAGTACCAAAATCTTACACCATAAAAGGGTCAACCTAGATGAATTGGACCTTCTGGCAGGGGGCATGAAGATTTTTCCTGAGCCTGCTTGGTCTTTTTTACCCTTCTCTTTCATTCACTTCCAACTGATTCTTCATTATGCTCTACAGTACCATCACTGAAGAAAACAACAAGCAAATCACGTGTGCATGATTTTTATAACTTAAACACAGCTTAGTGTAGGTTCTTTCACACAGTGTCTCTTAAGCCCTCTGGAAACAGACAAAACAAACTCAAAGATGGTTATTGGCTGTATCTTTGAGATGACACTAAAAAGTCACATTGCAGACACATTAAAAGTATTAAATGACATTACTATAATTTCCAGCATAAATAACTATATATACGTTCCAAACATGATGCTTGTTCCAAGTAGCATTTCAACACCTAAAGGGGTCTGACATGAAGTCTAGAGAGGGACTTCTAATAAGGGCATGTAGGGACAGGCCAAGATGGAATGACTTCAAGCTTAAGGAGGGGAGATTGAGATGAGACATTAGGAAGAAGTTCTTCCCTGTGAGGGCAGTGAGGCCCTGGCACAGGCAGTCCAAGGAAGCTTTGGCTGCCCCATCCCTGGCAGTGTTCAAGGCAGAGGGAACTGGATGAGCTTTAAGGTCCCTCCCAACCCAAACCAGACTGTGATTCTACAATTGTTGCTTTCTACGCTGAACACATTGAAGATTGAGATGACAACAAGCGTCATGTTCACACTGAGTAGGATAGTAAAAACATTTGAATAATTTTTCAATATATGAAGAGTGCCAACATTCCCTGGACTTCCCTTGGCTATAACAAACTGCCACTAACATTTTTGAAAAAGAAGAAAACAACTCTCTTTTGAACCAGAGACAGTACAAGAGAAACGTATAGCTACGGCTTGAACAGCAAACACAGTCCTCTCAAAACCATACCTATTTTCTGCAGTAAACAAGGCTGAATCCCGAAGGAAGTAATACCTGAATTAGAATATTTGCAAATTCTACATTAGCACATACCCATACAACCCATACTGACATCTGTTACAGCTACAAAGAGCTGTACACATACCACAGAGGTGAAGTCTGGTCTGTCATAAAACAGCAGAAAGATAGGAGATGATAAATTATTAATGAAGTCAAAACTCTAATTTAAAAGGTTTGAGCACCAACAGAGAAGTCTGTGAAATCACAGCATTAAGAAATCTGAAAAGAACGTATTTTCAGCTTGGGGGTGTGTGTGTGTGTGTGTGCGCTTTCCTTGTAGGTCCAACAGATGCTTCTTGTTTTTCTGTTTTTTTCCCTTGTGTTCCCAACAGTCTCTTCTCAAAGATTAATCTTTTAAATGGTTCCTGCAGCTCTTGCACTGTCAGGTGGTATAAGCCTAATTTATTAAAACACAGTGTTTACTGTCAAAGAATCTGCACCTTTGTGGAAGAGTCTGGCAAAACTGGAATTTTTCAGTCAACTTCAGGCACGTGACACATCCACTTTCATACTTTGTTGGTGAAAAATGAATTTTAAGTGTATAAATCAGAAACATAAGTTGAAAATCTACCAATGGCACCTACCATAAAAAAGTCTAAAAACTATGTCTTTATGTAAATTAACCTCTACTAGAAAGCAAAGCATTACACTGGCTGGCAGACAGAAATGAAAGATCTTTGGATTATTGCTGCAGCAGACTTGTCAAGAATTCAAGTAAAAAAATTACTGCTATGTAGTCTACAGATTTTCTCCACTAACTCTAAGTAGATGTTTCTCATGCACTGCAGCTCCACAGAGCAGCCTGTTTCCTAACAATTTGCTCGGTAGGAGGCAGAATATATACTTCTATTACGGTAACACAAATCAGCAGTAATTTGTGTACTGACTTGCAACAGAGCAACAGATTATTGTGCTTGTATCAGATGACTCAGTGAAGAATATGATTTTCAAATTTGCTATGGTAACCAATAGTGAAAACATTAATTTTTCTCATAGAAAATTGCATTTTAAAAAACACAGGCATTAACTGAAAGTTTGTAAGTTTTACAGCAATGGCATCTTCAGTATTTTTCCTCACTGCTGATTCCCAGCAAGTCTCTGCAGAAATATTTTTCCAAGCTGGTTAAAAAGACACTTCTAAGGTTATACCCATAGCAGATATAACCATCATGTTTTTCCCAAATGTCATACTAAATCAACCAGGTTTAAAGGTTTTGTGGAACTGGGTGAGAATATTCTGCTCAGAGCAAGCACTTCACTATCTTTCAGTTGGGATTAAACAGTAGTCTTTGTGTTAGCCCCAAAAACACACAAAAAAGGGCCTGATTAGCCTCCTTTATCTGTACTAATGCACTTATCTCCATAAGCTTCAATGAAAACCTTGGCTACAGGCACTGCACACAGGTCATTAGAGATCCCAAGTTCACAAGATATTACTAGGGCAGGGAACTTGACCTTCTTACAGCACAGGGCAGAAGTCTCACCCCAGAACGACAGCTCATCCTCAAGACTATTGAAGTTAGATATTTCAGTCCTTTTAAACTGCAAAGCCACACGAGGAAAATGATGCTTTTCCTATACATACCTTTGATTTTAGAAGGACCTCGCCAAAAAGGCGGCAAAGGGGTTCACTGGTGAGGCCGTACCCCAGACACTCTGTTCAGTCTGGGCACCTCACTACAAGAGAGACATTGAGGTGCTGGAGTGGGTCCAGAAACAGGCAACGGAGCTGGTGAAGGGTCTGGAACACAAGTGTGATGAGGAACAGCTAAGGGAACTGGGGGGTTTAGTCTGGAGAAGAGAAGGTGGAGCCAGGAGCTGGGTGTAGGCCTCTTCTCCCAAGGAACAAGTGATAGGACAAGAGGAAACATCCTCAAGCTAAGCCAGTGGAGGTTTATATTGGATATTAGGAACAATTTCTTCCCTGAAAGGGTGGTCAGGCATTGGAACAGGCTGCCCAGGGGAGTGGTGGAATCACTGTCCCTGTAAGTGTTCACACACTGTCTAGACAAAGCCCTTAGTGACATGGTTTAGTGGTGCACTTGGCAGTGCTGGGTAAACTGTTGGGCTCCATAATCTTAAAGGTCTTTTCCAATCTAAATGAGTCTATAGACACTTAGGGATAACCCTGATTTAAAAGTACTTTGTGACTCTCCACGTGAAATGGTCCATATTCCATCCTGAATAAGAGCAACAAGGGAAGATGGAAAAAAATAAAAAAGGTAAAGTATCTACTATAAAAAAGTATGTTTTTTACCTAATATAGAGTGGGTAGTTTGTTCATTTTGCTTGTAGCACTATGGGTGAAGCAAATTATTCCTAAAATAACAACAACAAAATGGCAATATATTGTATTTCCAGAATTACAAACGCAATCAGGTTGCATGAACCCTAATTGTATCTGCTATATTCAGATATATATTTCTGAGGTTGAGATGATGATCCTATGATGACAGCATATTTTGAACTTTAGTTTGAAAGAGATACTTGATATATATGTCTGCAATTATGCTGGTGCACAACAGCATAAAGGTCAGAGGATAAGTCAGAGCAGAGCACAGCTTTTTAAAGTTATCTTCTCTGCATTCTTTACTTCTATTTTTGATTACATGTTCAACTGTAAAAGACAACCTTAAAGAAAAGCAGCTTTATTTGTCTTGTCCAAATAATGTATGTTTGAAATGGGCAATGGCCATTTAGAAAGCAAACAAAAAAAACTCATGTGACCTCTTCCATTTTCTTGGGACTTTACATAGTTCCTGAAAGGCTCACTGACAGAGATGGTAGTGAAATTATCTGCAAGCAGAAGCCTGGCTGCATTTTGTCTGCTCAGAAGCCAGAGGGTTACACCAGCAGGATTTTGAAAGAGCTTTGATTTGAAATGTTGTAAGATGAAGTCAACTCTGGACAGTAGGTGGAAGAAGCACCCTGTAGAGACTGCGTTGCTGGTGTGGGCTCAGCAGAGCATGGCAAAACATCACAGACATGTGTGGTAGCAAAGGATGTGATTCATTCCTTATGTTACACAAATGACTCATGAAGGGACAACTGAAAACTCTAGAAGAAATTCTTGCACAAGGTTTGGAAAGGTGACCTCAATTTTTAATACGGCAATTCTTTAAGAAGTTTGGTTGAATACATTTGGCAAGTTCTCTTTTGTATGCTGGAAGTCCTTTGTAGCCAATATATATTCTTCTTCCATAGAAATATTTATATATAAATATATTTACATACACAAATACATATATATTCCTACATACGCTTCTATATACATTCAAAATGCACTGCATTTTTGCTTAATGTTTTTCATATTTCCTATCGGTGAAGTTGCTATTTGGTTTACATGAGCATACACCAAGACATAGTCCTTAATTCAGTGTGGAAAGCATCTTTTGGAGAACATTCATGATGACAGCTACCCCTGAGGACCCACAGTAACAGCGCCTGACAGTTCAAACTGGTCTACTAAATTTTGGTTCAACATTGTTAGAAACCAACAATCACCTGTAAGTGTAGCTCCATTTTCCTATTTTCTCGATTATTTTAATTTTTGGCTTGTGGAAGACCTTTAGAGCAAATCTAAGAGCAACAGGATACACTTAGTCCTGTGCTGGCCCATCAGCTATAACCAGGAATGCTTCAGTATTCTCTGGAAGTAGGGGGTACTGACAAAATTAAGAATGTGATATTCCTGTTAAAGATAGAAAGTATATCAGTTGGCCACATAAGGAACATTTACTTCCTCTGCAGACGTTGTCTCAGCTACATTCTCACTGATGCATGCAAATAATATTATTTAGTATACACATTTGTGCTGATTCAAATATTTTTGGAAGAGTGTAGGACTATCCTTCATTTCTCATTGCTTTCTGCACCAGTTTCCATGCACTCTGACTTCTCTGAAGGTCAACAAAAATTATTTAGGTCAAAATAAGACCAAAGTCTTAATAAAATTTTACTGGGCATTGAAAATGCAATTCACTTTTTGACAAGCACATTGTTACACATAATTCGCATCATATGTGTCTTAAATTTACCACTATGACAGTAAGAAGTGTACTGCATCTCAAACATTTTATTTCATTTGTTCATGGTTGGACCCGATGATGTTAAAGGTCTTTTCCAATCTAAACAATTCCGTGATTCTATACTGTTCATACTTTATTGGGCTGCATACCAGAGATGTTAGGCTTATTTCTATAAAACAGATGAAATGTAAGAATCCTGGAGAAATATGTAACTAGCCTTTTTGAGGAGAAAGTGCTGAACTAAAATAAATGAGATTGGACTTCCAGGAATTTTTATGCACTACCTAACGCAGGGCTCTGTAATATGTATTTTTATCTGCACAAATTCCTGGAGGAGCTAAGTCTTTTATAAACAGAATACCAAATTAGTATGTAGGGATATGCCAAACATTTTTCTCTCCCTAAAAGCTGATAATTTTATCTCTACCGAATTATACCCTAGTTGTTCTGAGGGTGTCTCTGCATGCATGCAAACAAGATTTATGGGTATGTACACAGTCCAACTATAGCTGATGTGCTGCCAGACCATCCTAAGAACTCATTCTTTCTTCTATTGGAAACTAAAAATACCAGCATTTCAAAACTATGTATATAAACTATGCTCGTTTGTCTTGTTTGCAAGCTCATGTAAGGAACATGAACCTTCTTCTGCCTTTTGCAGGCATGATCTGAAATTACTGTAGTTTTCATGGGCTCCAAAGGGGAGTACTTTGTGCCTTACTCTCAGTTGCCAAAAGCACACAGATTAGGCTTGCGTGTCTCCTGTTCCACTGCTGCAGTCTGACAGAAAGCTGGGAGCTGTTGCAGCAGCTCTAGCACCAGTGACAGGCACAAAATAAAAGTTTAGCTCTCACAGCCGCTCAACTAGGAGTATTCTCCTCACATGATGTGCTTCATAATTGATTTCCAAAATAGTTTTACCAATGAAAGGTAACAAAGTAAAAACCTACTTGTCTTTCTGCACACTGCAATATGCTTAATTATGTCAAAAAATTAAACTATTTTTTTTCCCTACTGATGAGTAAAACCAGCAGTATACTTCTTAAAGCAAAGTATTTAAAAAGTGGTATTTGCTATTTTTGACTTAATGCTTACAATGTGTTACTTGTAACATGTTCACCACCATAAACTGTCCTGCAGAGATCTGATTATTACATCATCCACTTGCACTTTAGTACAGATTAGAAATATGTTAACAGAAAAGTAGATTAAATACATATATGCACATAATGTTAAGGTAATAAACTTAGATGCAGTAAAAATCAGCTATGATATAACACAGAATCATAGAATCATAGAATAGTTAGGGTTGGAAAGGACCTCAAGATCATCGAGTTCTAACCCCCCTGCCATGGGCAGGGACACCTCCCACTAAACCATGCCATCCAAGGCTATGTCCAACCCCACCTTGAACGCCACCAGGGATGAAGCATTCACAGCTTCCCTGGGCAACCCATTCCAGGGCCTCACCACCCTCACAGTAAAGAATTTCTTCGTCATATCCAATCTAAACTTCCCCTGTTTAAGTTTGAACCCATTACCCCTTGTCCTCTCACCACAGTCCCTAATGAAGAGTCCCTCCCCAGCATCCCTATAGGACCCCTTCAGGTATTGGAAGGCTGCTATGAGGTCTCCATGCAGCCTTCTCTTCTGCAGGCTGAACAGCCCCAACTTTCTCAGCCTATCTTCATGTGGGAGGTGCTCCAGTCCCCTGATCATCCTCGTGGCCCTCCTCTGGACTTATTCCAACAGTTCCATGTGCCTTTTATGTTGAGGACACCAGAACTGCACACAATACTCCAAGTGAGGTCTCACGAGAGCAGAGTAAAGGGGCAGGATCACCTCCCTCGACCTGCTGGTCACACTCCTTTTGATGCAGCCCAGGATACGGTTGGCCTTCTGGGCTGCAAGCGCACACTGCCAGCTCATGTTCATTTTTTCATCAACCCACACCTCCAAGTCCTTCTCTGCAGGGCTGCTCTGAATCTCTCCCTGCCCAACCTGTAGCTGTGCCTGGGATTGCTCTGACCCAGGTGTAGGACCTTGCACTTGTCATGGTTAGACTTCATCAGGTTGGCATCAGCCCACCTCACAAGCGTGTCAAGGTCCCTCTGGATGGCATTTCTTCCCTCCAATGTATCAACCGAACCACAGATCTTGGTGTCATCGGCAAACTTACTGAGGGCGCGCTCAATCCCACTGTCCATGTCGCCCACAAAGATGTTGAACAAGACTGGTCCCAACACCGATCCCTGGGGGACACCACTCGTTACCGGTCTCCAGCTGGACATTGAGCCATTGAGCACTACTCTTTGCGTGCGGCCATCCAGCCAGTTCTTTATCCACTGAGTGGTCCACCTATCAAATTGATGTCTCTCCAACTCAGAGACAAGGATGTCAACATGCTGCAATTGCTTTCCCTGATACCGAACAGGTTGTCTCAGAGTCAAATCTTTTTCCCAAGTCATCTGTGTTGAGGTATTGAGTGCTCAGACTTCTCTAGTTTCATAATTTTGCTCCTCTTTTGACATATATAAGCATTAGATGCATATCAGTGTCAAATATTTACAGTGTATGCAGCATGGCTGGTTTGAAATCTTGCCATCTGGCTGCTTTATGCCTGTACAAATGCCAACAGAGCCGAAACCTTGCAGACTGTTTGGCTAGCTGCAGTGATGAATACCAGTTACCAATAAATGACTCTGGTGCCATTGGTGGCTTGGATACTGCTTTCAAACTATCTGCATCACACCTGCCTGAAACAATGCATCAGGTCTTATTATTAAAATGAAATATCTGCCCCTTGTTTTCAGTCAGTAGGTGTTCGTGATCTTTACAACTCATCATGGAAAGAGTGGAAGGACTTGGAACTGCTGTGGTAGAGGAACATGGATGCCACAGAACATCAGATACCTATCTGGAAAAGAGATGCCCAGCAGCAAGGTGGTGGGCTCTGTGTGGGGTTGCCATCCACATGTAGAGGAATAGGGAGAGGAGGAGGCAGATCGCCAACACTGGCCACTCACGCAGGCTTTGACAAACACAGTTAAGAGCCTTCACTTAAATGTCAGTGTGACAGAGATGGATGAGAGGACAGGAGGCAAGAGGGCAAGTGGGAAAGACATGTAAATGGAAAACTTTGTTTAATTTAAAAGGATGAAGTATCCACCAGAAAATTACAGTGGGATGCTGGCAACATGGCTCGGGCTGCTGCCGTTTCAAAGCAGCCTGGTTATCTTAACATGAATTCTTTTTCAAGGTAGATAGGCTGTGTGGGATTTTTCTGTAGTATGACTGACTTAACTTCTAAGACAAATCTGGCACCTGTGTTACTTTTCATTGGTGAAATGTTTAAAAGATTCTGCCCTTTTCTGTCTTGAAAGAGATATACTTACATTATGAAATCAATATGCACCTCAGGATACCCTTATCGACCTGCTAAATCCCACGATTTTGGCATGGTAGAGAGAAGTGCAAAGGGCTATTGAGTGAAATCTCTATATGAATTTGAGAAGAAATACAGACACCATAAGTGACAACATTTTTCCCACCGTGTGGTGGGTAATTCCGATTTAATTTTCATTCTGGCAGTGTGACCAGAGCATGACTGCATTGTCTCATACAAACTAATGTGATGCATCAGATCAATGAATCTGAACATCATGTAAGGCTTTAGATGTACTTTGCAAAAACAACAGCCACCACTTCACCCCTTGTGATGCAGCTAATAACAGCTCATCACGTCTTGCAATATGCTCCTAATTCTCACAGGAACCCATGAGCAGCCACAGTCACTTGGAGCTTCTGAATGGGAATTCAGACCCTGTTAACTCAATTCTCTAGCCAGAGAAAGAGACAAGCATTTTTCTTGTACAGGGGTTGTGAGCAGAATGAGGAAAAAGCTTCGGTATGCAAAGCACCTCCCCAGGTCATTCTGCATGAATCTGTATTTCCAGCCAGTAGCCTCTTCAGATTCAGGTGCTCTCAGAAAATCAGAGCTGCCTAAAATACTCTGGAGAGCACTTGGAGATTGTTTCTGGTGAGATCTGTGAGCACATATACTGAAATAAAAATGAAAGAAAGCTCAGTCATTGCTAGATGTTATTTGTATAGTGTGTTCTGACATGACATTTTACAAGTATTATTAAAGCAGGTACATTTAACGATGGTTTTGATACTAAGAAAGTTATGCTGTCTTGAGTAATCAATTTTACATCACTATTTTTTTTTTCTCAAACCATTCTAGGATTCTAGGATTCTATGACATAGCAAATTATGTTCTTTTCCTTGATCACTTATCAGTGTGCCAAAAAGGGGTGAATGTTGCAGTAAATTAAGCTTTTTGTATGTAGCTTGCTATCAGCATCTTGCCTACTCTCCAATCACTTATTTAAGCAGGCAGAAAAATACCGTAATTTATAAAAATCAGTGCTACTGTCAGTACCTTGAGAATTTCATTGACCATAAGCAAAGCTTCAAAATTCTTTTGTGGGAAACCACTTTTTGTCCCTTTACAGAATAGTTTTTTTAGTCCTTTATGAGTGTAAACTCCTCTGGGCAATTTTACTTTTTGAAATACAATCAGTTGGATAATTATATTAAAATGATTTCAAGTAAAAATACTGATTGACAAGTTCAGGTAGACTTAATATTGACTAACTTATTTTTGTTTTGGTGAAAGGTAGGTTCCTAACCAAAGCTAGCTATATTAACTCAACAGAGTGAATGGAGAGTTAATAGAGAGAAGAGCCTCCTCCAGTGTGCCATTCATCTGAATCTCCCAGACAGGCATCTCTCTTTAAGAGAGACTGGAGAGATAGAGTGCCAGTGAATTGCTTAGATTTGGCTAAACAGATTTAGGAAAAATACAGATACACCTGTGCACAGTAAGAAATCATGCTGAAATTATCTTTTTATGGGACTATAAAACAGGAAAAGTCCTATTGTAAACAGGAGTTACAGCTGCAGGATATGATTTGGCAGAAATACACCTTCAAGATCTATAAAATTAGAATAGCATATATAAATTAGTATTTTGACATTATTCCTTGTCAATTAGATAATGTCACCTCAGTGGAGAAAACTGTTTTGATTGCCAGACTACAGAAATACGTGCCCCCATGTTTGATGTGAAGCACTGAGCATTCACTTCCAGCTAAAGGAAACAGGAATTTTTGAAAGCAGTTCTCCCGACAACAGAATTACATGGAAATTGGGGGAGAGATATAAATAAATAAATAAATAAATAATAAATAAATAAATAAATAAATAAATAAATAAATAAATAAATAAATATGCTGTATCAGCCTTCTTGTTCACTTTCCTTGACTGTGGTACCTTCACTTGTATGGTATATGTCTCTGTAGAAAACTGACAGGAGAGGACAGGTTGCACTGGTAGAAACCAAGGGCTCTGCATTTGGCATCCAAAAGCAGATACAAAAGGCAAAATATATACACATATGTTGGTCTAATACATCTGCAGTCCCCAATAATTTTCAGATATGGGAATTTCTTTAGCCTCATGCTTTGTCCATTTATTTCCTCCAGTAAAAACTGGACAAATTCATGTCCAATCTCCCCTTGAAATCAAATCAATGTCACACAGCCACAAAATCATTAGTCAAGAGTTTCTCTGGACTACTGTGCACTGTGTGAAACCACCTCCTGAATCCTGCCACTGTTGAAGATCTCTACTTCTTGTCACACATACTTCTGTTATCCAGGAACAACAGGTAGTATCTTATTATCCACTTAAGGGCTGTACAGAGAAGGAAAAGGGGTACAGAAAACATGAAATTCCTAAATCCTCAGTTTGTAGAGTTTATAGGTGGTTAGTGGTACAGACTACCACTACTATAGTGAGCTCAATGCTAGCTCTTAATGGGGATATGTTTCCTTTTATTTGTATAAACCTGCCACCTGCTAATCCTAATGACCCCACTTAATTCTTATAATGTGAAAAATACTGCACGTTGCATTCCCAACCTGCTTTAGCCATACTATTCTCTGACTATTTTTGTTATATTACATACAGAGAACTTTGCTTAAAGCAAAAAAAAAAAAAAAAAATTGCAACCCAAGACTGAATTGGTAAATGTCTGTGAAATACCTGAGGCAATGGATCTAGGAATCATTTACAGGATGGTATGGACAACGACTACTGCACTGAAAAGGAGCAATTTAAGGTATGGTTGTATGGATACAGTTGCAGTGCACAACACTGATTACTCCCAGTCATTATCCTATGTACTGTGGCAAAAGCATTTAGAAATACGTATGAGCATCTACACTGACTTTATTCCATTCTGAATAAGACTTCTGATAGTTATTTTTGAATCATCAGAGCATCGATTTTTATATTTACATCAATGAGAGATCAGCATGGCACCACCCATATCTGATTATACACTATCTGGCTTTTTTTACTTCTGCTTCAAGTAGACACTGTTTACCTTGGATATTAAACTTTCTGTGAAAAAATAATATAAAATGATATTACTGTAATAGGTTAGTCAATGGCAGTTCCTGAGCTCTAAAAATCCTTCCAATTAGCTTTTACAGCAATCTGGTCCTAAAGTTGGTGGGTTAAACTATAACATAACAAAATAACAGAACTGCCTGCCCTTGTTTTTATCCCTGCTATGTGATAATTAAAATAAGTGAAGTTCAGTGATCTATTTTTTGAATCACAGTACTGAGTTTGTCTGCATGAATTTCTCTTTAATCTGTGAAATAATGATACAATGTAAAATGACAGATAATCAAATTGTCTAGAAAGCTCCTCACAGAGTCTCTATTCCAGTTTTAAGGACCACATTGCCTAAACAGCTGAAGTGCAATGCTAAAATGAGATTTACAGTTCTCTGTAAAACTGAGGAACAGATTATATTTTAATAATTACTTTTAATGTTTTCATTCTTTTTTTGTGCATTAAAGTTTAACTTATACTTTTTAACGCAAGAAATAAAATCTAATTCCCACAATTCAGTTCCTATTTCAGTCAAAATGAAGTGGAAAGGGTCATGCAATGTGGGAGGACTGCAGTATAAACTGCTCAGCCACAATTTCCACCTTCCAAGTGAGCTTCCATAATAGATGACAGACTTCTTTAAAGCATGGCGCTATATGTTACTCAACATTACAACATTTATTTCCAATTGCTCCATTTTTTTCCTAAGAATGTTATTATTCCACTTGAAGTTTGACTTTTAAAGGGTCAAAAATGCAACATTGTAATCCTTTGCGAGTCATCATCTCTTGCTGTGTTAGTGGGCACCATTATCGTTTCATCAGAGCTAAAATCAGAAAACATTTGATGACATTTTACCAGAAGAGTGCATTGCAATTAGAAAATCTAAAAAAAGCGTAGTGGAAAAAGGAGTAAGAAAGACTGTATCCTTCCCATATGCATCTGCAGAGATATAAAGTAACTCAGACATGCAAAATTCTGAGAAGACCCTTCATTCTCTTGTGTTGTATTTATGATGTATATTTTACATGAAAAATTATCTTAGAATTGAAAAAAAAATCTTTTTCTTATATACATATAGCGATATTGCCTTAGCAACACAAACTTAGACACAGTAGGCTGTGGAATAAAGAAAATAAAGAGAACCATGTTAACACTCTGATAAAAATCCCCAAATAACTCTTAAATTCTCATAAAACAAGAGATTTAATTTTTAATATCAAAAGAATTTCTAGAACTATGAGTTATTGCTCTGAACCTTGAAAAATAAGACTCCTAAGCTCCTCTCAAATAAAAACAACTCCCCTGACGTATTCTGGAGCACAAACCAAATCTTACTGTGGTCCTGCAATTTATACAGGTGTGCTTTTGGGGAAAGTGAAAAGAACAAACAGTTTGGTGGCAAATGCTGTAAAAACAATAGTCAACCACTATTAACAAAACCAGCAGCTCTTTTAAAGCAGCTCTGAGGTTTACTTTAGAATCACAGAATATAGAATCAACTGGGTTGGAAAGACCTTTAAGATCATCAAGTCCAGCCATTCCCCAGTATCGCCAGCTCTACCACTAAATCATGTCACTGAGGGCCTCGTCTGCACAGTGTGTGAACAGTTCCAGGGACTCCACCACTGCCCTGGGCAGCCTGCTCCATGCCTGACCACCCTTTCACAGTGAAGAAATTGTTCCTTATATCCAGTCAAAACCTCCCCTGGCGCAGATTGAGGCCATTTCCTCTTGTCCTATCACTTGTTCCTTGGGAGCAGAGACCTCCTGGCTTCATCCCTCCTTTCAGTAGCTGTAGAGAGCGATGAGGTTCCCCTGAGCCTTCTCCAAACTAAACCCCTCGAGTGCCCTCAGCCATTCCTCATCAGACTTGTGCTCCAGCCCCTTCACCAGCTGTGTTGCCCTTCTCTGGACCAGCTCCAGCACCTCAATGTCTCTCCTGTAGCGAGGGGCCCAGAACTGAACACAGGATTTGAGGTGTGGCCTCATCAGTGCTGAGAATTTTTTGAGTAAAGCGGTCCTCCCAGTGGAGCTAGATACGCAGGCAGAAAAGAGGCAAGCTTTTTCAAGGAGCAAAATGAATGTACCATTTGCTAGTCACCAGGCATGCAAGCATGTATTCCTTTAAAATAATTTATTATCTGACTTATCTTAGAAAAAATACCACATGTGGGTACACACACTGTCAAAGCAGGTATCTTTTCAGCTCTGTCCTGATGTCAAAGATGAATTATAGATTAAAAACCATGGCTCTGTTCTAAGAAAATGTGCCTCTATTTCTATCTTTACACCTGTTGAGTAAGTCTGAGCTCCTGTGAGTACACATACACACAGACACAAAACAAAACTCAGTCAGGAAATTCCAAGGACAGCCTGTTTGCATGCTCTGTACTACAAGTCTCTAGGTGATTTTGAGTTGCAGTATTCTTTTTTTTTTCTACAGTGATTTCCATTTTAGATTTTCTCCCCTCCCCTCCCCTCCCCTCCCCTCCCCTCCCCTCCCCTCCCCTCCCCTCCCCTCCCCTCCCCTCCCCTCCCCTCCCCTCCCCTCCTCTCCTCCCCTCTCCCTCTCCTCTCCCTCTCTTTTCCCTTTCTCCTCTCCCTCTCTTTTCCCTTTCTCCTCTCCTCTCCTTTTCTTTCCCTTTCCCTTTTCCCTTTTCCCTTTCCCCTTTTCCCTTTTCCCTTTTCCTTTCCCCTTTCCTTTCCTTTCCTTTCCTTTCCTTTCCTTTCCTTTCCTTTCCTCTTCTTTTCTCTTCTCTTTTTTCTTTTCTCTTTTTTTTTTTCTTCTTTTCGGCTCTTTTCTTTTTTTCTCTCTTCTCCTTCTTTCTTCCTTTTCTTCCTTTTCTCTTTCCTCCCTCCCTTTCCCTCCCTCTCTTCTTTCCTCCTTCCCTTTACTTTTCCCATTCCCTTTCCCTTTCCCTTTCCCTTTCCCTTTCCCTTTCCCTTTCCCTTTCCCTTTCCCTTTCCCTTTCCCTTTCCCTTTCCCTTTCCCTTTCCCTTTCTCTTTCCCTTTCCCTTTCCCTTCCTCTCCTCCCCTCCCCTCTCCTCTATTTTCTCTGCTAAGGTTTTTCTTTCATGTCATGTTTATGACAGGGAAACTGCTCTTGTGTTACTTGACAATCAAGCAGGATGAACGCTATTAAGCAGAGTGGACAGATGGCCTTGCACGATACATTGCTACCTAGACACACGAGTTAACATGGAAACCAAAAACTAAAACTGTGTTCTGCTGAGAGCAACAAACTAGGATGGTATTAGGGAAAAAATACATGATGGAACCATGAATAGGCTAAGATTCAGAAACAGCAAGAGAAATGTCCCTGTCTACTTTATGTGATGCTTTAACATGCTGAGATAGGACTGCTAAATTTTTCTGCATACTGCTAGGTAAGTGCCAGCCTGGTCAAGCATGCTTCCCCCTCCTCTGGAGAAGGCTGCAAGGTAGTGTGTTGCCTTCTAATTTAGATTAATTTGAGGTTCCTTTCACACAACTACTTCTTTGTGTCTCAATTTCATTATCTACTTAGCAAAAAAACCCACAACCATTTCTGTGTTCAGCATTTGCCAAGCCAGGAACCAATTTGTTTCTGTCTACTTTCTGTAGGGAACAAAATACGAAAATATAACCCCCACTTTCAAGAAGGGGAAAATGGATGACCCAGGAAACTACAGACCAGTCAGTATCACCTCTGTGCCTGGCAAAATCTTGGAGCAGATTCTCCTGGAAACCATGCTGAGGCACATGAAAAATAACAAGGCGAGTGGTGACAGCCAGCATGGCTTCACTAAGGGGAAATCTTGCCTGACCAATTTGGTGGCCTTCTATGATAGGGCTATGGAACTGATGGATAGGGGTAGAGCAGCTGACATCGTCTACCTGGACTTGTGCAAAGTGTTTGACACTGTCCTGCATGACATCCTTGTCTCTAAATTGGAGAGACATCAATTTGACAGACGGACCACTTGGCGGATAAAGAACTGGCTGGATGGCCACACGCAAAGAGTTGTGGTCAATGGCTCAATGTCCAGCTGGAGACCAGTAACGAGTGGCATCCCTCAGGGATCAGTGTTGGGACCAGTCTTGCTCAACATCTTTGTCGGTGATATGGACAGTGGGATTGAGTGCGCTCTCAGCAAGTCTGCTGATGACACCAATCTGTGTGGTTTGGTTCATACATAGGACGGAAGGAATGCCATCCAGAGGGACCTTGACACGCTTGTGAGGTGGGCTGATGCCAACCTGATGAAGTCTAACCATGACAAGTGCAAGGTCCTACACCTGAGTTGGAGCAATGCCAGGCACTGCTACAGGTTGGGCAGAGAAGAGATTCAGAGCAGCCCTGCGCAGAAGGACTTGGGGGTGAACATGAGCCGGCTTCAGTGTGCGCTTGGAGCCCAGAAAGCCAACCGTATCCTGGGTTGCATCAAAAGGAGCGTGACCAGCAGGTCAAGGGAGGTGATCCTGCCCCTTTACTCTGCTCTCGTGAGACCTCACTTGGAGTATTGTGTGCAGTTCTGGTGTCCTCAACATAAAAAGGACATGGAACTGTTGGAACAACTCCAGAGGAGGGCCATGAGGATGATCAGCGGACTGGAGCACCTCCCGCATGAAGGCAGGCTGAGGAAGTTGGGGCTGTTTAGCCTGGAGAAGAGAAAGCTGCATGGAGACCTCATAGCAGCCTTCCAGTATCTGAAGGGGTCCTATAGGGATGCTGGGGAGTGACCCTTCACTGGGGACTGTAGTAATAGGACAAGGGGTAATGGGTTAAAACTTAAACAGGGGAAGTTTAGATTGGATATAGGAGGAAGTTCTTTACTGTGAGGGTGGTGAGGCAATGGAATGGGTTGCCCAGGGAAGTTGTGAATGCTCCATCGCTAGTGGTGTTCAAGGCCAGGTTGGACAGAGCCTTGTGTGACATGGTTTAGTGGGAGGTGTCCCTGCCCATGGCACGGGGGTTGGAACTCGATGATCTTAAGGTCCTTTCCAACCTTAACTATTCTATGATTCTATGAATAGCCCGCTTTGAACAAATATGTTCTGAAATCAACCAGAATCTCTTAACGCAGCTTCACTCCATTGTTAAAGTGGCATAAAGACTAAAATTGCATGAATGCAAAATTAAAAGGCCTATTCAGTGAAAAATAGCTTTCCTAGACCTTAGTACATTTTACTTAAAATATCTTGACAGATACATGAAGAAAATTTGTGAGTTATGCTTAGTCAAGAAGTAATATCTAGGAAGAAAACCACACGGCTAATAAAAACAGCACAGTCCAGTTAATAATGCATCAAGCTATCAGAAACCAGAACTAGACTCAGTTCCACTCTATTCTTTCACTTTCACCCTGCACTGTTTTTGTCTCATCTGTTTCTATATCAGGTATTTTTTCCTGCTCAAAGACACTTGACCTTGTCAAGGTCACTTCATTTTGCTCCATTGTCTGTATTTTCTTTCACATCCTTTTGTCTTCTTGCGACTGAAAGCACTGTGAGATGACAAATGTGTCCAGTTGTGCTTAAGTTTAAAACTAATTCACAGGTAGATATGAAAACAAGAACAGCTTTACAAGGAATAAGTGAATGCTATTTTGAAACTCTGCCATGGGAGAAGGCATGAATAGGAAACACGTTTGCATGTTTCTCTCTGTACTCCTACCCAGCCAGTTTCATGCCAGTTTTGTTACTTTAAGAGAGGGCAAGGAAATGATGGCTTCGTTTCAGAAATAGGGACAGAGCATTATTTCAAATCAGTGGAAAGGATAGATAAAACAAGAAGGAATTTGAATCAATGAAAAAATAACACCTTTCCATTAAAATTCAGTGTGCCATTTTAAGAAGGTGCTGCTGTGAGAGAAAAATTTCCACTCTAAATACACAGTAACAAAAAAATACTTCAGACTGAAATCTATGTACATCAAGATTCAGAACAACCAGGGAATTTTGCCTACACTCCCAGATGCTTTAAAGTAAGATCAGAAACTGTTATTGTAATAAGAAATGGGTCATTATTCAATTTAACTTTCATGTGCAGGGGAGTGATACAAAGATCAAAACTACAAGTCAGTAAGGAAACTGACAGTGCTCTCTCGGAATGCTTTAGAGCTAGACATGATTCAACTGCTTACAGAAACTACTCAAGTAATTTTTGCTACTGATAATGATTTTTTTTTTGTTCCAAAGATAGGCTCTGAGACACTGAGTTGACCCCTCATTTTTTACTGAAGACTCAAAAGAGAGAGTAGGGAATATAATGCACTGAACAAAGTCAGACTTCATGCAATGAAATATTTTTCTCTTAGAAAATCTTAACCATAGCCAATTTACAGTTCAAATGGACTCTTCCCTTTGTACCTTTTTATGAAGGTGTCATCATAGACATTTTTATTGGACACCCTGCAACAAGGAGCTGCTGTATTCTTGCCTGCCCTTCTAACAATCTCTTTGTATTTGGCCAGAGTAAAATCAATACTACTGAGGCGCCAGACTTCACTACCTAAATAATAAAATACCACCTAAGCATAGCACTGAAAAGGCAAAGTAAACCAAGATTTTATGCTGCCTTATTTAATTTCAAGGCTTAAATTCAATTACTACTATAAACAATTCCATAAAATGAATTACAGAATCAAGCTTTGCAAAGTCAAAAGCAATTTAGGAAGGGCAATGCTGAAATGCACAATTTAGAAACATTGTTATTGTGAATAATACATTGAACTTGAACTGATTTGAAGGAAAAACTGAGTTAGAGAGTGACCTCTGGAATGGCTGTTGAGTATTAGCTGGCAGGTACGTGTGACTAGGAAATCAAAATCTAACTCTTAATACCATTTCTGTAAGCTATGTGTTTGTTAGTAGTGTTCAAAAAGCATTGGGGAATGGAGGGATTAGAGTTTGGTTGTTTTTTTTCTTAAAAAACAAAGAGAGAAAGGAAGAAAGGAAGGAAGGAAATTAGTAAGTAAGTAAGTAAAGAAGGAAGAGGAAAAAAGAAAGAAAGAAGCTTTCTGCTCTTTTTGAGCTATCTTAAAAGCAAATACTGGCCACCTAATTGCAAACTTAACTCTATGTTTAAGAAGCCAGCAAAGAAACCACAGTAAAGTGACCTGTTTAGAATTCTAGCCTAGGCAGTGCAAAGTAGGTAAATTCAACAGTCTGCCATTTAGAAGTGGGTATCTCTCTTTTCCTGCTTTTGCCTTTGACTAAATTCCTCAGAACTATTTGTCTGTTACTACTCTATTCTACCACTGGCTGCTTTTCATAGCAAAATTTATCTCAAGTGAGCTTATGGCAAAGTATGGGAAAGGAAAGATACATATTAACAATTCAGTCGCAACCTGCCTTGTTATGTTGCTGCTGCCTGTGAACTATCAGACTGTGTGAACAGAACAATACCTGTGAAACTGCTCATCAAAGTAACCATAAGACCAAGGAGATGCCAAAGATGAGTGTCCAAGTTAAGTCCCTTAAGCAAAAATGACAGCTGCCTTGACAAGCACCACATGAAAAGAAAAATATTTAAGCAGATAGCCAGACAGAAACCACTTACTTGGCTACTTCAACCAGTATTAGTATTAATGCTTGCTTTGCTAAGTACACTATTCAAAAGATATTTAAACAATCCACACAATTTTCTCCTTATGACTTATTTTCAACAGTTAGAAAATGCTACAGTATAGTGGTTTGCTATCTAGTAAGCCTCTGTGTAATTCATTACAAATAAACAGGTAAATACAACAAAAAAGGGGAGAAAGCAGTAGGTGCAATAACAGATACTAATATCACATGAGAGACAGGAAACAATATCCCTTTTTTTTCAGTAACATAATGAATGAATGAATGAAACATAACAACAATAAAACAAGCTGACCAATATGAGATGAAAAATAATGTTCTCTTCCCATATTACAAAGGAGACATAGTCACTCCACCTAACTTTCATCTTTCAAAAATTCATCTCCTAGTTTAAGCTAATCATCTATCTCTGTGGCTAACAGGGTAAAGGCAAATCTCCAGGGTGATTCATAGCAGGAAACTTTAAAGAATTACTTACGGTAGGATGAATTATTCCCTGACAGTACTTGCCTGTAGTGGCTTAAGCCCAGCTGGCAACTCAGTACCACACAGCAGCTCACTCACTTCCTCCCCTTCCTCCCCGCCACTTCCGGAGGGATGGGGAGGAGAATCGAAAGAATGTAACTCCCACAGGTTGAGATAAGAACAGTCCAGTAGCTAAGGTATAACACAAACCACTGCTGCTACCACCAATAATAATAATGATAAGGGAAATAACAAGGGAAGAGAATACAACTGCTCACCACCTGCCGACCGATACCCAGCCCGTCCGAGCAGTGATCTAGCTCTTCCAGATAACTGCCCCCAGTTTATATACTGCGCATGATGTGCTGTGGTACGGAATACCTCTTTGGTTAGTTTGGGTCAGATGTCCTGTCTCTGCTTTCTCCGGCCTCCCCTCCTTCCTGGCAGAGCATAAGACTCAGAGAGTCCCTGGCCAGAGCAAACACCATCAAGCAGCAACCAAAAACGTCGGCGTCACCAGTGCTGTTCCCAGGCCAAAACCCAAAAACACAGCACTGCACCAGCCACCAAGAAGGAATAAAAATGACTGCTACTGCTGAACCCAGGACAATATTTCCATTGATTACAGAAGGAGCCTAAGCAACTAATTAGAAGTAGATATTTCAAGATATTTATAAATTGCATATATAAATTTTATGTATAGAATACATAAAATTAAAAATTTCTGTAGTTTAGTCCATTTGTGTCAGGTTATACAGCCAATAACTTGGTGAAATGCAAAAAAGGGTCTGGGTTGCCCTTCCAGGCTCATGTTGGCTGTGCTTTGCATAAGACTGCTGGAGCTGACATAGCATTAGGTATGGTTACCCTGTCTTCTCTTAATTCTTATTTATCTTTGTATTTAGACAATTTCAGGTCACTGGGGTTGGTGCTACAAAGCACAACATGCACCACTGTAAAGTTTTGCAAATACTGGAGAAATGCAGCACAGTCTACTGTACTCCATAAGAAAAACTGAAGAGAAGCTGGGACAGGTTCAGCCTTTAAATAACAACTCTTTAATTTGATTGCTTAGGAGCTTAAACACCATGAACAGTAGCCAGAAAATGAATAACAGTAGATCCTGTGATGTCATGAGACTTCTTAAATAAAGATGCTTTTGCATATATACAACAAAAAGTGAATGATTATTTGGAACACTACTTTGCTTTTGTTTTCAAACAAAAGACTCTGAGATGTGAAAAAGATGGTCATGTATTAAACTGAAAGAATAATTGCAGTACTGAGACAATTCTTTTCTAAGAGTGTTAATGAAAAATCTGTTACATTTTCTAGTACTTGAGATTAGGTTGGCAGGAAATCACCCAACTACTGGCAGTCATCACATTCTAAAAATGTGTAGGTACATGTGTAACAGTCGCTTTGTCAATCTTCAAACAATCTGTTGTCTTATGAGCAATTGGGTTGGGTTTGGTTTGTTTTTTTTTTTTCCCTAATAGTGCTTAGCTGATTCCATCACATGCAATCAGCAAGAGAAACATTAGAAAAAGACATTGCTTGTTGCTCCATTCTACTATTTAAGAGAAGGATGACAACTCAACTGAACTCAATGGCAGGCATATAAAATAATTGTGGATAAACTGTATCAGGTTTACCTTTCATGCACATCAAGCTGCAGAAACTTCCACTAGCTTTGCAGCAAAATACAAGCTAAGCAACCAGATGAAAGTAATTTTTGCAGAGAGTTCATGGTTTTAAAGTTTCAAGTGAAAGTAGAAACATAAAGCTACGGCAGTGCTGCTCTTGACTTGAAAGCAACATGGAGATACAGAGGAACATCAGTAGGCTTTCAAGATGGGCATACTCTTTATCCAGCTGTGCTCTGTAGAGGAACAGGCCTTCAAAGAACCCAGCTTACTGATGGTTTTAAGATAAAATACTACCAATAAGCATGTACGGTTGTAGAGTTAGGACTTATTCTAACTTTATTGCAAAACAATTTATGCCAAAAAGATTGGTGAGGAGGAAGAAGAAAGTTACAGCTATTTGGGAACACCAAAATGAGATTCTTTAGCTCCAATATTGCAGAAGATGGTAGATTGGGGAAAAAGCATCAGAGAAAATACTTGCTGAAGCACCAGACAAATGACAAGTGGGCAAAGGCATTAGTGTAGATGGTGTTGTTGTCTTTATTTGGCAATGAGAGAGTGGAAAATCAATATGATGACAGATATGGCAGTAATAGGGAAACACTTAAAACACCAAAACTTAACTAAAAGTAAAAAGAGAAAAGGGAGCTTAAGCTGCTGTCCACATTTCATAATTTGTAACTGCAGAGGATTAGTAGTTGAGTGGGATTGGATTTTGAGGCAAATGTGAATTATTTTGAATGGTACCTTAAGCTAGAAAAATGAGCTACAGAATGGTGATAATCTATTTACAAGAGCAGTCACCAAGCAGTTTGTTAGCACTTCCTTTAATGTCAAATAACTAAAGAAACAGGGAGGGGGCAACTGGCTGGAATTACAGTCCTGGATTGTGCTCACAAGGAGCAGAAGCACTCCCGAACTGGCAAAGCAGCCTGCTCACTTGTTCAGCAAGATCCTGCGGAAAACATGTGAACTGCTTCAAGGTAGCAAATGATGTTCACCAGCAAATAACAGTAATGACAGAAAGGGACTGCCTTAGAGGGAAGTGAATTTTAGGCTTTTCTTAGTAAGTAACTGGAAATGCTATACCTTACCTAATTTATGCAAAGTTTATACATAATTATGTGAAGCAAAGCATTACTTCATTTTTTTTTTTTTTACTTTCCCTTCCCATCTCTCCCAAATTTGTAGTTTTATTCAGATCATTTCACAGAGGTATCTTCAGAAAAAAGGGAGTCCCTAAAGAAAGTAATCAAGAGTAAACAGTTACTGGAACTGATTACATGCCTTAGATTTGATACCAAACCTGAACAGCTATGTTTTTCTGTATCACAAAGATGCACAGATTTCAACTGAGTTGAGTACAGTGACACTAACTAAACAGGTTAACTAAGTTAATGGAAGCTCCTGTACTATAAATTAGGCCAGGCAACAGAGATGGCTTCTGCAGCATCATCAATAAGGAACAGCAAGAGTGCTCTTGAACAAGCATGTGGGGGTATTCAGACCCAGATTATACCTGGGCTGGAAAAGTTAATCTCATTAACTTCTCCTCCATCAAAATATTTTCTTCCATTTCTAATTATGGTGTTTGGTGTAAAGGAGTAGTGCTGTATGGGGAAACAAGACTTTGTAAGTGATTAAAGTTTAGATCACAACAAATTTTCAACAACTGCAGCACCAATAGGCTGAGTATACTTCTTGAACCCAAAAAATGCTACATAACACTTCATATTCCTGCCTCTGGAACAAAATTATGGATGTACCACTCCAGAACTCTTTAAAACAAAGCACATACTTTCCAATGGCTGCATTTTAAAATACACTGAAGATTCAGAATTTTCCTTTTTGAGAGAAAACCAAATAAAACAACCCCAGCTCACGACAGAGAATTTATCTCTACGGTTCACCCAAAACTGCTGTGAACTGCCCAAAAGTATCAAGAAGCATTTACACATGATGCAAATATCACCTCTCAGCAGCCATTACCACAGCAGGCACTCTGAAACGCATGTCAGCACACGAGCTTTTAAGGAAAGAACAGTTGATAGCAATGGCATTTGGGTGAAGATCCCCAAAATAACCATAAGACAGAACAGACCTGTTCAAGTCATCCACATACCGCACATTACAACAATAAATTTTAAAGGCTTCAGTAGGCTTCTATGCAGTATTGGTTCTCCAGTGAAAAATGTAAAAGATAAGCCAAATAAGAACTAAAAACTCAAAAGGCATGGAAAAACTAACACCGTGAAACATCGTACTGGTAGGCCAGCTACTTTAGCAAAATCCAGAAACCTATGTCTTACTTGAAGCCATTTTGGGATACCGTGGAAGTGGTATTGAAATAATTCCTTGTAATATGTAATTGCTGAGGGAGAAGGGCAAACAGATAAGCTTGCTTTCACATGCTTTTTATTACAAATGTGTTTTGACTAAACTCTACGAAAGCAGCATACAATAACATTGCAGTCAGTATGTTAAAAGGTTACAATGCAAAATGCATTTTAAGGAAAAAGAGAACTAACAGCAAAGAGAACAAAAACAAATGAACAAATTTAAACAAGCATATCTTTCTTACAGAATTGTTACCTAGACTTGAAGTATGTGAGCCCATCTCTACTCACACACTGAATTCAGAGTAATCAACCTACAGTAGAAGTTAAGGATCAACTTAAGCACTGAAAACACCTGTGTTTTTAATGCCTCCTGTTTTTTTTTGTTTTGTTTTTTTTTGTGTTTTTTTTTTTTTTTTTTTTTTTTATTTTAAACAACAAATGTTATGATAGTCCTCTAGAGAAATATTAAATATAATGACATTCAGGAAAGGGTAAACTGGTCATATTCCTGTGAAGTTACTGAACTCACACCAAAGCCATATGACAAATGAACTACAAGAGAAATTTTTCTTTAAAGGTTTCTTTCGACCAGATACAAACAAGTACGCCTGCTACTTCAAGGGCTTGCAGAGACTGTGCAAGTGGACAGATTAGATTTGCAGGTTGAGGTAGGTTCAAACATAGCAAGACTTGGAACAGAATGGAAAATTTTACAATATAAAAATCAAGTCTTCAGCCCCTTGCCATCTTTTGCTAAGTGAAAACTGTCACCCAGAGGAGGAGTAACACCCCAACAGGACATTCCTGTGGAGTATCTGCACACCCTTGGTTTCTTAGTATCACTGACAGGCTAAACTATAGAATCATAGAATGGTTAAAGTTGGAGAGGACCTTAAGATAATCTAGTTTCACCCCTTCTGCCATAGGCAGGGATGTCTCACCTTAGACTAAATCTTATACAACTCCCTCTCTTCTATGTGGAGAAACATTTTGATCTGCTACTCCATCGTGAAACACAGCAATAAAATTTTCCTCCCCTCCTTATTAACTGCTCTTTTAAAAAGGTTCTTTAAAAGCATTCAGCAAATTCCAGGATCTCCAGTTATTCAAAAATTAAATAGACAAGCCAACTGCTTCTTCCATTCTGTATGTGTGTAAACTTGGAGATAAGATAGCAGTGGTAAGGCTAAATTGCTTAGCAACTGTAGGTAGAAAGCGAATATGTCATAATTAATATGTGAAAAGATTGCAGGGGGTTAGTAGCCACATCTAGTGCTATTGAGGCTTCCCACTGAGAACTGCACTGCAAACTGGCAGCTGACTCAAAACACTGCTATTTTCAACAGTTCAAAAACTGTAAATGTGTCAGTGACTGGTCAAACAGGCTTCGATACTGATGATTTATTGCAATCTTTCACATTAGTGTACTACTGACTTGTATAAATCACTCCCGGCTGAAAACAACCCCTCTGCACAGCTTTGTAATGAATTCATGTGCTGAATCAGTCTTGCTAACTTCCAAGAGGCGTTGGAAAGTGATTTTGATCAGTCTCAACTAGACAAAAGACAATTTGTAAGAGCCAGATTTGCTAATATGCACCAAGCAGAAGTAAATATACTTTTCTAGGGCTCTTTGGGAGGACATAAGGGGTAAAAAAAATATGAATATCTCAACAAAATAGAAAAAGTCAGTGAAACAGATCTGCAACTACTATTCATGCTCATTAACAAAGGAAAATTAATGGCTGCTGGGCAGCTCATAAGGTTTGGTTAGTTGAGGGGAAAGTTTCCTTGGGCAGGGGTGTCTGCAACTGAGGTACCAAAGACGTGAAAACCTGTGTGAGCTTTTACAGATTTATCTTCTATGTATGGCAGAGTAAGGATGGTTACACTCAGAAACTGAAGAATATGAATATAATCCTAAAACCAGTCAACCATTTCTATACCTGAAATGCAAAGAAGGGAAACATTTGGGCACATGTATGTGAAATGTTACCTGCAACCACTGTGACTGGTCGTTGTGCCCAGAGGTCCAGGCATTAACTTTGCCTTGCTTGTCCAGCCGCGCTTTCCTGGGCTCCCAAGTGAACATGTCCATGTTGAGTGTACGGAAAACACTGGAAGCACTAATTTGGTAGTCCTGTATATGTCCTGATTTCATCCCCAGGGGTTCAGAGCAACCTGAAACAGCAAAATAAGATTTGTGACACTACCTACTTATCTCTGCAAGTGGTATAGGTTTTCAGTACGGAAAAGAAAACTAGCAATTCTTGAAAGAGGCTTTAATCAAGACCATTGTTGGAGGAACTTGAAAAAAAAACGAAAAATAGCTAATCCAAGGCACTTTATTTCAACACTACCTTGGGCGAATCAAAAACAAGACAGAGAATTCAACGTATTTCATCCTGGCATAAATGTATGAAGGCAAAGAAACAGAAAAGATGACTTTTGTCTCTTCTTATCTTGGCTTTATTTTTCTGTCCAGCAGCTTGCTATCATTTCCCCTATTCAGTTTTATTTTTTCATGCTTTTATGCCATGTCACATCAACCATCTGTTTGCCTACTGAGGAAACATTAACTTTTCTTAAAGCCACTGCTGAAGTACAGTGTTAACAAGCACTACGCTCTTCTATACTTTTGAACTGCTTGACATCTAGCCAAAAATTCAGAAAGCCCCAGCATCCACTGGGGCAGTGGAAGACTACAGAAAGCCAACTGTGAAGGAGGGAGAATAATAGGAGATAATTGCTTAGAAGAAATAGAGTTAATGGCTTATTTGCTTAAACCACATAGATGTCCCATGTGATTGAGTTACTTTGATTGCAGCATGTTGGGCGTCCATTGGGGGGAAAAAAGTAGTAAGTGGCTCTATGCTGCACTGCTTTGCTATTGTACACTGGGAAACGAGAAGGTTTTTGGACCCAGAAGAGGGAAGAAGAAAGCTGACAACAGAAGAAACACCCTGATAGCAGGACTATAACAACAGTGATGGAATCCAAGGAAGGCAGATGAGCTGCATAGCTTTAATATTAAAAAAGATAGGAAAACAAAAGTCAAGCCAAGTGGCTGAGAGCCAGAGGGCTGCTACGATGTTAGGAAAGGTGGAGGTAGAGCTGGGTGGAGTAATGTTTGATTACTGAGGAAAGGTAAAAGACGGAGATGAGAATGAGATGAGATGCAATGAGACGCTGTTTTCTCACTTCCTTCCTGCCCCAGCTGTCAAAAACCGGCATACATGCAGCTGTGCCAAAGTTTTCACTTCACAAATTCAGGGATCCTTCTCAGTTTAGTAGCTGACATAACTCAGTTAAATTGCCCATAATATTTTGACATATTCTAAGTAACTGAGTGAGGTGTGCTCAGAACCTAAGATACCTGGTTTTGCGGAGAGTGCATCATCACTGTGAATGCACAAAACCTTGACTTCATGTATCATTGGAAAGACAGACGCTTTCCACCTGACACTCACATGCCATGCTGCAGAGCTGGTTCCAATCTGGCATTTGCTGAGTAACCTGCTGTGTTTCTTAAAGCACACAGCTAAGTCACGAAAACTTTCCTGCTGTGATCATGACCTACTCTGCTGGTGCCTCTTGACAGACTAGGAGGATTGTGTGACCACTTAAAACGCCTTCAAAGTTTTCACTCTGTTTTTCACTTTACTGGAGCTAGTCATCAAAGATGGCTCCCCTTTTCATAAAAGTTAATTTCCTCCACAGTATCTTTATCAGATTTAAAGACATGTTTTTTTTTTTACTTTCTTTACTATAATTAGCAAAACCCTTTTGGTCAGATTCTACTTTCTGTTTATTTCCGTAGGTTTAATGCACAGGATTAAGTAGACTTACGTATTAAAATCAAGAAGGTGAGACCAGGCTCTTTGTGGGGAGTCTGACAGCGAGAGCATGTGCATTACTAGAGACAGATAATATGCTCTTTAATGTAGCAAATACTACATTTAAAATTTGAAATACTGATGTTTCATATTAAATTGAAAAATAAACAAAAAACAGAGTTCATTTTTGAAAAATTAATATCTCAGAATTGATTCTCAACGCACAAATGAAAACTGCACAGCCTTGTCTGTAGAAAGAACTACCTAGTTCAACAACAGAACAATTTTCCTGAGAGTACGAGGGAACACTTGATAGTACAAATGCGGGAGACTCATCTGTTGCTTTAGAAATGGACTTTGCTTATTATTCAATTCTGAAGTATCAATTCAGGATCACAAGGGCTGTCAGCAGGAATGTTTTATCTGAGGAATCTGAAGCAGGTTTCTGACACAAAAACATGGGCTGTCAAAACTGCTTTTCAGTGCTGGTTCAATCCATCAAAAATAATTCTATCTTTTCTGAGTATTATTATTGATTTATGAAACAACAGATGTCTCTGCCTGTGTGTCTGTGCACACGTGCATGCATTAATGGGATTTTAAACTCGCCTTCCTTCTGCATGGCTCCAAAGGGAAAAGGAAGGCAGCTGTTAAAGGTAACAGGAGAAAGTGAGAAGAACAATGAGAATCAGAAGAGGGGAAAATGGTGGCAAAGCAATGTGTTAGTGCTGCGTCTCAGAGAGCAACAGCAGACCCAGTTGCTTCCCAGCTCTGACAGCACCCTGCTGCAATGACATAAAGTAATGGCTACTTACTTTGATAGGCGAGCTGCTACCCATACTGCAAAGGATAGAAACATCAAACTAGTACAAAACTTTGTGTCTGTGGCTAGTCATCCCTCACAAAAGTGTATCTATAATAATGCTTCTGACCCCACAGGACATCTCCCTTTCACTGCACTGTATCTTCCTTAAATTTGCTTTGTAATGTCCCTGCAAAGGGATTCAATCTCCCTTTCCATTTTTACAACCTGTTAAAGTTACTGAGAACAGATGTGGACATACAGCTATGGTCAGTGGAGCATCTTAGGTCAGAATATTTGAGATACTTTGATATCACCATCTCTGATAAATGATATGTGGCACCTCTGCATGTTTTAACCCATCTAGGTGTAGGTTTTGCTGTTACTTCTTATTTGGTCTAGCTCAATGAAACATGAACAGCAAAACAATGAGGATGAGAGTGGATTAGCATGAAAGAATCGATGTGCAGGCTATTCTCTGTTCACTCTTCTGAGTGCACAACATTTTACTCTGCATCCTGTCCTATGCCCTTCACCTACCTCTCCTTTCAACACAACTCAAACCCTCAACAGAAATATTAAATATCCAAAACCACAAAAAGATCTCCACGCAAAGGTATACATGATTCTTGTCTGGGGCCAGGATTTATGCCATATTGGCAAAAGCAGCATAAGTAAATTATTTGAGGGCAAAGGTGATTTTGTTTCAGCTAATACTGTGTTATTTTTCTTCTATGAATATCAAGAGATTAAGTTTTGTTTTTTGTTTTTTTTTTTTTTTTTTCTATTAATGAACATTGTATTTCTTTCCAGATTAGATAGTGCTGAGAAGGAACAAGGTAAGGGGAACCTACTATTAAATGCAGATGTTACTAAGTCCCTTTGGGTGTGAGTTTGTGTGAATAGTACCTAAAGGTGCTGTTAGGATCGAGAAATAGTTACTTGCCAAAAAGAGGAAAATTACACACTCAGAATATGTCGATTTTCAAATGGATGGTTAAGCCCTGGGGACCAGCATTCCTCTGCAAGACCTGATAAACTCAGAATACCAAGGATTTGCTGAATTGGTGCACAGCCACCAATATATAGGAGAATCAACAATGTATGGCATAGACTTGCATGCAAAACGGCAGAGCCTCCTCTATGCAGATGTTTCATTGTGTGAGTAAACTGCATGAGTAAGTGACTGCGTTGTCTGAACAGTTATCTGTTTTTAAATACAACAGCTTGATGGTACTAGTAATAGCAGCATAATGAATAAAGGCATTGTAATAAACAGTAGCTGTGATCCGCTTCTTCCCCCACATCAATGTTTCATGAGGGGAAGGGAGTTTACAACACAGATGTACAAAACACAAATAAGGCAGGAACAAAAGTCCATGAAAATTAATGCCTAACTTACCAATGTCAAACTTCACAAACATTGATCATGGTTTTTCGCAATATCTGACCACGGGTCTTGGTAAGTAAAACTACTCATAAGCCTAGAGCAGATTATATTGAACATCTTGCTGAAGTTTGTCCTAAGAAAGAATTAGTTTTTTAATCATAGAATCATAGAATAGTAAGGGTTGGAAAGGACCTCAAGATCATCGAGTTCCAACCCCCCCGCCATGGGCAGGGACACCTCCCACTAAACCATGCCATCCAAGGCTATGTCCAACCCCACCTTGAATGCCGCCAGGGATGAAGCATCCACAACCTCCTGGGCAACCCATTCCAGGGCCTCACCACCCTCACAGTAAAGAATTTCTTCCTCAGATCCAATCTAAACCTCCCCTGTTTAAGTTTAAACCCATTACCCCTTGTCCTCTCACCACAGTCCCTAATGAAGAGTCCCTCCCCAGCATTCCTAGAGGCCCCCTTCAGGTATTGGAAGGCTGCTAGGAGGTCTCCACGCAGCCTTCTCTTCTCCAGGCTGAACAGCCCCAATTTTCTCAGCCCATCTTCATACGAGAGGTGCTCCAGTCCCCTCATCATCCTCGTGGCCCTCCTCTGCACTTGTTCTAACAGTTCCATGTCCTTTTTATGTTGAGGACACCAGAACTGCACACAATACTCCAAGTGAGGTCTCACGAGAGCAGAGTAAAGGGGCAGGAGCACCTCCCTTGACCTGCTGGTCACACTCCTTTTGATGCAGCCCAGGATACGGTTGGCCTTCTGGGCTGCAAGCGCACACTGCCGGCTCATGTTCATTTTTTCATCAACCCACACCCCCAAGTCCTTCTCTGCAGGGCTGCTCTGAATCATCTGGAGCTGTGAGACAGTCTCCCTCCCTTCAATACTGACTTTTTTTCCTAGCACCAGGACTTTCTAGAAAGGTCAGGCCTCTCAAAGTGTTTTTCTGTCTAAGACAGATCACCTGGAATTACAGTGAATTAGTCTGTTATGTATAATTGTACTCTTATTAAATTGTTCCGCTGAGCCTTGGCTGCCTGCAGTTCTAAGAAATGATGACCTTGAAACTCTTAGGAGACCACTGAAATGAATTCACTTCAGTAGCTTTCACAGTTCTTTGAGCAAAACAATTCCTGGTCATTCTGGCAAGGACTTACTCTAAATTGTAGTTCTAGAAATGGAAGACATAAAAAAAAAAAAATCTAATAGACTAAAGCAGCTAGACAGAGTTTTCCATTTACTCTCAAACCTATCTATATTGGAAAAGGCCTACAGTGAGATTAATGCATTAACTTTTCATTTCTGAATCTGGTTTTGATGCCACTAGAGGACTGAAAATTATTTAACTCCAGCTGCTTTGATATATCATTCGTGAACTGGATGACTATTGTTTGTACAGTAAGCAGGCAGCCACATAAAAATCATTCTTAAATGAATTCAGTGGAGCACTCCCACTGGTAAAGGGCTGATCTCTTGAAAAAGATAAAAAATTTACATGCTCTTGCTGAATTTGCAAGGGAACATAGTTCTTGCAGAGAGTGGCTAGAGGCCAGGCTTTACATTTATGAGCAATACCTTCTGCTACTACAAACCTTAAGAGGGTTTATATTGGCTCCATTTGTTCATTTACTTTTTGCCATGAGATGCTTCTGCTAGAAATCCACAAAACAAATCTAAACTGAAATCTTGGCTAAAGCAGCATAGCAAAAAATACCTTACTGCATTCTGAGTGGTCCTCAAGGGCAGTGGAAAAGCCCTTGTCCCCCAAGGATGTCACACAGCGTGTCAGCATGCTCACACCGCAGACAAAAGGAATTACATCAGCTTTGACGTCTGCTTCTGCTGTGCCTCTGTTGTGCAGCACGGCACATGCAGCTTTGGCCCTCAGAAACTGTTTCCAGTGCTTAGTTTAGCCTGTGCTGAATGCAACTGCGAATTAGAGAATCTTCATCTCTTAGTTCACTTTCACTTAGTATGGAACATTACAGGTCCTGATTGCTCTCTAAAACTGAAAAGAGGATGAAGCCAGAAGGTGACTTGTCTCTTCTCCCAAGAACAAGTGACAGGACAAGAGGAAAAGGCCTCAAGCTGTGCCAGGGGAGGTTTAGACTGCAGATAAGGGACAATTTCTTCTCCAAAGGGTGGTCAGGCTTTGGAACAGGCTGCTGAGGGCAGTGGTGGAGTCAATACCTCTGGAAGTATTCAAATACCACATAGATGAAGCCCTCAGTGACACAGGATAATAGTTGGATTTGATGATCTTAAAGGCCTTTTCCAATCTAGTCTATTCTGATTCTATAATAGCTGTTGATACTAAAACTGCTATAAATGTCCTTTTCCAGGTTGCTAGAAAAGTGGAGGCCGATGCATGCAGAAATATTACCTTACTGCTGTACGCAACTACTGCACTTACATCACTTAGGTAAGTGCTGCTGCTTAAATAATTTGCATAAGACAACATAAGAAACTGGATAAATTGCTAGATAAGTAACTTCATTTCACCACGAATACCAGGTTGCTCCAAACCCCATCCAACCTGGCTGTGAGCACTGCCGGGGTGGGCAGCCACAGCTTCTCTGGGCAATCTGTGCCAGCTCCTCACCACCCTCACAGGGAAGAACTTCTGCTTAAGAGCTCATCTCAATCTCCCCTCTGTCAGGTTAAAGCCATTCCCCTTTTCCTGCCCCTAAGGGCCCTTGTCCAAAACCCCTCTCCATCTTTCCTGTAGCCCCTTTAGGCACTGGGAGTTGCTCTAAGGTGTCCCCAGAGCTTTCTCTTCTCCAGGTTAAACAAGCCCAGCTCTCACAGCCTGTCTCCCCATGGCAGGGGTTGGAACTGGATGATCTTTAAGGCCTCTTCCAACCCAGACTATTCTGTGATTCTATGATTCTGTGAATAAAATGCACATGGTTTAGACCTCAGTGCTGTTGGTGGTTGACTTCTGAGGGGCAGTGGTTGCAGAACACCCACCTGACAGTTCACAGCCCAGAAGTTCCATTCTCAATGTGCAGTGCCTTCTGCACACCTGAGGATACAGCCGTATGTACTGTGACTTGATAGGAGGGGTGAAGGAGTTGGCATATGGGGTGTTGTTGTCCACATTGCCATGGAACACCTACGATAGAACAATATACACATAAAACTGGAGGTTCAGTTCATTTACGTATCTCAGAAATACCAGCATTGTTCTTCTGCACATTCCCCTGCAAGTTTTTTCCCAAACAGAGGCAGCTTTATCATTTCTAGTGCCCAACATGCAAGTGTATAAGCAATATACGCTGACATCAGTTTGCATCAGCACGTTTGCCACGTGCTCTAAAACGGGACCTCTATCTTGTCACCCCTAGAAACTGAAGCTACTAATGCAACTAAATTATGTCTTCTTTTCTAATTAGTGTATTAAATAATCCCAATTCAATTTAGCCTGCAATTATTTGTGCTGATTGACATTTATTTTTTTTCCCTCTGCTTCAAGAGCCTGATCCAACTCCCACTGAAGCACACTGCAACCCTCCCACTGATTGCATGAGGAGCTGAATGAAACCTATAAGCATTCTTCTATACACTCCTCACTAACCAGATATGCCTGTAACTTTGTTTTCTTCTCTCATTAAATACCTTTTCACACAGCATTTTAATTTTCTAATAGAGTTATTACGTTTAATGCTGCAAAGTGCCTTAGCTCTATTCTAAGTTACACAGTAAAGGGATTTTTCCTGCTTTGTATGCACAACTCCGTAAAAAAATAAGTGGTAACTACAAACTGCAAGTACATGTTTCCCACTGAATAACAGTGTTCATGCTGTGCAGAAATTAGCACTGAAGAATGAGTTCTGTGCTTCTAAGGGTTAACACTAATATTCCAATGTAATAAATTGAAAATGGAAGAATGAATAATTGCTGGTAAACTACTTAAAATGAAAATCAGTTAAATGCAATAGGATTACTCTAGCCTTGGGACATAGTATTTATACAACCATCAATTAAAGTATAAGAAATTCCTAGCAGACAGAATGTGCAAATTTATTGATTTTTTTTCTTTTTTTAAACAAAAATAATAACAAGGCAACCTATATCACAGTTATGCAGTTATGCTCATCTTTTAGAGATATCTCTGAAGGCAACTAAAACACAGGACATTTTCACATAAAAATGCCTTAATCTTACCATATCTTCATTTGTGCCTTTTACTTTGTACATTGCCCACGACTTCCCATCATTACTGTACGCAATTTTGTAAGATTTTACATATTCTGGACTTCCAATCCTCTTGGCACCTTGAGTTATAACTCCAGTGACTCGCATCTTCTTCTGTAAGTTTATCTGAAATAATAGTACGATGTTATCACTAACCACTTGAGGGACACAATTCTGATTCTTGATTCCTTTGATTATTTTATTTATTTAACAGAAAGAAAAAAAAATGTAGCTGTAGGACTTAAATTACTATCTTTTCACTTCCAATAAGTCTTTTTATCTTTCTTTCATTTCATGTAGCTATGCACATAAATAAATGAAAAAAATCCCTGAACCGAAAGCCTGCACTACGCTTATGTCTCCACGTGTATGTGTACACACACACACACACATCTATATTACTGAGTCTTGTGAGACCTCACTTGGAGTATTGTGTGCAGTTCTGGTGTCCTCAACATAAAAAGGACATGGAACTGTTAGAACAAGTCCAGAGGAGGGCCGCGAGGATGATCAGGGGACTGAAGTACCTCCCATATGAAGACAGACTGAGAAAGCTGGGGCTGTTCAGCGTGGAGAAGAGAAGGCTGCATGGAGACCTCACAGCAGCCTTCCAGTATCTGAAGGGGGCCTTTAGAGATGCTGGGAGGGACTCTTTGTTAGGAACTGCAGTGAGAGGACAAGGGGTAATGAGTTCAAACTTAAACAGGGGAAGTTCAGATTTGATATGAGGAAGAAATTCTTTACTGTAAGGGTGGTGAGGCACTGGAATGGGTTACCAAGGGAAGTTGTGAATGCGCCATCACTGGCGGTGTTCAAGGCCAGGTTGGACAGAACCTTGGGTGACATGGTTTCTGCCCTTGGTGTCCCTGCCCCTGGCAGGGGGGTTAGAACTAGATGACTTAAAGTCCTTTCCAACCCTAACTATTCTATGATTCTATGATATATAGAATATTACTGGTGTATTACTGGGATATAGCATATTACTGGTATATAGGATTATTGTTATATATTTCCTTCCTAAAAAGGAAATGCAACAGTGCGATGACAACGTAAATAATGCATTAAAATACATTAGCACTTGCCTCCTTCAAATGAATCTTTCCTCTGCTCTCCAGTTAGTGGTTCTGACCCACTGCAATCCCCACTATTTGGGACAGCAGCCCCAGTACAGGAATATGGGGAGTAAGAGACATATCAGGTCTCTGCTGTCTAAATACTTAAATTCCTTTATTCTTTATCATGTAGCCTCAAGATTTTCTCTCACTTGGTAATCTAATCTAGCCTCTATTAAGGATGCAGGATGATCAAACTTCAGTGCTTCAGTCTCTTACTGTGTACACATGGGAAACTGGAAGTAAAATTTTTACTCTTCTTTTGAGAGAGTCTAGCTATTTCTCTGCTACTTATCTGAAATATTTGGGCTTATGGTATTTTTCCTCTTGAGGCAAAATAAATTTCAGTATAGTTTTACCACAGTTTCTCCCTGTAAGAAATTGATAAACACTCATACACCTTTAACATGACAATGGGTATTTTAGAGTTTTGGACCCATTAAGAGAGGAGAAGCTGCCTATAAAACCTCCAATTTTTTTACATGATCTTTCTCAAATATTCCAGGAAAACTCAAAAAAATTTGCAATTGCAATGGCGAAAATGGACTCACACCAGGAATTTACATAGGTACGTATTAGAAAAATTCAGGCCTTTTCACAGTCTTGGGAAACCTTTTCCTCCATCCCGGAGAAAAAAAAAAAATTACACATTATATTTGTAAGATAACAGCTCCAGAGACTACCATCAGTCGCCTAACTACATTTAAAAATGCACTTAACATAGAATAAGCAGTTAGACATGAAGGTTTCTTGAAGTCTCTTATGCAGGTTCCACTCTCTGAAAAGAATTTAAGAATATTAATAAACAGGCAAGTAAAACAATTTTTCCTATTCTTACAAAACGGTTAATAAAGAAGTGAACATCACCACTGAAACAAATTAGAATACATACCCAAACAGAAACCAGCCATTGATTATTTGCCTTTTGTACATACTGACTAGTTATATCCTCACATTTCACTGTTTGGGAAAAAGAAGGTATAATGCAACACCAGATAAATTTTCTTGGATCCAGTTACGTATGCACCTAATATTCTTTCAGTTTCATTCCCATTTCTTTTTTTTTTTTTTTTCCGGATAATAACCTCAGCAAGGTTTTTTGGATCAGAGTTTACATGGGAGTTTTTATGCTTTTGTTTTGTTTTGTTGTTTTCTAAATGTTCTTATGTGTGGGGTTTTTTTTTTTTTTTTTGTTTGTCTGTTTGTTTGTTTGTTTACTCAGAAAGAGTAGTTTCTAATGAGAATATTGGCTTTAAGCTCTGGATGTTATATTCTCACACTGGATCCTTCCCACGTCCAGGCCTCCATCTCTAACACACAAGAAATCAACCACTGCACTTCAACAAGTAAAAGAATGACAAAAGACCCACCCAAAATTAACCTCTCAAAGAGAGTAAAATATTCCAATATCTAAAGGGGGACTATAGGGATGCTGGGGAGGGACACTTCAGTAGGGACTGTGGTGATAGGACAAGGGGTAATGGGTTCAAACTTAAACAGGAGAAGTTTAGATTGGATATGAGGAAGAAATTCTTTACTGTAAGGGTGGTGAGGCACTGGAATGGGTTACCCAGGGAAGTTGTGAATGCTCCATCGCTGGCGGTGTTCAAGGCCGGGTTGGACATAGCCTTGGATGGCATGGTTTAGTGGGAGGTGTCCCTGCCCCTGGCAGGGGGGTTGGAACTCGATGATTTTAAGGTCCTTTCCAACCCTAACTATTCTATGATTCTATGATTTAATACACATACTGTTTAACCAGTGTTCTGTGAGTTTCAGGAGGCCTTTTTCCTGCTATGTACCAGCCTGCTCTATAAGCTTATCTGGACATCTGTACAATTCTATTTACTTCTCTGTTTTAATAGACAGAATCTTTCCTTTTAGAGGTTTTCCTGATCAGCATCTGTATTCTGAGTTACAAACTGAGCTTTGGCTTTAAGCACTACCGAGCCTGATGTAACACAGAAAATAGCAACAGGACATTGTTTTGCAATTAGGTCTACATACTCTGTCAATGTTTCCAGGCAAATCCGGACGAAGGTGGAAAAAACCCTGCACTTTTCAAATCCTGCATCTTGCTTATGTACAAAATATGGCTAACAACGTGCCTGCAGTGGCTCCTTTCAGTGCATATGGAAATAATTGGCACTTTATGTCTGAGTTCTTTTATGTGGTTTAAAATTTTCAAGTCAGAGCTTACCAAATCTCAAAATATTACAACTGCAATGACTATAATCAAGCAGGTGCTGAAATCTGCTTTCTTAATGCACTTCAGTAGGAAGCAAAGTTCCCCATGTGAAATGTGAACTAGCTCTGCCAGCACTAAAAGTACTTTCAAAGGTATTTTTCTGCAGCAATTGTAAAGAAAAACAGCTATGGAAGCTCTTCTTTGTGGATTCAGACATAGGACATGATGTTCAGAATAAATTCTAATTATATTGGTGACTGTGTTTTAAAACAAAGAGGTGAAAGGCACCAGGATAAGGACAGGAATTTAACACATCTTTTAAATGAAGGTGAAAGCGCATTCAGTTATAAAGGACCCCTTGCCATTACCTAGAATAACTGGGAAAAATCAAGGATAATAGAAGATCAACAGTATTTTGAGGGATTTACCTCTGTAAACTAAATACTAATGCATGATAAAGTGCTTGTAAGAAGAGACACTTGCACATAAATTTGAGGAAATTACTTACAGAAAAAAAAAAAAAAAGTAATAACAGACCAATCAGTTTTACCAGCCCTATTTAAATTTGAGATTGAGAGTAACAGACTCACAACTGATACTTAGTCCCTGTCCACAGAGTTGCATTCAGCCCCCAGCTCAGAGAGGGCTCCTCAGTCCAGCAGCTTCCCCAAGACTTAATTCACCCAACATCCGTCAGAGATTTGGCTGTGAAAGAGATCCAAAGATGCCTTTGTTGCACATCCTCATGGCACAAAGCATTTTATGAAATTTAGGTAAGGTGTTGTTTAACACCTATCAGTAATGGAATCTGCCTCAAAGAGGTTTTGCGTTTCAATGAGGAAGTTCTCTGGGGTGAGAATAAATTATGTACACTGGAGCACTCAGGTAAAACTGCATGTAAAGGAAAGCCAGTAGTCCGGCATCAATTCTTTTAAATGTGATTTCTACAAGAAACAGATTATGTCTACAAAATACACAATGGATGATGCAAAGTCACCATGCTGATAGGCCAGGTTGGACAGGGCTTGGAGCAACTTGATGTGGCAGAAAGCATCCCTACCCATGGCAGGGTACTGGAACTGGTTGAGCTTTAAGGTCCCTTCTCACCCAAACCAGTCTGTGCTTCTATGAAGCTATGATAGTGTGAACAGCTCAGTTACAGCACAGGCATGGCAGTCAACTCAAGTTCATAGACAGTGCCAGCGGATGAGGTGCAATACCTCAGAGTCAGTGCTGTATACACTCTTGAAATCTGAATTCATCTACCACCAGTCACTTGGTGCCTTCTAGACTACATCATATAGCCAAAACCACCTAAAAAGTAAATCACTTGAGGTATTCTTCCTCTATTGTGTTGCATGTCCAAGAACTATGGAATAAAATCAACCCTGTCAGTTAAAATGCTACCAGCAGTCCTTGAAATTTATTTTAACCTTGTTCCTTTCAACCACCACAATCATCCTGACTCCTTAATTAGACCAATTCTATCATCACAAGCAAGGTCATGTCCTCTTTCAAAATGAGGGGAAGAAGTAACCAGTATGCCATGTTTCCTGCTTTCAGCACTGATTATGTACAAGTTATCATCTATTAAACAATTTTCACTGGTGTGCTAATGTTTTTCACTGCAATGACTCACACAAATCTTTTTTATGATGCTAAATCATTCAGTTGCCTACACTGACAAAGATGCATCCAGTCAAGATTTTACCGGAAATTGAAAAAATCCATATCAGAAAGGAAAAAGAAAAAAAAAAAAAAAGAAGAAAGCTGAGTATTTTCCCAAGAGAAAATGGCAATATGAACAACGTAATTTTATGAGTTCCTATATATTGTACAGTGCATCATTTTCCAAGATAATTCAGAAGTAGTCCAGAACCATATGCATGGTGTTTTTGCAGCTGCACTTTTAAGTGTGAGTACATGTAGGATCATAACACTGGAGGGAACTGCTTCAAACTTGTTTTCCATATGCAGTCCAAAGGGTTCAACAAAACAAACTTACCAGCACGCTTAATAGCTGCTAGAACTCCAGAAAAAGACTAAACACACAATCAGAGTATGTCAAAGTAACAGAACAGCAGAGACTACGGACAGCACCAGTGCAAGAAGTTCATATTCCTCTTCAGTTTGTGATCAAATATTAGTTTATTCAGTATGTAGAAGCTATGTACTTGACAAAACAGATAAAAGAGTTAGATGCATCTGTCTCATCTACATTATTACATTCAGGAGAGGAGAAGACAGATCAGAAGATGGAGTGACTTTAGAAAGACACCATATATGATGATCCTGCCCAGAATACATAACCATATTCCCATTATTTGTTATTGCACTATTAGCAATAACACCACTAACATTTCATACATAACAGATTTGTCTGAAACACACCTGAAGATCAAGCTTCCAGGAAGCGCTCAGATTAAAGCCTTTACAAAACATTGGGTCCTGGAGACCGTAAATGTAGTTTTACATGAGCCTTAATTCATAAAAAGAAATGTAATTTATGGAGAACTATGGTGTTTACCTGTTTCAGTTACAAGATAAAATAGCATTGTTAGAAATTATTTCCCACATGTTCTAGCATGAAGTATATATATATTTTTACTAATGGTCACTATTACTCATATAAAAATAGGGTTGAATAAGGGATCAAGGTTATACGGACATTCAAAAATTAATTACAGCAACCCTTCCCTGCTGATTTTATAAAGTTTTGAAGGACTGAAATTTAAATATTTTTATCCTTTTTTTTTTTTTTTTGTGACGTCATAGTTCTAATAGATCTAGATAGAATGCACCCAGAGAAACATTTTATGATGAAAAATAGGCACACTTGCCAATGGAAATGTTTATAATAAACTCAGGAAAAGAGTAACCTGACACAGTTCTTGCAATACTGGGACATTTAAAGAATCTGAAAACTCCCTCCCATGTTTCCTTTTCTGTCTTCAAGCACCAGAGGCCCTGAACATGACTGAACACTGCTGTTTCACCCTGATGTCACATCAAGAGGAGTGCAGGACTCAGCATTGATTAGGTGTAGGAAGGTCGGAGCAGGTCAGTTACTATTATCTTCCCTGTTGAAAGGTGCTCATATATCTAGCCTGTCAGTGTCTTCCTGTTACTTTCCTAATCAGCACCGTCAGCAAAGCTTCTCCAGATTTAGTTGAGGGCATTAATGCAGTTAGGACAGCAGCAGTGATATGTGTTTTAACTAGCATTCAGATTAGGTAATGCAGTGATTTATCCATGGTAGCATTCCAGCTCTTGCTGCCATTCTGGAAAGGGGTTTATTACAGGGAGAAAAGGCAATATGTTTTATCTTATAATTGTAATAGTCTAGGAGAGCTAACATGGTCATTTGCTACATGTCACTTTACAAATAATTATTTCTGATGAGATCGTGGCATTATACCTTGCAGATAAGCTAATTAAATACTCCGTTATTTCTGATTCCAAGCCTTTTTTTTTTTTTTTTTTTTTTTTCCTTTTTCACCTACATGGATGCAGATTCATCAAAGTCTTTTCACAACTTTGCTATTAAATCCTCTGCAAACATCCTCCCAATACTGCTGTTTCCAGAGTGCCTTGCCAGTCTCTCATACCTCATGGAAACAACAAATACCTCTCAGGTCTTGCCTGTACTCAACATCTTAGCCCCAACCAACCATCTAAAAGCCACTCATCACCTTTGTGTCTTCAGGACTATTCATACGCTTCAAGTTAGTCATGCCTTTCTCTGAAAACATCAGCGTATAGGTTAAACACTACCTGCATTGAAAACATAAATGTGGGTACTGTTTGGTCCATGCAATGTTAATATGGAGGAGCATATGTTGTGAATAGTACAAAAAAAGTGCTCCCTTCGTTTGGCTTTTGCTGAGAACTTTCCATGTGTGCCTCAAAGAATTTACATAATTAGACAAACTAAAAACTTGCTTAGCCTGTTTCTTCTTATTTTTAAGTCACTATTTTAGTCCCAAAAGTAGTTGCTATGATTGCCATTAACTGGATGATATGAATTATTCAAATACTGGCACGCTTAGCCTGTCATCTCAAGAAGAGGCCCTTAATCAATCTCACATTGTTCAGAGATTTGTATCCCTGTAAACTTTTAACTAATTTACAAAGTATTGATTAAATGGACATTATCTACCTGCAATTTAAGCTTAGCCAAGGAATGCTGCAGTTGTTCATTGCTGCTATTAATTCCTTCATAGACTTTGAACGCGTGAATACTCTTCCTGTCTTAAGCATGTAAATGTTTCCTAGAAAGAACTTCACCAAAATGTCTAGAATATTTCTTTAAGTATCCATGTGCAAAGAAAAATGTCAGAGAAAATATCTGTATGTATTTGCATATATAAAATAGGTATGATCAATAGTTTGTAGACGCTACAGGATAGGATGATAGACTTAAGCCACAAAAACAAACATGCATTTTTCTTTTAATCCTACATGAAAACCCTCTTCTTTAGGGAAAAGAAGTAAATTCAAAAGGTACGATATTGAAATCATCATGAAAATATACCCAGGGAAAATTCTCAATGTGCCCATTGCAAATATCGGAGGTACTTCCTATTGTACCCTTTCCATTTGTTTTTAAAGCACTCTGATAAAACTGTGATGATAAATATGACCGCCCACAAGCCCAACAAGAACAGCTTGGTAGAATTCCCATTCTGACTTCAGCGGTCTTCTTCTAGGTCCTATGTATCTTCTCAGACCAAGAAAGGTCAAGGAAGAAGGGGATGTGATAGAAAATTACAAATCTGTTGCCCAGATGAAGACATTATCTTCAGATGAAGAAATTATCTTCATTATTTTTAAATATCAAAGCTGAACCTGTAGTTAAACCTACCCATTGAAAGATGGGAGTGAAAGCAAAATCTGGAATAGTACAGAACATGCAGAAGATCAGCCTTCCCTGGCACTGTGAAATCCTTACTGGGGTTTTTGCGATCATTGCACATTCTCAGCTTATTTTAACACATTGGGAAACTAAACCTAATGAGTTGCTCCACCAGAACAAACCCAGTAAGTGAAAACGGTGCTAACAAATAGTAACAATCCATGTTGACAGCACTCTTTAACCACAGTTCACTACCCTCTCTTTTTATGCAGCTGATCTACAGAAATTGTAGTTATTACTGCTGTAAAGGAAGAGGAATATTCTAACTGAAGAGTGGTTCTACAATACATGGTTGACATGGGCTCTGCAATGGGCGGACTTCCTTTCCTATGTAATCCTGGCTACATCAGCACTGGAAGATGCTGCATATCTCACTATCAAACAAGGTCTGGATCTTTTGCAAAGAGTACATGAGGAACAACTGACACAGCAGATCTGTGCTTTCAGACTCCTGGTGAGTAACTACTCCTCATGCTGTCACAGCCAGTAACTCACAAAGCAGTATTCCAATTGTCATAACACTGATCATAAAATACACATCTTTACTCTCATTCGTCCTTTGTCAAGACAGTCCTAGTCATCATACACCTATTTAAAACTTTCTTTTCCAGTGAGCCTGGCACCCACAGACGGCTTTATGCTGATCATACAATTCTGTTGCTTTTCCCATGTATCTGCAAATACATTGACTAGTTAGTGCAGAGTCTTTTTAGTTGTCAGTTTATAAAGGACCCAAGGCACATTGAAGTTCCAGCTGTAACTAGGACTTCTGACTGGTGAGGCTGCTCATACTTCAGGCAACTGTTAGACCATCCACATTGTTACAAGCTTGGTGGAAGAAAGACAAACCACGAAAACATGAGTATTTGAAAACAATCCTTCCCACATATTGCCATCTTTGAGAATAATCTGCTAGTTACTTTGAGACTGGTTGTGCAGGGAGAGAGGCCAAGGTTTTAGATGGACACAAGTGGAATAAAGAAGTAGCTTAGTAAGCATATGGGGGACAGATGGCTTTGTGACCGCTGAAAAGACTGTACTATTCAAATGGTTTCTTTACTCTCAGTTGCTATGACAGAAAAAAAGGAGTTGGCTCAAATGATTAATCCCTCCTGAACCTTAAGAAATTACCTGAATGTTGGTTGAACTGTGCAGGAAAATAGGGGAAATTAGAGACCACTTCTCTCCAAACCCCAAGGTTATATTGTTAACACTGAGGAAACCCTATGGTAAAATGCAGCTGCTACTCCCAGCATGGGATGTGGCTGGCACACATGGAATCTACCCAGTGACAGCTCTCCAGGCAATCCTGCAACATGCTAAGCATGTTGGCACATGCTAAGAAAAACTGACTGGAGGGTGGAACAGAGCAAAGGTCCCATGGCCAGACTCTGTTGCACTGCCTTGCAGCAGCAGTAACCTGAACGCACCATGTCCTGATAAACCACACAGCAGCTGCCAAACAAGGAAACTAGATTTGTATCTGCAAAGGCAAAGCGAGATGATTTTACACACGTCAGTAACAAAGCGTGTATGACTACAGTCACTCCAGCTCCATAGGCACAGAGTTAAAAGTTGAAACCTATGTTACTATGAAAAGTCTGGACAGATCCAAGGGCCTCCTACAATGTCAGCATGACAACACTATGCACTTTCAATGACAATGATGTAACCTATGGAAATTAACTGACCACTCCATACATGGTGTGAGGGTAACGAGCTACTAACCTGAATTATATTCTATAAATATGTGAAATTAGGAAAGGGAAAGTGGGGAAGACTCCACCATAACTTCTGGGATCAGCCCATAGGCTGAACCTGTCTTCTCCCCCACAGGAACACCCACTGGGAAAGAACTTTCTCTTATGCATACTAAATAACCAACTCACACCAGTTGTTACTGGTGATGGAATCAGCCACTTCCCTCAGGACTCTGGGAGAGACCTCATCAGGTCCCACAGACCTATGTATGTTCAGGTTCCTCAAATGGTCACGAACATGATCTTCACTTCCAGTAGGAGGGACTTTGCTCCTCCAGTTCCCGCTTTGCAGCTCACCCACTTGAGAGGTATGGAGAGAGACCCTGCCAGTGAAGACTGAGACAAAAGTCTTCAAGTGCCTCAATCTTCTCCTTGTCTGCTGTTACTAGTTTATCAGTCTTGCACCTTGCATGTTGGGTGGGGGGAGCACACTTACTTTGGTCCTCCTCTTTGACATACCTGTAGAAGCCCTTCTTGTAATTCTTTACATCCCTTTTCAAGTTCAGCTCCAGCTCCACCTTGACCCCATCTCTGCACAACTGGACCGCATCCTTACACTCTTCCCAGTATACACCTGTCCCTGCTTCCACTGCCCGTGCTTTTCCTTCTCGCCCTTTAGTTTGACCAGAAGGTCTCAATTTCTTACACCTGGGGACTGAAAGCTCTGTAGAAAGTGTCCTTATAGAACTGCCAGCTCTGTTTTGCTCCCTTGTCCATTACAGAGGGCTCCCAGGGGGCCCTACTAACTCCTGAAAGAGCTGAAAGTTGGCTTTCCTAAAATTCAGGGTCCTGACTGTACTCCTTGCTTGTCTCACCTCCCTCAAGACTGCAAACTCCACAAGTGCATGATCACTCAAGCCCAGGCTGCCTCTAATCTTGCTATCACAATCAATATATTTCTCATTATCTCTTCTAATTAAGACCGAATAGACAAAATTGATAAATAAACACAAGAAGTCACTTTTCAGTGAGACAGTCATTTTAACTATGTTTGCACTTTCATTCTTACAGGAAAATGACAGGCAATAAATTAGACTTACAATGTTAAATACTGCTTGGTTTAGCAATACACACAGAAAACCCCTAAAAATCTGAAAATTCTCATTGAAAGATTCAAGACTTGAACAATGTCTCTATTTTAATCACACAGAATAAGAAGGTTGCAAGAGTGCTAGGTAAAATACACTCCCAGTTTTCAGTCCAAAGAATTGATATTCCACTGAAATTAAAATGTGTTTGAGATGACAAGGCACAGATCATCATTTCTGGGAGGGGTCAAGGACTACGAATTTACTTTAGCCCTTGCTTTCCGCTGCAGTATCATGGTACTGGTGACTTCCCATACTTTCAACATGTTCAAAACAGTAACTTTTCCCACCAGCTGTAAAATCACAGAGAAATACAAAGGTGCAGCCAGGGACCACATGCTTGCTTCTCCGCAACTATAGCTGTACTCTCTTCTTACCCTGCAGATTGCTTTGCATTTCTCTGACCTACCTACACACGTATGAACTCATCATATACGTAACTGCTCTGGGGCCATCAGCACAGAGGTAAAGGTATATATATGCCTCTGTACCACACGAAAAACCCCCACTTTATTAGGCTGCAATGAAGTGAACTTGAAACAGCTTTTTTCTAAAATTTAAGCCTAGCAGAACAGTAACTGTAAGTGAGGCTTGTTTGCTTTACTGGTTTTGAAAGTGAGTGTTTGGAACATACAATACAACTTGTTTGACTATCACACCTCAGCACAGTATCATTTATCATAGAATCGCAGGCTGGTTTGGGTTGGAAAAGCTCATCCTGTTCCAATCCCTGTCACGGGCAGGGACACCTCCCACTAGACCAGGTTGCTCCCAGCCCCGTCCAACCTGACCTTGAACACTGCCAGGGATGGGGCAGCCACAGCTTCTCTGGGCAACCTGTGCCAGGGCCTCACCACCTATCACAGGGAAGAACTTCTGCCTAAGAGCTCATCTCAATCTCCCCTCTGTCAGGTTAAAGCCATTCTCCCTTGTCCTGTCCCTACAGGCCCTTGTCCAAAGCCCCTCTCCAGCTTGCTTGTAGCCCCTTTAGGAACTGAGAGCTGCTCTGAGGTCTCCCTGGAGCCTTCTCTCCTCCAGTCTGAGCAAGCACAGCTTCTCTCAGCTGTAATTTCCACAGAAGAACTATGATGAACACACACCACTCCACTGCAGTTGGTGAGACACCATGGCTGCTGGGGCATATATGCATGCAACTTACTACTGACATGAGAAACCAGACAGGCACAGATTTACTTACTTCCATCATCACTTGCTGATTCGATTACTTTTAATATCAGGATGGCAAATGTGGAAAAAAACACTAATTCAAAATAGATGGTGTTACAAAGGCGCAAAACTGTGTTTAAAAGTACTCTTCATTCAGTTATTCAGCCATATTACATGAAATAATGAATTAAGGCTGGCAGAGGACCTGACAGAGTGTTATGGATAGTGTTTATAACATCATCAAGGTTCATTTGCCATGGGGATGTTAACTCTGAACTGACTACTTTTGTTTATCCAAAACCTCAGTCAGAAGATGCGTGATAGACAGCTGTGTGTGGGTGTTTGGGTATACAAAGAATGAAGCTAGCAGATGATATCAGATAGATACCTAGATATGGGACATGAGGGACTTATCTGGATGCTTACACTAAGAGATAGGCTCCCAGTCCTTTTGTTTTCTTGTCCATTTTCAGTGCATAAATTATGTTTTTACCCTGTAAACTAAATGCATAGGTGCTGAGAGAGATCTGCAGCTAGCTGATATTGGTAGTGATCCCACTGAAGTCCATGAACTCATGGCAGTTTTTGACTAGCTGAAGATCTTCCCTAATTCCTGAAGTTCAGAGGTCCTACATGGGATGGTTTTGAGAGAATTCAACTGCACTTTCATTATTAGTCTCTGTTCTCCCCTGCCAAGGGCTTTCAGGTACTTACTGCCAGTCATCAATATCCCCAGGGAAATTCTCCTATGACATTAAGTAAAATTTTGGTTTATTGACCAAAAAAAAAAAAAAAAAAAAAAAAAAAAAGACCAAAAACAAACAAACAAACAAGCAAAAAAACAACAAACAAAAAAAAAAAGAAAAGAAAAAAAAAAGAAGAGCTTTAATAGTTTTTTCAGTGTTTAGCAAATTAAGTCTTCTTATATGGTTCAAGTCACCTTACATGATGACTCTGAGTCTGTATTTCATAAGGTTCACTTGGCCACATTATACTAAGTTGAGAGCTATATTAAGTAATATTAAACATTTAATCTATCATGACAGGTATTTTTGGAAGCTGATACAACAGTACCCATGAATGAGGAAATGAACTTTGACAAAATGAATGGTTTGACAGATGGTAGTTTGCTTAGAGCTCTTACTAACAGATGTTTGAATGAATGTTCTGCAAGACTTCTGCGTATTTTGGGTTTTATCATTTTATTAGCAAATAGTTATCACCTGGTGTATACTTGCTCTTTGGAAGTTAGGATGCAGAATCTGCTGATTTTTTCCTTGCTTTTTTTTTTTTTTTGAGAAAAAAACCCCAGCACTACCCAAGGCATTATTGATTCCTGCTTGGGGGTAAGAATTATGGAACTTACAAAATTTTTATTGTAAGAGCATTTTTTGTGCTTCATAGTGATTATGATTAGATTTGTGACATTCACAGACACACAATTAACCACAGCAGTACAAGGGACTGCAAACCCTAAACATGTGAGGCTGAAATGCCAGAGGTAGCACTGAAACCACAGGTGGCATGGGAGACACTTGTGTAAAAAAGCAAATTAAGCCACAAAGAAAAACATACATTCTGCACCCCAGAAACATTACTCCAATATACTTAGATATTAAAAAAAAAAAAAGAAAAAGGAAAAACAAACAAACAAACAACACCAAAAACCAACCCAAACCAAAACAAACCAAAACACCCCAACAAAAACCCAGCATTCTCAGTAATCATGAAATAAAGTACCAACATGCCTCCTGGAATGGAAACTAGAACTCAGATATTCTCAAACAAGTATCCTCATCACTGTGCTGCACAAATCCGCTGTATTTAAACTATACTAATGCAAATATCATATCTAAGAACACACTGATAATCTATTTAGCCCTTTGGAAAATTTTTAGTGAATGCTTAAGGAAGACCCTCATCCTCTGTTTTCTCTGGATGAATGCTGTCATCACCCATGCAGCATGCCGACTCTGTGCACATCCTCTAAGGCACTGGACATATGCATTCATTTCATGGGATGTCTAACATATTGGTCCCTAATTAATCACTCTGATTCCTGCTCTGGGAGCAAACTTTATATATTCTAAATAAGACTTCTAAATTTTCCATTTTTAAATCACATTTAACGTTCAGAATGACTCCCCCAAAAGAACTAAATACATGAAATAGACCTGGAAAGGGATGAATTATTTGAAGAGGAAAAAACCCAAACTAAACATTTTAGATATATTTGTATGCAATAAAAACCAGGTGAAAAACCTAACTACTCAACCTGAACAAAATTTATGTCCCATTTTTTGAGTGTGCCACCGAACTGAGCAGTCCAGCTGTTTCGTAAATGAATCTTACTCCTTCTCACAATAATAAAATTAAATATTTGAATATTTTATTAAAAAAAATCGGTGACCATACTGATGTCTCTGGAGAAATGTTTGCTGCTATTTTAATGAGCGATAGCAAAATAGCTTTTTTATTTTTGTTCAATAACTTACATTTCCATACAACTATCTCCAGCAACAGTTCAGGTGCGCAGTCACAGCTCCCATACAGTGGTATGGTACACAGTAATTAGGTCATTTTCTTAACATTTTCCAGATGTGATTTATGCTGTCAGTGGCTGTTGATTAATACTAACCATGTAAAAGCATTTTCCATGTCCAAAAGACCGCAAAGCAGTAGCAGCCTCTGGCAGGGCATTAAAACTTTTGCATCATCAAGTAGGGATCCTCTTCACAATCCCATCTATCATGTATCTCTGAGGTGAATATTCTTAGGACTGTCTGGTACATTGATCACCCACCCTAGCCCAGCCTCTCCTCCAATGCGGCGCAGGAGGCACTGAAACACTGCTGTGAACTCCTTCTCCACTCCAGGCTTTGCAATGTAGGTAGTGTCTGTTACTGGTTTGAGGCAAACTAACATTTAGGAAGGTTCATCTATTGACCCAGAACCCATTGCACCGGTATTATTTGCAGAACAAAAAGATCATACCTACTCCAAAAGAATAAAGAAGCAAGACTATTATTTTATGGGGCAATATTCACCCACCTTGCGCTCTCATCCCTGAACATAGCTCCTAAATATGCATTCTTCCTCCAAAATCACTTATACATCTTAAATGCATGAGTTGATTTAGGATTTTGGTACTGTATGCCAGTCCTTGTATTGCTAGTTATACCAAATTTTTCTATCTATCTCGTGTTCTTACACATGATATGTTACAGTGTTCTTCATGACATTTCCGTTTATGGATTTTGGACATATTTACCATCTCTGCGGTCTTTGTGTAACACAGGAATAGTAACTGCAGTGATATAAAAGAGGGTAATATATTATGGAAGCAAAAGGGAAACTAGTTACGAATAGGGTGAAAATGAGCTAAGAAATTTTAGGTTTGGGTGGTGAAACTGAGGGCGAAGAAGAAATGCAAGGGTATAGGCATGGCTACCTAGGTTAGAAATCACTAAAGGAGTAACATTTAGAAGGTCCTGTTCCTGCCAGCAGTTTGTGCTACTGGTTCTCAGTTATTATGTCTTCAGATACGGTGGAGAGATAATAGAAATATCAATCCTTCCCTTGGCCATGTCTATTCCAATCCATATAATCTTAACAAAATATATATGAATAGAAAAAAATACATAAGCACAAGGAAGGAGCAGAGATGAAGTGAAATCAGAATAAAGAGAAACCGTGTATTTCCACCATAAATACACTGTTATATACCCATAAATGAAAAACAACAAACGGGAAAAGAGAAACCAGTGCTCTCTTAAAAAAAGGAGGCTTGACAAAAAAGACTTGTTACCAGAACAAAGCAAAGGGATTATACTGGGCAACAGGCATTTTAGTTAAATCTCAGGAGCAACTATGAAAAATAGAAGTGTGGGATTTATTCTCCTGTTTGGAAACATGAAAAGTTAAGTGTCATCAATAAAGTGGTAAACAGTATATACATAGGTGCTATTTTTTCACAGCCAGCCTATGAGGAGAAACAGAGGTCAGCAAAATTTTAAAAGGCAGATACGACTTAACTCTGACTTCCATTTGCTTTCAAAAACATGGTCACTGACCCTTAAAATCACAAGGCAATTACAAGCATTGTAGTGCCATTACTAATTACATGCTGAAAGTGTAAATTTTAAAATGGCAATTTCAATTTTCAGTTCATTGGGAGAATGCAGGAAAATGAAATAGAATACTAATTAGTTCATATGTGTCAGACTCCTGAAAGATTAGAGAAAAAACTTTGCACTCATTATAAGTGAGTTATAAGCAAAGCACTCAAAACTTTCATTTGCCAAGCGGCATAAAAATAAAGAAACTAAATGTCAAAGAAAATCGATAATGATGGAACAAGTCAAAAATAGCTACAGGCCTGCACGTAACTGTACTTTGTGGGACTTTGCCCATTATACACAACTTCCTTTAGAATTTATCTCGTATTAGAAATTGTAAGAGGGCAATAAGCTGCTGCTTCAGGTTGACTGCGCTAAATGCTAATTTCCATGTCCTAAAAATGGAGATTCTGGTTTTGGAATTTTCCACTTAATCTTTGCCAAACATTCACACCATTTTTTAGGACCCATCTTCTGGACCTGCAGCTTCAACACTCAGACCAACATGGAAAAGGTCCCATACACAGAATCCTCAAGTAAGGATCTAGGAACAAGCTGGTGATATAATGTAAAAATTCAGAACCAGGCTATTATTGAAGGGAACATTTCTCCCAAATGACCAGAAGGAATGTAGCCTGAAACCTAGCACAGATCAGAGTGACTTTTTGTAACTCTATGAACGCTTCTGAACTATCTCCCTAGCCAATACAGAAGCTGTCCAAAAATAAGATACGGGATTTCTGCTCCTTCTCTTCCCTCAACAGAAACTGTTCACCCATACAAGGGTCAGGCACTGTCTGTCTCTTAGAGTGTATTTCATGCTTGAAGAACAAAATGGCTCTCTGATGTAAGGAACTACTACGCAATGCAGAAAGTGTGAGTCTGTGGAGGTCTATATCCTTGCCAAATCAAAACAGGGCTTCTGCAGAACACTAAAAAGTGCTTTTTTTCTCTACAAGTATTATCTCCCTGTAAAATTTTAGCTTCTCTGCTCCCAGATTTTTTTGAGCAGAAAAGTCTTCAGAAAATTAAAAAAATAAAAATTCAAGATTTATATTTCAGGTTTTAAATTATGAGGAGTATTTTTTATTTTTGCTGTGAACTAAAAAAGAAAATAAACTCAGCAAGTTCTGTGAAAATTACAGTCCAGTTTATTTTAAAGAAAAATTAGAAGGAAAAGAAGGGAATGCTATGCGCTTAATACAAATTAGTCTTATCAATTAATTAGCTTCTAGAAAGTCCTTACATACTATAGCTGTCGAAACTACAGAATAATCTGCATGGGAATGGCACTTCCTAGATTAGGTCATTAACTCCGAAAAAGAACAAACTGTTCAAACCTAGTGCCATGGGCTGAAATTTGTAGACACATTTTCTCCAACTTGCTTTCCAGGTAAGAGCAAAGGGAAAACTTCCGTAGGATACAAGTCCAAGCAAACACTGCTCTGGTCTGGGTAGAATCTGCACAGCTGCCTGATAGCTACCTCCATGGTGCCAAGTAGAAATGTGGAAGCAACATACCACCAGCTATCCTCATCCAGTTCATCTCCTAGTAAAGACATGTCTAGGGGGGCAATGCTAAATGATTTTGAATTTTTTGTGCAGCTTATCTAATAATGCCCACATGCTAAAGCAGCCCCAAAGCTATTGCAACACTGACTTTTTCATTACCCATTAAAGTTACATTAGCTTCCTACTCCTGTGAAAATAATTCTGTGGAAGTCCCTAAGCATTATTCTTTCCAGTTCTTTTCCAATGTATAAATTTTAGAGACTTCCTAACCCCTCCGGTCTTTATGAAAGAAAACTGACCTAAGACACATTGAAGGGCCTTTGTGCTTTCACTCTGCAGTGAATAACAAGCAGTCACACCAGTTTCATTTTTCAGAACTGACAAAATTCAGCACTTTCACCACGTCAGTTTCATAAAACTTCATCAAGCAGTGCTTTGTGTCTGCTCTACAAACAAGCAAAATGAACAAGAAACCCTGTATGCTTTCCCCTCATATGTCTGGGAACTGCTTAGAAAAATTACAAACAGTATTCAGTACAAAAACTTGAGTATGAGCAAAAACGGTGCCATGTACGCAAAGGTAACTTCAAGAAGACACACCCGAGGGACACATGGACAGATCAGCTTAGACCTGTTAGACAATATGCTCAGGTACCATCTTTCGCTACTCCTGTGGCGGGAGGGAAGCATCCTCTTTACTTACTGACCATACTGGCAAAAGATATTGACTACAATGACAAAATATGTGGGAAAACAATGCCATCCAGAGGGACCTTGACACACTTTTGAGGTGGGCTGATGCCAACTATATGAAGTTTAACCATGCAAGGTCCTACACCTGGGTTGGAGCAATCCCAGGCACAGCTACAGGTTGGGCAGAGAAGAGAATCAGAGCAGCCCTACAGAGAAGGTCTTGGGGGTGTTGGTCGATGAAAAAATGAACATGAGCCGGCAGTGTGCGCTTGCAGCCCAGAAAGCCAACCGTATCCTGGGCTGCGTCATAAGGACTGTGACCAGCAGGCTGAAGGAGGTGCTCCTGCCCCTCTACTCTGCTCTCGTGAGACCTCACTTGGAGTATTGTGTGCAATTTTGGTGTCCTCAACATAAAAAGGACATGGAACTGTTGAAACAAGTGCAGAGGAGGGCCACGAGGATGATCAGGGGATTGGAGCCCCTCTCGTATGAAGACAGACTGAGAAAGTTGGGGCTGTTCAGCCTGGAGAAGAGAAGGCTGCATGGAGACCTCATAGCAGCCTTCCAGTATCTGAAAGGGGCCTATAAGGATGCTGGGGAGAGACTCTTCATTAGGGACTGTAGTGATAGGACAAGGGGTAATGGGTTCAAACTTAACCGGGGAAGTTTAGATTGGATATAAGGAAGAAGTTCTTTACTGTAAGGGTGGTGAGGCCCTGGAATGGGTTGCCCAGGGAAGTTGTGAATGCTCCATCACTGGCAGCTTTCAAGATCAGGTTGGACAGAGCCTTGTGTGACATGGTTTAGTGTAAGGTGTCCCTGCCCATGGCAGGGGCGTTGGGACTAGATGATCAGATGATCTTAAGGTCCTTTCTAACCCTAACTATTCTATGATTTTATGATTCTACAAGTATCTAAAGTCACCTTTATTAACTAACATCTGCAAATGCCAAAGCTTAGCCCAGTTCACATAACCTGAGAAGAAAACACCATAAATGTAAAATGCTGCAACAATCACTAGATAAATCATTATCTTCATTATAAGAAAGGCACAGGACTTCATATTCACTGCTTCAGGACTTTAACTGAAGTCACTTGCTAGGTGCAGAGAAATCCAGTCCAGAACAAAAGCACTTCCATTTGAATCATTCTAGCCATAGTATCCTTGAGTGGGAATGAAAAACCCATGTATTTTCAGCCCCATGCATGAAGTCGAGCAAATAGCTATTTCAATTTTAATTAAAACAGTTCTTGTTACTTACAGCATGATGCACACAATGCTTAACCTGTGTGCCCAGAGCATGTCTGCAGAGACAGCAAACTATTCTTGTGGTCTCTGTTACAGCCGAAACCACATTAAAGCACTCTAGAACAATGCCCAAAGAAAGCTGAATGTGTCAAAGTATCCCTACCAAGAGATATTGCTGCGAAATGCTACTAAGGAACTAATGAGCAATGTAACATGTGGAAAGCAGCTTCCTTGAAAAGAGTCTTTCTAAGTTTGCTTCCATAGTTTAGAGCCACAATGGACATATGAACATGTTTTCTGGATAAAAGGATTAGTGCATTTGTGAAGTCAAAATTACTGTTTTGCAAATAATAGTGAATTTTAATCTGGGCCTCATTTCTGACAGTGAATAAGAATCTAGCTGTTAGTTTACCACTTTTCTTCATCAGTTTCTTAAGTGACTCTGGCAACTGAATCAAGGACATTTTTTTCCTCCTCAGCTCCATCTGTTACCTGAATCCACGGCCATCTGTCATTTTCTGCAGCAGTCCAAGCATTCACAAGACCCTTCTTATTAAGCCGTGCATAGTATGGGTACCACTTCTGGAGTCCGAAAAGAGCCCGATGAGTGGATGATGCAGTAATTTGTTGGTTTGAGACAATTCCTCCTTCTATTCCTAGTGGGCCAGAGCATCCTGCAAATGGAAACAAGAAAATAAATGAATCCAACTGAATTATCAACTCTTCTGAATCCCAAGTGGCTGTAATTGCAAACAGCATACAAATAGACCCAAACTGTCATGTCAAATACTTCATTAGAAGAGATTTAAACACTCAAGTAGCACCTGCTTTTTGAAGAATTAAAAAAAAGTACAAAAATACTGCTTGCAAATAACTATTCCTATTTCAAAATTAATGAAATTGATTAAGCTTTCAATTTCTTTAAGCTTGTTCTACCTGAAGAGGTAGGTATGAGTTTAGGTTGTATAGATATAATGACAAAATGATCCTTAGATTTAAGTACTGAAATAACTGCTACAAGTAAATTTCAAAGTCTGTAACTAAAGATCTTCTGCTTTGTGGGTCAACTGCACTTCGTCAACTCTGAACAGAAAAGGACAGATGTTTACTTACACTTCTGATTTTCTCAGAAGCATGGCAGTGCTTCACCTCAAGCAGTACCCAAGAATGAACTCTGAAGTGTTACTGCTACAAAATCCTTACCCCATGGGGACAGTAAGTCACATATAATTAAATTTCTCATTAATACGAAGGTACAGAGAAGAAAAAGTGACCAGCACAATTTGCTGCTCTTAGCAGAAGCTGAGGTAGGCAGATGGTGCTGGGAGTCAATGGCAACACAATCCTCAAGTACTGAGTGTCACTGATAATGGAGACAAAAGCTAAATTGCAGTTTTAAGCTGATTATGGGTGGACAAACACGTGGCTGTGCTCTGGAAAGATAAAACACCCACACAAGTTCGGTTCTGAACATGTTCCTTCTTAAAGGCACAAAAAAATGGCTTACTTCCAGGATATGTGTAAATGAAATCTTGGCACTGCTGAATTAATCACTGACTTGCACCATACGATTTCATCCACATTTTTAACAGTCCAGGAAGCTGGGTTAGAATATAAAGTTCTAGCGCTACTTTTCTGTGTTATGTACCAGCCAAGTATAATGCCAGTGCATTCAGCACTTGACATTAGAACTTGACTCTGTTCGTGCTGCACAAAATACAACAAAATGCATCTCTCTCCTGCTGCTGTGCCAGGTGTGTAGCAGTATCAGAAGAAAACAAATTCTTTGTCATCAGAATAGGCAGGCTCAGTACAGAATGTGTTCAAAAGCCCCATGTATGTTGGAAAAGTGATGTTTCTCATTGTGCCATCAAGCACTACTTTAAAAATGAAAGACCTGTTCAAACCATAGCTCTGTTTCTGATATCTTTTCAACTGATCAGAATAAATTCCTTTTGTGTATAAACAGCTCTCAAGTCAGAGGTAAACTACTCTACTTTTCTAGGGAAATGGTGCACTTTCAAGAGTTTCTTACATTTACTTCCTTCAATATCTTTGTAATTTCACAACAGAAAAAAAAAAGTGCACATAGGTGTGCTTATATGTATGTGTAACTCACAAACACACAGATGTACATACAAGACTGATTCCAGCTTACCATGAAATCAACCACCCACTTACAGCTGGTATCCTAAATTAATAACGTTTTAAAAATAGAAATATGAGAAAACAGAAGAAGGCTTCCAAGAGGAGTTTAAAAAGGTGGGATGGAGGCTCGACAGATGTTTTAATACTGACATGGAGCATGAACCTGTATTCTGTCTTCTCACAGCGAGAAGCATGAGGGTTAGGACCCTGCCAGCTGTGTTGGTGTTATTCAGTGGCCTAACAGGAAAAAACAAGCGCATGAGGACAGGGCCCCCGCATGTATCAGGGCCAGTTTTGAGTGGGGTCCAGAGTAACGGTATTTGCTTTGGCAGGTAATTTTCAGAAGAAGAACATGCATTTGACGTCACGATCCTTCATCTCCTATACACATCCCAGATTTGGCAGCCTCTGTTTATGGCCCAGAACTTTCTGGAAAATTTTGATTTGAAAGCATGCTAGTTCCCATGCTTGAGATGCATTAAACAGTATTTGAAATATGCGTGCATTCCTTACAAAAGACAGGTGAATTTTCCTTTCTAAATTGAAGGCAGTTAAATTACCAAGTACAGCACTTAACTCTAATTTGTCAGCTATAACCGTATACAGTCAGAAGTGTTTACCTTCCTCAGCTTTACCAGGATTATTCCTGAAATCCAAAGCAAGTCTCTACCTTCAGGGAATAGGTACTTAATTGCACAAGCTTATATTAACTGCAGCTCCAGTTTTGGTTTGTCATGTTTGTCAGATTTTCAGTGCGAGTTAAACACAAGATTTACCACTCCTAAAAATTAAAAATAAGACACTAGAGATACTTTTACTTCTGCATTCAGTCCAAACAGAACATGAGATGCATGTGAAATATTATACTGGATAATAATTTCTAAACAATATCAACCTTACAACCTACTATATATGTACACACTGCTAAGATCTGTCTTTAGAGTATCATCTTTTTCACCTCCCTGAAGGGCATCAGCTCATTCTCATAAAGTGGGAAAATGAAATTAATCAAAAGCTTAATACTGCTCAAAACCCCTTTGAAGGTCCAAACCATGGAACTCAGAATGTAATCCTACTCTGACCATAGCAGCACAGATGAATCGAGCAATTCCCTAAGTGCTGCCCTGCCAGATGGGCCTTGAGGAAGCTCACCCAGGGCCGTCTCTTCCTGATACTTAACATACCTCCACATGCATCACGAGGGGTTTGTTTTTTTCTTTTTTTTTGAGTAGTTTTACTTTAAACTTGACCACTCAAAATTTAACCTTCTGTTTCCACAGCCAGGTCAATCTGTATTTCAGGATTCAAACTCCTCAGTCCATTTTAATAATGCTAAGTACATTTCTTAAATTATCACACTATTTTGCTTTCTTTCTTTTTTAATGAACACCCAGGACTTCAACACAAGTTTTGCTAGGACTCTGTGAGTAAGCTCCTTCCACTGTTAGGACTGCATGTTTACTCATCCTTTAGTTCTTTATTTTTAACCAGATACTATTCCACAAGAAAACCTTTCAATATCCTTTATCAGTCGAAAAGAAGTAGCTGAACGCATTTTTGGATAGTCAAATACCAGAGAGCAAATGGGCCTACTTTAGCGATATGCTCATTAATTCCAAATACTTCAATAAATTTGTGAGTCATGTCTTCTCCTTACAAAAGCTCTAATGGGGCTATTACTCTCTGAATTCTCTAGAAATTTACTTCTGAAAATTCTCAGCTGAATAACCCACCTCTGGATCCATCAAACATCTTGTATCGGTAGACTACTGGCTACAGACTAGCCTCTTCAAAAGATACTAAATTTGAAACACAAACAATACTTTCCCTCAAGTTAAAATATCAGTTATTTCTTTTAGCACTTAAGAGCTGTGATAGGCCACAGACTACTAACAATGAAGGAAAGAAGTAATTGCAGCTTTTGGAGATTGTCTTTGAAGTAAAACTGAGATACTTATTTTGCCAAACAAGTACAAGCTGCATTATATTTTGTTGTTATACATCTGCCCCTATTAAAACCACAGTTCATTTTATAAAAATCATGACAGCTTCAGAAACTGCAGTCTCCAAGGGAGTAGTAATATCACTACAGTGATGCTGTACAATTCAGTGTGGTCAACATCAGTCATTAAATAGAAAAGTGTTTTTATTAATGATGCTTGTATGACAACAAGCTCGATGCTAGAAACTTAAAAAAAATAACAGCAATTAAAAAGCTGGTTGACAGGTTAAAAATACAGAGTAGCAAGGAAGATTTTGTCACCTGGAGTTGTTATTTTAGTGTCATTAAATAGCAAAATAATAACTCGAGCAGTAGGGGTTTTAATCCTCCAGTGGCAATTGGTATGCATCGAACTAATCACAGAATCACAGAATCACAGAATAGTAAGGGCTGGAAAGGACCTCAAGATCATCGAGTTCCAACCCCCCCGCCATGGGCAGGGACACCTCCCACTAAACCATGCCATCCAAGGCTATGTCCAACCCCACTAAACCATGCCATCCAAGGCTATGTCCAACCCCACCTTGAACACCGCCAGGGATGAAGCATTCACAACTTCCCTGGGCAACCCATTACAGGGCCCCACCACCCTCACAGTAAAGAATTTCTTCCTCAGATCCAATCTAAACCTCCCCTGTTTAAGTTTAAACCCATTACCCCTTGTCCTCTCACCACAGTCCCTAATGAAGAGTCCCACCCCAGCATTCCTAGAGGCCCCCTTCAGGTATTGGAAGGCTGCTAGGAGGTCTCCACGCAGCCTTCTCTTCTCCAGGCTGAACAGCCCCAACTTTCTCAGCCTATCTTCATACGAGAGGTGCTCCAGTCCCCTGATCATTTTCGTATGATGTTTCTTTTGTTCTCACCAAACATAAGCCTTTGTCCACAATGCCCCATTGTCCCTGAAGACAACAGAATGTAAAGATGTACCAATAGCTACATGATTGTGAATGGATCCTGTGAAGGATGGGAGAAGTCAACAACACACAAAAAGTGAATGATGCATTTATAATTTTTCAGTTCTCCAAAGAATCCCCAGCAACTCACATGAAGATGGTGTGTTTATAAAACTACCTTGAAGGCTTCATTCACAATCTCAAACTTAACTAGACGTGACATGTTATGTACTGTTTTGCACCATAAAGCAAATTATCATTAGTCCAGATTTCACTTATAGACCAACAGTATGGGGACGAAGTAACTCCCCAGACAAAAGATCAGTTCTGTGCTTCCACCCTTGTATTTTACAACAATAAATCCCTCCTGAACAACAATATTTGAGCAAAAGGAAACAGAAGGTTTTAGTTAGCCATGTGTTTTACACTGGTATCTCTTCAGAGGTAAATGAGAATGGGGAAATATGTCACTGATTCCCCCTCTTAACAGGAGCAAGACAAACGATTTTAAGATAAAGAATTACTACAGTAGGAGATAATAAGCAGAAAGCACCGGGTAAACATGTTACATGAGTACATTTAATTTGGATTTCTATATTTATGTCAGTCCACAAATTAAACAAACCTCCAAATGGTTTAAAAATTGAGAATGTGAGGATTATGCCTCTGCAAACAGAAGAAAAAGATTTCTTGTTGCTGACAATGAAACATGACTTGTTTTGCAGCATGAATATACAGCTTTCATTTTCTCTGCTCGTTTGTCTCTATCTAACACCATCCAAACAAACAGATGAAAAATTGAAGGCATGTGGAAAACAAATCTGCTTTAGACATCTGCAATCCTGTCTTTCTCCAAGCACCCTATTTTCTGGAATGAGATTACTCTGGCTGTGCTTAGCATAGCACGGTGACTGTGCTGAACACAAAGCTGACAATGGGATTACGGATGACCTCTCTGATATTGCAGAAATTAACGCTGCTCTCCACCATGCAATCTAGGTTTCAACCTCCTCTTCATCTTGTTCCTCCTGCCACCCACACATCCTTGCCCTGTTTGTTCTGTCAAGGATAGCTCTCTTCAGGTAACAATGGATTCGTTTTTATTGGAGTTGGTTAGAGGGATAGGGACAACCATTTAGCAGTCTGCTATTATAGTGCCCGTCCATATGCAATGTATGAAGCAGCGTTCTTGTAAACCTTGTTTTTTCACAGCCATGACATAATAATGCTAAAATCCTCTTTTCTTTATACATACTCTGTAAAGTGCCTTTTACAGAGAAGTGGCTGGCAGATACAGCTTCTCTTCCTACTAGAAGTGTCAGTGGACCCTATCATGGTTTTAGTGCATGATTGTGCAATGGGAATTACAGATAAGTACTGATACAGCAGTAATTAATGCTGATACAGGCATAAACTTCCACCACGCAATATAGGCTTCAGCCTCCTATTTATTTTTCTTGTTCCTTCATACAGAGGCTTTGGCTCTCTGACTAAAAGCATTTACTCACACTGCCCTGAAACCCAAAGGGTGGGATTCACATCGCTCTGATGAACACTCAGAGGCATTTCTTACACTGAGCAAGTCTGCAAAAACTTAGACTTCCAGGATAGTGCAGGAGAATATGAAGATGACGGCTCCGACACTGAAAGCAGATTATGTCTTTTTTTATATAGCACTGCGGCTGAAATGCATGGATGTTATTCGGGACTAATTTGCTTAGTTCTAGTTTGACAGTTTCTCCATTATGCTCTTTGAATAGAATGAATAGGATTGCAAATTCCTGACAAAAAGCATAGGGATTAACAAATGTCTGGGGAACTGCAACATACAGCACAGTTGAAGAGGGGAGCTATACAACAGGAGTACAATTAAAAGAAGATAACAGCTTCTGACTTAGGAACTCCCTAAACTGAAAACTGCTGGAAGCTGGAAGGAAAATACAATGGAAGAACCATTACTTATTGCTTGTCCCTTGTCTTACACTCATTCATTAAGCATTCATTTCAGACCACTGTCCAAGGCAGGACTATTGGACTGTCATCAAACCAAGCACAGCTATTGGTATGCTCAAAAAAGAAGGGTATATCTCATATCTTGCATCTGCAAAGCTGTCATCAGAAAAGTCACTTTTTTTAGTATTGCTCCGTGAAGTGATTATTGCTCCTATGTTTGCGCCGAACTCCATTACATTAACGTTGTTGACAGCATCCCATGACATGGTCCAAATGCCTTTAATGGAACTGGCCTGGCAAGAGGACTTCCAGAATGAAGATATGCTGTTTGTAGGATCCCTATCAGAAAAAAAAACATGGCTTCAAATGATCCAGAAAAGACTCCGTCCCAAGACATGTCACATCCCATTACAGCCACGCCATTTCTGACAGATGTTTGCTAAATGCCCTTTTTTTTTTTTCTCCTTCAAAGAAAGCTCCAATAGTGAACATTCAACAATCCCATTTGTTGATAGTGTTTGACTGAAGTCCAACTTGAATTATTTCTGATTCCTTTTATTATTTCTTGTCCTGATTCTATGAATATGAACAACAGAGTTCTCGTCTTAAAACAGCCTTTAGCATATCTATCTCCTCTCCTATTCCTTTCTACCTGGGGATGACAAATAGTCACAATTTACACCAAGCACACGGCAGCACAATGTGAAGAAGCACAGCCATCCTTGACGTGGAAGTTATTAGACTAAGTGGACACACATCCTAAAAGCCAGCTGAGAGTGTAGAACCCAGGAAAATGATCAGCTGAACTCTGACCATGACACATCACCCATATGGCCAATTTACAGCCACAGCATAAAACTACTACCACTTCATGGTGATTTCAGGAAGAAAAAGCCCCATTGTCTAACTACCCAAACCAAAATGATTCCTGAGTTTATATCACTATTCAAGTAACAGCATACAGCAATTCAGTCATACACATCACCTTTATATTATTTTAGTTTCAAGCAGCAATTGAGAATTAAAACCAAAATTATGTTGCAGTAAGGAGTTAAATTTCTCTCCTTTGCTGAGCTCTCATAGAAATATATTAATCTCTACTTAAAAAAATATTTCAAGTTGGCACTGTAAAAAATAACATTTCTACCATGTTTAGGTATTGACATTACTCAGTTTTACATAACACATAGACACTTAAACACTACTAAAATTAAACTAAATGAAACTGAAATTATGGAGTAACACTAAAAAAAACTTCTAACAAGAATTAACCTACATTCATGCTATAGAAGATAAATTCATAGGAGCTTTCAAGTCGTGCTATGAAATACTTGCTATGTAGTCATAGTTACACACTGAAGGAATAGCAGACACAGACACCACAGGCCCTATTACCTCATAATAGTAAACAATTATTATCTTAAGTTGTAATGACATGAAAATATATGTGATTCCAAGTCCTATTTACCAATCCCAAGATTTTTTGGTGGATCTGGACTTGAGCAGCTGTGTGTGGAAGAAATTTGTGCACTTGTGGATCTATTAATTACCTCCTTTACTTTAAGCTTAATTTAGGCATGTGAAAATGAAAATTAGGAACCCACTTGCATTTAGAAATAATCTTTTTTTACCTGCTGCTGCTGAACCTTGTAAAACCCTTGCAATTCTCCCTTCCTTAGGTATTGATAGAAATATTTATTCAAAGAATGGAAGAAAACTCGGCAGCTTTCTAGCTCTGTTAGAAAATTTGCTAATGAAACAGTATTCCAAGGAAGTTCAGCCTTAACTCAGGATACCTACAACTTTCATAGGTCATTTGTTTTTTTTTTTGTTTGTTTGTTTTTTGTTTTGTTTTATTTTCTTTATGGATTATGCACCACAGAAACTTTATATATGTGGCAAATGCATTACACTGTAGTGCACCCTCTCTTCTCCTGAATTAATTCCAAAGGACTTAAGTTTTTTAATGTCATGGGGCCATATTTGTGCTAGAAAAACTAGCAATTTTAACATAGAGTGGATGAGTATCTCTTAAAATGATAATGTTACAATTTCCAGGAGCTGCCAGCACTCACAGGAAAAGAAAGTCCAAGGTCAAGTCATACCAGTGCAGCACTGGGAAAGTTCATATTCTGCTTCTCAACTGGAGTAAGAAGCATATATACACTCACAGTCTTACTAATTTCAAAGGTACTGAATTAAATAGCAAATTTCACTGATTTGCTCTGAAAATTTTGGCAAACCATAATCTGAAGGCAGCTCATGACACATGTACCTATGTGCTTAATGATTGCTTCTTCTCAAAATCAGTTCCAAAAATCAACTTTAAAAAAAAAAAAAACAAACAAAAAAACCCAACAACAAAACACACCTAAACTTTGTCTTGGAAGTAAAACTGTAAAGACAAGACATAGTTACATGGAAAGATAAACTGCATTTTCCTAGTTGATCTACAATGGAAATTAGTGGATTAGAATATCAGGGTAATCAGCATGCCTGCAAGCCAGCCTGACAGTGAGAATGATTGTTTGCCAGGAGAAGAGGATGCATGCAGATGTTATTTAAATCTGACTACACAGAAACAACAGTTCTTATGGTCTCTGAGCTGTTTCCATCTTCTTTTGTAACAAATCTAACTTTTTAGTAACTGGAAATTCAGACATTGACATTTAGGTCTTGTTCAGGAAGCTATCTATCTGATGCAAGTATAATGTTATATTTATGTAAAGCAGCTTAAACATCAGGGCTCAAAGCCCTATTAAAAATATTGAATGAATGTAAAGGTCGTGGACTTTCATTAGAGTGGAAAAAAGTTCATAATGAAGATTCAGAAAGTTATTTTTCTCTATGTGGAGTAAAAGAAGTCTATTATAGCAGTGTAGTAAAATTATGCTATATTTGTGACTCCATGGTGTACCTTAAACGTCAATCTGTACATAATCTAAACACATCTGCACATACATTTTTTGTATGTACCTCCTTATTTTTCCTTATCAGTATCTCTTTCCATCATAAAAATGGACATTACTCCAAAGTGTTTACATTAAGAAGTAGCTAACCAAACAAAGCAAACATAAGGATGCAATCCACATGACCCAGCTTCAGCTATCAAAAAGCTACCTATCTATCCTGCAGTACCTGCTTAGGCTCCTTGCGTCATCTGTGGGAAGAAACAGGCATCTCCAAATCACAATTTCCATTATTCCATTATGTGTTAAGGAAGTCTTTAACACAAATGTAATCATCTTTTCTGCATCTACTGACCAATGAACAAGTCTAGATCACTACCTTCAACATAGTGCCTAGGTTTAAGAGACTAAAATTAAGTGAATCTGATGAGTTTTAAAAACACTGAAAAGACATTACTTTAAAAATACATGATGGCATACTTTCCTGCAAAGCTATATTTACTAGACAGCTAGCATTCTTGCGTTTTATGGAAAAAAGCCTTTTAAAAAAAGATGCCAAGGAAGAAATGAGCATTAACAGCTAATAAACAACTTTCCAGACTTAGATTTTTTTTCGGTTGAAAAAAATTATCAGAAAAAGGTTGAATGTGACTTTCGAATTGGAATTCCGAAGTGATATACCCACACAAAACCTCAGAAGGCTATTTGCTATAGAAACACTAAGCAGTTTCTCATTCTGTCTGTATGACATCTAAGGTCAGTGGTGATTAATCCCAGGGGTCAAAACAGGTGTTCTAGGGGGTTTGTGGAGCTCCGTCTATGAAGACACTAAAACCTGATTGGATATAGTCCTGAGCAAAAGCCTTCAGCAGGTAGGTTGGACTAGATGACCTCCAGAGTACCCTGCCAACCTCAACCCTTCTGTAATTCTTTGCTCCGATTCCAGCCTTTCTCTTATTCCAAACAGTTCCAACCCCAGGTTCTTTTCATATAAAAGCTCACGAACTGCTAAATCCCGGCATCAAACCAGCACGGACGAGCCCTTCCTGATTAGGAATAATCTGACATTGTTCTTTCGACTTTGGAGTGTTAGTGATTTACAATGTTTGAGGATTTATCCCTGAAGTACTTCACTTTATCCAGCCTTATACAGAGCTACATGAAATACTACTACTACAACCAATTGTTCATTATCACTTTTTTTCTCCTTGGGAGGCTTCATAAGAAGAACATTTCATACAAATGTACTGGCAGTCACATATCCTGGCTCATTATGTGATTAGTTGTCTCTTTGTTTAGTTTTGGTAGTCCAACAGCACTAGCAATTAACACAGACATGGTAGATATATTTCTATACACCTATCTTTTGAATGTATGGCCTCTTTTTTTTTTTTTTTTTTTTTTTTGTCAAGCACATTCTTACTGCCAGCTCACTGGCTCTGGAGCTCATGATAGGCTTTCTTCCCCCACTGGTAACTGCTGCTTCTTATGTCACCTTTCAAAATACCACTTTTAAATGCAAGCAAAGCCTAAGCCCTCTATTGTAAGTTTTGTAAGTTTTGTCAAATTCTACCAAAAGAGATGGAACACCCCTGGATTCTGGACTACTGACTATTGAAGCTCTGCCTGATCTTTTGCACTAGCTACAGGAAACAGACGCTGATATTACTTTCATTTTTTTTTTTGTTTTTACAGTGCTAACTAACTACAGTTAATTTGAAGCCAGCTTATGCGATATGCACCTAATTGCTTAATGATTGCTTCTTCTCAGTATCTGCCTGTTCCAAAACGCAACTTTAAAAAGAAAATAACAAACAACAAAACAAACCCAAACCTTCTCTTGGAAGTAAAACCAGGAAGACGAGATAATAGTTGCATGGAAAGACAAACTGCATTTTCCTAGCATGTCTACAATGGCAATCAGTGGGCTTACAACATCAATGTAATTAGCATGCCTGCAAGCCAGCCTGATGATGAGAATGATCATTTGCCAGGAGAAAACTGTGTTTTTCAAGTGGCAAATCTCATTTTGCTGCCTGGAGACAGTCTTTCTGTCCTTGTTGTTTGGTGTGTTGTTCTTTTTCTTTTGTCCTTTTCAGCAGCTGTTCCTAGAAATGGCAATATTTTTCATTATAAGACGTATTTATTGAAACTGCTTAAAAACTACATTTTTAAATGTATTGGCCTACATTTTTTTTTATCAGACACATTCTTACTCCTATCTTATATGCTTTTGACTTTCTTACAGTTTCCCCGCCCCCCAACTGGCAGCTCTTGCTTCTTAATATCATCTCTTAAAACATCACTTTTAAATACAAGCAAAGCCTAAGTCCTCTACAGTTGCTGTCACACAGAGGCAGAACTTCACTTGAATGAATTCTAACGTGTGCAAGATCAGTGTATGGAAAACTGACTCTTTACATTTTGTAACTCTGCAGATTTCCAATATTAATATCATCATTGACTAAAAGAGATGGTATAGATCCAATGCTCTGATCTGAGTGATACTGAGTAACTCAGTTGTAACAACTCATGTTAATTGTTGTTCTGAATACTAATCCTACTGGCAAGACCAAATCAATGTTTTCATTCCCACTGAAGGATTTTAATCAGCTCTTCCACCGAGACAAGGTAATAGATCATGCATTCTTCTTTCTAGTCCACTGCAACACAAAATGAAACAACAAAGTAGAATTTACAAACCCCCATTTTGCACCTCAGTAGACTTACAGAACACATAATGTCAGTGATTATTTTGGATACATAAAAGTCCCAGCTTTTATAACTTCAAGCTGACTCCTAACGAACTCCTAACCAACTACACAACGGAAAAGCACATTTTTACCCTGGCCTGGTAAGTTTATAGAGCCATTCAGCCCTGAAATCAGAAGGCATTTATCTCCATGTTTGCTTCACAGATTTAAATCAAAACAAAATGGATTTTCTTATCTATTAGCATTTTAGTTATTATGGCTCTGATTCCTGAAGTGTGGTTCCGAGTATGTTAGCAGAGAGTGGTACTGCAGCACTGACTTGAAACATATGATTAATCTTGTTTCATGCCTTCACATAAAATACTGCATGTCAAAGGCAACCCCTTTCCTGATTTGCATCAGTAGCGGCTAATGAGCACACAGACACTTTCAGAGAAGCAAACTTTTTCAAACTATGCTTTGTGAAGCTTCAAGACTCTAGGAGGTGACATGAAAATGAAGTGATTAGTTATGTTCCATGAAACAGAAGACAGCCTTTCAGACAGTAATGGGAAGAACTGCTACCCATTTGCTGATATGTCGAAAGAGATTAAATGCTTTTAATATGCTGATGTAGCATTTCAGCCAACAGCAATACATTATTCTGTTATCATACTGGTCAACATAGTTCATGTGTGTAAGCAATGGCTATCCGAAGTAATCAAATATAAAGAAATTGGATGTTATGTTCTACTTCCCAACAGAGCCATTACTGCTAAGTGACTATCTTGCACTTCCTTTACCAAATCCTGTCTTCATACTTTTATAGTATGGTTGTAAAATTCACTTTGGCCTTTACATGCTCTACAGGCTCCATGATGAGAACACAAACTGAAAATAAAGTTAGAAAACTCTTACATAGTCTACGCATTTAAAAAATAGAAGCAAAAGGATTTTAGAGTTCTTTCAGCACCTAATAATGACTTGCTTTTTCCAGTGGCGATGTGATTTCATGATGTAGTATTTTTAAGAACTGTATCTGGATGAAAAAGCTATATTTAGGGATTACAGAGCTACACCAACAGATCAGTGCTCTGCTCCCATGTACAAAAAGCACCTGTAGGGTGCACTATGGGAACTACAGGAAGAGGAGTCTACTTCAACATCCTGTAAGCTGCTAAGTCTATAATTAAGATCACCAAGTACCTGTATAAAGATAACCTGTTGGGAAGACACCAACATGACTTCTGAAAATGGCTGTCCTGCCCCATCTTGCGGAGTTCTTTAATGGTGACAACAGACGTAGGGATAAAGGAAATAAAAGTCAAAACTGCACACTTGGATTTTTCAGAAAGCATTTAATAAGGGTCCATGTGAAAGGCTCTTGCCAGGCAGTGGGTAAAAGGCCCTGCTACAGACAAGCTAATATAACTATATATATATTAATTATATATGCAACATGCAAGACAGAGAAGTCTAATTAAAGAACAGGATGTAGCTTCTCAGGATGAAATGTCAGCAGTGGGATCCCCCAAGGATCATTGCTTGAGTTAGTTTTACTCATCAGTGACCTGGAGGAAAGTATGAATGGGGAAACTGTCCATTTTGAAGCTACTAAGCTCTCTTGATCAAATACCACTAGAACGATCCAGAAGGACACAGAAAACTAAATGAGTGATAAAAAACATTACAGATGAACCCCAATGTACACAAATGCATGTATGAAGAAAAAAAATGTGCACGCACATGTAGACTTGGAGGAGAGATGAGGGGAACAAATGACAGAAACTGTCCAAGCCTACATTCTCTCCATAAATGATGTCTGTCATTGCCACAGAGACATGATGCTTAGCCAACCAGACTGCTGAACTCGCTGAACTAAATTGATGGAATTTTATATTCTTAAGAAATAACCAATGAAATGGTAGTGAAATTTAGCTAAGAATGCATGATGTTATTCATGTAAATAGTCTACTTAAAAACAACTCCCCAGGAAAACACACTGTATACATATTAAGTATAGAAGCTCAATTAAGAACAAACTAGACTTTAAAAAGCTATAGCTTAGAACCCATCTCCTTTAATACCATTTATAGGCTCTTTACCCAGTATTCTGTAGGAAACCTAATTATCCAGTATTTTAATATTATAAAGAAATAAAGTTTGTTAGCGGATTACCAAGAAGAGAGTTGTATTTCTAAGCTGACACACTGAGAAATATCTCCTTTCCTAAAATTCCTCCTCCATAAACATGGTCAATGAAGCTATTAGCTGTGAATTTTTCATTCCAGGGCTTTACATAAGAGATGGAAGGTATTAGAGAACACCATCAGCTGACCAAAATGCAAATTTTTTAGCATTTTTCCTTTGATAAATGACGCATAAATATTTTAATTTATTGTGGATAAAATCTTCTCACCTTATTTACCAAATTCCTAAATATTTGAAAAAAATAGACTGATTTAGTAACTGTCACGTTCAACTATGTAAAGAGAACTATTCACAAAATGTAATAACAAAAGGCAAATGGGAAGTTATCTGTCAGTAATAATGAATAAGCACAACTGTGTTTACAAACTCATCTTGATGCATTAGACTGTGACAGCTGAGTAAGATCCAGGAGACCCCACTGTGCAGATGTCTGTATTTAGAAATTCCAAATAAAGTTGCACATGACAGAATTACAGTGCAATTACCACAGCAAAGGTCTTTCTTTGATCCTTCTCTCTAAGCTGGAGAGACATCAATTTGATAGGTGGAACACTCAGTGGATAAAGAACTGGCTGGATGGCCGCACACAAAGAGTAGTGCTCAGTGGCTCAGTGTCCAGCTGGAGACCAGTAACGAGTGGTGTCCCTCAGGGATCGGTGTTGGGACCGGTCTTGTTCAACATCTTTGTGGGTGACATGGACAGTGGGATTGAGTGCGCCCTCAGCAAGTTTGCCGATGACACCAAGCTGTGTGGTTCAGTTGATACATTGGAGAGAAGGAATGTCATCCAGAGGGACCTTGACATGCTTGTGAGGTGGGCTGACGCCAACCTAATGAAGTTTAATCATGCCAAGTGCAAGGTCCTACAACTGAGTGGGAGCAATCCCAGGCACAGCTACAGGTTGGGCAGGGAAGAGATTCAGAGCAGCCCTGCGGAGAAAGACTTGGGGGTGTTGGTCGATAAAAAAATGAACATGAGCCGGCAGTGTGCGCTTGCAGCCCAGAAAGCCAACCGTATTCTGGGCTGCATCAAAAGGAGTGTGACCAGCAGGTTGAGGGAGGTGATCCTGCCCCTCTACTCTGCTCTCGTGAGACTTCACTTGGAGTATTGTGTGCAGTTCTGGTGTCCTCAACATAAAAAGGACATGGAACTGTTGGAATAAGTCCAGAGGAGGGCCACGAGGATGATCAGGGGAGTGGAGCACCTCTCGTATGAAGATAGGCTGAGAAAATTGGGGCTGTTCAGCCTGGAGAAGAGAAGGCTGTGTGGAGACCTCATAGCAGCCTTTCAATACCTGAAGGGGGCCTATAGGGATGCTGGGGAGGGACTCTTCTTTAGGGACTGTAGTGAGAGGACAAGGGGTAACGAGTTCAAACTTCAACAGGGGAAGTTTAGATTGGATATGAGGAAGAAATTCTTTACTGTAAGGGTGGTGAGGCCCTGGAATGGGTTGCCCAGGGAAGTTGTGAATGCTTCATCCCTGGCGGCGTTCAAGATGGGGTTGGACATAGCCTTGGATGGCATGGTTTAGTGGGAGGTGTCCCTGCCCATGGCAGGGGGGTTGGAACTAGATGATCTTAAGGTCCTTTCCAACCCTAACTATTCTATGATTCTATGATCCCATGAAAAAAGTACCAACAGCACTAAACTATGCTGTTATTTATCCATAATGACTTATGAAAAAAATTTAACATTATGTTATAAAAATTTACGCATCTATTAAAATCCCCAATAATCTCTTTGTCCTGGGTCCTCAGAATCAGCACAGAAACCTCACATGACTCTGGAAACTTCTTAATGCCTACTTTGCCTAAGTCTCTCTATGTAAAATTTCTTGTGACTTCAAATCCTTTTGGATTAACACAGACCATAATTTTGCAATGTGGGATGCTGCTCTGCAAACATAACTGCAGTAGCATTAGCAGAGCAAGGGAATTTGTTTATCAACTTCTTGTCTTGCAGAAGAGAGCTAATTCGAGCCAAACTCGCAACAAGGAGAAACGTGTGCAGTTAACTACAGTATCTCTTCAGCAGGCATGCATTTACAAGTGCCAAGAACGTGAAAAAGAATGAAGTGCAGTCTGGAAAATAGAGAAGCATGATTTGGAGGTTTACATGCCTTTCAGGAGTCATAAAATTAATGTGAACAAGACTATATCTACTTAGAATGAAATTCCTTCCTGCTATGATCAAATTTAAAATCACATTATTCATACCCCACAGAAGCCTACTGGTGTATAGGAATTATGGGATATGACTTTCACACTGTCTTCTGAAGGTACTCCACCTTCAGAAGACTTGCATGAAAATTGCATTAAAAATGCCAATTACATCAGAGATCAGAATCTGTTTTAACTCAGGCCCTTTCTTTGGTCACAGAGCAGCAGGGTGGTATCTCTTCTTTCCTAAAAGGACACACTCTTCCAGCATTACATCTCTTACACATGGCCACTGTGGTCTGATGCAGTTTTTGCTGTTCACAAACATTACAGTTTTCCTCAGCTTTTCATGTTGGTTAACTTATCTAACTCCCTACTCAGTAACCCATCTTGGTGAACGTCTTGGGGTCAACTTATTGCTCTTTGCAGCATGGCAAAGGTAACAAATGACATTAAGCTAGATACAGACTAACAGTTAGGCTTTCCGAACTGAACCAAACCCACTTCTAAAATCTGTTAAAGCATCACTCACTCAAATTCACACCTGTTGGAAAAGTTAAAGGTATTGTGAAATAAAAAGGTGGACTGACCAGGAGGTAAGAAAAAGAAGAGGAAGAGGATTCAGTAACCACAGAAAAATCAATATTCAGCTTCCTGTACAGGTGTGTTACTGCGATCCAGATGAGAAAAGACAGGTTTTAGAAACACTGAAGAAAAAGAAAGAATCTTATTTGCACACAGTGGACGTTAGGATTAAAATTTGCTTTCAGAGTTGTAAGAATACCAGAGCATATTCCTCTCATTAATATTTGCTTTTGTTTAACTTTGATTTAATGAATTACAACATGGTTACTTTTTATGCTGTGCCCAGGATGAAATTTCCAAGAAAACATGGATATGTAAAACTGAACTGCATAAAAATAGGAACAGAGTAATTATTAAATTAGGTTTCAGTAACAGGAGCATAAATGGAATTTGATATTATTAGAATAACAACAGATACAATATTAAAAACTACACACTGAAACGGATCTTAACTGAAGGCATACAGTACTACCATCAACTACACAGATTTGCCAGCAAAGGAAAATCATATTTATGGCTGAACTCTGTAAAAAAGGTTTTGCTGGATCAGTAATCTGGATATTGCTGGATATTAATCTGTCCATCAGTTTTAAAGGGTAGAACTTTTGTATAATATGTTTCTGCAAATAAAATTTCTAAGCAACTGCATCAAATCAAAAGCTGGCTAAATTAAATTTAGCATTAATACCAGAAAACAATCACTGATTGGACAGGACTTTGAGCAACTTGCTCTAGTGGAAGGCGTCCCTGCCTATGGCAGGGGGTTTGCTCTGGATGAGCTTTAAGGTCCCTTCCAACCCAAACCATGATACAAAGAAAAAGGGCTTAAATTAAGAGTAATTCTATCAGCTTTTCCTGGCACCCATGCAGGTATGTCATTTGCCTCTGGCTCACAGGCAGTGAATGACAGTCCCACGCGGAACTCTGAAGAGGCTACAAAGCAGTTTAGGCTGTGACAAACAACATGCTGCTTCTCCTAGCACAACGATCAGATGCTTGAGATATTCGGAATTTCTTGTAAGATCACTTAATGGAAAGCAACAAATGAGCATGGTGTTGTTCAGGGACTAAAATAGATGTAACCTACTAGCATCACTCACTGCCCCCTTACCTATCTTACACATCACTGCACCAATGCCTGGGACATGAGTTTGCTGGACTCTCCATCTGTCCAAAGCAGCAGGAGCTGTGGATCTTGCCCCAGTGGGAAGTTAATCACTGAACATATTCTATTTCCTTCTCCTTCTGAAAACTGTAGGTGGGAGCTGTGCTGTTCCTGGAGATTTTAGTTCATTTAGGGCTCATGTTATCCTGTTTTGTTCTATTTTCTCTTTAGTTCATTGGATTTTCACAGCTTAGCTTGAATTCCAAGTCCAAATGAATCTCCAAAATATGAATCAACTTTCAAACCTCCAACTTTTGCAAGGTTTATTCCACACTTGCCTGTAATTCTACTCTCCTGGTTTGTTAACTACTGCAAACCTCAAGGCAGTTTCATTATGAGTTTGTAAGGCTCTAAAGATGATTTTCCTCTCATTGCTCATTACTGTGTTCACCAAATGGTAGCAGCAGATTAGAACAGTCTGACTCAGATAGCAAGACACCCTCCATGCTTAATCTATTTTGAAATAAATTCTGTATCTTAAACATACTAAACCCTGAAATTAGGCATTTTCCAATTAGACTATTATGTGAAACATAAATATGGCCCTGTGACTTGGCTATTGGGAACTTTGTTGAGACTACTACAGCTGTAAATTGTTCTTTTCATAGATTTATAATCATTAGATTAATAATCATTTTATTGAAGGTGTTTTTCCCTACTTTTAAGGGTTTTTTCTGGTCTTAACTGGTGATTTGTTTTCAGCTTGCTTCTACTGGCTTTTAATTATTTTACAGTGCCAATTACTTACCTGCAAATTATTTTCCATTTCTGTAAGGCTGTAAAATAACAATGGGCATTATCGACCTGACCAGGAACTTAGGACCTGTAGAGGCTACTTTTAGAATAACAGTATGCTGCAATTTCTCTTCTAAGGCTTAAAACTGCTGAAATATGTATTGTAGTCTTTGCCACACATAAAAATGCACAAAAAAAGTTCTTCCAACACAGAAACAGTAGATCATATTCATAAGCACTTTTTCTCCTCTACTTTTTCTGAATGTCTGATTATATGTTTCTGAAAAAGTAGAGCCACATTGCTCCCTCGCATAAAGAATTGTGGCCAACGGCTCAATGTCCAACTGGAGACAAGTGGAGTCCTTCGGGGGTTGGTGTTGGGACCAATCCTGTTTAACATCTTTGTTGGACACATGGACCAAATCAAGTGGGATTGAGCACCCTCAGCAAGTTCACTGATGACACCTAGCTATGTGGTATGGTTGATGCGCTAGAGGAAGGAATGTGATCCAGAGGGACCTGGACACATTTGAGAGGTGGGACCATGCAAACCCTACAAGGATGCTGGAGGGAGGGACTCTTCATCAGGGACTGTAGTGATAGGAGAAGTGGTAATGAGTCTAAACTTACACAGGTTAGGGCTAGGTTAGATTTAAGGAAGTTTACTGTGAGGGTGGTGAGGCACTGGCCCAAATAAGTGGCAAATGCCCCATCCCTGTCAGTGCTCAAGGCCGAGATGGATGGTGGTGTGGGCTAGTGTGAAGCATCCCTGCCCATGGCAGGGGGTTGGAACTAAATGATCTTAAGGTCCCTTCCAATCATAACATTCTACGATTCTGTGAATATAGGCTTGAGTTCATGCTGTAAGTACTGACGCAGCGCAAAAGCTGCTATAGCACTGCATGACTTGACTGTTAGTAAGAAGGTGACTAAATGTGTAAAATATGCCTGTTGGGTGCTAAGGACTCACCTGAATATTTTACAATGAGTTTCTGTCAGGTGTCTTAGTACAGATTGTATCCTGTACTACCTAATCAAAGTAAGATACTGAGAAATTAATTTTCAAAGGGAGACATTACTGTACAGCACACTGCAGCAATATTAAAATGTACCCAAAGGCATGGGGCCCATGACTTCATTTTAACATCAAACACTGAGGGATAAGTCTCATTTTCCTACTGTGTTGAAACGAGAAGCTACAGTTCTGCTCTGTTTAGCCTAATTTTGCACACTTTTGTATCTTACACGTGATGTCTGGACACAGGTCTGCAGCAGAAGGGAAAGAGTGTGCTTTTGTTCTTTGAAGACTCAATATGAGAAATGTTTGATTAATATTTCTCACTAGGTCATTGAAATGCCTGGAAAACATTCAGTGTTAACTATGTGTCTTGTTATTTCTAAAACATTTTCTCCCTTTTTGTGCTATTAAAACAACACACTACACAGAAATGCTAGCCAGACAATACTCCCAGAACAGTGTAGCCTCAGCACACTTCAGTGGTTTCAGCAAGAGATTCAAGATGGATTTGCCCAGTGCAAACGTAGAAATTGTGTTCCACCCATGGTTAGCTGAAATAATAGTTAAAAATGTATATAATGCACCACTCTTCCTATTGATATATTTAGCCTTTCAGCATTTACTTAACATCTTTAATGATTTCTGGTTTTATTCTTACAGCATATTCAAAAAAGTACAAATTATCAAGACTGAAACAAATTACATGGCTTAAAGTAGCATTTAACATGTAAAAGTTTTCCCTGTTGCATTTTGAAAATATGTCTGTAGTATGTTTTTCTTCCAAATTATTTCTGTAACCCCTGGAGGTCATAAATCAAGTGTTACCATTAACTTTACATTAAATTGATATATTGCTTTTAGGCAAAGTATTTTTTTCCATTCTTCCTTTTGATTAAGATTTAACCACACATTATTCCCTAAATCAGCAAGGACATCATACGAATGATTTGTGATATGAATCATATGAATCTACTCTAAGTAGATTAGAAAGTGAAATTATTTCTCTAAGGGTAATATTTGTGTGTATATCTCAATACATATGTGTGTATATATATATATACATGCATATATATACACACAATATACATACACACACACATACCTATAAAATCTTCTTCTTTTTCCATGCAAGTCCTGAACTTGTCATCTAAATAATGACAAACAGGACTATGTATATTTACTGAATATTTATTCATTGTATCCTTGGCAAATGATTTGAGGATTCTAGCTCTTAAATTTTATGATCTTTGAAAAAAAAACAAACCAAGAGATGTGTAAAAATTAAAATAACTTCTTACCTTTGCTGCCTTAAACACGAAATAAAAACCAGTTTCTGCTCTCTTGATTAACATTTTGAACTGGTGTTAGGTCTTGATTTCATGCCCAGGCTCTATCCCCTGCCATTACTCTATACCAGCCTAGTATTTGTGCAGCTGTAAAGTTCACCAGATCAAAGAACTAATATAGTTCATTAATTACCTTTTTCATTTCCTGGGTCAGATTTTGCTGAAACAACGAGGCACACAGGTAAAAAGGCAGCAAGAATGAGAGCCGCAAAAGCAGCAAGACAGGTAAAGAAGAGCTGAAGCAGGGCTCCTTCAAGTAGCAACAGGGCTGGTTTTATGTGTTTTCAGGTGTCCTGGGTTCAGCAGTAGCAGTCATTTTTTCTCCTTAGTAGCTGGTGCAGTGCTGTGTTTTTGACTTTCAGCCTGGGAACAACCCTGATAACACTGATGGATTTAGCTGCTGCTCAGAAATGTTCACTTTGACCAAGGACTTTCTGAGTCTCATGCTCTGCCAAGGAGGAGGGGAAGCCGGGAGGAAGCAGAGACAGGACACCTGACCCAAACTGACCAAAGAGCTACTTCATACCACAGCACGTCATGCCCACTACACAAACTGGGGGCAGTTACTTGGAAGGGCTACTCATTGCTCAGTTGGGCTGGGTATCAGTCGGTGGGTGGTGAGCAGTTGTTCTCTTCCTTTGTTATTTCCCTTATCATTATTATTACTGGTGGTAGCAGCAGTGGTTTGTGTTATACCTTAGTTACTGGACTGTTCTTATCTCAAAACAGTGGGAGTTACAGTCTTTCGATTCGCCTTCCCATCCCTCCGGGAGCAGGAGGGAGGAAGTGGGGGAGTGAGACAGTGGCTGCGTGGTACTGAGTTACCTCTGGGCTTAAACCACAACAGCTCTTTTCGGTGCCCAACGTGGGGCACGAAGGGTTGAGATAACGACAGATCTGACAGGAGTGTGTCTAATCATATTTGTGATAAGCATTCATTGTTTCAGATTAATAGTCACTCGTCACAATGCTGATTTATTGGCTCTCAAAGTTGTTGCTCTTGATATCACAGTTTCAGCATGTCATACCTTCCTTACAACCGGTATTTGCTGCGTTAGTGTTTATTGGCCGGGGCCTTGGGCTGTGGTTCTTGCTTCATTGTACTTTATGGTAACGACTTGTAATACAATAGAATCGTTGAGCATGAAACTGATCAGACTTGCATTCCCAGTGTGGTCACCACCTCTATACTTTGGGCAGTATATAATAGAAGTGTTTAGCAACTACACACTTCTTTTGCCCTCCTCGGGTGGTCACTCCATGAAGGATACACTCCCCTACATTCTCAGCACCCCTCCCCCACGCGCCCCCACCCCCCCGTTTACAGCATCATTTGAAAATTCTGAAGGTTCTGAACGGCCTTTAGGTACGCTTGAAACCTGACTTTTGATTGTGATGGGGATCACCATGTCGTCACGCACAGAGTATTTTACCCACAACTATTTCGTCTGACCTCAAGAGTTAAGCAGAGTGAGGTTTGGGCCTTATCTAAGGTTAGACGATGATAAAGGAGGACCAAGAGATTTTCCCTGAGGCAGGAGCGGAAAGCACAGAGGGGCCAAGGAGGAGTGGCAGGGCCCTGAAGATGATTTCTCAATAAATGGAAACTCATGAGTTGCTTCTGGAGTCAAAGGCAACCAAGAGGAAGGCTACAGCTGATATTGACAATGCATTCTTCTCAATTCCTCTGGCAGCAGAGTGCAGGCCACAGCTCGCTTTTACTTGGAGGGGCATCCAGTACACTTGGAACTGACTGCCCCAGAGGCGGAAACACAGCCCCACCATCTGCCATGGACTGATCCAGACTTCACTGGAACAGGGGAAAGCTCCAAAACACCTGCAGTACATTGATGACACTATCATGTGGAGTGATACAGAGGAAGAAGTCTTTGAGAAAGGGACGAAAATAATCCAAATCCTGCTGAAAGCTGGTTTTGCCATAGAACAAAGGTCAAGGGACCTGCACAGGAGATTCAATTTTGGGAATATAATGGCAAGATGGATGTTGCCAGATCCCCACAGATGTGATCAACAAGATAACAGCAATGTCTCCACCAACTAATAAGAAAGAAAAATAAGCTTTCTTGAGTGCTGTGGAGCCCTGGAGAATGCACATCCTGAATTACAGTTTGATTGTAAGCCCTCTCTATCACGTGACCCAGAAGAAAAATGATTTTAAATGGGGCCTCGAGCAACAACAAGCCTTTGAGCAAATTAAACGATAGGTCATGCAGTAGACCTTGGACAAGTACAGACCGGGCCAGATGCTAAAAATTACTGTATACCACAGCCAGGGAGAATGGTCCTACCTGGAGCCTCTGGCAGAAAGCTCCAGGGGAGACTTGAGGTCAGCCCCTCGGTTTTTGGAGCCGGAGATAGAGAGGATCTGAGGCCAGCTATACCCCAACAGAAAAAGAGATACTCGCAGCCTATGAAGGGGTTCAAGCTGCTCTGGAAGTGATTGGCACTGAAGCACAGCTCCTCCTGGCACCCTGGCTGCCCGTGCTGGGCTGGATGTTCAAAGGCAGGGTCTCCTCTACACATCATGCAACAGATGCTACATGGAGTAAGTGGGCTGCACTAATTACACAGCTCGAATAGGAAATCCCAGTCATCCAGGAATTCTAGAAGTCATCATGGACTGGCCAGAGGGCAAAGATTTTGGAATGACACCAGAGGAGGAGGTGATGTGTGCTGAAGAGGCCCCACCACTTAATGAACTGTCAGAAAGTGAAAAGCGGTATGCCTTGTGTACTGATGGGTCCTGTCGTATTGTGGGAAAGTATTGGAGAAGGAAGGCAGCTGTATGGAGTCCTCGACAACAAGTTGCAGAAACTGCTGAAGGAGAGGGTGGATTGAGTCAGTTTGCTGAGGTTAAAGCCATCCAGCTGGCCTTGGACATTGCTGAATGAGAAAATCGGCCAGTAGTGACTCATGGATGCTGGCGAATGCCCTGTGGGTGTGGTTGCAGCAATAGAAGCAGAGCAACTAGCAACCCAGAGGAAAACCCATCTGGGCTGGGTTGGCCACTGAGTTGGGCCACTGAGGAACATCAGAACAACCACCAAGTGGATAAAGCTGCTGAGATTGAAGTGGCTCAGATGGACTTAGATTGGCAACATACGGGTGAATTATTTTTGGCCTGGTGGGCCCATGACACTTTACGCCATCAGGGCAGAGATGCAACATACAGATGGGCTCATGATCAAGGGGTGGACTTAGCAATGGACACTATTGCCCAGGTTATTCATGACTGTGAAACATGTTCTCCAATTAAGCAAGGTAAACAGTTAAAGCCTCTTTGGCATGGAGGACAATGGCTGAATTACAAATATCGTGAGGCCTGGCAGATTGATTATATCACACTCCCACCAACCCGCCAAGGCAAGCGCCATGTGCTTACCATGCTGGAAGCAACCACACATACGCTGTGCCCCATGCCACTGCCTGGAACACTATCCTGGGTCTTGAGATACAGATTTTGTGGTGACATGGCACCCCAGAGAGAACTGAGTCAGACAGTGGGACTCATTTCTGGAACAGCCTTATAGATGTTTGGGCCAAAGAGCATGGCATTGAGTGGGTATATCACATCCCCTACCATGCACCAGTCTCTGGGAAAATCGAATGGTACAATGGGCTGTTAAAAACTACACTGAGAGCAATGGGTGGTGGGACTTTCAAACATTGGGATACACATTTATCAAAGGTCACCTGGCTGGTCAAAACCAGACGATCTGCCAACAGGGCTGGTCCAGCCCAGTCAGAACTTCTACATACTGTAGAGGGGGATAAAGTTCCTATGGTGCACATAAAGAATTCGCTGGGGAAGACAGTCTGGTTTATTCCTGCTTCAGGTAAAGGAAAACCCACCCATGGGATTGCTTTTGCTCAGGGACCTGGATATACTTGGTAGATAATGCAGGAAGATGGGAAGTCTGATGTGCACCTCAAGGGGATTTGATTTTAGGGGAAACAGCCAATGAACTCAATTGCATGCTGTTGCCTGCTATGTAATACTTCTATAGCCCACCAACTAGACGTCTTCAGGTCACTAGCGACTGGCCCTGACTTCCATCCAACCATCACCCCAACAAGGAATGAACTTTGGTGAAACCAGATGAGTTCCGCAGTAAAGGAATGATCAACATCAGCAGGGAATGATCCAACCCTGCACACAAACTCTCCTGCTGTGAAAGACTGTTACGAGAGATGAAGACCAACATCATGGACCGGATGGACTCAGCAGCTTTATAGGGATTGGTCCATGCACTAAAAGGAATGATCTCTCTCTCTCTCTCTTTCTCTCTGTGGATGTATATATATGTATATATATATGAGATAACAGTAATGGTATATTGAAAATGTGGGATCTGAGCATGACATGAAGGGTATGGAATAAGGGGTGGATATTGTCCTGGGTTCAGCAGTAGCAGTCATTTTTCTCCTTCTTAGTAGCTAGTGCAGTGCTGTGTTTTTGACTTTCAGCCTGGGAACAACCCTGATAACACTGATGGATTTAGCTGCTGCTCAGAAATGTTCACTTTGACCAAGGACTTTCTGAGTCTCATGCTCTGCCAAGGAGGAGGGGAAGCCGGGAGGAAGCAGAGACAGGACACCTGACCCAAACTAACCAAAGAGGTACTCCATACCACAGCATGTCATGCCCAGTATATAAACTAGGGGCAGTCACCCAAAGGGTTAAATCACTGCTGGGTCAGGCTGGGTATCAGTCGGTGGGTGGTGAGCAGTTATTCTCTTCCCTTGTTATTTCCCTTATCATTATTATTACTGGTGGTAGCAGCAGTGGTTTGTGTTATACCTTAGTTACTGGACTGTTCTGATCTCAACCCATGGGAGTTACATTCTTTTGATTCTCCTTCCCATCTCCCTGGGAGCGGGGGGGAGGAAGTGAGGGAATGAGACAGCGGCTGTGTGGTACTGAGTTATGGCTGGGCTTAAACCACAACATCAAGGAATTGTTACTCTACAGTGTGATGAAGTGAAAAACAGGGGTAAGGGCTTTCTGTCCCAATTCACTGACAAAAATAGAAAATCTGCTGGGAAATTTCTGGAATTTGAAGGCTTCAATGCCTACAAGAGCTTACTTATTTAATAAATTGGAAAGAGAGAGACAGGCAACCTGTCTTGATTCAGCTGAAGTTCATAATTTACAGGACATCTAGAAATCCCTCAGGTTTAGCATGTGCCTTAACAGACTTCCCAGTACACACTGGCAACATGAATGAAAATGGAACAGAAAATCCAATATAAAGAAATAAATTATTTTTGTACCAGTGAATGTGCATCTTCCACTTTTGCACGTGGCTGTAATACCCTTACCTACAGGAGTCTGTATTTCTAGAAATTACAAGTAATTCTGTAGTTAATTTTTTTCCCTAATGAAAGCTGAAAACCCGAATCAACTAAGCATGAAAAATTGGAAAATATCAATATAAATTATTGACACCGTGAACTACAGAGCGATTTCAAGAACGCAGAAGAAAAATCTTCATGTTTGGCCACTTTTCACAAAATTTTGCTATATGTTATATAAGACCAGTATTTTAGGTCATAAACCTGTCAGGTTTTCAAAACAATCAAGAATATGCTTGAAACCACACTTCATATTGATTATTCACAGAATTAGTCAAACTGATACTTTAAGCTGTGAAGAAAGTTCTCCTAAATCTCATTCAATGAGATTTTAACAGTAATCAGTACTTTAGGAAACTTAAGTCCATATTGATTCCTGTCAAGTAAAGTGTTTAACAGCGGCTCACCACAAGCTTTAAGCCACAACTTGCTGCTAACTAGAGGTGCATAAAAAATCTCATGCTTTCAAACCTAAATTCCCCAGCAGGTTATCTGGAAATGAGGTATGGTTGTAATGGGATCATGTCTGCCATTTAACAACAGTCCAGTGGTTAAGAGGTTCATTTTTACAGGGCACTTTTATGTGCTGAATCCGCAAGCAAAAATACTACCACATTTATTAATTTAAGAAAATGATTGAGTTCTGATTCTTATTCATATCTTTAAAACACAGACTTCACAGAAGACAAATTTTAGCTAGATGTAAAAGTTCCCCATGAAAACATAGCTTTTAACTGTTTCATAAATTGTGGTTGGTTTTTTTGTGTTTTATCTATTTATTTTCCTGGGCACTTTTTATGACCTCATCCTGTGATGTTTGTTTTGGGTAGCACTCTTCTGAACCTAGGCATGGAGGCTTTCTGAACCCTGAACCCTCCTAAGCCAGGGCTGGCAAGAGTTGGATGGGAGGAAGACAGAGATACCCAAGACTCACTGAAGACTATGACCATCAAACAGAATATTTCAAAGGACAAGCACCTGAAGCCAAAAAGTCATAAAATCACAAAATGGTTTGGGCTGGAAGGAACCTTAAAGCTCATTCACTTTCAACCCCCTGCCATGGGCAGGGACACCTTCCACTAGACTAGGTTGTGCCAAGCCCTGTCCAATCTGGCCTTGAGCACTGCCAGGGATGGGGCAGCCACAGCTTCTCTGGGCAACCTGTGCCAGCACCTCACCACCCCCACAGTGAAGAACTTGTGCCTAACAGCTCATCTCAGTCTCCCCTCTGCCAGTTTAAAGCCATTCCCCCTCGTCCTGTTACTAAATGTCCTTGCCAAAAGTCCCTCTCCAGTTTTTTTGTCAGATTCTTGAAGTCCTGGAAGGCTGTTAAAAGTCGCAACGATTAAGGGCACTGCCTTGAAAACACACTTTAAAGTGAAATACAGAAGATACCAAAAAAAGCAGTATAGTCTCTTCAAAAAAAATCCAGAGTGTGAGACTAGTTATTTCTCCTGTGTTACAAATTATTAAAGTTGCAGGTGTCCTGTATTCTTGGGAACAATTTTGAAAGAAATCCCTAAAATCACAGTGCATCAGGATGGTTTGGAATGACACCATCTAGCCTGGGAGCATAAGGCTGCAAGTAAGCAGAAGTCCTGAAAGCCTCTTTAAGCCTAGATCTGTCAGATCACTAGGCAATTTTAAAGTAAAAATGACACTGAAAGAAGAGGTGTTTTCATTTAAATAAAAAAATGCCACTTTGAATTCCACAGAGAGCAAGGCAGAAGGCAACCAAGTGCAGTATAAACACATTACAGAACTAAAGCATCAAGGACAGGAAACAAATGAAAATACTGTGAAGGTGTACTGCTTATCAGGATTTCTGACATGCTAGACAAACTGAATTGGTGCACTTGCTCTCAAAGCAGTCCTCCTACATATTGGTTTGTTGAATATACAGAAAAGGAGGTGAAGGGGCCATAGCATATTGTTGTGGTTTAAGTCTATAAGTCGCTGGGGACTCCATACAGCTGCCTTCCATCTCCAATGCTTCCAAAGCACTGGAGGGGACCAGTGAACTAGATACTCGCCCATACTGTCCCACACACCCTGCCACTCATGACTGTCCATCCTTGGGGAAAATCTCTTGGTCACCCTGCATCGCAGTCTAGCCACAGGCAACGCCCACACCCCACTCTGGTTAACTCTCAGGACCAGAGAAAATGGTTGTGGGTAAAACACACTCTGTATGCCTGTCAACATGCTGATCCCCACCAGAATCAGCAGGCAGGTCTCAAGGGTACCCAAAGGCCATTTAAAACCTTCAGAACTCTCAAATGAGACTACTGTACTTGTCACTGGGGCTGGTGTAGCTGCTGTGCTTGCCGGCTCTCTCACCACCAGCTGCTCTTTGTCTGAGTCCAGATCTTCCTCCTCTGCCTTGCTGGGAAGTGCTGCGGGGTCTCCTGCATCCTCCTGGGGCTCGGGCTCGCGGGGCTCTGCGGGCGGCTGCTGGGGAATGCTCTCGGCCGCCGCGGGGCTGGGATCGGCCGCTGCCCCCCCTCGCCGCTCGGTAGCTGCGGGGCTCGGCTTCTCTGCCGTCTCCCACTTCCCGGCCTCTTGATCCCCCGCGCCGTTCTCCCGGGCCGTTTTGGCCGCCGGCGGCTCCCGGGGCCGCCCCCCTCGGCTCCGCAGAGCCTCTCAAAGACGGAGGCGAAAATGAGGGGCCTGGACGGTAAAGAGCAGCCGACCTGCCAGGTACAAGTCCACGTCCACATTCATGTCCCCGTCCGCCCCCCCCCGCTTCTGGAGCCCACCTGTATCACAAGCCATTCCAATACAGTACACTGAAACAAGAACCTTAGCCCAAAACACATATCTGAATGCTAAGATAACAAATACCAGCCGTAAGTAAGGTAGAACAGACTGAAACCATGAAAACCAGAGCAACAACTTTGAGAGCCAATAAATCAGCATTGTGACGAGTGGCTATTAATCCTGTCGTTATCTCAACCCTTTGCGCCCCACGTTGGGCGCCAAAAAGAACTGTTGTGGTTTAAGTCTATAAACCCATACAGTCGCTCTCTCACTCACTCCCCACTCTTTCTTCCCTCCGCTCCTGGAGGGATGGGAAGGAGAACCGAAAGAATACAACTCCCACAGGTTGAGATAAGAACAGTTTAGTAACTAAGGTATAACACAAGTCACTACTGCTACCATCAATAATAATAATGACAAGAGAAAATACACGGAAAAGGAGAATACAATAGCTCACCATCAAATATCAAGCCCGACCACCCAGTGCACCCCCACCAGTAACAATAATGACAAGGCAAATACAAGGGAAGGATACAATTGCTACCTGACGTGCTGTGGTATGGAATAATCTCTTTGGTTAGTCTGGGTCAGGTGCCCTGTCTCTGCTTCCCCCCTTCCCTGGCAGAGCATGAAACTCAGAAAGTCCCTGGCCAGCCTAAACATCACCAAGCAGTAACTGAAAACACTGGTGTTATCAGCACTGTTCCCAGGCCCAAAATCAAAAACACAGCGCTGCACCAGCTACCAAGGAGGAGAAAAATGACTGCTGCTGCTGAACCCAGGACACATATGTAAAAATATTTACAGTGATTAATCCGATCTGTAGCTTTAAAGAAAGAGCATGAGAAAATTTGCCATATGCTTTAATGGCAGCAACTCTTGGCAACCAGCAAAATACAGCTTGGAAATGCACACTGTGAAATTATAACATGTCCACTGCATAGCACCAGCTTCTAGATAAAGAAACAACCAAACAAATAGCAATCAAAAATTACCTGTGGAACTACTCAGAAATTACTGCAATTCACAATCCAAGTTGCTCATGGGAGATTTTAACAATATAGATTTGTACTGAATAATGCAAACAGTCTGACACTGATGTAAGTGGCTCCCTGGTGCCTGGAGGAGAATTTTGTGATCCAGAAAGTAAAAACTTCAACCCCAGGAGAACCTGTGTTGGAAGCAATACTTATTTATAGAGACTCCAAAACTAAGGAAAGCTGTAATGGAGGTAATCATAACTGATAGCCTGAATTCAGCATAGAAGCAAGAAATGGGCTCAGAGAGTGCAAGAACAGAAGGAGTCGCAGCTGCATCAAGGAAATGCTGGGGCCTTACGAAAACTGGAAAGTAATATGGAAATAATATAACTTAGGTTTTGCTGTCAGAGGATGGGAAAAGGTGCTCTCTTTCCATTATGTGCTTACTAAACATCTGCAGACAAATTTTGTAAATAATGATTTTACAGATGCTCAGTGATGTATCTCTTAACAGATTGACAAGATTATTCCATACCAACTGAGCCTGTCTTGAAGCTGCTGGCACGCTTGGGCTCCACATTGCTCTGCCTTTGCTCAACCTGTGCTTTCCAGCAGTGAGAAGCAACTGGCTTACGTATCATTTATGCCTGAACAGCAAAAGACAGCAGTAGGTAACAGGAAAGAAAAGGATGAATTAAAGCATTTCCAGAAGAAAACCAAGAGGTCAGGCCAATGCTTTGAAATGAGAAGGGCATGTAAATAAAACACAAGTAAAGCCCAAAAAAGCAGAAGCATTGTTAGGATGTGAAGCACATTGGCTGGCTAAGGAAATCACCTTCATGTCTTCTGACAATTTTACACCATGGCTGAGACCTTAGAAAGCATCTCCATACCTCATCCATGCCAGAAGGAGACTCAGAAGATTGTCAAGGTGGTACAAATACAGTTCCAAGCCCATTAAGCATTTTAGTGCTATCTTAGTACTCAGTTCTAGATGGGCCTTTCCCCCTAACTTCAGCTGCACTAGTTATTAGTGGAGGGTCTTGGGACTAGTCAGAAGGATTTTGGGTGGGTGTCCCATGAGGTTTGTAGGACCTGGGTGTAATTAAACTCACACCTGGAAAGGACTACACAGGAGATAAAATTTAAGGGAATTATTTAGGACATTAACTGAGATGAAATCTAAGAGAATTATTTAGGACATTAACTGTGGTGGAATTAAAAAGAGAGAGAAATCTTAGATGGAGCATTAGGAAAAAACAGGATGATGTAAACTACTTCAATCTGGTAAGCAACACAAAAAGTCATTATTACAAAGTACAAGCATTTGGGGTATACGAAACTAGATATACTGTTAGAAAATACATCCTGGAGAAGCTTAATTGGCAGAAGAACAGACTGTATGGTGCATTTTTGCCTTTTTTATTCTTGACCTAGAATATTTCATATATTTATGATACGGATTCGCAATCTTTGAGTTTTGTGAGGTAATTCTGAGATAGCAATCAGTAATTTACATAATTAGCATAACAGCAATTATATGATTACTGTAAATATGTGTAAAACTAATGGTGTAATTAGAATGTGCAATTACTACTTGTAATTACATAATTAGGTATGATCAAATAACTAAAATTCTCATGAAAAAAAGAAGACACTTACAAGCCCAGCTATAGAAACTGCTACAGTGCAGAATTACACTGGTGTAGAAAAAAAAGAAAATTTATTATTTTAATGCTGACTGTGTTAAAGTTATCTCAAAAGTAAATGAATGCTAAAAGTTTGCGAACTGTGCCATAGTACTAGAAGAATTTATTGACTTTCCTTAACAGGGGTAGTTCAATGATTACAGGCAGTAATCAGACAGATATTATTGCCACCCTTCATTATTTATTATTTAAAAATAAATCTTCATATGCTTGAATTCATATGCCTGAATAACATGAGTATAAAAAGTAGTAAAAGTATTCAAATATCCACTTCATGTAGCATTTTCTAATTATTGATTAGTCTTCTATATATTAGTCTTCTCCCAAGTCTTTAAAGCATAGGTGTCTATAATTCACGTTGCTACCCAGAGGAAGTACAGAATAGAAGCTTTTTACCACTGCACTCCAGAGCCACATTGGCACCTCCCCCTCATTTACCACAATACAGAATCACAGAATCACAGACTGGTTTGGGTTGGAAGGAACCTTAAAGCTCATCCACTTCCAACCCCCTGCCATGAGCAGGGACACCTTCCATCAGACCAGGTTGCTCCAAGCCCCATCCAATCTGGCCTTGAACGCTGCCAGGGATGGGGCAGCCACAGCTTCTCTGGGCAACCTGTGCAGGGCCTCACCACCCTCACAGGGAAGAATTTCTGCCTAAGAGCTCATCTCAGTCTCCCCTCTGTCAGGTTAAAGCCATTCCCGCTTGTCCTGTTCCTAGGAGCCCTTGTCCAAAGCCCCTCTCCAGGTTTCCTGTAGCCCATTTAGGCACTGCCAGCTGCTCTAAGGTCTCCCTGGAGCCTTCCCTTCTCCAGGCTGAAAAAGCCCAGCTCTCTCAGACTGTACACACTTTGCAGCTGACAAATGAATAGTTACTGCAAAGCTAACTCATTTTTCAAAGTTTTAAACTCACTGTCCTTGATCTCTACACCAAAACAATTTGATTGTGTCACAGAGCCTGATCACATTTATAAAAATCCTTTAACACTCAACAGAATTATCCTTTCAAATAACTTAGTGCTCTTCTCTAGACGATGGAGCCCTGGGTCACAGCTGTCAGTATTAACCTACAGAAGCACCTCCAGAAAGATCATGTGTCTACATGATTGGCTTACCAGTGTAAATCTCCAAAGTCTGACCCAGAAACTCAGACTGCAGGTATCATATTTTGCAATTCAGTAATGCTTTACTGACATGAGCAGAATTCTTTCACTATTTCAATATACTGGGAATATCTATTTTATCTTTTATATATATAGGTATAAAAAATATATGTATACATGTATATGTATTTATACATGTGTGTATGAATTTTTATATGTATACAAAACATACATACACACACATAAAATGAAATCCAATATCATACATAATATATGCAACTTCATACACAAAGATTATTTTTATATACAATTTTATATAAACGTCTATAAAATGGAAAGAAATATGAAGTAACATTCCATTTCTGAGCCAGAATACGCAATGATTACTTCAAGTAATAGGTTTGACTGCCCTATTTCTAGCTAAACAGGAAATTGGTTTTATGTGATCTAGAATATGAGCAATGGTCATGATGCAGCCAAAAAAACAGAAGGGATAAACTGAAGAAATGGATGAGATTCCTGGTAGAATTCCAAATGGTAATTCAATTGTATGTTATGAGAAAATACACCAAGTAATTCACCAGCAACTTTTACAGAATAAAGACGTTCATGTTTTACAACTTATTTCAGGCTGCCATACAGCCTGTAAAATTTCTCAAAGCAAATATTAAACTTTTACTTCTCTCTATAATTATACACACTTTATGTTGGATCCCTCAAATCTTTTGTTTGTTGCATATATAAATCAAGTAATTTACTGAGACTACTTCAAAAAATTCCCATTCTGTCATTTGTAGCTATTGGTCCATATTGTTTTCTTCTGCATTCTGCCCCATGCACTCACAACATGAACACACAAAAAAAAGAATCATATATTCTTCAGCTTTGTCATGATTTCATTTATTTAGTCTTCAATTTGCAACATTCTTTAAATTTTTTTTCTCCTACACGTAGTAGATCTTCTTAGAACTGGAAATTCCCATTCTTGAATGTGGGTGACTCCACTATTTCAGATATTACTACATACTATTTTGAATGTAGTATCTAATATTACAAATGCTAATATACAAATACTTTCTTTTTTCTCCTTAAGGTACCATATCATATACTGTAACATATCTTGGGACTTTTATTAGCTTTTCATAATTTTTCTTATTACACTTTATTATTATATTTTATTATTATATATGAAATAAAATATACTTTCATTATATATATTATATATTATATAATCATACTATATAATTTATAAATACTGTATATCTTATTATTTTATTTTTATAATTTTATTATATTAGCTTTTTCCACAAGACCATTATCCTTCAGCATCCTTCAGTTAAACCACACAGGCTTTCTTCTCTGCTGCACTGCAAGTTTATCAGCCTCCAGCATCTGTTATTAACTGTTAACGCATACTGCATTTCATACCATAGCAGTTTATTCTATTTTTGCTACTTTGGTCTTCAAGATTACCTACTCTTTCAAAAATGAGGAACTCCTCTGTTAGTAACAACTTTAGAAATTGGACCTTTATAATGCATTTGTAGTCAACGTTATTGGTAAAATCAGTGGAGACTGTTCCCAGGACAGATTCTGGATGAACCCCACTAATGAATTCTCCAAACCAGTGGTCCTACTTTCAGAGGCTAGAAGTGTAGTCCCTGAAAGTTGTTCAAGAAAGTAACACCTATTTTTGCCCTGCTCTTACACTTGTTGATATCTGTGAATAACTACTCTTTAAGGCAGGATACTTTGGAAGATGAACCCCTTCCCCAAATCGTTTATTGTATTTTTCTACTTTACACTATTTACTCTTTCTTGTTTGACTCTAAGATAATAATTTTGCATTCTGCAAATTCTTTCATCATATCAGATATTTTGCATGACAGATATGGTCTCTTAAATTTCCTCCATCTTGAAAAGAATAAAATGGCTATTTTGAGCATTACGTATTTGTAGACTAGACAAATATATCCATAGTATACTATAGTTGTTTCTGCAAAATAAATATATATTTTATTAAAAAAAATATAAAAACATGCAGTACTTACTCTGTTGGCAGTTTCTTCCCATAAATTCACCTGGACATTCACAGGAATAGTTGGCAACGAGATCTGTACAAATTCCACCATTCTTGCAAGGTTCGGCTTCACATTCATTTATATCTGCAAAAGCCAAACAAGATATTGCCAGAATTAGCAAAGAGAAATTGTAAAAGCAATAACCACATTTTTAAAGCACTAAACTACAATGTAGTTATGCAACTGACATTAGAAGCAAACATGTTCTGTAAACCATGTAATTAGACAGGGTACGCTTTAGGAAAAAACACAGCAATCTCATAAATGGAGGCAGTTTCATATGCCTGCTAAACTTTTACTATATCCTATCATGCAATAGCATTTAAAGTTTTGCTCAGCGATTTTCACAGTAATGCCTAGAGAACATCAGGGCCACAAGTCACTATTTGGACTTAAAGAAACAAATCCAAGTAGTTCTAACAAAGTACTCATCAGTGATCCTTGCGACTTCAACAAATGTGGCTACTTCTTTATCAATAGATGCCAGTTAAGAATGTCTCTCAGTTCATCTTAATTCATTAAACATCTAACTGACAAGACTGTTTAACTGTCTAAAATACCTCCTTTCTATGCATGAGTTAGCAGGCAAATTGACACTAATACCTTGATCCTGAAGATTGCAAATTTTATAAAATTCAGAAGACAGAAAAGGTGGTTAATTTCATTTGCGTTCCCCTTTTCAGGTACTCTTATTTCAAATGCCGCAAGAATATACTCTCCAGCATTTTTCAGCATGGTAACCTATAATATCAGATTTTTTTTTTTCTCAAATGCAATATAGTATTTTTCAGTCATCTTAAATAGGCAGGTGAAGGATAATGATATCTCCTAATTAAAATCCTCTATTTCTGCATTTATGTTTACTCTGTATGGAGTAGAAACATAATATGGATTGTATGCATCATTCTCAAAGGGCTACGTGAATGCACACAGTTAAATATTCAAAAAACAGCAGCCCACACTAGCTTCATTAAGAACTGAAGTCCTGTTGCATTAGACGCTGTAAACAGCAAATGGAAAAGTAGCCTTTAGCTTGTACTACAGTTTTTCTTCACTCAGTTTTGCTTAAGTGCATATTCATTCTGGATACAGTTCCTGATACAGCACATGCACATAGCACAGAAGTAAGTTCAAATGAGAAGAGAGAGGTGAACTAATTGCATTCACTAGTAGGCAAAATGTACTACGAATTGAAATAATACTCCTCACTTTTGTGCTGAATCTGCTTCTGTCCTCAAAATGCCAGCCTGCTTTGCACTGTCATATACAATCTAAAGGAAATGCTTCATAAATGTCTAAACCTGATGCAATAAGGTTGGCGCATTAGAAGCGGAGTTCAACTGTCAACAAAGCTCTTTATTTCTGGTAGTTAAGTATGCAATTTTTGTGCTTTTAATTTGGATTTTCACATTTACTACAAAACTACGTACAAAAATTCAGTGTTTTAATACACAACTTGCCTAGATGTGATTGATTTTGTGATGTCTCCAGGCAAGTCTGCACCTCCAAGTCATCTCTGCAGATCTGAAGAGCTGTGTAGCTTTTAAACTACATACGCAAAGTATATAAGGTAGGTTGAAAACTGCTTGAATGGCTGGGCCCAGAAGATGGTGATCAGTGTACGAAGTCGAGTGGGAGGCCACTATCAGTGTACCACCAGAGCCAATACTGCTCTGACCCTGTTCAACATTCTTCATTAATGATCTGGACAGTGGAGCAATATGCATCCTCAGCAAGTTTGCTGCTGACAGAAAACTGGGAGGAGCGGCTGGCATGAGAGAGAGAGCTGTGCTGCCATCCAGAGGGACCTCAACAGGCTGGAGAAATGGGCTCAGAACAGAAACCTCATGAAGTTCAACAAGGTGAAGTGCAAAGTCCTCCCTCTGGGGAGGAACGCTAGCAGGCACCTGTACACTGGAGAAGGCTGCCCAGCAGGAAAGCAGCTTGGCAGACAGGGGCCTGGGGGTCATGTAGGACAGCAAGTTGACCATGAGACAGCAATGCATCCTCATGGCAAAGAAGACCAACAGCCTCCTGGACTGCATTAGGCAGAGCATTGCCATCAGGTTGAGGGATTTTCATCCTTCCTCTCTGCTCAGCGCTGGCAAGGCTACACTGAGAGTGTTGCATCCATTTCTAGGGTCTCCAGTATGAGAGAGACCAGGACATCCTGGAGACAGTTCATTAAAAGGCCACTTAGATAATTAAGACACTGAAGCACCTTGCCTATGAAGAAAGCCTGAGACAGCTGGCACTGTTCAACTTAAAAAGGAGGGCTAGGAGGAAACTCGGCAATGTACATGAATACCTGATTGGATGATGTGAGAAGATGGAATCAGGCTACATTCAGTGGAGGCTAGTGAGGGGAAAAGAAGCAGTTGGCACAAACTGAAATACAGAACATTCTGTCACAACATCAGACAACACTGTGAGGGTTGCTTTTTCTTACTGAGCAGTGGCGTAGGTTGCCCAGGATGTCTGCTGAGTCTCCATCCTTGGAGATACTCAAACACCCTTTGAGTACTGCCCTGGACAACCATCTCTAGGTGGCCCTGCTTGAGCAAGAGGGGATTGGACCAGATAGCTTCCGGAAGTCTCTTTTATCCCCAAGCCTCCTATGATTGTGATAATCTTCCCACTGCTATGAATAGAAACGCAAGGACAGATCTTCAGCTAAATGTGGAAGCTAGTTTCAGTTCTCTGAAGCAGAAAAAGTTTAGATTTTTATACTGAAGTTAGTTATGGTTACTGATCTCCAAGTTCTTTTTAATCCTTCATGTGGTACTATTTGTTGCCTATAATGATACCACATACTGGACAAATAAAAATTCACAGGTTTAGCTGAATTTCTGCCTACTAAAGAGAAAGAAGAAAAGTAATAGCTTAGAGTACACAAAACAAAACCTGATAAGGGAAACGACCAAAGAACAGACCTGCTCAATTCTAAATTGAATTCTTCATATGTATTTATAAAATGTAACAAGATTCTTCAGCTCCCTATTTGCCTTTTTAAGCAAAGCCCATTAACCTTACATTTTCACCAGGTTATTCATTATTTTAATACAGGCTAACATGTTTGTGGGGAAAAAAACCCAAGGTCCCTATGATCTAAAAAGCATTAAGAGAATGGACTGTGGTGAGAGGACAAGGGGTAATGGGTTTAAACTTAAACAGGGGAAGTTTAGATTGGATATGAGGAAGAAATTCTTTACTGTAAGGGTGGTGAGGCCCTGGAATGGGTTGCCCAAGGAAGTTGTGAATGCTTCATCCCTGGCGGCGTTCAAGGTGGGGTTGGACAGAGCCTTGTGTGGCACGGTTTAGTGGGAGGTGTCCCTGCCCATAGCAGGGGGGTTGGAACTACATGATCTTGAGGTCCTTTCCAACCCTAACTATTCTATGATTCTATGAACTACTCTATATGAACTATCTCTTACTTGGTGAAATAAAGGTAGTCTTTTATCCTCCTAAAAGCTTTTTTTGTGTGAAGCTATTTTCTCAAAATATTTTTTTTTTCTAATTTGTCATTCCTTTTGAAATATGTAGGAAAAAATGCACAGCTTTCCAGAATATTTTATGTTGTCTATGTGATGATGTAGAAAACAGACTGAACCTTAAGTACCAGACACCTTTAAAGCAATCCTCATATTCTATCCCTATGAAGCAATTATCTATGATCAGTGCAGAAAAGATGTAAGTTCTTTATTATTATCTTTGTAAGTTGGACCCCATGGTGATTTTTTTTTCCAGTAATTTGAAAACCTTTAGTCCCATCAGTTCAAACAAACATGCCATATTTGATGAATGAGGAAATACTAGCTAATTGTGGCATCGTATTTGATACCAGAACAGATGTTTAGTTGGAAAGATAATGAACTGAAATGTGTTAAAGAAAGGAGCATAAGTTCTGCAGAATTATTTAATTTATTATTCATTATTTCATTTGATGGAATGTACAGATGTAGAATATTTAATTAAAAGTGGTTCCTGCAAATTGTGGTCAGATTTTATTCAAATTCCTAGATGTGCAAATTATGATACTAAACTTTACACCAGCTGGTGTGTTTCCTTCTTCTCAAGCACATATACTCCCTTTTAAACTTTGTTGCATCATCATGATTAGAAATAACTTCAAATAGAAATTTTAAAATTACAGTTTCTGGAGTAGCTGCTCCTAAAGACAATAAAGACTCCTAAAGAAAAGCTCTCTGTATGTCGCCAGATACAAATTCTTCACTGACTATGCAATCAACCTACTTACGTGGGAAGAATGTGCTTTTAAAGTAAATAAACTAATACAAAGTAAAATCACTATAGGTTACTCATGATTTTTCAGGTAAACTTACGTTTTGTGCCAGGTCAGATTTTTCAGTGTAATTCACATTAACAGTATTATGCATTTCAGTGGCTAAAATGCAGATATCTGGGTACTAAAAGAGAATTCAGGGTTACTCACAGAGGAACCTAGTAAGACTTAGATACTAAGTGAAATGGACTTCTGAAGAGTTTGAAGTGTCTGACACTTTCTAAACAGTGTCCAGATGGCTAAAAACCCCCAAATCCATATTAAAACCCCCAACCCCTGAAAACCCAATCCTGCCCATGCCTAATCCCCCCAATATTTCTCTACTGAAGATGGATTATTAAATGAATAGTGGTTCGGGAACAAGGAAACACTGACCATTTTCTGAAAACAGACTGTTCCTTGAATAGCTTGAAAGTCTAGGACAGTTGATTAATAAAGAAAGGCTATGTGAAGGTTTCTTTTTACTCTGAAGATGATTAAATTTACATTTCCTGCCTCCTAAAATCAAAACAACTATAAAGCTATTAAGCACACTTCTCTTCGAAGCAGTCATTGTGCAACCTGGAACAGAAGTAAGCTGTCAGAAACTGGGCAAGTAAAAGAGAACTTCGCTATATTACAGTGAGTTGGAGAATCCACCATGAGGCCTTTTTCCTTCTTTGCTGGATTATATATATTTTTTAATCTTTCAAGTATTTAACAAACATAAATGAAAACTAGCATTGTCCTTGCAAATACAATGGAATCAAATATACATAATCCTCATTTTGGACTTTACCTAGAGTCACATCTGTTTTCCTGAAAAAACACCCCAGATTAAATGGATATATAAATTATTTAACTGTCATAATAAAAACTTTAACTTCCAGTAATTTGAGTTCTTCAGCAAGCTACTGGTAAACCTGACTTTCTGTGATGAAGGGACTGATAAGTTCAATCAGTTGCTTTTGCCAATGCAGCTTGTGTTTTGGCTAAAAATGCACACCATTATGTTGTTAAAGTTCCCTGCTTACTTGCTCATTACATAACTCAAATTCCTGGTTCCTGCCACCTGAACCCTTGTTTCTGATCCAGAACTATCTTTTGCATTACAGGCTTCCTGAAGTTCCCGCTGACATGCACATTCTTTCCTTATCCTTTGATTTCATATACATTTTGGCTTCCTGATTACACTTGGTCTGCTCATCTCATCTCAGTTCTAAGTTATGCTTTTAACCAGTTTTCTGTCTTGATCGAATGGCTGGCCTATAGGTTCGAGTGTCCATTATAGAAGACTGCTTGGCCTTTATTACGAGCATTGACTAGGCAGAATCCTGTTATGCCTTACTAATATTGCTAATGTGTTGTTTTGCCTTTTTTTTTTTTTCCCCTCCCTAACAAAGCCAATTCAGTATACAGAAAACAGGAGCAGATGATCAACTGGTTATAACCTCTGCATCACAGTAGGCTTCCATGAAGACCCACACCTATACACTGGATAAAGATCAATTCCAATTTTATAAACATGACACCCCTCTGCCTCCCAACTTTATTTTTATTTTTTAAGAAAACCAGAAAACTTAGGAACTTTCCTACCCAGTTCTACTTCAGAACAAAAGTTGCTGATAACTAACAATATGTTCTAACACCTGTATATTTGGAAATCCGTAAAGTGGAGAAACACGTAGCATGGAATATTCATCTTTTAGCTGGACCTTAAGTCTAGGATTTTCTTGAAGCTGTTTGATAGTTTTTGATAGATTTCTAACTGCATTCTCCATATTTTTTCCCTTTATTCTATACTGATCCTGAAAGATTAAATTACATGAATAAGTACTGTATCAGTAATATCACAGAGTGTATGATTTTGATTGCAAAAGTTTGCAATATCCTGCTATTGTTTAAACATAAGCTTTCACGTATTCACAATTTTCATTATTACTTTCCTAACAAATACCATGAAAATCAGATTATGCACCCCTTTTTTGTTATTATATATTTGCACCAATTTGCTCAAGCACCATATTTTTTTAGTGAGACATTAAATGGTAAAGCTTCACTGGAAAGAATAAAAGTACACCAGTTTTATTTGGTAAAGAATCTGACTCAATAGAACCAATTGAATTTAATATGGCTATTGAAACACTGACCTACTCAGTTAAATGATAAAATTCGAAGGATTACAGGAATTCATATTTAGAAGCACACCTCTCCTTTAAAAGCAGGAGACTGATAAAATATTGGGTGGAAAAAAAAGAGTCATTAAACTGTTCTTTCTTATATTTCCGTGTTTTAGTAAAACAAAACTAAATTGTAAATGTCTCCTAGATGAGGACAAAGTAACTTTTTTTCTGAAAAGCTAAAATAAATACGTCAATAAATTACATTGTATTTAAACAAATTCAATAAGCATCACCCAAAAGTTTGCAAGCACAGGTAGATCACCTTCAATTTTTGGTTAAAAAATACAAGAGATGAGTAACTATACGTTAATTGTAGGTTTAAGAAAGTTTCATACCTGCTTCTGAATCAGATTTTGACTAGTTAATGTGAACAAAAAACAAGCTGTAACTTCAGCTATAACTGTCCCTTTATTTAACCACGACTATACAAATACAAGCACTAATATATTACTGAAAAAACATGGTGTGAAACATCTTAAAAGAACTGGAGCATATTCCCATGAAGTATGGGAATTATTATATATATTATTAAATCTCAACTGGATATATTAATGGATGTTGAGCACAGGACAAACATCTGTTAAAATTCAGTGATTTTATTGCTTTTTTCAAAGTTAGTTTCCTGAAAACAGAAAATGCATTAGCATTTTCTCTGTTCAGAAGGCTCTAAAAATGCTGTGCCAAATAACCTGCAGGAAACTTCAACTACAATGTCATATTGAAGTGAATCACTGTTCAGATATCCTTATTATCTGATCTTCAAAGAGAGCAGAAAACAGCTTCACAGTTCAGATGAAAAAGTACAAGCCTCTTGCTCCTCACCCTTAGAGGTTAAACATTATAACAACCCTACTGTCGTTATCCTAGATAAAGTTTTCCTTCTCTGTAAGTATTTGGTACAACATACGGTGGTAAATGTCCTCCAGAATTATCTATCACAGAGCTGCCTATTACAGTTTTTACTTAACCATTCAATACAAATATTTCAGATAGCATTATTTTTTTTTAAGAAGAGAGTAAGCCGGTTAAGAGAGTTACTAAATTTGTCTTCTGAACCCAAGAGGTATCCTAAAGAAATAAATCAAGTAAATACAAATAATGTCTAGACATAAGTCAGAACTTTTGGTTTGATTATACAAGAATGTTTGAGATACCCTTGTAACCAGCAATATACATTAGCGTATTTAAGTAAAAGTAAATTATGATAAACCTTTTTTTGATAAACTTTTCATCATGACTAATTTCTTTTCTCACCAGTTCATTTATCATCTTTACCACATATAATTTACACCTCCGTTCACAGTAATGCTGATATACTATCAGTGAATAAGTTGTAGCATATATATGTAGAATCACATTTTAAAATAGATTTATTATCTAAAGCAATCTCCTACCTTTCTTCATGTTCTACAGTGGCATTTCCCCAATGCAACCCTCACTCAAAAAAAAAAAATTCCAAACTCAATTTAAAGTCTTCGAGTCAGTTATGCATACATTCCTATACTATAGTAACTATAACCGCAGTTTCAAAATGGCACAATTAACTGTAGAAGTTGTAGAAAAGTAAGAAGAAAAAAAAAATAAATATCAAGGAATAGACCCAATGAGATATTCTGCAGAATACTATTCTTCTTTTGGCACTCTGAATTAAGGCCAGAGGAAAAACAAATTAATCATTAGCCAATTTGAGAATTGCTAGGAACCTAGAGGGGCAAACTCTATGAACACTTTAAGGTTTATGCAGAACTCCAGTATACATATCTTGTGTTTTATGTGCTGTGCACATTTTATAATCTGCAGATTTTCCAGCAAGAGAGCAAATATGAATTATTTCTGTATGTTTACACACCAAAAGTTTTTTTCAATGTTTTCTTTTGAAACTACTGGAAACTACGAAAAAGAATGGTGACATCACAGAACTCACGTCATAAAAATCTAATGGGAGCTTCTAGACAGAGCATAAAGGTGCCTGTTGAATCCATAAGCCTTTGAGCGAACTCTAAATAAATTAGGGCTCTACAGGAATCTTTGCCATAGTGACTATACATCTTGTTACATTCACAGCAATATTTGTGTCTTCATTTTCATACTTTTTTGAGTTTACCTTTATATCCTTATTTCTGCTTTAAAAGCTCCCATAAAATGAAGAAGAAAACAGACTATTGCTCTGACCATACAGTGAAATTGGAGTCTGCATAGATGCCTACTTTCTTATCTTTTAGTTGTAGTCACTAAAAAGTTAGTACCATTTTCTCTGTGGAGTCACACTTCTAACACTGGACTATGCCAGTATTTTCTGATCTTCTTTTTACTTGTTTAAATGCATGTCTAATGCTTGTTCATCTGAGGTAATTTAAACTTCATAGAATTTTGGAATGACATTCTCAGGACCTTTCTTATTAGTTTTAAAAGAGGTGGCGCTTTAAAAATTTTTATACAAATTGAAGCAGATTTTTCATTTTTAAATACTTTTGACAAATACTGGGGATGAAAACCTTTGTCCCATTGAGTACACTTACAATTTAATTTTACACTGTAGAAGCATGTCTTCAGGGCAACAATTCCTAGAATTTCCAAAGAACCTTATTAAAATAATTGGCTATTTATAAAACAAGCATTTGACCTATCATTTTAACTGTAGCTGAGAAAAAAATCTTATTAAAAAGTGAATCAACATGAATCATTTTTTATCACCACTAATGCTCCAAAAATCTCAGCTTCACGAGTAAACTTAAATTATCCGGTATTAGACTGTAACCGCTAACTGGATTATTTGTTAAAATACTGTAGGTGGGCTCACGGCAAGAAGTCCATTCATTTTCAAAGCAAGCCTGAACCCAGATCAGTAAATTAGTGTATTTAACTTCACGTATGCCAAAATAATTGTATTCTTTCAAAACACAGTTGTTTATGCATTTCAGAACAGTGTGAGCATAGGGATATATCTTTTTCACATGAGTACAGTTATGGCATGTGTTTTGAAAAATGCTATTAGACAAACAAGTCATGGAGGATATGACGATGGATGTTCTAAAATTACTAAAACCAGATGGTTATATTTGTTCATGTCTGTATTTTATATAGGGCATGAAATGTATTCTTTAATGGCTAATCAATACACATCTCATTTAAGCCCTCATAAAAAGTGGTCTGTGGGACTTCAGTACACTTATAGTGCATAAGTGCACATAAATGTGCTGCATAAAGGTAATTTTTACTCTTTGCTAATACCTTTCAAATTCATACTTCTAGTTGCTCATAAATATATGTATATCTTACTGGTTGTGAATCTTCTTTTTAGATTAAATCATAGAAATAATCTAGCACTGCAAATAGGAGAACGGATTAGATCCTTTGGCAGAGTTCTCTAACCTTTTTTCCCCTCTTGTGGCTATGAAGTACCACAATTTCTTACATTTAACTTATACAGACATGTAATAGATTAAGAAAACATTTATAAATCACTTAAGATAGGTGGGCAGTGAGGCAGACTGAAACCGGCTTAATAGCTGGACCTAGAAGATGGTGATCAGTGGTATGAAGTCTAATGGGAGGCATATCACTGGTAGCATATCCCAGGCATCAATACACGGGTCAAAACTACCCAATGTACTCATTAATGACCTAGACAGGATCAGGACAGAGAACATCCTCAGCAAGTTTGCTGCTGACAGAAAACTGGGAGGAGTGGCAGACGTGAGAGAGAGCTGTGCTGCCATCCAGAGGGACCTCAACAGGCTGGAGAAATGGGCTCAGAACAGATACCTCATGAAGTTCAACAAGGTGAAGTGCAAAGTCCTCCCTCTGGAGGCACTTTGGAGAGCAGGCACTCGTACACTGGAGACGGCTGCCCAGCCGGAAAGCAGTTTGGCAGACAAGGGCCTGGGGGTCCTGGAGGGCAGCAGTAGACCCTCATGGCAAAGAAGATCAACAGCCTCCTGGACTGCATTAGGCAGAGCATTGCCATCAGGTCGAGGGATTTTCATCCTTCCCCCCTTTGCATTTGGGAGGCAAAAATCACAGGATGGTTGGTACTGGAAGGGACCTTCAAAAATCATAGAATCATGGAATAGTTAGGGTTAGAAAGGACCTTAAGATCATTCCAACCTAAACCATTCTATAATATATATGCATATGGCATATATGCCACTTATATAGTACGTATTCTCTGTGGCAAATACTTATTTGCTAACCATTTATGAATCATTTTGTCATTTGGACTGTGGTAATTTCCTGGTCTCCTTTGCAAGGAAGAAAAGGAAAATCACAGCTCCTTCCCTGTAGAAGATGCAAAATGTGTATGAAGTAGTTTCCCCGCATCATCAACGACTGTCTAGTACAGGAAGGGAAATACTTCTTGCAGTAACTTCTGTCTTCATCTGACTGACAGCTCTATTACCTGAGATACATACACCCTGGTTGCTCTTCATGACTCACAGAGATTTATATGCCCTGCCCTAAAAACACCCCAGAACTGGAACTTCTATTTATGGCAGCTGGCCCATGCAACATCACCCTTGCTTGATGATCACATCAAATAAGAGCTATCCAAACAGGCATATGCATTTTCCACAACTATGTTTAGCAGTTTAGGAATTGTCTTCCAGTCTATACATATAATCTGTATCATAACTTAGGGCTCTGGGTAGCACAATGCCTGTAAAAGATCTCTATATCTGCTGAGAAATGGCAGGAGTTTCTCTCTCTGATAGAGTTCTGAAATACTGAAATCAGAAATAAATACTGTAAACTCTGAATTTTACATCCAGGCAAATGTTCTTTTCACCTTTCACTTTTTTCCTATATTTAGGGTATATCTCCTGCAATATTATGCTGAAGGTCCCTTAAATATTAAGTATGCTGACAGAGAAAATGGAAAGGATGAGAAAAGAGCAGACTAATTTCTTTCTAGCAATGAAAAGTACTGGTATGGAAGAGAATATTCATAGAATCATAGAATAGTTAGGATTGGAAAGGACCTTAAGATCATCTAGTTCCAACACCCCTGCAATGGGCAGGGACACCTCCCTCTAAACCATGCCAAACAAGGCTCTGTCCAACCTGGACTTGAACACCATCAGCGACGGAGCATTCACAACTTCCCTGGGCAACCCATTACAGTGCCTCACCACCCTTACAGGAAAGAATTTCTTCCTCATATCCAATCTAAACTTCCCCTGTTTAAGTCTGAACCCGTTACCCCTTGTCTTCTCACTACAGTCCCTAAGGAAGAGTCCCTCCTCAGCATCCCTATAGGCACCCTTCAGATGTTGGAAGGCTGATATGAGGACTCCATGCAGCCTTCTCTTCTCCAGGCTCAACAGCCCCAACTTTCTCAGCCTATCTTCATACGGGAGGTGCTCCAGTCCCCTGATCATCCTCGTGGCCCTCCTCTGCACTTGTTCCAACAGTTCCATGTCCTTTTTATGTTGAGGACACCAGAACTGCACACAATACTCAGAGTGAGGTCTCACGAGAGCAGAGTAGAGGGGCAGGATCACCTCCCTCGACCTGCTGGTCACACTCCTTTTGATGCAGCCCAGGATACGGTTGGCTTTCTGGGCTGCAAGCGCACCCTGCCAGCTCATGTTCATTTTTTAATCGACCAACGCCCCCATGTCCTTCTCCGCAAGGCTGCTCTGAATCTCTTCCCTGCCCAAGCTACAGCTGTGCCTGGGATTGCTCCACTACAGTCCCTAATGAAGAGTCCATCCCCAGCATCCCTATAGGACCCCTTAGACTGAAATGATTAGAGCTGAGGACACAAGGTCTGTGTCCTCAATGCATGTCCCTATACATCTCAGGGATGCTTTCTCTATTCTAGGCTGGAGGATAGATGGAATGCCCAGCGTGTACACAAGGAATTTTAACTACCAGATGAATTTATTTTAGATTATTTTTCATCTCAAAAGGGATCCAGTTCTTGTGCTCTGAGACTGCTGTCACATGCAGCAAAGAACAGTAAGCAGAGATGATCAAGAGATTTTCTTTAAAAATGTAATCCTGATTCAAACTAAAACACTCATCCAGATACCCTACAGAAATAATGGTATGTTATTTAACACATCAGAATAAATGCAAGTGAGAAGAATATCCTGCATATTTATATGCAAATATGACAGTACTCTGAGTTTTGCTTGAGATATTTTATGAATACAAAGGGAATACATTTGTAATGCAGACTGGTATATACTATCAGACTATTACCTCATTATATTGAGCTTCAGTCCAAGTACTGTTTTCTTAAAGTTTGCACATACAAGTGATGAGTCTAATGCTATATCTTCCTTCTCTCTCAGCATATTGCTTACTTAGAAATAAACCCACTGATCTCATAAGTGTACACACATGAATAAATACTAATAATTTCAAAAGAGTGCTACACTACTGAATATGGTTTTGGATCTTCCCTTTAAAATGTTCTTCAACTTCTTCAGATTGTTCACTGGCTCTGCAATATAAAAACAACACCTGATTACTAAATTTTTTTCTTTAACTTTTAGAAAAATTGCCATATGAACTGTTCAAGTTCCAAAGATTGAAGTCAGTCATGCAATATACAACTTGTTCAATGAACAATGAAAACACTAATATTCTGTATAGTAATATGGAACTGAACAGCCATGTGACAGCATGGGTTCCTAAAGCAAATACAATACTTTAATTCTGCATCCTTGACACACCTACACAGTGTCAAGCACAGTAGTTTTTATAGCAGCAGAATAAAAATTAAAAAAGAAAAAAAATCTAAATTACAAAGCCCATCTTTTTTTCTAACAGGTGCCTCCTACACAGACGGATCAGAATTTGCCACTGTGTGACAAATTTTAAATTATAAGTTTTGTCTCATTAAATAATGAGATTTCATATAAAGATTTCATTTATCTTCATTATCTTCCTCACAGAAATGCTCTGGTCTATCTGCAGTGAATCTGTGAGTGCAACAAAGAGTAAAAGCAATCATTTCTTTAAAACTGCGGTGTGGCTGTGCTGATCCTAAACCACTACAATGGCTGAAATTGTCCTTTAATTTGCTGCGTCTATCCAAGTGAGCATAAAAAGCAGGGAGAAGGAACAAAGGACAAATGCTTTGTTCAGCTCCAGATTTCCTGTGTTCTTCCTCAAGCTGTCCATAATCCTACAGTGTTTCCTTGAATGCTCTCTTGTGCAAGATTGAGTGTACCTTCAGCAAGTTTGCAGTTTCTCCTGGAGAAACTGGCTGCTCATGGCTCTTGCACAGTATACCGTTCCCTGTGTAAAAAATTGGCTGGATGGCCAGGCCCAAAGAGTGGTGGGGAATGGAGTTAAACCCAGTTGGTGTCAGTACACAAGTGGTTTCTCCAGGGCTCAGTATTAGGTCCAGTTTTGTTTAGTATCTTTATTAATGATCTGGACGTGGAGATCGAGGGCACTTTCAATTTTCAGATGAGACCAAATTAAGAAGGAGTGCTAATCTGCTTGAGGGCAGAAAGGCTCTGCAGGGGGAGCAGGACAGGCTGCATGGACGGGCTGTGCCCAGTGGTATGAGGTTCAACAAGGCAAAGCACCAGGTCCTGCATTTGGGCCACAACAACCCCATGAAACTAAATGATTTAGGATTCTATGAAGCCAAGCTGAGTGGTGTAGTTGACATGCTTGAGGGAAGAGATACTATCCAGAAGGATCTTGAAAGGCTGGAAGAGTGGGCCGATGTGAATCGCATGAAGTTCACCAAGGCCAAGTGCAAAGTAATGCACCTGGGTTTGGGCAAACCCCAATAAGAGTACAGATTGGTGCATAAATGGCCTGAGACAAGCCCTGCAGAGAAGGACTGGGAATACTAGTGGATGAAAAATTGGGCATGCAGCAATGTCTGATGACAGACCACAAAAGCCAGCTATAAACTTTGCTATATAAAAAGAAACACAGCCAGCAGGTCAAGGAAGGAGATTCTCTCCCTCCACTCTTGTGAGGCCTCACTTGGAGTACATGAACATATTTGAGGGGATTCTCCTCCACAGTACAGCTGTGAGAGCAGTCAGGGGGCTGGAACACTTCTCTCATGGAAAAAACCTGAGTGTGTTGTGGCTGTTCAGCCTGGAGAAGAAAAGGCTATCAGGAGACCTTAGAGCAGCCTTTCAATACAAAAAGGGGGCTTGTAAGACCTATGGAGAGAGAGTTTTTACAAGGGCCCATAGTGACAGGACAAGGGACAATGGTTTTAAATTGAAAAAAGGTAGATTTAGATTAGATACTAATGAGAAATCTTTTACAATGAAGATGGTGAGGTGCTGGCATAGGTTGCCCAGAGAAACTGTGGCCACCTCATCCGTGCCAGTGTTCAAGGTCAGGCTGGACGGGGCTTGGAGCAACCTGGTCTAGTGGAAGGTGTCCCTGCCCATGTCAGGAGGGTTGGAACTGGATGAGCTTTAAGGTCCCTTCCAACACAAACCATTCTATGATTCTGTGATTCTACAATTTACATCATCTACTAGGTCAGAGCTGCAAGTATCAACACATTCAACAATAATAATTCCATACTGATGCAATAATCTGGTTACACACTTTCTTAAAGAGTTTCTGCTTGATGCACTTTCTTGAAGTTACATTGTGTAAGTGATAATTTGGAAACACCTTAATATTAAGCCTCTTAGCATCACAAGACTATGTCAAAGAAACTCATGTTCAAAGCTTTAAGGAAAAGGCTTATGACTGCACATAAAGCTAAGGATATTGCTCACTATAAAATGCCTTCTTTGACAATTGGAAAAATGGAGTCATATAAAGAGATGGAAAGCAGGCTTATTCATAAAGTTCACTGCTTGTCCAACTGACAAACGTGAAGGTAAAATTTATGATAACAGGAAACAGTTAGGACCAGTAACACTATTTAAAAGACCACACTATCAAGCAAGGTGAGTTTAGTCTTTTCCATCACTGTTACTCAATTTAAAGTCTCTTTTCCCTTGCAGAGCCTTTTTGTGCTAAATCATTGCTACGATAGCATTGAGAACATTCCCACAGAGAAGGCTAAGACTGAACAAAAAGAAAATGCACAGTCATCACACTTCTCGAAAGCTGCCAAAACAAGAATATTGAATTTGGAAAATGAAATACAGAACACAAAGCAGTAAGAAATGCCTATTTTCTCAACTCAAGTTCTGAAGCAGAAGGGAAGAACAGCACTTAATGTCACAAATTTTCCAGTGAAGAAAATAATTCTGTACTGCTTTTCAGAACAGAACTGAAATGAGCACATACTTTTCTGTAAGTATGAAAGGTAAGTATGAAACCTGAAGAAGGAGAAAACAAAAGAATAAAATGACATTGAGGTTCTAGATAACAGTTTTTGCTTGCTTGAATGCATAATCTTGAAGAAAATGAAAAATATTTATATAGTAGGTTCTGCATGGAATAACGCAGTATTAAGTGAGAAAGAATAAGTGTAACAAATCAAGACATACTTAATTCATTGCTTCTGTTCTTATCCAAGAAAACTTTCTACTGATGTTTTTCTACTAAAGTTTGAATGATTACTGTGATATCATGTATTTACTTGAAATATCCTTTTTATCTGTTTTATCTGTTAAGTATGAGATTGATGAATCGTAGTGTTCAGTTCCCTGTCTGTTACAGAAGAACCTCCTGTAAGTCCTGAATCTACTCATCATTTTCTTACAATATTTATCTGTTCCAAAACTAGTTTAACAGTATAATCCATACATTCATCCACATTCCCCTTTCACAAAGCCATGTAAGACCATTTACATGTTGCTTTCAAAAAAGCAGTCTACTTGTTAAACCTCTGAAAGGCAGTATTTGTGGCTTTTTTTGGCAAAAGTATTTTCATTCGTAAATGTAACATTTGCAAGACTCTGCTAGTAGTTTTGTGTAATGTGTTCAGAAATATAAACAGTTATTCTCACTCCGAGGAAATCCACTGAAAAGGCACATTACAATATTTATGTTACAAAAGAGAGAATGTGTGATGTTGTCATTGCAATGGGATAACTATTATTGAAGTAAAAGATAATTTTTCACTCAGTATTCATTACTCATTCAAATATAAAAAGGAACTTGTATGTTGAGCAACACATCTCCATATGTTATCTTTTCAATGCAGAACATCAACAAATCTAATTTCTTTCACAATCAAACAGCAATCTATGCTTTTTTGGAATACTCATTTCTTCCCACAGCAAAATAATACTAATCTGCAAGAAAGATAGTAATTAGAGGAACAGAATTTACACTCCCACCAAAGATGTTTATAATGTCTACTGACAACTTGAGTGACTTTGACACTGTAGAAACACACATCTTCCTAAAAGTACCATCCACTGTACAGTTCAGCCAGTGCACAGGTCACAAGAAATCCACTCCTCTGTTCAATATCCCCATAAAGCCTAAAAGCAGTCGGAAAGATCTATTTCCTTCCACTATGACATCTTGTGGAAAAAAAGAAGGCAGCTTAATAAAAGCCTCAGCTGAACATCCAGTTCTGGTTAAAACAGGAAAAGTCAAAAAGAACCTTCCAACAAAATGCTGCATAAAGTATATAGAAAGCACTGGTAAGGATCTTCTACCAAAGAAATGGTACAGCTTTGCCTTCCATATAGGTCACTGCCTCAGTAAGCTCTTATCACAGAACAACAAAGGTTTTGAGAAGGCCACTGAGAAACTGTCTACAAGTCCTGGAAAAACTTTCATGTGAAACTGTAAAGGAAACAATTTTAAAACTGCACAGGAAAAATAAGAGAGAGCATGACAAAAGTATGCAAAACAGTAAGTGGCATACTGAAGGCACTCAAAAGCTGCTCTTCTCCTGGACATAAAATACACAAAGAATAAATATTTAAAGATGCTGGAAGACAGCAGATTTGAAACTGAAAAGGATTTTTTTCAATATAAAGTATAATGAGACTATGAAACATCATCAGGAAACTGTTGTGAGGGCAAGTTATGCCTGGTATTTTCATGGCAAAGGTGACAACCCCTTCTGAGGAGTATCCAGTGTTGGTCTATTACTTGACATTTAATGTGTTTTCTCTCTGGGCTTCAGGTCATCTTAGCTCAGTCACCAACTGCTTCAACTAAGATATTTGTTTGGATCTTAAGGAAAACAATCCCCTACTTCCAATAGCCCCAAAATTGTTGCCACTATTTTTCAACCTCACTTAGGACTTACTTGTACGTGTAATTTGCTACTGTACTATGTAGTTCATTACTACTTAATTACTCCTACAGAACTTATTGCTAGTATAATTTGTTAAAACTATTAAATTAGACAGCTAATTTAAAGGAAAACGAACCCCCAACAAAATAAAAAGTAATAACCTGGGTTAGATTTAGAGCTCCTCAAATAGATATTGATCCCCTAAAGAGAAACTAAGGAAAGATTCTGACTGTTTATGAGCATGGGATTAACATTTGCTATGGTGCAACTGTATGTACCCCATTATATTAAATTTGCCCACTTGGCTAGGGGGATTGCTGGCTTGGAACAAACTGCATCTGCGTGAGATACAATTGGTTTTAGCCTCCCAAACAACATAGCTGCACGAGAACCACTTGTGGGGAATGGTTTCTGGAATGCTCTACCACCAAACTACAGCCAGGAATCGTTTTGCAAGAGCAATCACTCATTTTAACACACAAAATCCATGCCACAGGATGGTCTACACTTTCCTCACAAATACTTCTTCCCAGTAGCTAGAAAAGTCAGTAGGATTTGAATTTGTTGGTAGAGCTGAAGCTTTGTATCATGCATCATGTCAACTGGACAGAAATGCACCGCCACTAGCCTTTCCAGTTGCAGATCCACAGTTAAAAGTCACTGCCCTATGGGTAGCCAAGATTATGCCTCAAAACACAATCACAAAGTGAGCTGATGCTCTGCTACATGGCCCCACAGCTTCCCAATACACTTATGTAGCAGATGTGAATACCACAGACCATCTATGAAAAGGAGTTAGAAGGTAATGAACTACAAACACTGGGAAGGCTTGCTCACATTATTAAAGGTGTTTGATTAATAACCTTTATTCTTCTTGGAGTGACAGGTATTTAGTTGTAGCTGACAGAGTTAATGATCCTCAGAATACAAAACCACATCTAAACAAAACCCTTAAATCTAAATTCTATTTTTTCAAACTTTTTTTTTTTTTTTTTTTTTTTTTTTCTGGTTGGATCTCTGTGTCATTTCATTTGCATGGCAGTCAGTCACCCGCACTTTGAATATGTTGTTACTAATGCCTCAGTTTCTCATTTTTCCAGCAGATGGTCTCTATCTGACAATCCCAATAATGCATATTCTCTGTATATCTCAGTGTTACGGGGTTGTTTTGTTTGGAGATTTTTCTGATGGAAAAACTGTCTATTTCTATTTTCTAGATATTCCTATGGATCTGCTATTGTTCTGCAGAACTGTATTTGTGACAGTACAATCCCTCTACATGCAGATGAAGGCTTTAGTTATCTGAAGAGCAACTACTTGTCCAGCATATTCATCTGTCATATGAGGAGTGATTAGTGAGGTTGATAATGATGTAACAACAGATGTTATACGAGCAGCAGTAAATCTTTTTCAAAAAAAGCCAGAAAAATTTCAGAAGATTAAGTTTCTTGAAATCCATGTTTAAAGGAAAGGGAGTTAAAATGGAACCAATGATTACGTCCTTTTTCTGGGTGAATGACAAGGCCATGTATTTACATAGCTTTCAGTCAAAGTGATCCTGAAGGAAGTAATTTCCTGCTTTTATGAATTAGCATGACCACCACAGACTATGACCTACCCGTTCTGGACATGAGTTATATGCAACTTTCAAGAATTTAAGTGTTCTATGTTACTCTCAGAAACAGCTGCTTTCTCAGTGCAGTAAGACCATACGGAGATCAGACTTGTCTCAAGGTAGTCCTTGCAAACCACTTCTCTCTCCTTGTCACTGGACACTGTTACAGCACATTTGAGAGCCAGACTGCCATATATTAACAGCTTGAATAACTGGAACCTGGACAGGACTTGGGAAGAATATTCATATCAAGCCGATAAGTGAATGCCTTTTAGCAACAAAGGAGTACTTAAAGAACATACTGATTTTGGGTATTGTCGTGGTTTAATCCCAGCCGTAAATCAACCACACAGTTTGCTCGCTCACTCCCCACCCCCTTCTCCCCTCCTGCTACTGGAGGGATGGGGAGGAGAATTGAAAGAATGTAATTCCCACAGGTTGAGATAAGAACAGTCCAGTAACTGAGGTATAACACAAACCACTATTGTTACCACCAATAATAATAATGATAAGGGAAATAACAATGGAAGCGAATACAACCACTCACCACCCGCCGACCGATACCCAGCCTGACCCAGCAATGACCTAACCCTTCCGGGTAACTGCCCACGGTTTTTATACTGGGCATGACATGCTGTGGTATGGAATATCTCTTTGGTCAGTTTGGGTCAGGTGTCCTGTCTCTGCTTCCTCGCGCCTTCCCCTCCTCCCTGGCAGAGAATGAGGCTCAGAAAGTCCTTGGTCAGACTAAACATTACTGAGCAGTAGCTAAAAACATCGGTGTTATCAGCACTTTTCCCAGGCCAAAAGTCAAAAACACAGCGCTGCACCAGCTCCTAAGAAGGAGAAAAATGACTGCTACTGCTGAACCCAGGACAGATATCACCACAAAAATGTGCCCAGGTTTCTATATGCGGTAACTTTCTTTTCCAGTCAACTGGTTGGATAACCCTGAAATGGGAAACTTCATTTCCTTTTTTTGCCACTGGGAAATCACAGTCTTTTTAGATTTGAAAATTAAGATCAGTTTTGCAATAAATACACAATCAGTGAAATCACTAATGATCTCACTTATAATTTTAATATTAATTACTTACTTGGTTAAAAGGTAAAGAATACTGGAAATAATGACAGGATGTTTACTGATGCATATGACAGAATACCAGGTTTGGTAATGTACCCGACTGCAAAACCAATCACCTTGCCTAATTGATTCAGGAACAGAATATCAGACATAAAAGAAACTCAAGATGAAAAACCCCGTACAGAAGACGTATAATACAATTTTCTGAAATCTAAGCTGTTTAGATAAAGATATGTGTCTTGCAATGAGGCAATTTTAATTTACTTTTTTTATGAGGGAACTACTTTGACAGACTTTTTACTCGGTTTATAGTGAGCTCAGAATTGAACTGCTAAACTTTATGTAACAAAGGAATTTGTATCAAAGGAACTCTGAGCTAACATATAAAACACTTTTATTAAGTTCACCACTGGAAGTCCCATACTTCTTCCTGAATGCAGAGACCTCACCTGCTGCTTCTTATAGCTGACATCCTTAGAGATCTTCTGAACACCCATATGTTGTATATGATTTATTATCTCATCTTAAATCAGATTATCTGAAAAGGACAGAATTTCATTCTCCCCCAAAAGAGTAATTGTTCACATAAACTTGTCTTTTCTTAAATCACTTTAGCTGTCTTCTTGGGTTCTAGTCTCCCCACAGTGAATCTGAATCACCCATGTGAAAGCTCTACTTTATCTTGAACTTGGTATAAATACACTGTGCTGATTAGCAGGATCATAATCTTCCTGCTCTCCTGGTCTTGAGACTCTTGAACTGCTTAAAGGCTGGCAACAACTACACTCTGCCGTCATGATTACACCATGAACTCAGTCCCCTCTCTTGACTGAGTGCTCTAATGAAACATGACCATTAAAACAAAAGAAAGTCAGTATGACTGTTGCTATCAGTCAGCTCCACTGGATGGCCATCCCCATAATCAGGGCTAGACGGAAGAGAAATCAAAGGAGTGGAAAATATGCAACTTTTCCATGTCCCTAGTGGAAGAGGTAGACATAATTTAACTAGAGTTAAGTTAGTGGGGCTGCTTAGGTTATCTATGCAATTGAGAGTATGGTCACAGTTAATGAAACTGAACATCCATATTTTAAGGTGTTTGAAGACACTTTCCATTCAGTATATAAGGAACATAACGAATGCAAGTAGCTATTTGAGCAGGACTGCATTGGTTCCTGACACTTCAAATTATAGACAAGTACCTAAACAGAGCACTTAATTAAGGCAGATGGGATTCAGGACTTACCCACTCTGATTTGAATGAGTGGATTTACGTTTTACATGCAAATGGAACTGGGTCCCTGACTGAGTTTTTAACCGTCTGAGTAACAGTAGGCTTCCAAATGCAACAATAACATGACATTTTAAGAAACATACCGTGTGCTTTATTGCACAAAATAAAACACAAATTTGGCACATAAGCTTCTCCTTAGTCAAGCACTTTCCCTAAATGTCTTTTACATGAAAAAAAAACAAAACAAAACAAAACAAAAACCAGAAACCAGACCAGTTTCTGTTTAAGTGCAAATAGATAACGCAGATCATCCGCGGGTCCCAAAGGAACTGGTGAATGAAGTTGCTGAGCCATTGTCCATCATATTTGAAAAATCATGGCAGTCAGGTGAAATTACCAACAACTGGAAAAAGGGAAATATAACCCCCATTTTTAAGAAGGGGAAAATGGATGACCCGGGGGACTACAGATCAGTCAGTCTCACCTCTGTGCCTGGCAAAATCTTGGAGCGGATTCTCCTGGAAACCATACTGAGGCACATGAAAAACAACAAGGTGCTTGGTGACAGTCAGCATGGCTTCACTAAGGGGAAATCCTGCCAGACCAATCTCGTGGCCTTCTATGTAGGGGCTACGGAACTGACGGACGGGGGTAGAGCAGTTGATGTCATCTACCTGGACTTGTGCAAAGTGTTTGACACTGTCCCGCATGACATCCTTCTCTCTAAGTTGGAGAGACATCAATTTGATAGGTGAACCACTTAGTGGATAAAGAACTGGCTGGATGGCCGCACACAAAGAGTTGTGCTCAGTGGCTCAGTGCACAGCTGGAAACCAGTAATGAGTGGTGTCCCTCAGGGACCGGTGTTGGCACTGGTCTTGCTCAACATCTTTGTTGGTGACATGGACAGTGGGATTGAGTGTGCCCTCAGCAAGTTTGCTGATGACACCAATCTGTGTGGTTAGGTTGATGAGCTGGAGAGACCAGACATGCTTGTGAGGTGGGCTGATGCCAACCTTATGAAGTTCAACAATGTGAAGTGCAAGTCCTACACCTGGGTCGGAGCAATCTCAAGCACAGCTACAGGTTGGGCAGAGAAGAGATTCAGAACAGCCCTGCAGAGAAGGACTTGGAGGTGCTGGATGACGAGAAACTTAACAAGAGCTGGCAGTGCGCGCTTGCAGCCCAGAAAGCCAACCGTATCCTGGGCTGCATCAAAAGGAGCGTGACCAGCAGGTCGAGGGAGGTGATCCTGCCCCTCTACTCTGCTCTCATGAGACCTCACTTGGAGCACTGTGTGCAGTTCTGGTGTCCTCAACATAAAAAAGACATGGAACTGTTGGAACAAGTGCAGAGGAGGGCCACAAGGATGATCAGGGGACTGGAGCACCTCCCATATGAAGACAGGTTGAGAAAGTTGGGGCTGTTCAGCCTGGAGAAGAGAAGGCTGAGTGGAGACCTCATAGCAGCCTTCCAATACCTGAAGGGTGCCTATAAGGATGCTGGGGAGGGACTCTTCATTAGGGACTGTAGTGATACGACAAGGGGTGATGGGCTCAAACTTGAACAGGGGAAGTTTAGATTGGATATGAGGAAGAAATTCTTTACTGTAAGGGTAGTGAGGTACTAGAACGGGTTACGCAGGGAAGTTGTGAATGCTCCATTGCGGGCAGTGTTTAAGTCCAGGTTGGACATAGCCTTGGATGGCACGGTTTAGTGGGAGGTGTCCCTGCCCATGGCGGGGGGATTGGAAGTAGATGATGTTAAGGTCCTTTCCAACAGTAATTATTGTATGATTCTATGACTCTATATTTAGAGGTTAGAACATGGTCTGATCAGTCACTCATACTAGAACAGGCATAGTTCTTACAAATTGCTTTTGATCACACTAAACTTCTGATGATGTTAATTGGTGAAACTTGGGCCTGTAATTTTCAGTATTGTCACAAAAAATGCAACATCTATTTCCTTTTTAAAACTTTAGTTAGTGACATGTAGATCTTACTACAAAATTCCCCCATGAGACACTGAAATCTCAAGATTTTTTTTCCATATGTCTACTTATCAGTGTTCTAACTACACACTCTATTAGGAGGATACTGACCTTATACACCCAATCTGACCTGAAACCGGGAAAAAAACTTCAAATAAACAATAACTATTACAAAGGGGCCCAGATACTGTATTTTAAACAGGATCAGATGTACATCCAATTTAAGAATGGAACTTCTACCCTTGAATTTGGGTACTGTGATTTAAAACATTTCTTTACAAATGCATAGGTAAAAAAAGATATATTTTTTCATAAATTTCTTTTTAATTACTCTTTCCACTTTTTTCTAGCAATTCTAAGATGAGGTCTCTACTATTTCAAATATGTTTTTCCATTAAATCCATGCTAAATGCTACTTTTCCCTATCATGCTCTGGAATACGCGTAAGAAATTATGCACTACTGTGTCCAGGCCATTTTTTCTAGAGGTAGTAGTAGTAATACTCAATAGTATTAGGTCACTCATAATATAAAACGCCAAACATAATATAAAGCGAAAGACTGATATTCTTTAAAAAAACAGATTCAATATTGCAAGCAATAAAAAGGCTGCTATTTATAAATACAATAAAAGTTACTGTGTGGAACTTACTGTGCTGGCAGTGAATCCCATTAAATCCCTGTGGACATTTACAGACATATCCTATGAATGTGTCACCTCGGTATGCTTCACTAATTTCACAGATCCCACCATTATGACATGGATTAGGAAGGCAGGGTCCTGAAAAAAAAGTATATATACATATATAATAACAACCATAATAATTTCAGTCATTTGCATGCTTTCATTAAAGAAATAAAATCCCCGATGCAGACCTCCATATTCCAGTAACCTGCTAAAAACACCATTCACTTAGTTCAGATAGCTTGCCAGGAAGGATTTTTATGAACAACATAAAACATGAAGCATGTCACTACTCGTTAATCATAACATTATTTTTTAATGTAAGAGAAGACAGGAGACAGAGAAGCTAAATCTTGCTCTCCTATTAAAGATAACAAGCATTCCAACTTCTTTACCACTGAGGAAATATGCATTAATAAAATGTGCCTATCATGTACAGTGTGACATGTACAATATGCCTGAATAATCACTACATGTCAAGTTAGTAGTCTGAGGAAATCTTTGCTATGTCTTTGGGTGACTTTCTGAACAAAAGTTTTTTTACGTGGGCCAGCAGTTAGCAGCTACTAAACTAACTATTCAATTTCTACCGAGTGCCTTTTTAGCATACCCAGTTCAAGCTGACTTCGAAAAGGTCTTCTTACTATTTTATTTTTTTTAACTAACTACGTGCTAGGATACCTAAAATTTCATCAGTAAGATCTAATTTGATAGATTTGAAATGACCATACATACCTTTAAGTAATGGCATTTTTTGAATTGAGATCTAAAGTTTATTCATTTAGCGGCAAGTATATTAAAGCCTTTTACATTTTATTATCTTACTAATATTACGTGTAACATATCAGTATTTTTATGAACTTTCTTTTTCAATCTCACTTTAAAGAACAGGTAATCATTGACTGGAAAGCCTCATGTGCAAGTTTGTGTGTGAAAAGATTAATGAATTCAGTATAAACTATGTTATTTGCAACCTCTGCCATGTACACAGAAAAGTATTCTTCTCTTATTGAAATGTGATGTCATAATTAGTCACTCATTTAAAACTGAATTAAAAAAAACAACCAAAACCCCACAAACAAACAAAAAACCCATCAAAAAATAACTTCGTTCCACAGCATAATTTATGAAAAATCAGCAATGGGAACTGAATGATTTAAACTTAAAACAGCTATAAGTTTAATATTTCTGAGGGTCTGCCTACTAGTTTGCTTTCAATTACAAACCCAAGGTTTGAGAGATGTTCAGAGCAACAACATTCAGAACGTCACATTAGTGAAAACTGCACTAAGAAAATATTAATTTGAAAAAGATAAAAATTAATAGAATGACAAGGATGTCAGAACACATTCCCTAGTTATAATTGCCCATGTGGTTACAGCAATTTGAGAAACTATCCGTGTGCACATTTTCATTAAAACTTATGTCATCAGTCTATTTCAGGACACAATCCTGCAGAAGTTATGCTTCTGCATGTCATTAAGCATAGGATATGTCTCAATGAACGCAATAAATAAAACACGTGAATATACAGCAGCTTACTCTAAATGCAATTAGTAGTGAAAAATTAAAAAATCAGGAAGATGAAATGGAGGAGACTGGCTGCTGCTTTTTTGCCTTTCCCCATTCACATTCTGCACTACACTTTAAATGTAATGACACAGTACTTTCTTGATTCCAACAACGTGTATCTCTCTTTTAACAGGTCTAGTAACACCCATGGCTTCCAAGTATCACAGCTGCTTTTTATGTTATTCCTTGTCTACAATATTTTGGGAAGAAATATGTTTAATAATTTGCACTTTTGGTCTCCCACTGAATATAAGCTGTATTTTTTTCCAAGCCTCTATTATAGTGCTGCAGTTTGAGAAGTATCTGCAGGTAGCCTTATATGCTAATTATTTCTATGCAAGTGGATTTCTGATCTTCCAAGAACAATAAATCTTTAAATAATTAGCTTCTCATTTTGCTTGCTGCTTTCTACTTATGGCTTGTTAAGCACATGTTCAGCGTACTTTCACTGATTTTCTTTAGATTTTGTATTTTCTCAGACCAGTCCAAAGTACAAAGCCTTAAAAGGTCATATGAGGTGCACAGTAATAAATATACCAGTGCATGCCAGTATTTCTAATTAATCTTAGTCTTCTACGATGCCTTCCTACTGAAAAAAAAACAAAACACACCAACACTAGGAACATCTTTTTTGACTGATTATAGTTGGTTTTTGGTGAGATACAACAGCAGCATTTAACCTAAATGTTGAGTAATTCTACTTTTTTTTTGTTATTAAAAAAAAACAGTAGTTGAAAAATTATATTTAGAGCAATGAAACATCATAAATAAATGCGCTGAAGCTACTAAACAACAACCATCTAATTTTCATTAGTTAACATTAATTTCCTAAAAAAGGACATCAGACTAATCTGCATTCTAAAAGAATTAATGATGGAAACTTTAAAAAGCATGTATTATCATGTCTTGTTTCTCCTAGTTCTCCAGAGGACCATACTCTGAGTTCACACATTTTAAGGATATTTAAACTGCATGAACCTTCAAGCATGTGATTCCTTTTTTTTTCTTTTTTTTCCTTTTTTACTGAGTCTACAGGATCCCTGATGCAAACTATGCACATCTGAGTGTCTGGAAGGATTTGGGCCCTAACACCGCTGTCACAACATTTAAGAATAAAAAATAGTATATAAGATCTGACACTCTCACCAGACGATGAAAGCTCCCAACTAACTTCCATAGGCATGTTTAAATAACATTGCATTGAATGCTGGATAATTAATTTCCTGACAATCTGATTAATATTCTCGATTACTCAGATCTATAGCAGCAAGTTCAAACCCATCCTTCTTTACCAGAAAAATAAAAACTCGAACTTGTCAACCAGTTTTCAAAAAACAATGGTTTTCAGGGATTTGTTTTTCTAAATTAATAGCACTGTAATGTTTTGCAGGTAATCTTTAAGTGGCTTCCAACACAAAGAGAACAGCAACATTTGATCAATATTAATGAGCAGAAGAATTCAATGGCATACTTTCCAGGCATTTTTATCTATGTTCATGTAAAAAAATGTCAACAAGATTAATTGTGCACTCAGAATAATAGATCTATTCACTTTGCTGCTCTTTAGAGTCCTTCTTTGTGCAGTTACAGTCGTATTAGCCAATATAATCAGTATAGTCCAAAACATCATTCTATTATTCAATTGTAATCCTATGCTGGCTTTGAAAAAAATACTGAAGATTAACTTAAAGCATAACAGGTTTTAATTTTTTTAAATGCTTTTACTAAAGATCTTGGAGACTTCATAGATGGACAAATAAAAAAAAAATCATCCTCAGTAGAGTTGCAAAGGGGCTCAATGCAGAACCATGTTATCTGTTTTCTTCTTTGATAAGTGCAGTCAAGTAAAACTTCATAAAAATAAAATCTTTTATAGTGAAATACTGAAGTTGTAATTAAATACTTGTGAGAAACATTGGTTTGCCTATAGTAAGAAAAGCCAGGAAAGCAAATAAAGCATCATTTCATCAATAAGAATGCAATTTTTGACAATGATAATATATACAAAGAGTGAATCAGTCTGTTCAGAAAAGCTGTTACTTCACTTCGTCTTGTAGGATATTCAGATCCTTTTGAAGTAATAGAAAGAAATGTCCAAATACCTTTCTACATGTTTCCCCTGACAGTCTGGAAGAAATATGTATATAATTTAATACCTTGCCACATTTAGAGCTTTTTTTTTTCAGATGGTCTCCAACTTTTAAGAAAAAAAAAACCCTAAACAAACAAAGAAAGAAACGAATAAAAAAATCCTAGGAACACTGACACTTGCAAAAGTCATTTAAATATGTGCATGTGAAAGTCACTGCCTGAAATTCCGATTGTCCTCATTTCATTTATTTGAATTTACTGCAGACTGGCTGTATCTACATGAGTGACCTACACAAGCAAGAGACCTGATGCCCATGCGGTGTCCTTCCTGAGAATGGTGTTGTACAGTAACTCTGGTGGTAGTACTAACTCTAGTTTTCATCAAGGTTTTTCATCTGCACGTGTTTGCATCTGTACATGTGAGGTATTGTACTAATTACTGTCTCTTCTAAATGTCCAGGATGCATTAAAATAAAAATAATAATAAAAAAAAACAAACAACAAAACAAAACAACCACCCAAAAAACCCAACCTATTTCTCAAGCCTTCACCAAACAGCAGAACTGTTTTTTTTTTTTTTTTTTCCAAATATAAAATCTGCAGCTGCTTTGGTGGGAAAGACATTAAAAAAAATGAGGCACTTTAAAGTGATGTAGTTAAACAAGAACTCTACATCAGTCATATCTTCCTCAAAGTCTGATTCTTCAAACTCAAAAGTATGCTTGCTTCTCTGCTGAAAGAAGATGATCAAAAATCAAAGCCCACAATTTCATAATAAGACAAGATTAAATGAGGAATATGAACAATGTAAAGAGAGGAAAAATAAAAATGTACTCCACTGGAGTGACACACACCAAATAATCACATTTGTAAAACATTAAATCAAAAGCAGTGCAATATGAAAGTTAGCACTTTTGATGGCATCCATCTATCTCTCTATCCATCTTCTCTTCATGTAGAAATAATGCAATTTTAATGAAAAATTCTAAATTAGATATTGACCTTGAAATACATCAAGATGAAGATACTGTTAGCTACAAAGTTAATTGCTTCATTTATTTTGTGGAGTATCACTGAAGTAGGACTAATAGATAATAATACTCTGATGACACAGTAAGCTCCAAATCCCATCAAGATAAAGACTGGAGTTAACAGCAAACTAATAAAAAGTATAAAATTATTTTATATTTAATTGTGAAAGTAAAATAACCTCTAGGTGCTTGCCTTCACACCACTAGCTTTTCTTAAGTACCTTCTGGCTCTACATGAATGTCAGTCGAATACGGCATTTTCCCTCTCTGGTATGTTGGAAACTTCATCAGAGATCCCTCACACAGTTTCAGCATCAGGAGTTTGAAGTCCTCCCTCCACCCATTTTGATAATACATAATACTTTTGACACATCCTTTGTCAAAGAAAAGTCTTCAAAATAAGCTGTGACAGAGCTCATTTAGCAAGAGCTTTTATATTTTGAAATGAATATGTGTAGAAGAAGACAGTGCCACATATGACTTCTTTCAACTTCACAGGAAGAGAAGAACTGATCTCCTTGCTGCTGGAGCTAGCAGAATGCACAAGCTTTCCATGATGAAGAAGGTGAGCCTACAGTTTTCAAAGTCTGACATACAAAAATCCAAAGTAAAATATAATTCTATTTGAAAGAGACTCTTTTGCATAGAGACACACAAAGGAGCACTCAAATCCAGCAGGAATACCCCTACAGGTTCTGACAGAAAGCTGGTTTATTGCACAAAAAGGGCAGGAATATAACAAAAGCTTCTGAGGGTCTCTGATGTTACTCACACATTTACTACTTTGCCTATTAATTTAATGTGATTGTGCAGGGCTCACCTGTCAGAGAGGCTGGTTTTGAATGCCCCAATCTGAGTGTCTATGTGGGACACTTCACAGACCATTTTAACAACCTGACAGAAACAATCCTGCATTTGCTGAGTTCTGGGGATCATTACATCATACCAAAATGCATACTCATATCTTGGCCTAACTGTAGGTTCAAGCACACAAGTATGACATACCCATTCCAGCAATGCAGCGTAGGGAGTCAGGTCTAACTAGCACACCTACTTCGAGCTACGCACCACCTTTCCGGTTAAGGTTAAACTCAAGTATTTTGCAGATTTCACTTGCATTTAGAAGAAAACAACCATTTCCCAAGAACACTTTTGATGTAGTTGGATCCAAATGAAATTTGGACAAAGCATGTTCGTCCAATACTTGAAACTACAGCTACTTCTCAGCTGCCTGCCTCATTGCACTGTTTTGAGGACATCTGAAGATAGCTATTCCAGCAGATGTGCTATCGACCTTTTGCCACAAAGGGCTGTAACAATGAAAATGGTGTCAGCTAGTCAATATATTCATTCTGCACTTAAGTATGAAGCATCTTCAGTAAAGAATGAATGCAATGTAGTTCTGCATTTGCTCTTTCTCACTCATATTTTTCCACCCCCTTAAAGTTCACTCTGTATTCAAAATCTGCATCAAGGAATCATAAAATTCCAGACTGGTATGGGTTGGAAGGGACCTTAAAGTGCATCCAATTCCAACCCATACCATGGGCAGGGACACCTTTCACTAGACCAGGTTGCTCCAAGCACTGTCCAACCTGTCCTTGAACACTGTCAGCAATGGGGCAGCAACAGCTTCTCTGGGCAACCTGGGCCAGGGCCTCACCACCCCCACAGGGAATAACTTTTTCTTAATATTTTAGGTTTCAAACCCCATTATAATGGTGTATCATGATGAGGCTCAAAATAAATAAAGGAGTCACTTAGTTTAACCAATACCCACAGAAGTCAAACAATGTACTTTGAACTACCTCATCCTTCAAGTCTCCCAAAGTGTAAGAAGAAATTCTTACTTGCCCAGCATACTTGAACACGTGTAGAAGAAAGACAAAAAAAACCCAAATGAAACCACAATTGCACCTACAGACCAATGAATTTCATATAAATTCCTTTTTTAATTTGCCACTGTTGATAACATTTTGCTGTTAGGATACGAACAAATTTTGTAACAACAAATATTTATTATACCTCCATCTTGGTATTTATTTGAATAGTTTAAGAACAGGCACTGAAGAACATAATTCATAGTTTATGTGGAATATTGATAATAGTAACCAATTGTTACATATTATTCCAGTTAATGAGAAAAGTAGTAAAAATAATTAGTAGTTACACACACCTTCTCATTAACATTCTCAAAATATCAGCTTAAAAAAAAATAAATCTGTTCAGCCTGGCTCACAAATAAATTAGTACTGTATTAGGTTCTATCTAACTATATTTCATTATAAACCAATGGCACTGATCCAGACTTAATTGCATGGTGATTAAATATTTGTTTTTAATGCAGTAAATGGAGCATGCTGATGATAATGATCAAGGTGTCTCCAGCTGGATATGGCAAAAGATAAGATTCACCCCTTGACTGCAAAATGCTTCAGGTTATTCCTGTACATTTCCTTCTAATTCTATTCCATGGACTTCTTTTACAGAAAAGAAATGTAAACTGTTTCTCCAGCCATCTCCCAACCTCTTTTTAACTAAAGAACTAGAGTACTTTCTGAGAAGATGCCATTTAAACTCGATGACTATAGAGTGTCTTTCCTTATTAAAGTCTTAAGCTTCCCCTTACCTCAACTGTAAATGACAGATTATACTCAAATTTGAGGCATGGCCAGTGTAATAGGCAATGCAGTGATGCTATACAGGGTGAGGCCTCAAAATGCTCCAGAAGCTGGAGAAAGTGTTCAACGTACTACAGCACATTTCCCCCAAGTTTTCTCCCATTATTGCGCCTCATACTCCTCAGCTTCCAAGCTTCAGTATTTTCTTTCCCCATTATCAATGCTCTTTACTCAGCTTTTTATATCCTTTGCCACCTACACATATGATTCTGAAGGAAGCCCACAGGATATATCTGAATATAGCCCACTGGTTACCTCATAAACCTACCATATCAAATTAATGTGAGACCTGTTCTGCATCTCTGCACAACCTTTCACAGGAGGGTTTTATATTCTCAAAGAACACCTGCTTTGTTTACAGAAAATCTAGGTTCAGGGCCTTTTCCTTCTCTTTCTCTAACTTCATCTCAGGCACTGGCATTATTATTTTTCTCCTATATGACAATGTTTCTGCTATTAACTTCCCCCATTCTTGCTGACCCAATTGTGGGGACTTGCTTGCTGTACCCCTTTTTTTGTGATCTACTCTGTGTTATTGTTAAATATAGGTTAATTTTCCAACTTATGTCAGAAATATTTTCCAAATCTTTTTTCAGTTGATTCCAGTTCACATCAAAAAGAAAAAACTCTGTGAACACAGAGAATCTTAAATTTGGTAAAAATTTTGCTGAATAACTACAAAGACTTGGAGAATTTTGCATGTTAAAATATTCAGAGAATTATTATAGACTGGGATGTTCAAAAGATTCAGTTCAAAAGTGTAGTTCTGACAAAACTGATGTCTAAAGAGTCTATATTAAAATAAACTCTCCAAATCCATTCTCTACAGAGCTGAAACAAATCCATCTCTGTTTTTACTGCATTGGTCTGTTGCTTAAGTATCCAGCAATAAGGAAACTACATATAATTTGGTACTTAATGTCGAATATCACGGTCAACTGGTATTTCTGTGCAACAGTGCTATTTTTATCATTGCAGCTCCTGTCATCATATGTAAAGATGACAGTTTTCATTGTTTCACTGCACTTTAAACCGCCGGCGAGAAGAACCTCTCATCCTTTTTCACTGTGCTCAACTAATAACTGGAAAATGGAAAAAAAACCTGAAAAGATTATGTGAACCTTAATTATAACAACAAATAAATTAAAATCCAGTTAGTCCTCCTGCTGAACATTCCAGACGGAACTAAAAAATGCAACAGCCTAAATTTGTGTTACTCATATTTGTATGAGTCAGGTCCTAACTACTTAGTGTTGCATTAATGACATGGAAACCACAGAAAAGAATCTCAGAGGGCGGGTATCCTTAGGACATGAAATATTGTTAAAAAGTGATGAAAGAGAATTACTAAATGTGAAGTGTATCTATAGACCAAAAAGGCATAAAGTCGTACAAAGCAGAAATTAAAGGAAATAACCAAGACTTAACACTCCAGTCATTTATTTCCCTTGTGATGCAGAACGGGGGAAATATATCCTTTCCTCACTGTATTTTTCCAATTGTCATCAAACTCTTCAGATTTCATGTACCCTATCCTAAATCCTTTTGAGTTCTACATCCTGTCACTATTCTCCAACTCTTACTCCTTTCTTAGCTAGATCATCATTCTCTTTCTTCCTCATATCCAATTCCTGCTTCATACTGTTCTCTTGCCAACTCAGAAAACCACAAACTGCAAACCACCCAAATTTAAAATCACAACCTGTGAAATCACAACTGTGTTTGAAGTTATACACCCTCAGTTTTTAAGATACACTGTAGTCACTGGATGTCTGTTGCCTTTGCACCAGCTACATCCACAGCACAAACACAAATTAATTGCCCTTGACTGATGTGATTAACATGGAGTTAGTTGTACATGGATGAAAATACTGACCTATTTTGGTAATGGTAATTAAGTAAGTCCTATACAGCAGTACTGGAGATCAGTCTTTTCTGATATATAATGCTTTAACTTAAAATTCCTTTTTGTACTATTATACACAATTCAGGTGTTAAGTACAGTTCTCTGCACAGGCAAATTCTGCCTTCAGCACAGCCTGAAGGGCTGGGGCATAAGATGCAGTACTGCTGACGCCACAGCTATATTCCTTTAGGGAATGTCTTGGCAGACTTCCTCGGGAGCTACATACTTTTTTTCCATTGTCTACCCTAACGCTGTGTTATGGGTAGGTCATCAAACACATCCAGCTTCCCTCTGGTTTGCAAGATCCACAGATCTGTGCACAGGCATAATGAGGGCCATATTTATCAAAGTGACTTCAAAAGATGAGGGTATGAATTAGACATAATTAACTTCCCTTCACATCAGGATAGACAACCTGAGTGCACGTCAATATTATTTTTCCCATCTAGTCTAATCGGTAGCTTGATAAGATTCTTGAAAGGGAATCCATAATATTAGTCATCTGCTTATAGAATGGAGTCAGGCACAAAAAAGGTTGTCTGGTTGAAAAATGTGGATGCTGCAGTTACGTTCTAAATGACAGGGAATAAGACCAATAACATATGCTATGAAAACAAGCCCACTACTTCACTAATGTAATGTGAACTTTCACTTAGTCTATTGCTAGCTACATGACTTAAACACTTTGAAGAAAATTATTTGGATTTCTTAAGAGATTATAACATACTGCTTGTATTTTGCTACCAAAAATTCAGACAGAAACAAGACTTAATGGCAAATATGCTACATGATACCTTCTGTCCCTGTCTCTACTTAAGGGAAGCTAAAGCAGAATACTAAACTGACAGGATCACAGACTGCATTTTGTTTCAAAAAATGCCCAGTATTTCTGTTCTGCAGAGAAAATTAATAGAATGGTTTTCTTGTCTAGGGCACTGCATTAAAAACATAAAATTGAGAAATTCCAGGTCAGTATGGAAAGATTAAGAACCTGTTATTGAAACACTGTCACTCTTTCCATTATTAATAAACACTGCTCTGCAGTTTTAACATGACAAAATACTATGGAAAGCTTGCAGCTAACGAAATTAATGAATAACTGTAACAAAGACTTGTAATATTGCTCCCAAGCATTAATTCATGCTTTGCAAGTAAATGTTCAAATATGGTGCTGCAGACCAATTGAATATAGAAATCCATATACAGACATCTCTTTTTCTTGGATTATGGCTTCTTCATTGTAGCTAGCCATTTCAATAAAACTTCTCAAATTCCAGTATTTTCTCAGCTTATTTGATACAATTCAAATAACTTCTGAAGTATATAAAGGTACATTTTTTTTTTTAATATACAATTAGACATTCAAAGGAGCACGCTACTTTTAACAGAACAGTTGTCTTACAACCACAGCTCCCATGACAGCCAGTGGAAGTTGTGTCTTGAATAAGTAATAATTATGCACTTCTGGACTGGACTGTGAAAGCTTCCACAATTTCACTAATTTCCAGCCACACTGATAGTTTTCATTTGGCAGTTTATTACTCTACAGTACTGTGGATTTTATGTAAATGTTTTTGCCACAATTTTGAAATCACATAATATTCACCCATAAGGAAGTCAACAGTTTTATATAAGTGAAAAAAAAGAGAAAAAAAAAATAGCTGTTTCCAGAAGAATATTTTGAAATATTACAATTGTATAATTAAGATTACACAATACAGCAGAAAACAGATGTATGCTACTTGTAATTCTTTAAGCTTAATAGTTGATATACATACTCTGAGGTAAAATAATATTTAGCTAAAAGACTTACAGTGAGAAAAAATTAAAATATATTTTAACTGCTGGTTAAATCAGTTAAACTGATGTTAGGATTCAAAACAACATACAATAAAAAAGAATCTATTAAATTTCTAAAACAAAAGAAAAAAGGTAGGTCTTGGCTCTTGCAAATGGCCATGAGCTTATGGAAAGTCAATCTGTAAGCGCAACGATGAATTAGTTGATGTGAATCAAATGTTATTTCAAGAAACAGTCTTAGAAATTCCTGTATTTATGCAGAAATCCTCACATTGCTGAGTAAACTCAGTTAAGCCTTTGCTTGATATTTCTATGCCCCTAAAACAATTTATGTTCCCTTTATGATAAGAACTACATTGGGATTTCATCACTAATGTTGCTTCAATGATAGATTTTAAGGAGGGCTGCTTAGTCTTAGTCAACGTTAATAGCAGGCAATCTGTGGCTGTTTATTGAAATATAAATGCCAAACCTTCCTTCAACATTTTTTCCCGTTCAAGCTAGGATAGACTTAAAGATCTTTTCAACACCTCAGTGATACATCTACTCAGAAAGTCCAGCTAACTGATCATTTATTGGCAAATAGTACTGACTGAAGCCAGAGACAAGACAGCTTGGGATAGCAGGGCTTTTTTATTTGTTACTAGGAAGAAGAATAGTAAACAGTATGATGCAGGAAGAAACTCATTTGGATGGGAACTGGGCATCAGATCAGTAGCTGATGAGACAGATTCATAATAGCAAAGACCAGATGGATGAAAACAACCCACCTCAGCTCTGTTTTAAACCCTGCTCTTGGTCCTCCAGGGCACGTAATTCCATTAGCAGATAATTCCATGTCAGTTTTAACGCTTCCTGGGCTTTGATACACTCAAATCCACTGCAATGTAATGGTATTATGCACATCGATGATGTTTATGGATAAAATACTGCTGTTTCAGACATTAAGCACTCACTTGTCTGACTGCCTGTCCGTTTCACTGATCAGCCAGTTCAATAAAATATGCTACCTGTATATACAAACCTTTCCTTGTTATAGTCTTCCTGCAACCTGTGAACCTATATCAGAAAACAATCCTCAGCATCACATCTTCCCCTGATTATAAAATGGGTCATACAGAAACATGAACTTAACAGAATTACCATATTGTCTCATTTCAGCCATGCTCTATGTTGCTTCGCCACATGCCAGAGAGCTTTCCTTGGCAATTTCTCCTTATGTGCTTTAGCAGCTATCCAACCTGTTTAAGCTTACTCACATCTGTGCACTCTTTAAATGCCTGACATAATAGGATATGAATTACTGAAAAGGTAGAATAAGAATTCTGGTTGTAAAAATTAACACCTTTTTTTGTTCTGCAAGATGGTAATCAGAGTAGATTTTTGTTCATTTCCTTGCTTTTTAAAACAAGAGCTATGGATAAAAAAAGATATGTTTATTTAAGAAAAGAGATATGAAGTAATAAGAAAGGTTACTAGAACAATAACTGTACAAAGCATATGACTGAATCTATCATTAAAGTTTTTCCTTGGCTGTTTAGCATGTCAGCCAACTTGTGAAATTAGAGATTATGCTATACAGTCATTCAAACATATCTTAGAAAGGGATATTCCCCATTTATCCTGCTGATAAACATCATAATATGGGGAGCAGTAACAATAACATATAGGAAATTTTTTCATGGTTTTAATCTTAAAATATTCTTTTTTGCTTCTCTTCCATGTCTTGCTCGTTGCTCCCAACAACCCTAGAGGACTGGACACTGCACGATATGAGTTTGCAATACTTACACCTTTCCATTTCATTGCAACCTGATTGTTTTTTCTATTGCTTATTTATATATTTCTTTTATTATATTCTCAAAGTAAGGCTTTTCTGGTACCCTTCTTCCAACATGATACTGTAGCACTACAGTTGTATTGATGGGACAGGGTACTTTCAAGATTCACATTGCTTAATTTTGCTCAGAACCCACCAATGTTCTGTTGAGGTAGTCAGCACCAAGAGCGTACAACTTCCATCTCAAAGATCATTAGATTTCAGGAAACAGTATTATAGCCACTCTCATTTATTTTATATAAATATAATTATATGCAGGCTAATCTTAGAAACTTGCATCAGTACAGTTATACATGGATATAGCTTTTTGTAGGCTCAAAATCTTTGAAGCCCAAAACATTTTATGTGCTAAATGTGTATCCTGAAAGGATCAGTATGAAGATTGTAAAAATATATAAACAAATTATAAACATAACAAATCACCAGCTTTATTAAAGGCGAGGTCCTAAAAACCTCAGGGAAAAAATCATAAACATATGCATACTCCTATGCGTATACACAGCATGATACTGGGCTACAAAATTTCAAGATCCACTTGTGGGTCCTTCCTGTATAAACAGAAATAGCAATTTACATAAACTCACAGTTTCTTCCTAAATGACATTAACCAAGTGCACTGTTTCTGTATTAAGTAGAGAATAACTGCTGTCTTTGCCTTAAACATCTAATTTTCTGGGATGACTTGTCTTCTACAGGTTTGTGTTCCTTTTCTTTGACTGCAAAGATAGACCTAGATTGAACTCCTGATGCAGCAACCAGGATGAGATTGCATCTGCCCATACTGTCCAAAAAGACTGCTGTCCAAGAAGACTATTGTCAAAACAGTCTTGTCAAAATGCAGTGCCAAATGCACAGCTGCCACCAGTGAGTATTTCAAATTCACATCTATGCAAGAAATGACATCATAACGTGCACCACTCCCCTAAAACCCTGCCCTACTGAATATTATTTGGGTTAGAATGTCTATCATGGAAGGGTCTGGCTCACTGTCTATGTAAATATACTTAGCATCTCTAAGAGCATGCTTACTTTATAGACCTTAACTTTGCTATCATGCACTAGCCACTCTACAACTAGGTCATTATTCAATACCTTAGCGTCCCAAATGAATGTGTAACTAAAACCCACTTATATTTGCACTGAACAGAAAATGAGTAAAATTTTTTCCTCTGTACTTTCATGCTTTCACAGTCAATCCAGTGCTTTAAAGATGGTTATAAGACAGTTTAAAACCAAAATGAGAACAAAATAACCCTCTTTGTGATGCTATTTTTGAACAGAGTCCTTTTCTTCAGGATTGCTAAGCTACTTCCAAATCCTCAGCTAACCACTACACCTGCTTGTTTTGCTTTCAACTAGTATTTGGGGGGGTTCACTCCTTTCCACACATCTAATGCGTGTATGGGAATCTTTGACTGCTATAATCCAATTTAATTACAGTATCTCACCAAAGATGACTGTTTAGTTGGGTTTCTCTTTCACGCTATCTTTCACTACCTGTTTCTACCAACTTCCCCTTCCCACCGACAGCACACTTGTCACTCCATGGCAAGTGAGATCATGAGGCTGAACCAAATGAACACAAACTCTATCACGGAAATTGCATCAGGGAAGAGGCTACTTCCAGCTGCAACAGCCACCTGATGCAGACCAGCATGTATTTGTACAGTTGCTAGCACAAGCATAAAGGAAAGCATGAGTAGGGTGGAAGTAGGAATCAGAAACAAATGGCCTGCATGAAGGAAACAACTCTTCCAACAGCAGCCAACCCAAAGCAGGTCATCCCCACTGCAGCCCTTCCCTCTGCATGTACATGTAGACCCACCTATTCTGTGCCAATGTACAATTCATTAATCTCATTTCTTTGCCTGTCAACCACCTTCTCCTTCAGCAATTTTTCAGTTCAGTTTCATCACTTCTCAGACAAAGATCTGTCCGGTCTAATAAGGAGGCTTTCGTCATCTGTTCTCTACCATGCTTGTCCTTCTGCCACACTTTCTCCTATGTCTCAGCACTACTTCTTGGAAGTACAGAGATCTCAAAGAGCAACAGAGTTGACCAAGATCCTTGGAGCAACAAGAACAAGCAGCTTGTTCTTCTTCATCTTGTTTGTTCTTGCTCCATTTTCAGAGGATGAAACAATCTAACTGGAAGAGAGGAGGCTGTGATGAGATCTTAAGCAGTTCTTCCCTGTGAGGGTGGTGAGGCTCTGGCACAGGTTGCCCGAAGAAGCTGTGGCTGCCCCAACGCTGGCAGTGTTCAAGGCCAGGTTGGATGGGGCTTGGAGCAACCTGGTCTCCTGGAAGGTGTCCCTGCTAGTGGAAGGGGACTGGAACTGGATGAGTTTTTAGTTTCCTTCCAACTCAAACCATTCTATGATTCTGCAGTAACAATAATCTTTGATGACTGTTTTACTGACGTGACCCTGTCTTAACTCCTAGTTCTGCTCTTTGCATCTTTCCAAGAAAGGTCTAGCCATCTGCGAAGCCTTTTGGGGAATACTGCTTCTCAGATAGAAAAGTACTTAAGTAAAGCTACCCTACAGATACAGACCTGGTACCAACACCGTACTGATAATGCTGCAGCCCAAGACAAAGGTGTGTTTCCCTTCCACAGCAACATCTCCATCTGCTCTGCTCCCTGCTCTTTTTGCTACAGAGACGCACCGGTAGTTGCATTCATAGTTGCTATGGTTGCTATTCAGCAGTATGCACTGCTGATTTCCCTGCAGCAGACTTCTCAACTCTGTTAAGTTAGGAGCTGCCTCTGCTAATTGAACGCGAACTAAGCCTACTTCCTTGGCTGACTCTGTGGACTTTTCCATGGCAGTAATAAAAGCAACCTCTGACACTAGACTGTGAAATTGCATGTCCCAGCTCCAAAGTACTGGAGCAGAAAGGTTCCTCAGTAGCACAGCTTTGAGAATCAAAAGGGGCAGCAACACACCTTTTTTTCTTGACCTCTTTGAAAGAAACAGTGAAACAGCTGGAGTTGAGTTCAGCCTGAGGCAGACGCCTGGGTGGAAAACTTCAGTCTCAAAGTTCAGGTGAGAAAGTGATAAGCAGCCACAAGAAAATGATTGTGACGTAAATCAATAGCTGGTTTAGGGGACAGTACAGAGTCAGAGAATGGTTTGGTTTGGAAAGGACCTCAAGATCATCTAGTTCCATGCCCCTGCCATGGGTAGAGCCACCTTCCAGTAGACCAGGTTGCTTCAAGCCCCATTCAGCCTGGCCTTGAACACCACCAGGGATGGAGCATTCACAACTTCCTGGGCAACCCATTCCAGTGCCTCACCGCCCTCACAGTAAAGAATTTCCTCCTTATATCTAACCTAACTCTCCCCTGTTTAAGTTTGAACCCATTGCCCCTTGTCTTATCGCTACCGCCCCTGATGAACAGTCCCTCTCTGGCATCACTGTAGGCCTCCGTATCTGTAGTCTGGGGTAAATTTTGCATACTGAGGGCAAAAATCACTCTCTACAACTATGCAGATTATGGAAAAATGCACATGTATGAGTTTCTCAGTTTCCAGCACTGCAGGCTAGTCTCAACCTCCTAGCACCTTTTTTGTCTAACCCTGAAAAGAACTGAGTGATTTTGCCAAAATGAGTTATTTTTACGATATAGGGACAAACATTCACTAAGTGGATAGGCTGAAGATACTAATTAATTTTCATTTCCTTTTTGATCCAAGCAAGATTTCTGCTTTTCAATATGACAGCCTGCTGTGATAGCCTTCAGTGCCAAATAGAATATAAATGTATTTTTATTGCATAAGCTTCATTTCCACCAGAATAGTTCAATATAGCCTTTATATAATGTTCTGATATGGTCTATAGTTTGCTTGGAATATATGGGAAAGCAATTAACAAGTTAGCTTCAGGAAATGAAAAACAGAATATGCATTTCAAGAAGAAAATGAAAAGAAATTGTTACAGACACATAAACCAAGTTAAGCAAGAGAGTCAATCCCTGTTATAAACCCTGGGGGAATGGCAAATCCTTTCTCTTAGAATAATACGGAAAGACACTTTTCCTCTTAGAAATATGTGAAACAGAATAGCTTTGTGTACCACAGCAAAATTATTGTGCCCCAAAAGATAGCTGAGAGCATCCTGTCACAAAACTACATCACTTTGGATGCTGCTGTACAGCAGCCAGTAAATCGAATACCTTGAGACTAGACCCCATGTAGCTTTCAGGTTCTGAGGTTGACAGAGTAAGCAGATTAAATATCTCACGAATGTTTTGGAAAGTTTCATTTCAATAAGCTAGGTACATTATTTTTTTTTTCTTTCTTTCTGATACTCATCCAAGCAGTTACAATTTCACTTTTTTCCATCTGTAGAAGGCCAATAGGGCATTATTTTCAGGAAGAGATACCCTTTGAGCAATCCAATTTCAGATCTACAATCAGTTAAGTATTCTTAAGGCAAACATAATACAGTTAGTATATAAGGATAATTCCTACATAAATATTAATCTCAGTAAGACAATGCAGCTGCTTGTACATGTACAGACTGTGCCACAAGGCTGTTGTAGGGATTACTTTTTACTAAGGTCCTTGAAGAAGAAATTCCTGTTGTGTATTGAGTCTCTTCAACAACTAAATTTCATTAAAACAGTATTAAATTCAAACTGTAAAAGAGCTTTTATTTTCATGAAAGTCCATATTTTATCTAGATGGAATACAAAGACACAAACGCCTGTTACCTAAAATACTAGGCTTAAAAAAAAAGCAAACATAAGTGACAAAGGTAAGAAATGGCTTCAGTTAAGGATGATATCAAAGGGCACGTATTTATTACTTCAGTCAAAGTCACAGTGTAAAGGCAAGTGAACAAAGTGACATGTTATGCTGTACTCTGTCCCATCATGTCTCAGAAGAATTATTCTTTGATACCTTTAGAAATGATTCCAGACTTCTTGAGGAAAGCAGATGGAGTACATAAAATCATGTGGAAACATTTTTGAAGATCCAAAGCTTCAAAAAGCATGACTTCCAACAGAAGTTGATAGATCAGTCTTTAAACCAATTTGCAACAAAGCAACTTCCTCCTAGTTCAATAACCAGCTTCAGAAGACTCACGCCACATGTGCAGATGGAGTAAGAAACATGGAAACAAGTCTTCAAGACAGTTGTCCAGAGATTTTCCTAGCTTGCTTTCACAGGTTGCTTGAGTTTCTGGTAAAACCACTTAACTGATCAGAAACTCAAAATAAATGGATAGGCAGAAATGGCTCAAAAGTGAGCGTTTAGATGTCTATGACAGCATAAAATCATCTGTATGTAACTGGAATGAAAAAAGAGATCTAGATCAATGCTTAACCAGAAGTAGGCTCCTGTTGAAACTTTGAGGACCATTTAAAAAACTCCTTGGTTTAACTCCAGATAAAAAGCAAGAAAAAAATAAGCATGCTTTGTCCTATATGAAATATGCTTAATGAGTTACAATTACAATTCATTAGACTAAAGCATTCTGAAAATGAAGGAACCCCCATGAAATACCATTTCTATAGAGAAATACAGGGCATTTACTATTTCAGGATTATTCATCTTCAACCTAGTGGTTATAATGATTAAGAGTAAAATTTTAGTAACTTCACTTCTGAGATTACTCACAGAAGGCACTGTTAGAGAAGCTAGACTCTATCTCAAAGAGCAAAGTATGGGAAATAGTATTATCAGCTGAATAGAAAAAGAAATTCTAGTTTTGATCCTGATCACAGGTCAATTAAAAGTTTATAATGTTCATAAAATGTTCAAATTGTGTTTATGACCTTCATAAAATTAATGTATTAGTTGCAGTTTATTCTACCTTATATTCTTTAACACATACTGTTTGGAAAATTACTACATCATCCTCCAATTAATCTTATCATCTTTCCCACCCCGCAACTATTACACTAAATTCAGTCTCTTATCTCAGAGTGTTTAGAAGACAATCATAAGGTACTTCTAATGATTTTGAATGCTAAGAGATGACTTTGGGCCTTGCAGCTGAAAGTGTGTGCATACCTTCTCCCCAACGCTACCACATAAGCACTAGAATAATGAGGTTATTTACACTCCACTAAGATAAGTGTCAAAAACTGGAGGAAACCTGCTGCTTTTTTTGGAAAAGAGCACAATCTGATAGCTGACAGAACTTGCTTTCTGCCTATGCAAGGCACATCCCACTGAAATTACTGTGAAAGGCTCTATTTAACTGCATGGGGCTTTGGATGCAGTTTCTATTTATTTCTCAGCAGCTCTGCATCTCTCAAACGGCACGACTGTCTTCCCACTCTGAGGAAGAAGTATCTGTTTTAAGCAGAACTCATAGCTTTGTGAATATCAATACAAGCTGAGAGAACAGTTGCATTGAAACAATTCTGTAAGAATGAACTAATCTGCTACTCTCAAAACATCTGGTCACATCTTAAGGCAAAATCAATAGGAAGTATAAATTATAAAGCATCTGAAAATACAGTACCACTGTTAAATTTTAAAATATAAATTAATGTTAAGTAAAGAAAAACTCACTTTATTCAAACATTTTCCTCTGGAAAGGCTAGAGCATTAGTATCTTTATAACAAAGGTTATAAAAATAACTTCATTTTTATATGCATGTCCTTCTTCACTAAATCCAAAACTTTTTTTTGTGCTCTTACTGCAACAGTCTGGTTTTGATTTCAACTCCCCCAGGAGCAAGGTAGGGAGCTTTATTGCTAAAATTTGTATTGTGCTTCTGGGCTGCACTTTCACTGCACCTAATTTAAGCTCCAATCTAACAAACATGTGCTTAAACACATGCTCACAATGGCAATACATGTACTATGCTCAGACTATTCAAATACTAACTAGGTACTTCACTGCTTTGTTGAGGAAGATTCAAAATAAGCTATGTACACCTGTGCAGAAAATTACTGTTTCATGAAATTTCTAAGAAACGGTACCTGTACTTACATACAGATCATTTTGATCACAGTCACATTTCATGCAAATCTAGAGCTAGGTTATGCTCTATTAATACCCAGCAGAAGAAGATCCAAAGTTTGCTGCTTAAGGCAGAGGCTAGAATTGTTTTCCCAAAGGTGGAAATTTTCATTTTAATTAAAAAAATAAATAAATAAAATTCTGTGCCTGAAGAAGCTTAGTCAAATCAATTCCTGCAAAAAGCCTCAGATTAATCAAAACTGTTCCCAAGAAAATAATTTTTTCAAAAGTAATTTCCAACGAATCTAATCATGTGAAGTATCAATGTCCCAGAACCAGATTAAATAGCAGAATGTATTACTGTTACATTAATTCACTTGCTTTTGTGGGTATTTACTCATGTTTCCTTGTACCATAATTTCTGAACATTTGAGATTTATTTGCACAAATATTTACGAATACTTGTTTGGTCTCATATTCTAAATCTACCGTGTACCATTTATGCCAGAGGCATTTGTTCACCTGTACAAATCAAAGAACAAAAACATTCTGGTGCTGTATGTTTTTGTACTTCTAGCTGTTGCTTTGTCTGTGTGGGAATATCTATCTATCTGCACTTCTGTATCAGTTGAACTCCCAAATGTATATTCTTACTGCAAACAGCATCCTTTCATGGAATAACTAAGATGAAAAGGCCACCAGTTATTCCACTAAGAGTTTCCACACAGAAAGTTACACTGGTATAGCTACTGCTGCATAAATAATTGTGGCACATTTTCAGATACCAACAAGCCCTGAAACACTGAAATCCATGTCAGAAAAAGTAATGAAATGAGGTGCAGCTCATTCAACCACAAATAAGTAAATGACTTGAGTCTGAAATGTTATCTGTTCATATATTGAGGAAAATATTTGAAAAAATACTGCTGCAAAATATATTATTGATAATAGGTGAATTCAAGGAGAGGGTGAACATTTAGGAATATTCTGTGATGGAGCAATGCTCAAAAGACATTCATCATAAACTACTGGCTGAACTTTGCTGACCACAAGAATTATGCTGAGAAGTAAAGTAGTGACACTACGGCAGAGTAAAACAAAGCAGTCAAAAGTGACTAAACCCAATACATTTAAGTGACTATAAGAGCAAACAAACATCATCTGGCACTCCAAAAGGCAAGGGCTTCTGAGGAACTGAATATAGAATCTTTAGGCTTTTGTAGAACTGCTGAAATTTCAGCTGGTAACAGAAGTCTGTAGGGGAGCCCATGCGGCTGGCTTAAAAATTCAACTTCCCTCCTTTTATACATTTTCAGCTGATGTACCTGGTTAGCTTGGCCAGCTCACGGTTACAAGCTCTTACAAAAATGGCAATGATGTTCAAAACGCAAAGAGGAAGGCCATATCTTCATGAGATACTCCACTGGTTGTGACAGAAATGATGGTTTTACAACGCACAACTATAGCAAGATTGTCTTGAACATTACGGCAACGTATTCATATATGCCTCTAACCTCTACATAATTTGTATACTTAGACCAATTCCATAAAAGGAAAAAGGGGTGCTTTTTTATTTTCCTATGTAAAAAAAATTTCCTTTTGTAACTGACATTTCTGTTGAACAGCTGCAATAGGCTTCTTTTAAGCTATTTTCCATGAAAATTTAAAGACTGACAGGTCTCTTAAGAAAAGGATAGTTGAAGGCTAATAATTAATAATTATAATATATACTCCTCATAGGTGTGTTAGTATTCTACGGTTCTTTCCCAAACTCTTCCTTTCTCTGTTTCACAGTGTTTTTTCTCATCTCAGTCATGCTTTCTGCCTATTCTGCTAGTATCTTCATGTTAAAAGCTCCCTTTTGCTTCTTTCTCTATTCAGTGACAGTCTAAGCCATTTTCTCTACCTTACATTCTACTTTTGGCTTCATCCTCCATCCTTTCATTTATTATTATCCACTATATCCTAATAATTTACATTGCTCGCAAGCTGTAAGTTGGTGCTGTAAAGAGTGTTCAGTCCTTCCTTGCTATCTTCCTTTCTTCGTTCACTTTCCCTACCTTTTCTCCTCTCATCCTCTGGAGGCCTTTACTTCTTTTAACAAGCCACTATAAAGTGACTACCTATTTATCCGCTGTTTTAGCTCACTGAGTTTATACAACTTAATGCCATTTCAAATATGTTAAGCCATTTAGTGCCATTCTTCTTTGGTACATTGTCTTATTTTTCTTAAATACTCCCAAGCTAACGGATTGCCAATTAATTAGAAATAGTTAATCTTTGTAATAGAATAAACACTACAAGTTTGTGTCTCCTGGGAAGCTCCTAAACTAATTTTTATGACTGTGTTGCTAACCATTCTCACTACTTGGCAGTCTGTCAATGGAAATAAAAGTTCACTGAGCAGATATCCATGCCATAATTTGTAGAATGTTTTCTTTGAGGAGGATGCTTCTGCACCTGCTGCCCTTCTTCTCCTTCACTGCTGTTCTGAGGCTACACAGTCTTTATGGACACTAGTTCTGTGGGTCATGCAGATGGTTGAGCTTCACCAGCATAAAGACAGGTAAAGAATTAGCACAAACACATTTTTATTAACTTCTCATTGGTTCTGTCCTAGCTTGTTGTGTGAACCCTGGTGTGCCAGCTTAATGAAGCAAGAAGCAAACAGAATGGAACATGTAGCAAAGAAGATTTTTTAACTACTAGTGGAATACTACTATATTTCCTACTGACTCCGAATGGAGGGAAGAAAAGACAATAGGAAGAGAAGCAGATAGAAGAGAAAAGAACCCATCACTGATATGGTTATTTAGTGTGTGTTATACACAAAATAAACCTGGTTAAAAAGATCTTTAAAAAGGGTAGTTCTCAAGAAACAGTTACCATGATGCATGTGTAATCCTAAATTATTCATACCTGCTGAAGTTGGTTCCTCTTCAATGGAGCCTGTGCAAAAAGGTGGGTGGGGATAAGGTGAAGGTGGCGATAGGCAAAGGGAAGGGAAGAGAACGGAGAGAGAGCGAAATACAGATGAAGAAATCTATACAGTCATTGTTATTTACATTCTCTTAATACACAATAAGACATCATGAAAAACTTCATATCATTTGATGAACTTGAATAACAGATGCTTCACCTTAGTGGAGAACTAAGCTAAAGCAACTTAGGATCTTCACTTGTGTTTCTAATATTACATTCTTAACCTTCGCCTCCAATTTACCTAGTAGTATAGGGCCAATAATACAATAACAATGATCAACAGAGGAGTTTCAGTCAACTTCCCTGCAGTCAAATTCACAGCCAGAACTATCTGTTGTAGTACTACACAGGAGCTGTTCTGAAGGTAAAGCCTTCTGAAAAATCAAATGCTGGACCCAGTTATTTGGTTAACTAATGAAGGCTGCTGTCTGATGACACAACTAAGCCAGCTGATGAGTAGCAATTAACGAGAGGCATGGTGCACACTTTTCTTTTTTTTCTTTCTCTCCATCCTCCACCCCTTCTGTTCCCTTCACTTTCTTCACAACTTGGTGTTGGCAGTAATGAATGAATGATCCCGAAATTAAGTAGTAAAGGAGAAAATGCAGTCTTTGGGTTTGGTTTTGGGTAGGACTGGGGTGGTGGCAGTTATCCACTGGACTTTTTATTCCAGATATTTATTATCTGAGGAAAGAAATAAAAATTTTTATCTTTATCCTAGAACCTTTCTCTTTTGGTGATAGATAACCATTAAATCACCTTCAGTTAACATCAGAAAGCACCTCTCACTGTAGACTATTTATTACCTGTACATTCAAAAGAAAGAAACAGATGTATACACAGTAAAACTGCATTTTAAAGGTACATCAGTGATTTAGTTCTTTTTATCCTTCCAGTCAGTATGTTTTATATACACATGCATCATAAAAATGGTCTTCTCACAGTCTTGCAAAGCTTTCAGTGACAGAAAACGCAGCTGTGAAGTGTTTCTCACCTGGCTACTGTGAAAGCATCTAGAAGTCTTAGAGGACTCTCCATAAATGTGATGTAGAGACCCTCTTAAGATATTAAACACGGGTATCCACACTTTCATTTTTTGTCTTTTTAGAAGTCTCTTCCATCAGCTGAAATTGAAGCTCCTGTTTGATTTCTTGCAGAATCAGTTCCATACAAACAACAGTCCTAACAGCCACAGCAAACATGATGACTTCATGTTTGCCACGGCTGTTAAGCAATGATGGGTTCAGAGCTTACACTTGGCATAGATAAAGATTTTAAACATTTTCTCAAAGATCAGTGCTTGGTGAGTTGACTTCTTTGCTTTAACTATCACTCCATGTATTATGCTGGGTGAAATTAGGGAAGCAAAAGGACAGTCCTCTTTTTGGTGAAAGTTTGTCAGACACCAACAGCATTTGAGACCATGTATAGACCTTGATTAACTCAGTACAATATTCTATATGCAGCTGTGTGTTACAGTTAACATTGGACATGTCAGTTATCCCTAATTGCAGAGTAGTATGGTGTCCTTTGGGGGGCTGTCAGATCCAATCAATAGAAAATAATGGATTACTGTTCGAAGTATCAGCCAACCATCTTTTCTCTAACTGAAGTTTCCTGAGGCAAATAGATAATTTTTATTTATATAACTTCATGTTCAGATAAACACTTAAGAAGGCTACCTTATGAAATGAATTATCTAAAATGGCCTAAACAAGGTGCTTAACAGGCTAAACCTTCTCTTTTGTAACTCCTCATTTAGTGTCTAGATGTGTATGATGAACCTAGCTTGATCAGTTTTGAGGTGAATACACATAGAGATCACATCAAGCCTTTAGTTTACAATAGCATGCTCTTTTACTGTATAATTACCAGATTTAAGTAAAATGTGTTTGATACAGTAGAGAATTTCAAGGCAATGAAGGAAAGAAGGAAAAATACCACCCTATTGTTTTCAAATTTAACTAAATTAAGTTAATCAGGTCCATTGTTCAATAGCAACATGACAGCTAATTCCACAAAAAAGAAACTGAGTATTTAAATCTTAAAAACAGTATCAAAAGTAAACAAATGAGAAACAATCAAGCATGCTGTAGTTTCTCAAAGTACCAGCAACAGAGAGAACTACACCAACAGAATAGAACATGAAAGTTAGTTAGAAGAATCATTAAATTTTACAAATGCCCAAAATCTCTATTAACTGCCAAGCTCAAATGCTGCTTGCTGCTTGAGCAACAGATAATTAAAAGTACTACTGACTGTACATTGAGATTGGTTTATCAAAGTTGTCCAATTACACAAAGACTATTCATTCCAGGAACATTTTTTTTTTTGTTTTTTTTTTTTTTCTGACTGCAATCTGCATAATAATCTTAATTATTGGAGTGAATATCAGCATCAGCAATTTACAACTGGATCATGTCATCACTCTGATGACGGTTGTTCCAGTAGGACCACTCTGCACTTAGGTACACATCTAAATAAAAGAGGATAGCTGAAGCTCCGCTGAAATAAATCATTCAAGTTACAAGACAGCTATGTCAATAATGTTAGTTTTATGTTTATCTAACTAATTTTGACTATTCAATTGCTGATTTAAGCTCTTTCAGGAATAGACTATGTTAATTTTTTGTCTGAGTTACAGTTAGTGAGAACTGCTTTTGCAAAATGTAAAAGACCTAGTTCTACTTGTCAATACTCTATTTCTTAACCCTGGACAGAAATTAAGGATTCATATTAAAAATAAATATAAAAATTAAATTATAAATTTGTTTGCAAATTTTTTTTTTTTTAAATCAAATGAACTTAATCTCTTGCTTTATGTGCCCAGACTTCTTTCAGCCACCATAGCTTGATAAACCATGTTTAAAAATAAAGCCTTTCCTAAGCAACTGAATACACAAAGTGTAAACTATTTTTGCTTTATCATACTGGCTCAAATGCAGTGTTCAGCACTTTGCTTTCCACTTATTAAGCAAATGCACACCAAAAATTTCTGACAATTTTTTTCTCCATCAGCAGTGATTTAAAACTTGAAGTTATTTTAAAAAGCTATTTATACAGTGACTCATCTCCATAGCAATTATCTGTAATTCACTCTTTACTTATTTCAGAGGGGTCAAGAGGGTATAAACTGAAATTGCCTTTCTCAACTCAGCTAGCACAAGCTGGTGACTCACTACACTGGGCGGTGGTTTACCATCAGCCTGACTTTCTCATTCTGATTCCAGAGTGGTGAGACTTGCACAGAGGAGACAGGTACTTGACAAAAATGCCTCCCAAACAGTCACGAACATCCCCAAGTCATGATCTGATAACAGTACTACATGACCTTAAACTGTAAACTACTCTGCAGCTTTAAAACATTTTCAAAACGTTTTTCTACCCCTTTTAATGTATCATTGACAAAATATAAGAAGACATATGGCAGCACAAATGTTCATTTTTATCTTCTTAGAGAATATCTGATATTCATTTGAGAAAACTTAACCATGTTTTCCTTGGACGTGAATAATGCTGTGTGACATTAGTGGTGAATAAAACCCAAGACATCGGCAGTTTTGGAAATATATTCCAGGATAGATATTGTCCAACATATATTAGCTTAAGAGGGAGAATGTAAGGCAATGCTTGGATAGCACATGAAAACCTATGCCAGACCTCTGACAATTTCTGTTACAATGGTAGAAGCCTTAAAAGGTCTGGGAAAAATCTGACCTTTGAAGCACAGGTAACTTGAGGGAGGCAGATTCAGTGGAACATTAGTTTTGTGTTTATATTAAGGCATGTGTTACTTTCATATTAATGCGAAAGACATTTTCCTTAACATTCAAATAAAATGTAAGACTCTCTTATAAGGAATAAACTTGAATATATGGCATTATCTCCAATGAAAAAGCTATGCGAGAGCTCTATAAAATCATCCAAATGAACCACTTGCAAACAGTAGGATCCAAGAGCAGATAACATTTTTCTGAATGTAAGGTCAAAAATGAATTATATTCTGCTCAGCATCAAATCTCAGGATCTCAGAGGACCTGTGTGCTACAAAGACTGACTTCCCAAAAACTCAGCATCAGTCATTAAGAATGTGATTTTAATGCTATAGAACTTTAATTGAAAAAATGTGCTTAGAAGGCCTCTTTTCACCTGCTACCCATTCTACAGAATTCAGTTCATTTTTCAATAAACTGGCTCAATCTTTGGTTCTCAGTATGGCCCTCTGCGCAGCATTGCCGTGCCTGATGAGGCAACCCATCACCAAGTGGAGGGCTGAATCAAATCTTGTTTCTAGCAAAGACCCCCCTGTATTCAACCTTGCCCTGTCTCATTCTGTCAGATTAAATGTGCTAAAGACACCTCCAAGCCACAGCTCAGCTGATGAACAGTGTGTCACCAACTCCTAACAACTAACTCAACCAACTCAACGAGCTGCAACAACTGGTATAAACTATTATCGTCCCTAGCTATAAAGAGGATGAACAAACCCTAAGAACAACAGATAGTTTTCTAGATGCATGAATCTGATGAATCTGGAAAATGTACTTTTTATTCCAGTTGGTCAAAGATACACCTATCAAGGTGAGTTAGAGATTTTTATGTTGCAGTTCTACAGCTACGTCAGGTTGTTCTGTTAGTGTGTTTAACTGTCGTATTGGGATACCAGCACAACCCTCACCATTCACAGGCCGCTGGGAATTAGCAGTGCCTCCTTCTAGCCTCAGCTAGAGTTGTGTTTGCAGCCAGTACTGAAAAATAAATCAGAAAAACATGAAAAACAAAAAAAAAAGATAGACACCAGGCAACTCACTAGTGCATGTCAGAGATGATATCTCACTATGAACTGATAAAACTCTGCCTGGATGACAGATGTTAAATAGAAACCAAAGTCATTAATTAAGAAACCCTAGAAATAGCCTGTGCCACTCCTCATAGGTTTATATCCACTTAAAAACTTAAAGCCTATAAAAAATTTACTTTTTCTTCCTTTCATTATTTTATTTTAAGAAAAAAATTCTACCCAAAAATCGGTATCAGAGCAAAATTTCAGGTATTATCAAAGTCCAGAATGCTAGTGTCTTAAAATGACTGTTGGAAATGCCAGTAAGCGTGGCTAATTAATTTAATTCATTCTCACTAGTCCGTCTTTTTTTCTTTCTTTTTTTTTCCCTAAATATCAGGACTGATGCTGAATGAGAACATGTTTAAAAGTGAAATAAAAGATTTATTTAGGTAAAATTACATATTTTGAAAAAGACAAGATTAGATAACTACTTTTGTGGTTAGTGCCTTCACATTTACAGCTCTCTAGAACAAGGCAATCAGTGGAGTGCCCATAGAGCCTAGCATTTGGCAGGATGTTCTTCTTAAGAGAAACAGTGTAAAAAGATTTAGTTTTAAAACAATTATTCAGTTTTTAGTCTGCTGCTGCTCTTGCAAGGTTTCAAGTGCTGCCAAAGGCACAGCAGTACTTTAAGCCATAATTCTGAAACCATGAGTAGTCTGCCATGACTTGAAATATCACACAGTTTTACTTGCACGCGCACACATGCTGCCATATGCAGTTTTGAGAAGACCTGTATGTTCCAAAAGAGCAGAGAATGCAAGCAGAAAATACCCTAGCGCTTTTTTGCACCAAACCAAGCGCACTCAAACACCGAAGTGACTAAGACCGTAGTGCTGGTTTTGAAGTTGGACAGGAGGCTGGGTTAGCTCTCCCACTGCAGATGTGTACCCAGTACTCAACCCAGGCCAAATCAAAGGTACCTGGGTGACATGACAGATATACCATTCCTTTGCATTATGGGCTGAAAATGTGCTCCATCTCAACTAGCAGATGTTGGAGGCTGACTAAGTGGGTAGTTTGACCTGCTTTCGAAGGACAGTTTACTCAAAGCTGGGAAAATCCTGGCACTTGCTCTCTGTGCAAGGGTGGATCTCGCAAGGCTTTCTCTAAGGTGCAAAAATTCAGGTTGAAACAAAGTGGGACTGAGATAAGGTTGAACAGCGTCTGAGCTTCACGAGCTTTTCTGCCAGAAATAAGAAGCTAAAATTACTACTATACTTCTTAGCAATATGTAATACCCAACATCCAATAGAATGAGGAAAGATTCAGAAGACAACAAAAACTGCCCGAAACAGAACAGAAAACAGTAATTAAGACAAATAAACCCCATTTCTAAGTGGTCCAGTAACAGCAGATACCAACTTCATTTAATTAATTTTCTGCAATGCCATTGTGCATTTTCTTACCCCAGACTAACCTGCGGGGTTTCACCTAGTCTGCTGCCAGTAAATTACACCCAGATTGACTAGCTTGCCTTACTGAAATACATAGTAGGAAGTTCAGTGAACACACAGGAAAACCCAGCAACTTTCAAACCCTAAAATTTCGAATATAAATGTGTATCCTGCAGACTTCCCAAATATTTTGTGTGTTTTGGCAAATATTCCAATATCCCAGTTACAAAGACTGTTCTGCTAACCCTTCTGGGGAATGAAGCTGTATAAACCAATAAACAGGCAACAGTTTTATCATCAGAGGAAAAGTCTTAAGATTGCATGAAGTCAAAATGAAAAGTGTTCAACAGTCACTGTTTCTTAGAAAATACTCTGCAACATTTTAAGCAAAAATGCATAGGACAAGGGGCATTCAATTCTCAATTCAAACACCTTGTTTGGTCCCTGCAGAAGAATTTTTTTTTCTTTTTCTTCTTTTTTTAATCCACGTTTACAGCACTCATTTCAGCATGACTGAGGGCTGGCACACTGCTTTACTAAGAGAATTCTCTTGCAACACAATCTTCATCACAGAAAATCTGAGCTACAAATTGTACAGTATGCCAAGAGGAGAATTCAGAGGAGCAGACGGCAACTAAAATGAAGCATGTGGCATTAAGAGGAGTTCTACACAGGGAGACACATTGCTTTAGTGTGGTATGCATTTTTAACAATTTTTTAGTAACTTCAGAACAGGAAATACCCCACTATAAAGCTACATGGCATGAATACAGGTATAGAAAAAAGAAGACATGAGTCTTGGTGCAAGAAAGGCAAAGCATGTATTCCTAACTTGATAAAAAGGTATTTTCATTATCCAGGTAAATTTTACAGACTGGAACATAGGCTGAAGGAATGGCTGACATACCAGTATTCACTTCTAACTTCCTTGACTAGGCAGAAATAAAAGGGGATCCTATTACCTTTGTAGCTAATATTGGCTTTATATTTAACTTCAGTATAAATGGAAAAAATATCTAAATATATCTGAATCCACTATTGTTTAATATTGAAAAACATATGTTGAAAAAAATGTATGATATAAACTGTGGAAAAATGGTCAATAATCTCCAGCTTCAATAAAACATTGCTCAAGAAAAAACAAATTTATCTAATGGCATCTGCAGGGGCCTGGATCATTTCAAACTGAACACAGCTGTTCTGCCCTAAAATACGAGAGACAAGGAAGCTTTACTTTAAACCTGGCACAGTTTGAGCGAATTACTGTGACCTAGACTGGCTTTACTGAGCACACGAAGTTCTCTGCTGACAACTGTATTCCAAAGAACAGAAATGCCAAAAGAGAAATATGCTTAAATGTAAGTGTAAACCCAGATGATTTTCTGTCTCTCTGACACTAACATGTTGCTGTGCTACATGCAGCGAAACAAGGCACACAGAGAACTCTGTAATATGAGGCAAAACAATATACCTGGTGAGAAATTTCTTTATTCTCAGAAATTCTACAGCTTTCCCTTAATTTGTCATTAATACACTATTCCTAATTTTTCAGAAAATAATTAAAACGTGAGTAGTAAGGCTTTTTCTCATGAGCAAGTGAGGATAATTTACACTGATTTTTTTTTTATCTTCATCAACAAAGCCACTAGAAGTCATAAGTTTATCAGCCTCTCGAAATTCACCCCTGCAAGAAGCATCTTCACAGCAGCCATCAGTCAGCATTCTGGTGCTCCTCCACACCTCTCAGTTTTCATTAGTGCAGGAGTTAGGCCTATTGATTTTGAGCTGTTAGGGGCTTTTTAAGATTTTTTGTTTGACATCCCAAGTACATGGATTTTCTGAAACCCACCTCAGCCCTACTTTCTCATATGCTCCTAAGGGCAGATTTACTCATTTTCTATGCACTCTCCACTAGAGGCAAAGTTCTGTGCTTTCTTACAGAGGATGTTTAGCACCCTCTTCAGTGGCTGCATTTCAAAAGCAATCCCAACCAGCACCTCCTGCCCTGAGAAATAAGAGCTGTCAGGCTCTGGCGAACAGTGCTGAGTATGTGTCTTTCACCCCCTTTGATATCCCCTCTTTTTGTGCTGCAAACAGATGGCAAAACCTCTCCTTGCATTACCCCCCTCCACTTCATGTTTGATGGAGTCTAAAGCACTTCTACATACTCGCATCCTCATCGCACCCCACAGGCCATCACAAGAATGAGGATTATTATACACATAATCTGCTCTCCCTGGCACTTGAGATGTTGCAAATGCTTTCTACTTGGTTCAGGTTAGAATAACGTAAGTCAATACTTTGACCCTTGCTTTTGGATTCAGTAATGCCCTGTGTTCTTCAAAAAAAGGTGACACAAAAATGCAGAGTGCACAGACTGCTGTGTGGTGCTCTGAACTAGTGAGCACAAGATCTGTAATCTTAATTCTTATCTGTTGATGTGGCACTTACGTTTGCGCTGTCAAAGTGCTCACCATTCTGGATTACAGACACTGGACAACATGTAAGTTTTTTACATTTGCCTTATAGGACCAGAGATGTTGTGGAGTCTCTCTCCTTAGAGCTCCCCAAAAGCCATCTTGACATGGTCCTGGGCAACCAGGTCTAGGTGGCCTTGCTTGACAAGGTGGGGCTGCAGCACAGGACTTCCAGAAGTCCCTTTACATCTCAACCCTGCTGTGATTCCATGAATCACAATGCTTTTAAAGAACAATTAACAGAAGGGTTTTGAAATGGGAGAGAAACAAAATGTATTTCCACAGTTACTCAATTTTTTCCTCTAAGTATTTTCCACCTTGCAATCCCTTTAAATAGTGATCCAACATGCATTTCATCACATGTTGACTGTCACACTACCATTATTAAAATACATTACATTTAAAAGACTAATTACAATGACAGTGATGGAAAAAATCCCTACAGCTTCCACAGTCTTCATCTCTACTGTTCAGGGTAAATACATACAAATGCTCCAAGTGCATGCTTCTGGGGATCTAGGAAAATGACTGGCAGATACATAAGTAACTCAGAGGAAATACTGAGAAAACCTTGAGTGGAATGTGATTGATTTGCATTACAGTTAAGTGCACAAAGGAAAAAGAAATTACTAGCTTGTCTTCTCCATTATTAGTTGCTTTCTTCATGATAGAACTTGGAGAATAATCTTTTGCTGTTTGTTGGTTTTGTGGTTGTTTTTTTTTTTTTTCATATATTCCCACCTAATGAAAACCTGTTAGTATATATGAAGCAGAAGTGAAAAACTTCATATTTGGGTCATCCTAAAACTTTCACACTTCTACTGCAATACCTCATCTTAATTTCAACCCTTTTAAAAGACAAAAAAAAAAAAAAAAAAAAAAAATTCTAAAACATGCAGAATATTTTTTAAAATTTTCAAAACGAGATACAAATAAACACTGCTTCATAAAAATTAATTAAATTCATTAATATACTTTCATTATTATTTTCCCAAGTATTTAGACCAAACCTTTTGCCATTAGTTTTTAAGTCAAATATATAGGTGTTAGTTGGTGTTAGTTTTTAAAGAAAAATATTTCCCTGACTTTAACTCACATTCATGAATAATTTACATGGCCCTAATGGCATTTTCCAGTTAACATTCATACAAAAAAAAAAGTTCACATTTTAAAGACGGGCAATCTGAAAGCCTATAATGCTAACACATGCAGCTTTGGTTCACTGACAATTGCTCAACTTTATACAGCATCATTAATGTCAACAAGAAACATTATCTAATACCAGTACCTAATTAACAAAGTAAACTTGAAATAACTTCACTGACCTAACAAAAAGACCAAACTCAATTTCACAATATTTTGTCAAACAAAACTCATATTTTCCCCTTCAAGTCCTTTTTTTCACTAGGAATTTTATGGCTTCACTGAGCAGAAAACAAAACTCTTGAGGAAATTTTTCAGTACAATTCGAAATTAAACCATGTATTTTAAAGTATGTTAATTACTACATACTGCATTCTATGAGAAGTTTCTACATCAAAGATTATTATGACTAAATCATAGAATAGTTAGGGTTGGAAAGGACCTTAAGATCATCTAGTTCCAACCCCCCTGCCATGGGCAGGGACACCTCCCACTAAACCATGCCATCCAAGGCTCTGTCCAATCCAGCCTTGAACACCACCAGGGATGGAGCATTCACAACTTTCCTGGGCAGCCCATTCCAGGGCCTCACCACCCTTACAGGAAAGAATTTCTTCCTCATATCCAATCTAAACTTCCCCTGTTGAAGTTTGAGCCCATCGCCCCTTGCCCTCTCACTACAGTCCCTCATGAAGAGTCCCTCCCCAGTATCTTTATAAGCCCCCGTTAAGATACTGCAAGGCTGCTGTGAGGTCTCCACGCAGCCTTTTCTTCTCCAGGCTGAACAGCCCCAGCTTTCTCAGCCTATCTTCATATGGGAGGTGCTCCAGTCCCCTAATCATCCTCCTGGCCCTCCTCTGGACTTGTTCCAACAGTTCCATGTCCTTTTTATGTTGAGGACACCAGAACTGCACACAATACTCCAAGTGAGGTCTCACGAGAGCAGAGTAGAGGGGCAGGAGCACCTCCCTCGACCCGCTGGTCACACTCCTTTTGATGCAGCCCAGGATACGGTTGGCTTTCTGGGCTGCAAACGCACACTGCCGGCTCATGTTCATTTTCTCATAGACCAACACCCCCAAGTCCCTCCCCGCAGGGCTGTTCTGAATCTCCTCTCTGCCCAACCTGTAGCTGTGCCTGGGATTGCTCCCACCCAGCTGTAGGACATTGCACTTGGCATGGTTAAACTTCATCAGGTTGGCATCAGCCCACCTCACAAGCGTGTCAAGGTCCCTCTGATGGCATTGCTTCCCTCCAACGTTATCAACTGAACCAAACAGCTTGGCGTCATCAGCAAACTTGCTGAGGGTGCACTCAATCCCACTGCCCATGTCACCCACAAAGATGTTGAACAAGACTGGTCCCAACACCGATCCCTGAGGGACACCACTCGTTACTGGTCTCCAGCTGGACACTGAGCCATTGAGCACAACTCTCTGCATGCAGCCATCCAACCTGTTCATTATCCACCGAGTGGTCCATCTATCAAATTGATATCTCTCTAACTTAGAGACACGGATGTCATATGGGACAGTGTCAAATGCTTTGCACAAGTCCAGGTAGATGACATCAACTGCTCTACCCCTGTCTATCAGTTCCTTAGCCCCATCATAGAAGGCTACCAGATTGGTCTGGCAGGATTTCAAAGATGTACTCAAGAAATAGATATAAAAAATAGTGTTCATGAATTATTCTTCTGCTGAGCAAATTCTTCAGTTTCATAAATATTCCATGTTTTAACCTACTGAATTTTAGCCATGACTCTGCATTAAAAGGATAAAATGACACATTATATATGTAAAAAAAATACACACATATGTATATACATACATACATGCCTTCCTGATGCAGGCTGATAGATCAAAACATCCAGTTGCTATCTCCAGCACAGTCAACATTTGGATTTCCTTCACCTATGTACCTTATTATTGACTTTGCACCACACAAAGGTCTTTACATGAGATCTATTTTATAAATGTGGAATAAATCAATCAAATATATATGTGTATTACCTCCCACTGGCTGTGTGCCTCTATTACTGTACTATCTTGCATTCTGAGATTTTTTTTAATGGCTCCACATATCACTAAGGGACAATTCAGACCTGTACAATGCAGACAGAAATTTCACTGAAATCACTGGGGTTTAGTCTAGCCAGAACAAAATCTAAGCTTACACCTTCAGGATAATTAATTCCCCTCTAATTAGGTCAAGCTTTCCCAGCAGAAAGTGATCATGTAAATTTTGCCATGACAAATGCACACTTCCATGAGTGAGGAGCTTCATAAGGTTTTGTTTTCCAAAATACATTATACTGCAAAAATCATCAGCCTTCACTCCATGTGGCCTCACAAGCCCGGGGAAGGTCAGTAGTTGCACACGTGTATGGTTGTGGTAGACCAAGGTGGTCAATGGGGTAATAGGAGAGGGACTATTTTTTTCTTTATTTTTCATTCTGGCAGAAAATTCTGTGCTCCTCAAGACAACTTAAGGAGCCTTCTTTTCCTTCAGGTAGTCTGGTACCTGATTAATCAGGCAACTTAAAAAGTGACAACCACTTTGGTGGATAGAGCAACTTGGTAAAAACTAAGGAATTGCAGACTTTGTTTGTTTCCTAATAATATTAAAGAGGAAACATGCTAATGGTAAATCCATGTTATCTATAACAATTGAATAGTAAACTGAACACTGTTTTCTATACAGTTTGTTCTGCACTGCATAATAACAATAGGAATGTTGGGTTTTTTACTTTAAAGTCCAAAATGCTTTTCAAAAACACTGCTTACGGAAATATTGCAGATTAGTTACTTTTTTTTTACTTGATATAAACTTCCTCGATTCATTTTTTTCTATGTGTTGTGTACATCTTCAAACATGACAATCCACAAATATCCCAAACCATTTGGATTACGATTGTGGCTTGTGGTTTCGTTTCCAACCTATGGTACCAGTGGCACTAACTGTTTAGTTTGTTCATATATCAAGCTTTTCCCAGCTCTCCAAAACATGATGATGAACAAGTTTCTCATAAGCCTTTCAAAGGAATATCCTATATATGTCCTGTGGTCTTTCAAGTATGAGACTGTTATCTACTGCTCTGCAGTAAAATTACCTTTACAGGTTGCCACCAACTCGTACCACTACCACAGGTTGCTTTTTCCATTATCTATTCAGTAAGAATGCTATTCCCATAATGCCAGCTGTACTTGGTGTTATGTTAACCAAGGACACATCTGAACTGACAGAGATTCCATGTTCAGAGCACATTTCCCAAAAATGTGTTGAAGATGGTCAGAACAATCCAGAAGAGCTGCTTCTCATCCAGTTTTGTTCAAGGCACACTATGTTAGAGAAAAGGCAGTACTAATATTTGTTTTTAAATAACTACTATAGTTGTCCAGGATAAAAAGCAGAATCCTCATCTTATCCCTGACACTAAAATGCTGATCAGTTCTGGTGTATTTCAAAACACTATGGAGTTTCATATTTCTCATCCTTTCACTCATCATTATTACTGGAATATTTGTAAGAAACACTATTTCTATATTCAGCTTCATTCTGCATGCTCATCACAATGAACTACACAATCTTACACATTGTTTAAATGTACATACCCTCACTCTCCTCCTCTTTCAAATTAGGACCACTGCTTATACTATGCCTTGTACAGCTTGCTGCACTGCAGTTGCATATATGACAATGATTCTGCTGCATGACTGAATGCCAGACTATATCTTTCCTTGAGCCATCCTTTGTCATCAGCAATCTGTGTTTACCCACTGATCAAATAATTATTTTGCTGTGCATCATACAGTCTAATTTCTACAATCTCACCCAATATTTTTTTAATATTAGAAGTAAATATTACAGTAAATGAGACTCCTGGATATACAGACATAAAAAAAATCTTCAAAAAAACTTAGTTTGATTCTTCTTATAACACTCCTTATAACACTGCTTAAACAGATTAGAATTAAAGTATCCAGTTCTTGTGTCTACATTTCAGCAAAGACTTAAATATACCAAAGAAATGTTGCCAGAACAAGAGACACTGGAAATAATCAGAAATAAGAGTTAGAAAGTTCAGTTACTCGGGTGATGGAAACACAGGGAAGCACCTGACTACTATTTACATATTGAGAATAAATCTGATGCTGAAGATTTAACTGTATATTGCACCACAATGGCACTCAAGTAAACGGTCAGGAAAAAAATTTACTCTGAAATATGCATAATCAAAACAATGGCATTTTCCAGCTACTGCTAGCAAAGAGACTCTCAACTACATCAGCTGGGTTTCTGCCACCTCACCAAGTTCCATAATCTAAACCCCACTCTTCTTTCTGTGTCTATCACATTTGAAAGCTTCCTGAAAAATGCAAAGCTGTAGTCTGACTCTTTGGACTTTATGCAGCAATATTTGGGTATGATGACACACCATGATATACAGGAGGTCACACTGTATTTCTTAATGGTCTGTTCTGGTTCAAACATTGAAAATCCTCAGAAACAAAAAGCCCCCAAACTTAAAAGTACTGCGAATGCTCTTCAGTTCATGGGAAAATGCTCAAATCAGCTGCTAAGCGCACTCTTTTATAAGTGCAGTTACACAAATCGTGTATCATGATTTTATCGTACAATCACATAAGCTGAGTGCATTTCCCTACATTCCCTGAAGCACGGCACCTGTATTCTCAGCTTCTCTGTCTCCATTCTGCCCTGACAAATGGTCTGAGGACCCTTCTCCAAGTTCTCTGATACTGTCTGTACTGCCAAATAGTGTAAATGTGTAGTCCTACAGATTATATAGTTCTAGATATTTAGTAATCAGCAAAACACAGTTTTCCTGAAGTCTCACCTGAACTGTGGAACCAGTTCCTTCCACTTCTCTTGTGCTACTACTCAGCTGCTTTGCTAGACTGCTGTGATTCCTTGATTTAACCAAGCTCCCTTCATCACTTTGTTCTCACCAGGTAGGCTGTTGTCATTGTGTGTCACTCTTGTTTTCTACTAGTAACACTTTCTTTGCTGCCCCAATTCTCACCAGACAGGCCACTTTGTTCGAGTTCCATACTCTGGGTTATGACATGAAAAAATATGCTGTGTTTATAAAGCTAATTGTCTCATTCCTATGCAAATACAGTAGTGAAGACTATAAAATAAAGGTACAAACAAACTAAACTTTTTAAGTCATACCTTTAAGTCCTATCTCCTTCCACACTAAACCAGCAGATTCCAGGAGTATCTGTCCCACCAAGCTAAAGGATTTCAGCACAGAAAATGTAGCTCACTCCTCAGGAGGGCCAAAGGCATTTGGTAATATCACGTTTCACAGGACAATCAGCCCTATAGAGCTGAAGTAGACAAGAAAACTTTGCAAAGGAAGGCAAATGGTAGGCAACAAATAGGGCTGTGACTTAGGGACGACAAGTCAAAGAAGAGCGGAGCTACAATGGACCATTTTTGAATGCACATGGCTCCTGAGAAACACGGATACAATGTTTGTTACAGAGTATGAAATTAGATTCAGTGGCAAAATGAATTATAAAAAAAAATATTACCATCTAATTAAATTCTGATTAAGCAGATTTTTGCAGTTTTAACACTTCTTTTTGTAAACAAGGGTCAGATATTTCTCTAAAAGCATTACTATCAGTTTGATTTCAGCAAAGCTATACAAGAACTGTGTAATTTAATTCTTTCCATATTTAACTGTAAGATCCATGCAAGAAATGCTTAACACATCTCAATTCTAAATGGCATCAAGATTCATAGCCTGCTAGCTTAATAGCCATATTCCTTATTTAGGAAACTTTATTCCTGGTCTTTGGAAATTCATATATTCAGTTGCAATACTTGAAACATAATTAATCTATTTAATTTTGAATTGCTCAGGTCCCTTCTTCCACCCTGACAGAACAAGTGATGAACATACCAATATTTGGGAAGTACCCACAACTTTCATTCAGATTGATATATTTAATTGCTTTGTTTATTCGGCATTGATCAGGGTCTGTTGGTTCAATATAACCAAGACTGATCCCAATGACATCACTACTGAGGACAAAGTTAATCCAACTGCTTACTTTTGTTGCTGACTTAGGCCAATGTATTGCTCAGCTGAGCTTACGACTTCTGCAGATGTTTCTTATTTCATGCCAGCAAAAGCAGAAGCTTGAAATTAAATATTTTCTTTTTATGACCATTATAGTTCCCCTTATAAATTATAGCCCATTCAGTAATATTTTTGAATAAATCAAATGACACTGACAATGCAGTTTTCCTATCTGCAAAAATTAATCACAGAAGACTAAATTCCAGCCTCATTAGACCTTTCATAATGAATAATATAACTCATGATTACAAAGTTGACCTAAGAGACAGATGAAATCAATAAGACTTTCTAACCAAGACATACCTCCCTCTCTCACTCTCTCTCTCAGCTAGAGTACATTTGTACTTAAATACCTTGACATGTCTCTGTCTTCATATTATTTCAGAGCCTTACTGTCCTCCGTCTCACACATGGACAAACACACAGCTGCAACAACTTCTCAGGACCTTTGCTCAGGCATATCTGTGTAGTTAACAATCCCTACTAATGATGATAACTGTCTTTGCCACAGTAGGGATGTTACTAGTTCATACTATCTCAACAGCAGAAAGTAGTAGAACGACTCATCTACCACGAAAACATGGGTTTTATGTGCAGAACTAAACATAAAAAGTGGTTTTCAATATCAGAAGGTGATGTGGTTTAGGTTTTATGATGCTTTCTAAATAACATTAACAATTAGACAAGTATATATTCCACTGATCCCCAAAATACTGATATTTGTACTCAGCATACAAATATCAGTATTTGTTCTCACCGAGAATCTCATTTTCACCTTAATTAAATGCAACCTGGTGGTTTCTTGGAACTGAACATTTCACCCTTCCAAAACCTCTAAGCATTGCAACAAGTGAATAAAATAAGAAATAAGCACTTTTTAATTAATGCATATATTACTATAATGCTGGAGATGAAATGAACATAAAAGATCTCAGTTCTCCTGTTCTGTTACATTTTTAATGACGTATTACTTTTTCCTTAGGTGCACCCCTTCTTGGCACTAACCTTTCATTGCATCTCATGGCACGCCATTGCTGGAATCAACATTTCTCTTCGTCCACCTGACATACTGTCAAAAATCTATACTTTCACCACATCTTGGTGAAAAAACCTGGCGACACTCACTAGCAAAACACTCAATGGGACATGGTATTTGGGTGTTGCAACTCGGTAACTCTGCAGATACTTTCTTTGGCCTCCCCAGCACAATCACAAAACGTCCCTCTTCTGTCATTATTCAAGAAATGGGAAAATGTGCCATGCTGCCAGAGGCCACAAGACCAGTTCAGTAGCTGATATAGTCTAATTTTGCTTAGAACTTTAATCCTTATGAGTTACAGCAAGAAATATAAGTATTTCATAGAATCACAGAATCTTTGAATAGTTAAGGTTGGAAAGGACCTTACGATCATGTAGGTCCAAACCCCCTGCCAACACAACAGCAGCAACACCTTACACTAGATCATGTCACCCAAGGCTCTGTCACTCAGTCCAACCTAGCCTTGAACACTGCCAGGGATGGACACTTACCATTTGTTTGGGCAACCTATTTCCAGTGCCTCACCATCCTTACAATAAAGAACATCTTCCTTATATCCAATCTAAACTTCCCCTGTTTAAGTTTAAACCAATTACCCCTCGTCCTATGGCTACAGTCCCTGATGAAGAGTCCCTCCCCAGCATCCTTATAAGCACCCTTCAAATACTGGAAGGCTGCTAAGAGGTCTCCACACCGCTTTCCTTCGCCAGGCTCAACAGCCCCAACTTTCTCAGCCTGTCTTTGTATGGGAGATGCTCCAGCCCTGATCATCTTTGTGGCCTCCTCTGGACTTCTTCCAACAGCTACACGTTCTTTTTATGTTGAGGACACCAGAACTGCACATAATACCCTAAGCGAGGTCTCACAAGAGCAGAGTAGAGGGGCAGGATCACCTCCTTCAACCTGCTGGTCACGCTCCTTTTGATGCAACCCAGGATACAGTTGGCTGTCTGGGCTGCAAGCATAGAAGCCAGCTCATGTTCAGTTTCCTACTGACCAACAATTGGTTGACACAGCCCAATTTAGCACATGCATGTCTCTTCTTCCTGGTGAAATCAAACTAGAAGAAACATCTGCATGTAGGATTCCGAACTTTAAGGCAGTTACCACAGCAGCAGCTTTTCGTTCCTCTCTAGCTTTTCCTACATCTGCAGCTACAAAGACTTGTTGAGAAAGCATAGTTAACAGAAGCCAAATAGTTATTACTGTTCAAAAGTCATGAGGAACTACAAAACATACTGGCTGGAACTTAGGGAAAAGATCGGCATATACAGATTATAGAATCATAGAATCACAGCCTGGTTTGGGTTGGAATGGACATTAAAGCTCATCCAGTTCCAACCCCCTGCCACAGGCAGAGACAACTTCCATTAGATCAGGTTGCTTCAAGCCCCATCCAACGTGGCCTTTCACACTGCCAGGGATGGGGCAGCCACAGCTTCTCTGGGCAACCTGCACCACCCTCATAGGGAAGAACTTCTGCCCAAGATCTAGTATCTTGAACTTTCCTTCTGGAACACGCACACTGCTCTTAATACCATCCTCCTGAGTGAGGGATGTTACACAGCATAAATATCTGCAACCTGTACTTCTTTTTGGTGGGTAAAAGGAAATAAGAAATGCATTACCCAGATGACAGTTACACATCTCTCTGTTGTGTGCTATACGATACGTTTTTGCGGATGCACTCATGGATCCACATCATGATGAAGGAAGGAAACAGGTGTACATAAATTAAATGTTCAAGGCAAGGTTGGATGCGGCTTGGAGCAATCTGATCTAGTGGAAGGTGTCCCAGCCCATGGCGGGGGACTGGAATCAGATGAGCTTTAAGGCCCCTTTCACCTGAACCACTTAATGATATCTGAAGGGGGCCTCTAGGGATGCTGAGGAGGGACTCTTCATGAGGGACTGTAGTGAGAGGACAAGGGGTAATGGGTTCAAACTTAAACAGGGGAAGTTTAGATTGGATATGAGGAAGAAATTCTCCATTGTAAGGGTGGTGAGGCACTGGAATGGGTTACCCAGGGAAGTTGTGAATGCTCCATGGCTGGTGGTGTTCAAGGCCAGTTTGGACAGAGCCTTACGTGGCATGGTTTAGTGGGAGGTGTCGCTGCCCATGGCAGGGGGGTTGGAACCAGATGATCTTAAGGTCCTTTCCAACCCTGATTATTCCATGATTCTATGATTCCATTAAATGCTGTATATGAAGCATCTCCATACAGACTTGAACTCGGAGCATTTGTGCCCCATTCTCTATGTAGAAAATGCTTCTATGGCAAAATTCCAGACTATTCTGACAACCCCATCAGTCTGTTAGGAAGAAGGAAGGAAGTTAAGCGTAGGATATCAGAGTTTTATGCATATGTACAGATAAAGAAAATTATATATGTATGTCTTGTACCCATGCATTTGATAAAAACAATAAAACTTGACATACATCCATGCACATCTGAATTAGATTTGTGTCAAAAGTATAGAGCAGGAGAGTGCAACTATGCATATTTGCACCAATTATGCATGAAGAGATGCAGAAGCTGAACAGCATCATAAATACTGAAGAAGCTGAAGTGAGGCTTCTCCAAATCATGTAGCTTGAATTCTACTTTGCTCTTTCTAGTTTCAGAGACAAAGTCAAGATCATGCCCAAGTAAACTCTTCATGCATGCTTTTCTAGACTTCAGAACTGCCTGGTTTACAGTGGAGTCAGTCCTGTGCATAATTCAAAATGAAGACTGTATAAATGACAGGAGAGTTTGTACCTCAAATTAGTATTCTAATATTACAGATGTAACCAGAGAGGACCAGCTGAAAATATGAATTTTAATATCCTCCTTTTTAACATAGGAAATAATAAATTGACTGTCCTAACTCATGGTACAATGGCAATTCTCAGGCAGGTGTTCAGCTCAAGTAATACATCTGAAATATTAATTCTGCAACTGTAATTTAGCAAGGAATCTCATGCCTTAATCATTTTGATCATTAATATTGTATCATAAATAGGATTTAATTATTATTAATCATTTTATAGCATCATTAAATTGAGAAACCTGTACACCTGTAATACAACATGATTAACTCCCAGCTTCATATAGGCAGCATTTCACTTAAATTCTTATAATCCATTCTGGGGCCAAATCGAAAAGAAAAATTATGCCCAACTTGCCTTGCCATTAAATAGCTGAGGTGTGAAACCCCTCCTGAGTAACACCTAGTGCTACACCGGAATGGCTGTAATTCTCCCCATGTTGTGCCAAGATCCCACAGCTGTGGGCGCAGGTCAAGATAAGCAAATGGCACATAGTGTCTTTTTACCCCCCAGAACAACGATGCCAGATAATTCACCAGGTAAATGAAGGAAGAGGAGAGGAACCAGTCCGTATCCTTCAGCCTGGTTATTAACAGCTGACCCGAGCTGGTACAGCTCAGGCATGTCCAGCTAAATAGCAACAGATCCAAACAAAAAGCTGACCTTACCCTGACACGAGGTAAGGATGGTGAGATACCCTTCAGGGTGAGATACCCTCTTTGTGAGCCATCTGGAGGTGGGATATAGCAGCAACATTTCAGTTCATTCATTATCCAGATTACCCCAATATCTCATTAACTTACGCCTAAGGGTTATCAAATGGAAGTGTTTCTCTGAGAACTGAAAGGACATTTTTCTTTACCTTATCTTCACTGATAATTTTCATGGAAGTTCAGTAATGAACTCCAGTACTTGAAATTCTGATCCCCATTTTATTGGATTATCTACGACAATTCCCGTTTTCTTTACTCCTTGCAATAAAACCTGTATTTATTTAGTGGCCTAACAGGAAAAACTTTCAACCATAAGCTTATTAGGAAGCGCCTGTAATTACATCTATATTGAAAAAAAGCACCCACAAATAAACAAAAAGAACCTAAACCAACAACAAACCAAAACAATTAAGAGCTAAAACATATAGTTATTCCCCTTACCCAGGTAAAATTGTATTCTGTCAGCGCTGAGAAAAGTAACAACATCTCATGTGGCGTATACCAGTACATTTCTTCTGGATTAAGAGTTGTGCCCACTTCTACCAACAGTTCTCAGCCTCTAACATGGTTAAGAACAAAGTATATTTGCTTCAGACAATGCTAGCTGTATATATTACAGTTTAAAATCTTAACAAGTTCATTTAGCATTCTGGAACTGCACAGAGAAAATGGTAAGAGAGTGGAGCAGATACATTATTCCACACTGTTTTAAACACTTCAGAGAATTTTGCATCTGGAATGGAGTGCTGAACAGCAAAAATCAGATCTTGCACTGTTAAGCAAATACCCTAACAGTGATTTTAAATAAAAAGGCAATAAACATACAAACACATCAGATCACAAAGAGTTACAGAGTGAAAAATTTCTCAGCTATAAATAGCAACTTTTCCCAGTTAGAAAGATTAAATTCACCCAGAGAAACATTTGAGCACATTTCTACTTTTGAGCATAAGTATATTTATTACTGAAGAAAAAGGGTTTATGAACTGCAACTCTTTATAGTATCAAAAAAACCACACCCAAATTAATTATTTTAAATGCAAGCAAAACATATAAGGGAAGAAAAACGTAATTCCAAATAATAATGAATTTTTCTCTCCTTAATGAGCCCTTTATATAAAGTTTTGAAAAAAACATCTGGAAAATAGAGGGGAAAGAAACAACAGTGATGTCCATCTGTCTCTGGGTTTCAATATTCACCTTTTATTTTTTTCTTTCTTTTACTCTGGAACTGCACTGCATTTAGAACTTGCATTAACCTGAACACCACCAGGTTTTCCATCTGATTGTTTTTGCTTGAGAAGTCCAAAGTCTTCTAATCTGAAATTTCCTAGGATGCCAGAATTATCATCTCATAAAAGACCAATCTGCCTTTTCAGCTAAAGAATCAGCTTCCTTCTGGCATTTTTATTTTAGCAAGCTGTTTCCATACTGTTGAGTCACATCCTTCTGCATAAAAATCCAGGAGCACACTATATTCTATAAAATGGGAACACAGGAGCATTACTTCAAGAACATTTATTTCTTAAGTCTAAATTTTATGAGAAATTAGGTTGTACGGTCTCTTCAAAAACTTCAAACTACTCAACATTAGCCAAGAAACTAAAGGAAAAAGAAAGCGAGTCTGCAAAGCTACCACCCCATTTTTTAGCAAAAGAGAAGAGTTATTAACTAAATGAACCTTACTAATAATTCTTAATGATTGGTATATATTAAAAGTTTAACAAGTTGTGCAACTCTTCATTTCATAAGAATCAGAAAAGAACAAACAGAGCTCTGGTTTTATATTTGGCAAAGATAATGGCATACATACAAAAATTATCCAATACAAGGAACTCTCCTCAGGGTACTAACAATCTACTGCAATTTTAAAAATAAAGTATGTATGATTTACATGTTTTTTTAAACACAATTAAAAATACAGGTTTTTTAAAAAAGAAAAAAGTGGCAACAGACCTATTTTTAACACTTAGCTCTTCAACGTTATAGAGAACCAAGGCGTTCAGGATAGGGACACTGAATAACAAAGCTAACATAATGCAGAATTAAATAATAATATAATATTAAATTATAATTGCAATTAATTGTATAATATTCATGCTAAACAACTTAGCAGCTATGTCAGCAAGTCTCACAGACACTTGAACTACTTCAGAGGTACTAATGAATGTGAAATGTGCATAAAGTTTATTCCATTTAAGGGCTGCATATAGATGTAGGATCATTCAGACCCTTCAAACATGCATAAAAATGGTAGGGAAAGGGATGGAAAACAGGATCTTGAGGCAGTGTCTTCCAGCTTCTTGGGTGGCTGCACCAAGGGAACAAGCAGTTTCTTGGGCAACTCAGATGTTGAGTAATAACCAGCTGCTGACATTTTACAGAAAACAATGACAGCACAGACAGTTGCTGCCTGTCATGTTGCTGGGCATTCTGTCACTGGAAATACTTCAATTTGTCTGCAGAAAAGTTATCATCAAGGAAATAAAATTTAACCCAAAGTCCCTTAAACTTGCATTGTGGAGACATAGCATTCACTCCCAGAACAATGGCAGCATCATCTTCAGAAAATTAAAATGGAAAACAAACCAACCTTAGCTTCCTGGACTAGTTCTGCTCACCTTACCTCATGACAAAGAAATATAGTTAGCCCCCAGAACAGTGTTTTCAGGTTATGCCAGTGTAGCCTTTATTTATTTACCAAAAAACAAAAAGCATGCAGATTTAGGCTGTGACAGTTTCAATGAGACATCTGCAGCAGCAAGGCCACTGGCATTGCCCCTCTGCCTGAGGTTGGCATCCTGCAGTACAGCTGGCAGAAGCAAAACGTGTGAGTGCTACTCAGCTGTCACAGAGTGAAGGTTGTCAGCGTAACCCAGGCTGATGAATCACAGACACGGATGTATGATATGAAATACCTGGAGGGTCATAGTGCTTTCAACTACTTTGGCTGTCAGCAGAAGAAATGCAGGCACAGCCTTCAGGTAAGAGATACTGTCACAGAACCTCAAATTTTTCTCTATTTTCCTGATTGAACAGAATAAAAGACACTGCCATCTCTTCTCTAAGACAGTGCTTTTCTGCATCCTTTACCTTCCTATTCTAACTCCCACAACTCCAAGGAAGAGATAGAAAATGTACCTATTTCAGCAGTAGTGCCTATTTATTGTTTTGCTCTACCACACATACTTTTATACCTTCTTTGGGATAATGTGAGAGCTTGGTCAACTTGCAGGTCTTCTGCTTCATCAAAAACAATGGGATGGCCTGTGACACAATGAGCTGTCTATCAGCTTTTCCTTTGCACTCTGATTTTACCCTTTTCTTAAAATGGAGGCTTGACCTGACCTGACCTTTTCAAACTACCACTCATATTTACGTTTACCCTGAGCCAAATGCACATTACAAAACTTCAGTACATTTGACTTGCACTATATGTACTCACATAATGGACAATTGCAACCTCCAGCTGGATGTTTGTTTTAAAATTAAAACAAGTGACTACTATGTATTATTCTGGTTTCTCCTATACTGTTTCTGTAGTTTCACTTGTTTAAGTAATTACACTTTAGTCTGGACCTCAGCATACAACTATGAGAAACCAAGGTTTAAATGGTCATTGATCAGCAGAAGGATATATAGAAATATCTAATTACACTGGTCTTTGAGAAATGTTGGCAATTTCAAGTCACAACTATGATCTTTTCTTTTTGTGAAGTACACCACTGAACTTTTCTGCGTGACTATGTGCCGCAGATACACTTGTCAGGTACTGGTTTAACTGTTAATTATGACACAGATATCTATGATGCAGAGATAAGGTTAAGAAACCAACAATGAACAATGCAATGACCACAGCACTACATGAAATGTTGCAGACACAGTCACTGGTTGGCCTGCCACAGATTAGCAGGATACTCAGACTATTATTTCAGCATTTAAAGTTTGCACTTACCAACCTCCACAACGTTAGAGCAATTGGGGTCTGAGAAGCCTTCAGGACACTCGCATGAGTAGAAGTCATCATTCAGCCCTGACAGACAGATGCCACCATTTTTGCATGGGTTGGAGTCACACACATCCCCTATGGAGTGAAAGAAAAAGAGAGATTCCTTTACAAAACTCTCAAAAAAGTTATGCACAAGCTACAAGTATGGCAAATGGCTGATAACCAAGAACAGAAAGGAATGACTAGCTCTATGTCTTTTGGATACCTTTTGGCTAATTCCATTTTGTATTTATTTAACAGCAAACCTCTGTGTAATCATCTTTTACTTCACAAAATGTGAAACTCTCAGATGCACTGACACCTGACACTTTTACTTGAAAAGTAAAACCTAACAAAAAATAATTTTTTGTTTTCTCTCACTTGAAATCATTCAGGATATATACTTGGAAAGGTATTTCCCCAGGATTTGATAAAACTGAATAGTGGTTTCAGTTCAGGCTATTGACTTATCACCTAGTTTGTAAGCAGAGAACCGTGGCTGTGGTTCTATCATCATGTGCTCCAGACTTAGACACTCTTAAATCACTCAGTGGCACAGATCTGATCCAGACCAGCCACGGGCAAGCAGGAGTATTTCTGCTGAACATAGAGCATGGCATTCAGGCCAGCAGTGTGCTTCTGTGTTAGTTTTGTGTAATTCACACAAAGACCGATTATGTGTGACCCCAGGATGAAGTTTGACAGTACAAAGTAAAGCCACTAAAGTCTCTTGAACAATTTTATTTTAACCCAATCAATTATATTTATCTAGAACCCTTTAACTGGAGCTGCAGTATGTTCACACAGTGTCTGAGGGAAGCTTTCACTATGACTTGTGACCCACCAACTCCATGGCAGGGATGGAGACTGAAGGACTTGAGTAGGCACAATCCCTCCAGTGTTCCTTGACAGTCTCCTCCATGTTTCAAGTAAGTATATAAAAGTCTCCCATAACTCATTTTGATTGCTGAATCAGAACAAATCAGTTAGAAACAGAGCAATGCTTCACTTCAAAACTATGCTATGAACTAGCTATGCTTCAAAACTCGCTGCAATACAGGGCAAGCACTGGCATAGTGGGTAACATCAGCCTGCCTGAACAATCAGATTTTGCTCATCTTTCAATTGCTCTTTGGTGATTTCACCCAATTCAGTTAATTAGCATCGAGGTGATCAACAACAGAAACAGGCAAGCTCTGAAAGAAGCTCCACAGGGCTGCTTCATATGGTCAGAACTTAAACATGCCTCCAACATTACCAGTGTGTACAACACAGCATTGTGACTTCCTATCTAGTATTATTCAAAACAGCCTTCAGGAGGAGATATAAAGGAGAAGTGTCTGTTCACTTCTTGCGATTCCTCAGTTTCAATGCTTTTAAAGAACCCCTCTTTATCACAGCTCTATAGACACAAAGAAATACAGGACTGTTTTGTGTCCCCAGCAGAGAAACTGGAAGCAATCCTAAAGAATGCCTAGACTTTGGTCAGCTTCAATTTAGTATTTTTCTCTCAGCTAATTAAATACATATTTCTCTACATTTTTATTTATCTCAAGCTTTACCTTATAAGATGAATCTGCACAGTACTGGTTTTAACACTAAAATTAGTTTGCATAGTACAATTTTGTTTTGCAAAATTGTTGCATCTGCAAAACATCTGCAGGTAGGTAAATATTAAAAAATAAGTACCTTTTTGTGTGTCTGTCATTTTTAAATTGAAAAGTTGCCAGCCTTTTGCCATGTAGTCGTAAAGAGTTACAGAAATCCACTTGTTTATGTCAGACATTATAATACGGTTTTGATTACAGTGTTGGTAATGGACCTCAAATTGTTTTAAATGCCTTTCTGGTGGATAGACTTCAGATTAGTGCCTGCTGTGATAATTCCAATCTATAAATCACTTCAGAAATTTAATGGATAAAGGCACAAAACTGCCTTTATGAATTCAGTGCATCAGTTGCAAAAAGCTCCATTTGTGGGATAGTTTTCTGGGTTACTTTAGATTTTATTTAATTTTCCTCTTCAGATTTAACCTGCTTTCATGATACAAAGAATTGTTACGTGTCTACATACTTGGTTTAAACAGTTTGGTCTTGAAGACTGTCCATCTGACAGAGAAGTTGAGCTATATGAAAAGAGTCAATGACACAAGGTACTATCTATGTAATAACTTGACATTATCTGTCTTCCTAACTGAATCTAAATAAGTGAAGACTTTTCATTTTCAGTGCTTGTTGCCTTTTTGGGGTAGCAAAGGACGCTTGATTTTTTACTTCACAGGTATTAGGCATTTGGTTGTAAAACGACAACAGAATGCTCTGACAACCGCATTCCCATACTTTACATTAATTTTATAAATTACACAGCATCTGGAGTAGGAACACTTGCGTAAATCCATATAGGTATTAAAATGAAAAGGGACATTTTTGTTACATGTTTCCTAATTCAAGGTTCTTCTGATTTAAATTGCACAACAGAAGAAAGAAAAAGGCAAAACAGACCTCGCAGCAGCCTTCCAGTATCTGAAGGGGGGCTACAGGGATGCTGGGGAGGGACTGTTCATTAGGGACTGTAGTGATAGAACAAGGGGTAACAGGTTCAAACTTAAACAGGGGAAGTTTAGATTGGATATAAGGAAGAAGTTCTTTACTGTAAGGGTGGTGAGGCACTGGAATGGGTTGCCCAGGGAAGTTGTGAATGCTTCATCCCTGGTGGTGTTCAAGGCCAAGCTGGACAGAACCTTAGGTGACATGGTTTAGTGGGAGGAGTCCCTGCCCATGGCAGGGGGGTTGGAACTAGATGATCTTAAGGTCCTTTCCAACCCTAACTATTCTATGATTCTATGATTCTAAAATACTGATTTCATTTGTAAGTTTTGTATTGACTGAGAAGCAGAACCATCCCCAGTTTTCCATTATGTTTCCAGAAACTGAAATCTCCTCCTAATCTCACTACTAAACTGTGCGATTTTCATTTGTCTGAAAAATCATGTTGGCTTTTTCAGTCTGAACTAAAGTGACCTGACCTACAGTTTGGGACTAATAAAGCAGATGCTGTCCTCTAGCAGTAATCATTTATTTCCATGCTCAGCAAATAGTTGCACTAAGTGGTCTCTTGACCCACCCCCTTGGTCCAAATTCTACTGCCAGTCACTGGCGTATACTTTTAATTGTCATTATATGGCATCACAGAAATAAAATGGCTACAGCATACCTCTGAGGAAAATGGGACACAACAAAAAAACAAATAAACAAACTAGAAAAACATGAACACAAAAACCAAAACCAAAACCAAAACAAAAACAAACAGAAAAACCCACAAAAAGCTCTAACAAAAAAATCAAACCAAACCAAACCAAAACAAACAAGCAAGCAAACCCAAACAACAAAGGAAAAAAAAAATCCAAAAAAACCAGCCTAGCCTGTTTCATTCATGCAATGATAAAGAGGGTAAAAGAAGGAAAATTTATACTTTGAACTGGAACAATGGTTAAAATAATACTGTAGTATGATAGCAAGTATGATGCAGCCAGAGAAATAAGCAACTGGACAGACACAATCGAGCAATAATTCTGCTTATGACTAGTTATCAGGCTGTGCAAATTTGCATACTTATATTAGTAAAACTCACTTAAAATATTAGTACCCTTATTTATGGCGTAGTGGCTGCGAAACTGTGCATAGCAAAAAAAAAAAAAAAATCACCTTTGAATCAACAATATTTCTCTCAATTTATATTTTGTTTCTATCAAGAAGCCATTCACATTGAAATACTGAAGTCTAATTTGTTACACATTCTAGTGAGCTTGATGAACAGAATTCTATTTTAAAGGCTCTCTGTTCCTAATAAAAAAACCTTATATGTGTGTATTTTGTTTTAACACAACTGATTAAGGGATTTGTTATCATCAAAATACTGTGCTGCTTAAGACACAACTTTTAAACACAACAGTCGTTTTAGAATTTAACGTTAGAGTCACGGTTAATGTAACAATAAAATAAACCCAAAGAAAGAACAGCAGCCTTTACAGTAACTCTTACAGAATGGCGCTCTATGCTGCAGACTTTCAATAGTGGTAGCTTGTGATAGGCTGTGTTTGTGTAACAGACTGTGCAATTTGACAAATTTCTACATATTTCTACAAACACTCTAAGAGGAACTCCATTATTTAAAAAATACCACCAAAGGCCAATTAATATAATAATTTTATTAAAATGTTCTGAAAGGGGTCCAGTAAGAATGAAAGTGTCAAATAAAAACAGTAATCCATGGTCTTCCTTACTATGTCTGATTAACCCTGCACTTTTCATTGTGCGGCTACCCAAACATTAAAGTATGCCTCAGGACTTTATATAAAATAGGTACTACAAATACTGCTGCCTTTACTTCATTCTCAGGAAAATCTGGAAAGCAAAATCTCATTGCATCAAGCTACTGAGGTTTAGTGCAAGTATCTGTGAAACAGAAGAAGCGAAGGGTACACTCACATGCTGCCCCTCCCCAACTGGCAGAACTCATGACCCCTTTGCATTTACCTCAGATTTTGAAGTTACGTTTTATATATATATATAAATATAAATATATATATTATTTTACATATATATACAAAATATATATGTATATACACATATGTATTTCCTCCTTTTTTCATGAAATCATACATGGAAGAGTTAAGGTAGAAATGTAATTCACGTTATCTCAATCCATACTGTATTGAAGAGTAGACAAAAGACATGATTAGAAAATACTACATTTGGGGGATTTTTTTTACTTTTATTTTTCCTCATGTCTTGATTTTCTTCAGAACATTATTAAGTCAAATAACTATTTGAGTGCATTGTTCTTCATTGAAAACGCTTGCATACTCAAAATTTAAGAACCCCATGTACTTTTCCAAACTCAGAAAAAAATACATAGGAAAAATCAAATAAAACAGTGAGTCTAGTAATCAGTCTAGTAACAATCAGGCCTTTTTTTAAGACTATGGCAGCTTTTGTCCATAGTGAATAACTCAACCAGTGAACCTGGGCCAATTTTATTGGAAGCACCTGGAGATAAACTGTTCTGTATGTCCATCGTGCTCCACGACATACCTTCACATAATCAATCCTATGCCACATTCCTTTTCAACAGACTACTGAATGTACAACTACTCTTTCTTTCCACAAGCAGGTAATGGTGGAAAGGAGGGCAAAAAATGTAAAACCACTCTTCATCAAACTTTATACTTCTATATAGCATACTTTTTCATCTTATAAAACCCCACAAAATGTTATATGATTCTTGACTGAAGAGTGCAGTACTTGATAGCACTTGACAGCACTTCACTTGGCAGAAAAGGACAACCTGAAAAAAAGAACTCAACTGCTGTATCTAAATAATCATAGAATCATAGAATAGTTAGGGTTGGAAAGGACCTTAAGATCATCTGATTCCAACCCCCCTGCCATGGGCAGGGACACCTCCCTCTAAACCATGCCATCCAAGGCTATGTCCAACCCCACCTTGAACACCACCAGGGATGAAGCATTCACAACTTCCCTGGGCAACCCATTCCAGGGCCTCACCACCCTCACAGTAAAGAATTTCTTCCTCATATCCAATCTAAACTTCCCCTGTTGAAGTTTGAACCCATTACCCCTTGTCCTCTCACCACAGCCCCTAATGAAGAGTCCCTCCCCAGCATCCCTAGAGGCCCCCTTCAGGTATTGCAAGGCTGCTATGAGGTCTCCACGCAGCCTTCTCTTCTCCACACTGGACAGCCCCAATTTTCTCAGCCTATCTTCATACGGGAGGTGCTCCAGTCCCCTGATCGTCCTCGTGGCCCTCCTCTGCACTTATTCCAACAGTTCCATGTCCTTTTTATGTTGAGGACACCAGAACTGCACACAATACTCCAAGTGAGCTCTCACGAGAGCAGAGTAAAGGGGCAGGATCACCTCCCTAGACCTGCTGGTCACGCTCCTTTTGATGCAGCCCAGGATACGGTTGGCTTTCTGGGCTGCAAATGCACACTGCCTGCTAATGTTCATTTTCTCATCGACCAACACCCCCAAGTCCTTCTCCACAGGGCTGCTCTGAAATCCCTGCCCAACCTGTAGCTGTGCATGGGATTTCTCTGACCCAAGTGTAGGACCTTGCACTTGCCATGGTTAAACTTCATCAGGCTGGCATCAGCCCACCTCACAAGCGTGTCTAGGTTCCTCTGGATGGCATTCCTTCCCTCCAATGTATCAACCGAACCACACAGCTTGGTGTCATCGGCAAACTTACTGAGGGCGCACTCAATCCCACTGTCCATGTCACCCACAAAGATGTTGAACAAGACCGGTTCCAACACCGGTCCCTGGGGGACACCACTTCTTACTGGTCTCCAGCTGGACATTGAGCCACTGAGCACTACTCTTTGCGTGCGGCCATCCAGCCAGTTCTTTATCCACCAAGTGGTCCACCTATCAAATTGATGTCTCTCCAACTTAGAGAGAAGGATGTCATGGGAGACAGTGTCAAACGCTTTGCACAAGTCCAGGCAGATGACATCAACTGCTCTACCCCTGTCCATCAGTTCCGTGGCCCCTTCAGAGAAGACCACCAGATTGGTCAGGCAGGATTTCCCCTTAGTGAAGCCATGCTGGCTGTCCCCAAGCACCTTGTTGGTTTTCATGTGCCTCAGCATGCCTTCCAGGAGAATCCGCTCCAAGATTTTGCCAGGCACAGAGGTGACACTGACTGGTCTGTAATTCCCCGGCTCATCCATTTTCCCCTTCTTAAAAATGGGGGCTATATTTCCCTTTTTCCAGTCATGGGGAACTTCACCTGACTGCCATGATTTTTCAAATATGATGGACAGTGGCTTAGCAACTTTATTTGCCAGCTCCTTCAGGACCCGCGGATAGATTTCACCCGGTCCCATGGACTTGTATACATTCAGGTTCCTAAGTTGGTCTTGAACCAGATCCTCTCCTACAGTGGGCCCAGGGTCTTCATTCTCACTGTCCCTGCATCTGCCTTCCAAGACTTGGGTGGTGTGGTCAGAGCATTTGCCGGTGAAGACTGAGGCAAAGAAGTCATTAAGAACCTCAGCCTTCTCTAAGTCCAGGGTAGCCAGCTCTCCCGAGAGCTGCTGGAGAGGACCCACGTTGTCCCTAACCTGTCTTTTATTTGCAGTGTACCTATAAAATCCCTTCCTGTTATCATTAACATCCCTAGCCAAGTTTAATTCTAAGTGGGCCTTAGCTTTCCTAACCCAGTCCCTAGCTTCCCGGACAACATCCCTGTATTCTTCCCAGGTCACCTGACCTTGCTTCCACCTTTTATAAGCCTCTTTTTTCCTTTGAATTTTCCTCAGCAGGTCCTTATCCATCCAAGGAGGTCTCCTGGCCCTCCTGCTAAACTTCCTTCTAGTTGGGATGCATTGCTCCTGAGGCTGCAGCATACCATGATGGTAACAGCCCATCAATCCTTGTCAAGAACAGAAATTCACAGTTTATGCAAACAATTTTTCTGATACGATGGCTAAAGAAGATGCACTGTGCAATAGGAAACCGCTATCTACAACCACGTGCACACTCTACTACTACTACAACTACTCTTTGTTGTAAAATCACATAAACCAGCCAGCAACCATTACAATATGCAAAACAATTTGCAGCTCACTAATTTTCGTCAGTGGAAAAAAGAAAAAGAATTATTTACTCCAACATTTTTACTCTCTACATTATAGCACCTCGAATAGGAATACCTGCCAAAAGCCAAGGAATGGTACCCTGAATTAGGCGTGTGAGAAGTATTTCAGCTCCCACACACAAAATCAGTAGCCTGACATGAACACAATTTCCCTCAACTATGCTTAACACCTAGAATGGTTAACAGTTGTGATTTCTGGCAGAAGTTTTACTGTAAGAAACATCTGTTGAGATAATGAAATGATGACAAAGACAAACACGTCACAAGATTTCAGAACTGGAAGGAAAGAAGTGGTAGAAGATGATTCAGGTGTTTGGGCACATTTTCTTCTGTAATTTAAGAATAGAGCATACTCCACGAAACAGAAGGCGTACATGGAAAAAGTCAACCCTCTTTACTCTTTTACATAATGTATATTAAATATAAATATGAATGCATTTAGTATGCAATACACATTGATGCAGTTAAATTTACAGAAGCTGATACTGAGGCAAACATACTGATACTGCAGGAGTCCAAGGAGACCCTAAGAGTCACTGAAATAAAAGGCGTGACAAAATCTGCAAGTAAACAGGTGCAGAAGTATGAGTTCAGGGTGCTAGCCACACTCTATACTGGTATGCCATACAGTGAGTGTTTTTAGCTCAAGCACTTGGTTTCACCATCAATGGGACATGGTAGACCATCATTCTTACCCAAAGAAGCAGCAATGCTTTTATTCAATTTCCTGTATTACTACATATGGCTTTTCTGAAGGGGGCCTATAGGGATGCTGAGGAGGGACTCTTCATCAGGGACTGTAGTGAGAGGACAAGGGGTAACGGGCTCAAATTTAAACAGGGGAAGTTTAGATTGGATATGAGGGAGAAATTCTTTACTGTAAGGGTGGTGAGGCACTGGAATGGGTTGCCCAGGGAAGTTGTGAATGCTCCATCCCTGGCGGCGTTCAAGGCTGGGTTGGACAGTGCCTTAGGTGGCATGGTTTAGTGGGAGGTGTCCCTGTCCATGGTAGGGGGGTTGGAACTAGATGATCTTAAGGTCCTTTGCAACCCGAACTATTATATGATTCTATGATTTTACAAGCTCTTTCTGAAGAAATAAAATTAATAGCTATTTCCTTTCATAAGAATAAAAATTGTTGCAAAGAAGAAAGCCCCAACTGGTACCAAAGAATAAGCAGCCCTGAAAATAGCCATACAATAGAAATTTGGTATGGGTAGTAAGAATGAGCTTCAGTTCTGAAAGCCCAGAAGAGCAACTAAACTTCAGAGGAGGACTAAGAAAGTACTTGCTACCAGTAGCAGTTTCACGTTACAATCAATTTTCAGAAAACGAGCTCTAATAGTTTTCTGATTTACAGAATCATCTGTACAGTGTCAAAGTTCAAATCCATTTCTCCACAGCTGAACCACTACTGAGAAGCAGAACCATAAGTCATATTGAAGACACATCTGTGCAGAGATGCAAAATGGGAACATGAGAACAAATGAGCTCTGCAGTTCTTCTAGGAAAACTATAAGCTGTTTTTCAGATTTAATGTTGAGGCAGACAATTTGTTTTTCCTAAGGTAAAAAGACAGCTGAATAATTAACTTGCATCCCTTCTTATTTGAAAGGGAAACTTAAGTTTCTAGGCATCAATAACTCATCTACATCCTTCTGTTGTTTTCTAGCCTGATTTGCCTACTATGCAGGTAGAAGGTTCAGCTAACTTTTTAATTAGAACATTTATGGCAGGCTGTTTAAATGGTTTTACAAAACGGATAAACTGATACCATCAACTCTAAATATCTGCATATTAACTGGATGGGAAAAATTACAGGAGAACATAAATCTCACAATAATAAACTCATGATTTATCAAGAGATCTCAGGAAAACAGAGGTAGCTGCTTCTTTGACTGAAAGCCTCTAGGATCAAGAGACTGAATACTCTTAAACAAGCTGTGGCTTGTACTTGGAGAGGACAACTGCAACACACTCATGTAAACTAGGTGTACGCATTTCTTTAGATTTAACTTTTTCCAGTCTTGTAACCTGAGGAGATGTAGCAGCTGATTTCTGAAGACCTGAGATGGTATTGCGAAAAGAAAATCAGATTATTCTAAGCAAAGAACTGATACCACTCTGGGACTGGACTAAACATTAATCCTGGGTGAAGATGAAGTCGTGACTTAAGCTTTGGATTTAGTCTAACAGCACAATACTGTGAAAGTGTGTCACTACTTTTAGGGTTAGAGTAGAGCCCTAAAGTAATGTCTGCAGAGATTAATTTCTACCATAATAAATCCCCTTCTGCCTTAAAAAGATTATAATCTCTTCCCTTTTTAAAGGTCTACAGTATGAGCTATTTTATTCATTTGAATGTGAAAGAGCAGTAGGTCACTGTATTTCAGCCTCCTGTGTTACAGACTTTTTTAGCATCTGATGTTTGACAGTATGAAATACAAGCAGGAACAGGAACAGCTTAAAAAGTAAACTCTTCTCTCTTTCACCAGTCACAGACAGTTCATTTCTATGCCAACTGGCTCTGCAGGGGAAAATGATTAACTATTCCTGTCATTTCAAATCTTTATTAGTAAAAAAAATGGATCAAAAGTGATTAAAGGAGGAATATGGTTTACATAATGCACTTCCGAATATTTTTACAACCCGTGGAAAATTCTTCATGCACACACTGCCGCGCAGATTTGGGGAAAGTTGTCATCAGTTTAAGACACTGTTTCATCAAAGGAAAAGCTGATGCGCTGTCCCAAATTTATCAGTTGAAAGTACAGGTGCACCACCCCTAGCACCCAACCTCAGCTAACAGCAGAGATGCTTCCTGCACCATTGGAAGGAAGATAGCTGATAGACGCCTTTAATGAAGATGTCCTAATCCGTATCAAGACAGCCTTCCACAGCATCTTTTCTCTCTGCATGCTCAACAAAGCTGACAAAAAATACCTAGGCATTCCTTGCACGTACTCAGTTGACTGTAGCTGTCATTCACATCAGCTGTGTTTATACAATTATTTGCCACTTGCTAACACATGTGAATCAACTTGTACTTCTGCACCTGTTGAGATCTACAAGGTGAGGGAGGTTTATGAAAATGGAAATAATAAGAGCTTAAATTGAGCCTTCCTGTACAAGGCACTTAGGTTAAACCTGTCTCTCCATTAAATTGTTTTGTGCAATTAAAACTTTCAGAGAGATATCAAATCATGACAGGAATACATAATCATTTCCAGTGACTTGTCCTTTGCTTTCAAAGGCGATCAGGAGATTTTCAGTGGTATATTCACTTGAAATTTCTCAGTAAGTAAAATACTCACATTTCTTGCTAGAAATTACTGCTTTGCAGATCCCCTGACAAAACTTCACTGATTTCTCTCAAAATGTCAGCTGGGCTCCTGCAGGCTTCCCCACTGACTGCTAGTAGTCTCCACTTATATATATCCCTGACCATCAGATGGTCAATACATGGACGTATATTTCTCATTTGACTCAACCTACATTGAGCTTTTGATAATTAGCTCTTCCTACATCTTTCTTCAAAATATTCAGGGTTCCCAAGGCTCTGGGAATGCCTCACAGCCCTGATTAGGAAACAATTCAGACACACAGCAGCTTGTCTCTTGCCAATCCCCTGCTCTCCATGGAGAGAAAATCCATGCACATAATCAAATCAGGAGCAGAGTTCAAAGGGTAGCCTTTAAAATAAACAGTCAGTTAAGTCTTTTTGACCTTATCTAGACAGGTAACATCTTCCTTCTCCTCCCTATGGACTGAGAGCATTCAGGTACCTATAATCTTACTGGTCTTCACAGTTATTTTTCCAGTTTCTACTTTCACTTCATGGAAGTGCAGCAAGATGGCTAAAAAAAAAAAAAAAAAAAAAAAAATGGAATTATCACTTCTGACAAGATATTCTCAATTTTCATCACCCTTTACATCTCAGTTTGACCTTCCGATTTCTCTTTTTTAGGCTCTGCAGATTTTCAGGTTAGCAATTTGGAAGCACCAGAATACGTGTCTACGTGTACAGATAAATACACATATATATTTAGTTCTATACTTATATATTCATTCCTACTTTATAATTACGGAAATTAAAGAGTTTTGTTCTCCCTTTGTTTGCCCTGCATTGGATATATTCACTTGCTGGTTGCTAGGCAATTATTAATCTCAGCATTGTTGAATTGATCTTCTCCCATCCTAAGTAAATCCAAATTTGAAAGCTAAGCCATTAAAAAGGCATCACTAGTAGCTTTCAAAACTCCAATCACATTTCATTATATCCTCCTATCTTTACCAAAATGAAGTACCTTAAAACAGTATGAATTCTAAACATATTACACTTTTTTTTCTCATTACTTACACTGAAAAGTATTCATCAATCACTAGTTACTTCTATTTTTGGATACCCACTTCTTGAATATTGGAAGCCAGACTGGACGGGGCTTTGAGCAACTTGGCCAAGTGGAAAGTGTCCCTTCCTGTAGCAGAGAGTTGAAACTGGATAAGCTTTAATGTCCCTTCCAATCCAACCAGCCTATGTTTCTATGATTCTATGAAATACATTATTTGGTCACATTTTTTACAAGAGGCATCAACACTAGTAAAGAAATGGGCAGCACTTAATGTCCCAAGTTTGGTATCTAAAATAAGGAACATAGAAAATTTAGAGCTCACTTTTCAAAATTCTGAAAAATCATGTAAGTATCAAGTGCATTCCATAAAAACCCTTAAATGTGTCCACATATACACAAAAATACATACATTTATAAAAAATACATTCACCTCCATCATACTGAAAATGAAGTAATATTTTCTGCTTTCAAACAATATTCCAAAATGTAAAGCATATTTGAAATACTCTGTGTGAAGCAGCCAGCGCTGGCTATGTCTAAATTAGAAAATAGCCTGGCTCAACAGATGAACAGATCAGTATTTCAAAGCATTGCAGCTCTGATGTTTCTACATGAATGCAGGACACAAGGTCTGTGGATTCTGTTTCAGCTCTGATCTCTTCCCGCTGTGTGATGTGAAGGTGCCCAGCTGATCAGTCATTGGTTCAGACCCTTAAGTCACCATTAGGGTCTCCAATACAATCTAGTCCAACAACATTAAGAATGAATCCAGCTCACACACATCAAAACCCCTCCGCAGGCAGAAGCAAAGAGAGTGTAGGCTGCGGTGGCAATCAAGGGATTCACTTCCAAAGCCTACTGGGACACTGGTGACCATTTTAAGTGGCATGTTGGCACAAAATACTCCTTCCTACATCAGCATACTTTGCAATGAGCTCCACTTCTCTATTATTTCAAACCCTGCAGCTAAAAAGAATAAAGCAGAATATTCTGTAAGTTTCCACTGTTATGATTACCTCACCTTACTGCATTCATTTCATGCATTTTTTGGCCACACACGTATTTAAATCTATCGCCACAAAAACTCTGTCACCATCAAAAAAGACACGTCACCTGAGGAGACACACCAACATTGCTGGTTTTCATCATTTCCTTTCTGACTTTACAAGAAGGCGATGTTACTGATCACACTCAGAATAATAATTAGGTAATGAAGGTATGCATCCCTCCTGTGCAAGATATGAAATAATAAGGGCATTACAGCTATCAGCTACGATACGGAAGTGACTGTTTCTTTTGGATGATGCAGCTGGCACTAACATGAAAGTTCTGTGGATGAATGATGCAAACTCTTTTGGTAATTTTTCCTAAGAGTCTCTGGAAAGGAGAACAGACGCCATTTTTACCTTATTTCTTTAAACTTGTTCAGAAGCAGATAATATCTGAAATTTCTGCACATGTAAAGATTCCTATACAGATTGTACAGCACACTGTGAAAGAAGTTTCTCCTACCCCTAGATTCTCTCCAAATACTACATAAAATTAGACAAAACAAGATACCTACCAGGCACATTTTAACTAAAGGTATCAGGCAAGAACTGAGTGTGAACCTCTGAGAGCACTTGTTCCATGCAGCAGCTTGCAACACAAAGATATTTAAAACAAGGGCTTAGCCAAGATGGTAAATTAGATTACAGTGAAATCATTCGATGGCCCCAGTTGCTTCACGCACATGCACATGCTCACTTGTGCAGTGTAGCACTGACCTCAACCAACCACTTAGTCTCAGTGCTCTGCAGCTTTCTGCAGCTTTTCTTTCACGATGGTCATCCAAGCACTCAAAGTCATGCTGCAAGGACTCACAGCCTAAAAGCCGCTTTATTATATGATGGTTTACAGGAACACTAAGTAAGAAAATTGTCTCAGTATGGCCCACACTGCACTAACAAACTGTATTCCTGGCAGTGGTTTTTAATTTATTTTTATTTTCTAGTCTAATTTATAAACCAAACATAAGCAAAGATGGGTAGCAGTTTGAATTGTGCTTGCTGTTTGTGGATTGGTATGGAGCATGATTGCAAAATGAAGACCTAGAAATAGTAAGTGAAAAAGAGTAAGAAAAAAAAGTTTGGCAGAGAACAGTGTAAATGAATGCTACAAATGCAGTGGTTGAGAAATGCAATGCTTTTAGCACACCGTGTTGTAAGAAGGACCTAAACTGTTATTTTAATAATGGTACATACAAACCTTGACTATTAAGCTAAATAACTGCTCTGTTTCAGCTCCAGAACATAGATAAAAGTTCCTATAAGAACCAGTTTCTTGTGGGGCATTGCAAGGCAAACAAAATACCTGATCTGGAAAGCTGAAGTGCACTATAATTGCTTCTCAAGGCCAAACTATCAACCTTCCCTTGCAACACCCCAGATATATCCCAGGTTCAACAGCATGTCTGTCCTGGGCTCAGCAGTAGCAGTCATTTTTCTCCTTCATAGTGGCTGGTGCAGCGCTGTGTTTTTGATTTTGGGCCTGGGAACAGGGCAGATAACACCAGTGTTTTCAGTTAGTGCTGGTGATGTTTAGGCTGGCCAAGGACTTTGTGAGTCTCATGCTCTGCCAGGGAGGAGGGGAAGCCGAGAGGAAGGAGAGACAGGACACCTGACCCAAACTGACCAAAGAGGTTATTCCATACCACAGCACATCATGTCCATGACGTAGAAAAGGAGAGCAGAGACCCGGAAGGGTGGTGAGGGTGCACTGGTGAGGGTGCACTGTGTGGTCGGGCTTGATATTGGATGGTGAGAAACTGTATTCTTTTCCCTTGTATTTTCTCTTGTCATTATTATTATTGGTGGTAGCAGCAGTGGTTTGTGTTATACCTTAGTTACTAAACTGTGCTTACCTCAACCTGTGGGAGTTGCATTCTTTCGATTCTCCTTCCCATCCCTCCAGGAGCGGAGGGAAGAAAGAGTGGGGAGTGAGTGAGAGAGCGACTGTATGGGTTTATAGAAGCTTAAACCAAGACAATGTCTTACGTGGGCCTAAAAATAAAGCTGGTCTCCCACTCTGGCTTAATTAGTAGGAAAAAAAAAAAGCAGGGCTTGCCTAACTGGTCTGCTATTATGTTGTTGTTGTTGTTGATCTTCAGCTTTGCTTTATTAACTGCATCGACATAATGTTAACATGCTTAATTATGTATAGGATGTCCAAGATGTACTGTTTGAAATGCAACTGCTGTTCTTTGGCTCTTAACAGCATCCTGTGTCTGCATGTATAGCATATATTAGTAAAAACACAGGAGCAGGCAGAGAGTAAATACAAAAGGAAGAAAAAAAAAGACATTGAAAAGGAGCTGAAAATACTGGATATTATGAATGTATTTATAATGAACCAAAAAAACCCTCAAATTAATGTTTTTTTTCAGCAAGCATAGAGGAACAAAGGGAGGAAAGTGATTACAGTTTAATAAGTACAATTAAAGCTGTAAGTCGTTGTCACTGTATATCAATGGCTTCTGATCTGTTTCCACTTTCCACACGCCTATCATTTGTAAACATGGGATGCCATAAAAGACTTTTTTTAAAGTAAGAATGAGGTCTTTATATGGTTTTGTAGGGTGCTAGCACTACACCAATATGTGTATTATGTATACATACACATATACATATGTATACAAAGTATATAAAAGTCTGTAATATGTGAAGCATACAGAATAAAATTCTAGATCATTACCACCTACAGAAACAAAGAATACAGAATGGAAAACACTCATGGACATGAATGTTTTCTAGCAAAGGATTTCGAGTACACTTTCTTCTGGAAAAAAAAAAAGTAATGGAAAATTCACATGGCTCTGCAAAACCTCAGAGCCCTTCAAGTTGAAAAGATGAAAGAATGATGATTTTACCTCTCAATTAAGCCTGAGATAGAAGTAGGTTAAATGTATTGCATTTAAAAACAAATCATTAGGATACAACTGTGGAAAGCTGCTTAAGCTATTGGATTGTCATAGCACAGGTAATAGATATATTGAAAAAGAATAATTCAGACTGAAAGAACTTGTTTAAATTCTAAGGGTATAGGTGCTATTTCTGTTTGTTTTTTTTTTTTATAATCTCTGAAGGATTTTTAAACCTTCAGCATACAGAAATAGCTTTATTTGAAAGAGCCTGAGGGGCTTTAACATTTTCAAATATACAATTCACAACTGTATTAGATTTTATTGCAGTAATTACTTATGGTAACTATTGCAGTTGGACATTGAAGTGGTTGATCTTACTGAATTTTTTTTTTAAAAAAAGATCAATCTGAAAATTAAAATTATTAAAAAAAAAATCAGCACACTTTGTGTGAAACAGCTGTTTCTGAAACTGATAACAAATCACTTCCTAGTCAAAACTGAAGTATTACACATCTACAAAGCCTTCCAGTTTCAACAAATCAACAGTTGCTGACACATAAAATGTTTTGTGGAATACTTCTGAGAAGTAAAGCTTGCCTTCTAATCACAGCAGCTGCTCTTTCCTACACGCCATCTCTATTATATGGAATATACCTAAAAATACTCTCTTCTAATTCAACATAAATTCTTCTGCCAGGACACCTACAGAAAATCAGCAGATAAAGCTTTGCGCAAGGCTGTAATTGGGGAAGTGTACACTTTGCGGGTCAGGATGCACTTTTGTGCGCAGGTGTAGAACTCTAGGGGACTGAATGCAGCTTGTTGTTTTTTTTTTTTTGCTGATTCACAGTGACTGGCAAGACAAATACCGGTCCCCTGCTTCTTTCTGTCCTTGCTTATTTTCAAATTAACTGTCCAATGCAGACCATTTTCTGACTCCAGTCCCATGCTCTGATTTACAGATGTTATTTTTTACTGTTTGCTGTAGGTATCCACTAATTTATGCCAACAAAAAAGAACAGTAGTTACAGCACAAGCACATGATTAGAGAAGCCTCATTATTCACCAGCAGGAGATATAAAAGAGTTATTGTGGGCAGACAAATAGATTGTTATTGCCCCATCTTGACAAACAAAGGGACTACATAAAAAAGACCAATAAATAGAATACAGGAGTGGAGTCTGAGATCCAGCACATTTCATCTCAAGCAAAGCTACTGACTACAACCTGGAGGCTCATTAGGGAATTCCTTTCTTTTTCTCCTCTACTTGTGGGCCTCATTAAATGAACCACCCATATTTTTTTTTTTTTTTTTTTTTTTTTACCTAGAACAGGCTTAGATTTTTTTGTTTGTTTGTTTTGGATTTTTTGGGGGGCAGAGGGTTTCTTCTGTTTTGTTTTTTTAACAGCTCTTGACTCCTACTGATCCCAACTGACAATAATCTGAGTTTGGGGAAGGAGGTCAGTCACTAGCCCTGTGCATACCTCTGCATTACCTAGTGACCCATGCCACAGACCAGAACTGCAACAGGTTAACTGCTTCCATTTCCTTGTTTTGATCTTGACCTCAAACTAACTTTCTGAAAATATAGGAATTTTACTAAGCTGGCCCAGACCACCACCTGCCACAAGGCAGTTACATCCACAGGTAGCTACCACTATGGGGCTGGGACATTCTCTCTGCTTTAAATTAGGTTTTCTCCCCATCAGAGATGAAGGCAGAGCTGCTGTTTTTGCAGACACCTTGCAGTCAGGGCACAGGTAGCTCTCCTCCTGATTATACTGCTTGATTACAGGCAAGGAGGAGTACATCATACACAGCAGGGCTGAACAACCTGAATGATAAAAGCATTATTTGCATAACACTTGGCACTCCTGCAGGTTTAAGGCCTAATAAATCTCCCATGGAATTTCAAAGCAGAATTCTTCTGAAAACCTGGTTCAGACCCCTGGTGATCAAGAACTCTATGTCATAAGCAGTTATACAACAACTTCTAACAAGATCAGCAGAATCGGTTTAAATCCAAATGCTGTTTGCATCACTCTTGCGCTAGCCCAAGGTAACTCCATTAATTTGATGGTATTATCCCCATTTGATATTGTCAACAGAAGCAGCGTCTGAATCATTTTCTCCATTGCTTTATTATATTGTATCACCAAAACCATTCCTAAGACAATTTCTTAGGATTTTATTTCCTCATAGTACTGCTTCCATCCTTTCCTCTAATCTCCTATCTCATATATTAATCCAGCAATGTTTAAATCACATCTTTGTTCCTGTTACTTTTCTGATTAGTTTTTCCCTTTTTAGCCCAATTTATTGTTATTTGAACTTCATTCACTTGGTAGCGTTTGCTTTTCAATTTATGTACGGCCTTTTACAATTTTCAACTTGTTATTTATCTTCTACAATTTTCTTGCTAAATAGTTTAAAACTGTTATTTTAAAACATGTCTAGAAACTTCTGAGCCCTTTAGTGGCACATCAGTATTGTCTCAGTAGTACTCCTGACTGTCGGGTTAATAAGCCAAAAATTGCTGCAAATGGCTCCTGCTAGTCTTGCTTAAAATAAATATACAGCATACATATAACACAATTCAGAGAAATCAAAAAAAAAAAAATATCTATCTTCTATTTGCATTTCTGCTATACAAAAAAGCCTAAAAGGGGTCAGACATTTATTACTATGGACAAAGGTATTTGCTGAAGTCTCCTGCTATGCTATTCAGACATGAAGTGATTTAAGCTATGAAAGCTGCATTCAAAGTAACAAGATACTGCATACAGTTCAAGACAAGCCACTTTAAACAACAATTTCAGCATTCTGCAACCTGGTGCTTCTTTATATATCAACCCCGGTACGCGACCGAAAGGAAGACAATGCCATATGAGTATTTTCCTTGCAGCAGCTGCCGAGAAAGCCTAACAACATTGTCCAGAAAGCTTAACTATTGAAATCTCTCAAGAAGGCATCACAATAGAAAGCATCTTGAATAACTGTAGGTCAAAGCCAGACACCTATTTTCTTGAAATGCACTGTAAACAAATAAAAGTAAGAGTGAAGTAAACTTGGTAGGTTTCAGTGTCAGAAGTGCAATAAAGACAACAGGCCTTTTCATATAAAACATATTAGCATGCAAATTAGAGTAAAAACCATGATCACAAAGTAGCCAAAAGAAAATACAAACATAGAAAGCACAACATTTATCAGTGCTCTGTGTAAATCTTTAAACCTCTGTGTTAATCTTCAAAATCACTGGTTGAAAATCATAGCCGTAAGCAACTGCCGAAAATGTTTATCTATAAAGTAGCGTGAAATATAAGTTGCATGAACTTTTACTTCCCCGGGTACCATACTGCTTCTATTTTTAATAGGAAAATTATCATTACATCCATAATAATCTACTTTCTCATAAATACATCAGACAGCCAGTCCTAAAGAAATCAGGTATTTTCTAATAGATCAGGTACAAGCGTTATTGATTTGCTTTTTGTAAGAAATCTTGCTCTTGCTGCAATACAAATTTGTCTGAACAGAACAAAACATGGATCATTACAAATGGCGTCTGGAACCAATAGACACATCTTTGGCTACAGCCAACTTAAAACAAAAAGAAACAAAACAAGAACACAAAAAAATTACAAGGCTCATAAATCTCTCCCCATAGGTGACTCATCCAATCTGTCTGATACCAGGTCTTTAAATCCCACCATCCTCCACACTGTACCAAGCATGGCCCTCAAAGCTACACCACGAATCAAGAATTAAGGAGTAGAGGCTGCTTGGGATTGTTTTATTATGTGTGATGTAGATTTGGCAGATGTTAAAAATTCTCTTTCCTCTGATATCAGCATCTGAACACTCAGACTATTTTATCAGATGAACAGAGGAAACAGAGACCTTCTTGTAGGAGAAGGCTTGGCTCTTCTGTCCTCTACCGCTAAAGAGGCAAACAGAAGTTATCAATAGGCCTAAAGGAAAGGTCTAGTTATAAGGAGTGGGATCCTACATCTATGTCTCAATCTGATCGCTAAAGAAAGGGTTCTCTAAATGTCCATGCCAGCCCAAATTATTTGACAAGCCTGTGATTCGACCAATTCTTGCTACTATTGTGGCGAAGGAAGAAGTGACTGACTCTACACTCCTCTCCTAGCAGTGTGTTAAGCACTCTTCCCATGCTGTCCGGGCTATATATAATGAAACATATACGTTTTAATGGGATTTACCTGTGATTTTTCCTCTCTAAACAAATGTGACAAGTGCCTGGATGTTTTCTATTAGCTTGCTTTTTGTTTTGTTTTAGGGTTTTTTTGCCTGCCCATCACTGTTACCACGCGGGTCCAGTTTTCCAATAAATGCAATATAAAAAAAAAAAAAACTACCAAACATTTACCTTTTAATGACAGACTATAGCGGAGAATCTGAGTAGGCCATTTCTTGGGACAAAGCAAGACCAAAAGACTTCATTAGCCAGAAGGGGAAAAAGGTCACAGGACACTATAAGAACTCCTCTTATGTGTGTCCTCATTTCCTTCTGGAAAAAGTCTGAATCTTTTAAGTTAAGCTGACAGTGGCTGAACTTGATTATGGTTCTGCAGCAGTAACTAGCAAGTACAAATTTTTAATTTTGATGTTTTCCTAAGGTGAGTAAGGGAGAAACATAATGCCTGTTAGAATGAAGAGATAAAAGCCAGTCTACCATGTTCGTCCTGAATGCCAATGCACTTTGATATTATGGGCTATTGCCCTGTTACAATCCAAGTAGAAAAGAGAGATCTTATCAGCTGATAAGAATTTACAGAAAATAATTTAACAGGGGAAAAAAACAAACAAACAAAACAAAACAAAAACAACCTCTCCTTACCAAAAAAAAAAAACAAACAAAAAAAAACAACAACAAACCAAACATCAAGAACAAAACCCCAAACAAAACAACAACCATGCATATTATTACAGATGGTTATTCAAAGTATGCTATTTCAGATCCTGCTCTAGGTAGACCTGGAGTTTATCCTGTGAGAAAGAACAACTCAATGGGTTTAGATGCCTTAGCAGCTGGCCACAGAAAGGAAAACCATTTGGACTACCTGAAGACTGACTGACCATACCGGGCAAGCAACTGATGCTTTTCCTTGTGATAACCACAGATGCTACCAGTTCTACACAGACTGCAGATCATCCTAAGTCTGCACAGCACCTTCAGAAACTGGTTATTTTGCCCCACAGAAGTGATCCTTAAATGTTAGCTTCCTTTTAGAGACCTTCTGAATGGGAAAGCTTACAATAATCTTATTAATTTCAGATTTACCTGACTTCAAGTACAATCTGTTCCACAGACATCAGAAGGACTCTTCAAAGACACAGTAGCCTCCCTATGCAGAGCACCTTGCAGGCTTTGTACTTTAGATCTTGAACACCAAATTAAATGGAACATAGGGCTTCCATTTAATGTACTTTCGAATTAAACCACTTTTCTCTACTTATTACTAATGACTAACATTAGTTCTGACATTCATAATTCTTAAGAAACACAGTAGTTATCATTTTGGCATTCAGGCCATCAGTTAATGCCATTATCTTCCTCAAATGTTCGACACAGGAATGTGCACACGTACCCAAGCACATACTACTTTTCTTACCTCCCTGTTTCCTGTTTATTTATTCCTTTCTAAACAAACAAACTGGACTGTATTCTGAACTCCAGGTTACAAAACCAAAACTAATACTGAGATGACAAATTGGTATGCAGTATTAGAGATCAGTAATTTACAGTACCTCTAATTTTAGGGCATCTCACTCTGCTCCTGAACAAAGCCACTCAGAACATACATGCTTTCTCATCCTTCTCCCTGTGTCCTGTTCTTCTCCTTATTTTCTCAACTCTCATGAGCCTGAATGGAAATCACACAGTAGTCAGGCATTCTGTCAACCGTATGCTCCCTGAATATCAACAGCTCTCACACTCCACCTTCGATACCTCCAAGTGGATCTAGAATGATATAGTTAAATATGAAGTTTAATCTTATGCAAGATTTAGGCTTGAATCAAACAACTACAGACTTTGCCTTCTGGCAAAACTTTCTGCAACATTTGCATTTCCAAAAAAGAATTTATGTTTTGAATTTCTGGTATTTTCCCCACAAAAATTTGTGAAAGAATTCCAGACCATCTTTTAACTTTCAAAGCTCTAATGCCATGCAAAGTGACCTGAGCATGTATTTCATATAAATAGGTTACAAATTATGCACAAATTGTCCTGTGAAAAATGCCAGCAAAGCAGTCTGCATATAGTGACTGTTTCTGTGACTGCTTCGCTTTCAGCAGGGATGCAAAGGAGAAAGTCCAGTGCATGGGTCATGCTCAGCATGCTGCCAAGCCACCAGCAACGACAGGAACGTGTTACAGTGAAAGAGATGCTGTCACTTCTCATTGTCAAGGCAGGAGGCAGTAGGTGTGAAATAAATTTTCTCCTTCAGGGCTTTCCTGGAATTTCATGATTAGCATATTAAAAAACTCAGAGAAGTCATAATAATTTTAGTTTCTAAGTATGAAATGCACTAAGAAGCCAGTGCTTATGTTTTTATTATTAATTTGTGAGACTAAAAATCTGACTAGAGTTTGTGAGACTCTCTTGAAGCTTGTTTATTAATAATGATACTCTTGTGAGACTTTCAGTAGTGATAAATACCATGGGATGTGAAATTGCAAGAAAATATTACCAGTACTACTATATCCAAGAAGTGCTGATTATGCATAGCAGACTTATGAATCCCGTGTTACTTCACAGCCAAAGGCATTTAAAAAAATCTTAAAAAAAAAAAAAAAAAAGATTTGGGGAATACACCACTGACATGTTACTGATTCCTTAGCTGACTACCTACAAGCCACACAGCCTGATAGAAACGTAGCCTCTTCAGTAGATGGGCATTTCCTAATACTTAAAACGTTACTCCAAAATCGTCACATTTCACATACAATGTGAAATAGCAGGACAGAGTAAAATTATCTCAGAATTTTGTTTAAACTCTGTCCCAATATTTATGAAAGAGAGAGTCGGCTATCTAAATTCTGCTACTCAGATTTGTTAGGAAATAACATCTTGTTTTACTGCACAGTTACTGCTCATCATCCTGGTTTTGAACAGCATGTAAACATGTGCTGGAAGCATTCAAGGCCAGGCTGAACGGGGCTTGGAGCAACCTGCTCTAGTGGAAGGTGTCCCTGCCTGTGGAAGGGGTTTGGACTAGAGAAGGTTTAAGGTCCTTTCCAAACGATTCTGTGCTTCTATGATTCTAAGTTATAAATAGGGTATTTATTCAATTGAGAATAAATTCAAGGATAACTCCTTTTCCAACTATCTTGATTATAAAGTTCTCACTACTTTTTGGAGAGAGTCGTTCTGCATGGCTAGTCCCTACCTCATAGACTATTCCTCCTGTTCCAGGTCAGTCATGTTGCCACCTCGCTTTACTGGCACTCAGCCATTCTTTTCATTGCCTCCAAGAATACTTGCCAGCTAGAATATTAAACTATGAAAAATGTTATTTGGATAATCCCCATATATTTCTCATGTCATGAACCAACACCATAATTTTTACTAGTAACACATCTCTTTCATCCCTAGCCCTAGATCAAATTTTAATTCCAGTGCGCAGAAATTAAAAAGGGGAACAAATTCAGAAGGCAGTAAACGATAACATCAGATAAGACAGACTGCCAGAAGATTTTCAGCCAGTTAATAGTTTTGCTTTTATTATCACCCTGTCCATGGCAGAAATCAGAAAGGATTATCTGGCCCACAATTAGGGATAGATTCCAAAGTGTTTGCTTTCTGCAATCTGACCATGTTGTTTTCTCTGTTCCTTTAAAAGCTCAATGAGGATTACTGAAAAAAAAAATAAAAAATCAAACTACAAGTTTATCACACAGAAGCCGGTAGGGAATGGCAGCTTGTTTTGAGATCTTGTATTAACATGGCTGTGAATGACATTTAGTACACAACATAAAGCTAAATATAGCATTCATTCGGGTGACGCACTTCCTGTTTTTTTAATTCGGTATTTCTCAGCGTACCACCATGCAGAGTCCTACATGAAAATTACTTGGAAAACAGTATTCCTCCATTAAACTAGACATTAAATTATCATTACTACATTTCAGTTTGAGGGAAAACAAAAAATCTCACTCTAAACTTGTGTTGATGTTGCTAACTCAGAGTTATGATAACAAAAAAAAAGAGGATGGGAAGAAATTTTAGTTAAAGGATCACCTTGCTGAGGAATTAACTGAATAAACACCACGCTTGGTATGTAAAGGTACATACTGTTACAGCAATTAAAAACTGGGTTACTTAATAGTGTTTACAAATATAAATAAATTGCTGGGCTAATTTTCACTGACACCCTTTGAATTACTAAAAATTCTGAATTTTATCAGAAACAGCATAACTGCAAAACATACATACTTTAATAGTATTTAAATACTTATATGGCTTCTGAGAATGCAGAAGTGTTGGCCTTGCATCCAAGCCATTCTAATACAGTCCTCAAGGATGCAAACGCCTGGCTTGGATTTAGGCTATGGGAACTTTCAAGTTTTCTCAAGACTTCAGTGCTGCAAGGAGTAGCCAGTGTACAAACAAATCACTGTAATGGCTCTGAAATGCAATGTACCATTAATACAGTAAGGGGTGACAAGTGACATTCTGTAAGTGATTTAATCTCCACTGAAGTCCAAAAAAACATGTAAACTACAGCTGAAATAATGAACAATCATAACAACTTATTATGAAATATGATTAGTATGATGGATCATAATAATTGACGAAATTTGTAACTCTCTAGGACTGCTGTGAAAGCCTGATGTGTGAGATTAAAGTACAGCTTTAACTACATTTTTAAGCTACACAAACTACTTCATATGAGCTGATAGTCCTTGAAATTCTACATAATACACCCAACTGTGATTTATGGATACGGAAGTAGAATTTCTTATTTAATTTTGCACACTAGCTCCTATCTGGTTTAGGGTTTGGCTTCGGAGTTTTTTTGTTTGCTTAGCTGGTTTGGGGGTTGGGGTTTTGCTGTTGTTTTGAGAAGGGTTTTTTTATTTGCTTTTTTTAAGCAAGGGAAGTTTAGATTGGATATGAGGAAGAAATTCTTTACTGTAAGGGTGGTGAGGCACTGGAATGGGTTGCCCAGGGAAGCTGTGAATGCTCCATCGCTGGCGGTGTTCAAGGTGGGGTTGGACAGAGCCTTGGATGGAATGGTTTAGTGGGAGGTGTCCCTGCCCATGGGAGGAGGGTTGGAAGTAGATGATCTTAAGGTCCTTTCCAACCACAACTATTCTATGATTCTACGATGCATAAAGAAATAATGTAATGCGTGTTACCCACTGCATGTGAATGGCAATTCATGATACCTGCAGTATAGGGAACATTAATGCTAATTTTCCAGATCTTTTAATGTTAGCCAGCTACAGTTCTACCTCAAAGATGTTTTGGACTAGAAATATCATACTCTTTTCTTCCCAGTTCCTTTTCCCAGTATATACCCAGTCCCTTTTCCCAGTATATACTTCTAAGCAAGGATACCATCATACATTTGTTTTGTATTTTGTTATACACGATACTAGCACTGAAATAATTTCCATGGTTAATATAAATCGAACACCAATCTTTTCATGAGCCTGTCTTAACTGTCTCTAAGCCAAACATCCTAAGACAGTTCTTCTTTTACAGACCAACTGGAACATGGTACTGTTGGGTGAAAAATATCATACTCAAGCTGCACCCTATGAAAATGCAATCATCAAAGAAAGAAACATGACAACTTCCAAACACCACTTTGACAAAACTGAAATACAGTAGGGTTCAATTCTCTATTAGGCAAGACAATGAAAGCATGCTGTGGCTATCAACTGCTCTCCCACATGTGCGTCCCAAATTGTATAGGTTTTATTGTTTTAATTACCTCAATACAAGCAAGAAATGAGGTGAGCCTCTCAAGTCTGCTTTATAAAATTAAGTTTATAGCTTCTACGTGATTTGGAGAACAAAAATGATCATAAATAGAATGAAGAAAGTAAAGAAAACCAAAGGTACATTGAAAGATCTCCACTTTTCAAAATGAGAAGAGCACCTAATGACTTAAACTTGAATCATGATGTGAAAGAATTTATGATCTTTTTTATGGTGGAGAATACCATTCTATTATAATTTCTGTTTTTACCAAGAACACTGGTGATGTACAATGGAGTATGTACGGACTGCACTATTCTGGTACTAATTAAACATACAAAGAAGCAGCAGTACCACAGTAGTCAGGTGCCAAATGGGGAAAAAAAAAAAAAAAAAATCAACCCAAAAACTTAAAGGTATCATTTTTTTTTTTTAATAAACAACAAAAAAAATAAATAAAAAGGAAAATAAATTTACTTCTATTTGTTAAGGCCCAAGAAGTGAAGCAAACAATCAGCTTCCCAAACAATGTAATTTATCTAACTGCTCATCCATCCCCATTAAGTAACAGCTTCAGGGAATGGTATACAGAATAAGTCATAGTAACAAGCAAGCAGTGAACACTCACAACAGGGAGATTTTCCTGGGTTCCTGCTTCTTAATAATTACTCTGTAAGAAGCCAGCAATTAATTTTTCTACATAACAATTTTTAAAATTTAAGAGAGCACATGAAACATGCAGAGTGCAAGTATGTTACTGAAGCTACATTAAGGAGGAAAGAAGAAAGCAGTGTACATCTGCAGAAACCACTGTTTTCTCTCTTCAGCTCAAAATATCTGAATAATTAAAGTTACAATAAATGACCAGGAAAACCTGGGTTAGCAATTAAAAAAAAAAAAAAAAAAAGAAAAAAAAAAGAAAAAAGAAAAAAATCAGGCACGACTGAACTAAAATCAAATAACTGACAGTAATCAACCTTCTTGCAATGCTTGCACTACTGGCTGTTCTTTCTAACATACAAGCTATAGCTTGCAGGCAGCAGCTTGGGCAAATCTCTCATTTCATCCAAGTGGCCACACTGATGAGTTACTCAGGTCAGCACTTCTCATTTTGAACCAGAGACTTTGGGAGTGGCCGAATAAAATCTCAACAGAAAAACTGGGAGAGTCACTAAATTGATCACATGCTGATTTCTAAAGTGTTATTTTGATGGTCCTTAAAGAGCCCATGTTTGCTTTCATGTTGAAGTTACAATGGGCATCTTGGCATTGATTTTCTTTTTGGTTTTGCAAATTTTTTCTTTCTGACTTTATCAATTATCCAGCAAATGCTGCCAGAGGCAATAATGTCAATTAAATTTTGTTCCTTTGCATATATTTAGAAATATGCTGAATATAATCTGGAAATATGCTTTTTTCCTCCTCTCTTTCTCTTCACTTGCAGTGACCCCTTTCCATTTACTTTTCTTGGAAAACTATGGCCGATGCAATGGCTTTCAAAGACGTCCAATATTAAAACACATCAGGCAAAATGACTTCCTATAAGATAAAACTTGACCTTCTGCAGAAAAAAATAGAACCAACTTTACAGAAAATCAAAGTAGAACCCTTCATTCAATCACCATGCTTCACAAGGTACACTACACAATTACTGCACAGACTTCTACCCAATTATAAATGCTGACTCCTCTTTGAAAACATACATCTAGCCTTTAACAAAACATATAAGCACGGTGCAGAGTAGTCCAGCTGACTAAGCCAACATTTACCAGCATGCCAAACAGCAGGAGGAAAATCACTTCACACGACCTGTGTTTTCAGCAGCAAAAAAAAAAGCTTTTCCAAAGGAGAAAAACAAGATGTATTTCTCAACATGCATGCTATTTAAGCAAACATAGTCAATCAGTAGAGAAGGAGACAAAACACACAAAGGCAGCGCATAACACATTTGTGCCCTGCAGGATGGAAGCCCCCATGTCCATGCCACCACACACACACACAGAACACAGATAAAACCAACACCTCCATGAGCCCCAAGTAGTTAGTTTGACGCATTTTCATGTACAATCAGGTGCAAGCCAAAAATTCTTCCAATGAAAACAAACGGTCTTCTTCACAAAACAAGAAGTCCTGTCTGCCTCGCAAAATAACTGTCACAACAGGTCATAGGAAGATTAATGTTATTAGTAAGTTGTCATACAACAATTCAGTATTAATTTGAGCCTCAACCCTACAATCTGTCTCCTCAAATGCATATTATAAATCTCATTAAAATTGATGAGATTTTGATGAGCCTTCAGATTTACAGGCTGGATTTTAGGATTGTTCACTAGACAGTTCAATTGGACTGCTTATTCTAATTTTTGCTAGCTTGCTTTGAGGTTTGCATCCCCCCCTTCTACGCAGAACAATTTTCCTATAGTGAGTTTTGAGAACCAGTGTCTTTAATTATGAAAGTAGCTTACTCACAAATATAAATACTGTGTATTTCGTGTTTTGGTGCAGCATTTATTTTGAAATATTGGCTGTAAATACCGCTTCTTGGGTTATTTTTTTTTACAGTCTTCCACAGACTGTCTGGAATAAGCATGGAGCATGCAAATATCTTGGAGAAAACACCTTTTGAAAAAACTACTGTGCTAATACACAATTAATATTAATTCACTTTTAAAGTGTCTTCTTTTAAAACAAACAAAAAATTAGCCAAACAGCAAGGAGACATATTGACATATCAATATGATGTTAACGTGGTATCTTCAGCATACCACAATAGTGAGGCATGGCATAAACAAGCTCAGAGCCTTTCCTCAAAAGAAAATATTCTGATTACAAATGCACTGCAGAATCCACACAGCTACATCTATGTGACAGTGTTAATCCTTAAAGGAATGAAGAAATTTGCCCCAGCCAGGACATCAGAACTTTGCACAAGATAAATGCAGGAGAATCCACAGATGTCACTTGTTAATTTTTGCTATTCTTGTACGAGTAGTCACCAGTTTAAAAAAAACCCTGAGAAGTAGGCTTTTTCATTAGAAGTGTCTCACTGTGGCTTTGATACCGTCATTAAAGCACAGATTTAAGCAGTTCAAAGAAACTCTGAAAATGATTGCTGAGAATCATTGTTCTCAAATTCAGTGGAGAAGGGAGAATCACATTTACTGATGTTAATCTGAAAACTTCCATGCTTCTTTTAAGATGACATTAAATATATTTATACAAAATGAAGAACTAATCCGAAGTTCTACATGCTATCACAACAGTTAAAGACATTTTTAAAAGATGGACAAATATACACCCAGAGGCTCAGCACTGTGACATTAATTCAAATTTAAATATGCTCTCAGGTTACAACACATGCAACATCCAAAGGCAGTCAAACAGCACAGAGAGACTACAGACAGTGGACGGGAAAAAAGGAGCAAAACTATCACGAACGCAGGCAGAGTTGCTCGGATAAGTAATTTTTAAAAGCAATGTCCTAAACCCAGTTTCTTTGACACTGTCATTTCTTCTGAATTACATTAATACCAGATTCACTCTTCCATCACCGATTTCCTCATCATCATCTTGTTCTAGTACAGTTAAGGACATCTTTCAAAAACTACTTATGAAATGAAGGTAAGTCAATTTGATAGTATTTCTGTCTTCAGGAGAAAAAGCAGCCATCCAGGGAGCACTCCACATTCCCTTTGGGATAAAAGATTTTAGAATCGTAGAATCATACAATGGTTTGGGCTGGAAGGGACCTTAAAGCTCCTCCAGCTCCAACCCCCTGCCATGGGCAAGGACACCTTCTAACGCAAAACATTCTAGTATTCTATGATTCTACAGTGATGAAAATCTGTACAGAACAGTATCAATGGTTACCTCCAGTTTTTTTAAGAAACTGTAGTCTGTTTAAAGCAAAAACTTGACTGTACACTTCACTAGATTTTATTTTTGCTATCTGTGCAGAATCCTGCCTTGTTCCAGATCTAGTTTCCACTTTAAGAACAGTCTAGTTAAGTTTCAAAAGTATCACTACGTACTAGCAGCTGTTCACATTAAACCAATAAGAGTTTTCCACTAGCCTAAAGAAAGATGGAAAACAATATTAAATGCTAATAAAATCCTATGTCTTCAGGACTTAGATTCAGGACACATAAATTAGAAACACAGTTATAATTTATCAAGGCTTAGAGACTTCTGGGCTCAGCTGATCTCTGTGGTTTTTAACTGTTCCTGGTAATAAACATTTAATGTGGGTCATATGACCATGAATTAGATTTTCCTCACATGTTAGCAACTAAAAGCAAGACAGTTGTTGAGGAAAATTAGAAGTTTCAAACCATAAAAAGGGTCTTATTATTTGTCACTTAACTTTGACTAAATACCTTTTGAACACTCAGCACACATTTTCAGCAAATGCAGTAACTTGACTGCCTTCCAAAATAGTTCTTCCAAAACACTTAAGCCTTGAGGATAACTACATCCAGAAATTAGTATTTGTCATGTGGTGATCAAATCAGCATGCTCACAACTGTAACTGCCCACGGAGAACTCCCTGTCATAAGCATTTTTCTTCTGAAGATCTTGCTGCGATAGCTTAATCACTGCTTGCTCTTCAAGAATAAAATCTTACTTTGAAACACTTGCTTTTTAAATGAATTATCTGAATAACAACATTGTACAAAATCTCTGCAGTAAAGCCATATTCTTAGTTCCGTGCCACGAAAAATTCATTAAGGGTAGATGAAAATAAAGTGCTAAGTAAAAATTTCTCTGAGAGCTTCTCAAATCAGTGGTTGTTGAACTTTGCAGTTGTTAACTCTGAAGACATGAAACAGAAATAGACTTGACTTCAAAGTCATTACCTCCTTGCAGTGCTGTTTTGTACCCCTTCCCACCTGTAAACCACATGTCTATATCCTAATGAATTCTGAAAATTCTACACAGTTGTCCACACAGTAGATCAAACACTGAACCACCCAAACCCCTTTTGGTGAGCAAATCTAAGTGTACAAATCCACGTTGCCAGCACCTACAGTAAACGTTCGGAGCAATGTAGAGATATTCCAGCTGCTCCAGCCAATGACCCGACTTCAATTGGATCTTGGCTCAAATGCCTCTACACAAATGCCCGTAGTATGGGGAACAAACAAGAGGAATTAGAGATGTGTGCACATCTACGGGGGTATGATATCATAGGCATCACAGAAACATGGTGGGATGGCACCTATGACGGGTGTGTTGGAATGGAAGGTTACCGGCTCTTTAGGAAAGACAGGCCCGGCAGACGGGGAGGGGGAGTTGCTATTTATGTTAGGGATAGGCTAGAGAGTATGGAACTCTGTCTGGGCACAGGTGAGCAGTCGACAGAGAGTTTGTGGGTCAGGGTTAAAGGGAGAACAGCGATGGGTGACATTATTGTGGGGATCTGTTACAGACCGCCTGACCAAGGGGACTTGCTGGACGAAGCGCTCCATAGGCAGATAGGAGCAGCCTCACGCTTGCAGGCCCTTGTTCTCACGGGAGACTTCAACCACCCTGATATCTGTTGGACGGATGGTACGGCCCAGCACAAGCAATCCAGGAGGTTCCTCGATTGTGTGGAAGACAACTTCCTTCTGCAAGTAATAGAGGAGCCGACAAGGAGAGGTGCCATGCTTGACCTCGTCCTCACCAACAGGGAAGGGCTGGTTGGGAATGCGACGCTACAGGGCAGCCTTGATTGCAGCGATCATGAGATGGTCGAGTTTGAGATCCTCAGAACAGTGAGAAGAGCGTGCAGCAAGCTCAGTGGCCTGGACTTCAAGAGAGCAGACTTTGGCCTCTTCAGGAACCTGCTCAGTAAGGTTCCATGGGATACAGCCCTAGAGGGCAGGGGGGCCCAAGACTGTTGGGTGATATTCAAGGCTCACCTGCTGCAAGCTCAGGAGCGATGCATCCCAACTAGAAGGAAGTTCAGCAGGAGGGCCAGGAGACCTCCTTGGATGGATAAGGAGCTGCTGAGCAAAATTCGAAGGAAACAAGAGGCTTATAAAAGGTGGAAGCAAGGTCAGGCGGCCTGGGAAGAATACAGGGATGTTGTCCAGGAAGCCAGGGACCAGGTTAGGAAAGCTAAGGCCCACTTAGAATTAAACTTGGCTAGGGATGTTAAGGATAACAGGAAGGGATTTTATAGGTACATTGCCAATAAAAGACAGGTTAGGGACACCGTGGGCCCTCTCCAGAAGCTATCGGGAGAACTGGCTACCCTGGATTTGGAGAAGGCTGAGGTTCTTAATGACTTCTTTGCCTCAGTCTTTACCGGCAAATGCTCTGACCATACCACCCAAGTCTTGGAAGGCAGACGTGGGGACGGTGAGGGTGGGGACCCTGGGCCCACTGTGGGGGAGGATCTTGTTCGGGACCACCTTAGGAACCTGAATGTATACAAGTCCATGGGACCGGATGAAATCCATCCACGGGTCCTGAAGGAGCTGGCAAATGAAGTTGCTAAGCCACTGTCCATCACATTTGAAAAATCATGGCAGTCAGGTGAAGTTCCCGATGACTGGAAAAAGGGAAATATAACCCCCATTTTTAAGAAGGGAAAAATGGATGAGCCAGGGAATTACAGACCAGTCAGTCTCACCTCTGTGCCTGGCAAAATCTTGGAGCGGATTCTCCTGGAAGGCATGCTGAGGCACATGAAAACCAACAAGGTGCTTGGGGACAGCCAGCATGGCTTCACTAAGGGGAAATCCTGCCTGACCAATCTGGTGGCCTTCTATGAAGGGGCTACGGAACTGATGGACAGGGGTAGAGCAGTTGATGTCATCTACCTGGACTTGTGTAAAGCCTTTGACACTGTCTCCCATGACATCCTTCTCTCTAAGTTGGAGAGACATCAATTTGATAGGTGGACCACTGGGTGGATAAAGAACTGGCTGGATGGCCGCACGCAAAGAGTAGTGCTCAGTGGCTCAGTGTCCAGCTGGAGACCGGTAACGAGTGGTGTCCCCCAGGGATCGGTGTTGGGACCGGTCTTGATCAACATCTTTGTGGGTGACATGGACAGTGGGATTGAGTGCGCCCTCAGTAAGTTTGCCGATGACACCAAGCTGTGTGGTTCGGTTGATAAGTTGGAGTGAAGGAATGCCATCCAGAGGGACCTTGACACGCTTGTGAGGTGGGCTGATGCCAACCTGATGAAGTTTAACCATGCTAAATGCAAAGTCCTCCACCTGGGTCGGAGCGATGCCAGGCACAGCTACAGATTGGGCGGGGAGGAGATTCAGAGCAGCCCTGCGGAGAAGGACTTGGGGGTGTGGGTTGATGAAAAAATGAACATGAGCCGGCAGTGTGCGCTTGCAGCCCAGAAGGCCAACCGTATCCTGGGCTGCATCAAAAGGAGAGTGACCAGCAGGTCGAGGGAGGTGCTCCTGCGCCTCTACTCTGCTCTTGTGAGACCTCACTTGGAGTATTGTGTGCAGTTCTGGTGTCCTCAACTTAAAAAGGACATGGAAGTGTTAGAACAAGTGCAGAGGAGGGCCACGAGGATGATCAGGGGACTGGAGCACCTCCCGTATGAAGATAGGCTGAGAAAATTGGGGCTGTTCAGCCTGGAGAAGAGAAGGCTGCATGGAGACCTCATAGCAGCCTTCCAATACCTGAAGGGGGCCTCTAGGGATGCTGGGGAGGGACTCTTCATTAGGGACTGTGGTGAGAGGACAAGGGGTAATGGGTTTAAACTTAAACAGGTGAGGTTTAGATTGGATCTGAGGAAGAAATTCTTTACTGTGAGGGTGGTGGGGCCCTGGAATGGGTTGCCCAGGGAGGTTGTGGATGCTTCATCCCTGGCGGCGTTCAAGGTGGGGTTGGACATAGCCTTGGATGGCATGGTTTAGTGGGAGGTGTCCCTGCCCATGGGAGGAGGGTTGGAACTCGATGATCTTGAGGTCCTTTCCAACCCTTACTATTCTATGATTCTATGATTCTGATTCCTGCTGCTATCTCCAGGAAGACTGCTTCCACCCTTCTTGCTATGCCTCCTCCTAGGGGAGGATGGTCAGAACTGCTGTTGACACAGAAAAAAAAAAAAAAGGCTCAGGAAGAAAAAGTGTCAAATGGAGATGGTGTTTGCAAGGTAACCTGATTTTAAAAGAATTAATATCCATGGTCACTAATGGCGCTCATTAGGCTCCTGCCTGGCCACATTCTGTCACCAGAGACAAAATGATGAGGAAAAAATGGTCTCAGCAGTTCAGGGTAAAAAAAAGAATACTGAGTGCAATGTAAGATCTCACCTTCCCCCTGACTGAATCCTTAAACATCTCATTCATGAGAAACAGACACTAGTAAAATCCTTGGAGAGAGAGAAAATGCTTTCATAGCTTTTCCCTCAGATTACTTGCTTTGCCCTTGCCTGCTGGTTTTGCAGAAAGTATATTTGTAAAGGAACACTTTTCCTTCACCTTAGAGGTTATCACAAAATCTATATTGGAAACCTTGGCTCAAGTTTCAAGACATTTACTGGGTTTTCCTATTTCCTATCTCCACTAAGGAAGTGACATTTTCCCCGACATTTTGCACTTTTACTTTCACAAGGAAAATCTGTGCTCAAGTTTTTTCTTGCAGAGACTCTAAAACAGATTTTTTGGGTCATGGCAGCGGTGGCAATTCAAGAAATACTTTCAATACTTTCAGGAGAAACCTTGTCTAGCGGAAGGTGTCCCTGCCCATAGCAGGGAGTTGGAACTGTATGAGCTTTAAGGCCCCTTCCAACCTAAACCAGTCTGTGATTCCATGATTTCAAGACTGGTGAAGTGTTAAGAGTTTATATACTTCCACCAATCATGCTATTTTTGGCTAGCTTAATCTCTCATCCACAACTGCAAAACCTCATTTTCTGCTGGACTGATGACTTCCAGCTTTTTTGCTATAATGGTATAAAGGACAGAAAATACTTCAGTCATATATGCAAATGAGGCGAGTGAAAAATATGTTTGTTCAGCCACAGTGAAGGCACACAGGCTGGACCTGGCTTGTGTTATAGTTGAGTGAGCTCAGTTATATTGTATTAGTAGATTAGTTACTCATGAAAAAACAGTTTGAGCTGAACATTGTGAATTACAATTGAATTTCATGAATACTTTGGACTCTCAGAAGAAAAAAATGGGAAAGTTTTCAAGACAGCGTAAGTATCTTCAATTTGTATCCTGAAACAAAATTTTGTTTTGAAATGAGATTGCTGTGGTTTCCTTAGCAAAGCAAAAACCTCTCCAAAACCACAGTGTATTATTTCAGCAAACAAAAACCAACATTTTTTTGTTTTGAAGGAAGAACTCTCTTCTCTGTTCAATCAGCAACAGTTATTCACAAAGGTCACATCGGGAATGTCCAGTGAAAGACACTGCAGATACCTCTGGTTTAGCATTTACTGTAAGTGCTACAAGGTACATAATTGTTGACAAGGTGATTACAGGAAAAAGAGAAATGGTCTCATGGTTACAACAGTGGAATGAAACCATGGGAGTACCTTCTGTTTCACCCAGGCTGCTCATAACTGGTTACTACCTGTGCTGCTCATTTTGTGAGCTCCACATATTGTAAGCAAAACTGATGAGAACTACAAAAAATGTATGATCTGTGAGCTGCATTTTTTTAAATTCTGAAACAGACACCACGACACTATGAGACAGCCAGAGTGTCCTGCCTCAGACTCCTACTTCTGCGAAGACAATGGTATCGTCTCATTTCAGAGAATTGTTATGGAAATATTTTCAGACACATTCAGGAAGCTTGAAAAGATACTACAAGGATGAACACTGATGAGCCTGCGAGGAAATTAGTCATTCATTTCAGGAACCAGTTTTGTACAGAATGCAATAAATAAAGCTCAACCCTGCTGTGATTACAAGGCAAACAGACTTCGAACCACAACTCTTCTCTGAGATAAATAATGAGGGTGAGGGGGAAAGCTAAACAACTTTCATACAGGTCTGTGCTCTGGACTTGCATCTTCCCAGCCTGGCAACCAGAGTTGCATACCCAGTGGTCCAAAAGTCAGTCTGAGAAGGGCTTCTTGATGAAGCATTACTGCTCTGGTAGCAGGAAACAAAGTATAATAACAGTCACACTGGGGCAAATCAAAATGCTCACCAGAATCAGCAGCAGTTCACAGAAGGGGTTTACAAAACCAGTGAACAGCAATCATGTACTGCTATACTCATAGAGTTAACAGCACTTCACAATTAGAGACTTCCCAAGCGAGAGCAGGTGCCTTTACCCAGGAAGAAAATCCCTTGTGGGGTTTTCTTCAATGAGTCTATTCATATTGATTTTGAAACAGAGCAAAATCTGTGCCAATGAAACATGCTGAAGTGCCACTGTTTACCAAAACACTGGATTAACAAGTACTTCCATCTATTTGATTTAAGCTAAATCCACCTTATCCAAGATGATGGACAGAGGAACAAGACATGTGCCCACAACACAAATGAACCCAATCCACTCTGATGTCTTTGCACATAACTGTATTTGTTGGCAAACCTTTAAACCCTGCTTAATCTTTTGATCATCTTCCATCCAGGAAGAACTTTTAGTAAGTTTGATGTCTTTAACCCCTGAATTGATAAAAAAGTTCCACTTTACCTGAATAGCAAGTACATATTCTCACACAGTTGAAAGAGAATGAGGAAAAAATATCAGCGTATAACTGTAAGCTCTATACACAACTTGTATTTTATATTCTGTGTGTGGACATTGAGCTATGCCTGTCTCAGCTTCTCTGACAATGTCCTTTTAGGCTTGAAGAAGAGACTTATTTAGGAAACTAAATAACAAGAAACACAAAGCTTTCTTCCAGAGACAGAACAAATTAAAAGTTTCCTTAATTTCCAAAATTAGTAATTTCTGAAAGCCTTAACATTAGACTAATATTTAGAAATATTTAAAATTCAGTATTATTGCATAGCTTACTGGGAATGAAGCACTCATCTGAGAACACACTTCTTAAGGGAAGCAAATTGAAGTGGAGAGCAGGAACAGTCCAATGCTCAATGAATTTTAACATTCTTCAAGGTGGCATCATCTAACTAATTAAACTGATTACATCTGAGAACTTGAAAGGCCTAGAGATAAATTCTTAGTCTTGAGTAGTCTTAAAATCCTCAATTATTAGTCTGGTAATTGTATGAAGGCATTTGCTATTAACTTTAGCAGTTCAGAAAGAAAACAATCTTTGTCTATGGCTCAAAGCTGTTCTAAATAATAAAGTGAATTTCTAAACTCTGATTCCCACTGCAGCCACTGAAAAAAAGTAATTGCATTCTGTATCAGAAGGAAAATTTAAAGTTAACAGAAGGATAGTTAAAATTATTCTCAGACTTCCAAACAGCAGTTTTTCTAGTTCCCATTCTGATGGCAAATATTACTTATCTCAAGACCCAGGAACGAATTTATCCCCAGTATGGCTATGCTTCTCTTTACTACAGAAGAGAAAATTTGTATTGTTCTTAACTGTATTTACACCCAAGACAAAGAAACATTATTATCATGCATTAAGTAAGCAGTATCACTTCAGTTATACAAAAGTGAGAAGAGGGAACAGGAGGAAGAGAGTGATCTTAAGGTCCTTTCCAACCCTAACTATTCTATGATTCTATGCTAAGGGAGCAGCAGCTGGATGAGGTGATTGTTACAGATCCCTTCCAACTGAACCATTATTCTATTTTATTGTGTTCTAGTCCAGTCTGGTCTAGTCTAGTCTGCTCTATCTTAAAAATAATCAATGGTTGGACTTGATGATCTTAAGGGTCTTTTAAAACCTATCTGATTCTATGTTTCTGTGATCCTGTTCTGTTGTATTCCACTCTATTTGCTTGAACCCAGGTCTCCCTGTTCCTGCTCTTTGAAATGGTTTTTCCTTATTGCAAAATTTGTCTATCAGTTTCCAAGGTAGAACTGCTCCAAAGGAGGATTCTCTCATTATTTTCTTGCGTCAAATACATGTGGGGGAAGACAGTTTTTTTATTTTTTTATTTTTTTTTAATTTTTTTTTCCCAGAGTATACTATAGAAAGGTGTGCCCTCTATTCCTATATAGTTTAGCTCTTCCTTCCACACTTTTCCCCCAGGGCTAAACTGCCAATAACCCTTGTAGCTATATATTCCTTCCAGGTATAGCCCTTCCTCTGCAGTTATGAAAGAAAGAAGAAAGAAATTAGACCAATTTTCATCACAATACAGGCTAAAGCTAACTCCTCCAGCAAAGGTCCTAAGTGAAAAGGAAAGGGGAACGTGAACAGAATTGATTCCATGACTTGCACAACTTCCCCTGCCTGTATAAATACCTAGACCTCAAACCCACAATTCCTCTTGGTTTTCTTCCTTCCAAGGAATAAATAACACCTAGTTTTTTTGGTATGATTGGCCTGACACACCCACATCTCACTGATTTATAGGGATTGTTTTTTGTCTGCTCTCCAATACAAAAAGATGCATGCAATTTCATACAAATAATTTTCAACTGTGCACCAATTCACTGAATAGAATATTACACAACTCATAGATGATTATCTTTTCAGTTCTGTGAAAATAACTGGCTACAGATAATTTATCTCATGTCCTGTCCCACCCCCATGCCAAAATATGCAGCCAACTTATAGAATCATAGAATCATAGAATAGTAAGGGTTGGAAAGGACCTCAAGATCATCGAGTTCCAACCCCCCTGCCATGGCCAGGGACACCTCCCTCTAAACCATGCCATCCAAGGCTATGTCCAACCCCACCATGAACGCCGCCAGGGATGAAGCATCCACAACCTCCCTGGGCAACCCATTCCAGGGCCCCACCACCCTCACAGTAAAGAATCTCTTCCTCAGATCCAATCTAAACCTCACCTGTTTAAGTTTAAACCCATTACCCCTTGTCCTCTCACCACAGTCCCTAATGAAGAGTCCCTCCCCAGCATCCCTAGAGGCCCCCTTCAGGTATTGGAAGGCTGCTATGAGGTCTCCATGCAGCCTTCTCTTCTCCAGGCTGAACAGCCCCAATTTTCTCAGCCTATCTTCATACGGGAGGTGCTCCAGTCCCCTGATCATCCTCGTGGCCCTCCTCTGCACTTGTTCTAACAGTTCCATGTCCTTTTTAAGTTGAGGACACCAGAACTGCACACAATACTCCAAGTGAGGTCTCACAAGAGCAGAGTAGAGGGGCAGGAGCACCTCCCTCGACCTGCTGGTCACTCTCCTTTTGATGCAGCCCAGAATACGGTTGGCTTTCTGGGCTGCAAGCGCACACTGCCGGCTCATGTTCATTTTTTCATCAACTCACACCCCAAGTCCTTCTCCGCAGGGCTGCTCTGAATCTCGTCCCCGCCCAACCTGTAGCTGTGCCTGGCGTTGCTCCGACCCAGGTGGAGGACTTTGCACTTGGCATGGTTAAACTTCATTAGGTTGGCATCAGCCCACCTCACAAGCGTGTCAAGGTCCCTCTGAATGGCATTCCTTCCCTCCAACTTATCAACTGAACCACACAGCTTGGTGTCATCGGCAAACTTGCTGAGGGCGCACTCAATCCCACTGCCCATGTCACCCACAAAGATGTTGAACAAGACCGGTCCCAACACCGATCCCTGGGGGACACCACTCGTTACTGGTCTCCAGCTGGACACTGAGCCACTGAGCAGTACTCTTTGCGTGCAGCCATCCGGCCAGTTCTTTATCCACCGAGTGGTCTATCCATCAATCAGATATCAGCCCGCCCACCCTATAAATATGCTAAATACCAGTAACAGTTTAAAATCCATTCTTACAATCAAAAGACACCATTAGAAAAGTTTTCACTAAACTATGTAAACAGCTATTTTAAGAACCCTTTCTGACACACCAAATGTGATTTACACTGGGGATACAGAAAAGTGTATGGTATGAGTTCTTGGTTGAAAAGGTGTGGGGAAGATAATTATTCATCTTTAATATTTACAAAATTACATTTGAAATTATACGGTTATTTAAATGGAAGGGGATATGTTGAAGCAAATGAACCCTATGAAGTGCATAGTCAAGGGGTATACAGGAATTCTTAATATCCACTCTTCATTCTTATTACAATGACTGGAAGCAGATCTTCCCAGCCTGCCAGTCTTTTCAGAGCTGAATCAAAAGACTTCTGCTGACTTCAAGCCTTGGAACCGTCTCTGGAGGAGAACAATAGCAGCCACATGATTTAAATTTTAAAAATTAGTTACCTCATTAAGTACTAATTCATGTTCAGCAGGAAGACAATTTTACACAGTGAGAGAAATATGGGCTATACATTTAGCTGAACAGCTGGCAGATTAAGTGCGTTAAATTTCAGCAGGTAAAACTCCTGAGCTAAGTTTCCGAGTTAATTGTTGTTTTGCTCTTTAATCCCAGTTTTCATTGAGGAATTACTACATAGTAGGCCAGGTGAGAGTATTAAGCAACATCACCATTTCTTAGCAGTTTAATCTGCAGGGCTACAGAAAGAAACAGTGGACCTTGCAAGTGCAAATAAAGGAAAATACATCTTCTACCACCTACCCTCTAGTTAACCAACATTAGCACCTACAGATACAAGCTTATATGCCAATTAACCTTATATCAATCACTTTAGTACTTTACTCCGTGATGTGAGTGGGGTTTTGCACCACAGTTCATCATGAATAAAGCCCACACAAGAAAGCCAGAAAGCAAACAAAGAGCCTGCTAGAAAAAAAAAAGGGGGGGGGGGGGGAAGTATGCTCAAGCATACTCAAGCAAATGCATGTGTAGAAGACAGAGGTTCTGTATTCACACTTTTCCTGAACCTTTTCTGAAATCCATGCTGTAGCCAAACAGCTGAAGAAAAAAAAAAAAAAAAAAAAAAAAAAAAAAAAAAAAAAAAAAAAAAAAAAAAAAAAACAAAAAAAAAACCACAACACCTGAAAATTTACAGCAAAGTGAGACCCACATCCAAATACACTGCTGTTGTACCCCTTCTAAAGTAAACAATTTCCTTCTGCTGTTTGTAAAGAGGCTGTAGAGAGCCTGTAATTCCACAATAGAATGCCTAGAATACTTTACCCCAGTGTTTAGAAGGCTCTGGCACTGGAAATAAGAAAACTCATACATAAACTGCATGAACATCAATAAAATTACCTATGGATGTATGTTCATAGGTTTTATAGGTATTATTAGACCACAGACTCCTTAGGTCCAAAATACTCTTTTTTTCCTATGTCAACATAATGTATTAATAAAGGAAAATGTGATCTCTGTTATATCTTTATTTCAGTACCTGCTGTAGAATATTCTTTAATATGTAAGTGCATAATACATCTATTAAATGCCTGGTCAGTATATTCCCTACATCGTGTATACAGTTTGAGTGTATTAAACCACACAGTATATTATTTTTTGCTTACACACGTTTGTGCTCCAACCTGCCAAAACCTTTCATTTGCAATTCAAAAAGTCCTGCAAATGTATCCTCGTGGCGCTCTTGAGCTCCCAAGGGCCGAGCAGCCCAAGTACCACAAACAACAGATTTATTTTTTGGTAAATGATGTGTGCCTCACTTCAGGATAGGAAGGTGAATAAATGCAGTGGACTCTTCCATATACAAACACAACAGCTGTACAGAGTATTCTTTTAATTATCAGAAACACTTTTTAACAGAGAGGATGTGACAGGACAACTTGTCTTTCCAACAGGATGAGTAAGATGAAGTGCAGGAATGCCACACCAATGCAATGCAAATCAGGGATTTTAAAATAGAACCTGGCATACTCATCATTTTATGGGCTTTTTCCCATTTTTTGTTAATCCTCCCTTAGCTAAGAAGTTTTTTAATTTAAAGCTCTTAGAAGTAGATACTAGACCAAATACTATTTCCACACATGGTATGAAACACTATCACTACAATTGATTTAGTCTGAACTTTCAGGACCTATGAAGCAATAAACCAGGTATTTCTTTAACAGGTTATGGTAAGAAACTGGAAGCTGTGACTGTTCCCTGACATTTGAAGCAATTCCTAACATGTCAGTGAAAACAGCAAGACCACTTACAGTGGAAGTATACTATGGATCAGGTTTAAAGTGATAAGTCATTCTCTGAAGTTTTTAAACAGACCAGTATTGACAGCCATATTCCATAGGTACTTGACTTGTTTAAAGTTTGTTTGCTGCCAAAATGATCAATAGAATTAGGAGGACGAGGAACAGAAGAAATGCTATCAAAAAAAGAAAAAAAACCCTTACATGAAATTTGACAATATATTGCAAGTATGTCTGGGGGAAATACAAGGAGCAGGCATGGAATAAGTAGAAGATGAAATAAATAAGATAAATATTCCTAATGACCGATGGAGAATGCAATCAAGATAATGCAGAAGCCAATCTAGATAACACCTCTGCTAAAGAAGTGTCTTTTAAAAGACAAAGCTGTTGATAAAACACAATTGAATTTATCACTGCCCAAGCAGAAGGCTCAAAATGATCTAAAGAAGAACCAGTGAGCATCTGGCACATCCCCTAAGTAATTTTTCAAACCATTGTCTTTTATTGTGCTCACACCCACCTTCTACATGAATTCCTTTATTCTTTCACTTGGAAAAGAACTGCTATTGTTCTCTTCCCTCCTCTCCAGCCATGACTCTTCTTCTCCAAACAACAAACCAATAGATACAGCTAAAAATAAAAGCAAGCTGAAGATTAGATATTCTATTGTAACCCTGTCTTGAACGTGCCTTCAAAAACAATTCTGAAAAATCTTTTATTATGCTAATACATCTTGTATTGATAGCATTCCCTACTGAAATGTAGATCACAGTGGCATTTATGAGCATGCTTAATCGGCTCTTTTTCTTTCAATCCTACCAATTCTGAAACTTACCCCATAATTGCATAGGACACCTAGAGGCACAGCCATATGTTATGGATGTTGTCTCTTCCACAGTGATTAGCATCCCTCAGTTTTGCCTTACACACTCCACCTATCACAGGTATGCTGACATTCATGACAACAGACATCCTCCCCACATCACCCAGCCTAATTAGGAGTGTCATTTTTCTGGACTCAAGACACTATGCAGTGAAATTGCAATGAATCTAAAATGCATGTTCAAGCCATCATCTTCACAACAGACACAGAAATATATCATTATCATAACAGGCCAACTATATCTTTGTTCTCCGTATGATTTAATTGCAACTGCTACCCTTTTGCAGTGTGCTGGAGGAGTTCTGTTCACCAACTCAGTGTTAGCAGGGCCTCCTGTCAGTATCATTAGCAGAGGAAATGCAAGGTGAACATGGACTTCATGTGGATAATGAGCATGCTGAAAAAAGTAACTCCAGCAAAGAGCAGCACTGCTTCTGAAACATGTCATTGATTAGGTCGCTTAGTATTTACATTAGCAATCATGCTGGGGATACAAAGCTGGGGAATGTCACCAATACTGAGGGAGATTGGTATAGCAAAGGAATAACTGGATGAACTCAAGGAAAAGCAATAACACAGATGGGACAGCATTTACTAGAACAGCATGCCAGGGCTTTCCACAAATGCAGAAGTCAGATTCACTGTTTTGATAAACCAATGGTGAGAGCACAACACATTCCTATTAATTTCAACCACTGTTCTTTCCTAATGTTCCAACACAAGTATTCACACATGTAAATTATTCATGCATAGAAATCTGAAAATTGTAAAGGGAGTCTGCATATTACTTCGATGATTACTAATAGCAGACTTAGGAAAAAAGCTGGATTACTGGCCAGTACATATTTCGACAACATCAAGTGAAGGCAGGACTGTGTTTCTCTTATGTCAGAAAGAGCAAATGATAGATAATTTATGCCAAATACACACCTACAAGATGAGCAGGAATGCATCAGAGCATCATTTTGCTTCACAGCTGGGAAGTTCTGATCTAGAACCAAAACTTATATTTACTGTGGATTCGAAATTATGGTCTAGTGTTTTAGAGAACAAATCCTTATTCTTGGACCTATATGAGCAAAAGCTCTCAAAACCTCTACTCCCAAACAGTTTTACTGATGCTGATGTTACAAAGAAATTACTTAATCAGGCAACTGGTGGCAATGTAATGAGAAATACATCCAATGCAGGTATAGAGAACATGAGATACTCTACTCAAGGTATCTACAACTCTATGTCATATTCAATCTGCACCTCCAATGAACAACTTACTGAAATACATATACCTTTTTTTACCTTCCCAATCTTCTCTAAGCCAACTGACTTTGATAAAGGGCACACATTTACATTTTTTTGGCACATAAGCCATTCGTCTTGATATGGACAGCAGATCTAACCATTTGCTCTCTGGTTGCACAGGAGGAGAGATACAGATGTGTGCTACTTAAACCTGACAAGCAAGGATTACATAAACCTTTCAGTTTAAGAATTGATGACAAAGAAACTCAAACCAAGGCATTTTTTGCTCTTCCCAAAATTATGGCTCTCAGAATAATTTCATTCTTTCCAAACAAAACTGCATTAACACCCTCAGCACAGAAAGGACGTTTAAAAGAGCTTTTCCAAAGCTTGACATAAGGCTACCACTAAACGCGCTGGTCAAAATACACAGTCATTTCCATAACCTCCCTCCATATGCATACCAAACCTCCTAATATAGATACAACTGCCCTACCAAATCAATTATTACTACTTGGACTCCTATATATAACCTATACAATTACACTTAGAAGGTTATCACTTCCAAAAATGACATCTTTAACTTCCACATCAGTCACCTTAGCATTTCTAAAAAAATACTTCTGCTTCAGCAATGATTAGCAGGAGTACCTAAAATTTATTTAGTGATTTCCATCATAAAGAACGAGAAATCCCACAAGTTTAAAAGTGGAGAATTTTACCACTTACTTTATTCACTTCACGTACACCAAAGTGACTAGAGAACTGTGTGAGAAGCACACTCGGACTATTAAATTGCTCTCAGTTTTTGACATCTCAACCCTCAGGTGACCAAGACTATCAATTTACTGAAAGGGCAAGAAAAAGGCAATGAGTCTCACATATTCACAAAGACACAAATAGTTGTTCCGCTATGAAACTAAATAATAAAAAAATGCATTAATCAGATTAAAGGGGGGGGGGGTGTTCTAAAGTAAGAAACCTATTTTCAATAGCAGTTGAAATTATTTTTTTAGTAATTATAAACATGGCTTTGAACAGGAAAAAATGACTGGTTACTCACTGGACGATTCAAACAAACAAGAAAAAGGCAATAGCACATAGATATGGATGCTGCCATTTAGATTGTTTTATATGCTGGTAAGGTTTCTAAGAACAAGATACCTAGCAAAACAGCGTAAGAATTAACAAAAGACATCTGGATGTTCAACATGACAAGAATCTCAGATTTTACAGATGATTTTACTGGTGACCTTTTTGTGATAGTCCCTCCTTCCTGCTGATTCATGGCTTATAAGTACTTGGCAAAGTGCAGCTTTCAAATCTCCTCCCAGGATGCTATTCAGGCTGCTTCTGTCCCAGTAAACACCCTTCGCATTTCATTACTACTCCAAGGATATGCGCATTTATATGATGAAAAAGAAAAGGAAAAGGGACTAGGGAAAAAAGAAGAGACAAGAAAGCAGAAAATACAGAACACAAACTCCTGGCAATGGTCTGTGCCTTCTGGCACAGCCACGAGCTAGGAGTAACTGTGGGATGCATTTTGCAGATAACAGGACCCTGCATAAGACAGTTTCCTCCACATTGCCCCACTGATCCAGGGATATGCAATTTGCCTTTGGCTCAAGCAGGGCTGAGCACCACTGCTCCAACAGCACCGCAGAGGGGTGAAACTGGTTCAGCCTCTTCACTCTGGACTCACAGCATATACTGGGCTCTGACAAAATCGGTTTTCCTACTGAACTCCTGTAACGCATTATCCTATCCACTCTGGTGTACACATGTGCGCATGCAAACCCTGATTTTAAAAAAAAAAAAAAAAAAAAAAGTTACAACAAAATGAAAAAAAAATTGCTCTAAAGCTTCCCTGTGTGTGCCACGACACTTCACCTCTGTAAGTGATGACATGCTCCACACAGACTATTTGCAGATGTGACTGATCCTACACCAGTACTGCAATCTTCCATGACATTGGCTAACTAACAAGCAAGCTGCACACATGTCAAAGAGCATGGTAAGTATAGTCAAGTGTTTGGCCAGGTATTATTGGATAATGCTATTTACACGTAGTTGAGAGACAGCAAAACAGCATAGAATGGTTTGGGTTCGAAGGGACCTTAAAGCTCATCCAGTTCCAACTCCTGACACAAGCAGAGACACCTCCCACTAGACACAGTCGCTCCAAGCCTCGGCCAACCTCACCTTGAACACTGCCAGGGATGGGGCAGCCACAGCTTCTCTGGGCAGCCTGGGCCAGGGCCTCACCACCCTCACAGGGAAGAACCTCTGCCTAAGATCTTACCTCAATCTCCCCTCTGTCAGGTTAAAGACATTCCCCTGTCCTGTCCCTACAGGCCCTTGTCCAAAGCCCCTGTCCAGGTTTCTTCTTGCCCCATTAGGTACTGGCAGCTGCTCCAAGGTCTCCCAGTAAGGAGCCTTCTCTTCTTCAGGCTGAACAAGCCCAGCTCTCTCAGCATGTCTCCAGAGCAAAGCTGCTCCAGCCCTCACAGCATCTCCATGGCATCCTCTGGACTCTCTCCAACAGCTCCACGTCCCTCACGTTGTTGCCACAGAGCTGGATGCACGACTGCAGGGGAGAGTCTCCCCATAGCACAGCAGAGGGGGAGAATCCAGTCCCTCAACCTGCTTTCTATAAATGCTTTATAAATGCTCTTTATACTTCCCAATCTGTTTTCCTGTTTTCGTTGGGCATTTTTTTTAAGCATATAAAAAACGCTATGCATGCAACAGGCACAAAAAACTATTCACAGCAGGTTTGTGCTGCCCAGAGTTATGCAGACAGATCTGAAGGCAAAAGAATCCACACCAGCTCTGAAAGTAGCAAGGACCCAGCACTGCACATTGTGTTGGTATGATGACTCCATAGCATCATGCTCCACCACACGCGCATGCAAGTTGATATGGTGCAGCCACCAATCAGCTGCGACTGAACACTCCTACCATGTGTAGGTCAATCTCTTCTGCTTAGACTTTTGACAAACTCTTCCAGGAAAGAGGTTTTAACTTCAGTTTACTCCCCTAGCACTTCCACATCTACCTGCGTAGCTTCAGTCATTCTAGTTCAAAGCCACTTAATTCTTCTCCACTGTCTGCACAAGAAGCTGGTGATGGCACAATGCATCAGACTTAGCAAAAGCAAGGGATGCAACAAGTGTAGTAGACCCAGGAGTTTATATCCTTTAAAGTTAGACCCCAAGTTACCTGTATGCAACAACGACCTGCTAAGTACATGCACCTATAGTCCCTAAATAGACCATGGGGAGCCACATGATGGTTTCTACAAATCTGTTGCTCTGGGTAATGAACTGTCCAAATGGTTTACTTGTCATGAAATAGGTCTTCATCATGCCAAATGCTTTATGAGCACAAAACAAAAAGCATTCCCAGATGCAAAGATCCCAGATACTGTCTCATCCAGTGAAAGGTATTTTCATCAATTACTCTGTTCAGAATACTTAAATTCAAATGTGGAATGTCCCAAAAATGCAATGAGTATTTCATTAGAGTTGACTTTTATTCAGTTAAGAGTCCATTTTTATAAGCTGTCACAGTGGACAACAGAAAAGTCCTTAGGCTTCCTGAGATCTATAAAAGCTACATAACATTGAGGCCCATCTGCTGCTGCCTATTAACAAACATAGAGAAAGTACCCTTTGCGTTACAGCAGAGTACTACAGAAGGTCTTTTTTACACACCGAATAAATTTATTTACAAAGTCATTTGGTGGTGTCAGGTGTTTTTCTTAACAGACTGTTTCATCCTCAAATATGTCTGTAACACACAGCTGCAACTGTTTTAGGATAAAGCCAAAAAAAACCCAGCATGCACATTTTAAGGACTGTATTTGCTCATAAAGCACGTGATTGACTCTTTCAATGAGTAAGATGGTATTATTATTGCCTGTAAGGTCTCTTTTCCCTTTGACTTCTCTATCCTAGTCTATCATTTTGATGATTCTGTTGTCCTTAGGCTGTTCTGCTGCAATAGTCCTGACTAAAATGGTGCCCGATGATTTAAATCCTCTTGTGGCAACACCAGTGAAAGAAAACACATTGCTCCCATTTCAGATAGCCACACCCCTGCTAAACACAGAAGACTGTCAGTTAAATTAGCTGCTGCTGAAGTGTAGCCAAAAATCCATCTTACATCTGAAAAACAGCAAAGGGAATACATTGAAATGCCTGGGTGTTTGTTCACAAATCTGAGAAGGAATGTATGCGTTTACATTTAGGATTAAATTCACTCATATTTTACTCATTTTCTTTAGGTTTGTATTACTTCATGAAATATTTGAAATACCTTGATAATCGTGAAGACCTCAGTGAAAGACATTAATATTTCTGATACTAGCCACTGTATTCAGAAAATATCCAATTTTTATGGCACATCTAATATAAGTTCTCATCTTTTTTTTTTTTGCTCTGCCTTTTTTGAAAAGCAACAGTTTCACCTTTTTTACAAGAAAATACATACTATATATATTCATTTTCTTCTGAAGACAGTTACTGAATTCTGGAAACCATTTGCTTGAAGAATTTCTTCTATTGTTAATTGCAGATTTTAAGCTGACTCACTATATACATCTAATTATTTTAGAATGAAAAATGCATGCAATTCTAGTGCAGAAAATTACTATTTCTGTATAATGGAAGCCTATAATCAGTCTGATTTACTTTCTTGCTCCTAAAAACTTGAGTAGCTATGAAGTTAATGAAAGAAATGGGAAATGGCTGGAAAATAACTGTAACATAGCTGAAATCAATGGAGTATATTTTAAAACTCTCATTTTGAAGATCAGACATTTGAAATCTGTTAGTCTTGGTGCTCAAGGAACAATCCCTTCAGGTATTAATCTTGAGACCATCCTATGTCTACCAATTTGATGGTTTTACTTGGATTCACTAACCTTAGTGAGTGGGCAGGAAGAGAGGAACCACCACCAGAAATGCAAAAAGAAACAGGAGAAAGTTCCTTTCTTGTGGATTCTGCAAAGGTTACATTTCTCTCTTCTTCATTGAAACACAAGTTTTCAATAATTTTAGTTAAATTCTAATGAGGTCCTTTCCAACCCTAACTATTCTATGATTCTATGATTCTTCTCCAACTAAACCCACCATAACACAGCATTGTTACCAAAGGTGGGAGAACAAGCAACAACAAAAAATAGACAAAACAAAACTAAAGCTTTACAGAGAAGTGGAAAAAGGAACTTTCGGTTTGGCTTGAGAAGGATCTTGCTTCTACACACATTCTCATAACCTCTACAGGCGCCTCCTCCATAGCACTAATCCCTCATTATTTCATCACAAAGGCCATTCCAGGGATAAGATGTGCAGATTCTCTCTTTCTCAGTTTTCCATTATTCTTAAGCATTTATACATGCAGTTTTGTTAACACTATTTACGCATAAAACACCTAAAATATTTTGAAAGAGCTAAACAGAAGAGGATAGATCCTCATCTTCCTTTGATAACATACAAGCTTTTTCCAAACAGATCACGAGCGGAAGTCAGTGTCCCTTATCACATTAACTCACAGGCCTGGATTCCCCCTTGACAATTCTGACTCTGCACTTACAAAATTGATACAGACTTATTTTTACAAAAATGCTTCTATAAGGTCTCAGCTGCCAGAAAATACTTTGCTTCTTTCATGTTCCAAAGCAGCTGTGCAGATGTTTGGATTTTTTTTCCCCCCAAGGATGGAAAAAGAAGTTTTTCAAGTATAACACTTAGAAAAGAAGCAAACAAGTTTTATTCATGGGGACCAATGACCTCCATTTGGCAGACCACTGCCTCAAACTAACAAGATTTGCTGCTCGTCACAACTTATGCCAGAGATGTGCTTCTTCTTCTACAGGATAAATTGGACCTAACTAATGTTACATAACATAAAATCACATTCCTTCCTTTCTCTTGTGAACATGCTTTAGTGTTCTCCGAGTTCACTGAATCATTACACATGGTCATCTAAAACATTCAGATATTGCCAAAGATAAATAATCTTCTAAGTCAGTTCAATTAAATAATCCACCAGACTGCTTTCTGAAGGCTGATGATACTGGTGTGATTTGCATGCAATAATTACCCAGCCTTTCTATTCTGCATAATGCATTATTTGCATTGATGGTGTTAAAAAAAAACCTTTTCACCTCTTTTTTACAAATTACTTACACTTTGACCTTCATGACCTAATCTGAAATGATCTCTCAGTTGACTACATGACTTGTCCAAAGACTGTAGTCCCCTAATTATCCACATTAGGTTGGAGTAATCATGCAGCATTCCAGATCCAGGCATCTGCATTTCCTGCCCTTGGAAACCTGTGCAAAGAAACAAGCCATGGTAGCATGGAGGGTAAAGGGCATTCAGACCTCAGACCAGGACGGTGAGGGTGGGGACCCTGGGCCCACTGTGGGGGAGGATCTTGTTCGGGACCACCTCAGGAACCTGAATGTATACAAGTCCATGGGACCAGATGAAATCCATGCACGGGTCCTGAAGGAGCTGGCAAATGAAGTTGCTAAGCCACTGTCCATCATATTTGAAAAATCATGGCAGTCAGGTGAAGTTCCCCATGACTGGAAAAAGGGAAATATAACCCCTATTTTTAAGAAGGGGAAAATGGATGAGCCGGGGAATTACAGACCAGTCAGTCTCACCTCTGTGCCTGGCAAAATCTTGGAGCGGATTATCCTGGAAGGCATGCTAAGGCACATGAAAACCAACAAGGTGCTTGGGGACACCCAGTATGGCTTCAGTAAGGGGAAATCCTGCCTGACCAATCTGGTGACCTTCTATGAAGGGGCTACGGAACTGATGGACAGGGGCAGAGCAGTTGATGTCATCTACCTGGACTTGTGTAAAGCCTTTGACACTGTCTCCCATGACATCCTTCTCTCTAAGTTGGAGAGACATCAATTTGATAGGTGGACCACTCGGTGGATAAAGAACTGGCTGGATGGCCGCATGCAAAGAGTAGTGCCCAGTGGCTCAGTGTCCAGCTGGAGACCAGTAACAAGTGGTGTCCCCCAGGGATTGGTGTTGGGACCGGTCTTGTTCAACATCTTTGTGGGTGACATGGACAGTGGGATTGAGTGCGCCCTCAGCAAGTTTGCCGATGACACCAAGCTGTGTGGTTCGGTTGATAAGTTGGAGGGAAGGAATGCCATCCAGAGGGACCTTGACACGCTTGTGAGGTGGGCTGATGCCAACGTAATGAAGTTTAACCATGCCAAGTGCAAAGTCCTCCACCTGGGTCGGAGCAATGCCAGGCACAGCTACAGATTGGGCGGGGAGGAGATTCAGAGCAGCCCTGCGGAGAAGGACTTGGGGGTGTGGGTTGATGAAAAAATGAACATGAGCCAGCAGTGTGTGCTTGCAGCCCAGAAGGCCAACCGTATCCTGGGCTGCATCAAAAGGAGTGTGACCAGCAGGTCGAGGGAGGTGATCCTGCCCCTTTACTCTGCTCTCGTGAGACCTCACTTGGAGTATTGTGTGCAGTTCTGGTGTCCTCAACATAAAAAGGACATGGAACTGTTAGAACAAGTACAGAGGGGGGCCACGAGGATGATCAGGGGACTGGAGCACCTCTCGTATGAAGATAGGCTGAGAAAATTGGGGCTGTTCAGCCTGGAGAAGAGAAGGCTGCGTGGAGACCTCATAGCAGCCTTCCAATACCTGAAGGGGGCCTCTAGGGATGCTGGGGAGGGACTCTTCATTAGGGACTGTGGTGAGAGGACAAGGGGTAATGGGTTTAAACTTAAACAGGTGAGGTTTAGATTGGATATGAGGAAGAAATTCTTTACTGTGAGGGTGGTGGGGCCCTGGAATGGGTTGCCCAGGGAGGTTGTGGATGCTTCATCCCTGGCGGCGTTCAAGGTGGGGTTGGACATAGCCTTGGATGGCATGGTTTAGTGGGAGGTGTCCCTGCCCATGGCAGGGGGGTTGGAACTCGATGATCTTGAGGTCCTTTCCAACCCTTACTATTCTATGATTCTATGATTCTATAATGCTTGTACAAGCACTTAAGCCTCGGAGTGTGGACGTTCCCCATACCTCTCATTTTAGAGAAGATAGTCTCTCCTGCATACCTTTTCCTTTTGAAAAAAAACATGAACTAGATCTTTAGACTGGAATAAATTTGGGGCTTTTGTTCTCCAAGATCTTTATAACAGATTCATCACCTCTCATTCAAACTTCCATTTCACTCTCTATCAGCTCAAGCAGAGTGGTTACAACACAGGTATGTTCTTCCAAATATAGCCAACTAGAATTAGCTGGACACGTTCAACTAGTTGGTTTAGAAATTTTGCTAGGGAAAAGTTTACCTTTCTTACCATTTCATGTATCTGCACCCCATAGGCAGACAGAACTCTTCCTGATGCACACCTAAATTTCTGGACAGAGAAAGACATCTGAATAAAGGAGAACGAAGATTTGAACCTTAATCTTCAACTTCTCTGGGAAGCACACTAACAACTACTCTCTCCAGCTCTTCAGTGACCTTGATTTCCTGTTGGCATGTGAGGGATCCTGAAATACAATAGCTTATATGGACAAAAATAGTATTGCAGTCCTGACCACTATTACTTTGCTTGCCACTTGATTCTAGAAGCGCTGAGAGTGAGAAGCCATGCTGGTTGATGTTCTGCCTATTTTTTCCTTAATTATACCCCTAATAGAGCCTTTCTTATCCACCAGCACAGATAATCATCCCAAATTTTCATCTGCTTAAGTCTGCATTAATTTGTGAATTTTCACTCATGTTTTCAGAAATGGAACTGTGACTTTTCAAATGTTATTGTGGAGATTACATATGCCTTTTGCTTTAACTAGATCATTACTGTCCTTTCAATAGCTCTATTTCCTCATCCTTTCCTAGCATGCCCCACACACGTCACTGTTCTGTGTTTTCAGAGCTCTTTGAAAACATCTGTCTTCACAATTCAATTACTCAGTAGCAAGAAGTCCAGCTGAATCTTCCATGTGCCTGAAAATTCATCACCAAAGCACCCTGTGTTTCATTCTCTCCCACATCACCCTTTATCTTTGGAAAGATATTTTTCAGAAGTGCAACAAAAGCTGCCTTTCATCTTCTCTAAACCCATCCTCAGAACACTCCTTGTCATATCGTATCTCTGACCTTTAGTTACACCAGGGAATCACAAGCACTACAGCCACTTTGACCATCACAGTGTCGTAAATCAGTAGACTCCATCTGTTTTCTCTTATCCTGAGTCTTTGAGGTTTGGGGATTCTTTTATGTTTTTGCATGGTTGGCTACACACAATGTCATGGTTTCGACTGATACATCCCTAGACACTGTAAGAACAGAATTATGCAGATTTACTTAACCACGGTCTTCAAAGACTTCCCATGAAACCTTTTCCCATGCCACTGGCTCTACTGCCGTTCAATATACTTTCTTACAAAAAAGATGTACTATTCACTCCAGCTACACCTTTAATATTTGTGATTTCATGCTGTAGCTCAGAAATTATAGGACCAGCAATACAGTATTTGCACAACTGGACATCAAGCTCAAAAATAAAACACAGTCACCCTACTCGTGCAGCCAATTAAGTAACAGAAATCAGCAACTGTCCTGATGCATCTAAGCATCCCGCACACAATACGCCGCCAACGCCATATTAGCATCACTACTCCTATTTCAGTATCCTAGGGAAAAAGTTAAAACTAGAATGCTTGCCCTTAATTTAGGGTCTTGCACTGCGGTATATTTGGCTGCGAGAGAACACTTGTGTAAGCATTACAGGAAAATACAGGAACCTGAACGTTAACACTGCACATAATCCTCAGCTGATGACTTTTGTGACAGTTAATGTTTACATCTCACAATACATTTTCCAGAATCCACAGCACTGCGAGATTGTTCCTTTTTTACCCTCAATACTATTGAGCACTCTCAATCTGTAATGAAGGCAATCAAAGGCAATGAAAAGTGCTCAGCTTATTCAGCCGACTTGTCTTCATTTTTCAAGTAAAAGAAACATTTCATACCAAACTACGAGAAGCATAGCTCATGATCAATGGTCAGTAATCAAGACTGTTTAATTAACACATATTTCTCTTCTCATGCAGATTGCCATATACTTATCAGCTATGTTTACACACCAGTTTTACTAACCAACTAGTGCAGGGTACATTCATTTACTAGCTAATTTGCTTGAAAATAATTTCTCAAGGCAGAGCCCAATGAACAGAAGAGCCTAGTGTTTGTTAAAAATATAACAGCACTTCCAACTAGTTTAAAAGATCAGCTGCTTTATTATAAAAAATACCCAATTTCTTACATCACCCAAGAAACATGGAGGTTTTAAATAAGATATTTAATTATTAGAAAATGCCTGTTCTTCCCCCAGAGTATAACCAAAATGAATCACCAATTCTGTTAATTTAAATTTCTTCCCTTAACACTCACATCAGCAGAGTTGTTAAACTCTTTGCATGATCACTGAATCTTAAATCTATAAATCTCATCATCTCAGCAGGAGGTTTTCATCTGAGATCTTGTGCCAAATCCAGATTGCATTTTAAAATGTAGACTTCTAACTTCATTCCAATATGCTTGAAAGCTGTGTTTTTCTGTCACAATCTGGAAATTGGACACTTGTATCACTACCACCTCAAGGAGGAAAGTGTTCAGGAAGAATCTCCACATATTGTTACCCATTGTTTCCATTTGTATTTCATAAACAAACATAAAAGGAAGTTAATAATGGAAGTAAATCTTTGGGGTTGGGTTCTCACTGCCAGCCCACAGAACTGCAAGACTGTAACATGAAAATTGCAAAATAAAACAAAAAAACCTTAACACTGAAAATCTCAGCTTCTTTAATGTTGCTTAGCCTACTTTATTAATGACAAGCAACAATTCCAAAATAAACAAGCAAAGAAGATAAACAAACAAACAAAAAGACCAGATGCACTCTGCAGAACTGAACATTTTATTTTTGCTAGCATCTAGATAACTGAATATATATTCCTTTCAATACATTTCAGGGGGTTGAAACTGGATGAGCTTTAAGGTTCCTTCCAGCCCAAACCAGTCTGTGATTCTATGATCTTTGCAGGGAGCAAACAAGGTTGACCCAGCAGCAGTTCTCCTTTCAATCAACTTTTATGTCTTCATGGAAGACGGGTGTAACATTTTCCTTTCTTTGACCAGTGGGAACTTCCCATATTTCCATGACCTCCCAGAGGTTATAGATGTCTCGCCCTTCAAGGACACTGGCCAACTCACAACACTCTGAGGTGCAGCCCATCTTGTCCCATTGTCCATGGGTTGTCTCAGTCACCCCAGCTTGATCCTTACCTAATGCTGGTTTATTTTTCTCCTTGACCTGTCTCTCCCAGGGCAGAGGCCTCGCAGGACTGGCCGGGGAGAACTGCGACAATGTCAGTGTTTAGCTCCTCTGCCTCCTGTGCTGCTGTCACACCAAATCACCCACCCCACTCAGAAATGGCCATACATTTTCTTTGCTAAGTCTCCCTGGCAATATCACTGTCCACAGCCTCTCTGCAACTTCCCAAACCTAAGCACCCATGACAGAATGTCAAGTCAGAAGTCAGATGCCTCTTTCCCCTGCAAGGGAGTCTCCATTAACTCTGAGCCCTGTTTTTCACTGCTCAGTCACTTGATCAGTACTGAAAACTGAGACATGGACAAAAAGAATGAGTTGTGACATTAGAAGTGATGAATTTCCAGGTTTTCCCATCACGGAAGTTTCTGTCCACAGCAAATTTGGAGGTGGTCCTCTAGATTCCCCTCCTTCCTTGCAGAACTTCAGCTGCTGGCTTTGCAAGACCCTGTCAATCTCCTGTTCTTCCTCCCTGATGGCATGCAGCACACCCTGGCAAGCAAGGCTATCATCATCCCCACCATGAGCATCTCTGCAGTCTGAGGCTGGGGCAGCAGCATGGGCCTTCAAGGTCTCTGAAGTACCAGGTTGGTCCAGCCCGTGCTAGAGGCAGTCACATTTGGCACATAAACATAGACAAACCACATGCTCCCAAGAGTAAATGTACACCTATAACACCTATATTTGAAAGACAGAAGCACTGATTTCAGGGACACACTGTTACTCAACTGGCTTATTACAAAATGATGATTTCACCATTTAATATTAAAAAAGTTGATGGGCGTTTTATATAATTGCTGGCAAGCAACCCAGATTAAGGGCCTCAGATCAGATCATAAACGAGACTTGCACTGAGGAAGGCACGAACACACCTAACACAGTGCTTGTTTTGCCTGAGAGACAGAAGCCCAAATCTGAAAATGTAATACAACAACCAAAATTTTCAGAGATTTTAGCCCATTCTCTAATGATCTGCAATGCAGTTCTTTCCCAAAGGCTCCCTGAAACCATAAAATCCTAAGCCATGTTTATAATACTGTACATCTGATTTGAAGATCTAATTACTCAGTTTGCACATGAAGTGACAGCTTGCAATATAGAATCATAGAATCATAGAATAGTAAGGGTTGGAAAGGACCTCAAGATCATCGAGTTCCAACCCCCCCGCCATGGGCAGGGACACCTCCCACTAAACCATGCCATCCAAGGCTATGTCCAACCCCACCTTGAACGCCGCCAGGGATGAAGCATTCACAACCTCCCTGGGCAACCCATTCCAGGGCCCCACCACCCTCACAGTAAAGAATTTCTTCCTCAGATCCAATCTAAACCTCACCTGTTTAAGTTTAAACCCATTACCCCTTGTCCTCTCACCACAGTCCCTAATGAAGAGTCCCTCCCCAGCATCCCTAGAGGCCCCCTTCAGGTATTGGAAGGCTGCTAGGAGGTCTCCACGCAGCCTTCTCTTCTCCAGGCTGAACAGCCCCAATTTTCTCAACCTATCTTCATACGAGAGGTGCTCCAGTCCCCTGATCATCCTCGTGGCCCTCCTCTGCACTTGTTCTAACAGTTCCATGTCCTTTTTATGTTGAGGACACCAGAACTGCACACAATACTCCAAGTGAGGTCTCACGAGAGCAGAGTATACCTAATAGCTATGGCAAAGCTGCAGATACTAATCTAGAGGAAGCTTTGGCGTAAAGTTATTCTCTTGTATTCACAAGAGGTGTCTTTGTGTTATTAAAATCAAGAGAAGCCACAAAATGTGTACCTGTGAAAGAGTTAAATCTGAAGAGTAACATTAAACTTCAACATTAAATTTGGATTAAGATCTAACAGGGCCATTGGACTTTGAATCATCAACTGAAAAATCAGAATTTCAGAAGTTAAAGTCAATTCAACATTACAAATAAAAACAAAATAAAAAAATAAAAACATATAATAATAGTCTATAAAAAAGAAGCAGTGGGATAAGGCAGACTATAAATCCTAAAGCTAAAAAATACTTTCAAGTAACAACATGTTTGACACAGTGAAACCTTTTGTGTGCTCTTTCTGCCCCGAGTGTAGAACAGCTGCAGCTGACTCTAGTTCGTGGCCATTACAACCTGTAACACTGCTAATTTTCAGAACTCTTATAAAGCTTTCAATTATCAGGAGAGTTCCCGAAAAGAGAAAAACTCCAGGTAAAACCTTTGTGCAAAGGAAGAAAGTAGAACCCCATAAAAAAAAAAAAACAACTGTAAACTGGAAGAAACAAAAGAGTCCAGCTAAGCAGAAAAGAATTACACCTCCTCCCACATTAATAAACAAATAAACAAACCTCTTTTTGACTCTTGCAGACAACAGTACATGTGGCCTAAAAAGTCAAGATAGCTGGTGATAAACAAACTATATCACTACATAGATACAAAGGATAAATACGGTCATATATAAAGCTGGGAAAAACTCCCAGAAAATTTTCTAAAAGCCTGAGATAGCAGTACTGAATGCAGAAGCCTGTTCTATCTACAGACATTGCCACCACTCTTCAGTTTTTGGTGAATACTGCAGACCATGAATACTATATAAAGGTCTGTTAGTACTTATAGATACGTTAGAAAAAGACAAAAGTCACCAAAAATATTTCATGGTAGTACAGCAGTAACCTATCCTCCCCAGCTAGCATGTCCCTCTTACAATTTATGGCACTGCCATTTATAAGGAGACTACCCAAGAGCTCTGACAGAATGAGGACAGTGAGAAGGGCGTGCAGAAAGCTCACTGCCCTGGACTTCAAGAGAGCAGACTTTGGCCTCTTCAGGAACCTGCTCAGTAAGGTTCCATGGGATACAGCCCTAGAGGGCAGGGGGGCCCAAGATTGTTGGTTGATATTCAAGGATCACCTGCTGCAAGCTCAGGAGAGATACATCTCTACTAGAAGGAAGTGCGGAGGGCCAGGAGACCTCCTTGGATGGATAAGGAGCTGCTGAGCAAAATTCGAAGGAAAAAAAAGGCTTATAAAAGGTGGAAGCAAGGACAGGCGGCCTGGGAAGATTACAGGGATGTTGTCCGGGAAGCCAAACAGCAGGTTAGGAACGCTAAGGCCCAGTTAGAATTAAACTTGGCTAGGGATGTTAAGGATAACAGGAAGGGATTTTATAGGTACACTGCAAATAAAAGGCAGGCTAGGGACAACGTGGACCCTCTTAGGGATCGGTGTTGGGACCGGTCTTGTTCAACATCTTTGTGGGTGACATGGACAGTGGGATTGAGTGTGCCTTCAGCAATTTTTTCGATGACACCAAGCTGTGTGGTTCGGTTGATACATTGAAGGGAAGGAATGCCATCCAGAGGGACCCTGACACGCTTGTGAGGTGGGCTGATGCCAACCTGATGAAGTTTAACCATGACAAGTGCAAGGTCCTACACTTGGGTCAGAGAAATCCCAGGCACAGCTACAGGTTGGGCAGGGAAGAGATTCAGAGCAGCCCTGCGGAGAAGGACTTGGGGGTGTTGACGGATGAAAAAAAGAACATGAGCCGGCAGTGTGCGCTTGCAGCCCAGAAGGCCAACCGTATCCTTGGCTGCATCAAAAGGAGCATGACCAGCAGGTCGAGGGAGATGATCCTGCCCCTCTACTCTGCTCTCGTGAGACCTCACTTGGAGTATTGTGTGCAGTTCTGGTGTCCTCAACATAAAAAGGACATGACACTATTGGAACAAGTTCAGAGGAGGGCCAGGAGGATGATTAGGGGACTGGAGCACCTCCCATATGAAGACGGGATGAGAAAATTGGGGCTGCTCATCCTGGAGAAGAGAAGGTTGCATGGAGACCTCATAGCAGCCTTTCAATACCTGAAGGGGGCCTATAGGGATGCTGGGGAGGGACTCTTCATCAGGGACTGTAGTGATAGGACAAGGGGTAATGGGTTTAAACTTAAACAGGCGAAGTTTAGATTGGATATGAGGAAGAAATTCTTTACTGTAAGGGTGGTGAGGCACTGGAATGGGTTGCCCAGGGAAGTTGTGAATGCTCCATTGCTGGTGGTATTCAAGGTGGGGTTGGACATAGCCTTGGATGGAATGGTTTAGTGGAAGGTGTCCCTGCCCATGGCAGGGGGTTTGGAACTAGATGATCTTAAGGTCCTTTCCAACCCTAACTATTCCATGATTCTATAAATCACATGGCGACCTGCGTCTCTCCAAGAACAACACTGTCAGTATATCACAGACTCCATATAGACACAATTATATCCAAGTCCTCATTTACACCAGGAAAATAAGGGACCTATTATGCCTTAAAGATGGTCAAGACCACGTACTGTCCCTTTCCACCCAGACAGCAACAGGTAAGACATGGCATAGGACTGACGTCTCTCCTTCACCAGTCACTGGGGAGTGATGTCCACTCGCGAGTGATGTCCACTAGTGACCTTGAAGTTGCTCCCCAAAGCCCAAACTCCAGGCAAAGCCTATGTGGCTGAAAAGCAGAGGTGATACAGAGTTATCCCACTGCTCGGGGAGAGTATGATCCAAAAGAAGATAGTATTTTATGTTTAAACTACATCAGCTTAGAAGAAGCACCTTTCATAAAGCCAATTTCAGCAGACACTACAACTTGTAATCTACTAAAACAGTAATTTTATGTCTTTTATGCTGTTCCTTTTCAAAGAACAGACATAATATGTCTAAAATCTTCAGTAATTTTACTGCCGTATCTCAACAGGAAAATGGGGCTGAACAAAACTATATCCTTTCTGAAGCTGCTTTTTCTGCAGAAAATCTGTTTTGAGATTCTATATTAAAGGCTTTTGAAAATTATTCCAAATGTTGCTAAACACATGTACTATGCTGTAAACAGACTGGGCATCTGCAATTTGAATTTTAAAAGCTTCTAACACCCTATTTTGAAACTGAAAAAGAAATTAAATCTCTTGCATATATGGTAATAAAGTGAGATCACTGAATAACATTAACTGAGAGCTCTCCTGAAACAGTAATTCCAGATGATTACCTGTTTCTGAGATCCCTGCAACAATTTGGATAAATATTACCAGTATACTAAACCTTCACACACACAATGAAATTTATATGCACACAGCTGCAATGCTAGCAGTGTATAAGCTTGCACTACAGGAGATCTAACCTCATGGCTTTTAGCCCACAAAAGCCATCAAATCTCATTATTTCTCTTAAGGTAGGTGTCTTTTCTATGAGATGTATTGACCTTTGTTTTAGACTTAACAGATAGTCTTTGTATCATGTGGAAGGTACACACACTTCCAGAAGAAAGAAGGGAGAAGCAACACAGAAGCAGCTTGATGAGACACAACAGACAAGACTGCTATAAAAGACTCTAGCACAAGACCTTATGATTATCTGCCAGACTAGAACACTTACAGGGTAAAAGAGTAGCTTCCTGAATCTTCCTAAACATAAAAGAAAGAAAACTTCTTGTATTTCCTGCTACAATTCTTCGGCTCTGAAAACTGTGCTGCTCTAGAGGAAAGGAGGAAAGGGCCAGTTTAGAAAAATTATTATAACCAGAACTGACTGATCTTTATTGCAGAGAAGCTGAGGTACAGTTTGGGGATATTCCTTCTTCTCTCCTCTGCCTTAAGAGGGAATTTTTTTTTGTTGTGATATAAAATTCTGTTATTTCTACAAGTATAATGCCATAACCACAATTCACTACTGGAAAAGAAGCCAACATAACCAGAGTACGTATTTTTAAGTATTTATTGCTTTCTATGGGAAATTAAAGGAAAAAAATCAAAACTTGTCCATCAAATAAAACAACCAAACAGCAGACTAATCAGTCAAAATTAGTCAATCACTGGTCTCAGACCCTACGAAAAGACAGAGCGCCCATAGGGCTGGTGTGTCAAGATGAGCTAAAGGGACACTGACACTTGGGAAGGTCACACTGCTTCTTAATCAGGTTGTTGACTTGCTGAAAGGTGAAACTTTGTTCAACTCAATTCAGCTGTCAGATTCAACAGGCACAGAGACACGTGAAGTCCCTGCGAAATCTAACTGAAAAACTTTGTATTAACATCTTGGATAGTTTTCTATTTTCCCTCCTTAAGTAACTGAAGCATGTAGCGGTTTTACTCATTCATTTCTGCTGCTTCCTTCTTCCTGCTCAGCCTTCAGTTGTTCTGAATGGAGAAGCCAGAACCATATCTACTCAACAGCAGCTTTAAAGCAGTTTACTTGCTTAGAACTAAGCCAGGGCAGAATTTCTAACGCATGCAGTTCTCCCCCCAGCTCTATTGACAGCACATAGGGAACTGCTGAGCCTCACCTGCTTTGCATGGCCAAAGAGAGATCTTTATCCATAAGAAAAATATTTTGCACAAAATAATTAAGCAAGAAAAACACTACAATCTGTCCTCATCAAAATAACCTAACAGGACAGTTTAGTTAATAAACACTCAATTGGCACCAGGATGGTGAAGCAGCATGCTGACATTCGGGGTGGGAGATGGCAGGAGAACTGCAAAATTTGCTCCTCTGCTTACAGCCAGGCCACAGCAATGCAATGCATACTCAGGTCTAATTTGTGTACATGATTTCCACAGTGGGTGATGTACAGCTATACACAACACAGAGAAAAATGTGGCATTCTGTGCCTTAGGGAAGGTTGGGGGAATGAGTAAGCTTGTCTTCCTGCTCAAAATGGTTTAAATTCACATGTTTGGCACTCTGAGATTACATACATTGAGAGACAGCAAGCGCCTGGAGGGGTAGGTCCAGAAACATATCTCTTGGAAAAAAAACAGCAAAAGCTGTCACCAAGAAGACTATCCATAACTTCCCCTTGAAGGAAGCAGGTGAGGACATATCTGGTGTACAACAGCCCCATGTACCTTGCTCCTCCCTCCCTTTTCCCATCACTCTTCCTTGCTGGGGCTTGTCTGATCCTGCCCTAAGTCATCCCAACAACCTGAACTACCAGGAAACTAGCATAGCATAGAAATGAAGGGTTTGATTGCTCATCATCAGCCCTGAAATTAGGGAAGAGTCAGTGACAAAGAGCAACTGGGTGGGCTTGACTGTACCATCAAATCTCACATGGCAGAGTTGCTCGTTAGCAAAAACAAGCTATGGAAACTTAGAAAGTGTCCTATAGACCCTTTCAATGGCCAAGGTACTCTGACCCACAGGTCAACACTACACCTCTTACTACTCTACTTCTACTCATGCTCAGCATTTTATATGTCTATTAGCATGTAATTATTCAACTCCACTGAAAGAGACTGAGGCATACTAGAGTAGGAAGTGCGCTTGCTATGTGAAGCAATATACATGTAATCTTATAGCTTTTATAGTCAACCACGTTTTACTGCGACTCTTACTCAGAATGTTGCTTTGATTTTTCTCCCCAACAGATTTCACAGAAGAGAGACATCTCTGAGACTACATTCCCAAATATGTCTGATATAGTTTCAGTTACCTTTTCCTGTTGATCCCAGGCTGTCCACTATGACTTTAGCCATAGGCAGAACCACCAGACACACCTCTGGAGAAAGGTTTGTCATTAAGTAAAACCACCATAGGAAGGAGCCAGAGTGCACAGGAGTGCAACAGTACAAAGATGCAGCATCTTCAAGAAGTTTCTAGAGGAAAACACGCTTCTGAACAAGGATACCAGATTAAAGAGGAGCCTGGTGAACAAAGAGGTTACAATAGGATGGGCTTGAACACACTCAGGAAAATAAAAGCCATTACTGAAGAGGTTGATCTTTATCCTGAAGGACAACATATAAATGATGTATCATTCTGCATAAGGTCAGAAGGTAAGCCACAAAAAAAAAAAAAAAATCAGAGAAATCAGACAGAAACATCATTAAAGTAATATATATAGGACACACCATAGAGAGAACTGCTGCATCATTTTAGCTACTTCCCATGACAATAGAACATAATTTCCCCACCAACACTGTATACTATTCACAGCATTAATCTAATCTTCCTTTAAAATTGTTCAAATAAATGGATGTTCTGTGGGTTTAAAATAGTTCTGGAATAGTATCTGAAAGCAATCAGCTACTAGGTCTTCCCTGTTAACCTAGAAAAGCCCTTGCAAGGCAGACCTGTGCAATTCCTCACATAAGTAAGGAATCTGACAAGTTACATACCAAACAGTATTTTCACCATCTCTGTTTCAAAAGCCTAAGCTGCAAAGAGTGTGCACTAAAAATCAGTCTCAGAGCCCAGACCACTGTCTGCAAATGTAATACTCAACTAGAAAAAACAAAAAAACTGGCAAACAGATTAAAGCAGTATGGTCTATGGGACTGTAACTGAGAATAATCAGAGGGGAAGCCTGGATTAAAGGGGTTGGTTGTGTGCAGTGACACCCACCAGTGATAGAGACTGTTAAACAGGGAGAGACAGACTGAGAGATCGAAGTATTAAAAATAAATCAAATAACTCCTTTTTTCTATTTTTCACACTCACACATGGTTCATGTAAGTGTTAACTGAAAGTATTTCTTATATTGTCTGTTGCAGCTTTACTGTTGTAGAAACTTAAGACATGAGTAATCAGATGGCAGAAATTAGTGTTATTTAAGCACTGCTGTCACAGCTCTCCATAATTATACAGGTTGACACAGCATCTTGACAATGATAGGAAAAAAAGCAGTTTCTATAGATATTTTATCAGCCTCACTACACAGAAGCATGGCAAATAAAATTACTGCAACTAAAAATTCGTAAAGCAATCAACTCTTTCAGGGATTTTTGTCTCTGTCAGAAAGTTACTACTGTGAGAATACTCAAAGATAAAAAAAGTCCTCAGCCTATGTGGCTTTATCTTGCAGCACAGGGCCACAATCTGGCTACGCACAAATGCCTTCTATTGTTGAAAACGCCTGAAAAAAGTCTGGGAAAAAAATTTGTGTAGCAGGATGGGAAGAAGGAAAGGTGATTACATGCAAAACACTGAAAAAGTCCTGCTCTGTATTGAAATGAAAAAACTGAAACTCTTGAGATTCAAAGCTATACTCTGAACCACTCAACAGTCAACTTGAATCCAGGAGTGTTTAAAGCGAGACTGCACTGGGATTTAAGCAACCTGGTCTAGTGGAAGGTGTCCCTGCCCACGGCAGGGGGCTGGAACTAGATAATCTTTAAGGTCCCTTCCAACCCAAACCAGTCTGTGATTCTATGATTTTATGCTGCCCATGTCCCAGCTACGCAAGATATACACCAGACGAGGACAGAAAAGACTTGTTACTTGTTGAACTTTTGTATGTACAGAATTGCAGTGTTCTGGTAAAGAATTTTTGGTTGGCAAATTTCTCCAGAGCTTTAATAAAGAGTCACAACCCAATGCAGACACTACACATGGGATGGGTTATACCTCTGGATCTGGTCCTATGCATCATCCAGGACAAGAAGCAACAGTGTGCACCCAGTTCAAACTTACAAGGCCCTGGCTCCCCTCCCTCTTCCCTGTGGCCTCCAAGGTCACATAGGACCCATAAAACTGAAGCAGTCACAAATCTTTCATTTACACGTCTCATTACCTGCTGGGATGCGCAGACTTCCTGCTCAGGCCCTGCATAATAAAAGCAGATCCTCTTGTGCCTGCTAATCCACCTGCTGCTTCTCCCTGCTGTCATCTGCATATTTGACTTTACTGCTTCAAGTACTGTGGTTAAAATCCTAACTCCTAAAACTGAAAATTTTGATGTTCTGCTTCTATGAGTGGTATAGCCAAGATATTCCAGGATTCCCCATTTGAACGGCAGAAACAAATGAGTACTTCCTTCTCTATTTTCACATCACTGCACCAAACTCAGTACACAAATTCAGTCACAAAATGGCTCCTTATTAGGAAGTTTTGGAGAGGGAGGGAAGAGAGAAATGCTACTGCTGGTCTCAAGAAACAGTTTCAGACATTCATTGCTTTTGTTGAATATAGTGAATTTTGACTTGAAATACAGACCTCTTATCTAATACTACCCAAATGTTTAAGAAGTATGACACTAGACGTGTGGCACGTAAATGAATGCAATTCCTCTGTATGCAATCTGAAGTGTGGATATAAACCACAATATCTGTGCACATAGCCACTATATAGTATGTAAAATTAAGTCGTTTTCATGTGTGTTTCATATGATAATGCATTCACTCACACACCATATACTGTAATTATTAGCTAGATTAGCTCAAGACTTTATTAGATAATCACCGTCTGTTTAATTTCTCAGCTTTCAAAACTTGAAATAGAAGAACACCCCCACTGTGATGAAAGGTAACACAGCTTGCTGATTAAAGAGAAAAAAAACCCACACAAATGAACAGAGAAACCCCGCAAGTATATTCCCACAACACCAAAACTGAGATTTAATAAAATATCAAACCATGAGAAGATAAGCACAAATTTTGCACCTTCACATTTCTAGGGCAGCAGCTCCTAGCTCAGTCCCTGCTTTCAGTAACATCCAGCACCCAGGTCTACAACTGCAGCTACTGCTCTCAAACAGGCTTCCATGCTACAGACCTGCAATACGAACGGCACAAAAGCTGCTTCACCCCCTACACACCATATCATTACAAAATTAACCATACGTTACTGTCAGTACCCACAGTGACCAGCCCTTCCTCTAACAAAAGACCTAAGTTTCCTATAAGGAAGGAAACCTAGAGCCATTATCACGTATTCCTCAGGCTGATATCACACACTGAATTCAGGCTGATGCTGGTATTCCCCCTATGTTCTCCCTTCACTCCTGCTAAATTGAAAATGCATGTAGGTCCTCCAACATAAGACAACACTTTCCAAAGCTTTTAAGTTTGCAAATGTTAAGGTTCTCATAACTCGTGTTCAGGTTTGAATTTTTATTGTTTAACATATCATCTGCCCAAGAAAAAATAAACTCATATTTTCACAGTGGATCTGTTCTGAAAGTTGAAATGAATTAATATTGTTTTGCTGTTCAACTTGTATGCTTTCAAACTCAAGGCAGCCAGGCTTTAAGTATGCTATAAAGAAACTAGTGACACCTTAAATACGACACAGACCACCCTTTAAGTTTTCAGATATATTCCTGGCTATGTGCCTTATGTAAGTTTTAAATGTGTAAAAACCTAAAAAACTGAAAAACACACGGTAACTCCTGTGTGACTTATAACAGATTTGAGAATAACATAGATTTATTTCTGACACTTACAATTGCTTAAACACTACTTCTCCAAATATCTTTATTTACACTGAAGGGATAGCAGGCTGTGAGTCTGTCACCGCTGCTGTATGGACATGAGCTGTATAAACAGCCAATTCAAGGCATAAGAATCAACCTCTCCATAAAAAGCAACTGTCTTTTGAAATAACTTCCAAAGTGGATCTTTTCCTCAATTTTCAACTGGATGGTAATTGGGAAAATGTGGAGAAGGGAAAATAAGACAGTGGCCGTTTTCACTATGCTACCATTGATACCCAATCTTGCATAAAGTATATCCTTTGAAAAAAGACATAAAGGACAAAGGACAAAATCATGATGATCACAGAAAGAGGAAGATGGACACTTAAAAGAATTCAACTAATACCACCAGAACTATTAATTCCAGTCATAATAATGCATGGTTTGACATCAAGTTCTGCCCCAGGCTGACCAGACACGTATAGGACGCAATAGTATATCTGCTATACACTTTCTGGAGGCTATATAAGCCGTCATGGAAAATCAATTTGAACACAAATGTAATTGGTAAAAGAACAGTAAAAATCATTATGCAGGGTCACACTGTTTGCAATTTGTACAGAAGTAGATACCATGCAAAGATGCAAGGGCGTTCAGTAAAACAGAAGAATCTTGGTCTTTCAAAGTCTCTGTGATCTTTTCAGCCTTTAGGTATAGTTACACAAGAACAAAGCTACAGTTTACCTCTCTTGTTTCTCAGCACTTTTACTCCTTGCAGCTCATTCCAGCTGCAGAAAGAGGCTTTATACAAACTTCTAAGCCCCACAGAGAGTGAAGGTTCCCACTGTAACGGAGAAAAAAGCAACATCTTTGAAACAGTTCCTGGAAAGTTTTTATCTTGGGCTGACAGGACACAGTCACAGAATAACGAACTAGATTTGCCTTATTTTGGCAAAGTTAAAATCATGTTGAGGGAAACCATACATGAAAATTCAGCAACGAGCTAAGTGAAAAAGCATGGTACAGTTTAAGGATCCACTTCACGCGAAAGGCAACTCAGATGCCTTTATTTATCAGGATTCAGAAGATCCTGTTGCAAAGACATTTAACACATGCACATGGAATGTAACGATTTGCTATGCACTTACAGCACGAGTACCGTGGCCGATCAGTTTACCCATTCCATAAGGTAAATCTAGGGACTAGAACAGTCACTCATTTTAAATTCTGTCTTCACTTGATGCCAGTCTTCACTGACTGTTCTTGTTTGTTCCCAAAAACAACGCACAGTGGGACTCAGAAACCTGTATTACTACAGGTGAGATGCACCGTATTGCTTTCATCTGAAATAACCTCTTGCAGTCTCTGTAGTCACCCTTGCAGGCACTGTTTGGAACACCAGATTGGCTCACACTCAAATCTGACCAAGTAGCAACAACAGCAGCAAATGTGAAACCTTTGCAACTGCTTTGTGGCACATATAAAAGGATATTCTTTATGAAAAATGCATGTGCATCTTTCTCGTAAACTAAGGGGTAGCAGACACTGCACCTTTGAATCCCAGCTTCATCATATACATGCATATAAACACACCTCTGAATATCATCCTCCTGTTACAGTGCATGAGATGGCAAATTTACCAGATCAGCTAGAAGGAAGAAAATTCCAGTCTTTCACTGGGATGACTTTTTCATCATCATATCTCTCTCAGTCTTTCTCCCCCTGCTTCTCTCTCTCTCTTAAAAAAAAACCCAAGGAGAACAAAAAAAAATAAACCAAACCAAACTTGCTAATACACTATGCATGCACTTCAAATGCAGAAAGCAAAAGAGTTTTAAGATATCATGAATAAACTGGGTTTTGACCTCCATCATTACTGTGCAGAGCTCCAATAAAAAAGCAGTTGCCATTTTTCCTTAACTGCAGACTTGAAAAACAGGTCAATAACAAACTATATGACTTAACTTTCATCTGCAGCTGGAATTTTCCCCAAAACACAGCGAAGAACTGGCCACTGCATACATGTAGCTACCATAGGTTTTCATTATACACCATTACAGAAATGGACTCATCAAGTAATATTCAAACATAATGTTCAATGCACAAAAAGTTTTGTGCTATTCAAAACCTCCTCTCTAAAGAGTTCGATACTTATGGTGCTTAGTGTTATCATAACTTGGAGAGGATCTATTAAAACGAAACATTACAACAGTGAGCAAAATTAATCCAGTATATCAGACCTGCCAAGCAACATTTTATTCGGTTTCAGCATTAAAAAAAAAAAAAGAAAAGAAGAAAAAAAAAAAAGAAGAAGAAGATTGTCTTATTTTCTTCCGTTTCATTTTGAAAGCCAAGGACAAACCTTTAACTGAACAGTTGCAGCTTAAGCAACCATGGAGCAAATGGGTGTTTTTCTCTCCCTATTTCAGTTCTACTAGAAAATCTTCAGTTCTGTGTGCCGAAGTTAAATAAAAACATGGCAAGACTGAACTTAGATGGAAAATCGCCTCAAATGTGTAGTGCGGCAAGTCCTACCGAAGCCCAATGCAAAGTACTCATAACAAGACCACACTCTGTGGCAGATACAGCACTTTTGCTTAGAAGACTTTAGGTTTAAACTGCAAGTACAAGGGCATATTGCATAAGCTATCACATGCTGGCTGCAACTGGATGAATGTTACTGGGTTCTGAGAAGCCACCGTGCTAAATAATTTAAGATATGATGAAATATTCAATTTTTACTGATACACTGGTTTCATTTTAAAGGCAGAAGCATGAATAATGACGGGAACTGGTCTAAAAAAGCCAACAGAAATATACCGCTGCTCATTATGATCCTATTTGTTTGCTAAGCTTTGGGAAGACAGAGCCAGGACCACAAGAACGGATTCCCCCAACCCTGGTACCACACAGAAGGGATGAGCATCCACGGGGCAATGGGAAGGGGAAGGTGGAAAAGGGACACGGGGGAGCACCCAGAGGGGATTCGAGCTGTGGAGCGAGGTAGCAGCGTGGAGAGGACTCAGGCCGGTCCCTGTGCCTGGGGCTGAGCCCCTTCCCCAGAAGGGAGCAGACAGGACGGACGGCGGGGGGACCCCCACGGCCCCCGGCACCTTCCCCCTGTACCCCAATCATCATCACCGTCACCACCCCACAGCGCCCGGCTGCGTGCAAGGTGAGCTCCGACAACTTTTTTAATGCGCGGAGGGAAAACCCAGCACTAAATAAATCACTCTACATCATAATAAAAGGAACTCCTAAGAGCTCTAAAGTTATTTTCCTAGGGTAGGGTTGGGTTTGAATCTTTCGGGTTTTGTTCTGTTAGCTTGCTTTGTGTTGTTTTGAAGGTCTGGGTTACTTGGGAGGGGGGGACGGGGACGGGGGACACGGACACGAGAAGGAGCCGATGGGGTTTTGGATGGAGGTGCCCTAGTTTGAGAGAGGCAGGAAGAGCGTCGCCTGACAAGGACTGTCGCTGCTGCAGAGATGCTAAAGCCGCGCTTGCAAACTGTTTCCGCAGTTTGCTGGATCTCCGTTAGCTCAGCGCTAACAGCCTTCAGATTAAAATGAAGACCGGTGACTGGGGTTGGAGGGGTGACAAGAAGAGAAAAGCGATGTGGACAGCTCTGCGGATATTATTAAATCTTCCCAGCCGCTCATCTGGATTACATTTGCGCTCTCACAGCATTTCTTTCCCCTCTAATTAAGCGGAGTTTCAAAACAGAACATGTCTGAGGGCGGATCTTTCTTCGGCTTCTATTTGAAAGAGATAAGGGGGAGGGGGGTGTTAATCAAACTAAAGAAGAAAAGGCAAGCCCAGACGGAGGCACCCGGCCGACAGCAGCCTCCGCGATTCCCCCGCGCACTTCAGCTCCGACTTTGTGAGAGCTCCGGCGCTGCATCGACCCCCCCTTATCCCCGCTGCCCGTCCGCTCACCTCGGGCGAGGCGCGGTGCCGCCAGGCTCCCGCAGAGCACCAGCCAGACCAGCACCGCGCCGCTCATGCTCCTCTGCTCCGCAGACGCGCTGCTTCTACCGAAGGAAGGAAGGAAAGAAGGAGGGCCAGATGGATGGGTGGATGGAGGTAGCGGAGCCCCGGCGCAGTTGGGTACGGTGGGGTCGGTCTCCGCCCTACGAGCGGCTCTGAGGCTGCCCTGCCACCCTCCGACACTCTACGCTCCCGCCAGGTGCCGCCTCTCCTCCAGCATGGCCCGGCCCGGCCGGCCCGCCCGCTCCGGCCCGCCACCACCGCCGGCTCCGCCTGCTCCTGCTCCTGCTCCTGCTCCTCCTCCTTCTCCTTCTCCTTCTCCTTCTCCTCCTCTCCCTCCTCCTTCACTGCCTCCTGCGCGCCCGCGTCCGCTCCGCGCACACCTCGCTCCGCCCCCCCAGCCTCGCCTTCCCTGCTGCTGCGGGTGGAGATACAAAGAGACGGTGGCTGGGAAGGGGGTGAAGGAGGCGCCGCCCCCTCTCCTCCACTCGCGGCTCTGCGCCCCTCTGCCGCTTCAGGACTACACCACCCGAGCTCCTCTTCCGCAACAAATCATGCCGCGATTGTGGCTGTAGTCCCTGTGAGTAACGGACATCATCTGTCGGGGAGCGGACGAGGGCCGGCGCGGTTCACAGAGGTAATTGTGCTCTCCACAAACTTTTGTTTTGCGGATGTCGCCTAAGCCCTGCACTTTGCCGTGAGCAGTTTCAAACCATAGCATCACAGAGTGGTTTGGGTTGGAAGGCACCTTAAAGCTCATCCAGATCCACCCCCCTGCCGCAAGCAGGGACACCTTCCACTAGACCAGGTTGCTCCAAGCCACGTCCACCCTGGCCTAGAGTGCTGCCAGGGATGGGGCAGCCACAGCTTCTCTGGGCAACCTGTGCCAGGGCCCCACCACCCTCACAGGTCAGAACTTCCTGCGATCTCATCACGATCTCCCCTCTGTCAAGTTAAAGACATTCCCCCTTGTCCTGTCCCTACAGCCCCTTGTCAAAAGCACCTGTACAGGTTTCTTGTAAGTCCCCTTTTGGTATCGAAAGGCTGATTTACAATTAAACTAGCCCCCTCTGAACACCCAGTGGGGAACTTTGGTGAAAAGTAAAGGTACAATATTCCACCTCCTTCCGCAGGCAGGATGTCATCCTGGCCCTTGCTGAAAGGATCCAGGATAGACGAAGCAAGACCACTACTCATGGTATTCTCCGTCCTGCCCCTTCCCCCCCCATATTTTTTCCCTCCGCCCCCCCCCCCCCATATATATATCTACTAGAGTGAACTGTAAGTGCTAATTGCCCAGTGGGAGTCAAAAGGCTCTTCATGTACTTTAAATCTGTAATTTGCATCCCCTCTACATGCCCTCATAGTGAAAGGCCCATATTAATGTTATATTAATGTTATATTAAACGGTAATGCAATTGCTGAGTGAGAAGAATGCACTTAACAGCATTAGGCTGTTGAGAAGCATTTCTGTAGATACAAACAGAATGTCCAGGCTAGTTGTATGACAACAAGGAGAGACATGAAATTAAGACTGCAAAATGACCTGTTAAAGTAGTCTAATCTGTTGCCTCCTTTGGCTAGCCTCTCACAATAGTTTCCTTTGTACAAGCCCGGTGTCTACCATTGAATGCCATAAGTGGCAGGGTGACAGCCCATCCCTACAGCTCTGGTTTTACATCTGCGCTTTCACCTGATTGCATTTTTCCCAGACATTGGAAGTATTTGAGTTTCAATACATTGCATTGTCAGGGAAGAATTAAAAAGATCGAGATTTTATTTTTTTTTTCTAATTGCTTAAGCTATGAAATTACCAGAAATAGCCACACCTCCATAAATAGAATTTTACACCCAGGATCCCAGAGCATTTTCTGCTTGCATACAGAGCACAGACATGCACTTCACTGATCACAGAGGTTCAAGCCTCCCTGGCGGTTCTCAGACAGCAGCAATGGGGCACTGCAAGATTATCCAGCAGGCTGGGACAGATAAAAGGAAAAAAAAAAAAAAAGCCACAAAAATCCCTGTCACCACTGACAAAGCATACGCTAGCAGAGAAGGCATGTTAAAGCCCAGGCTTTAGTCTAGCATCTCTTCCTGCACATGCACTAGCTGGTAGCATTCACCACAACTTTTGCTGTCTTCACTACTCCATGCCCTAGCATAATTCACCCAGCAGCACCCACATGGGCTGCAGTCCTGCCTTCATTCTGCTGCACAGACATACTATGCGATTGCATCTTCTACAGCAGCTTGGGTTCTACACGTCAGTCTCTATGCCAGAGATATCCCTGAAGAACTACCGTCTGGAAAGAAAATAGTTCTGTTCCTCCTTGAGGGTTTGCTTTACTGTCAATACAGAGCTAGTGGAAATTTAGGCAGCCTGAACAAAGCTTCTGATATTAATGCATCATTTCTCCACAACGGTGCTAATTTTGCTGCTTATCTCTTTTACAACCAAGAATCCAGCTGTCATAATTACAAGGCAAGCTGTACTTCAGCTGCTGTGGCAGCCCAGCATGCCTGCACCCCCAAGTGGCAGGTTTGCCTTTCTTTTTAATTCTTCTTGAGGAATAATCCCATAATGCAGCCTCTTTATTTCCCCAATTAGGATAAATCTAAAGGACCTAACTATATTTGGTACTGAGATGCCTTTTCCACTGAGAACCTGTGACTAGCAGCTGATTAAAATAACACAGATATAGCTTCTTCAAAGACAGGCATTGTTTATTCAGCCAAAAGGGATGAAACAGCAAAAGGCTTTTATGTTCAGTTCTTACCTAAAATGAAATGCCTTTTTTTTTCAGCTTTGGGGAAGTTTTTATTCAACAAAATCTGCCTCCCCACCTCACAGTAATTACACTGTTACTGCAGCTTTCTTGCTGCCTTCTGTGCTGGGTTCCTCTTCATGTGCTGCTTTTCCCCTGTGTTTCAGGAAGGACCATGCAGGAGCTCTCCCTTGCCCCATGCCTTTCTTCTGGCCCAGTTGTTTAGCACAGAGCAATGCAATGCCCTGCTCCAGCTGGCTGCTGTGAGAATGGTCCCAAGCTACAGACTGTTCCTCCAAAATCAAATGTAGGTTTTCTTAATATGGGTCTTCTGATATGTATAAGCCAGACCTATTTACCATGCTAGCCTGAGTTTTACCCAGAACTCCCTGTGCTATTGTGCTATGGGCCAGCAGTTCTTCAGTGCTGCATCATTAGCATCGTCATTGGGGTTGTTGAGGTTGCAACATGTCAAAGCATTCTCTGCCTCCAGTGCTGGATCCCTGACCTGACCTTCTCAGTGAAGAGGCTAAGCTGGTGTCTTTCGTTGTCCTTGAAAGGTCAGAAATGGTGGGGTTTTGCCATTTGTCATATCCACCTATTTTGAAGCTACTTGCCTCACTTGGAAGCAGGAAAAACTCATGACTCTGCTACCATTTATAAGTACTATAGGTATGTAAACATCATTTTCACATGGTAAACCCAAAGACCCAAGGCATCTTGAAGGTTCTCTTTCCCTTATTTGCTTACATGTCTGCTGATTCTTAATGACTTCCCAATGGTGAAGGCACTCGGCTGAAATACAAATTAGATGAGATGGGGATGGCACAAGCCATTGAAGCTCAAGCTGACGTTCTCACCTTTTATATGAATTTGAATATCTATACACAGAATATAAATATTATCTTTTTATATCTGTATTTTTATATTTATCTGTAATGCAAATTCTTCTGTCATGTGAATTCATGGTATGCTTCATGTTCTGGAATTTACTAGCCCCTAAATGGGATTAAGAACTGCCAGGTATTAATCCTTACTCATCCTGACTTCTTCCTTTTTCTGTCATCTGTTGCATGAACGTAGGACACAAAGATTGCTTTTCAATTTTCAAATTGTTTCCATGCTTCAGGATAATTACTGCTGAATGTATTTATCTGCAATCAAATATTCAAATTTTTTTTTTATTTGTTTACTAGGCATTCAGGGTCGTGAACTTTTTTTGCATCCAATTTGTTTAAATTCTTCCATCTAATTGATCAGCATAATTTATGAGGGATTTCTACCTAACAGGATTATCAGATAGGGATCCTGGAAATAGGCTAAGGATCCCTCTTGATCTTCTGGAATGGAAAGAGTAGAACTGAGAGATCAACATCTGCCTTTCAAAGGGAAAATGCAACCTTGTCAGCTGGGCAAGAGGTATTCCGCAGCTGTAATGTCCAATTTTTTTCCTTAGTCTTCCTTCCGTTAGTACTTTATTTTTCCTCCTCTTTTGTGTGCGTTATTTCCTGTCCTAACTCAAATGCTCAAATTAACCCTTTAAAGTCCTGCAATACATTAAACAGAAAAAACCCATACAGCCATTAGACATAGGCAGCCACGTCATTTGCCACACTGCTCTTAGATAAAAAGCCGTCAGTAGAGGAACAACAACAACAAAATTTAATGCACAAAATTAGCACATTTTTTAGCATAAGAAGCAGAATAATCCTTAATGGTAAATAGTAGTGGCATAAGTCTTAACATTTGTTACACAAAAGGTGAACCAAGTAACTCTCATCAATGCTGCAGTAGTAAAAGGGTAAGAGCTATCCTTACTTTCGCCAATGTTTTGCCAATTTTAGAAGTCACCTAATAAACACAAATTTAACCTGTCAATTACCCAATAACACCTTTAGGGTATCTTGGATACTGGCTTTGCTTGAGAGATTAGTTTTATCACTGGCTCCAGTCAAAGCACTGGCCAGATTTGAGTCTTCTTAAAGTGAGAGATCAGGACAAGCTCAGAGCTCAGGATATAGAGGCAGAGATTATATTGCCACCTCAGTTATAATTAGGGCTTTAAAAAGCCACTCACTGCTGCACACAAGCAGTGAAACTTTCCATAATGTTTTGTAATATATGTGCTTTGTTCACCCGGGATTTGTCATGCACCATTCGCCATCACTGGCTACTCTGATTCTGCAAGTCATCACCATCTATTTTCCTTGAAATAAAAAACAGATACTACAACTGTCTGTCACCACCACTGCAACACTGCCAGCATTATTCTTTTGGTTGACACTGCCTCTGAAGAAGGGAACAATTCTTTCTTTTATCTCTTCCAGAACAGAGCCCAATCCCCCACATCTTGAACGTGCAAGGTTTCCAGTTAAGCCAACACAGGGTTTTGTTGCATAAAGCATAGAAGATCCTGCTTCCCTCAAATCTTTCTGGTTCAAAAGAAGTGTCGTGTAATGCTGCATCACAGGAAGGGGAGAGAAGCGGCTGCAACACAGAGAAACATGCAAACTCCATCTAAAAAAAAAAAAAAAAAAAAGTACCTTTTCTTTCAGTCTTCCATACAATGGTTTTTTTGTTGTTTACTGTTTATAGAAAGGAAGCATCAAAATCAGTGCCATCATTGGTTTTGATTCTTTTTCTTTTATCTTGGAGATAAGCTGTTACTGTCTGCAGAAGACAGATATTTAAGAATCCTGTGCATTGTCTAAATACCTGAGTGAGTTTTAAAATGAATCCTGTGCCACCCATAATATGAATGTGTAATGCACTTGAGAACATAAAAGAGAGAAGAGTGCACAGACTAAGGTGTGTTAGCAACCCCTGGAATGTGTATTCTTACATTTTGTTCTTCATATCCTATACACCTCTGAAGTTATGGAGCTAGATGCTAATTAATTTAAGCTGAAATTATTCCCTGCTCACTTGTGAAAGGAAGTTAGCAATTTGGATTTATGGGAGTGGTGAATAGTGGTTCTTTCAGGAGTAGTAAGATGTGTAGAAGCTGAGCGCTAACAAATGTGCCTGTTCACTGCCTCCAGAGGCAGTTCTTCACCAGCACCATGTTGTTCCTCTACTTCTGTATAAGGAGGTCTGAGTTAAAAATTAGTGTCATTCTTCTGAGTTGCTTACATTCATAAAATCATATATGGCAGAATGATTTGGGTTGGATGGGACCTTAAAGCTCATTAAGTTCCAACCCCCTTCCACGAGCAGGGACACCTTCCACTAGACCAGGTTGCTCCAAGCTCCATCCAACCCAGCCTTGCACACTGTCAAGCATGGCACAGCCACAACTTCTCTGGGAAACCTGTGCCAGGGCCTCATCACCGTCATGGGGAAGAACTTCCTAAGATCTCATCTCAATCTGCACTCTGTCAGGTTAAAGCCATTCCCCCTTGTCCTGTCCCTACAGGCCTTTGTTCGAAGCCACTGTCCAGATTTCTTGTAGCCACTTCAGACACTGGCAGCTGCTCTAAGGTCTCCCAGAGCCTTCAGCCTTCTCTTCTCCAGGCTGAACAAGCCCAGCTCTCTCAGCCTGTCTCCAGAGCAGAGCTGCTCCAGCCCTCACAGCATCTCCGTGGCCTCCTCCAGACTTGCTCCAACAGCTCCTCTTGTCAACGTCCCTCTTGTGTTCTTGCCCCACAGCTGTATGCAGGACTGCAGGGGGGTCTCCCCAGAGCACAGCAGAGGGGCAGGATAACCTCGTTTGACCTGCTGGTTACACTTCTTTTGATGCAGACTAAGACAGGTGGCTTCTGGGCTCAAGTGCACAGGGATGGGTCATGGGAAGCTTCTTGTCAACACAATATCAATCAACAGTCTTAAGATACTAAGCAAAAGATGCAGCCTGATAGTGTGACTTGTGGCAATCTGCATATAGTGGGTGTTCTGACGTGCACTAATTGGTTTCTGCTCCAGATTAGCAGTGATGCTGTGATATTGCTCAGATGAGTGCAAGTCACTTGGCTGGAGAACTATGGGGTGCCACAGCTCTGTGTGGATGCTCAGCTGAGCATCCTCAGTGTGTGTGACACTACTTAACCCCATGTTTTTTCACCTACATCAGTTTACAAAATACTTTTGCACTTGATAGCAAGGAGAAGTCGGACTGGCATCTTGGATATTATGTTTCTGTGCCCTCAATGGCCTTATCCTGCTTCCAGCTCCAAACGTGTACTCAAAGGAATTCAGTCAGGAAAAGAGAGGCTATATGATTGAATGGACCTCAGTTCCTTATCAAACGAATTTAACACACATCTTTTCTCTCTTTTTCTTTTTCTTTTCTTTTTCCTTTTTTTTTTTACCTCCTCTTGTTTTTTTTATCTACTGTGAGGATGGGGAGGCCCTGGCACAGGTTGCCCAGAGTAGCTGCGGCTACCCCATCCCTGGCAGTGTTCAGGCCAGGGTGGACAGGGCTTGGAGCAGCCTGGGCTAGTGGAAGGTGTCCCTCACTGTGGCTGAGTGTTGGATCTGGATGAGCTTTAAGGTCCCTTCCAAACCAAGCCATTAGATGATTCTATTAGTAATAGGCAAGGAGTAATGGTTAGATATAAGGAAGAAATTATTTTCAAGTTTGTCTCCACTGGTGCATGATTCTCATTTTCTCCACTTGTATTCTGGCTTCCTTGCACTATTAAAGATTGTTCTACCCTGCTTGATGGTACTGTCTTTTCTGGCAAAGCTAAGTCATGATTGTTAATGGGAGTGTTCAATCACTGTCAAACATGCATACCATTCTAAACAGCTCTTTAGAGAAAAGGGTGCAACGTTTTTTTGAAATCTCTGCAAAGTTCACCTTCCCTCTGTCGTGGTTTAAGTCTCTCAACCACGCAGTTTTGCTCCCTCACGCACTCCCTCTTTCTTCCCCCCAGCTCCTGAGGGGATGGGGAGGAGAATCAAAAGAATGCAACTTCCACAGGTTGAGATAAGAACAGTTTAGTAACTAAGGTATAACACAAATCACTGCTGCTACCACCAATAATAATAATGACAAGGCAAATACAAGGAAAAGATACAATAACTCACCACCAATCTCAACCCCACCAAGCAGTGCACCCCCCCCACCGTGCACCCCCACCACCCTTCCGGGTCTCTGCTCTCCGTTTCTACATCCTGGACATGACGTGCTGTGGTATGGAATAACCTCTTTGGTTAGTCTGGGTCAGGTGTCCTGTCTCTCCTTCCTCTCAGCTTCCCCTCCTCCCTAGCAGAGCATGAAACTCAGAAAGTCCTTGGCCAGCCTAAACATTATCAAGCAGTAACTGAAAACACTGGTGTTATCAGCGCTGTTCCCAGGCCCCAAATCAAAAACACAGCGCTGCAGCAGCTACCAAGAAGGAGAAAAATGACTGCTACTGCTGAACCCAGGAAACCCTCTCATCCCTTAATATTAGGACCTTTTGCCACCCTCAGTCGTTGCAGGAACATATGTGAAGTGCAGCCCAGTGAGTCAGTCTTGCAGAAGCTGGAAGGATTAATTCTCATGCAATATATGTTGCAGTCTCTGAAATCTGTGTTCCCTGGTGTTACCACAGCCTGATTAAATGAGGCTGAAGCTGCATTTCGACAAACTGCACGAGAGCTGTGGTACAAGAAAGCTTATAGCATTTTTAGTACAGCTTTTTAGAAGCAAATCTGAAGTTCCTGCCTTAAATTTCTAATGACAAATATTTTAGGATTTTTTTGGCTGTTTTGTGTGTTTGCTTGTTTGTTTCTAGTGGTTCACAAATGCTGAAGTGGCAATTTTGCAAAGTTAAGTGTGTTCCACCAAGGTCTGTGTCCTACTGTTATTTTAATTAGAATTCCAAGGATAATACCTTGAATGAACTTGGTAAACAAGTTTATTTCAGTTACCCACAGAAGATATTTTCATCTTAGAAAGAATATGCTTTAACCATTCCAACTGTAAGCAGTTCTTATGGCATGTGAGGCTGCTTTTTCTAGAACATTCTGTTGCAGATCATTCCAGTAAATAAGAAGAGTAGGAGCTTATTTCTTTTCCTCTCCCCCCCCCCCCCCCCCCCCCCCCGGGTATTTTTTTTCTGAGACAGGAAAAAGAGATTTGGAACACAATTTTAAAAATTATTTTGTCTTTCTTTCAGCACTTATATTGCACAGTTAGTTTTAACAGCTCATTCACACTGAATTTCAGAACCCATGGGAGGAACCATCAATCACAATAAAGTATTTAATGGAGTTGTGCCATCTGCATTTCAGAGACTTAGCTGCAAACTGAGCCAAAGATGTTGTGATTTCAAAATAAGAGAATATTATTAGAGTCAGGAAACTTCTGACACCTGGTCTCTCATGGTGGAATGCATTTCAAATCATCGTTACGTACACTTAATATTTCAATTACGGGTTTTGTGTGAAACAAGAAGACAACTAACCAAAAGTTTTTCTTTCATCTTTACAAAATCAGGAGATTTTGTAAATCATTCAGGTTGGAATCTGGCAATGTGAGAGATTTTATGGATACTTCTATGCAACTGCAGTGAACTGACAAGAATCATCATGTCTCAACATATGACTTTTCCTTGTCATCTAAATTTATTTTTAAGTGATCTTGTTTTTGTTTGTTTGTTTGTTTGTTTTTTATTCCCTTTTTTCCAATAGTTTTTGCTTTGTTTGTTTGTTTCTTTGTAAGGCCTAGAGATGTGTATTAGAAATTGATATTCAGCACAACAACTGCAACAAAAAAACCACCAATGTTCAGGAAAGGAGATGTGCTAGTAATTTCTGAAAGTCAATATTATTAATGACTGGTAGAACATTTTTGTGCAAGATGGAAAAGGGCATACTCATCTAATGAAGACAAAAGATCCTCTTTTCTTTTCAGATTCTTATTGGTACAACAGAAAATTTGCCTGGCACAAGATACTGATTTTCTTACCCATACTGTGAATCAGGCAATGCAGCTGCTGCATCTGGCTTTCTGATATATCAGTTAAAGACTATTTCCTTCCCCTCAGGGACTCCAGTTTTCCAATGAGTACTGTGGTTCTCAAAATGATAACTCTGAGAAATCTTCATTTTGTCCCATTTGATAGTATATCTATTGGCAGTCAAAACTAATTTTCCAGGCAGCTGTTGTAGAGGCTGAGCTTTGAGGCCGCACTTTATCAGAGGCCCTGGCAAGGTGCAGCAGCAGCAGCCCCTTCCATGGAGGATTCCCAGTTTGAGATTACAGCCCAAACCACAAAGCACTGGTGAAAATCAAAGGGAATGGGCCTAAGAATAAGTAAACAAATACAATGTTTTATGACAAAATAAGAACTATCCATGCAATTCTTTCTTTCTATGTTTGTGATATTAATTGTATCAGATATGGGTTTTAGAAAAGAAGTAATTTCCAACCCTAACTAGTCTATGATTCTATGACATGGGTTGCCTGAGTTAAAAGCTCCTTCAGCCCTCGGACTGACGTCTGTACCCTCCCAGGAGCCTCTTAAGGATCATGGAGGTCCCAGACCACCAGCAGCGACATCTCTTTTGAGTTCAAAATCATGACATCTCTCCCTGGGACAGGAAGTTGTTGCAGTACTACTTTACCTCACTAGTAGTCAATTCTAATAACAGTAATAGTTGCAGTAGCAGTAGTAGAAGTAATAATAATAATATTGATTATTTTTTATTCCTTTAATGGAAATAAAGAGAGACTCAAAACACAAAAATATCTTTAAGTGCAGGCAAGTAAACAACATTTATGTCATCACTGGATGGGCACAATGGTCACATTATTCAACAGAATTTATAATGCATTATGACTACATGTTTCTATTATGAATATATATGTAGTGTGACTACTGCTACATGTTAATACTATAAATAATTCTTACTAACATGAAAATATATTAATATTCCACAAATATGTTTTCTTTCTTCCAAGTTTTTTATGTATGTCCCTCTGCTTACTCCTTTTAGATATCCTGGAGCGCTACCTGAGTGGTGATTTTGATATAACACAAACTTTGTTTAATGTTTATATTTGGGAATTTTGTCTCTTCAGCAAGAAGACATTAAAGGGCAATTTTTATCCTCCATTTTTCTCAACCTGGAAAATCTTCCTGTTTAAGAGATTTCCTTACACAACAACATGAAAGCAAGAGTACGATAAGAGATGTTTCTGTATGTATTTATTTCTAAACATAGTGCTCAAGAATTAGAATTTTCAGAAAGGCAGTTTTCTTTAAAGTCTTTTGGTTCCAGATGGCTAAATAAGAAAGAGTAATTACTGCTATAAGATTCAATTATAAAATATGGATGGATATAATATGGAAGCATATTATTTATCAAGTTATTTTTCCATATAAGCAGTCAGATATTTTAGTATCTTGCAGATAGGGGTGGCTTTTAAAAATCTGGTATACTCATTGACCATAAGTGTAATAGTATCTAACATCTATTCAACAGCAAGGTTTTGTAGCTTATAATTTATTTGTAGGTAATCAAATAGCCATATTGGAGCACTGCAGTCACAAAGAACAAGAATATTAAATCTCAAACCCCCTTCTTTCCATGATGGGGGAAGGAGACGAAAAAGAAAAAAATAAAAAAGAAGAAGCTGATAAGAGTAACCAAGGGTACACTTTATAAAAACATTTTGATTCTAGAATCAAAATGGTTTCGGTTGGAAGGGGCCTTAAAGCTCATCCAGTTCCACCCCCCTTCTATAAGCAGGGGCACCTTCCACTAGACCAGGTTGCTCCAAGCCCCGTCCAACCTGTCCTTGAACATTGCCAGGGATGGGGCATGCACAACTCTTTGGCTTCCTCCCAGGTACTCTAATACTTTCTTCCTCATATTCCTGCTTTCTTACTCTTGTTTTTCTTCTCCTTTAATGTACAAAAGTGAACATGTGCAATGAAGTTGTGAATGCTTCATCCCTGGTGGCGTTCAAGGTGGGGTTGGACATAGCCTTGGATGGCATGGTTTAGTGGGAGGTGTCCCTGCCCATGGCAGGGGGGTTGGAACTCGATGATCTTGAGGTCCTTTCCAACCCTAACTATTCTATGATTCTATGATTCAAACTTCCAACCTCAATATTCACTTTTGCTTTATTCTCATTAACCTTTGACAAGTTGATTAAAATCCAGCTTTTCAGACATATATGCATGCAGGTAAAAATGATCCATTAGCACCCAGATTTTTTTCTGTGCCAAAACAGCTTCTTCAGCCTAGACAAGGCTTAAATTCAGTTTTACAGTCCTCAGATTAATACAAGAATTTTGTATCTGAAATGCAAAAAAATTATGACCTTCATGCCTGAAGAAATGTCACATTCTATTAGATGGACAGGGAATAGTTGTACTTCAGTGCCAAATGTTATTTGTTGATTCACATATCATTCGTGCTTCTGGCAACTAAAGTCCCTAGAGATCAAAGGAGTGGCCCAACCTACCACTCTTTTAGAGATTGAGGGTTTTTTCATCCTGTTAATTTGTTGGTTTTTTTTTATCCTGTTCTGCAGATGCTGTTTTGTTACAAGGCTGCAAAATACACCCTTTACACCGATGTGCAATTAGCCAAGATTAATCAGAGATAATAAATTATCAGAGGTAATAAAAATTACACCTGTACTTAATCTACTGTAGCCTCCTGAGCTGAACTGACACACTGTGAACTGCATAAGAAAAAATTGCTACATCTACCTAGTTCACATTATTTAGAATCAATGATGATCTGAATATGAAATTTCTTTCAATTCTTAAAAAAAAAAATGCTGATGTTTTAGTGTGTTCAGGATTGCAAGCACGGAATGTATTTGTTAAGGTTTTAGAAAATCTGGCAAGATCATATGTTTGACATGTTTGGCATGTCCCCAAACACAGGGAAGATCAGTTGGGAAATGAAAGCACTTTTGTCTTTCCACGGGCAGAAAGACACACACATAATTTAGACAGCAACTGCTCACACTGATGAGAAGATGCAGAATAATCAGCCTACAAGGGTGAGGAGGTCTTTGGTCATTAAAAAAAAAAAAAAAAAAAAAAGAAGAGATGCTAGAATGGGAAGCAGAAGAAGGATCAGAGGTTCCTTCTCATTGGAAGGCCACAAAAAATAATAAGAAATATCATCAAAGACTGAGAAAATGAAAGGCAGGAGATAAACTCATTTAAAAGAGACTGAAATATGTGATGTGGGGAGAATTATTAATATTTTATTAGGTTGTAACAGGATGGTACTGCAGTATGGCTTCATATTGGAGGACAGAGGTTATATCATGCTTTGAGTGTCGTGCAGATACTGTAGTAGATTTCAACAAAGAAAACAAATAAATGAGCCCACATATGTAGAAAACAAAGCTTAATTAGGTCTCTTGCTTACAGAGAAACTCTTTTTTTAAATTGCTTTTTAATACAGATGCTTTGGAAATGTAATACATTTTGTAAATTTATTGATTAGTTGTAGAAAGGGCAAATTAATCTTTTCTCTCTGCCTTTATCTATAGTAACAAAAGATGTGCATATAGCAGCCTTCCAATACCTGAAGGAGGCCTATAGGGATGCTGGGGAGGGACTCATCATTAGGGACTGTGATGAGAGGACAAGGGGTAATGGGTTTAAACTTAAACAGGGGAAGTTTAGATGGGATATGAGGAAGAAATTCTTTACTGTAAGGGTGATGAGGCCCTGGAATGGGTTGCCCAGGGAAGTTGTGAATGCTCAATCCCTGGCAGCGTTCAAGGTGGGGTTGGACATAGCCTTGGATGGCATGGTTTAGTGTGAGATGTCCCTCCCCATGGCAGGGGGGTTGGAACTCGATGATCTTGAGGTCCTTTCCAACCCTAACTATTCTATGATTCTATGATCAAATGCTAACATTAATACTTTGATCACTTGCAAGAAACACACATTTAGACAGCAATTTTAAAGACAAAAACTATTGTACATACAGTTGGTGATATCATCTCTAATAAAAATAATAGATACTCTTGTAACAATGTAGATGACCAGCATTTACTAGAGTCCATAGTTAGTATTCTGTCTGATCTTTAAATGCCTTTCGTATTCAGTTTGCATCTTGTTTTTTTGTTTTATCACATCTCATTTCCATTCACTTAGAAAGTTACCCATTGAGCTCATCACTTTAAGACAGTATATCTCTTTATGTGTTTCTGTTTGATTCACGGTTGCCTTTATAAAAGGCAAAAGGGGAAGCTGGAGCACAAACTACATCGTTATGAACCAAGGAACAGTTCCAATAACTTGTGTTCACTGTAGTAGTAAGATTAATTTGCAAAATCTGAAACTTCATAAATAAGAACACAAGGACATCATTCCTTCGGAATTTCACTTATGTCGATCCTTATTATACCAAAATATCACTACGAAGAGCAGTGTGATTTACTATACGTTTGTAATGGTCTGTAATGTTTGATGGCAGCAGTCCAAGTAAACAACTCAAGACAAGAATTTACTTACCACCGTTTAGTGACGTGGAGTCATGTGGATATTCATGACTAAGATTTTGAAGAAAATTCTTTCAAAACATACAGTATCACACAGAGTAGCAATTATTCTGTTTTGTTTTTTTTAGCTGTCTGCAGAGTTTTATACTGTTTGATATCTTTGATATATTTGTCAGTCTCTTCAGTATACACTGATTAGAAAATTAGTGCTGGGTTTCTTTTTTTTCTGAAATATTTACAGTATCTTTAATATTTTTTCCCAGTATTGAAAATTTAAAATGCTTTTACAGTTGATTGCAAGAAAAATATATGTCTTTACTACAAATAATTAAGGAAAAAAAACCTCAAAAGAGAGATGAATATTTGAGTAACAAAATGTCGAAATTCCTTCTTGGAATTTAAACACAGCTGTTATTTTTCATTAAAAATAATTCATGGAAATTAGCTGGAATAATGAAGAACAAAAACCTGATTTTACTAAGTAATATATGCTAATTTAGTAACTCAGGAGATAGGTTTTTCTTACAGTCCTGCACTAAGGTGAAAAATACCATGATTAGAAAGTGCTTATTTACTAACACCTGTGATTTGCCACCCTTTTATATCTGCTGTTCTTTGAAAGATAGTTTGATTGCCCAGTTGAATGATCTATAGTTCATTGACAGCCTCACTTAACTTCCCTGTATCTTATCGTCTCATAATGCTCACACAAATGACCATTTCACATGGTGTTAAAATATGTGGGCAGAGCACACAGTCAAATTAAAACCAAATACAAACAAACTCAATGTAGGAAACCATAGTTCATTTCTGCAAGGCAATGTTGAGGATGCTTATGACATATATCATAGAATCATAGAATAGTAAGGGTTGGAAAGGACCTCAAGATCATCGAGTTCCAACCCCCTGCCATGGGCAGGGACACCTCCCACTAAACCATGCCATCCAAGGCTTTGTCCAACCCCACCTTGAACGCCGCCAGGGATGAAGCATTCACAACCTCCCTGGGCAACCCATTCCAGGGCCCCACCACCCTCACAGTAAAGAATTTCTTCCTCATATCCCATCTAAACTTCCCCTGTTTAAGTTTAAACCCATTACCCCTTGTCCTCTCACCACAGTCCCTAATGATGAGTCCCTCCCCAGCATCCCTAGAGGCCCCCTTCAGGTATTGAAAGGCTGCTAGGAGGTCTCCAAGCAGCCTTCTCTTCTCCAGGCTGAACAGCCCCAATTTTCTCAGCCTATCTTCATACGAGAGGTGCTCCAGTCCCCTGATCATCCTCCTGGCCCTCCTCTGCACTTGTTCAAACAGTTCCATGTCCTTTTTATGTTGAGGACACCAGAACTGCACACAATATTCCAAGTGAGGTCTCACGAGAGCAGAGTAAAGGGGCAGGAGCACCTCCCTCGACCTGCTGGTCACACTGCTTTTGATGCAGCCCAGGATACGGTTGGCCTTCTGGGCTGCAAGTACACAGCCGGCTCATGTTCTTTTTCTCATCGACCAACTCCCCCAAGTCCTTCTCCGCAGGGCTCCTCTGAATCTCTTTCCTGCCCAACCTGTACGTGTGCCTGGGATTGCTCCGACCCAGGTGGAGGACCTTGCACTTGCCATGGTTAAACTTCATCAGGTTGGCATCAGCCCACCTCACAAGCGTGTCAAGGTCCCTCTGGATGGCATTCCTTCCCTCCAATGTATCAACCGAACCACACAGCTTGGTGTCATCGGCAAACTTGCTGAGGGCGCACTCAATCCCACTGTCCATGTCACCCACAAAGATGTTGAACAAGACCGGTCCCAACACCGATCCCTGAGGGACACCACTCGTTACTGGTCTCCAGCTGGACACTGAGCCACTGAGCACTACTCTTCGCGTGCGGCCATCCAGCCAGTTCTTTATCCACCCAGTGGTCCACCTATCAAATTGATCTCTCTCCAACTTTGAGAGAAGGATGTCATGGGAGACAGTGTCAAAGGCTTTACACAAGTCCAGGTAGATGACATCAACTGCTCTGCCCCTGTCCATCAGTTCCGTAGCCCCTTCATAGAAGGTCACCAGATTGGTCAGTCAGGATTTCCCCTTAGTGAAGCCATGCTGGCTGTCACCAAGCACCTTGTTGGTTTTCATGTGCCTTAGCATGCCTTCCAGGAGAATCCGCTCCAAGATTTTGCCAGGCACAGAGGTGAGACTGACTGGTCTGTAATTTCCTGGCTCATCCATTTTCCCCTTCTTAAAAATGGGGGTTATATTTCCCTTTTTCCAGTCATCGGGAACTTCACCTGACTGCCATGATTTTTCAAATATGATGGACAGTGGCTTAGCAACTTCATTTGCCAGCTCCTTCAGGACCCGTGGATGGATTTCATCCGGTCCCATGGACTTGTATACATTCAGGTTCCTAAGGTGGTCCTGAACAAGATCCTCCCCCACAGTGGGCCCAGGGTCCCCACCCTCACCGTCCCCGCATCTGCCTTCCAAGACTTGGGTGGTGTGGTCAGAGCATTTGCCGGTAAAGACTGAGGCAAAGAAGTCATTAAGAACCTCAGCCTTCTCCAAATCCAGGGTAGCCAGTTCTCCCGATAACTTCTAGAGAGGGCCCACGGTGTCCCGAACCTGTCTTTTATTGGCAATGTACCTATAAAATCCCTTCCTGTTATCCTTAACATCCCTAGCCAATTTTAATTCTCAGTGGGCCTTAGCTTTCCTAACCTGGTCCCTGGCTTCCCGGACAACATCCCTGTATTCCTCGCAGGCCGCCTGACCTTGCTTCCACCTTTTATAAGCCTCTTGTTTCCTTCGAATTTTGCTCAGCAGCTCCTTATCCATCCAAGGAGGTCTCCTGGCCCTCCTGCTAAACTTCCTTCTAGTTGGGATGCATCGCTCCTGAGCTTGCAGCAGGTGATCCTTGAATATCAACCAACAGTCTTGGGCCCCCCTGCCCTCTAGGGCTGTATCCCATGGAACCTTACTGAGCAGGTTCCTGAAGAGGCCAAAGTCTGCTCTCTTGAAGTCCAGGGCAGTGAGCTTGCTGCACGCTCTTCTCACTGTCCCGAGGATCTCAAACTCGACCATCTCATGATCGCTGCAATCAAGGCTGCCCTGGAGCGTCACATTCCCAACCAGCCCTTCCCTGTTGGTGAGGACGAGGTCAAGCATGGCACCTCTCCTTGTCGGCTCCTCTATTACTTGCAGAAGGAAGTTGTCCTCCACGCATTGGAATGATGCCCCCCTCCCCCAACACATCTAGTTTAAAGCATCCTTGACCAGTCTGGCAAGCCTCCTACCAAATCCACTCTTCCCCTTCTTTGTCAGACCAGCTCCAGCAGCCCCCAGTAGACCTGGCCTACTATATTGAGTCCCATGTTCAAGGTACCCAAACCCCTGACTATAGCACCACCCTTCTAACCATTTATTAACCTGCCCAATCCTCCTAGCCTTTTCAAGGTCCTGCCCTGTATCCTGCAGAATTGACAAAAAGACAATCTGAGCTCCAGAGCCCCTAACCACCTCTCCCAGAGCCCCGTAGTCCTTCTTTATGGTCTCCGGGCTACTTCTATCTATATCAGTAGCACCCACATGTATTACCAGGAGTGGGTAATAGTCAGTGGGACCGACTAGAGCAGGCAGCTTCTAAGCCACATCACTGATCCAAGCCCCTGGTAGGCAGCACACCTCCCTTGAGGCTGGGTCAGGCCGGCATATGGGTGCCTCTGTGCCTTTCAGATTAGAGTCCCCGACTACTATGGTCCGCCGCTTTTTCCTGGCAGCACCAGTAGTGACCTTCTTTACCAGTGCACCAGCTGGTTGCGCCTGGTGGGAGCGCTGTTGCTCATCAGCCCCCTGCAGGATAGCAGAGCGCTGTTGCTCATCAGCCCCCTGCAGGACAGCAAAGCGGTTCTGGGTGGGGACAACAGATGTAGGAGGAAGCCCCTTGCTTTTAATTACCCTCTTCCTCCTTTTTTTGTTGTTTTTTCTGTTACCTTTTCCCAGCTTCCTGGGTTAGCAGCCTCCTTTCCTGGGTTAGCAGCCTCCTTTCCTGCATGGGCAACAGTAGACACTCGAGGCCCCGGAACAGTCTGGTCCCGGAGCAAGCAGTGCTGCTCCCCCTCAGCTTCCCTGACACCTTTCAGCCTGGTAACAGCTTCCTGCAGTTCAGCCACCTGCTGCAGGAGGACCTCCACCAGGGAGCGCAGTGTGCAGCCCCACCCATTGCTCACCCTTTCCTTAGGATACCCCGAGCTCTGCACTACAGCCTCCCTTCCCGTCGGCTCCGTCTGGGTGCCTATGCTGTCCACCACCGGCGCAGCCAGAGCAGAGCTCCCAGACCGAGCCTTGCCCGTTCGGTGAGTGTTCACCATCCCGCTCACCACCCCGCTCGCCTGCCCGCGCGAACTGCCGCTCAAACTGCTTCGAGCCCGCCCTGTTTGCCGCCCTGTTTGCCCGCCCTGTTTGCCGCGCTCCGGGTCGCTCGCGCTCCCTGGGGCAGGTTTTTAACCAGTCAGCTCTGCCGCCGGTCCTCCTGGCACCGCCCCCTCTGAGTCAGCCGCTCGCCTCTGTGGAGCTGCAGGCTCCTGGGCAGGCCTTGTCGAGGACTTGAAGCTCCCTTGGGGCAAGTTGCTGCTCTGAGGGAAAGACGTTCTTCAACATCTGCTATGAAACGACATAACATTGTGAAATCTTACGTCTTACTTGTTTTAAAACCTTATTGGCACTTACAAAACAATACCCATAGATTCACATTTATTCTCCTTTATTTTGTTTGGTCAATATCTTCGCTTTTTCCGTGCAACTGTCAAAGACAGGAGCTAAGTTTACAGAAAAACTAGATTAAGAAAAATTGCTCAATAAAACCTAAATTATTCAATAGAGGGAGGGGCACTGAATGATAACATTGATCAACTTATGAAGCTTTCAACATCAGCTGTGTTTCTACAACTCTCAGTTGTGCTGCATCCCAAAATATGATCAACTCTCGATGTCTACACAAGAATTATCTGTCCTTTTGAACCCTTGTTTTGTCTTCAGCAATAATTAGAAATTAAAGATACCTCCACAACAAGTACTAAAATCCAGCAGTTCTTCATCAGGAACACTTCCATGTCAATTTAACCTAATCAATAATGCAAGAATTTTTATGGTCCACCTCAATGATACTTCTTGCAGATGAAGCAGCTATGGCTGCAAGTTTCTCATAGTGTAACCAAAAAAAAAAAAAAAAAAAAGGCACTACTAACAGCAGTAGTTTTCTCCTCATGCACTTACAATTTTTGATTTTTTATTTTATTTCTTATAAGTGCAACATCCATTCTTGAAGTACCTTCTAATGTTTATTTAAAATTACTTAACTGTAATTTTTTCCACTTCTAAATCTTTTTCCTTTTTTTAATTTTATGTACATAGAGTTGATTACCTATGGACAACGTACATTATTATCTTTAGATTTTCTCAGGGTTTTGCACAGAAATAGAGAATTCACAATGGCATCTTCCGAAGGGAATTATGATCTGATTGTTCCTCATTTGCTGTGTCTATTCTACTCAGCAGTGAAGACATGAGAAACACACATCATTCCTCCCAGAAGCATGAAACATCACAAATGTTGTTTGTGTTGTAGGGGTCCCATAAAAACTACTAAAAGGATGTAATTGTTTAAAAAGTATCCTTTAGCTATTAAATGTGTGGAAAGCCATTCTGAATAGGAAGAAAATAAGTAACTGTGAAGTGCGTGGAAATTATCTGAGAACTCCATCTACCCTGTAATACCTTTCCCCTGTATCTAATATTATATGTTGTAAATTGTTATACTGATATTTAACTGACTCCCATAATATCTGAAACACCTGAAATGCTGAGGCATACACTTCCTGTGTTGGAAGCTGTTGCAGAAGCAATAATAAAGGTATTTCAGACTGCAGGATCCTTTTGCATTCCCTTGCAGGTGCTCAAATATAGCTACAAAATTAAAACCAAGATGAAAGAAAATTTTAGATACTTTTTCTCGCAGTTCTGTCACTTAATAAAAATGTCTCTTAAATGGAAATAATTTAAATAGTGCTAATAATCATAGAATCACAGCATGGTTTGTGTTGGAAGGGTCATTAAAGCTCATCCAGTTCCAATCCCCTGCCACGGGCAGGAACACCTTCCACTAGACCAGGTTGCTCCAAGACCCATCCAACCTGTTCTTGAACACTGCCAGTGATGGAGCAGCCACAGCTTCTCTGGGCAGCCTGGGCCAGGGCCTCACTACCCTCACAGGGAAGAACTTCTGCCTAAGATCTTACCTAAATCTCCCCTCTGTCAGGTTAAAGCCATTCCCCCTTGTCCTGTTCCTATAGGCCCTTGTCCAAAGCCCCTCTCCAGCTTTCTTTTAGCCCATTCAGGCACTGGCAGCTGCTCTAAGCTCTGCCCTTAAGAAGCCTTCTCTTCCCCAGGCTGAACAAGCCCAGCTCCCTCAGCCTGTCTCCAGAGCAGAGCTGCTCCAGCCCTCACAGCATCTCCATGGCCTCCTCTGGACTTACTCCAACAGCTCCACATCCCTCTTGTGTTCTTGCCCCAGAGCTGGCTGCAAGACTGCAGGGGGGCATTCTCCCCAGAGTGCAGCAAGAGGGGGAGAATCCCCTCCCTCTATCTGCTACTCACGCTCTGTGGATGCAGCCCAGCACACGGGATGGTTCTGGGCTCAAGTGCACACTGAAGCGGGGTCATGGGGAGCTTCTCACCATCCAACACCCCCAAGTCCTTCTCAGGGTTGCTCCATCCAGTCTGCCCCAGCCTGTGTTTGTGCTGGGGATTGCCCTGACCCAGGGGCAGGACCTCGCACTTTCTTAATAATAAACTGATGTGATGCTTTGTTAAATTACAAGACTAATTGTTTGTTGAGTGCTTTGTGGGGGTTGGGTTTTTGTTTATTTGATTTTTTTTTTTTTTTTTTTTAAGGCAGATTCCCTCTTCGTAGGCATTTTACAGAAGAAAAGCTCTTAGCTTCCGGGCTTAGTCTTTCCCTATTATGTTTCCAGGATAGCATCATATAATTTCTTCCACTATTAACTTGATTATGAATCTACTTTTAAGGACCATAGAGTGCTTCCAAATAAAAACAAAATTGATCATTTTTAAATGCATATTTTTTTTAACTTTTTATGTTACAAAATGTAAAACAACCCAGGTAAACATTGTGTCTTAAAAAAAAAAAAAGACAAGTTTTCTTCCAGTTTTATCTTTTTTTTTTCAGTATTGAAATATACTGTCATAGCTTTCTAGAGCAAATGCATACCTGATTCACTTGTTCTGCTTTTATCAGGCCCCTAAAGTGGGAGTGTAAGCCTTGTCGAAACACTGTCCATGCCTGATTCTTCTGCCTCTTCCTTCTGCCTACCCAACACCCTGACAATTTCTTCCATGATGCAAATTAAGAGGCTGCTCCTTCCTCATATTTGGCAGACTGTCATAGCTGGATATATAGGAGAAAGTATGCTAATGCTGCATTTCTTCCATAACTATACATGCATCATCCTCTGATCCCTCTGGAGGTCCTGAAATGCTGCATTTAGAAGTAGTCTGTATATAGTTTTTCTGTCTGGCTGCTTATCGTAAGAATCTATCTCTAATACAGATGGCTTACAAGAAGGCAACCACAGTTCCAGAAGATGGGTTGGCTGAGTGTTTAGGAAACAAGCTGGAGGCTGATATTACAAGTGCTCAGTTTCTACATGGTGCTTCATGGCCCGTTTGGCACATAATGGAATGGTCAGCACTATTGGATGCGTGCTAAGGTGCAGTCATGAACCACCTGCGCTAACCCATGAATTAACAAAGCAGTAAGGCTCCAAGTCATGCTGCTCCTGCGCACAGATGCAAGGATGTGCCATCCTGATACGCAGACAGTGCAGGCAGATAAGACATATATTATGCCTTACATATCTCACAGGACTTTCTAGAAGCATCACTTGACCACATGGGGTGGGCAAGGTGGCCACCTCCACATGCTGCTTCTCATACTGCAGTCCCTAGAGGTTGTTCTGGTGAAAATGTCCACATTACAGTGAAGTAAAGAAGCACCAATAAAGGTAATGAAAGACCACTATGCTGTAGCATGTTCTCAAATCACCCTGTTCTAGACAAAATAAATGTATCCTCTGTGTGTCTATTCTTTTCTGTAAATGGAGATGATATTGATCCCTGACTAGGCAAAGATCTTTGTGGTGTAATAGATACATGGGAGACTCTCAGAAGCTACATTAAATGAAATGCAGAAGTACCTCCTCATAGGTATTTATTGCAAAAATATTAGGAGGTGTGGGGTGACGCAGAAAGAGGAAAAACCTTATAAATATTGTCAAATGCTGAACTGAAAATATAATTTAGCAAATCACATTAAAAGCACGTATATTTCTATTTAATGAGAAAATAAGTAACATTAATCCTCAGTTAGTGGCTCCTTCGAAATACGCTTCACATGTTAGTCTGAATTTAGGATGAAACTCATGAATCTTTTGCTACTGCTAGCACATATATGCTACTAGTCAGGACCACACTTTGAAATATGAGGGAAGCTTATTGCTAAAGTGTTGGCTGTGCTCCTTGAGAACTTTTTTTTTGCAGTAGAAAATGTTGACAGTTTCATGCATTAATATCAATATCTTTCTCTCTGTCCAACTGTTTTCTCTGTATGATTAATGTATTTTGAGTTAGTTTCTGAGATTCTTTGTCATGTCTTGTCAAGCAGTACGCAGGCAGCATGCTAAACACAGCTTCAGAAATGTATAAACAAATAATTAAGGATCTTGAATGTTATTTTTTGAAAATTAGACAATTCATTAAATACTGTTGATAATATGGTGTAAAGTATGACATCAACAAATTTTAATATTACTTTAAAAATAGGTATTACCAGTAGGAAATTATTAAATGGCTTGCATAGAAAAGTGGCTTAAAATACGGGTTTCTTTGTCCTTTGTTGTTGTTGTTGTTGTTGCTGAATAGCTCTCTTCCAAAACTGGAGAATAATAAAGATCAAAAATTTTGTACTGAACCACAAAACAGATGCCACTGATGGCACTAAAATTGTTTTTGTGTCAGTTCTGGATAGTTTGTCTGAGAATAGGACTCTGAGGCTTTTGCTTAGATCCTTGTAGTCGTTATGAAAGGAAGGAAAGCACTGCTGGTTAATATCTTTGATGCTTCCAGGTTAATATTGTCTACACTAGATTTGGGCTTATAGTTCTTCATTAGGGTCACTCATTCTGAAAAGTTTTTGTTGCATATGGGAAAAATACATAAAAGTAGACAAGCAAAAGGTAAAATATTACACTCTGCTTTAAATTGGCAGACTACCCTGGGCTGTGGTTATTAAGCTTTGTCATCAGTCATGAGGTCAAATAACACAGAAGCACCTTATTAGTGTGGATAAGTTGCTACCTACACATTTTTCTTTCAGGCATTCATTAATTATTTTGTAATCTTCTATATGAGCACAAACTGTGGATTCTCCTAGTTATCTTTGCATCGAACCTCCAGCCTTCCTTTTGTGCTTTTCATGTTAAATTTCCCCCCCCCCCCTTTAAAAAAAAACAAACAAACCAACCAAAATTATTTCACAGAAAAAAAGACTTAATTTTTTCTGCGGGCTGAATCATAGCTACTTGGACTTCTGTTGGTGCATTAAAAATGGGCAAACTGAAGTGCAAGTATTTGAAGACAGTTTGGATATACGTGTAGTTAAGGGTACTGAAGGAGCCATCAAAATTTATCCCTTCATCTTTAGACACACACTTTTGCAAAGGTTCACCCTGTTCTAGTACAAAAATAACAGGACACTTCAATCTCTTTGTTTTTATATTTGGAGTTGCGCTTTCCTTTTCTTCTTCTCATTTCCTTTCGTATTCCCCTTCTTCTACTCCTTTCCTTTTCCCCTTTCCCTTCCCCTTCCCCTTCCCCCTTCAGTTGCGCCTTCTAATTTCACATGATCCCATGGACCACATAAGCCACTGAAATGCAAAGGTATGAAGACCTTTAGTACAGAATTCTTCTTCACTCCATTTCTTTCCATTACTTTCATCATGATATTTTGTCCTGTTCTGCAGGTTTCCTCTTTATGACAGGGAAATATATTCCTTTAAGGAAAATTAAAGCTTTTAACTTGTTTGTTTTTTTTTCTTATGTGGGACTTATGTTCACCATTAAAGCAAAGAAAGAAAATCGGTCATTACTTTTTTACAAGGATTCTGCTTAAAAAAGTGAATATATGTAAAATATTAGAATTTTCACACCATATGACAGATTGAGCCTAAGTAACCCCATATTCCCCCTAAAAGTCTCAAAAAACCACACAAAAACATTTTCCCACCACCCAAACTGAATAAAGAGAAAAGTCTAAGTTTTTTCAATAAAAGGATAGTGGTGTTGCAGAAGACATTAAAAGATTATGGAAGCTCTTAATAACAATTAATTAATGCAACCTGGAAGCCATAGATAAGAAAAAAAAAAAAGCTAACTTTTCTCAAACTTATCTGTAAAAAAACGTATCTGCTCTTTCGTATCATTGAATAATTCATTGAGAATCACACATATTTTCTAAAGTGTACAGTTGAATCACTTAGGTTAGAAAACAATTCCCATGCTTCTAAAAATTCAGTGTGCTTAGATAAGGAAATAACTTGTCTTCACTTACGTCAGAGTCTAATGAGGCATTATTTTTGCTGTATAACAAAATATAGATAGCAGCCAGTATTTATATGTGCAGGAAAAAAGCCTTATCTCTAGCTGTTATCCTAGGAATATTGCTCAGCTGTCGTTAAAGGGTTTTACTCTTTTGATTTAAAATTTGAGGATCAGGCTTATTGAAGGATGTACTCTGTATGTGAAGGGCTTGTTATTAATGAATTTCATTTTAGGCTAGCTTAGCACTGTGAAATCACATATCAAATATGTTAAAAACTGCTTTTATTCAAGCACATGAAAGAATTGCTCATTAATTTGGGAGATCAAAATACAATTTAGAGGTGTTCCTAATGTTTTGGGAAAATGTGCATTAATATTTCTAGTGCTAAACAGAGTATTTTCTCCTGTTACTCTGTGGAGGAGGACTTTGGAGCAACAGGCTCTTGGAGGCTGGAGTAGTCTCTGTGGAGCAATTTTGTATGTATTTACTGTTTAGGATGTTTTTTCTCTTCTAGGAGCTTTAGGATGCTTAGCTGAGTCACTTCGGCAGGTATTAAAAAAGATGTATGTTTGTATTTTCAGTGGTTCAGGATACACTATAAAACAAATTTAGTAACAACCACTATTATTACTCACTTCAGATGTTTTAGGGAGGTATCATAAGTTGGTTTTCTATTTCTTATCAAACAGAGAGAAGATATGGCAGTCTCTTTCAGCTTTAACTTGCCATTTGTTTTTATTTTGAACATAACATTTTGATAATTAGAAGTAAATTATTTGAGTGGGTTCTTTTTAAAAATACTAAAAAAAACTCCCCTTTTTTCCCTCTCAAATAATCATTAGAAAATAGACGTGCTATCCTAGAGTCCTAGGCTCTTTTATATACACATGTTATATACAAATATCGTATTCAGTGTTCAAGGCCAGTTTGGACAGAGCCTTGGGTGACATGATCTAGTGGAAGGTGTCCCTAACCATGGCAGGGGAGATGGAACTAGTTGATATTAAGGTCCTTTCCAACCCAAAACATTCTGTGATTCTATGAGTCTATGATCATATATATCTGTCATGGGTTCTGCAACAACAGACATTTTTTCTCCTTCATAGTAGCTGGTGCAGTGCTGTGTTTTCGACTTTAGGCCTGGGAGCAGCACTGATAACACCGATGTTTATAGTTACGGCTTAGAATGTTTAGTCTGACCAAGGGCTTTCTGAGTCTCATGCTCTGCCAGGGAGGAGGGGAAGCTGAGAGGAAGAAGAAACAGGACACCTGACCCAGACTGACCAAAGAGGTATTCCATACCACAGCACGTCATGCCCAGGATGTTAAAAAAAAAAAAAAAAAACTGGGGTCCAGAACCCGGAAGAGTTTTTTTTTTTTTTGGTTCGCAGCTTGGTCATCGGGTGGTGAGCAGTTCTATCCTCTTCCCTTGTATTTCTCTTGTTATTATTATTATTGGTGGTAGCAGCAGTGGTTGTGTTATACCTTAGTTACTGGACTGTTCTTATCTCAACCCGCGGGAGTTACATTCTTTCGATTCTTCTCCCCATTCCCCCCCCCCACCTCCCCCTTGGAGTGGGGGGTAAGAAAGACTCTTCCCTTGTATTTTCTCTTGTCATTATTATTATTGGTGGCAGCAGTAGTGATTTGTGTTATACCTTAGTTACTAAACTGTTCTTATCTCAACCTGTGGGAGTTGCATTCTTTCGATTCTCCTCCCCATTCCCCTGGGACTATGGGAAGAAAGAGTGGGGACTGAGTGAGAGAGCGACTGTGTGAGTTTATAGAGGCTTAAACCACGACAGTTCTTTTGGTGCCCAACGTGGGACTCGAAGGGTTGAGATAACGACAGGATTAATAGCAACTCGTCACAATGCTGATTTATTGGCTCTCAAAGTTGTTGCTGTGGTTCTCACAGGTTCAGCATATGTTACTTCACTTACAGACGGTATTTTTTATCTTAACATTTTTCAGGCATGGGTTTTGGATTAAGGTTCTTGTTACATTGTACTTTATTGCACTGATTTTTAATACGATAGACTCAGTGATCATGAAACTGACCCGGCTTTTTGTTCCCAATGTGGTCACCAACTCTATACTTTGGGAGATATATAATAGAAGTGTTCAGCAATTACACATCTTTTTTCACCTCCTCAGGTGGTCAACCTGTGAGGGAGACATTCTTTCATGCTCCCAGCCCCCCACCAGACCGTTTACAGCATCATTTGAGAATTTTGAAGGTTTTGAATGGCCCTTAGATACCCTTGAGACCTGCCTGCTGTTTGTGATGGGATTGCCATGTTGGCGCGCATATTGAGTGTGCTTTACTCACGACCATTTCGTCTGGTCCCGAGAGCTATGCAGAGTCGAGTTTGGGCCTTGTCTAGGGTTAAACAACGATATAGGAGGTCCAAGAGATTTTCCCCGAGGCTGGATAGTCATGAGTGGCAGGGTGTGTGGGATAGTATGGGCAAGTATCTAGGCCAGTGGGCCCCTCCAGTGCTTTGGAACTCCACCAATGAACAAATACAAAATCCAGAAAAATTAGTAAAACATTTAAAGGAGGTATGTTGTCATTCTGGTCACATCAGAGATGGACAAATCATGGCAACATGCTGGGGCTTGGCCTGTGCTTACAGAGCCCTGTTCAACACCATCCAGCACCTTCAAAAGGAAAAAAATGCTCCTGGATCTGAGGGTGGAGTAATGGACAGCGCAGCTACTCCAGTCCCAAGCACAGCAGCTACACCACCCTCAGGGACAAGTACAGCCACTACTCAAACTTCAACAGTAATGGACAGCGCAGCTACTCCAGCTCCAAGTACAGCAGCTACACCACCCCCGGGGACAAGTACAGCAGCTACTCAGAGTTCAACTGTAATGGACAGTGCAGCTACTCCAGCTCCAAGAACAGAAGCTACATCACCACCAGTGACAAGTACAGCCACTACTCAAACCCCAGTGACAAGTACAGCAGCTACTCAAACCACAGTGATAATCACCACAGTTAAACCAGAGGACCAACTCGTACCAATACCGGTTGCCCCTGTAAGCAAGAGGAAAACCAAAAAAGAGGCAAGAAAGACAAAGCAAGATGAAGAAACAACATACTCACCACCTGGGACAGCATCTGACCAGGAGTCATCATCACATGACGAAGAAGAAGAAGAAGAAGAGGTGACTTCCCGGTTGCGGACCTCAACCGAGCTACAGAATATGCGAAAAGACTTTACCCATCAGCCAGGGGAGCACATCATCACCTGGTTGCTCCGATGCTGGGACAACGGGGCCGATGGTCACGAACTAGCAGGTAGTGAAGCCAAAGATCTGGGATCACTTGCTAGGGAAGGGGAATTGACAAAGCAATTGCAAGAGAGAAACGGTCCCTCAGCCTTTGGAAGCGGCTCTTGGCAGGTATGAAAGATAGGTTTCCATACAAGGATGATGTTATGAGTCATTTGGCTAAGTGGACTACTATAGAAAAGGGCATCCAGCCTTCGAGGGAATCAACCATTGTAGAGATGACCTACAATATCAAACTGAATAATGGGGTTATACCCATAGATCCAGATGAAGTTGAATGTGCACGACCCATGTGGAGGAAGTTTACACGGAATGCACCCCTATCATATGCCCACTCATTGGCAACAGTAACCTGGAATGACATAATACCACCAACAGTGGATGAAATGATTCATAAACTCCGAGAGTTCGAAGACAATCTCTCCTCTTCCATCATCTTAGGTGTGGAAAAACTGTCCCAGGACCTCAAACAATTGAGAGACGATCTATCCAGCTCCGCACGTGTACCAGCACACATCTCAGCTATTAACAAAAGGCACCCTACTGTTCGAGAGAGAAGACATAGAAGGTATACACCACGGGCCACCTTCTGGTTTTACCTGGGGGATCACGGAGAAGATATGACGAAGTGGGATGGAAAGCCTACTTCAGTTTTGGAGGAACGGGTGCAAGAACTGAAGAGGAGAATAAAAGTCAAGGCTGATCACCCCATGAAGGCTGCGGCTTCAGTCTCTGGTGAGCAGATTCCCAGGTGGAGTGGAAGAGCCAACTTTACTTCAGTTCCTGTGATGAGGAATAATTCCTGTCCACAAGACGTGAGTGACCAATGTGATGACTATTAGAGAGGCCCTGCCTCCAGCCAGGTGGAGGTAGGGGACAATCGGATTTACTAGACTGTGTGGATCAAATGGCCTGGCACATCAGTCCCACAGAAGTATAAGGCTCTAGTAGACACCACTGCACAGTGTACCCTGATGCCAGCAAGCTGTCAAGGGGTGGAACCCATTTATATTTCTGGAGTGACAGGAGGATCCCAAGAGTTGACTGTACTGGAGGCTGAAATCAGCCTGACTGGGAGCGAATGGCAAAAACACCCCATTGTGACTGGCCCAAAGGCTCCATGCATCCTTGGCATAGATTACCTCAGGAGAGGGTACTTCAAAGACCCAAAAGGGTACCGATGGGCTTTTGGTATTGCTGCTTTGGAGACAGACGAAACTGAGCAGCTGTCCACCTTGCCTGGTCTCTCAGAGGATCCTTCTGTTGTGGGGTTGCTGAAGGTCGAAGAACAACAAGTTCCAATTGCAACCACAACAGTGCACCGGCAGCAATATCGCACCAACCAAGGCTCCCTGATTCCCATCCATAAGCTGATCCGTAGATTGGAGAGTCAAGGAGTGATCAGTAGGACCCACTCACACTTTAATACCCCCATATGGCCAGTGCGAAAATCTAATGGAGAGTGGAGACTAACAGTAGACTGTCGTGGCCTGAATGAAGTTACACCACCCTTGAGTGCTGCCGTCCCGGACATGCTAGAACTTCAATGTGAACTGAAGTCAAAGGCAGCCAAGTGGTATGCCACAATTGATATTGCCAATGCATTTTTCTCAATTCCTCTGGCAGCAGAGTGCAGGCCACAGTTTGCTTTTACTTGGAGGGGCGTCCAGTACACTTGGAACTGACTGCCCCAGGGGTGGAAACACAGCCCTACTATATGCCATGGATTGATCCAGACTTCACTGGAACAGGGGCAAGCTCCAGAACACCTGCAATACATTGATGACGTCACTGTGTGGGGTGATACAATGGAAGAAGTCTTTGAGAAAGGGAAGAAAATAATCCAAATCCTGCTGAAAGCCTGTTTTTGCCATAAAACGGTGTAAGGTCAAGGGACCTGCACAGGAGATTCAATTTTTGGGAATAAAATGGCAAGATGGATGTTCCCAGATCCCCACAGATGTGATCAACAAGATAAGAGCAATGTCTCCACCAACTAACAAGAAAGAAACACAGGCTTTCTTGGGTGTTGTGGGGTTCTGGAGAATGCACATCCTGAATTACAGTTTGATTGTAAGCCCTCTCTATCATGTGACCTGGAAGAAAAATGATTTTAAATGGGGCCCTGAGCAGCAACAAGCCTTTGAGCAAATTAAACAAGAGATAGTTCATGCTGTAGCCCTTGGACCAGTCCGGACCGGGCCAGATGTGAAAAATGTACTGTACACCGCAGCTGGGGAGAATGGTCCTACCTGGAGCCTCTGGCAGAAAGCTCCAGGGGAGACTCAAGGTTAGCCCCTCGGCTTTTGGAGTCGGAGATACAGAGGATCTGAGGCCAGCTATACCCCAACAGAAAAAGAGATACTCGCAGCCTATGAAGGGGTTCGAGCTGCTTCAGAAGTGATTGGCACTGAAGCACAGCTCCTCCTGGCACCCCGGTTGCCCATGCTGGGATGGATGTTCAAAGGCAGGGTCTCCTCTACACACCATACAACTGATGCTACATGGAGTAAGTGGGCTGTACTAATTACACAATGAGCTCGAATAGGAAATCCCAGTTGTCCAGGAATTCTAGAAGTCATCATGGACTGGCCAGAGGGCAAAGATTTTGGAATGTCACCAGAGGAGGAGGAGGTTATGCGCGCTGAAGAGGCCCCACCACTTAATGAACTGTCAGGAAGTGAAAAGCAATATGCCCTGTTTACTGATGGGTCCTGTCGCATTGTGGGAAAGCATCATAGATGGAAGGCAGCTGTATGGAGTCTTCGACAACAAGTTGCAGAAACTGCTGAAGGAGAGGGTGAATCGAGTCAGTTTGACGAGGTGAAAGCCATCCAGCTGGGCTTGGACATTGCTGAACGAGAAAAACGGCCAGTACTTTATCTCTATACTGACTCATGGATGGTGGCGAATGCCCTGTGGGCGTGGTTGCAGCAATGGAAGCAGAGCAACTGGCAATGCAGAGGTAAACACATCTGGGCTGCTGCACTGTGGCAAGATATTGCTGCCCGGGTGCAAAACCTGGTGGTCAAGATACGCCACGTAAATGCTCATGTACCCAAGAGTCGGGCCACTGAGGAACACCAGAACAACCACCAAGTGGATAAAGCTGCTCAGATTGAAGTGGCTCAGATGGACTTAGATTGGCAACATAAGGGTGAATTATTTTTGGCCCTGTGGGCCCATGACACTTCAGGCCATCAGGGCAGAGATGCAACATACAGATGGGCTCGTGATCGAGGGGTGGACTTAGCAATGGACACTATTGCCCAGGTTATTCATGACTGTGAAACATATGCTGCAATTCAGCAAGCCAAGCGGTCAAATCCTCTTTGGTATGGAGGATGGTGGCTGAAGTACAAATATGGGGAGGCCTGGCAGATTGATTATATCACACTCCCACCAAACTGCCAAGGCAAGCACCATGTACTTACCATGGTGGAAGCAACCACTGGATGGCTGGAAACATATGCTGTGCCCTACGCCAGTGCCTGCAACACTATCCTGGGCCTTGAGAAACAGATTTTGTGGTGACACGGCAGCCCAGAGAGATTTGAGTCAGACAATGGGACTCATTTCTGGAACAACTTGATAGACACTTGGGCCAAAGAGCATGGCATTGAGTGGGTATATAACATCCCCTACCATGCACCAGCCTCTGGGAAAATCAAACGGTACAATGGGCTGTTAAAAACTACACTGAGAGCAGTGGGTGGTGGGACTTTCAAATATTGGGATACACATTTACCTAAGGCCACCTGGTTGGTCAACACCAGAGGATCTGTCAACAAGGCTGGTCCAGCCCAGTCAGAACTTCTACATACTGTGGAGGGGGACAAAGTTCCTGTGGTGCATGTAAAAAATTTGCTGGGGAAGACAGTCTGGGTTATTCCTACTTCAGGTAAAGGCAAACCCTGTCGTGGAATTGCTTTTGCTCAGGGACCCGGATATACTTGGTGGATAATGCGGGAAGATGAGGAAGTCTGAAGTGTACCTCAAGGGGATTTGATTTTAGGGGAAAACAGCTAATGAACTCAATTTTATGCTGTTACCTGCTATGTAATACTTTTATAGCCCACCAACTAGATGTCTTCAAGTCATCAGCGACTGGCCCTCTGACTGTCATCCCAACAAAGAATGAACTTTAATGAAACCGATGAGTTCTGCAGTAAAGGAACGATCAGCATCAGCAGGCAACGATCCAACACTGCACATGGCCTCCCCTGCTCTGAATGACTGCTACAGGAGATGGAGCTTGACATCGCGGACTGAATGGACTCAGCAGCTTTGTAGGGATTGGTCCATGCACTGAGGGATGATCTCTCTCCCTCTGTGTGTGTGTGTGGATGTACATACATATATATATATATATATATATATGTGATGGTATATTGAAAATGTGGGATCTGAGCATGATGTGAATGGTATGGAATAAGGGGTGGATACTGTCATGGGTTCAGCAGCAGCAGACATATTTCTCCTTCATAGTAGCTGGTGCAGTGCTGTGTTTTCGACTTTAGGCCTGGGAGCAGCACTGATAACACTGATGTTTGTAGTTACGGCTTAGAATGTTTAGTCTGACCAAGGGCTTTCTGAGTCTCATGCTCTGCCAGGGAGGAGGGGAAGCCGGGAGGAAGAAGAAACAGGGCACCTGACCCAGACTGACCAAAGAGGTATTCCATACCACAGCACGTCATGCCCAGGATGTTTAAAAAAAAACAAACCTGGGGTCCAGAACCCAGAAGAGTTTTTTTTTTTTAGTTCACAGCTCGGTCGTCGAGTGGTGAGCAGTTCTATCCTCTTCCCTTGTATTTCTCTTGTTATTATTATTATTGGTGGTAGCAGCAGTGGTTGTGTTATACCTTAGTTACTGGACTGTTCTTATCTCAACCCGCGGGAGTTACATTCTTTCGATTCTTCTCCCCATTCCCCCCCCACCTCCCCCTTGGAGTGGGGGGTAAGAAAGACTCTTCCCTTGTATTTTCTCTTGTCATTATTATTATTGGTGGTAGCAGTAGTGATTTGTGTTATATCTTAGTTACTAAACTGTTCTTATCTCAACCTGTGGGAGTTGCATTCTTTCAATTCTCCTCCCCATTCCCCCGGGACTATGGGAAGAAAGAGTGGGGACTGAGTGAGAGAGCAACTGTGTGAGTTTACAGAGGCTTAAACCACGACTATATCCATTCAGTTATATATCATACAGCTTCTGCCACAGATGTTTCCCCACATCTTGACACCTCAGGTCTTGTAGAAAGTTCAAATGTAAGGATGCTTTTCTCTAGATACATCTGTCTTGGCTTAGAGTAAGTATTTTGAAAGCACAGTCGAATTTGTTTTTTAAACAGTACATGCCGCATGCATATCCAAGCCAGAAGGTGATCTCTCTGGCTCCCAAACTGAAAGCAGTACAGCAGCACAGACCACACTGCTTTGGTATGGACTGTACCTTGCAACGTTTAAGCTAATAAAATAATTATCATTAATTTGGGCTAATGAACACTTCAGAAGAATGCATTTGTTCTAACACAGTGACACACTGATGTCTTCATACTGATCTTGGTATCAAAGGGTTTCCTCACAGTAAGGTATAGAATTAAATAGTAAAAGCTATAATGTGATTTTTTTTGAAGCAGAAAATCTGGTATGGGTCACATATCTTTCTTACCATTATTACTGCAGAAATCGAAAACCCTCCAATATCCAGTGAATGGCTTTGGAGCACAACGAGTATATTGTATTAGGATTTATCTTCCTTTCCATTCCCCCCCTCGCATGCATGCAGAAATAGAGGGTAATGCATAGACCTTAATTACTTTCCAAGGGAAATGTGAATTAGCCAACTGAATACATTCATAGCATACTAACATACCGTAAAAAGAGTAATAGCTGTATTCAAAGCAGAATTTTAACAAAATGCTCTCTCTTTCCTGTGACAGTCAGAACCAGATCCAAAATCTCTAGCTCATAATGAGGGATAAAAGCAAAGAAAATAATCTTGAATATCTAAGTTACAGAGTTCATGCTAGCCACATGACATGATTACGTCTAAACATCTGAAATACCATAGGTCACTTTGCTTCATAAGCCAAGAAAAAGATGTGGTCTTTCCAATGTGTGTTTGGCAGCGAAATCCCACACAGCTGCTCACTTGCTCTCCCTGATTTATGAAAGTCAGGAGGCATTGAGTACTTAATGGTCATTTGAGTTCTTCAGAATCTTCTTTGGACAGAGAAAAACAACAACTTTGTGTTTTTGTTTGTTTTTTTATTATGTCACTGTGAAATAGGTACTTGAGACAATTTTTTATTAAATGAATGAGCCAGATCTTCCCCTTGCTGGCCATGTAAACCAAATTGGAATATTTCCTTTGTGTCTATTAGTGGTTTAAGTGTCTTTCCTCCTATGCTGCATATTTCAAATTGAAATATAAACTGTTATTGAACTTATGATAAGACAATTGTGGGCAATGTATCCAACAGAAATTGTACAAAGACCCACAAAGAGTGTTTGTTAACTTTTGCCAATGGGGCAAGCTGCCAGACAGTTTTAAACAAGTTGATGAAGCCTTTGCTAGAGATGCACCATTTTTAGTATTAACAACCTCAACCATTGTTTTTTCTTAAACCTACCTTTTTCCAGAGAAGTTATGTAGAAACTGGATTTGGAACTAATTTAGCTACTGCTGTAATGAATAGTCTGTCATGTGTTTCTCAGTTAAATTTCAGTCTTGGACATGAAAGATAGGATGCATTGATATTTCTGCAAGGATAGGTATCAGTTGTAGAAGTGTATTTAAATCCTTTAATTTTTTGAAAAAAAATGGTTACTACTTGAAGAACAAAGTTTGAACAAATGTTGAGTGAACCTGATTTTGACAGATCCATTCCCCTCTCTCAGTGATGTCCTGAAAAGTCTCAGCATAACTTCTGGAAATCTTAAGCACAAGAGAACACTTGGAGATGGACGTAGTTTAAACTCTAAGTCATCCCAGACATATTCTCTTGTGTTAATTTTAAATCAATAATGTGAAAACTGCTGAGTTTTCAAAAATTGCAAATAAACTCAAACTCATTTCTGAAACATATTTTCATATTTTTTTGAAGGTAGCCTGAAATGAACTTATGCCGTCCGGAATTTCCCACTTCAGATTATTTCACCTTTGCAGTATGCAGTGGAAAATAAATGTTATTTCAGCAACCTAAAAAACCAAGAACATACTATTAGGGCCTACTTGCTAGGTTTTATACTTGGAAGGGGTTTCATTTTATGACATTATATTACTAGAAAAAATAAGTATTTTTTTACTTTTTATTATTCTTTCTTTATGAAGTTTTTGTTTTCTTGAAACACAATCCACATTAACCCCCACCACCCTCATCAATATTGGAAGTAAAAGTCCCTTTTTGCTGCCAAATGAAGTTCTGTCAAATGTAAGTTTAGTATAGAATCATAGAATCATAGAATAGTTAGGGTTGGAAAGGACCTCAAGATCATCTAGTTCCAACACCCCTGCCATGGGCAGGGACACCTCCCACTAAACCATGCCATTCAAGGCTATGTCCAGCCCCACCTTGAACACCACCAGCGATTGAGCATTCACAACTTCCCTGGGCAACAAATTCCAGGGCCTCACCACCCTTACAGTAAAGAATTTCTTCCTCATATCCAATCTAAACTTCCCCTGTTTAAGTTTGAACCTGTTACCCCTTGTCCTCTCACTACAGTCCCTAATGAAGAGTCCCACCCTAGCATCCCTAGAGGCCCCCTTCAGGTATTGCAAGGCTGCTAGGAGGTCTCCAAGCAACCTTCTCTTCTCCAGGCTCAACACCCCCAACTTTCTCAGCCTATCTTCATACGGGAGGTGCTCCAGTCCCCTGATCGTTGTCGTGACCCTCCTCTGCACTTGTTCTAACAGTTCCATGTCCTTTTTATGTTGAGGACACCAGAACTGCACACAATACTCCAAGTGAGGTCTCAGGAGAGCAGAGTAAAGGGGCACGAGCACCTCCCTCGACCTGCTGGTCATGCTCCTTTTGATGCAACCCAGGATACAGTTGGCTTTCTAGGCTGCAAACGCACACTGCCGGCTCATGTTCATTTTCTCATCGACCAACTCCCCCAAGTCCTTCTCCACAGGGCTCCTCTGAATCTCTTCCCTGCCCAACCTGTAGCTGTGCCTGGCATTGCTCCGACCCAGGTGGAGGACCTTGCACTTGTCATGGTTAAACTTCATCAGGTTGGCATCAGCCCACCTCACAAGCGTGTCAAGGTCCCTCTGGATGGCATTCCTTCCCTCCAATGCATCAACCGAACCACACAGCTTGGTGTCATCGGCAAACTTGCTGAGGGCGCACTCAATCCCACTGTCCATGTCACCCACAAAGATGTTGAACAAGACCGGTCCCAACACCGATCCCTGCGGGACACCACTCATTACTGGTCTCCAGCTGGACATTGAGCCATTGAGCCCTACTCTTCGCGTGTGGCCATCCAGCCAGTTCTTTATCCACCGAGTTGTCCACCTATCAAATTGAAGTCTCTCCAACTTTGAGAGAAGGATGTCATGTGAGACAGTGTCAAATGCTTTGCACAAGTCCAGGTAGATGACATCAACTGCTCTGCCCTTGTCCATCAGTTCCGTAGCCCCTTCATAGAAGGTTACCAGATTGGTCAGTCAGGATTTCCACTTAGTGAAGCCATGCTGGCTGTCACCAAGCACCTTGTTGGTTTTCATGTGCCTCAGCATGCCTTCCAGGATTATCCGCTCCCAGATTTTGCCAGGCACAGAGGTGAGACTGACTGGTCTGTAATTCCCCAGCTCATCCATTTTCCCCTTCTTAAAAATGGGGATTATATTTCCCTTTTTCCAATCATTGGGATCTTCACCTGACTGCCATGATTTTTCAAATATGACGGACAGTGGCTTAGCAACTTCATTTGCCAGCTCCTTCAGGACCCGTGGATGGACTTCATCAGGTCCCATATACTTGTATACATTCAGGTTCTTAAGATGGTCTTGAACCAGATCCTCTCCTACAGTGGGCCCAGGGTCTTCATTCTCACTGTCCCTGCGTCTGCCTTCCAAGACCTGGGTGGTGTGGTCAGAGCATTTGCCAGTGAAGACTGAGGCAAAGAAGTCATTAAGAACCTCAGCCTTCTCCAAATCCAGGGTAGCCAGTTCTCCCGATAACTTCTGGAGAGGATCCATGTTGTCCCTAACCTGTCTTTTATTGGCAATGTACCTACAGAATCCCTTCCTGTTATCCTTAACATTCCTAGCCAAGTTTAATTGTAAGTGGGCCTTAGCTTTCCTAACCTGGTCCCTGGCTTCCCGGACAACATCCCTGTATTCCTCGCAGGCCGCCTGACCTTGCTTCCACCTTTTATAAGCCTCTTGTTTCCTTCGAATTTTGCTCAGCAGCTCCTTATCCATCCAAGGAGGTCTCCTGGCCCTCCTGCTAAACTTCCTTCTAGTTGGGATGCATCGCTCCTGAGCTTGCAGCAGGTGATCCTTGAATATCAACCAACAGTCTTGGGCCCCCCTGCCCTCTAGGGCTGTATCCCATGGAACCTTACTGAGATACCTTGTCTTTGGAAGACCCCTTCTCAAGATGAAACCTCTGATTGTGTAATGGCCGGACACTGATGTGATTTCAAAAATCATAGCAGACTGTGACATGGATTTAAAAACTGGAATTAAACACATTTTGTGAAAGGTAATTTTTGGTTAGCATCAAATTTGCATGAAAGACTTTGGTAAGAGATTTTCAAATGCATTATAACCCCTTGTTCAGTTTCCTTTCAAAATTTTTGAGAAGAAATTATTTCCGATGTTGTCCTGAGGTTAAGGAAGACAAAAAAATTGTCTTCCTTTGCAACAGCTCTGACATTAAGCATATTGGGAAATCTGTGAAATAAATGCCCAAACAATGTGCTAGCTAAAAGTTACTTTTAAGAGCAAACAATATAATGGAGGTTTTGTTTCTTGATAAATGAAAAAAAAAATTTACTCAGTTAACGTAGCTGTTAATATATATGTTGATATGACTTTAAATAAAAATGTGCTTCATTCAATACAGCTTATGATCTAGAAATTGTAATCCAATATCTCAATTCAGCTTTCAGTGATGAAAGCTGAAGGTTTTGTGAAGATAAAGTCTTTTTGGCTTATCATATGGATCAGACTATATTTTGCTACCCTGAGGGGTCAACTGCCTTTTCTTGTTTGATAAATGAAAAACTCTGGGAGGAGTGCTTATGCCAGTTAAAAATGTCACTAGAAAATCAAACCCTAATTAAGATTATCACTTTTTTCTTTTGGTGTGTCTGCAGTATATGCTGAAGTTGTAGGGACAGAGGGCTCAATGCCAAATGAGTCAAATTAAGTAACACCAGCAGTTCTGCTATAATAATGCAGTTTTGCCTACAGTGTGCATGGTAAACACACCCGCATTTATACACAGTCAGGAATCTTTATGACGGAAAATCTTTCATGTTTATTTCTTTACTGTTCTGTCTACATTTTCCCTCTTAACATTATTTTGACTTAATAATTGAAAACACTTTTTGTATGATATAATTCATAATGAGTCTGTTAGCAGGATCAAATATCTTGTTTCCTATTAAATTAGCCTTACATAAGTAAATGACATTTTTTTCTTTTTTTCATTTCTCCCCACCAGTTAGTTGCATTATTTTATTATTGCAAATCAGTATTTCCAACACTTTTTCTTCTAGATTATTTATAGGAACCTTAAAATTCTTTCTTGCTCTGTCTTTCTCACTGTTTCCCTCTCTGTCTTCTTTGAGATAAATTTGGTCAATACTGATTGAACTGAGTGGGCTTTGGTTTAGGGTTGTAAAAGCTGTTTGGCTGGTAAATTTTGAATTATTCCAAACATTGGTCGTTTTAATTTTACTGGTTGGCTCAGAAAAGACAATATGTTTAATTCTACCTGTGGGAAAACCTTATAATGGTCTACAAAATGTATAGGTTTTGGAACAGAACTCAAACATCGAACATTGTCTGCTTGTCTTTTAGGATGCAGGAATGTGTCACAGCGGAGCTAGAGTTTGCATAATTTGTCAGTTAGAAGCAGTTACCCCATAAAGGTTGGCATTAAAAACCCCAGTGATTTTATATTCTTACTGCAGAACCAGGTCTTGGAGGTGATGTCAAACACAACAGAGGAGATTTAAGAGAAAAGTACACCTAACAAGGACAGGCAAGTCTTGAAACATCCCGTGCTGAGAAAAAAAAAGTCTCTCCTGACCTCTACAACTCTTCACATGTACTTGGACTTTGAGTTAGGAAGGCAGGACGCTATGGTGATTTTATCCTAACTGGTGTAATTGTTAATGTGTATAATTATTTAACATTCTTAATTGAGATATAACAAGTGAAAGATAGTGAATTTATTAATAAAAGTTAGAGGACATTCTTGTCCTCAAGGATGTGATCCCCTACAAAATTTTCTCCAGGGAAGAAAATAAGCCTAAAATAATCCTGAAGAAAATCTACGCTACTTGTTCAGAAAAGATAATAAGTAATTAGAAACTTGCTATGTTGAGACCACTGAATTGGAATGATTTTTATCTAAGAGGAAACATTCTGCTTCTATTCTCAGAATAGGAAAAAAAAAAAAAAAAGGAAAAAGAAAGTTAGGTGGAAGTTTTGCTATAATATAGAATCATAGAATCATAGAATAGTTAGGCTTGGAAAGGACCTTAAGATCACCTAGTTCCAACTCCCCTGCCATGGGCAGGGACAACTCACACTAAACCACGCCACCCAAGGCTCTGTCCAACACGGCCTTGAACACCGCCAGCCATGGAGCATTCACGACTTCCCTGGGCAACCCATTCCAGTGCCTCACCACCCTTACAGTAAAGAATTTCTTTCTCATATCCAATCTAAACTTCCCCTGTTTAAGTTTGAACCCATTACCCCTTGTCCTGTCACTACAGTCCCTAATGAAGAGTCCCTCCCCAGCATCCCTAGAGGCCCCCTTCAGGTATTGGAAGGCTACTATGAGGTCTCTATGCAGCCTTGTCTTCTCCAGGCTGAACAGGTTTTCTGTAATAATTTTTATGTAGTTTTGTGTGTGTGTGTCCATGCACTCACATGCATATGTATGTGTGCATGCACTCATATACATGTGTATGTGTGTCTGTGTGTGCACATACATGTGGGAATACCTGCTTAGCAAACCAGGAATGCAAAATTACATGAAAAAAATGTACAATCACTGACAAAAAAGGCAGTAGGTCACATTATCCTTGTCAGTTTAGCAATGCTTTTACAAATAAAATGATTTAGCAGACAGATCATTCCTGCACACTTCACTGTCCCCAGCACATCCATAACTTAGTAAGCCTGCAGCACTGGCCATCCCCCTTTTTTGCTAAAGGAGAGAAATAGTCACTTGCAGAACACAGTCATATAAATAATCCAGTCTACTTTAGGTTAGATGAGCTTTTAGATTACAGACAAAATGAGTCATTCCCTTTTTTTCACCATCTACACTAATGGAAATCTTCATGGCCAGCTCATCAGCTGAATGCCAGCAGATCATGAGATAGTGCTGATCTGTCAAGTGTTTCCAGATTATTAGCTGCTACACATGTGATGAGAGCTGAATTAAATATCTGTGTATATAGACAGAGCATAGGAAGGTTTTCAAGCTCCTGTAACCCAAATTAAAGCTCTTATTTTTAGGAGATTTGACTGATAGGCAATGTCATTTTGCACACAAGACATAGAATAAGTTTATCAATGTATCTGTCAGTTCTAGTGCATGGAATTTTAAGTTAAAACATCACTCTTTTTTTTTCACTTTTGAATGCGGCATTCTTTAAAGTGGAACAGACCGAGAAAACCCTAGGATGAAGTAGAGGAACAGAGGTTTCTGCCCTACACCTACAATCAGACCAAACATGAACAGATACATAGCAGAAGAGTTCATTAGAGCAATTTAAAACAAAGATGTCTCTGACACAGAAAAACTTTGTCTGCTAAAAGCTGGGCAAGCCTTTTGTGAGCCTGACCTGATTTTGTTTTCTTCTGAAGCAACACTTACAGGCTATTAGCAACAGGATACTTGTTTAGATGTGATGAGCTATTTTCATAGTTCATCCTTAGCTTTATTCTTTGTATTGGATGTGATACAGTAAGCCTATTCTTATGTTCTTATGTATCCTTTTTTCATTTCTTATGGATAAGTCAAAGCAGATCCTTGCTAATCTACAGTCACTGAGAATCAAGGGAATTTATGAGTTCCCCAGAGATGTTCAGTATCTCAAAAAAACAAAACAAAACAAAATAAAACAAAACAAAACAAAGCAAAACAAAAACCAAACAAAAAAAAAAACAACCCAAAATATTCTCCCTTACTGTAACTTTGGGATTTACTCTCTGAATTATCAATCATTTTAGGCTGAGAGGACTCAAAAGATGTTAAATACATCTTCCTTTGAAATCGTTGGAAAGAATCCTTAAACAAAACCCTCACCCCTTTAACTTTATATAGCAAAACAAAAGGCAAAAGCAATGAAAAAAAAATTAAACAAGCAGACAAAAAAGGCACCACAAAACCAACTGTTCTAGAGCAGGAAAGGAAACCTGAATGTTGAAAGATTTAAAAATAGGCCAATATATCATTACTGAATTCTTATTTGTTTTCTAATTAATCAGACAATTAAAACCTTGAAGAAAAAGATCTAGAAAATCCTTCTTAAATTCCTTTTCTGCAAGTCTGAGATTCTTTTCCTTGTTTCTAAGATGCAATTAATAACTCCAGGATATTTCTTATTTTAGGTTTGGTTTATTGTTTTAGAATATCAAACCTGAGCTTTGGGGATATTCTACTTATTGTCAGAACAATATTTGCTTAACTTAACATCTATCACATTTACTTGAAACTCTTCTACACTGATATTGCTTTCTCGTGGTGTCTTTGCTGAATTAAAACCATTTGGCTTTAGGACTTTTTCTGACATTCTATTTTTTCTTTTGCATCATAGTCTTTCCATGAGAAATAGCTTATTTTAAATGAATGAACGATGACTTGGAAAGAAATTAAAAATTAAGTTCTTAATGTGCTTCAGGCATGATTATCCCACCCTCAGAAATCCCCCTTCTGTTCTCCGCTCGCTTATATAAATATCAGAATGATGACTTTTCCTCCAGTAATTTAAAAAGAGAAAGATTTTACAAGTAGGGTATACACTGATGAGTTTCAGTCAGCAAAAATTGGTCTTGTACATCTCATTTTACCTGTAATTCTAGGGGAATCTTGTCCAGTCAAGCCCAGTCTGTTCTGCATCGTCTCTTGTTTCATGTCCCCTGCCTCTGTTTCACTTCTGCATATCTACTTCCCACCTCTTTGCTCAGCTATCCCGAAGTCTTCCCCTGAGGTGACTAAGTTCTACCAGTAACCAGCAATTAACCTCACCTCGGTAACTGTCTTTCTTCTAAACTGTTCTTCCACACTCCCATAGTTTGCAGTTCCAGGATTTTTATTTTGCTCCTCTTGCCCCTGTTTGCCTTCCTCTGTCTCATCCTGGTTGGATTTAGCAGAGTATTGAAAGCAAGAAAGGACAGGCTCACACCTCTGGTTTCTGATGTGAGTGGCAGCGGCTGAGAAGGTCCTGCTGTTATCCCACTATCCTGGGTTCAGCAGTAGCAGTCATTTTTCTCCTTCTTAGTAGCTGGTGCAGTGCTGGGTTTTTGACTTTTGGCCTGGGAGCAGCACTGATAACACCGATGTTTTCAGTTGCTGCTCAGTAATGTTTACTCTGACCAAGGACTTTCTGAGCCTCATTCTCTGTCAGGGAGGAAGGGAAACTGGGGGGAAGCAGAGACAGGACACCTGACCCAAACTGACCGAAGAGGTATTCCAGGTTTATATAGTGGGCACATCATGCCCACTATATAAACTGGGGGCAGTTACCCGGAAGGGTTGGATCACTGCTGGCTCAGGCTAGGTATTGGTTGGTGGGTGGCGAGCGATTGTATTCTCTTCCCTTGTTATTTCCCTTATCATTATCATTATCGGTGGTAGCAGCAGTGGTTTGTGTTATACCTTAGTTACTGGACTGTTCTTATCTCCACCCATTGGAGTTACATTCTTTCGATTCTCCTCCACATCCCTCTGGGGGCGGAGGGGGGGAAGGAAGGGGAGGGAGTGAGTGAGAGAGCTACATGGCTGACTGGACTTAAACCACGACACCCACCCAGACCTTGACACAAGCACAGCACCAGCACTAAATTTATTTCTGCTATGCGAGCCTGGTGTACAGATAGTGGAAGAAGTGTGGGCACATTGTCTGCTCCAATTTGAGCATCAGTTCCTGATACTAATTCTGTAACCATAGATGGGACACAGGGATTCAGCTCTTTTCCACTTTTATTAAATAAGCACACACACATTATGTGTAACAGCTACAACCTTTCAGAATGGTGAGACATAAACGTCTTTCCACATACAGATATATATCCCTGTTGCCCAGATCAGCTATCTTGCTGTATTTCTATATTTGAACCCAAATAATGGGGTTTCTTGCGTTCTGATGAGTTGAAGAGCACCTGCAAGTGGGCAAAGCCTTATTTTCTCCTTAATTTTATTTATTTATTTTTTTTTTTTTTTTAAATCATGGTTACATTTGGATAAAATCTTGAAGTAAAAAAAAAAAAAAAAAACAGCTTGAGATCACAGAATCACAGATTGGTTTGGGTTGGAAGCGACATTAAAGCTCGTTAAGTTCCAACCCCCTGCCATGAGCAGGGACACCTTCCATTTGACAGATTGCTCAAAGCCCCGTCCAACCTGGCCTTGAGCACTGCCAGGGATGGGGCAGCCACAGCTTTCTCTGGGCAACCTGGGCCAGGGCCTCACCACCCTCACGGGGAACAGCTTCTGCCTAAAAGCTCATCTCAGTCTCCCCTCTGTCAGGTTAAAGCCATTCCCCCTTGTCCTGTCCATACAAGCCCTTGTCTAAAGCCGCTCTCCAGCTTTCTTCTTGCCTCTTTAGGTGCTGGCAGCTGCTCTAAGGTCTCCCTTTAAGGAGCCTTCTCTTCCCCAGGCTGAACAAGGCCAGCTCTCTCGGCCTGTCTCCAGAGCAGAGCTGCTCCAGCCCTCACAGCATCTCCATGGCCTCCTCTGGACTCGCTCCAGCTGCTCCACATCCCTTTTGTGTTGTTGCTCCAGAGCTGGCTGCAAGACTGCAGGAGGGGTCTCTCCAGAGCGCATCAGAGGGGGAGAATCTCCTCCCTTGACCTGCTGCTCATGCTCTGTGGACGCAGCCCAGCACATGCCGGGGTTCTGGGCTGACAACCTCAGACATTCTGACATGGAAAATCTCTAAGTGATTGCAGTTACATAGACTGTTCATAGTATGTGTTAAGCAATGCATAATAATCTTTGTTAGTGAAAAATGTGCTAATTTGACCGTAGGTTCGTCTGTTGCCACATGCCTTGATTTCCACTGTATGCTAGACTTCTGGTAATATGCTACTGAATAATATATATTCAGATGAAATTCTGAGTTCTGTATTTTAATGGTTTTAAAATCCAGTATATACATTCTTTCCCATGTCTGATATAAAACTTTTATAGCTAGGCTTCAAATTCTTCTGCAGGATAATCAAATTCTGGAAAGTAAATAAGAAAACAGCCAGTTTTACATGCGCTGTTATGTGATGAATGCAAGAGAAAATATTTTAAGTTTTTAAACATAACAAATATATGTAACTTTGCACATGAAGCTTTACATATAAACCTATATATCTCTCTCTCTATATATAGGTTTATTTATAATATACAGAGAGATATATATGTGTGTAACCCCTGGTTTTAAACTAAGAGAGGGAGATTCAGGCTGGACATGATGCATAATTTTTTTACCATGAGGATGGTAAAACACTGGCACAAGTTGCCCAGAGAGCTGGTGAATGCTTCATCCCTGCAGACATTCAAGGCCAGGCTGGATGTGGTTCTGGACAACCTGATCTAGTTGAAGATGTCCCTGCTCATTGCAGAGGGGTTGGGCTAGATGAGTTTTGAAGGCCTCTTCCAACTCAAACTATTAATTGATTCTATGATATCCATTTTTAAAAATTACTCCCCCTCCAAAAAAAAAAAAAAAAAAAAAAATCTTAAAAAAATCTTTAAATCTTGTTAATCTTAACTAATATAAAGATCTTTGTGTTGTTTGACTTGTAACTGGTTTTTGCTTTAGCACAAGAAGACATACAGCGAAAATTTATCTTAATTCTTTATAAGAAAGAATTATATGCTTTGAATGAATCTTGTACCAGATTTTATAGGTAAACTAGCTTTTGCTAGAATTAAAAGTAAATAATATGAAATATCTTTGATTTTTCTCTTGTGTTGCTTCTGTTAAAATGTGATTTGGAAAGCACCCTGCCAATATGCAGAACGGTACAGGAAAGCAACAAGGCTGAAAGTGTGAGTTTGTAGTTAGAGTTCACTACTTACATAATTATGTCTTTCTTTGTTAAATACTTCAAACTCTACAAATAAGATTGTAGACTAGATGATGATGTTTTGTTTTTTAATTTTGTTATTAGTGTTTAAAGCACAGAATATTCCTCTGCTACAGACAATGTAAGTCTATTTCCCTCTTGCCATTCTAAATAGCACTACTGAAAAGTTTTTTTCTTTCTTTTTTTTTTCTGCAAATATAAAAATATCTTGATCATATTCTTAGTGGCAGTATTTATTTCCATCATAGTTTTGTCAAGAGAAACACCTGAGGGATCCAAATGTCTCACAAAGCACAATATGAAAGATGAGGGAAGAAATTCAAGCTGAGGATGAGAAACAAATTAAAAAAAAACAACCAGCCCTCAGTTAAAAATCTTTACCTTTGTCTTGTTGTTCAATGCAACTCTTATAAGCAAACTTTATGGGGCCACTTTTCTTTTTTCCATTTTCTTTTCCCAACTCGTGTAGCAAGATAAAGACACTTGCTGTATCCTTGAAAGCATAAAGCTAAGCCTTATTCACAATAATCGCTTCAGAAACATTCTTCTCTCTCAAAAGGCTAATATTCATAAAAAGCCTGATAGAGGATCAGGACCTCTTTGTGTAGCCTGTAGAACACTTTTTCTAAACTAACTGTCTAGGAAAGAGAGGACAGACATTAATCTTGTAAGTGTGAGGTGTCCTTCCAGCCAGGTAGATGATTTGTTTTGCTGGAGTCAGAACCTCCTGAAACCAGACATTCGAGTATTCAAAGTCCTTTAATGAAGGTGTACCGTTCAGCAGAATGCCAGAGAATCCTGTGGCCAAGTAGTCAAATGTGTCTTGCCTGCTATTTCTCACAAGATTATTGGAAAAACTGTATTTCTTATGTGTGCTGAAGAGGTCTGTGGCTTAGGGACACACCATCTTCATTCAGATGAATTTAGTTGTGATAAGGCATGAACTTAGTTGTGATAAGGCATGCATGATTTTTCTGGAATCCATTTTGAGTATTTTACCCTGTTAAAATTCAAACTTAGGTCAAGTTGAAGAGCTATAGAAAAATACTGCTTCTATAAAACTATAGAATGTACTCCAATGTACTGTCTTTTTCCCTTTCTGAGAGCAAAATCTGTGCTTGCCAGGTTATCTAGAAGTCGTTTAAACAGTGAGGAAATAATGTTTTGTAATAATATTATAGTTCAGTGTTACAGATAATACTGAAGTATTATCTGTAAGCACATTACTTCAAATATATGTAACTAATGCTTAAATTTATTAAAGTAGACAAACTAAGAAAAATATCACAGGTAAGTAAAGGTAACTAAATGTTTGATTTCATTAATATTTTTTTAATTATGTAGCTGTATTTCTTTGAAAGCCTTTCTTTTCTCCTGATAACATTTCAAAATGTATTACTTTATGGAGTACCAAATGGGAATTGAAGCTCTTGTGTGAAACATTTTTTAACTTCAAAAACTGGGTGGAGTCTGCCTTGAAGAACTTCCCAATGATCTAGTAAATTCTGACAATGTTGTAATAAAGCATGGTGAAATATTGCCCCCTAATCAGATTTATTGTACCACTACAACACTGGAGTGTATCCTCTGTGTAGCAAGGTCCTTATATATGCAGGACTGACAGAGATGCTCTCATATGTAATTTCCATCCATAATAATTATAAGGGCTGTGTACAAGAGAAAAATGAAACGGTGATTCCTTTCTGCCCCAGCAATTCCTAACTTTACAGTAAATACGTGTGGCCCTTAGTAAGTAATTCGAGATAGAGAAGTGTGATGAGAACAGACCGACTTTGATGTTTTGGGGTAGCATCCTTATCCTATGTTGATAGCCCGGGAGGTGTCACACATGCATTTCATCTTTTGATAGGACTGTTTTTCCACCTCATTTTTTAAAAGTTGCACTTGAGTCTCTCACCTCATATCTCATTAAGTAACCAGATCTATTCAGAGAGATCATATTACTGTCAGAACATTTTAGGCTTGGTAGATTAATTCTGTGATTTGTACTACAAAGCCAGTAGCTAATCAAATTGAGCGGCTTTCTCCCAGCACTCACACAGGGCTGCATCTAGCTGTGTAATTAGCACAAGCATGGAGCACCTCTGGGGAGCAGGTCAGAGCTGTGTGATGTGCCTGGGGGAAGGCAGCGGGATGTGATGTCAGCGTTTATGTGTAGCTGCATGCTGAAAAATGCAAGATTCTGCTTGACTGGACAGGGCTGAGTCAACCCAATGCTGTTGTGCTCTCTTGGAGGTTAGCATATAATGTGCAATCTTTAATATAAATCATGTACAGTTGCAAACTGAGTCCTTTTGGTGCTACGCTGCTGCTTTAGACAATTTTGGAAAAACGGATGTTAATTTCACAGCCCCTGTATCTCTGTCCTCATTAGAGATTTCAAAGTGCTCTTTATCAGGTGACTGATTAAGTAGTAGCGCTGTGAATGTGCTATAGAGCTAAGAAAAAAATGGTTGGCCTGACTCAAACATTCGCTTCTTCATTTAGGTCAAGTCATTGATAAAAAATTGCCATATTTGTATTAACTTTTTCTCTTTAGTTTTATTTTTATAAATCTCTGTACTTTAAGATTCTCTGTAGATCCTCAGGCAGAGATGTTAGTCACTTAAAAAACCCTTAAACTACATCTAATCTGAAATAAAAACCAAAGTATATTTAGGTGAATACTAGTGCTGTAAGCCAACTCATGTTTGATACTAAATGGGCTGCTGTGCCCAGTTCTGAACTTCCTGTGGTTCTGCAGCAAAATTCTTGTTTGTCTTTGATGGGAGGATACTGGAACAGTGAATTTAGGGACATACTCTGAACAGGCTCAGGGTTTCTCATTTAAAATTGTTCAGTTGACCACCTTGTTACCAACATACTAGGAATTTTCTTTAATTTACTATGTGGCAGTTTAATCTTGCTCACGATATATGTCAAAGTTATTTTTTTGCACCTCCTTCTGATATCAGCAGGATTACATACCTTTCTTTGAAGGTGGTTTTGGCTCTTTAGAAGTCGTATATGCCTCTTCTGTTGTCATGGAAGTTGAAAGAATTTTAACCAATACTAAAATATAAGTAATCATAGAGTCATAGAATAGTTGGGTTGGAAAGGACCTTAAGATCATCTAGTTCCAACCCCCCTGCCATGGGCAGGGACACCTCCCACTAAACCATGCCATCCAAGGCTATGCCCAACCCCGCCTTGAACACCACCAGAGATGGAGCATTCAGAACTTCCCTGGGCAGCCCATTCCAGTGCCTCACCACCCTTAAAGAATTTCTCCTCATATCCAATCTAAACAATGTAATAATCAAACCAATTAAAATAACTGTTAACAGGAAATTCACTAATGGACAAAGAAAATACCTGCAGAATTTTATCACAACATTTATTTTAATAGCGAAGCAATTCTTTTTTGCTGTTGTGGTGGTTTTTTTTTTTTTTTTTTTTTTTTTTTGTTTTTTTTTTTTTTTTTGTTTTTTTTTTTTTTGTTTTTTTTTTTTTTTTCAGAAACATGTTTCCAGTAAATAGCTTGACAAATTTTAACAGCAATGTCACAATTTTACAATAAAATCTAAGAAATATTTACTGATTTTGCAGGCTAACATAAACCACTGGATTCAAAATTAACAAGATTTCCACTAAATTAATGAATTTTTAATCTACCTTAAGTTTTGTGAATGTAAGAGCTGCCTTTCCCATAAAATAATTAAAATGTAGTCACAAAAGCAGTAAATAAGACATTCTGGAGGTCTGTTTAGTTATTTTCCTCAATTATTTTTGAAAGTGACAGTAATGAAAATGGATGACAGTAACAAAATGGGAATTCTTACCTTAGATAGCTTTTATCTTGTGGGAAACAGTTCAGAGAAAAATAACCTAAGAAAAAAGGTTTTGTAACCATTCACCAGTATGTGAACATAGAAGCTAAGTACCAGGCACAATACTGGAAGAAAGCACATTGCTCATATATGGCAACAGAAGACCCAGCCACATTGGGATGAGTAGCTATCTGCAGTGTCATCTCTTACAGCAGGTGCTTAGGAATGATTTTGAGGTTGAAAAGGAAAAGAAGCTGTGGAATTCAGTTAGAAGGCTGCTGCTCTTCACAACCCATTTAAAGCAAAGCTTATGCCTAGCTTGGTATCTTGATGGCTGACTCTGGGTAAGGTGAGTTTGGGAGCTTCTATCAGTGGGTTAAGTCCTTCATTTGATGGTAACACATTTTCGTTTTCCCCTGTTATGCCTCCAAACATGTGATAATTATTAAGCCTCACAATTAAAGGCATTTAAAGTCATGCCAGCTCACAAATATGTGGTATTCAGTACATGGTATCCAACAAGTACCTCCAGCTTACTGTATTATGACATGCTGTTTACTTCATTCACAAGAATAAATTGATTTGTACACCTGACGAGTGAAATGGGGAAGAACTGCTTGTGGAAAAATGGTTTTTGGTCTCTTGTAGTACAGGATTATCTGATCAATGTCAAAGCATTAAGCCTGCCTGAAAGAGCAGTGGGCCCTGGGAGTGTAGGAGTCTAAGCTTTTGTAGACCAACATCTGCTTTGTACTGGGTAAGACCCTAAGCGTCTTATTTTGGCTGATGTTTTAGTGTTTAATCTATTTTGCTAAGGAGCTTTAATATGAATGTTAATATTTTGTACAGATGATACCATGATTCTTATTGGAAACAGCTGGAAAGCCCAGGACCATGTCTGAAATGAAATTCCTGGAATTTTCTGAACAGGACAGAAGGCCGCCTTGAAAGATATTTTCCGTCAATATGAATTTTCCCATGCACAAGTCTATGTATTTGTAATGGATTAATATACTAGTCTTTTGCATCAGAATTATTTGAGGTTTTATAATCTGCGTTAATGAGCATCTGCAGTGACTACAATGAACTTGATACCTTTCCCGTGCAGAATAATGCAAATTTCATAATCACAACATGATCCTGAAATACTCCTGACAGGTAAAAAAAAGTTATATACCTAACTAATATATTTGAGGAATGCAGAGTACCAAGAAACTTGGGAAAGAAAAGCATGAGTAATTTTGACCAATTTAAAAATACTAATTTCTGTGTTCTTGGATTCCTAGTATGGGAATACCAATGGATGCTTTTACTTTAAGCACTGCATTGGGTTTGAAGGAGAAGGGAAGACTCCTTTTGCAATTTATTTATTTATTTATTTATTTATTTATTTATTATTAACTTTGATGCAATATCCAAGTTCTCATAGTCAGATTGTTGGAATCGTGGTCAGTGATTGATTTAGTAGAAATGTGCACGTCATACTCACTTTTGGAGTAAAAAGACAAAGTGTGCATGTTAATTCTAGTGAAGATATTAAAATTTACTGGGAAATATGTGCAATGAAAAAGAAATTGGTTTCAGAATAAGAAGAAAATTATAAGATAATAAGGTACTGTTTCTGTATTACATTTGGAGTAAAAGTTGATGAGTCTGAGAACTGTTTTGATTAAAGTTCTTTTTTTGTTTTTTTTTTTTAATCTAAATACAATCCTTTGCAAAGCAATGGCGCGTAAGATCAGTTGTATTGAAATGCTGGAACGAAGGGAAGGCATGATTTTTGTATTAGAAGTGATGATCTTTAAATATCCAGTTTTGTAAAGGAAGACAGAACTGGTGTGGGTCACTGAGGTGAAAAGACTTTTTCACATACTTGAACAATAGAATAACACTATTGATTTAGTACCGATCCCACTCAGAAGAGGTTTTGAGTGTGGGTTGTATCAGCATGGTATGTTGAGAGTCTATTGCTTTTTCAGATTAAATTTTGTGTTGTGCAGTTCAACAACATTGCAGTAGGTGCAACAGATTGTTAGTTACCCTTCTTCTGAGGTTTATGCTTTATTCATAACTAACATGTGAAGGAAGAATATTGAAAACAAATAAAAAAAAATTCACTAAATAAATGACAGTCTTTCCAATTGATTTCACTGTGGATTACAGCTCTGAAGTATTACAGTCTGATTGTCTGCTCTTGCACATGTATAAAACCAGTGTAAGAATGTGGAACTGGATCTCAGTGGATATGACAGTGTCCAGGCAACGTGCAGTGCCTGCAGGTGTAAAGATCTGGACACAAGGAATGTACTACCATAAACCATTTCAATATAGAGTAGTGTTGTGGTTTAATCAGTAAATCACGCAGTTTTCTCACTCACTCCCCCATCTTTCTTCCCCCCAACTCCGAGAGGGAAGAATGGGGAGAAGAATCAGAAGAATGTAAATCCCATGGGTTGAAATAAGAGCAGTCCAGTAACTAAGGTATAACACAAATCACTACTACTACCACTAATAATAATAATGACCAGGGAAATACAAAGGAAGAGGATACAATTGCTCACCCCCCGACGACTGAGCTGTGAACTGCCCTCTTCCGGGTTCCTGCCCCCAGTTTTTCCATCCTGGGCATGACGTAGTGTGGTATGTAATATCTCTTTGGTCAGTTTGGGTCACATATCCTGTTTCTGTGTCCTCCTGGCTTCCCCTCCTCCCTGGCAGAGCATGAGATTCAGAAAGTCCTTGGTCAAACCAAACATTCTAAGCCGTTAACTATAAACATCGGTGTCATCAGCGCTGTTCCCAGGCCGAAAGTTGAAAACAGTGCTGCAGCACTGCAGCAGCTACTAAGAAGAAGAATCATAGAATCATAGAATCATAGAATAGTAAGGGTTGGAAAGGACCTCAAGATCATTGAGTTCCAACCCCCCCGCCATGGGCAGGGACACCTCCCACTAAACCATGCCATCCAAGGCTATGTCCAACCCCACCTTGAACGCCGCCAGGGATGAAGCATTCACAACTTCCCTGGGCAACCCATTCCAGGGCCCCACCACCCTCACAGTAAAGAATTTCTTCCTCAGATCCAATCTAAACCTCCCCTGTTTAAGTTTAAACCCATTACCCCTTGTCCTCTCACCACAGTCCCTAATGAAGAGTCCCTCCCCAGCATCCCTATAGACCCCCTTCAGGTATTGGAAGGCTGCTATGAGGTCTCCACACAGCCTTCTCTTCTCCAGGCTGAACAGCCCCAATTTTCTCAGCCTATCTTCATACGGGAGGTGCTTCAGTCCCCTGATCATCCTCGTGGCCCTCCTCTGCACTTGTTCTAACACTTCCATGTCCTTTTTATGTTGAGGACACCAGAACTGCACACAATACTTCAAGTGAGGTCTCACAAGAGCAGAGTAAAGGTTCAGGAGCACCTCCCTCGACCTGCTGGTCACACTGCTTTTGATGCAGCCCAGGATACGGTTGGCCTTCTGGGCTGCAAGCGCACACTGCCGGCTCATGTTCTTTTTTTCATCCGTCAACACCCCCAAGTCCTTCTCTGCAGGGCTGCTCTGAATCTCCTCCCCGCCCAATCTGTAGCTGTGCCTGGCATTGCTCCGACCCAGGTGGAGGACTTTACACTTAGCATGGTTAAACTTCCTCAGGTTGGCATCAGCCCACCTCACAAGCGTGTCAAGGTCCCTCTGGATGGCATTCCTTCCCTCCAATGTATCAACCGAACCACACAGCTTGGTGTCATCGGCAAACTTGCTGAGGGCGCACTCAATCCCACTGTCCATGTCACCCACAAAGATGTTGAACAAGACCGGTCCCAACACCGATCCCTGGGGGACACCACTTGTTACTGGTCTCCAGCTGGACACTGAGCCACTGAGCACTACTCTTTGCGTGCGGCCATCCAGCCACTTCTTTATCCACTGAGTGTTCCACCTATCAAATTGATGTCTCTCCAAGTTAGAGAGAAGGATGTCATGGGAGACAGTGTCAAAGGCTTTACACAAGTCCAGGTAAATGACATCAACCGCTCTGCCCCTGTCCATCAGTTCCGTAGCCCCTTCATAGAAGGTCACCAGATTGGTCAGTCAGGATTTCCACTTAGTGAAGCCATGCTGGCTGTCCCCAAGCACCTTGTTGGTTTTCATGTGCCTTAGCATGCCTTCCAGGAGAATCAGCTCCAAGATTTTGCCAGGCACAGAGGTGAGACTGACTGGTCTGTAATTCCCCGGCTCATCCATTTTTCCTTTCTTAAAAATGGGGGTTATATTTCCCTTTTTCCAGTCATGGGGAACTTCACCTGACTGCCATGATTTTTCAAATATGATGGACAGTGGTTTAGCAACTTCATTTGCCAGCTCCTTCAGGACCCGTGGATGGATTTCATCCGGTCCCATGGACTTGTATACATTCAGGTTCCTAAGGTGGTCCCGAACAAGATCCTCCCCCACAGTGGGCCCAGGGTCCCCACCCTTACCGTCCCCGCGTCTGCCTTCCAAGACTTGGGTGGTGTGGTCAGAGCATTTGCCCGTAAAGACTGAGGCAAAGAAGTCATTAAGAACCTCAGCCTTCTCCAAATCCAGGGTAGCCAGTTCTCCCGATAGCTTCTGGAGAGGGCCCACGGTGTCCCTAACCTGTCTTTTATTGGCAATGTACCTATAAAATCCCTTCCTGTTATCCTTAACATCCCTAGCCAAGTTTAATTCTAAGTGGGCCTTAGCTTTCCTAACCTGGTCCCTAGCTTCCCGGACAACATCCCTGTATTGTTCCCAGGCCGCCTGACCTTGCTTCCACCTTTTATAAGCCTCTTTTTTTCCTTCGAATTTTGCTCAGCAGGTCCTTATCCGTCCAAGGAGGTCTCCTGGCCCTCCTGCTGACCTTCCTTCTAGTTGGGATGCATCGCTCCTGAGCTTGCAGCAGGTGAGCCTTGAATATCACCCAACAGTCTTGGGCCCCCCTGCCCTCTAGGGCTGTATCCCATGGAACCTTACTGAGCAGGTTCCTGAAGAGGCCAAAATCTGCTCTCTTGAAAAATGACTGCTACTGTTGAACCCATGACAAGAAGCAATGAGAAGAACTTGGGTAGCACTACTTTAATTTCTAAAACCTTGTGGGTTTTTTCTTTCTTTCTTTTTTTTTTTTTTTTTTTTTTTTAAAGTGCAGATAGCTTTAAAGTTTTGATAGAAAATAAATCATCCTGGGAAAGAATCTGACACTTTCAAGATGAAATGCGCACTGTTTTTCAAATAACCAAACTATCTCATTGAACATCAGAAACGTTTTCTTGCCACGGATTTCCATTTGGCTAATGACTCTTTCAGCGTATAGTATGACTAAAGCTGTCACTGCAGTGACTGTAGTAATACATCAATAAAGAATGTTTCCCTGGTTTTGCTAGCTCTACCAAGAGAAAAGAAAAGATCAGTAGACTAATCAAGCTGCTATTTGTGGAATGAAAATTCACAAAATACTGCTGGAAAAAATGAGAATGTCCTTTAAGGACACCTAGTTTCTTGTACTTCATGAAAGAAGAGCTCACTCTTAACAAACACATTTATGCAAATTTGTGACTCTCAAGGACCAAAACGATGTTGTTTTTTGGTGAACATAATATGATTTTCATATGTGATCACACAAATAATATTTTAAGTATTGATCTGTGGAAGGCAACATATTAGTCTCTTTGATCCTTACAAATATTTCATCACAAACTGGGCAGTGCAGTGCTGTAACTGTATCAGCTGAGATCTCACCCAGCTTTATCTTTCAGCTCTAAACTAATAAAACATTAAAATTAAGCCTTTTTGAGTACATCTCCAAGGACATTTTCACTGAAGGTTCAAAACTGAACCATGTGGTACACATACCACAATTTTTTCTAAATGGTATCTTACTCAGACTGACATGAATGAATTGTTAATCAAATAAGTGAAAGGTTTTGGATCTTCTAACACGTGGATATTGGAATTACTTAGCAGCGATTACAGCCTTAATTGACAAGTTCAATTACCAGTAGATGAAGTGGTCACCTCTTAGTTTTATTTAACCATTTAAAAATATTTAATTAATTTTTGTTTCTGTAATATTTGAAGTTACATTTTCCAAAACTGTGGCTTATGAATAGAAAACAAAATTAAAAGATGTATTTTAATGAACATAATTTATGAAGGTGTGTCCTGCATAGCGGATTGATATAGAATCATAGAATAGTCAGGGTTGAAAGGACCTTAAGATCATCTAGTTCCACCCCCCCTGCCATGGGCAGGAACACCTCCCACTAAGCCATGCCACCCAAGGCTCTGTCCAGCCTGATCTTGAACACCTCCAGGGATGAAGCATTCACAGCTTCCCTAGACAATCCATTCCAGTCAACTGAACCACAGAGCTTCATGTGATCCGCAAACTTGCTGAGGGTGCACTCATTCCCACTGTCCATGTCACCGACAAAGATGTTGATCAAGACCTCTCCCAACACCGACCCCTGAGGGACACCACTGGTTGCTGGTCTCCAGCTGGACATTGAGTCATAGACTACAATTCTTTGCGTGCAGCCTTCCAGCCAGTTCTTTATCCTCTGAGTGGTCCACCTATCAAATTGGTGCCTCTCCAATTTAGAGACAAGGATTTCATGCAGGACACTGTCGAATGCTTTGCACAATTCCAAGTAGGTGACATCCACTGCTTTACCCCTGTTCATCAGTTCCATAGCACCATCATAGAAGGACACCAAATTGGTCAGGCAGGATTTCCCCTTAGTGAAGCCATGCTGGCTGTCACCAAGCACCTTGTTGTTTTTCATGTGCCTCAGCATGGCTCTAGGAGAATCCACTCCAAGATTTTGCCAGGCATAGAGGTGAGACTGACTGGTCTGTAATTCCCCGGCTCATCCATTTTCCCTTTCTTAAAAATGGGGGTTATATTTCCCTTTTTCCACTCATCAGGAACTTCACCTGACTGCCATGATTTTTCAAATATGATGGACAGTGGCTTAGCAACTTCATTTGCCAGCTCCTTCAGGACCCGTGGATGGACTTCATCAGGTCCCATAGACTTGTATACATCCAGGTTCCTAAGGTGGTCTTGAACCAGATCTTCTCCTACAGTGGGCCCAGGGTCTTCATTCTCACTGTCCCTGCATCTGCCTTCCGCGACTTGGGTGGTGAGGTCAGAGCATTTGCCAGTGAAGACTGAGGCAAAGAAGTCATTAAGAACCTCAGCCTTCTCCAAATGAAGGGTAACCAGTTCTCCTGATAGCTTCCAGAGGGGGCTTACATTGTCCCTTGTCTGTCTTTTATTCGTTACATACCTATAGAACCCCTTCCTGTTATCTTTAACATCCTTATCCAAGTTTAACTCTAACTATAATAATCTAATCTAATCTAGTCTAGTCTAATGTATAATCTATAATCTATAATAGATTCCTATACTATAATATTATATCATATAATATAAAACAATTAAAATGTGCAAATACAGCCTTAACCCTACAAGCTCCTATATCACTTGAATTTATAAGCACACAGTTATTTTTTCGCTCTCCAAATGTAAGACCTTCTTACAATTTCAAAAACTTTCCTAAATACACACACTTGTTTTGTCATATCCTGGTCCTTACTGTCATCAGGGATGTTCTTACCAGTTAAGTCCTTTCTAATTTAATTCAGTTACTGGCCCAGGGACTCACTCCATATCATTGGCCTATTTTGAGTGTTCCCAGGAATCCATTCACAAGCTGTTAAAAAGGGATGGTGTTGGATTTAGGAGTCTGAATAAAGTAGAGCAGAGATTTCTGCTATGTAGGTAGAACAGCTGGAAACATGAGAAAAAAAAAATATAATAAAGGATTTACCTGATCTTACAAGCAGAAGCTTGTAAGCTAAAAAATAGGTGAAGAATACTAGTGATGGACTACCTTATAAGTTAATGAAAGATGGCAAATCTGAAGGTGAAATATTGACCTTTTTTTTTTTTTCTCTTTCCAAAGAAATAAAAGAAAATAATGAAAGGCTTTCTCATATTAGGAGGCAAAGAAACAGAGTGAAACCAACAGAGTGTTTCTCCAACAACTTCTTCATTTTCCACACACTTCTTTTCTGTCTCATTCTCCTTTTCTGTCTTTTTTTGGGATGAACACCATAATAACTTCATTGTGGTTTTGCAGACATGCACAGCTCTAACCAAAAAGCCTTAGAGAACTGGGATGTATTACTGGTGTCTCTGTCTCCACGGTAAGCAATACATTGGTTGTTATGTCTAAGGAGATACAGAAACAGAATAAGCTTCCAGTTTGTGGAGGGATCCTGCTTCCCTTAATTAATAGAAGTTAGAGCACAGCTTCTGAGTTTCACCAGGCTCAACTGGTGAAAAATAAACTAAACTTCAGAAGTCTGTCCCTATGCACACACATACATGCTTGGGGTTTTGATTTGTGTTTTAAACAGTAAATACATTGTTTAAAATTAATTTATTTAATGTTTAATGAGATAATATTATTATAAAAAGTGTCCTTTGATGCAATGTTTTCACTAGTAAAAAATGCTCACTGCATGGTAAGGGAAAACCGCTTGTGACTATTGGATGTGGGCTCTTCAGAAGTTAATGTGGTGTCGTGGTTTAAGTCCAACCGGGAACTCAGAATCACACAGACTCTTGCTTACTCCCCCGCTTTTCCGTCCCCCTGCTGCTGGAGGGATGGGGAGGAGAATTGAAAGAATGTAACTCCCACGGGTTGAGAAAAGAACAGTCCAGTTACTAAGGTATAGCACAGACTACTACTGCTACCACCAATAACAATAATGATAAGGGAAACAAAAAGGGAAGAGAATACAACCACTCACTACTTGCTGATCGATACCCAGCTCCACCCCAGCAGTGATCTGGGCCTTCTGGTATAGCTCCCCTCAGTTTATACACTGCGAATGACATGCTGTGGTATGGAATACCCCTTTGGTTAGTTTGGGTCAGGTACCCTGTCTCTGCTTCCTCCTGGCTTCCCCTCCTCCCTGACAGAGCATGAAACTCAGACAGTCCTTGGTCAGACTAAACATTACTGAGCAATAACTGAAAACATCGGTGTTATCAGGGTTGTTCCCAGGCTGAAAGTCAAAACCACAGCACTGCACCAGCTACCAAGAAGGAGAAGAATGACTGCTACTGCCGAACCCAGGACATGCGGTCCAATGGAATACTTGAGTACTCTCATCTCCTGCATTGATCAGGTTTTGTATGGCTGTAAGCCTAATTTATTTGCAATTCAATTTCTTCATTTTGTTACACAGAGAATGCTTGCCTGCAGCTGAAAGTTCAAATCATGAATAAGAAACATAACACTCATTGCACATTTTATTATACTTGCAAAGCTCATCAGTGTTCTTAACAAGTTATCTATCTCACTTATTTTTTGAAAAAATTATTTTCTAAAAGGTTTCAATAACTCAGCTGTTTAACTGAGATCATGTGTTGTACTTTTATAGTATACTTCTTTAACAATGTCTTCTAAAAGTTTTTGTATATGTGTGTTTTATGATAATGATGTTATTTCATGTCTAGGTACTTGTTGACCTTTCTCCTGTTAAGGGAACAATGCATCTTTCACAGGTATTTGTCATACAAATATGTCAACTCCTTACTTGATTGCACATTTTGAATGAACACATAGGAGCTCATTTTTAGAGACAAAGAAAATTGTATACACTGCTTATTCTTATTTGCGATTTGAAAGATTGTTGCCCCCCTGTTTGCATCTTAGCAACATGGGTGCTGGTGATTTGTCGCAACTTACATTTAATGTCCAATTAATATTCATTTCTGGGCTGTTACATAAAAGTTTTGGTTTTGAAGAATATTAATGAATAATATTTTTTATATTTTTATATTCAACTTCAGCTCTTTTCAGAGGTGATTGATACTGGGATAAAAGTAAGTTTACTCAGTTAAACAGTGGTTCCAGTGTTTTATTTTAAAATTACATCAGTTTGATATTAAGATTTTCCATTCAAACATGTGATTTGCCTTCCCTTTCAATCTTCTTTAAAAAAGATCCAGCTACTATGCTGTTCTAAAAAAAAATATACAATACCTGAGCACTGTTTCATATCCATTGGCTATGCTTTTTGAAATGAACTATTTTAGAAGCATATTTTAAGAACCACATCCTATGACACTTGCTGTCAGTAGCACCTTATTAAATGTTCCTTATTATTACAGGGGAGTTAAACTACCTCTTGCTGTGAATATGCATGGCAAAATCTGACCCTTCATTTCTGGTACAAATAAAACCACACTGCATCTTATCAGTTCTCCCTGAAGTTAATTTGAGGTTTAGACCATAAGAAGGAGGGGAGAAAAGAAAAAAAGAAAAAATCACTGGGATGAAGAGAGCAAATTTCCTTCAGACTTTCTCTCTGCATGGGAGATTTGATAGCAAATACTGTAATTTAAAAGTCTGAGTAAATGCAAATGAAAGAGAAACTGGGACGTCTGGGGATAAAAATGTATATTATGTAGTTCCAAGAGGTCCAGTGGCACCTGTGTTGTGTTTAATCAAGTAGAACAGTAGTTATTAGACGCTGGTAGACTATTTTGCTTAGCATTCTACAAGTTGTATTTAAATCTCAGTGGCCTGAATGCTAATTAGTAGAACAAATTAATCTTTTTGACCCAAAGGAAATTTGCAAGCATGTTCTTTACAAGGATATTTATGTAGGCTTTCAATAGGTCCATTGCAAAGACTGAATAAGAGACATTTGTCAGTCCCAAATCAAAAATATGAGGAACCAGGTTTTAACCAGTGAAGCTGTTTAGATTGTTAGACTAGAGCAAGGCTACCGATCAACCCAGTGTCAAAACAGCCTGGCATCTCAGAGGAGATTATTTTCTCAGAAGGAAAAAAAATTATCCTCATTAAAGCTTGTAAATTTATACAGTTTTCTACAAGTTTTCCTTATTTTTCCAGAGGTTTTCCTAATGTGTTTTGTTAAAAGAAGACAAGGAAAATAAGTTTATAGTGGATGCCAAATGGAAAAGGGATGTGAATGTGAAGGAAAGGAAAATACATTCTGGTTGTTGAGGTACAAACTCAGAAAGTGAGGGGATTGTGGGAGAGAATGAGAGTTAATGGGAAATATTCCAAAATAAGTCCTTTTAGTTGCTATGCATTCGGTTACTGGGGCTCATGTAGCCCCACCATGGAGCTCCAGATCGTGGAGCTCTGCAGAGCAGAAAGGAAGCATATTTTCACTGGCATAGGGCTTTGAAAAATATTTCATCATAGAAAAAATTTTGGAACACTCTATTTGAATTAAGAAATTTCTTGGAGCATAAGAAAAAACTTCCCAAATAAATGTCCACCTCATAAATATGCTAAGTTTAGATTTGAAGCCCTCCTCTCCGAAGACACAGCCTTGCCTGCTTTGCTCTTGTAAAGTTTCACGTGGTAATAAAAAATGTCAGTTTTACCTTCAGTTATATTCCTCTCTTTTCACAAATACATGACTTTCATGATTACTCATTGCGTCTCAGGAAGAGCTGGTCAGGTTATTTATTGTTTGTCTGATCATTTCAGAAATAAGAACAGAAGTCCTGAGACTTTTGCCACAAAGCAAAAATCCTGGGGTGAGTGGGTACTTCACTCAGACATGGGCCAGCAAGAGATGAGGCATAGCAAACACAAGGCAGAAAATACACTAGAGAGCAAGCTTTGTATTCAGATCTACTGTTCTACTTCACCATTTTGTTGCCTTTACTGCTGTCAGCTTTTCTAAGTGCAGTTGCAAAGTTTATTCAAGTAATGTCCTGCCTCAGCATTAGAGCTGTGCAATTGGCCAGTTGTAAGATCACTTCTTTGACAGATCTTTTTTTCCTTCCCTGAGGATCTTTGAGCATGAAAGCTATGTTAGACTTAATGGCTGCAAACCATGGTAATAACAAGGCAGATCCATGCAGTGGTGAATATCTTTTCTCTACCATCTGTGCCCTGATCCAAGTTGACTGGTTTTGTCATCCCCTAAATATGTGGGATTCTCATCTCTGACGGGTTATAACATGATAACTACAAGTTTTAACTTCCTTCCTGCTGTCGTTACTTCAGTACAATACAGAGCAGATTTATCTTAGCACAATTTGGCACTCTGCCCTCAATCCTGCATGCAGGCATGTTGCCTAGTTTTTCTTTTTTACTTTGTTTTGGGGATCAGCAAGGAACAAAGTTTTGCCCTTCAGGCTGGATGTCAAGAGAGACTGTGGAAATTCTCACATAGATGATCAAGACATTCTTTTAAATAAAAAATTCTGCATTTCTCACTGGAAGAGGTTAAGTGAGGACACTTTACTATAAACACTGAATCTCTGCAACCCAAAGCATGATAGTGTCTATCCAGCTAGACAATGTTTACAGCTGACCAGGTTTTTCAAAAATCTTGCAGTCTGTTTGGCCTGAATAGATGTGTGCTGGTGATTGTGAGCGTCCGTAACTGGCATGTGAGAACGCTGCCTGCCCTGAGAAGAGGTGTAACATAGAAACAGCCTGCCTGAAGAGTCTTCAAGTGCCCCTCTGACCTTATGAGTGTCTGTCTAAAAATGTCAAGGGTTTTGATTTACATCAGTAAAAATGCAATCAGGAGCTCAGCTCAATGCAACATCTACAATATGACCAGTAAGAAAAAGGCTAAGAACCAATAATCGCCTAATTTTAAGTTTTTCCTACTAAACTGCACTCGTATGTAATTTATTGCGAACTGTTGAGAACTATTCTCTTTCTGATGTTTACAGGCAAAAGAAAAAATGCAATTTTTTTTTATTTTCTAAGACTGGCAGGAAAACCAATTGGTCTGGATTCTTGCCCTCCTGAGAAAAGCATATCCAAAGGTGGATAACAGTTTATATCATGGGGGGTGGGAGGGTGGGAGGGGAGGAAATCGCAGATGGGATTTGCATTGGTCATATCTTTCTAGCAGCCATGCTAGCTGCATCCTACTCTAAGCTGTATACCCATGTATACATGAGTAGTCTCTTCTTTTCCTCCAAAAATGTGATCCTTCTGAGTGGTGCAAAATGCTAACTGTATCTCCCAAAACTTTAAATGAAGTGCTGCATCATTAAAACACCACTACCTTCTTCTATTTCATTTGAGAGACTGCAACACACAAAATCTGTGTTGTTTTTTTTTATTATTTTGCTTCTTTCAACTGTCTCAATCAAGTAAGATTGCTGATCATATACCACACTATTATTTAACTCCCTAGTTTCCCATGACAACTAGGTGTCTGGCTGCAGCTCTAGCAACAGAGTCTGCTCAGGTAACAAAAAAAATGCACCACTCCGCAGTGGTGGCACAAAAGCAGTCATTCATGGTACGGAGCTCATCAGACAAGCAAGCACTTTTACAAGGCATTTTCAACATTATTACTACCTGAATACTCTGCCATAACAGAATGCAGCAAAATAATTAAACTGAGCAGACTGCCAAAGTACATGATAATTAACTTTAACTTTCTCCAGTATTAGCCTATATGAGGGACGTCAGTTGAAATAGTTTGGCATTGGAGACCTCCAGAAGTTCATCAGCTCATCCATTTCCTACTGCTTTGCCCTCACTGAGCACTTATAACCCTCAGAGACCTGCCTGAACTCTGCTACTGATACTAGCCTTTCACAAGTGTGTGCTCTGGTGCTGCATTTCTGCCAAAAGCAGAAACCTCGCGTTAGAGTCAAGTCATTTACCCAGATGAAAACGAAGGGCATTGAGGTTTACATGGCACCATCAGGATGAAAATCTCATGTAAAGCAACTGAACAGGCAGGATTCCTTCAATACAGGAAAATAATCTGCACTTGCGCATGGAAAGAATGAAAAAATGGATGTTCATTTAACAAGAAGCATGGCACATAACTCTTCACACACTGAGCAGTACACTTTTATAAAATGCTTCTAACTCCTCCACACCTTGTTCTATAGTCCTACAGACACCAAAGATAATTTTGTTAATAATGTTTATGATTTTATAAACTTTATAGCTTTCTATCTTTGCTATGAGAATACTGTGTTTTAAAACAGATGCATTATACTGTGGTCATTACTCTCCCCAGGAAGAGAGTAGTAACCTTTTTATCCTACCTATTCCTGGGAAAGTTATTTTCCTTTTTAAAGTCTTTGGATAGCACTTTTGAACCTCTTGAAAAAGAGGCAAAAAACCCTAACAAACAACCACCAGTGCAGACAGACCAGTTTGAGGAAACCAGATATGCCTTGAATGTGCAGGCAAAAAAAATGACAAACCAGAAAGCATTAGCCTGTCTGTTGACACTAACCAGTTCAGCATCTCTCACATTAGGTTCCAGTGTAATCATTCTTTTTTAAACTGAAAGAGGGGAGATTTATATTAGATACTAGGAAAAACTTCACTGTGTGGGTGGTGAGGCCCTGGCACAGGTTGCCCAGAGAAGCTGTGACTGCCCCATCCCTGGCAGTGTTCAAGGCCAGATTGGACGGGGCTTGGAGCAGCCTGGTCTAGTGGAAAGTGTCCCTGCCCGTGGCAGGGAGTTGGAACTGGATGAGCTTTAAGGTCCCTTCCAACCCAAACCAGTCTGTGATTCTACGATGCCATGATTCTTTTGAAGCAACCACAATTTACTCAATTTGTGCATGTGTTGCCTCAAAAAGCTTAGCGGTATCCTACTTGTTATGCATGCAGCGTAACTCTTTCCTGTACCCAAATCGCTAATTCAATAGATTACTAGCTTCCCAAATCTTCTAACATTTGTACAGCCACCTACTCCAAATCAACACTCTGAGCCCACAAGAAATGTGATATATGGCCCCTCAGCTCTGAAGACGGGGAATGACATACTGTTTTACTGTTTTGTTGTTAAATTTTGACAAAGACAGGCTTCTGGATATATCTATCATGAAGTGTGAAAAAAACAACTGAAAAGAAAAAAGTTCCCAAGTTTGGAAATGCAATTAGTGTAATTTTTTAAGCAATTTGTATGTATGGCCACAACCTGAAGAGTCTTCACTCCCATTCTGAATTAATTCCTCTTAGGATGAGCTGGCTTCAAACCAGGACATTGCACCAAGGAAGCATCGATGTTCTACAGAGCTGACCATAGAGATGTGGCTTTAATTTATGCAGCATCTGCATCTCTTATAGTTGTTTCACAACTCCTGGTCTCCTTATTGTTGGCCTTGTTTTCTCCTTCCCTACCAAGTACACACCATTCCCAAAGAGGACTTCATTCCTGTGTGAATCTTTCCCTGATTCTGCTTTCAGGGGCCTCTTATTGGGTTTGCATATCTGACTTAGGTACTGGGGAGGCTGCAGGGGTGGCTTCTGTGAGAAGCTGCTTCAAGTGTCTCCTATGTCCAGCAGAGCCAATGCAGCTGGCTCCAAGATGGACTCACTGCTGGCCTAGGAGGAGCCCATCACTGATGATGGAAGCATCCCTGGGAGAACACAGTTGAGGGGTGTGGGGTGGGAAACTGCGTTATGGCAACTGTAGCCTGAGAGTGAAGTGAGAATACGTGAGAGAAACAGCTCTGCAGACCCCAAGGTCAGTGCAGAAAGAAGGGAAGATTCACTTCAGGCACTGAAACAGAGATTTTCCTGTAGCCCATAATGCAGACCGTAGTGGAGCAGATATCTCCCTGCAGCCCACGGAGGATCCCACTCTGGAGCAGGGGCATCCCCGGAGGAAGCTGTGGCCCTGTGTGTACCGCTTACTGGAGCAGGCTCCTGGCAAGACCTGTGGTCCTGTGGAGAGAGGAGCCAATGATGGAGCAGGGGAGGAGTGCGAGGAGTCCTCCCTGGGGAGGAAGGAGCAGCAGAGACAATGTGTGATGAACTGACCACAACCCCTATTCCAGTCCCCCTGCACTGCTGGAGGGAAGGATGTGGAGAATTCAGGAGTGATGCTGAGCCCAGAAAGAAGGGAGGGGTGGGGGAAAGTGCTTTTAAAATTTGGCTATATTTCTCATTATCCTACTCTGACTTCATTCATAATGAATAAAACTAACTTCCGTAAGTTACAACTGTTTAATTAATTATTGTTGAATGATCTCTCACTTCCCTTGTCTTGATCCATGAGCCTTTTGTGTTATTTTCTCTCCCCTTTCTAGCTGATGAGAGAAGCGATAGAGCAGCTTCGGTGCCTCCAGCCAGGACCAGCCCATCACAGCCCTACAGGTAAATATAACCAGAGTTAAAAATGAAGACGTTAAAAAGTAACAAACACTACTTTTTTATTTGTTTGTTTGTTTGGCTTGTTTTTGTGTTTAGGCAAGGAAGGAGAGTGAGAAGGAGGTTTTTTCAGTTTGCAGATGTTCTTACATGTTAAGAAATCTTACACCATTCATAATCTAAGGATAGCATTACTGTGTTCTTGAAGGTGACAAGTTCTAGTGTGAGGCCACCCTGCCCATGGCAGAGGGATTGGAACTACATGATCTTTTCCAACCCTAGCCATTCTATGATTCTATTATTCTACAAGGTCATGAAAAGACAGTTAAGTCAGTACTTCTGAGCCAAGAAAATCTCTAGAGTCTGAAGCACACTCTGAAGCAGACCAAGGGTTTGTTAGGACTAGTAGAAAGCCAGGCCCTGAGGCTTTCTGTCAATTTCAAAATCCCACCTCATGCAGATTTTCCATTTCAACCCAATTGCACCAAACAGGGAATGTCCACTTGGACTTCCATACAGAACCTCAGAGTCCTCTACAGCATGGCCTCATCTCTCAAGTCCCACCAAAAACATGCTTTGGGAAATACTTCTCACAGTTCCCCAATGCCTCACTCACCAGAACCTTTGGAGAGGAGATGTCTGCATCTGTGTCCCATAAAGACACTAGCTGTACCACCAGCAGCACTCTTTAACTGGGATTTAGGAAATGAGTCTGGGATACATATTTCTTCTTCTTCTCATTCTGTACTTTGTATTGAGATATCTGCCTTTCTTTTAGAAGTGAAATGAAGCCTTTTCAGTCTCATTTGAGCATCATGTTCATTTACCTTCTGGATACTTTTTTTTTTTCCATTAATGTTGCTTGCAAGATTTGCGTATTTTACAGACTTGAATTTTAATAGTTGGTTGATGTTGGACACTGTGGGTGAGTCCTCTTTAAGCTCTTGTGCAGTGTGTAAGGAGGCACTGATTTTCTGCCTGGTAATATAGAGCAGTAGCTTAATTTGGGTGTTTTGAATTCCCCTCTTCAGGGATTTATCTCCCTACATGTGTAAGGTCCTGGGGAACTGCCATTGCCCAGCATCTCCAGGGCCTCCCTATATCCCGCTGATGGCACAGAACCCTGTTTCATCCCAGCCTAGGGCAATTGGTCCCTGGTCCAGAGATACCATGAGTATACTAATTCTCCTTCTTCCTCCTTACTACTGCAGTTCTCAGATCATTGCAATGTAACTTTTCATCTCTGAAAGAAAGTTAATCTGTTTATGACTATAGCCTGTTGGGAAAAAAGCACCTTAAATTGTGTAATTGAGTGAAGCATTGGGCCAAGAGGAAAAATGTTTGTTTTTTTTTTTGAATAAAATATAATATACAATTAATTGGTAACTTCTAAATCTGGATTTATGGGAAAGAAGAAGTCCCTTCAGTCCACTCCATGAGGCTTTTCCATTAGGACCGGGATAAATCAGAACACTAGCAATCAATTCTGAATCCTGCAATCTATCGAGATTTGGTCTCTGCAGCTGTTGTCTGACTCTGTGTTGATGAGCAAGTGCTCATTTCATCACTTTCACAGGTCTTCAGAATGACTTCAGTGAACTAAATCAGGAATTTTATTATGCTTCAAAACTGTAGCCCACTGATAAAGAGCTATGTTGCAGAAATGAATGTCAGCTTTGAAATGTCTAGTACCATGTTTTGTAACATGTATGGAAAGCCTTTCCAGTAGTTGTATTACTTAATCCTGTGTGTTTTACATGTCCAGTACAAAACACATTCTTGCCTGTTCATTCAGCTTGTTCAGCAGCATATGTTAAAATAATTTTTCTTGTTCTTTATTCACAGAATGGATCACTCTTTTTCACTGCTGAAGTTACTAATTTGTCTTATTCCTCTCCCAACTATCATTTTCATGAATTACGTAAAGCATTCTTCCAGACGTATCTGCAAACAAGTTCCTGCATTTTAAAATGTGTGCTCATCAGCTAATGATGCAAAAATTAGGTGCTTATGCATGGACACCCATCTCACAGATCATAAAATCACGGAATGGTTAGGGTTGGGCAGGACCTTAAGATCATTCAGTTCCAACATCCCTGCCATGGGCAAGGACACCTTGCACTAGACCAGGCTGCTCCAAGCCACGTCCAACGTCCAGCATGGGCTTGAACATTCCCAGTGATGGGACAGCCACAGCTTCTCTAGGCAGCCTGTTCCATGGCCTCACCACCCTCACAGGGAAGAACTTCTGCCTAAGAGCTCATCTAAACTTCACCTGTTCAAGTTTAAACCCATTATCCCTTGTCCTGTCACCACAGTCCCCAATGAAGAGTCCCTCCCCAGCATCCCCATAGCCCCACTTCAGATACTGGAAGGCTGCTATGAGGTCTCCACACAGCCTTCTCCACGCTGAACAGACCCGGCTTTCTCAGCCTATCTTCATGCGGGAGGTGCTCCAGCCCTCTGACCAGTCTTGTGGCCTCCTCTGGACTTGTTCCAACAGTTCCATGTCCTCCATTATGTTGCGAACACCAGAACTGTATACAATACTCCAAGCGAGGTCTCATAGGAGCAGAGTAGGGGCGCAGGATCATATCCTTCAAGCTGCTGGTCATGGTCCTTTTGATGCAGTCCAGGATATGGCTGGCTTTCTGGGCTATGAGTACACACTGAAGCCAGCTCATGTTCATTATCTCACCACCCAACACCCCTACATCCTTCTGTGCAGGGCTGATCTGAATCTCTTCTCCACCCAACCTGTAGCTATGCCTGGAATTGCCCTGACCCAGGTGTAGGATCCTGCCCTTCACTTTGTTAAACTCCACGGGCTTGGCATTGGCCCATCTCTCCAGCTGGTCCAGGTCCCTGTGGATCCCATCCCTTCCCTCCAGTGTATCAACTGGACCACACAGCTTGGTGTCATCTGCAAACTTGTGGAGGGTGCATCCATCAATCAAAGATGTAGAATAGGATTAGTCCCGACACCAACCCCTGAAGGACACCACCCATTACCTGTCTCCAGTCAGACACTGATCTGTTGACTGCAACTCTTTGCATGAGGCCATCCAGCCAATTCTTTATCCACAGAGTGGTCCATCCATCAATTGATGTCTCTCCAGTTTAGAGACAAGGATGTCATGCAAGACAGTGTCGAACACTTTGCCCAAGTCCAGGTTGACAACGTCAACTGCTCTGCCTATGTAGCCCCATCATAGAAGGCCACCAAATTGGTCAGGCAGGATTTCCCCTTGGTGAAGCCATGTTGGCTGTCATGAAACACCTCATTGTTTTTCATATGCCTTTACATGCGTTCCAGAAGAATGTGCTCCAAGATTTTATGAGGCACAGAGGTGAGACTTACTGCCTTGTAATTTCTGTGTCTTCCATTTGAAAATGGGGGTTACAGTTCCCTTTATCCAGTTTTTGGGAACTTCACCGGACTGCCATGATTTTTCAATTATGATGGACAGTGCCTTAAAAACATCATTTGCCAGCTCCTTCAGAACACATGGATGGATTTCATCAGGTCCCATGGACTTGTGAAAGTTCAGGTTCCAAAGATGATCTTGAACATAATCTTTTCCTACAGTGGGCCTAAGGTCTTTATTTTCAGTCCTTGCATATGTCTTTCATGATTTGAGTGGTGTGGCCAGAGCACTTGCCAGTGAAGACTGAGGCAAAGAAGTCATTAAGAACCTCAGCCTTTTCTAAAACCAGGGTAGCTAGTTCTCTCATTTCCTTCTGGAGAGGGCACACATTATCCCTAGTCTGTCTTTTGTTTGCCACCTACCTATAGAAGCCCTTTCTGTTATCCTTGACATCCCTGGCCAGCCTCAATTCTAACCAGGCATGTTTTGGATGGCTGTGGGCAAAGAGTTGTGGTCAATGGCTCAGTGTCCAGCTAGAGACCAGTAAGAAGTGGTGTCCCTCAGGGATCGGTGTTGGGACCGGTCTTGTTCAACATCTTTGTGGGTGACATGGACAGTGGGATTGAGTTTGCCGAGGGAGCAAGTTTGCCAATGACACCAAGCTGTGTGGTTCGGTTGATACGTTGGAGGGAAGGAATGCCATCCAGAGGAACCTTGACACGCTTGTGAGTTGGGCTGATGCCAACCTGATGAAGTTTAACTGTGGCAAGTGCAAGGTCCTACAGCTGGGTCAGAGCAATCTCCAGCACACCTACAGGCTGGGCAGAGAAGAGATTCTGAGCAGCCCTGTATAGAAGGACTTGGGGGTGTTGGTCAATGAGCTAGCAGTGTGCTTGCAGCCCAGAAAGCCAGCCGTACCCGGGGCTGCATCAAAGGAGCATGACCAGCAGGTCGAGGGAGGTCATCCTGCCCCTTTACTCTGCTCCCGTGAGACCTCACTTGGAGTATTGTGTGCAGTTCTGGTGTCCTCAACATAAAAAGGACATGGAACTGTTGGAACAAGTCCAGAGGAGGGCCATGAGGATTATGAGGGGACTGGAGCACCTCCTGTATGAAGATAGGCTGAGAAAGTTGGGTCTGTTCAGTGTGGAGAAGAGAAGACTGAGTGGAGACCTCCTAGCAGCCTTCCAATATCTGAAGGGTGCCTCTAGGGATGCTGGGGAGGGATTCTTCATGAGGGACTGTAGTGATAGTGGACGACGGGTAACGGGTAACAGGTTCAAACTTAAACAGGGGAAGTTTAGATTGGATGCAAGGAGGAAGTTTTTTCCTATGAGGGTGGTGAGGCCTGGAATGGGTTGCCCAGGGAAGTTGTGAATGCTCCATCGCTGGTGGTGTTCAAGGTGGGGTTGGACATAGCCTTGGATGGCATGGTTTAGTGTGAGGTGTCCCTGACCATGGAAGGGGGGTTGGAACTAGATGATCTTAAGGTCGTTTGCAACCCTAACTATTCGATGATTCTATGATTTTATAATTCTATGATTCTTTTTCCTCACCAACTCCTTGTCCATCCATGGAGGCCTCCTTGCATTTTTGCCCCAGATATGTCTTGAGTTTTCTTACTTTATTATAGGAAAGCTTGGTTTGTTACCAAACGATATATTCTTAAAAAATTTTACTTTGATCTTGTACCATGTTTTCTTTTTTTATTCCATTCCTAAAATAAAGAAATGCTTAAAATACTGTCAATACTTAATTTATTGGCTTTTTGTATAATAGATTTTCAAAATGTTTTAATTTTCAGTAATGTAACATAGTGAAATTCTAATTCATTTCTAGTTAAAAGGCAGGCCTGGAAAGAGACTTAGAGATAAACTTTACAAATATACAGCTGAACCATCAATAACTCTTCACATATAAAGCTATTTAAGAGCTAAGAGTACGAAACAATTCCATATTGGAGGAAAACTAAAAGACTACAGTCTCAGTTCCACAGGTATTCTCCACACTGCAATAGGCTATGCAAAGTTAAATCACTGAAACACATTAAAAAATATCAACATATTAAAAAAAGATCAACAGGAGGCAGTTTCAGAAAAGAAATCTTTTCAGTCAGTCATTTGGCAAAATGAAACTATTACTTATTTTGTAGCATATAAAAAAATTAGACTTTTTGGAATCAATTACTGTTTCTCTTCCGTTCATCTCCCTCATTACAGCTATGGTGGGCCATGGTAGGGAAATGTGGAGAAACAGTCATGGTAAGAATGAAGATGCAATAATTTAAGCTGGTGTTGCTGCTTGCTCTTTTGATGCGAAAATGTAGCTTGTACTTCACAGTACCACAAAATCACAGAATTGTTTGGGTTGGAAGGGACCTTAAAGCTTATCTGGTTCCAAACCCCTGCCATGTTCTGCTAGACCAGGTTGATTCAAGCCCCGTCTAACCTGGCCTTGAGCACTTGAACACTGCTAGGGATGGGGCAGCCACAAGTCCTTGTTTTTCCCCCAGGTATGCTAATACCTCCCCATGTTACTACTTTCTCACTTTTGACTTCTTCTCCTTTCACGCACAAATGTGAACATGTGTAATAATTCAAACTTTCAATTTCAATATAAACTTCCATAGTTCATGCAATTTAATTTCTGATTTGCAGTGTTTTACAGTTTTTTAGACAATTTTGGCAAAGATAAAAAAAAGTACTTGACAAAAAAAAAAAAAAAGAGCTGTTTATTTGTTTATTTCACCTATTCCCTTTGGCTATAACTGTAACGGCATATTATAAGAATACAGTAAAAGTTCTGTAGGACAAAAGACCAATTTTTGAAGGCAAATACATTTTATATCATCAAAATACTCAAACATTTCAGTGGATTATAGTCTATTATAGCTGATGTGGTAAAGGATAATTGTAGTTTTGAAATTAAAAATAGAATCTCATAGACTTCAGCTGAGTTCAACCATATCCTTTGTGAAACTTGCATTTTGGCAGCTTTTAGATTTTACTGGAATCTTTTTTACCTTATCGAACTAGTCACGTATTAAACCTATGTCAACAAAACATTGTTCTTTGAACTATTCCTTTCAAATTAGGAGAGTCTCTCACCCTTAACAAATTAATTTCTTATCTGTATTTCTTTCATGTTATCAGAACTAAGTGCCAAAACAGGACAATAATATTTGATGAGAAGTCATGTGAGACTCAGAGAAAAAAAAAAAAAAAAAAGAAAATGCAGCAAGTAGAGCAAGTTTTTCAGCTGTTGAGTACACAAATGTAGCTTTTCTGTAGATGTATTGAGATGAAGTTTTTCTGAGCTGAAATATCATGACAAGAATTTATATCAGTAGATACAACAACTTCCTTTGGCATTTTGTGGTCTTTCATTCTCATTATAAAAAGCTTTCCTGATTCATTTTGGATTTTTAAAAACGTTGTCTATGTAATTATAACTTTTCATTTCTTAAAGAAGAAAAAAAAAAAAAAACACAACAAAAAAACCTGCCTTGAATTGCTGTCTGAACTACTGTTCTACTGGTTGATTTATATTTTTACAGTAATTTGACAAAATAAAGCTTTATAAGCACCATTAATAAAGATTGTTTGATTAGTATAGCTCTCTAGAGGTTAAAACTGAGTGCTGATCAATACAGAGTGTTCTTTAAATTTACCTTATTTCTGTATAGCAGTAGAACCTGGAAAATAAATTTCTCAGTTTATAATGAACTTTAAAAGAAAATTAAAGATGTACCACTGGAAAAAGTGAGCTAACATTCACAAAAACATTGTGTAACACTTGTGTTTGGAAAAGAAATTTAAAATATTACTCAGTTGTTTGGATGCAAGGTTATATTCTATGTGCATCTCCATTATAAAGTAAATACTAATCTTTTATTAATGGTTGTGTTTTGCTTTAGGAAAATAAGTCTGGAAAAGCCATAACTTCCTCCATTTTACTGATATATTTCTTACCATTTTGGGAATTAAAGCATTTCAGGGAACATGATAGAGTGGAATTGAGATAGAGTGCACATAACATTTGACTCCGAGAATTCGAAATCTAATGGAGATTAGGACACCAGTTAGCATTGTGGTTCCAAAACTAACCACTGCACCAGTTTTGTAGCCTAATTTTGGAAAAATTAGGAGATGGGTAACTCAATTGTCCTCTTGGCTAACACTGGGTGTGTATATCACGCTACAAAAACATGGAGAAGCTGCTATCCATTGATTCACTAGAACGCAATATATTTTCTTGTGGAACATTTTGGCATATAAGGCTGTATTCTCCATGTGTGCTCATATTCTGTGTGTACATAGGTAAAGGCTGTTGTTTATGTCTTTCATGGCACAATTGATGTGATTGAATCACCAACCATGTAGAATTTATTGAAAGTTGAGACCACTTCCTTCTCTTTTCATGAAACCTAGAATGATAGCAGGATGCCATTGAAAGTCATGGCAGTAATAGTTAACATACTTTAATATCTCTTAATAAAAATAATGATATCAAGTACTTAGAAGTTAAAGTTACACACATGTAGGTTGTGAATAAAGTATAGTTTTTATTAACAAGAGCAAGACTAACTAACTAAGAACTTCCCAAGGTTGAGGTGAGATCTTGTAAGTATTTAAAACAAGATTAGATATCTTTGCAACTGAAAAAACCTCACAATTCATTTGTAGACTCAAAGGATTATTCTTAGAATTGTAGAATTGTTGAACTTAGAGGGATATCTGTGGATGTTTAGATCATCTTTCCTACTGAAACCGTCAGCTAGAGAGTGTTTTTCATAACTATTCCAGTCAGGGTTTGCATATCACTAAGAATGGAGTCTCCGCAAGCTCTACAAGCAATTATTTCAAAAATCTTTACAAGAAAAATAAATTTCTTATGTTAAGGTAGAATTTCTTACATTTAAATTTGTGCCCATTGCCTTTCATCCTGGATACAATTGACTCTGTCTTCTTTTCACTCACCTACAGCATTAGGTATTTAATACATTGACAGATTTGGTTATGAGATAAATCAAGTTACCAAAAACCTCCACTTCAGGCTGCTAAAAATTTAGGTCACTGTCTCTTGGGAATTTATATTTATATTTATATTGAAAATAATTCAATTCCAAGTCAAATGGACTGAAATCAAGCAGGAAAGTAACAAAATCCTCTTGCAATTGGAATTCTAGATTTTTAGCGATGAATACTCTGTTAAAAAATGCAGTAACTGTAATTTGGTAAATACAAATCTGTGTGTGGGGAACAGCTAGAATTTAGGCAAAGATGATTTGTAGCTATGACTTGCTTTTCTGTCTAAGCATTGCTTCCATCTTCTGTACATACTAAGTGGTTCAATAATATATAGATATAGTTCAATATAGAGATAAAAAAAAAAAAAAAAGCATTCTGTCCTACTGAATTTCAATTGCATTATGCAGAAAGGGTTGATTTATTTGCTTCCCATTGAAAATAAATATAAGCTCTTCTGTGGATTAGAAGGAAAATAGGTTCAAAGCCACAGTAACCTCAAACAAGTTCTACAACCTCTGCAGTTGTGTGACACACCAAGAGAATTTGGCATCTTTCATGTGCTGTCTTGATTTTGAAATCCTAGAAGGTCAGTAAAAATAGATTAAAGCCCAACTGCTTTATGTTGTAAAGTTTCCTATGGTAACACACAGTATTTATAAAGTCTATCAAGTAAACCTGTATCTGTGATGCTTCTGTCAATAGATATATATTTTTTTTAATTTTTTTCCAATACAAATTGTTTCTTAGATGCAGCATAATTTAGATATACACAGTACAGACTGTTATCAAATATTCCAAAAACCGACAGTAAGCACTTGAAGAAACACAGGATGAGACCATTTAAATTTAGACATTTTATAATCAGCTAAACACATTTGAAGCTACTGAAGTTGAGCTGTTTATTCTTTTAAGGCTGCCATTCTAAGATGCCTGAGAACTTCTAGAGGTAAACATTTATTTTAATTTCCCTTGAAGTATCTGTTCATTTTCAAGAATTTGGCTCAATAACTGTATTTAAATTGACATGCCAGGAAACAAGACAGAATCAATTTTCGCTAGCTTTATTTAAAGTTGTTTAGAAGCCCAAAGAAATCAGTTGTTGTGTATATGCACTTTAAATGTCAGTAAATGTGAAATGAAAGTAAATTAATTTTTGATGACATCAGAAAAGTGATCATTTATACATTAGTTATATTAGAAAATCACCCAATTAGTCCCACTCTATGTTATAGCCTGTAAGCATTCCTATTAGAAACAGTGATATTTCACGTCTCAAAAGGTCTCTCTGATTCATGGAATTTTTTTCTTAGACAAATTTTGAAATGCATTCTCCATTTGCAGGGATAAAAAAAAAAATAAATGCATGGCTTTTTTTTTTTTTTTCCATATACCTCTAGCTAATACTGAGTTATTTTATTTTTTGCAATGACCACTTGTTGGCATCTAGCCTATGCACAATGTAATAATATTCATAATCAAAAAAATAAATTAGTGAAATGGGATATTCTGAGTGAAAATGTGGAATGATGGTTGTGTAATGCATGTAGATATTACTTAGAACCTTCATTGAGGTTTATTACGATTTTTTAAACACAATCAGAATGAAATATCTTATTTCTTTTCTCACTATTATGCATACATTTGTTTCTGTTTCTATGGCTTCCTATATAAAGCTTATTAAAGCAGAGATCTTGCTCCTTTTCCTGTCTGTTTTATATGCTGCTGGACCTACAAGTAGCTTGTCCCAAAAGAATAAAAAAGTGACACGTATTTTTTAAAGTACTTTTATGCGTGTAAGTCCCCCTTAACACACCTTCATAGAAGAGCTTCTTTGAACGCTGGGAAGAATAACAGGTATTTTATGATTTTTTTTGAGCACAAATGCTAGAACATGCACATCTATAATGATATTCATAAGAAAACTTAAAGGTTGTCTTTTGGACTAATGAAGAATGTTAATGGATAATCATGGACTCATAATTCAATGTCCCTTCCTCTGGTGAGGATTTAAGGTCCAGACTGAGACACTCAGGACAGGTATCATATACTCAAACCCAGAAAAAAAGCCTTCAATGAAAATATGAAGTAATATGAAGTTTCTGTAATCAACTATTACCTCTGTGCTAAAATTCCTGTCCTAGAAGAGTTGCAAAGGTGAAAATACTCCAGGCCAATGAGGAAAGCAGGTGAAAATGCTGAACTGTTTTAGGCAGGACAATTTGACAGAACACTGCAGTAGCTTCAGCAATATTTGTGATGTGTTCTCAGCCCAATTTTTCCTTTTTTTAAAAACAAAATTCACGCACACCAGAATATAGAAAGTACCCACTCTCAGTTTTTCCAATAAGTAAAATTACTTCTCTGTTAGTATTTACTAATTTCTTGTGACATCAGTGTCTATTAGCAGAAAAAAGGAAGAACATTTTCATATTGCTTGCATGACCTGAATCCTTTAAAAGGACTGATTTCTATTATATTCTTTCTCCTTATATGAGCATAGGCACATTCCTTTTACCTGCGTGTGTATTATTGCATTTGTTTAACTAATTTTGTTTGGGTCATACACAGAATCTGAAGTAATAATCTGGACTACCTTTCTCTATTGATTCTGCTTTGATTTATCCAGATGGTAATATTAGCTTCCTGTGGAGATACAGGATTGTGGTGCACACGGTATTTTGGAAAAGGGCACCGGCTTCCAAACTTACAAGGACTATATGAATGAAAATACTATTTTGCTATTAGGACAAAGACTGAAGCAAAGCTGTCCTTCTGCAGATAGTAATCAAGGGAAATTAACTAGGTCTGGTTATATGGGAGATCTGTGGATTATAATCGAAATGTATATTAAAGTCTGCTTTAATAATAATAGTGTGTCATGATATGTGGTTTTCTATCTTATTGTATTATGGTAAAACATAATCTTCTTGCTGGACGATTCTGAAAGATTAAATGGTTAGTTTCTTTTCCACAGTGTGAGGGAAAAAGTCACCTAAAGAAAGAATGAGATTATGCAGTACAAACTAGCAGTGGAAGGTTAGGCTACTTCCTTCTTAACTGGACTGAACAAAATTTATGTGTCAGGTGATGGCAGAGATGAAGCCATATGCACGAGATACCTCCATCAGACATGAGATTTAGATATTTGCCTGTACACAAAGGCTCAGGTTATCACCTGCCTTCTGTACACTTAAGAGAGATGCAGAGAGACGGAAAAATGTTTCAACAGTATGATGGATCATGCCAACTTTGCAGAGCTACTGCTTTGACAGGGAAAGCATGAAAGGCTGATGAATCTTCTCCTTTGCTTGTGCTCCACTGTGTAACTCATTCCTAATATGAGAAGAAAAACCTGAAGCAAGGCCATTCACAATGATACCCCTAGGTGTATACCATGACACATACCTTACTGGTTTCATTCCTTTACTGATGCTGTCTACCACATTGAAGTCAAGGGAGAATCACTGATATTTCTGCATGTGCATGTCAGTTCATGTTCCATGTTATTTTTCTTTACTGTGTTTGTGACTGGGGTGAAGACAAGTTTTGCTGCATACAAGCCAGGTAAAAGAAAAGATGTTCAGGTACTAGCATGGGGTTTCAAAGTCCTGCCTTAGCTTCCCGCTCCTATCACAATTCATGATATTGAGCAAACAGAGCAATAATCAGGCCGTTGGTGGAATTTCAGGGTAAGGGTTCAGAAGTACTGCTTCCACAATATACAGGGGAGTTTCAAAGCATATATAATAAAAGAAACCAAACTGCAAAATAGAACTTCCCTATGCAACCTGTAAAGGAATGCTGAGGAGAGGGATTATATCATCTCAAATCCTGGTTGTCTCCAAAGTTTGAAGTATTTTTTTGATTTGAGATGGGCAAGCTTGTAACTGTCCTAAAATCTTCTTTTATTTTAGAACTGAGAGGAAGGTCCTACCATTTTCCCAGGGCTACCAGAAAGATCAGCATCTTTCTACACAGGAGATGAAAGGTTAGAGCAATCCACCACCACCTGGGTTAGGTAAGTCCTGTTTAATTTTTCTGCTAAAGGTTCAAACCCCACATCTCTTGCTTCCCCTAGATATTATCCAACACATCAGATGCTGCTCCATGTAAGAGTAATGGGAAATACCAAACATAGAGAATGTGATTGTGCCCCACTGTAGTTCATATCACTATGGGGAGCCTGAACAGCCTCTTCTTGGCTGCATGGCACTGAATGTGTTGGAGCTGTTGAAAAGTCGTGATCAGGGAGTGTGATAAAAAAATAAGAGAAGCCTATGTGAAAGTGACTGCTTTCTGAACTCAAATATCTTAAGAATTGCCAATAATGCAGCCTCTCTGAATTACTTATTACCAAATTTCTTTTTTAATGAATAGAATACTTTCAGGAAGATAATTTTTTCCACTTCATAATTCCTAATAACTGAAATTCATTTGAAGAGTTTGTGATCCCTTCCTGTAATTTAGAAGCTTTCTGAGGAAAGGGGAAGTTTCTGCAACTTACTTGTTAACTTGAAATGAACAACCTAAAGTAAGGGTTGTAGAGCTCTGTTACCCCCAAACTAAAAATCCTAATGGAATACAGGTGTTGAAGGAAAACATCCTTCTGTTCCTCGTATCCTGTCTTTTTCTGCCAAAGCAGTATCCAGGATTTTAGATAAGCTCATCTGTACAGGTTCTTGAGGAATACAAGGTGTGCAGCTTTTCTTCCATCTGATCTTAATCAGGTATCAAACAATAAGCAATATTACTCAGGTGAGAGCACATGGCTACTAATGTATAACACTTTCTTTTTCAATCTTAAGGAATTGGTTTTGATGGCATGCAGCTATCAAAGTCATAGAATCATAGAATCATAGAATAGTAAGGGTTGGAAAGGACCTCAAGATCATCTAGTTCCAACCCCCCTGCCATGGGCAGGGACACCTCCCACTAAACCATGCCATCCAAGGCTTTGTCCAACCCCACCTTGAACGCTGCCAGGGATGAAGCATCCACAACCTCCCTGGGCAACCCATTCCAGGGCCCCACCACCCTCACAGTAAAGAATTTCTTCCTCAGATCCAATCTAAACTTCCCCTGTTAAAGTTTAAACCCATTACGCCTTGTCCTCTCACCACAGTCCCTAATGAAGAGTCCCTCCCCAGCATCCCTATAGGACCCCTTCAGGTATTGGAAGGCTGCTATGAGGTCTCCATGCAGCCTTCTCTTCTCCACGATGAACAGCCCCAATTTTCTCAGCCTATCTTCATACGAGAGGTGCTCCAGTCCCCTGATCATCTTCGTGGCCCTCCTCTGGACTTGTTCTAACACTTCCATGTCCTTTTTATGTTGAGGACACCAGAACTGCACACAATACTCCAAGTGAGGTCTCACAAGAGCAGAGTAAAGGGGCAGGAGCACCTCCCTCGACCTGCTGGTCACACTCCTTTTGATGCAGCCCAGGATACGGTTGGCCTTCTGGGCTGCAAGCGCACACTGCCGGCTCATGTTCATTTTTTCATCAGCCCACACCCCCAAGTCCTTCTCCGCAGGGCTGCTCTGAATCTCTTCCCCGCCCAATATGTAGCTGTGCATGGGATTGCTCCGACCCAGGTGGAGGACTTTGCACTTAGCATGGTTAAACTTCATCAGGTTGGCATCAGCCCACCTCACAAGCGTGTCAAGGTCCCTCTGGATGGCATTCCTTCCCTCCAATGTATCAACCGAACCACACAGCTTGGTGTCATTGGCAAACTTGCTCCCTCGGCAAACTCAATCCCACTGTCCATGTCACCCACAAAGATGTTGAACAAGACCGGTCCCAACACCGATCCCTGAGGGACACCACTCGTTACTGGTCTCCAGCTGGACACTGAGCCACTGAGCACTACTCTTTGCGTGCGGCCATCCAGCCAGTTCTTTATCCACCCAGTGGTCCACCTATCAAATTGATGTCTCTCCAAGTTAGAGAGAAGGATGTCATGGGAGACAGTGTCAAAGGCTTTACACAAGTCCAGGTAGATGACATCAACCGCTCTGCCCCTGTCCATCAGTTCCGTAGCCCCTTCATAGAAGGTCACCAGATTGGTCAGGCAGGATTTCCCCTTAGTGAAGCCATGCTGGCTGTCCCCAAGCACCTTGTTGGTTTTCATGTGCCTTAGCATGCCTTCCAGGATTATCCGCTCCAAGATTTTGCCAGGCACAGAGGTGAGACTGACAGCTCTGTAGTTCCCTGGCTCATCCATTTTTCCCTTCTTAAAAATGGGGGTTATATTTCCCTTTTTCCAGTCATGGGGAACTTCACCTGACTGCCATGATTTTTCAAATGTGATGGACAGTGGCTTAGCAACTTCATTTGTCAGCTCCTTCAGGACCCGTGGATGGATTTCATCCGGTCCCATGGACTTGTATACATTCAGGTTCCTAAGGTGGTCCCGAACAAGATCCTCCCCCACAGTGGGCCCAGGGTCCCCACCCTCACCGTCCCCGCATCTGCCTTCCAAGACTTGGGTGGTGTGGTCAGAGCATTTGCCGGTAAAGACTGAGGCAAAGAAGTCATTAAGAACCTCAGCCTTCTCCAAATCCAGGGTAGCCAGTTCTCCCGATAACTTCTGGAGAGGGCCCATGGTGTCCCTAACCTGTCTCTTATTGGCAATGTACCTATAAAATCCCTTCCTGTTATCCTTAACATCCCTAGCCAAGTTTAATTCTAAGTGGGCCTTAGCTTTCCTAACCTGGTCCCTAGCTTCCCGGACAACATCCCTGTATTCTTCCCAGGCCGCCTGACCTTGCTTCCACCTTTTATAAGCCTCTTGTTTCCTTCGAATTTTGCTCAGCAGCTCCTTATCCATCCAAGGAGGTCTCCTGGCCCTTCTGCTGAACTTCCTTCTAGTTGGGATGCATCGCTCCTGAGCTTGCAGCAGGTGAGCCTTGAATATCAACCAACAGTCTTGGGCCCCCCTGCCCTCTAGGGCTGTATCCCATGGAACCTTACTGAGCAGGTTCCTGAAGAGGCCAAAGTCTGCTCTCTTGAAGTCCAGGGCATTGAGCTTGCTGCACGCTCTTCTCACTGTCCTGAGGATCTCAAACTCGACCATCTCATGATCGCTGCAATCAAGGCTGCCCTGGAGCATCACATTCCCAACCAGCCCTTCCCTGTTGGTGAGGACGAGGTCAAGCATGGCCCCTCTCCTTGTCGGCTCCTCTATTACTTGCAGAAGGAAGTTGTCTTCCACACAATTGAGGAACCTTCTGGATTGCTTGTGCCAGGCCGTACCATCCCTCCAACAGATATCAGGGTGGTTGAAGTCTCCCATGAGAACAAGGGCCTGCAAGCGTGAGGCTGCTCCTATCTGCCCATGGAGCGCTTCGTCCAGCAAGTCCCCTTGGTCAGGTGGTCTGTAACAGATCCCCACAATAATGTCACCCATCGCTGTTCTCCCTTTAACCCTGACCCACAAACTCTCTGTCGACTGCTCACCTGTCCCCAGACAGAGTTCCATACTCTCTAGCCTATCCCTAACATAAATAGCAACTCCCCCTCCCCGTCTGCCGGGCCTGTCTTTCCTAAAGAGCCGGTAACCTTCCATTCCAACACACCAGTCATAGGTGCCATCCCACCATGTTTCTGTGATGCCTATGATATCATACCTCCGTAGATGTGCACACATCTCTAATTCCTCTTGTTTGTTCCCCATACTACAGGTATTTGTGTAGAGGCATTTGAGCCAAGATCCAATTGAAGCCGGCTCATTGGCTGGAGCAGCTGGAATATCCCTACATTGCTCCGAACGTTTACTGTAGGTGCTATCAACCGACTGTGTGTGTTGGGATGGAATGATGCCCCCCTCCCCCAACACATCTAGTTTAAAGCATCCTTGACCAGCCTGGCAAGCCTCCTACCAAATCCACTCTTCCCCTTCTTTGTCAGACCAGTTCCACCAGCCCCCAGTAGACCTGGCCTACTGTATTGAGTCCCATGGTCAAGGTACCCGAACCCCTGACTATAGCACCACCCTTCTAACCATTTATTAACCTGCCCAATCCTCCTAGCCTTTTCAAGGTCCTGCCCTGTATCCTGGAGAATTGACGAAAAGACAATCTGAGCTCCAGAGCCCCTAACCACCTCTCCCAGTGCTCTGTAGTCCTTCTTTATAGTCTCCGGGCTACTGCTATCTATATCAGTAGCACCCACATGTATTACCAGGAGTGGGTAATAGTCAGTGGGACCGACTAGAGCAGGCAGCTTCTCGGCCACATCCCTGATCCGAGCCCCTGGTAGGCAACACACCTCCCTTGAGGCTGGGTCAGGCCGGCAGATGGGTGCCTCTGTGCCTTTCAGATTAGAGTCCCCGACTACTACGACCCGCTGCTTTTTCCTGGCAGCACCAGTAGTGACCTTCTTTACCAGTGCACCAGCTGGTTGCACCTGGTGGGAGCGCTGTTGCACATCAGTCCCCTGCAGGATGGCAGAGCGCTGTTGCTCATCAGCCCCCTGCAGGACAGCAAAGCGGTTCTGGGCGGGGACAACAGACGTAGGAGGAAGCCCCTTGCTTTTAATTACCCTCTTCCTCCTTTTTTAGTTGTTTTTTTCTGTTACCGTTTCCCAGCTTCCTGGGTTAGCAGCCTCCTTTCCTGCATGGGCAACAGTAGACACTCGAGGCCCCGGAACAGTTTGGTCCCGGAGCAAGCAGTGCTGCTCCCCCTCAGCTTCCCTGACACCTTTCATCCTGGTAACAGCTTCCTGCAGTTCAGCCACCTGCTGCAGGAGGACCTCCACCAGGGAACGCAGAGTGCAGCCCTGCCCATTGCTCACCGTTCCAGTCCCATTAAAAGCATGCAAAATATTTACATTTATTTTGCTTTAAATTTATAATAGATGCATAATTAAAAAAAAGGAAAATTAATTTTTGAAAAAAAAAAGAAAACAAATACTCTACTTACCATTTATTCTGAAAATTACTCCATTTTCAAGTTTATAGCAAAACAGGGAAGATATGTGTAGGAAAATTTGACTTTGTGTGTATATTTTAAAAATCTCTATAAGGAGACCAGCTGTAATTATGAGCATTTGTAAAAAATATAAGCTTCTCTTAGTATCTGACTATGGTAACCATTTAAGACTCTCTCTGATGCTAATAAGAATTTCACTGGCTTCACTGAACACCGTATCATCTTTTTTTCATATCTCATTGTATAGTGGAATGTCTGCCTAGATCAAAGCTCTTCAGTACTTCCATTGGAGCCTATGAATAACCTCACACAAAACTAAAAATGGGAATATGTTTTTGTTTCTTTTTGCATCAGTGTGGAAAAAACCCACCTTTCAGTCAGGAAATTCCCTCATAATGATGCACTTCAAGCCTAGAGGTGACACAACTTGTCTTTGCATCATGAACTAAGAGATTAGTGAAAGATGCTGAACAGTCAATAAGCAGCATAGAGCTGCTCAGAAAATTAGCATAGACAGAATCTTACAGGGCAAACAAGCGTAGCATGTAAACTGATTTTTATTTTAATTAATAATTACAAAGATCTGTCTAGCTTTATAGGCCTAATAAGATTAGTTCAACCCATGGTAAAAACTTCTGTGGATTTTCCCCAAACCCACAAAACTAGGAGAATAATAAATAAGAAATTTTGCTGCTGAAGATGCTAGCTGTTTTAATATCTTACTCTGCCAGGAGGGTAAATATGCTATAATCACAGAACAGGTTGTGTTTTAGCCTGTTCAAAACAACATTGACTAGGGTCGTATATCTCCAAAACTGGAGCACTTACAACATGGCTTAGTAAAATCACAAGCAACCTCTCACGTTAAATTCCAGTGGTGATACATTTAATGTAGTGGTGCAAATCAGGCATCTTTCTCACTACAAAAAGGTTTTGTTATGTTAGCATTTTTAGTAAGTAATACTACATAGAAAATAATGGAGGCATCTTTCTTTAAAGCAATCGTTACAATGGTACAAATTTATTCTGATATGTTTCTTTGCTCCTTAACTGAAAAAAAAAAATCTTCCCTATGACAATTTAAACAGAGTCAAAATATTTCATTTACTAAAAGAATATTCACCTAAATATAAGTGTTATGTTCAAATCATGCCTCTAAAGGTTTGTATTTATTTTTTTATTCCTCACATTTTATTCCTCCAGCTTCTTGACTTTTTGGGGGTAATAATACTATCCTGAAAATGTGTGGTTAGGAAGCAGTCACCCTTTGATCATTTGAAAGTGCAAGGGGCTTTGAAGATGTTTGAAACCATTATTCTCTATCAGAAACATGCATATAAGTGTATACATTGCAGCCAAACACATAATGATGCACAGCCATGAGCACAAAACCTGAAATTTCCTGTGTAGATTATTAGCCCAAACATGTTGTTGTTGACCTATTTAGTACTGATAAAGTAGAAAAGACGTGTTGTATGTCTTCATAATTTTTCACTAGTAATTAACAGAACTGATTTTAAAGCAAAACAATGAATTAAAATAACAAGATTTCAAAATGCTTGAAAATAACTATTACCTTCCTTTCTAGTTTTTATTTTAATCTACTGAAAATCAGAAATTAACTGCTGCTTTATTACATCATATTAATTTATTAGATCCTGACATATACCATATTTAATTAGAATTTATATATAATAATTGTCATTAATTTTCTTATAGTTAAAAATGTAAATCTGTTTTTATTTGACTAATGATAATAAATTGTTAAAAATCATTATGACACACATTGATATTGGATCATATAGCTTGAAGAATTTATATGACTTTAATAGGATTTCACTTGGCTTATGACACAGGACCATGGTGATCCTTTTTTACATATAATATGGCATAGATTTTTAACACTCTCAATTTAGGTGTTAGCCTAGAGGAGAAACTGCGTTTCTGTTTTCATTTTGTTGTTGTTTTTATTACCCATATACTTCTTTATTTGTCGAAGCCCCATTCTCAGTTGTGAGCTAGAATTGGCCACAAGTTAATATTTTTTTTCATATTTAAAGTAATTTCCTTGTATTTATTCTTAATTTTTACCTCTCCGTTTCATACTGTTTTTCTGTTTCCACTGAATGACCTAGACGCATTTCCTAATTGAACCACTGTGAGTTATTACTGTGGTTTTTTTTTAAGCTTCATTTATACAGGAGTTTATTGATACATATCAGTAATTCACATTAGCCCCTGCAGGACTTGACTTATTTTCATGCAACTGTAGACAAAAAGTTCTCCAGTTAGGCTATCCAATTCCATGTTGGCATATATAGGTCCCTTGCTTATAGCCCCCCACTCAATACTAAACTAAAACATTCTCCTGTCCTCTGTGAAGTATGAATTTCTTATTTAGTCAATAACTTTTGGCATTCATTGTTCCTATTTCTTTTTTTTTTTTTTTTTTTTAGGAGCTGTGGCGCCCATTTTGGCATAAATTTAAAGATATATAAATTAAATTGGGGCTGTTCAGCGTGGAGAAGAGAAGGCTGCGTGGAGACCTCATAGCAGCCTTCCAATACCTGAAGGGGGCCTCTAGGGATGCTGGGGAGGGACTCTTCATTAGGGACTGTGGTGAGAGGACAAGGGGTAATGGGTTTAAACTTAAACAGGGGAGGTTTAGATTGGATCTGAGGAAGAAATTCTTTACTGTGAGGGTGGTGGGGCCCTGGAATGGGTTGCCCAGGGAGGTTGTGAATGCTTCATCCCTGGCGGCGTTCAAGGTGGTTGGACATAGCCTTGGATGGCATGGTTTAGTGGGAGGTGTCCCTGCCCATGGCAGGGGGGTTGGAACTCGATGATCTTGAGGTCCTTTCCAACCCTTACTATTCTATGATTCTATGATTAATATCATTAGCAATGTGAGCACAAGAGTGAAAAATTTGGTGTATTATGTCTCCCTTGGATTTTAGCAAGGGTTTATTACTATCCTTAAAAAGCAAACAGGGCATGCAGATGTAGCCAGTTGTTAAGTCCATTTGCTGCAGAACATCTTTCTATTTATTTTTCTCTTCCCCATATAACAATGCTCTCTGCTGACCTGTAGCTTAAATGAAGAAAGTTGCAGAGGTTAGGTGTTCATTGTTTGCACAGAGAGTGACTTACTAGAGAGTCTTAAAAAATAAGCCTATCTAGTTTCCATTCTGTAACTTTAGAACATTGAGTCAGAAAATGAAATTCCTTTACATATTAAATAAAGTGAGGAAAAAATATATATTAATATATGTTAACTAGTGCCTCTGGGTTGTTTTTTTTATTTTTTTTTTATTGTTGTAGTTTTTTTTTTTTTTTTTTTTTTTTTTTTTTGAGGGGTGGGAAATAACTTGGGAAAAGTGCTATTAAAAAGGTGGCATATTAGAAACTTTTGAGCTACTTCACAGAATTCTGGAGAAACTCATGCCTCATAAATTCTATGGAAATATTCCATGGAGCCTGTTCTTAATTATAAGGGCATAGGTAACTAAAATAAGATGGTTTACTTTCTTATCTAAATCTAGAGAATCTATAAATCTAAATAATTGCAGTAAAGTCACAAAAACAATCATACAAAAAATTGCTGAATTGCCTCATCATAGAATCACAGAATCATAGAATTGTTTGGGTTGGGTAGGACCTTAAGATCATCTAGTTCCAAACCCCCTGCCATGGGCAGGGACACCTCCCTCTAAACCATGCCACCCAAGGCTCTGTCCAACCCAGCCTTGAACGCCACCAGGGATGAAGCATTCACAACTTCCTGGGCAATCCATTCCAGGGCCTCACCACCGTTACAATAAAGAATTTCTTCCTCATATCCAATCTAAACTTCTCCTGTTTGAACCCGTTACCCCTTGTCCTATCACCACAGTCTCTGATGAAGAGTCCTTCCGCATCATCTCTACAGGCCCCCTTCAGATACTGGAAGGCTGCTGTGAGGTCTCCACACAGCCTTCTCTTCTCCACGCTGAACAGCCCCAATTTTCTCAGCCTATCTTCATACGGGAGGTGCTCCAGTCCCTGATCATCCTCGTGGCCCTCCTCTGCACTTTTTCCAACAGTTCCATGTCCCTTTTATGTTGAGCACACCCAGAAAAGATATCACCAACCCAAAAAGAAACATTTGTTTCATTTTCAAGACTTCAAGAGTTTCTAAAATCTTTCAGAAATAAAATACATGCATGTAATTTATTTCAAATTTTTAAAAATAATCAAAATTACTTACTCGGAAAACCCATTTGTGTTTGTATGGACTGAAATTCGTTCTGTCAGCTCATCCTATCTGCAACATTGGACTTTTCTGAACATGTTGTAGAGAAGAGGTTGGACATAGTACGTATTTTTCTGGACAACTTCCAGTAGACCAGGTTGCTCCAAGCCCCATTCAACCTGGCCTTGAATACCTGTGCCAGTAGCGCCTCACCACACTCCCAGGAAAGAAATTCTTCCCAAGATCTCATCTCAATCTCCCCTCTGCCAGGTTAAAGCCATCCCCCCTTGTCCTATCACTGCAGGCCGTTGTCAAAAGCCCCTCTCCAGTTTTCCTGTAGCCCTTTTAGGCAGTGGGAGCTGCTCTAAGTTCCCCCAGAGCCTTCTCTTCTCCAGGCTGAAAAAGCCCATTTCTCTCAGCCTGTCTCCAGAGCAGAGATGCTCTGACCCTCACAGCATCTCCATAGCCTCCTCTCGACTCTCTCCAACAGCTCCATGTCCCTCTTGTGTTGTTGCCCCAGAGCTGGATGCAGGACTGCATGGGGGGGGTCTCCTTACTGTGCAGTAGATGGGCAGAATCCCCTCTCTCAACCTGCTGCTCACGCTCTGGGGGTGCAGCCCAGCATACCGTGGGGCCTGGACTCAAGTGCAGATGGCTGGGTCATGAGGGGCTTTTTGTTCACCAACATCCCTAAGCCCTTCTCAGGACATTACACACCATTGCAATGAAGAAAATAAATTATACTAAGAATAATCTAAGGCAGAAACAGCCCCTATGTGTCAAGGAGAGGCCTGTCTGGCCTCTCAGTGTTAAAAAGGTCAGTGTGAGGTACACCCCAACTCCCTTGCTGAGACATGAGGATGCAGACCTGAAGACAGAGCTGGATTGATGCTGCAGTGCTGCCCTGGGAGCTGTCAGGTCTGCCACATCAAGACAGCAAGAGGTGTATACTGCAAGGTGATGGCTTTCAATAATCCTCTTTCACTAATAATCCCTTGACCCTTGGGAAGGGCCAATAAAGAGAAACATGACATTGATGAGAGCAGGGGGTGAGGAATTAAGTAAGAGATTTAAGGGCCTAATCAGCCTAATGGAGTGTGTGAAACCAGAGAAACAAGTGGGATATTTGTGTGAGGCTGGAAAATTACATTAAAGCATTTTTGCTGCTGGTAGAAGGTATGAGAACAGATAATAGCAGAGTATTAAATTATCAATTAGGTTTGAAATATGAGTAAAAGTTAAGATGATGATATGCAATATACATGAATAAGTTAAATAAATGTAATAGAAACATTAACATTTTGGTTCAAAACTCTTTGAGGGAGAAATGTGAGAGAGTTTCTACCGGAGATGTATGAGTCTGCTTCTAATTCCCAAGTTCCGATCAAATTATTTCGATAATATCAGGCAATAAATATTGAAGGGAATTATGCCATTATGAGAAATTGAAATTTCCAAGATATTTATAAACCACTTGGGTAATTACTTGTTGAAATAGAGATGAATAAAAGAACTGTTGGTACAAGAATTGCAAATTAGGGAAGAAATTAAGGTAGGGTTGGTAACTGAGTATACTCAAAAGAGAGCACGTTTGAAGGACATCATAATAAATTTCACATGGATTCTAACTACTAGATATCATTTACCTTTTCTGTTTAGACTTTGACTGGAGTTTTTATAGCAAAACTGTGTAGTGGCATGAAATTGGGAAGAAATTCGTGCAGGAAGAATTACAAAATTATACAGGGAAGAAATGAATTTTTTGGCAAGGCAGAAATAAGATGGGGTGACATTTAGTAACAGAAAGTAAAATGCCTATATAGTTCTTGTACTTAGAAGCTAACAAGGAGTATTTTTTCTATGGAATGAAAGATTATTAGGAGCAAAATAAAACCTTTGAACTCTATCTGACCCCAATGTGCAAAACTCTCAAATGTGATCCTACATTTCAGGATCCCTCATATAGACAAAAGAGTTTAAAAACCCTAACTAGCTTTAAGTTTCCTCTTGATAAATTGAGAAATAATATATGGGAACTGGTTAGCTGCTGCACTGTGAGATCGGGCTCAGTGATCCAGCCAGGTGTTCTGGAACAACAGCTCATTCTTCTAGCATTTTTTTTGCCCAAACCTCCTTTGAAATCTCTGTGCCAAGTCATTGCAGTGGCTAATGGTGTCTCCAGGTGTATTTTGTTCAATGACAGTGACCATCAATGTTTGGTAACACTGCTTGGAAGAAACTTGAAGCTTTAACCATGTGACTAAGTTGTTAATGATCACAATTGCCTAAATTATTTACTTTGGAGAACTTAGTTATATGAAATGCTGTGTCTTAATCTTATGGCTACTGTCAATATTTTGCTGCATTCTGAGTATATTTTTCAGAGAATATAATGTTTGTGAAGCATCTTCTAAATGACACACAGTAGGATGTCTGTGAAAAGACTACATTAGAGCTTAAGAACAGTTTTGCTGCACAAAGTATCTAGAAGCACAAATAATCCTCTCAAAAGATCTCAGAAAAAAAAAAAATCATCAAAGCTCCAGATTTTTTTCAGGAGACAAATACTGCTTATTCAGGAGCAGGCTCTCTGCTCTAAATGTGTCGTTTCTACTGTTACGTTAGCTAGAGATATGGCCATCTGGTTCACCCACAAGAAATGTAATAGACAGGCATTTTCAACTGCTAATGAGTCAGCAACTGAAAAAGAAGTAAGAAAATATAGGAAATATATTTTTATGCTGTCAAAGGATGTATTCTCTGGAAACTTCTCCAACATCAGTCCTTCCCACAGGCTGCAGTTCTTCATGACCTGCTCCAATGTGGGCCCCTTCCATCGGGTGCAGTCCTTCAGGAACAGACAATGTGGGTCTCCTGCCAAGTCATAAGTCCAGCAGCTAACCTACTCCAGTGTGAACTCCTCTCTCCATGCAGCTACAGGTCCTGCCAGCAGCCTGCTCCACCCCAAGCTTCCTACAGGGTCACAGGCATCCCCCTTCTGTAACATGGGGTCCTCCCTGGGCTCTAGGTGGATCTCTACTCCACTGTGGACCATCATGAACTGCAGAGGCACAACCGGCCTCACCACATCCTGTCTGCACCATGGGCTGTGGGGAAACCTCTGCTCTGGCACTTGGAATACCTAGTCCCTCCTGCACTGCTCTTGGGGTCTGCAGGGCTGTTTCTCACATATCCTCAGTCCTCTCTCCTGCAATTGCTCTTGTGCAGGTTTTTTAACTCTTCTGACATATGTTGCCCCAGAGGTGCTGCCACCACCACTGGCTGGCTTGGCCTTACCTAGCAGCAGGTCTATCTTGCAGCTGGCTGCATTGGCTCTGTCAGACATAGGGAAAGCTTCTAGAAGCTTCTCACAGAAGCCACCCCTGCAGTATCCCCCTACCAAAACCTTGCCATGCAAACCCAATAGAATTTCATATACATTGACATGAAAATCTTTATCTGGGAAGAAGTACACAGATAGTCTCTGCAGCTCTCCCAGTAGCTTCTTTGCTCTTTGTTCTTTCATAAAGGTCACTGCAAAACTTCGAGAGATGCAGAACATCACTAAGTTTAATGTGTCAACTGACTTACTTCTTGCTTGGGTGGGAATTTAGATTAGACTCTGGATCCTCGGGTGAGTTACAAAAACCAGTGTGGTTCATCTGGCCCCTTGAATTATTAATAAATAGACTACTTCTCATGATAATACAATTTTTAGTTTTAAAATCTCACATTCAAAGTTTTCATTGCATTTAACAGCAAATGTGCCAACCCAATTTATGCATAATATGTTTAAAGCAAGTTGCTAGATAAACTGCTCTCTTTTTATAATTATATAGTTAAAAATATAATTGGAAAAGATAGCATTACCTTGCAAAGCATTTCTGAGCACATTACTTTTAGGTGATTGAAATCAAATGGTACATTTCTAGTATTTAATTAAAATATTCTTGGTAACTTTATCATACAGGCTGTTCTTTTCAACCATTATCATAAATTGTAGTACTATAAAACAAGAATTAAAATGTGCACTGTAGCATTGCAATTATTCTCTATTAAGGTTCTAAAGTGTCAAAATTCTAAATTTACATATATAATAAATTGCATGGAGAAAACACAGGTGAGGTATGTGGATACAGCTACAAAGAATGCTTGGTTTACTTAACTAAGTTGTAATTTAGTCTCCTTAAGATCTGTTTCTGCAGGGAAAACCACAGACCTATGTCAGATATTAGTAGATATCTGCAAAAATGTTTTTTATGTCTGTCTGTCTGAGGAATTACAGATCTAAGCCATGGTGAGCTGACAATATCTATTGTACAAACCCAACAGGACCTAAATGTCCATAGGTGCTTCCCTCCTCAACTTGCTCCAAATTATGGTAGTTCAGGGCTAGAAATCAGTATGTAAATTAGCCTAGAATGTCCACATGATGGGAGGTTGATGCTGGTCTGAATTCCAAGGTCTTCTGGCTTGAACGGTAAGTGGTGTTGGCTTAGGGCAGATGTGACAACCAACCTCACGTATCTGAACTTCAGGCAGGTACACACCTTGGTGGACACAGGCATACACATCAGTTCAAACATGCCCTGGATGCCCACTATATCCTGGACCGTACCTGAAAGTCTAAATAGTAGGAAGTCACATACAGTAAATAAATAAAGTTAAAAAAAATCTAAGGAATTTTATTGTCAAAAACATATCCAGGTTTGTGAAAGAGTAACTATAAATTCAGATGTTTCACATTGTGTCTTTACTGTGAATGTCTGATGACTTCTGTATTTGTATATGCTTAGGAAAACAAGGTCCAAACTCATCTGAGACATACAAGCTATATAAAAATTTCTGGGTTTGGGAACCCCTAATTCTTGGTTTAGTAAGCAGTCCAGTACTTTCCATACTGAATCAAACCCTAGACATGCACTGGCACCTCATACCTTTGTGAATATGGGAAAAAAACCGAATAACTTGGTAAGTTGATGGGCAGGCTGGAGAAGAGCTATGCTGAGCTCTGGTCCTGGTGCCAGTGGGAATGTCTCAGGAATCAAGAGTATGAGCCATACTACAGAGTGCTCCTACCATTCTGCACAGACACAGCCTTCAGCAAGTCAGCCTATTAATAATAGTAATGAACGCATGTCCTGATTTCCCACCATGGGTTGGAAAGAGAGGGGAGTGAGCGAGTGGTTGTGTGGTACTTGATTGCTGTCTGGGTTTAAACCATGACAACACAGCAAGTCCAAAGGAATAGCAGACGTATCTCCTTGATCAAGCAGTGGGAGCAAGCAAGGCAAAGAAAATGCGAAGTATTTATATACTTATGTCATAGTTATATATACCAGTTAGCAATAAATACATTGATTTAAATCTATCTGTATGGATGTGTGTTTCTGTAGAGATATATACACACTCCCATACATACATCTTTAGTAGTGCTTATCACCATAGTTTGAGCCTCTCATACATATTATTGGATTTAGTCACAAAATACCCTCAGGAAGTAGGGGATTATTATTATCATATAAAAAGAAGAAATGTAATACATTGCAGCATGAAGTGAAGAGTAGGAAAAAATAATGCTACAAAAAACCTGGTAGAGATAAGAAAAAAGATTTCACAGAAGGGTTAAGATTAAAATCAGAAATATCTAAAGTGGAGTAATTGAACATTGAAAAACAATTGATCTCTGAAGAAATAAGAAAGGTAATTTTTGACAGTTTAGGGAGTTATTGAAGTATTTAAGATTCTGTGCACTGCTATATGTATACCAGGATTGTCTAGTCTATATAACTCTCAGTATATTCTCTTGGGAACACATCATAAGTTTTAAGTGTTAGTAGGAAACACACAAGTAAGTATTTGTGTCATGGTTTAAGCCTTTCAGCCACGCAGTTTCCTCGCTCACACTCTTCCCCCTCTTTCTTCCCCCCACTCCTGGAGGGATGGGAAGGAGAATCGAAAGAATGCAACTCCTGCAGGTTGAGATAAGAGCAGTTTAGTAGCTAAGGTAGAACACAAATCACTACTGCTACCCCCAATAATAATAATGACAAGAGAAGATACAAGGGAAAAGAATACAATCACTCACCACCCATTATTGAGCCCTATCATGCAGTACACCCTCCACTCTTTTGGGTCTCTACCCTCCGTTTTTACATCCTGGACATGGCGTGCTGTGGTATGGAATAATCTCTTTGGTCAGTTTGGATCAGGTGTCCTGTCTCTGCTTCCTCATGGCTTCCCCTCCTCCCTGGCAGACCATGAGACTCAGAAAGTCCTTGGTCAGACCAAAAGATTACCAAGCAGTAACTGAAAACACTGGTGTTATCAGCGCTGTTCCCAGGCCCAAAATCAAAAACGCAGTGCTGCACCAGCTACCAAGAAGGAGAAAAATGACTGCTACTGCTGAACCCATGACAATTTGTCATAATATTAAGCTTATATATTGATTCTTTCACAGTGCAAAGATGCTTTATATCTGGCAACTGATAGGCTTTTATCTAGATGTTTCCATTTTGCACAACGCTCCAGACACTCTTGCTCCCTTCCAAAACCTGGCCAATAAGTCCAAATCCTTAGAAACTAAGGCTAGTTTAAGATATAAATAAAAATCTCCAAACAGTACATATGAACTTGATAGATTTTAGAAGTATCTCAAAATACTTTTAATGTTTCACAAATTTTTCTAGGTGTGAGCACTTATTTGAGTATTATATAGAGACATTTCTGTTGACTTTTGTATGGGGCATTTCTAATCCCTGCAGCCCTTTAATAATATGATTCAAGATAATTCTGATTACACAATCTTCAGCCTAGTTGTGTGTGTACAAGAACTCATTCAAAAGAACTTTTCATGTTAGTTCTTTAATTTTCAGTTACCATCTAGTCATTTAGGGTGCTAAGCAAACCTGCAGGTTTAAACCTATATCATAGAATCATAGAATAGTTAGGGTTGGAAAGGACCTCAAGATCATCGAGTTCCAACCCCCTGCCATGGGCAGGGACGCCTCCATCTAAACCATGCCATCCAAAGTTATGTCCAACCCCACCTTGGACGCCGCCAGGGATGAAGCATTCACAACTTCCTTGGGCAACCCATTCCAGTGCCTCACCACCCTTACAGGAAAGAATTTCTTCTTCAGATCCAATCTAAACTTCCCCTGTTTAAGTTTAAACCCATTACCCCTTGTCCTCTCACCACAGTCCCTAATGAAGAGTCCCTCCCCAGCATCCCTAGAGGCCCCCTTCAGGTATTGGAAGGCTGCTAGGAGGTCTCCACGCAGCTTTCTCTTCTCCACGCTGAATAGCCGCAATTTTCTCAGCCTATCTTCATACGGGAGGTGCTCCAGTCCCCTGATCATCCTCGTGGCCCTCCTCTGCGCTTGTTCTAATACTTCCATGTCCTTTTTATGTTGAGGACACCAGAACTGCACACAATACTCCAAGTGAGGTCTCACGAGAGCAGAGTAAAGGGGCAGGAGCACCTCCCTCGACCTGCTGGTCACACTCCTTTTGATGCAACCCAGGATACGGTTGGCTTTCTGGGCTGCAAGCGCACACTGCCGGCTCATGTTCATTTTTTCATCAACCCACACCCCCACGTCCTTCTCCGCAGGGCTGCTCTCAATCTCCTCCCCGCCCAACCTGTAGCTGTGCCTGGCATTGCTCCGACCCAGGTGGAGGACTTTGCACTTAGCATGGTTAAACTTCATCAGGTTGGCATCAGCCCACCTCACAAGCGTGTCAAGGTCCCTCTGGATGGCATTCCTTCCCTCCAATGTATCAACGAAACCACACAGCTTGGTGTCATTGGCAAACTTGCTCCCTCGGCAAACTCAATCCCACTGTCCATGTCATCAACAAAGATGTTGAACAAGACCGGTCCCAACACCGATCCCTGAGGGACACCACTCGTTACTGGTCTCCAGCTGGACATTGAGCCACTGAGCACTACTCTTTGCGTGCGGCCATCCAGCCAGTTCTTTATCCACCGAGTGGTCCACCTATCAAATTGATGTCTCTCCAACTTAGAGAGAAGCATGTCATGGGAGACAGTGTCAAAGGCTTTACACAAGTCCAGGTTGATGACATCAACTGCTCTGCCCCTGTCCATCAGTTCCGTAGCCCCTTCATAGAAGGTCACCAGATTGGTCAGGCAGGATTTCCCATTACTGAAGCCATGCTGGCTGTCCCCAAGCACCTTGTTGGTTTTCATATGCCTAAGCATGCCTTCCAGGAGAATCCGCTCCAAGATTTTGCCAGGCACAGAGGTGAGACTGGCTGGTCTGTAGTTCCCTGGGTCATCCATTTTCCCCTTCTTAAAAATGGGGGTTATATTTCCCTTTTTCCAGTCATCGGGAACTTCACCTGACTGCCATGATTTTTCAAATATGATGGACAGTGGCTTAGCAACTTCGTTTGCCAGCTCCTTCAGGACCCGTGGATGGATTTCATCCGGTCCCATGGACTTGTATACATTCAGGTTCCTAAGGTGGTCCCGAACAAGATCCTCCCCCACAGTGGGCCCAGGGTCCCCACCCTCACCGTCCCCGCATCTGCCTTCCAAGACTTGGGTGGTGTGGTCAGAGCATTTGCCCGTAAAGACTGAGGCAAATATACCCATAGACCTTAAGACTTCATGGAGTTATACTTGCAGAAGTATTTTTTTCATACCATTTAGCACACATATTTCTAAAAAGCAAGAAACTCCACAGAGACTATTTTTGTGATATTACTGTCGTAATATCAGCAATATAGTTGTCTGTTCTCTTCCCAGTAAAAGGGGATTTTCAGTTTGCTTATTGTGACATTGTTAAAATCTACAGTAAAATCAGCACTAAAGTTATTTTCATAGAAGTTAACAACTTAAACATGAACTGAATTCAGTCTGAACCTGTTACATGTTGTGCCTTTTTCTCTTTTCTTCTTCATGCAACTTCCCTGTGCCATATGTTTTTGTAAATATCCTGAAAATTGTGTATTTAAAAGATGCCAGATATAATGCCTTCCAGTTTCCACAATATCCAGAGCAGTGGACATACCCAGTGAATTTTTTGCTTCTGCAGAGGTTTCGTGCTTTGTGTTGGTGGATACCCAGATCCCCTCCATGAAAGCTGGGGAGGTTAATGTGTGCATCTACAGTTGGGAAATGTCTCAGTGTTACACGTTCAGCCATATCGAGTCCTAGTGATGGAATGGCACGCTCTCAGGTGTGGGTAAAAGTAACAAAATCAACACACAAAAGCTGTTGCAACATTAAATAATTTTGTAAAGCAGTGCTTTTACATCTCTGCAGACAAGCAAAATATACCCCCACGTGCATATACGGAAGAATGCTAACCGTATCCAGGGCTGTGTCAAAAGGAGTGTGACCAGCAGGTCGAGGGAGGTGATCCTGCCCCTCTACCCTGCTCTTGTGAGACCTCACTTGGAGTATTATGTGCAGTTCTGGTGTCCTCAACATAAAAAGGACATGAAACTGTTGGAACAAGTGCAGAGGAGGGCCACAAGGATGATCAGGTGGCTGGAGCTCCTCCTGTGTGAAGATAGGCTGAGAAAGTTGTCTCTGTTCAGCCTGGAGAAGAGAAGGCTGCATGGAAACCTCCTAGCAGCCTTCCAATATCTGAAGGGGAGCTATAGGGATGATGGGGCTGGACTCTTCATTAGCGACTGTGGTGAAATAACAAGGTGTAGCAGGTTCAAACTTAAACAGGGGAAGTTTAGATTGGATATGAGGAAGAAATTCTTTACTGTGGGGGTGGTGAGGCCCTGGAATGGGTTGCCCAGGGAAGTTGTGAATGCTCCATCACTGGCGATGTTTAAGGCTGGGTTGGACATAACCTTGGGTGGCATGGTTTAGAGGGAGGTGTCCCTGCCCATGGCAGGGGGTTGGAACTAGATGATCTTAAGGTCCTCTGCAATCCTAACTATTCTATGATTGTATGATTCTATGACATCTTCCATTATTAATTGCTTTATGTATTGCAATGAGGTTATGCTATTCTTTTTAAGCGAGAGAACTGTGTGGCTGATTTACTGCTGGGGTTAAACCACAACAGATATGAAAAGTAATTGATAAACTATTTTGGATCTATTTAATCTACATCTATTTAGCACTATGAAATATACACTGCATTTCAACCTTATCAGTTGTCCTTAAAATCCTCATTTCAAAAATATGCTGTCTGGAATTGTTAACTGCATATTTGCTACTGTGTGTGGTACTGTTTGTATCCCAGGACTAGATGATTATAATAGTTTAATCTAGAGATGCATAGTAAATAATGAATAGTGCATGTTAAGTGTAAGCTGTTGGACAGATAATGATTCATGACATAATTTATAAGGCCTGAAGGATTTGTGAATATTTTCATAAACAGCCCAAGGCAGACTAAAAGTACAACTACAAAGCAAGCTGTACTTCATATATTCCCAGAATATTAAAAGCTATTCTGTCAACTCTTTCATTCCTGCCATCCTTTAATCCTCAGTTCATGCTCTGTGTGAAGAGCACATGCAGTCCTCTCTACCTTGAGGCGCCTTCGGCACCTTGTTAAATAGGACAAAGCTATTTGTAGGGATTTTTAGGGGGAGAAGGACAACACAGCATATTGCTAAGGGTCTGTAGCATGCAATGGTCCCTTCTAATGGAAACTCAAGGGAAAGGTAAGGGTCTGTATATTTATAAAGACTGTATGAATGTCATACTTGTAGGGTGTCAGATATTACTGACCTCTGCCGTAACTTAGTTCAGAGTATCATGTGGTGGCATTTCCATCTGTTTTCCATCCTTTTGTGGGACATACACTGTCAGCACATAGAGGTTCTATCGTGAGTGAAAGACTGTTCATGCATCTTTTATATAAAGTGGTTTTGCATCCTAACAACCACAATTAATGGGGAAAATGTCTTCTGTTTAAAATTATAATCATAACTAGCGCATCACTAACATAACTGATTTTATATCCTTTTTACATGGGTGTGAAAGTAGTAAAATCCCTGCATTTTTTCATATTTGACTGATGATATAATACATTTACTAGATATGTCAGCTTTAGCACTAACATGGTTTTAAAGATACTAATACTTCATGATTTTGGTTTTCTATCTGCGGCTTCATAATAGATAAAGATATTTCATTCCCAGTATCACATATGAAAGTTTTGATTTATCCAGAAAACTTTAGAATGCTGAATTCTTATAGAGAATAATTTCCAACTACCAACCTACATTCAGTTTTAAATAATAATATGCTAATATGCTGCTTGAGGTTACTAAATTTATGTAAGAATATAGCTACTTTTAAGAAGTTGCAGCAAAAAACTGTGTGCATATAAGCAACTAATTTTTTGATGAGTATAAAATTGTCACTAAATAGTCACTGCTTTAGCCAGTAATAGTAACTGCCATTATAGTATAGACTGCGGTTATTCTGGGATGGTGTATTTAAGGTATCTGAGTGAGAAAGGTAAAATCACACAGGGAAAACACAGAACTTTACAAAATTAAATGGTGAGATTAAACTTTTCAAAATCTAAACATGTGAAAGTGCAATATTTGCTAAAATCTCAGAAGAATTTATATCATGTTTGTGATCTGGAAAACCAGATTTATCAAAGGGTGGAAGCCAAAATTCTCCCCTTCTCTATTGGTTTAGACATAACCTGATGGGGAAAAAATATTGCTAACATATTTTTAAATATCTTTCATTGGGCTGCATATACTGTGCGACATTTCTCAAACAGTTGAGGGTTACAGCAGATGAGATATAATGATGCTGGTCAAGTTAGCAAATAGTTGATATTTTAAAAAAACTTTCTATTTTCAGTTTTATATGACTTTGCCACACATTTATCACTGACAGATATCTGCTGAGTTGGACACCCTGTTCAAATATGCTTGACATTTAACTTGTTAGCAAGTTTAGCTTGCTAAAAGTTCTCTAAGCAGTTCTCTAAGCAATGATGGACAAACTGTTTGACCTGTTTAGCTGAAGTGGACAAGACAGGGACAGCAGGTTGTTGTTCAGCAGTGCACAGTTCAATTCAAGAGACTCCATCTCATGCTGAGCCAAGCCCTCTGCACAGTTTAAGACAATATCTCATTTGATGCTATCTAAATTGTCTTTGGAGGGCTGGTACACCAGCCAAAACCCTTCTGAGTGTGAGCTCTCCCTCTCCAAGCTTCTGAAATCCAGTCTCAGCAGCAGAAGTTGAAAAATGTGGGAATCTGGGAGCCATTAAATCAGTGCTGCTGTAAAATAATTAGCTTTAAGTGGTCTTATCCCGACACTTTGTTCCACCAGTCAAGTGTAACAAATCTGCAATAACAGAGACAATAGGGACAGAAGTCCATTGAATTTAAGCCTTTTGCTAGCTTAAACCTGCTAAAGATCTGCTGTAATAATTGCAGGTGAAGTACATCATCCTGCAAAGACATTTTATCTGTTATACTTTTCCTTCTTTCTGCCTATTTTTGGATGATGTAGCTTCCAATATGCAATTTGTGAAGGATCACCGATTTGCTAGAAATGAAGATGCTATATGGGCTATTTTCATATCAGCTGTTCAACCTCCAGATTAATATTACTCATTAGGGTGACAAATGTAATGAAGCAAGTGCTATATTAATGGTTTGAGGGGATCCTGTGTTGGGGTTCAGCAGAGAAACCTTATATTTTGAAGAGGGACAAGAAAAGATTGAGTCTTGCTTTCATGGCATGAGATGCCACCCTGATGTAGTTTAACCATGACAAGTGCAAGGTCCTACACCTGGGTCAGAGCAATCCCAGGCACAGCTACAGATTGGGCGGGGAGGAGATTGAGAGCAGCCCTGCGGAGAAGGACGTGGGGGTGTGGGTCGATGAAAAAATGAACATGAGCCGGCAATGTGCACTTGCAGCCCAAAAAGCCAACCGTATCCTGGGCTGCATCAAAGGAGCATGACCAGCAGGTCGAGGGAGGTCATCCTGCCCCTTTACTCTGCTCCCGTGAGACCTCACTTGGAGTATTGTGTGCAGTTCTGGTGTCCTCAACATAAAAAGGACATGGAAGTGTTAGAACAAGTGCAGAGGAGGGCCACGAGGATGATCAGGGGACTGGAGCACCTCCCGTATGAAGATAGGCTGAGAAAATTGTGGCTGTTCAGCGTGGAGAAGAGAAGGCTGCGTGGAGACCTCCTAGCAGCCTTCCAATACCTGAAGGGGGCCTCTAGGGATGCTGGGGAGGGACTCTTCATTAGGGACTGTGGTGAGAGGACAAGGGGTAATGGGTTTAAACTTAAACAGGGGAAGTTTAGATTGGATCTGAGGAAGAAATTCTTTACTGTGGGGGTGGTGAGGCACTGGAATGGGTTGCCCAGGGAAGTTGTGAATGCTCCATTGCTGGTGGTGTTCAAGGCAGGGCTGGACATAGTCTTGAACTGTTATAAATGACCAAAGTCAAATTATAGTAGCAAGAGTAATTTATTGCCTAATTAATGAGAGGCAGTAAGCAAAGCAGCACTGGGTGCGCGGGGAGTCTCTGTTCCACCCACACGCACACCTCAGGCACATACCAATCGTTCTTTTAAACAATCAAGGTGTACATATTTATTGTGGTTCCACAATATGTAAATTGTCTCCTGTCTCTCATATTAATTAGTTTCGCAATATTGTCCCGCATGCGCACTGCCTCCTGGCGGTCTCGGGCAGGGGTCTCCTGATGAAGTAAGTCGTCTTCCTCAGTAACCATTGTACAGACTTCTGACTATGTACTTTCCACCTCGCTGACTTGGCGCATGCTCATTCTCTTTCTTCTTGTTGTTCATCTCTTCTTGACTGGTTCTTAACAGTCCTCCCGGGTGTCTTCTATACTTTAACAATGTGGAGGATATTGTGATTTGACATTTACAAACTACTACTTGTTTCAGAATTGATCAAGCATCTATGTGGTTTGACATTTACAAACGATCACTTCTTTTAGGATTGTTCAAGCATTGCATATCATAGAATCATAGAATCATAGAATAGTTAGGGTTGGAAAGGACCTCAAGATCATCGAGTTCCAACCCCCTGCCATGGGCAGGGACGCCTCCATCTAAACCATGCCATCCAAAGTTATGTCCAACCCCACCTTGGACGCCGCCAGGGATGAAGCATTCACAACTTCCTTGGGCAACCCATTCCAGTGCCTCACCACCCTTACAGGAAAGAATTTCTTCTTCAGATCCAATCTAAACTTCCCCTGTTTAAGTTTAAACCCATTACCCCTTGTCCTCTCACCACAGTCCCTAATGAAGAGTCCCTCCCCAGCACCCCTAGAGGCCCCCTTCAGGTATTGGAAGGCGGCTATGAGGTCTCCACGCAGCCTTCTCTTCTCCACGCTGAACAGCCACAATTTTCTCAGCCTATCTTCATACGGGAGGTGCTCCAGTCCCCTGATCATCCTCGTGGCCCTCCTCTGCACTTGTTCTAACACTTCCATGTCCTTTTTATGTTGAGGACACCAGAACTGCACACAATACTCCAAGTGAGGTCTCACGAGAGCAGAGTAGAGGGGCAGGAGCACCTCCCTCGACCTGCTGGTCACACTGCTTTTGATGCAGCAAAGGATACGGTTGGCTTTCTGGGCTGCAAGTGCACATTGCCGGCTCATGTTCATTTTTTCATCAACCCACACCCCCACGTCCTTCTCCGCAGGGCTGCTCTCAATCTCCTCCCCGCCCAATCTGTAGCTGTGCATGGGATTGCTCCGACCCAGGTGGAGGACTTTGCACTTAGCATGGTTAAACTTCATTAGGTTGGCAACAGCCCACCTCACAAGCATGTCAAGGTCCCTCTGGATGGCATTCCTTCCCTCCAATGTATCAACCGAACCACACAGCTTGGTGTCTTCAACAAACTTGCTGAGGGCATACTCAATCCCACTCTCCATGTCACCCACAAAGATGTTGAACAAGTCTGGTCCCAACACCGATCCCTGAGGGACACCACTCGTTACTGGTCTCCAGCTGGACATTGAGCCACTGAGCACTACTCTTTGCGTGCGGCCATCCAGCCACTTCTTTATCCACCGAGTAGTCCACCTATCAAATTGATGTCTCTCCAACTTAGAGAGAAGCATGTCATGGGAGACAGTGTCAAAGGCTTTACACAAGTCCAGGTAGATGACATCAACCGCTCTACCCCTGTCCATCAGTTCCGTAGCCCCTTCATAGAAGGTCACCAGATTGGTCAGGCAGGATTTCCCCTTAGTGAAGCCATGCTGGCTGTCCCCAAGCACCTTGTTGGTTTTCATGTGCCTCAGCATGCCTTCCAGGATAATCAGCTCCAAGATTTTGCCAGGCACAGAGGTGAGACTGGCTGGTCTGTAGTTCTCTGGGTCATCCATTTTCCCCTTCTTAAAAATGGGGGTTATATATCCCTTTTTCCAGTCATCGGGAACTTCACCTGACTGCCATGATTTTTCAAATGTGATGGGCAGTGGCTTAGCAACTTCATTTGCCAGCTCCTTCAGGACCCGTGGATGGATTTCATCCAGTCCCATGGACTTGTATACATTCAGGTTCCTAAGGTGGTCTCGAACCAGATCCTCTCCTACAGTGGGCCCAGGGTCTTCATTCTCACCATCCCCGCATCTGCCTTCCAAGACTTGGGTGGTGTGGTCAGAGCATTTGCCGGTGAAGACTGAGGCAAAGATGTCACTAAGAACCTCAGCCTTCTCCAAATCCAGGGTAGCCAGTTCTCCCGATGACTTCTGGAGAGGGCCCTCGTTGTCCGAACCTGTCTTTTATTGGCAATGTACCTATAAAATCCCTTCCTGTTATCCTTAACATCCCTAGCCAAGTTTAATTCTAAGTGGGCCTTAGCTTTCCTAACCTGGTCCCTAGCTTCCCAGACAACATCCCTGTATTCTTCCCAGGTCGCCTGACCGTGCTTCCATCTTTTATAAGCCTCTTTTTTCCTTCGAATTTTGCTCAGCAGCTCCTTATCCATCCAGGGAGGTCTCCTGGCCCTCCTGCTAAACTTCCTTCTAGTTGGGATGCATCGCTCCTGAGCTTGCAGCAGGTGAGCCTTGAATATCACCCAACAGTCTTGGGCCCCCCTGCCCTCTAGGGCTGTATCCCATGGAACCTTACTGAGCAGGTTCCTGAAGAGGCCAAAGTCTGCTCTCTTGAAGTCCAGGGCAGTGAGCTTGCTGCACGCTCTTCTCACTGTCCTGAGGATCTCAAACTCGACCATCTCATGATCGCTGCAATCAAGGCTGCCCTGGAGCGTCACATTCCCAACCAGCCCTTCCCTGTTGGTGAGGACGAGGTCAAGCATGGCACCTCTCCTTGTCGGCTCCTCTATTACTTGCAGAAGGAAGTTGTCTTCCACACAATTGAGGAACCCTCTGGATTGCTTGTGCCAGGCTGTACCATCCCTCCAACAGATATCAGGGTGGTTGAAGTCTCCCATGAGAACAAGGGCCTGAGAGCGTGAGGCTGCTCCTATCTGCCCATGGAGCTCTTTGTCCAGCAAGTCCCCTTGGTCAGGCGGTCTGTAACAGATCCCCACAATAATGTCACCCATCACTGTTCTCCCTTTAACCCTGACCCACAAACTCTCTGTCAACTGCTCACCTGTCCCCAGACAGAGTTCCATACTCTCTAGCCTATCCCTAACATAAATAGCAACTCCCCTTCCCCGTCTGCCGGGCCTGTCTTTCCTAAAGAGCCGGTAACCTTCCATTCCAACACACCAGTCATAGGTGCCATCCCACCATGTTTCTGTGATGCCTACGATATCATACCCCCGTAGACGTGCACACATCTCTAATTCCTCTTGTTTGTTCCCCATACTACGGGCATTTGTGTAGAGGCATTTGAGCCGAATTCTAATTGAAGTTGGGTCATTGGCTGGAGCAGCTGGAATATCTCTACATTGCTCCGAACGTTTACTGTAGGTGCTGCCAACCGACTGTGTGTGTTGGGGTGGAATGATGCCCCCCTCCCCCAACACATCTAGTTTAAAGCATCCTTGACCGGTCTGGCAAGCCTCCTACCAAATCCACTCTTCCCCTGCTTTGTCAGACCAGTTCCACCAGCCCCCAGTAGACCTGGCCTACTAAATTGTGTCCCTTGTTCAAGGTACCCAAACCCCTGACTATAGCACCACTCTTCTAACCATTTATTAACCTGCCTAATCCTCCTAGCCTTTTCAAGGTCCTGCCCTGTATCCTGGAGAATTGACGAAAAGACAATCTGAGCGCCAGAGCCCCTAACCACCTCTCCCAGTGCTCTGTAGTCCTTCTTTATGGTTTCTGGGCTACTGCTATCTATATCAGTAGCACCCACATGTATTACCAGGAGTGGGTAATAGTCAGTGGGATCGACTAGAGCAGGCAGCTTCTCGGCCACATTCCTGATCCGAGCCCCTGGTAGGCAGCACACCTCCCTTGAGGCTGGGTCAGGCCGGCAGATGGGTGCCTCTGTGCCTTTCAGATTAGAGTCCCCGACTACTACGACCCGCCGCTTTTTCCTGGCAGCACCAGTAGTGACCTTCTTTACCAGTGCACTAGCTGGTTGCGCCTGGTGGGAGCGCTGTTGCTCATCAGCCCCCTGCAGGACAGCAAAGCAGTTCTGGGTGGGGACAACAGATGTAGGGGGAAGCCCCTTACTTTTAACTGCCCTCTTCCTCCTTTTTTTGTTGTTTTTTTCTGTTACCGTTTCCCAGCTTCCTGGGTTAGCAGCCTCCTTTCCTGCATGGGCAACAGTAGACACTCGAGGCCCCGGAACAGTCTGGTCCCGAAGCAAGCAGTGCTGCTCCCCCTCAGCTTCCCTGACACCTTTCATCCTGGTAACAGCTTCCTGCAGTTCAGCCACCTGCTGCAGGAGGACCTCCACCAGGGAACGCAGAGTGCAGCCCTGCCCATTGCTCACCCTTCCCTTAGGATAGCAATGCAGGCGCTCTCTACACCCCGAGCTCTGCACTACAGCCTCCCTTCCCATTGGCTCCGTCTGGGTGCCTACACTGGCCACCATCGGCGCAGCCAGAGCGGAGCTCCCAGACTGAGCCTTGCCCGTACGGCGAGTGTTCACCATCCCGCTTACCACCCCGCTCGCCTGCCCGTGCAAACTGCCTCGAGCCTGCCCTGTTTGCCGCCCTGTTTGCTGTGCTCTGGGTTGCTTGCGCTCCCTGGGGCAGGATTTTAACCCGTCAGGTCTGCCGCCGGTCCTCCTGGTGCCGCCCCCTCTGAGTCAGCCGCTCGCCTCTGCTGAGCTGCAGCCTCCTGGGCAGGCCTTGTCGAGAATTTGAGGCTCCCTCGGTGCAAGTTGCTGCTCTGAGGTGAAGCTCGTAGACGCCGAACCTCCCCCCACCGATCAGGCGCTGCAGGCCTCCCCTCGCGAGACAGTCACCTCAGCAATCAGCGTTACTCAATCAGTAAGCACAGACAATCATCATCTTTATCAGCAAATTGATAGTTACATTTATTACAGGATGGCATGGTTTAGTGGGAGGTGTCCCTGCCCCTGGCAGGGGGGTTGGAACTAGATGATCTTAAGGTCCTTTCCAACCCTAACTATTCTATGATTCTATGATTCTATATCCTGCATTTCAAAATCTCATCCTTTATTTAAAACTAAGAACAAGTTACTCAGTGTTGTAAATCCTACCATCACTGATTTCAGCTAAGAAGGGTATCCCAGATCGTAACCACCGAAGGCGTAGTCATAAAGACAGACTTTATGTTATGAATGGAAGAAGAAAAGGGCTTGCTGTTATTTGCCTGAGTGAGAAGAGTGTCAGAAGCAGCCACTGAAAGTCAAAAATTCACTTGTTCTTCTTATTAATGTCATTAACCCTGGATCTCAATGATGCTAGCTTATCTGTTAAATACAGCTATCACACTGATGATTATGCATATATAAAAAAATAAAAATTACCCTACCTGTTAGCATGGTGTTCAGTGCTTTAAGGTAAGGAGTATCAATAATGATCTGTACATTTCAGTGTGTATTTCACTGTATTTGTTATGTGTTATGATGATCTGTTTACTTTTGGTTTTGAGATTTTATTGTTTGGATTTTTTTTTTTCACTCTACATTTGGTATCCAGAGCCAGACACAGTGAATCACAGGAATTAACTGTCTGCCAAGTTCCAACTGACATGTGTCTGCTTCTGTGGCTGCAAAACTTTTCACTTTCACAAAAACAGGAAGTGTTTCGGCCAGAGGCTAACCTACAAAGGAGGATTCTGAACCTGAACTTGTCCTTCAATCTTTATCGACTTAGTGTATTTTTCATCTGACTGAGGAACAATATTTATTGTTTGCTCTCTTTCTTGTTTTAATGCATGATGAGAGTTTGAACAGATCTCTTATTTGTTTTTCAGTTTCGAGCACTGGTGGTTTTGATATAATTAATTATTCCAATCTGGTTAGTTTTATTTATTTAACAACTTTGCTCCAAAACAATGCCTGGCAAAATATGGAAGTACACTTAAGTACTTCCTACTCTCAGTCATTTAATCAGTGTGACAGATTTCATCCCTTGCAAGACCTGATTGCATGTGGGATGGATGATTCCCAGAAACAAACCTGACTAATCAGAAAAAGCAGCAACTTACAGTAATGTCATTCTCACTACAGACAAAGTAATACTGATTGGAGCTGGCCTGATATCTGTTGGAGGGATGGTATGGCCCAGCACAAGCAATCCAGAAGGTTCCTCAATTGTGTGGAAGACAACTTCCTTCTGCAAGTAATAGAGGAGCCGACAAGGAGAGGGGCCATGCTTGACCTCGTCCTCACCAACAGGGAAGGGCTGGTTGGGAATGTGATGCTCCAGGGCAGCCTTGATTGCAGCGATCATGAGATGGTCGAGTTTGAGATCCTCAGGACAGTGAGAAGAGCGTGCAGCAAGCTCAATGCCCTGGACTTCAAGAGAGCAGACTTTGGCCTCTTCAGGAACCTGCTCAGTAAGGTTCCATGGGATACAGCCCTAGAGGGCAGGGGGGCCCAAGACTGTTGGTTGATATTCAAGGCTCACCTGCTGCAAGCTCAGGAGCGATGCATCCCAACTAGAAGGAAGTTCAGCAGAAGGGCCAGGAGACCTCCTTGGATGGATAAGGAGCTGCTGAGCAAAATTCGAAGGAAACAAGAGGCTTATAAAAGGTGGAAGCAAGGTCAGGCGGCCTGGGAAGAATACAGGGATGTTGTCCGGGAAGCTAGGGACCAGGTTAGGAAAGCTAAGGCCCACTTAGAATTAAACTTGGCTAGGGATGTTAAGGATAACAGGAAGGGATTTTATAGGTACATTGCCAATAAGAGACAGGTTAGGGACACCATGGGCCCTCTCCAGAAGTTATCGGGAGAACTGGCTACCCTGGATTTGGAGAAGGCTGAGGTTCTTAATGACTTCTTTGCCTCAGTCTTTACCGGCAAATGCTCTGACCACACCACCCAAGTCTTGGAAGGCAGATGCGGGGACGGTGAGGGTGGGGACCCTGGGCCCACTGTGGGGGAGGATCTTGTTCGGGACCACCTTAGGAACCTGAATGTATACAAGTCCATGGGACCGGATGAAATCCATCCACGGGTCCTGAAGGAGCTGACAAATGAAGTTGCTAAGCCACTGTCCATCACATTTGAAAAATCATGGCAGTCAGGTGAAGTTCCCCATGACTGGAAAAAGGGAAATATAATCCCCATTTTTAAGAAGGGAAAAATGGATGAGCCAGGGAACTACAGAGCTGTCAGTCTCACCTCTGTGCCTGGCAAAATCTTGGAGCGGATAATCCTGGAAGGCATGCTAAGGCACATGAAAACCAACAAGGTGCTTGGGGACAGCCAGCATGGCTTCACTAAGGGGAAATCCTGCCTGACCAATCTGGTGACCTTCTATGAAGGGGCTACGGAACTGATGGACAGGGGCAGAGCGGTTGATGTCATCTACCTGGACTTGTGTAAAGCCTTTGACACTGTCTCCCATGACATCCTTCTCTCTAACTTGGAGAGACATCAATTTGATAGGTGGACCACTGGGTGGATAAAGAAGTGGCTGGATGGCCGCACGCAAAGAGTAGTGCTCAGTGGCTCAGTGTCCAGCTGGAGACCAGTAACGAGTGGTGTCCCTCAGGGATCGGTGTTGGGACCGGTCTTGTTCAACATCTTTGTGGGTGACATGGACAGTGGGATTGAGTGTGCCCTCAGCAAGTTTGCCGATGGCATCAATGTGTGTGGTTCGGTTGATGCATTGGAGGGAAGGAATGCCATCCAGAGGGACCTTGATACGCTTGTGAGGTGGGCTGATGCCAACCTGATGAAGTTTAACCATGCCAAGTGCAAGGTTCTCCACCTGTGTTGGAGCAATGCCAGGCACAGCTACAGATTGGGCGGGGAGGAGATTGAGAGCAGCCCTGCGGAGAAGGACGTGGGGGTGTTGGTCGATGAAAAAATGAACATGAGCTGGCAGTGTGCGCTTGCAGCCCAGAAGGCCAACCGTATCCTGGGCTGCATCAAAAGGAGTGTGACCAGCAGGTCGAGGGAGGTCATCCTGCCCCTTTACTCTGCTCCCGTGAGACCTCACTTGGAGTATTGTGTGCAGTTCTGGTGTCCTCAACATAAAAAGGACATGGAAGTGTTAGAACAAGTGCAGAGGAGGGCCACGAGGATGATCAGGGGACTGGAGCACCTCCCGTATGAAGATAGGCTGAGAAAATTGCGGCTGTTCAGCGTGGAGAAGAGAAGGCTGCGCGGAGACCGCATAGCAGCCTTGCAATACCTGAAGGGGGCCTCTAGGGATGCTGGGGAGGGACTCTTCATTAGGGACTGTGGTGAGAGGACAAGGGGTAATGGGTTTAAACTTAAACAGGGGAAGTTTAGATTGGATCTGAAGAAGAAATTCTTTCCTGTAAGGGTGGTGAGGCACTGGAATGGGTTGCCCAAGGAAGTTGTGAATGCTTCATCCCTGGTGACGTTTAAGGTGGGGTTGGACATAACCTTGGATGGCATGGCTTAGTGGGAGGTGTCCCTGGCCATGGCAGGGGGGTTGGAACTCGATGATCTTGAGGTCCTTTCCAACCCTAACTATTCTATGATTCTATGATTCTATGTGATATTCCTTCACCACTTTTAACACAGATTGGGAAAAAAAATTGCTCTTCTTTCTCATCCTCACTGAGCTTTGTGCCTACATCAGGGGTGCATTATAATTTATTTATCTTATAATCTACAAAATTAATGTCAGGAAGCTGAAGAAACTGTGACTGTACAGAAATTGCTTGTTTCTGTAGGTAAATTAATTTTGTGATAGCTTGTTGCTCTGAACAGATTTCTTTTTCATCTGCACTGAAGATTAGGCTTCACTGTCTATTAGACTTCACTGGAATTTTTTCACTATCTTTTGAAATGTCACAGAACAGATGTTGCTTTTCATTGTTTTCTTGTTTAGAACCCAATCTGTCAAAATGCTTACACACATGCTTAACTTAAGCACAGCAGCACTCCCTTTTGTGTTATTTTTAAAATCAATGCTCTGTAGATTTGGTGTTTCAAATAATCCTTCCAGGTACAGGTTGGACAGAGAAGTGATTCAGAGCAGCCCCATGTAGAAGAACTTAGGGATGTTTGCAGATGAGAAACTGAACATGAGCCGACAGTGTGCGCTTGGGCCCAGAAACCAACCGTATCCTGGGCCGCATCAAAAGAAGCATGACCAGCAGGTCAAAGACGATGATCCTGCCGCTTTGCTCTGCTTTTGTGAGACCTCACTTGGAGTATTGTGTACAGTTCTGCTGTCCTCAACATAAAGGAGGACATGGAACTGTTGGAATTTGTCCAGAGGAAGGCCATGAGGATGATGAGGGGTCTGGAGAACCTCCCTTATGAAGATGATAGGCCGAGAAAGTTGGGGCTGTTCAGCGTGGAGAAGAGAAGGCTGCGTGGAGACCTCATAGCAGCCTTCCAATATCTGAAGGGAGCCTACAAGGATGCTGGAGAGGGACTCTTCATCAGAAACTGTAGCTAAAGGACAAGTGGTAATAGGTTCAGACTGAAATGGGAAGTTCAGGTTAGACATAAGGAAGAAGTTTTTTCTGTGATGGTGGTGAGGCACCGGAGCATGCTGCCCAAAAAAGTGGTGAATATTCCATCCCTGGCAGTGTTCAAGGCCAGATTAGACAGAGTCTTGGTGACATGATCTAGTCTTAGGCATCCCTGCCAATGGGCATTGGAACTAGATGATCTTTCCAACCCTAACCTTTCTATGATTCTATGGTAACTCTCACCATAACATAACATAAACAGAGCCTTAAGTACGTTGCTTAAACTGAATGTTTCCTAGGTCTCCTCAGCAGAAGACATTCAGTGCTAGAAATCTTTTCCAGCTACAGGATTTGAAGTGGAGATTCCATCATTTGTGTATGCAAAGAATGAAGTATTTGTGGTTTCTTTTAAAATCATGAGGAAGAAAAAATTGCAGCCTGATGGAAAGGTCGGCATCTGAATCTCAATTTCTGAGCTTGAAAGTTTGAAGCCATACTTCTTACTTTTTTACTGGCTTTTTCCTTGCATCAACCTTAAGATAACTATCTCTCCCTTTAAACTTATGCTACTGAACATATCAGTTTAAGGATGAAGAAGGAAAACATTGTAGTAAATATGACTTTTCAGGTAGGATGCTGTCCTTGTACTTTCTCCAAGCAACAACACCAGAGATTTCAGTAAGTGCTTTTGAATGAAATACCATTTCTGCAAACAATAGGGTTGAATGTTTTTTTTTTTGGTTGGTTGGTTTTTTTTTTGTTTTTTTTTTTTTTTCCCATACATCCAAGGCTATACTCTGAAGACACCATCTGAAATGAACATTTTAGGGTACGAAGCCACAGGTCTTACTATGGACCAGTAATTTAATGATATTACATAAAAAAGCTGAATCTTAGCTGAAGTTTGAAATCAGCTCCTAAAATCATGAAGGACACATTTCTAATATCTGCTTCATAATAGCTATGAAAATAAAAGCTAACTTCGCCTCAGCCTAACTTTAGCTTAAATATTGTCACGTTCTTTCCTTCTGCATAATCTCTATTTTTGGTATATCATATTAGCTTAAGATTTAAATTATATGCTCCAACACTACCTTCTTCTTCTTTAATATTATTTGTTTGTATTTCACTGTAATTGCACCACTTGTCAAAAAAATGCTTATGCTAAAAAAAAAAAGAAATCCATTTACAGAAGTAAGAAACAGTCATAGATCCATTGTTCATTACAAAAGAGAAGCAATGCAGTACTGAAATAATTTTTCTTAAGGATAGAAGATTTGTCAGAGTATTTCTTTGCATCCGATGCCAGTTCTTCCATTATAATGTATATATTATTTGTTGGATTGTTTCATTACACAATGAAATTAGTTGTCTCCTATCTGTTGTTATCCAAAACATCATGAAATGCTGAATGTATTCATGGCCAAGGTATAACAGTATTGTGTTCTGTTCCAGGTCCTTCCACATTAGTTATTTCATTGTAATCACTTCATTGTCATTTTATCCTTCATGTCATGCTTTTCATTTGGTTTTCAATCCATCGTCTATTGTCATACATTCTGAGAACAAGCTTCTCAAGATAAGGAATATGCTTTAATCATACTTTTTCATTGCAAGTGCATAGTGCCTAGTACATTGTCGTTTGCATCTCTGCAAAGAGGTACAAGTGAAATATGAGCAACTGTTAAATGAAATAACAAAAATTACTACATGCAGGGAATTTGCAAAAATGCTGTTTCAGTTGTACTCCAGTTGAATTTAATGTACATCTAAAGAGGACTTATGACAGGCACTTAGAATGATGTCATAGAATCTAAAAAAGGCGGAGTTTTTGACATTGTTGCTAATCGTATCTGACAAACACTGGATCCTTTTTTTCCTGGGAGCCAGCTCAAATATGCTTGGATTCATAGCATAAACAAAATTTTGTCTGCATCATCAGGCTTAGTGATTTTTACTAAGCAAGTTCTTCAGATGCTTCATTCCATTTTCATTCCGTCAAGTTTTCCTTTACCCTCATGCTACATCCTCGAAGAATGCCTGCCAGTTTTTTTCTGGCTCAACTCTGTCAAGTGGCTACTCTGTTCATATAGGAACTTCTTTGTACGTTAAAGAGAGTGAATAATCAAGAAGGACATTGAAGGCACTGAAAAGATGTGGTTAGTGTAGAAAATTCTGGTAATTTCTGTAGTCTTTAAGGTAACATGTTAGTTACCATTCCACCTCAACAGCCAAAATAATCTTTCATTGCACAAAGGCTCTCTGAGGAAAAGTTAGAATTGCCTTATAAAGTCTTGTGACTTAATGATAGCTTATCTGTTTTGAAGGAACACTGCACTGTCAGATTCCTTCCCTGAAGATGCTTGTGCGTGCGGAATAGGAAAGAAACACCTCTGAGGAGCAGAAGCCTATAGCTGTCTCTACCTGAGGGCTATAAAACCACTCTCGCATGCATTTCACTGAATCTTGCCCTTTTTTCTTGCTAAGCACTGACAGAACTATTACATCAGAAAATTGCCATGAGGAGATTGTACCACTGTTCATGAATAAAATATCTATATACTGAGCAACATTTAAAACAGGCTAACTTAACCCTCCCATGCTATTATTTTAGCACGTAATCTTACACTTTTGCCTGAAATATATGTCCTGTAGTTAATTATAAATAAAAACTGTCTTATAAATAATGTTTTGCATCTGATTGCAACCAATAAGGAACAGCACAAATTGTTTTGCTGTCTTCCGAAAATGAACTATGACACATTGACATCATTTTTTTAATTTATCATTTTTAAAGTTTACACACAGTTCTTTTCTTTTTTCTCACCCCTCATTTAAACCTGAAGCATCATTTCTATTTCTGCTAGTGATTTGTCCAGGCACATCATTCTCTTACCATTGCCATCTAGGAAACAATAAAACACAAATCTGAGCAATAATGACATTTCACTACCCAATATCTTGGTTATTTGATATTGACTGTAAAAGTGTAACACTCCTTATGAAATGCATACTTGGTATTTAATAGGAGTCTGTGATTTCTACTTTCGCCTGTAATTAGTTGATCTACTAATCATAAATAGAAGGTGTAAAAAACATTATGTGCTCATAAGTTACTTCTGTGTGTAACTAGGGAAAGCTGAATACACAAAGTAGTAATAGATAAGGTACCATGATTTTTGATAATATTAAATGCCTGCATCTTTCTTTGAATCACAATTACTTTGGGATGATTGAAATATCATAGCGTATATGATCACATGCGTGTCAGAAATATTTTTCCTTGAACACTTGCAAGGAAGTACTCCTTTGTGTACTTTCTGAGATTTTTTTCGTGAATGGTTTTGTTGCCATCTTTTAAATAGAATATTTTTAGTATAATGTTCTTAATGAAGTATAAGAAAACTCACAGAAATATAATTTTGAACTTAGAATTTCAAGAAACCAAACCAGAAGATTGGCATGTGAATGACTTTAATCTTACAACCATTGCAGGGAAAAATTCCCTTTTTTATTGATAACAATCATTAATTTACAGATTATATGCAGATGCAGAGAAATTTTTAGAGATTGTCCTGATACAAACTTTAAATAACTAATACAGTTTAAAATTGTCTTTGAAATTCAGTTGTCTTATGATATTTTTTTTTACCATAAGGCATCAATGACTTTTTTTCCCCCTTAGTATAGAAAAAAAATATATTTTTTAGTTATATGACTTCTTTAAATCATGAATAAACATCTAAGTCACTTTAGCTCTGAAGGTTTCCGTGATTTGGAATGTCCACAGCCATTATTATAAACTTATCCAGTGTTTCTTTTTCCCCTAGACATGACACCAATTATCACTACTTTTTCTCTATTTCTTTTGCACATATGGACACTGTAATGTACTTCTGATAAAATATTTCCAAGAATTTGCACATTTTGTGGCTTTGATTGTTTATTTGTTTGATATAAAAAGCTTAAGAATGAGTTCAAAAGCTGGAAGAATAGGAAAAGCTCCTCAACAGGTAGATCTGAATCAAAGGTTACTTTTCAAAGTATATTGAACTCTTGAATTATATTTTTGGTTTTTTATTTTGAAATAGTCCTGTTTAGCTCAATATTACTTTATCGTAGCCACTTCATAGGTTTTCCTGGCATTTTCTTCTTTGGTATTATTCAAAGTGAGAGCCATTTCAGTATATTTTGCATTTTAGTACCCTTTTTTCTTAAACTGTAAATTATATCCAAGTAGAAGACAAATGCCTTGTGGGGGTTTTATGTGATCATCTTATTGCGTTATTCCTTCAAGGGAGCAATTTGAGAGGTGGCTACAGCTTCATTTATGTGCATAAATCCATATATTGAACCCTTTAAATGATTTTGTAAACTACCAGCAGTTTCTTTCTTTTTTCACTTTCTACCACTTCCCTCTGCTGCAGCAAGCTTGCTTATCTTCTTAATATCCAAGGTGAAGTTAACAAGCCACATTTGCATCACTTAGCAGAAACAAATTATAAGGTCCCTACAGGGCTCACAGATATGCCTAGAGAAGTTCAATCCAGACAGACTGCAAATGCTGTTTATTAGGTTCCAAACCCCATCCTCTGCTCTTTACTGCTTTTCTCTTCATGGTGTCATCAGTTGTCCCCAGGCAGGAATGAGCCTCCGTATGTAGGGTACTCTGCAATCTGAGAGCAAAACAAGGCCTTTGCTATGGAGATCTGGCAACACAAATGCAGGAAATAGGAGCATTAGTTTCAGAAATAATAGAGAACTGAAATGTGGATGAAGCAAGATAAATTTACAGTGCAAGAAGCCTGAAACTCAGCTCCATTTGTTTTGATTCTCTAACTAATTTACCAGTTTTATTTTTAAACTGGATCCAGTTTTCCACTGGACTTAATGAATAACCTGTTCATTTGGAGAGGATGGATCAAGTCAACAGGTGACTGATTAGCATTCCCTGCAGAGGAAACAAACAGCTGTTGAGCTGTTAAAGTGAGTCCAGAGGAGGCCATAGTGATGCTTCAAGGACTGGAAGGACTTACTATGACTTTTCAGTATCTTAAGGGAGCCTACAAGTGTTGTTTTTTTTATACGCTGGAAGGAAGGAATGCCATCCAGAGGGACCTTGATACGCTTGTGAGGTGGGCTGATGCCAACCTGATGAAGTTTAACCATGACAAGTGCAAGGTCCTACAGCTGGGTCGGAGCAATGCCAGGCACAGCTACAGGTTGGGCAGAGAAGAGATTGAGAGCAGCCCTGCGGAGAAGGACTTGGGGGTGTTGGTCGATGAAAAAATGAACGTGAGCCGGCAGTGTGCGCTTGCAGCCCAGAAAGCCAACCGTATCCTGGGCTGCATCAAAAGGAGTGTGACCAGCAGGTCGAGGGAGGTCATCCTGCCCCTCTACTCTGCTCTAGTGAGAGCTCACTTGGAGTATTGTGTGCAGTTCTGGTGTCCTCAACATAAAAAGGACATGGAAGTGTTGGAACAAGTGCAGAGGAGGGCCACGAGTATGATCAGGGGACTGGAGCTCCTGTATGGAGATAGGCTGAGAAAGTTGGGGCTGTTCAGAAGACTGAGTGGAGACCTCATAGCAGCCTTCCAGTATCTGAAGGGGGGGCTACAGGGATGCTGGGAATGGACTCTTCATGAGGGACTGTAGTGATAGGACAAGAGGTAACAGGTTCAAACCTAAACAGGGGAAGTTTAGATTGGATACAAGGAAGAAGTTCTTTACTGTAAGGGTGGTGAGGCCCTGGAATGGGTTGCCCAAGGAAGTTGTGAATGCTCCATCCCTGGTGGTGTTCAAGGCCAGGTTGGATGTAGCCTTGGATGGCATGGTTTAGTGTGAGGTGTTCCTGCCCCTGGCAGGGGGTTGGGACTAGATGATCTTAAGGTCCTTTGCAGGCCTAAGTATTCTATGATTGTATGATTCTATGACATCTTCCATTATTAATTGCTTTATGTATTGCAATGAAGTTATGCTATTCTTTTTAAGCTAAATATACCTTAAGGTAGCTTTACATTGTAAAATTGTAATTTTAAATTAATTGCTATTAATAAAAATTATAATTTATCCAAATCAACTTCAAAAGCGTCCTTTTATGAACTATACAAAATTCTTAAGAATTTATCTTGTTCCAGAAATTGCTATAGTTTAATAGCAGAAGGTTTTTTTCCAGCCAAGTTTCTTTCTATTAGTGATTATGTTTTTCTAGACTTTAAATTTCATTGAATTAGTTGTTGCTTTTTTGGTATGAGCGAAAATGCCTTGCTAGCCTTTTGTATGCTGTTGATTATTGATAAGGTGAAAAGGTAGTTTTATCAGATAACTTCAGAATCTCAAAAAATATAAAAAAAATGCCTAGTTTGAATTGTAAATACAGACCAAGTGTGAGAAGGTCTTTATTTTATCTAATGACATTCCAGCCTTTACAAGAATATAATGTTTTCTGAAATATCTGACTAGAAAATTCTAAGAAAATATGTAAATTTTTTTTGGCATGATGGTTTAGAGAAGAAATCCTGACAGGCCGCTAAGCTGAGGGAAGCAGAGGACAACATTTTACAACTATAAATTGTAGACATTTGTTTATTTTTATTTAGCATTTCTATAGCAGACTGCATACTGATGTTGTGAATTGGATGGATAGATGTTGACTAATCTGTAAACATTTTAATTGGCTTCTGAAATGTAACAGAATTGTATGCCAGGGTTTTATCCACAATTAAGTCAAGTTTTATGAACTTAATCCTCACTATTGTTTTCTGCCAAAATAAAATTATCAAAGCCTTTGCTCTTCGACATGCCGTGAGCAATTATTGGGTTGTTTATGAGGACTACTTTGGAATTTTGTGATGAAACAGGCTCTGCTGAAAGAGCTGGTTTGCAGCATCAGGCTGCAAAACATTTTCACAGTATTTTCTTTGGAAAAGTGTCATAGGTCTGAGCTGCGATTTAGAAAATATGAATAGGCAGAAAGGTGTGATTGTGCAGGTAAATGTGTGAGCACCCTACATATGCACCTTAAGGAGGTCACCTACCACATTGTACACCCCACTGACCAGCAACCGATTGATTACGTTAGAAGTTTATAAGTTTATCTAATTCCTGTCATTTGAGAAGCAAATGTGAAAGTCCAGACTCTAGGGAAATTGAAAGATTATTGTAGGTTTCCTTGTGCTTTGCCTCTGCTGTACAGAATCTCAGTAAAGGCGCAGACAGTCTTTCTTATATTGCTTTTTATACACTTGGTATTGGGCTTCATTACATCCGTTTCAAGATGAACAGCAACCTCTATTCTGAAACACATTTTAAGTTTTCTAGAGGTTAGGTTTTGTTAGTTACATCTCAGTGAGTTAGAGCAAAATTTGCCCAATGTCCAATATAATTCTCTCTTAAAATTAAATTTGGAGATGCAGGCTCCTGGTCCACTTGATTGTATTATTACAGGTGCAATTATTTAGGTATAATCTTTAGTTTAAAATAGTAGGTGTACATTAATATGGCAACCTAAGACAACCAGAGTGAAATAAGGAGGTGAAAAATTAGGTTTACGAGATTAGGCATCTGCCTCTTTCAACATCCATCCATCCCTCCTCCAGATTGCTATTGCCATTTTGCCATATGTTCCCTTCTATTTTCTGTTTGCTTACAAGGATGGATTATTTTACGGGCGACAAAATCAACAACAAAGTTTATTTTAAAGAAAATGGCTAAATAATCAAAGGAATTCTGTGATTTTATTATAAGAAAGTTAATATGAACATAAATTGAATTTTATAATAGTTTTCATGTTAGAAGAAAGTTTTTC